>CM066033.1:416369276-417869231 GCA_033557465.1 Ichthyophis bannanicus
GGGTGCACAGGGAGAGGAATGACCAGTAGAAGAAAGGGGTATTGGAGTATTGTGTGCAATTCTAGAGACTGCACCTTTAAAAGGATATAAACAGGATAGAGTCAGTACAGAGGGTGGCTACTAAAATGATTAGTGATTTTCCTTATAAAGCATATGAGGACAGATTTAAGGATCTTAATATGTACACCTTAGAGCAGGGGTCACCAACCTGCGGCCCGCAGGCCGCATGCGGCCCACGAGGTCCCTTTGTGCGGCCCGCGAGGCTCTACCCCGGTTAACATTATGTGTGGCCCGCCAAGGATTCCCACCATTGTATCCACGCGCTCGCAGCTCACCGACGACCACCTGCAAGCGTCCCTTCTCCTGTCAGTGTCATCTGTGAAGCCGGACTTTAAGCGTTTGTCTGCTAGCATGAATCATCAGCCATCTCATTAAATTCAATAAAGGTGATCAGCCATTGTTTTCATAATTTTGCGTTTGTTGTTTTTTTTCGCGGGGGCGGGGAGAAGGGGGGTGCGGCCCGCGAGGCTCCCGGTAGTCGGCTGTGCGGCCCGCGGCCCTCTGGAGGTTGGTGACCCCAGCCTTAGAGGAAAGGCAGGAAAGAGGTGATATGATTGAGATGTTTAAATACCTCTCTGGCATAAATGCAGAGGAAGAGAGCCTCTTTTGAATGAAAGCTAGCTCTGCTATGAGGGGGCATGGGATGAGGGTGAAATGGGATGATTCAGGAGTGATATGCGGAAATACTTCTTTATGGAAAGAGTGATGATCCATGGAATAGTCTCCCAGTGGAGGTGGTAGAAATGAGGACAGAATCTGAATTCAAAGCAGCATGGGACAAACACAGAGGATCTCTAAAGGAAAAAAGGGGACTGTTGTAGTGGTTGGTATGGCAAGGCAGACTAAACAGACCATGTGGTCTTTTTCTGTCGCCATGTTTCTATGTTTCTAACTCTGCTATATGAGCGAGTTGGCCTGAACTGAACTTTGATGGGTCGGGAGGATTGGAGCATGGAGGTACAACCCTGCTGCGAATGGGGTGTTAAGGCATGTTTTTATGGCCTGCCTTACCCTTAACACAAATGGTTTAAGATGATGGACTATTAAAATGTGTGGTCTCAAATCAGATAATGAAGCAGAAGAAAGAGAAAGGGCAGGCTTCAAATGGCTTGGCCCCAAGGCAGTACGGGCTATATCTCTCACGTGATCCTATTCATTGAATGATCTAAGTTATGCATTATTGTTTAGACTGTACAGTATCATTGCACTGGATGTATGTGTTACTTAATTTCGATATTTAATGGTATTATAATGTAGGCTATGCTGCGGCCAAGAGCTCCCAATAAATATCATTATGTTACACATATTAAGAGGAGCCCAAGTCATCCTTGGGGAAGAAGGGGGTAGGGGAGGCAGAGGGAGGAGGGGGGATATCAAGGGGACTGGCTACATCCCTTGCCTGGCTGTGTGCACAGCTAATATGGGTTTGTACTGTAATCTGAAAAGGATTCTCTGATTCAATGGATTGGGAAGAGGAATATACACTGCTGTAATAACTTCTTAAAAGTAGACAGCACAGATAACAGTTTGGCAGGACTATGTATTTAGAGTAGCTCTGTTAGTGAGAGAGATTGTACAGCTCAAGGACATAATGAAATTCCTTCTTGCCAGATAATAGCATGCCTTGTTAAAAGTTTTCAGGGAGAAAAACAAAACACAGTTAAAGCAAAGCATGTTTTTGTTGTTAAGTGCCGTCGAGTCGGAGTCGACTCATGGCGACCCTCTGGATAGCTATCCTAAATTGTGTTCGGTCTTCAGTCAGGCGGCTCATTGTTGACAGACTGGTACCCGTAGCTGCTGTTATTGTATCGAGCCATCTCATTGCTGGCCTTCCTCTTTTGCATTGACCTTCTATCTTGCCAAGCATGATGTCTTTCTCTAATGATCTCTCTCCGCATGATGTGTCCAAAGTATGAAAGTCGAAGTCTTGTCATCTGAGCTTCTAAAGAAAGCTTAGGTTTGATCTCCACTAGTACAGACTGGTTTGTTCTTTGGGCAGTCCATGGTATACACAGTATTCGCCGCCAGCACCATAATTCAAAGGCATCAATTTTCTTCCTGTCTATCTTTTTCACTGTCCAGCTTTCACATCCATATGATGTTATTGAAAATACCATGGCTTGAACAAGTCGAATCTTTGTATGGAGAGAGACATCTCTGCTCTTGAGAAGCTTATCTAGGTCTTTCATAGCCATTCTGCCAAGAGCAATGCGTCGTCTGATTTCTTGACTGCTTGTTGCTTCTTTATTGATAGTTGATCCAAGTAGGTTAAAGTTATTCACGATTTCAATTTCTTCTCCTTCGACGATGAACCTGTTGATTATGCCAGTTGTCATGATCTTTGTCTTCTTTACATTAAGGTGCAGGCCCATTTTGAGACTATGTTCTTTGATTGTGAGAAGCAAATGTTTCAGATCATCTTCACTTTCCGCCAGTAATGTGGTATCATCAGCATAGCGAAGGTTGTTGATGAGTCTTCCACCAATCTTCACACCTCTGTTGTCTTCATACAATCCTGCTTCTCTGATGATTTGTTCTGCATATAAATTAAACAGATAGGGGGAAAGTATGCAGCCTTGTCTTACACCTTTGCTTATTTTAAACAATTCTGTTTCTCCTTGTTCCATTCGAACTGTTGCTTCTTGATCAATGTACAGATTGTGCAAGAGAACGATCAGGTGTTCTGGTATACCCATGCTTCTTAATGTGGCCCAGAGTTTCTCATGGTTTACACGGTCAAAAGCTTTGCTATAGTCGATAAAGCACAAATAGATATCCTTTTGGTATTCTTTAGTCTTTTCAAGGATCCATCTCACATCCGCAATGATGTCTCTCGTTCCTCGCCCTTTTCTGAACCCTGCTTGCACTTCAGGTAGTTCCATTGTAGTCTCTTTTGAATAACCTTCAGTAGAATCTTGCTGGCATGTGGGATCATAGAGATTGTGCGATAATTTCCACAGTCAGTTGGATCACCTTTCTTTAGTATTGGTATAAACACAGATCTTTTCCAGTCAGTTGGCCATGATGTTGTCTTCCATATTTCTTGGCAGAGCCTTGTAAGTACGGTAACAGCTGCATCAGATTGCTGTAATACTTCTATGGGAATGCAATCAATGCCTGGTGCTTTGTTCTTTGATAAGGCTTTCAATGCTGCTTCAACTTCTTCTTTCATCACCAATGGTTCCAGATCATAAGGTACAGGTTGAAACGGCTGTTGGTCCACTTGATCTTTCTCATATAAAAACTCTGTATATTCCTTCCACCTTTTCTTGATCTTCTCAGCATCATTCAACATAGAACCTTGAGCATCTTGTAACATTCCAATTCGAGGCTGGAACTTTTTCTTTAAGTCTCGTAGCTTTAGGAAAGCTGATCTTGTTCTTCCTCTAATAGTTTCTGCTTCTATTTCCTTGCATGCGTCATTGTAGTACTTTTCCTTGTCCTGTCTTGCTGCACGTTGTAAATCTCTGTTGAGTTCTGTGATTGTCTTTCTTTCTCCTCTGGCTTTAGCTTCTCTGCGTTTCTGGGCAATTTTTAGAGTTTCTTCCATCATCCATTTTGGCCGTTTTTTCTTTTTTACCTTTTGTAGAGACTTCTCGCTTTCTTCCAACACAACCTTCTTGATGTCATTCCATAACTCTTCTGAAACACTATCATTTCTATCTAAAGCAGCAAATCGATTTTGCAGGCAGTCTTTAAATTCCAGTGGTATATTCTCAAGGTCATATTTTGCTGCATTCATGAGTGGTTTGATCTTTTTCAGCTTTAGCTTGAGTTTGCATACTAGTAGTTGATGATCTGTACCACAGTCAGCTCCAGGTTTTGTCTTTGTTGATGTTATAGAGCTTTTCCATCATTGACTTCCACAGATGTAGTCAATTTGATTTTTATACAATCCATTGGGTGAAGTCCATGTGTACAGTCGCCGCTTGTGTTGCTGGAAGAAGGTGTTCGAGATGAATAGATCGTTGGTCTTTCAGAATTCTATCACTCTTTCTCCAGCTTCATTTCTGTTGCCAAGTCCATATTTTCCAACTACTTTGTCTTCTTCTTTGTTGCCAACCTTTGCGTTCCAATCACCCATGACTATCAGGATATCCTGTTTGCATGTTCTGTCTATTTCAGCTTGTACTTGTTCATAGAACTCTTCAATTTCATTCTCTTCTGCAGCTGTTGTTGGGGCATATACTTGAATTATAGTTGTGTTGATAGGCATTCCTCGTAGACGAATAGAGATTAAGCGTTCGCTGACTGCATTGTATTTCATTACAGTTCTTGCAAGTTTCTTCTTTATTATAAATGCAACACCATTTCTTTTGTCTTTCATTTCCAGCATAGTAGACCATGTGATCTTCTAATGCAAAGTGCCCGATGCCAGTCCATTTCAGTTCACTGACACCCAACAGATCAAGTTGTACACGTTCCATTTCATTCTTGACCACCTCCAACTTCCCTTGGTTCATGCTTCGTACGTTCCATGTTCCAATGTGTAAGACATCTTTACAGCTTCTGACTCTCATTTCATGCACAGCTACATCAGCAGTCAGACGTCCCGAGGGCTTTGATCCAACCACATCATAAATGCTGGCTTTACTCTGAGAAGTCTTCAGCTCTTCCCCAGTAGCTAGTTGAGTGCCTTCCAACCTGGGGGTCTCATCTTCCAGCACTACAGCACAATTTGTTTTGTTGTAACTGTCCATTGGGTTTTCATGGCAAGATACAGAAGTAGATAAAGCAAAGCATGAATGTTGCTAATTCTTTTTTTCTTTTTCCCATAAATATATAAAAAGAACAACATCTGATTCCAATTGGTAGCAGTATTATTGAGCGATAAATCCGCATGATCATAAAATTATGTTTAAGATTATTTTACAAAGACCCTGGATTTGACAATTGTGATGCAGGAGGGGAAGAAACACCCAAAACGATTAACCATCCCTTTTACTTGTGTTTGTAAATAAGTTTAATCCACGATGTGCAAGTTTTGTTAAGAGAATTTGTCTTCTGATTCCATTCCAAGTGTACAAATGGAACTGCTGAGATGCTCATTGTAAACAGTACCTCCCAATGCTTCTTAAAACTGCAGATAAGAATCTCTGGAGAATGGTTAAGCACATATTCTTCTTTTTTTTTGTCTATGATTACTGTTTAGTTGTGCATGAGTGAATGGAAAGATCTTCCATGTATGGTAGCTTTTTGGTGTACTTAGAAATCTGATAAGTTGTATGAATTTGCATGATATAACAAATACCAAGAAGAAAAATGTGAAGGTGTTTAGAGGAAAAAATACAAGTTAGCAGTTTTACTGAAAATTGAATTGCTTGTCAAAGTCAAAGCAAGTTTTATTTGATTAAAGGGAATTGTAAAAAACAAAAAAGGGACAGTGGATTCAGTCTGGAAGCTGGCCTTGTGGAAGAGTCTAGGAGTGCAGATCTGTTATGTGTATTTATGTCATATTGCTTGTCCTGAAAATTTGATGGTTTGTTTTTTGAAAGAAAGCTCGTCTGTACAGGGCTGTGTACACTGTGAGGGTACTTAATAATAGTATATCACAGAAAGCCCTCAGAAAGAGTTAACACTACAGATTCAGTAGCTCAGACATTCCAGCGCCTATTACTTAGCTAACGATCTTGAGAGACTCTACTGAAAAACTATGCTGAACTTTCACGTAACAGAGAAACTAGGTTTGTTTATAATACAGAACGTGCAGGGAAGAACTTTCTCTTCAGTCTTGAAACATACAGTACATATGAAAACTGCTTGTGTTAGAATTATTGTTTAAGAAGTTATGTCTGGGAATACATGTATGTCTCCTCCTGATGACCTATGCTAATAAGATCTGACCTATGACACAGAGATATAAGAGATGCACCTTATGAATATACGTGATGTTTGACATAGAATAATAAGCTGTAAAGTATGCTGTGAAATGGAATTTTGACCAATAAAAATAGTGATCGAAGTAGATGTGGTCAGAGAGACAAGGTGTAAGCTTTACTCTCTCTCCCAAAGCTTTGGTTTTTTATATAATACAACAGTGTGTGAATTGTATTATTAATGGTTATTGCTTCCTTCTCATTGCTCTGAGTGTGGAAATCCATTACCCAAGAGCCCAGGTGGAGGGGAGGAGCAAAGTGCACTTTCATTTTTGTTTCATGATTTCTGGTTAGCAATACAGATATTCTTTTTTATTTGTATTTCTTATTGTGCAAGAAGCATAGTGATACATGTAATACACAAGAAAAGATGTTAAATTAGGGATTTAGCTTTTATAAGTCACAAATAATGAATGATACAGCTTCATTCTTACAAGTAAATTAAGTAATTAAACCAAGGTGGTAAATGTGTGTTATAATGGTTTTTTTACAGTATGTTGATAGATTAATTGAAAATCGTGGTACAGAATACATCCATGAAAGTGTAAGAGACTACAGAGTAGCAACGTCTCAGTCTGTTTTAAGCTACCTTGCAAGAGTATATTGAAGGAGTAATTTTAATTCTCATGTTGTGTGTTTCAGTTGTTGTTAGGGAATGACCCCTGCAGAACTGATGTTATGAATTGGATGTGTGAAGTAAATGTCTTGTTGTAGATGCAATAGATAAAGCAAAGGTATTGCCTCCTAATACCACATACACCAAGACTGATTAACTAACTTACTATCATTGACCGAAGTACATTCAGGATGTAAACGCATTTATCTTGTGCAAGAGATTAATTGATCCTTTACTACTATGTGGTTTTGTGCCGAAAACAGTGTAACAAAGAGAAATATTAAGCTGTTACCAATGACAATTGATGTTCTAATTGGTTTCAATTTTAAATATTTTTAAAGCTTTTCGGTTATGAATGCATTACCTTTTCTTGAGCACAATTCTTAGTACTGTCTATATAATGACCCTTATGTATCTGTTCCTGTTGTGTTGTGTCCTGATTTCCTTTCTTTGTGAGCTGATATGTTCATGTTAATCAGATAGATAGTTACATTACTGATGTTAATCAACGTCATGTGAATTAAATCATCACCTCGACAACAGCAAACAGGGCCTTCAGTCTCTACGCTCCAAGATGCTGGAACGCTTTACCACCAGACATCCGGGCCATCACTAACCTAACCCAGTTTAGGAAGGCCCTCAAACACCACCTCTTCCTCAAATACTTCTCTGATTACAAGGAATCAATTCACTCAATCAAATGTATCTACACCAGCATACCTAGTCAGCCAGACTAACACTCTTATCGAGATATCCTTGATTACTGAGACCTATGTCACATATTATTAATGTTACCCGTATGTAAATAGTTACCCACTTTGTATATTTTATCCTATGACACCTGTGTGTAAATAGTTACCCCATTGTTATCCAAGTTCGCTGTCCTGTTAATTGTAAACTCAGACCTGTTATGTTTTGAGAGTTTTTGTTCCATGTAAACCGCGCTGATGCCGAATAGCGTGGTATAGAAGAGAAATAAATAAATAAATAAAAATTACCTAAGATTAGAGAGCCTTCCTAAGAATTTTTGGTAAACAATTGAAATGAGTTTAATTTATTTGCAATAAACTGCCAGTTATGTTATAATGTTTGCTACCCCTTCAGTAATAAGATTAACTATACCTTGTAAATTGTCACAGTTGAAGAGTAAATCACAAACATAATTAATGATATGTACAATTGTGTACCTGATAAGAGAGATGTGTCTATTAGCATGTGGCCTAACATTACATTTGGTAGATAAACAGAATAAATTAAGGGACATAGATGCAAGATAGAAGTATGCTACAAGCTAGTTTGGTCTACATATAGTCAAATAATTTGGGATAATTTAGTGCTAGCAGTAGATGTATTGTAATTAATTAGCATTAGATAAGATAATCCTGTTCAACAATTCTATATTGCCATTAGGTTTAAGTAATTGTGCCTGTTTACAATTGTGTGGAATCAGAGAGGTGTTGTAGTAGTGAGTTTTGGTTCTGCAAATTATATATTGAATGCAAGGAATCCTATGGGCTGATGAAAACGACTACTCTGAATGAAAAGAAATTTGCGATGCTACTGAATGTGTGGACTCCAAGTAGGAGCAAAGATCAGCGATGCCAACAAGACCACTCATATATATGTAGCCATGAAGCCTGGGTGGACAGTCACAAACTCTGTCCAAGATGGGCATAACGCAACCTATAGTGAAAAGAGATGCTATTGAAAAATTTGGAGTTACAGCCAGTGTCATGATGTGAATGTGGGTGCAAGCCCCTGAACTACTGAAAAATCGATAAAATGCTTGCAAGAATAATTGGTAGAGCCTTACTCTCTGTACACATTTTTCTTGGGACCTAGCAAGGACAAACAGTGTTACATAGCTTTGGTTAATTTACAGGATTATTGTAATCCTTTTTCTATATTATCAAATAAAGCGTATGTATAAACACTTCTCCCAACCAGCAAGATGAAGTTCACCTATGGACCAGATATGGTGCCTAGGACTCTGAAGGGGCATCGGCAAAGTGAAGTGCAGGGCATTCCGCACTGTGGAAGAAGACTTATTCTGCACTTGGACATGTTTGAGCTACCATTATTTTGTAGTGATTATTTACAGACTCATAGGGGAAACTGTAAAATGGAACTCTTAGTGGGGCACTGAGATACTGGAGAAAGGTTCAGAAATATGGAGTATGAGAATTTGGTATGTGCCTGCCAATGTCATATTTTGCAGATGTTTGTGAGAGGTAGATAGAAAGTTTTTGCTTGCAGGATTTTTCCATGATTAGAAGTGGTCAATATGTAGTGTTTAAACTTACCAGTAAAATGTAGATATAGATAAATAAAAATTAAAGCAAAGGCATGACGCAGAGTGATAAGAAGAAATTATAGAATAAAAGAAAGTGCTGTGACCGAGCCAGAAGAGGGGGTTACAGGAGACTGCTCAGGTTTGCAGGCCTGTGAATCCCTCCTTAAAGCTTTAAGCAGACTCTGATATGGTATAATTCTGAGTGTTTTGTTTTCATTTCTTTCCTTCTCACTTTTTTCTAAGATTCAGAGATAGGAAACCAAGAACTGAGGCCCATCCAGGCAGTCATGAACAGATTAAAAGCAACAAAAGCAGCCCTCCTAAAAATAACCCCTTGACCTTGATACCTATGGGAGTTGTTCTCTTTCTACCTAGTCTCAGCACAAAAAAATTGTGCCTTAATGCATTATGTTAATATAGCTTAGTGAATAGATCCCAAAAATAGAAGTACCTTCTCAGCCTTAAATGTTCACTTCAGAGCAGGTTGCAGTTATATTGGTAGAACAATACATGAAAACTGTCACTTTTGTTTCCTGTAGAAGAGTGATTCTATTTTCCATTTCTGTTAATGCTATACCTTTCACGAACTCCTAAATCCACTAGGGGAAAAAAGAAAATGCTTCAGAAATAACACTGAATCATGGCATGCTATGAAGCAAGCTTATCATTCCATCCCTATAATCATTCCAGTTGTATTTATGTAATAAATGTATTTAATTTTTGTCGGTCCTGAATTACCTACATTAAATTTACTACTTTGTATTCTTCAGCTATTTGAAGTTGAGTGTGTAGAGAGTTTGAGAAAATATCATTTTGAAAGATGAATTAGAGTACAAAAAGAATGAACTTAAAGCTCAGTGGATATATGCAGAGACACCAGGGGCGCTCAGGACTGGCCCAACCACTCGGCAAACTAGGTGGTTATCTAGGACAGCAGCTTCTGAGAGCCAACAAAGAACAGGACATTCAAAGCTACTGCAGACAATAGATCCTAGTAGAAAGGAGAGGCATAGGGCATCAACGCCTTGAACCAACTCTGTGGCCAGCCCTGGAGGCGTGGAGATATGTCTATTTTATAAAACGCACACGCATATACACATCAGTCTTTTGGTCCTTTCAGCAGCACACTGGGGTTGGAGAAGCAATGAATTTTTGGGTCCCTTTTACTAAGCTTGGAAACTGGTTAACCTGCTTTTTAACGCGCGGCAACTGGCAGTCAGGAATACTTGCGTGGGGCATTCCAACAGCCACCTGGTAAAGCACATGGTAACGGGCCACTATGCCATGGGGTGGTGACGAGGTGAAGTGTGAGGAAAGGACATTGTTGCTAGCAAGAGGGCAATTACTATGCACTTAGTGGCATTGTGGCAATTAGCATGAGTGCACCTAATGACACTTCTACGGGAATCATTAGGTGCACCCATAGCCACGCATCACATGTTCAGGTAGCCTATCACACTTTAGCAGTCAGAAATATGCTGCTCATGCCCCCAACAGCTAACATGGTGACTTCACACTTAATGCCTATTTGTTTCACAGATTAAATAAAAAATTGTTTTAGGCTTTAGTAAATGGGGCCCTTTGTCCTTTTATTTCCATTCATCTGTAAGTTAGATTTCAAGGCTTTCCTTGACTGCTAAGAGTTAGTAATTGGTCCAAGGCACATATTATGAGTTCCTAGCATATACAGTGGTGGTCAACATTATGGCACCCTTGCAGTACAACCTCTTAATGTCCAATATCTCCTAAAAAAAGTGGCCAGTGAAATAGCTTTGGTTATTTATTTATTTATTTAGCCATATTTATATACCGCTTTTCGCCGGGTCAAAGCGGTTACAACAAAAACGGGGAGAGTACATTGAACAGATACAAGTAAGGGGGGATACCATCACCAGAAAAGGGGGGGGGGGTATAGCATATTTACAATGATATTATATTATTTACATTTTTTGACATTACTGTCCTCTTCAGTCAAATTTTCATTTCATATATACATACATATTTGATATATAAAAGAATCAGAGAAAACAAGACAAAATAAAAAAGGAAATAGTATAAAAACTAGGACATTGCCAGGACATGATTATTCCTAAATCAAGATGACTTCATACCATGAAACATTTATCTTTTTAACAAGCAAACCGGTGTAACCTAACGTGTATCAATTTTTTTGTTGGATTACCCACCTTGAGAGGAAAACCTCTCCAGTAGTGTGTCCTCTTTTTAATCAATTTAAATGAGACCCGCGGGCCTAAAAATAAAAATGGAACTGGCCGTATGAATGCATGCCACTCCTTTTTACTAACACCAAATGATATGGACAAAAGCTTCCCAAACGTATTCTCAATAAAACTTCTTAACAAAAGACTTAGATTTATAAAGGAAGACTGTCATCCTATTGCCAAAAGTGATATCACAGGATTTTCACTGTAACGTTAAAATTCAACTTCATGGGAGGCGGAGCCTGCATGACTCCAGCATGGCGGCGTGAGAGTTTTCTCCCCCGAGCCCAGCCAGCGAATCCTGCCGTCTCAGCAGGTACTGCAGAGAGTTTTGTTTTACCTTCCCACAGCGAACTCCGGATATGTCAGGGAGTAAGCAGACCCGCTTAGAGTTTGCAAATTCATCAGCGGCCGGCACTAAAAGAACGAAGTCGGACCCGTTGTCCCCACACAAAATGGCGCCTTCTCAGGAGTCGACGGAGGGGATGCAGGAAATCCTAAAGGAAGTGCGAGCGATCCGAAGTAGAGTGGATGCTAATGGAGAGGCTCTCACTACTGTGCAGACGGATCTAAAAGAACTTAGTGCTCAACTGAATTCGTTAACCACCAGAATGGATAAGCTGGAGGAGGTTGTTACAGGGCATGAAGAGAGGTTTGTGCAACTCCCAAAAATATCGCGCAAAGTAGAATGGCTGGAAAGAGGCTTTGAGGACATGAATAATAGAGCGCGACACAACAATATTCACATCGTGGGACTCCCAGAGGGAGTGGAAGGGAGAGACCCTATCGGGTTCCTAGAAGCCCTACTCCCAAAGCTTTTGAAAATTGAGTTTGCCCGCTCGTTGGAGTTGGAAAGAGCCCATCGCATACCTTCATCGATGAATCCACGCGATCAGCATCCGCGACCAATGATACTGTGTGTACTGAGGCACCAACATGCAGTCCAGATCCTCTCCACTGCAAAAGCTTGTCGACAGCTGCAGTATGAAGGTCATAAAGTGGCCTTTTATCCGGATTTTAGTAAGCCTACAGTGGAAAAACGCAAACAGTTCCTGGCTCTGAGGCCTAGGCTGCAGCGGCTCCAGGCGCGCTTTGGTCTGATTAATCCGGCCCGGTTTAAAGTTACACTGAATAATGTGACTAAAACCTTCGATGATCCTGCGAAGCTTATCCAATACTTGGAGGAACAAAAAGCCTTACTAATGCAAACCAGCTAGAGTGGTGGTGTTTGTTATCCTCTGGAGGAAGGACATTATTGATGGCTATGGTGCCTGTCTAGCCGACCGCTGTGAGCTATAGACCTGTATCTTTGTATTGACTTTAGGGGCTGCTTACTAGGATAAGATGGTAGTTTCTGGGGGAGCCTAATTCTGTGCCTGATTGTTTCTGGTATAGAGGGTTATGGCTCTGAGTTCATGGGTATTAGCCGCAGTTTCCCCTGCTGAGATGTGTTATTGTTCCTGTCTTGGGACTGTTTCCCATGGGCTGGGGTACGCTCTGTTGGGTTGGTCTTGTTGTCTCACCCAAATTGTTATGGGTTGTTTTGTGGGGTAAGGGCAGGTTCTCCATGGGAAATTACAGATGAAGTTATTGAAAGCTGCCTAGCACAGGCCATATTTAAATTTTGTTTTATAGATAACCATGGCTAATGTGTTAAAAATTTTATCACTGAATGTTAAGGGTATCAATTCTCCAATAAAGAGGAAGAAATTGTTAGCATATTGTAACCGTCAACAGGCGGACATTGTCCTATTTCAGGAGACCCACCTTTCTTTACAAGAATCTAGGAAATTAGAGGATGGGAAGTTTATGTTGACTGGGTGCTCTCAGGCTGAAAAGAAGAGGAATGGGGTTGCCACGCTAATACGTAAAGCGCTGGGGGGGGGGGGGGGCGGTAGTGCGAGCCAGTTCTGATGCTTGTGGAAGGTGGTCTATCTCTCTAGTGCAGTTCGGGAGCTTTGAGTATGTTATAGCGAATGTGTATGCCCCCAATCGGGATGATCCCGGATTTTTCTGTGCTCTGAATAGTGCATTACAACAGGAATTAGTAGCTCCCATAATTCTGGGTGGGGATTTTAACATGGTGAGAGAGTCCCTGTTAGATCGTAATCCCGGAAGAGTGAGCAAGCTTTCCAGAGCGGGCGTGGCCCTCTCCAACCTCTTGGAGAACTGTGGTCTTGTTGACATTTGGCGCTTGCTCCACCCCGTAGATAAGGAGTTTACCTTTTTCTCCCCAGTTCATGGTTCCTCCTCTCGAATAGATTACTTCCTCATCTCAAAGTCCCTGGTAGCGAGCTGTTGTGCTGCGGATATCTTAAGTGTGACAATTTCCGATCATGCTGCAATAACATTAAAGATTGTGATGCAGAACACGTTAAAGTCACCCTCATTTTGGTCTTTCAATAGAGCTTGGTTGGCTGAGCCTGCTTTCCAGGAGGAATTGCGTTCTACCATTCATCTCTACTTCAGTGAAAATAACCTAGGTGATACGAAGGGCTGGGCTTGGTGGGAAGCCTTTAAGGCTACTTTGCGAGCTACCATCACAAGTTATAAGATAAGAGCAAATAAGCAGCAAAAGGCCCAATTATTGGCCCTAGAGAATCAAATTAAAGCTGGAGAACGGCTGTGGATTAAAAATCCTGCCGCAGATATTTTACAGAGATTACAAAGATTGCGGCTTCAGTATAATGCAATGCTAAGTTCTGAAGTAGAATGTCTCATGATGAAACAGGCAGCCTGCTTTCATGTAGAGCAAAATAGGGCCAGTAAACTTTTAGCTGCTACCCTGAGAGGCAAGCGAGAAAAGTCGAGAATTACCTCTATTCTTGACGAAAATCAGACCAGGCTTATGAATGACCAACAAATTTTAGATGAATTTTCTAAATTTTATGAAATATTGTATTCCACTGAGGTGGGCGCAGCCCCAACAGCAGTTGCCAGCTTCTTGGGAAAGTTAGACCAGCCTAAACTGGCGGCAGCGCAAGCCAAGAGTTTGGGGGAGCCATTTACTGTTAAAGAACTAAGGGAGGCGATTACTTCCATGGCGGTAGGAAAGGCAGCAGGCCCGGACGGATTGCCGTCGGAGCTATATAAAACATTTGCCAAAGAATTGCTACCTTATCTGGCGTTGTACTATGAGCAGTTAGAGAAAGAGCTGGAGCACACAGGACGTTTCTCGGAAGCCACGATAGTTGTCCTAGAGAAACCGGGTAAAGATCCCCAGTATGTCATGAATTATAGACCTATTTCTCTGTTAAACGCAGATTATAAGATCTACGCGAGCGTATTAGCTAGACGATTGGCGGTAAGCATCGGGGAGTTAGTGCATACAGATCAAACTGGTTTTATACCTGGTAGAGCGACGACAGACAATGCTCGCCTGTTATGTAATCTCTTAGCTCAAGCCTCAACGGAGAATGTGCCGTATATTGCTCTCTCCCTTGACGCCGAAAAGGCATTTGATAGACTGGAGTGGTCCTTTCTCTTTTCTGTGTTGGAATGGTTTGGGCTAGGGGAAAATTTCATCAATAAGGTTCGGGTGTTATATTCAAGGGCCAGTGCCCAGGTGTTAGCGAATGGTGTTCTTTCTCGCTCCTTCTCTTTGCATAGAGGCACCCGGCAGGGCTGTCCTCTTTCTCCACTTCTCTTTGATTTGGCATTGGAACCCTTGGCTATTGCCATTAGACAAAGTCGTGATATAACTGGCTTCTCTCTGGGACAGGCCCAGGTGAAGCTTTCCGCCTACGCCGATGACCTTCTCCTGTTTGCTCAGCCATCGGAACTCCCGCAGATTTTGGCGCTAATAGTAGACTATTCGGGTATTTCGGGATATAAAATTAATTGGGCCAAGTCGGTAGCTTTCCCGCTTAACAGCTGCTCCCACTCTAGCATGTTAGCCCCCTTCCCCTTTAGGTGGGAGACGGGTCGCATTAAATATCTCGGAGTCTATTACGGCCCCTCACTGGAGCGTACTATCCTGGAAAATACTGAGGAAATATTTCAGCTGGTGCGTTGCCAAACCCTGGCTTGGTCCCATATGCATTTCACCTGGTGGGGTAGACTAGAAATTATTAAAATGGTGTTGGCTCCAAAAATCAATTACATACTTGGAATGCTTCCCCTCTCCATACCGGTAGATTTTTATCTGAAACTGGAGAGAATCCTATTGAGATTTCTGTGGAATGGATCTCAGCCGAGGATAGCAAGTAAGAAACTTAAAGCTCCTAAGGAGCAGGGTGGAGTCCACTTTCCAGATTTCCAGTGGTACCATCGTGCTCTCTTGTTAAAGCAATGGGCTATGTGGCTAGCTGAGGATAGCCTTGCAGAGAGCCCCAGTTGGCTGAAAGTCGAGTCACACATTGCTGGCCTGCACCCTTTACTTTATATGTTAGGGAGTCTGAATCCGGAGATCGGAGATAGGGGGAGAGTCATCCGCGCTACTCAAGAAGCTTACTTGCAGCTGGCGCAATTGGCGGGTGAGGATAATTTGCCCTCAAGGGAGACTCCCTTTGGTGGAACCCCCAATTTAGAATCCGAGGGCGGAAGGTAGCGTGGAAGAAATGGCAGGAGAAGGGAGTCTGGACGTTGGGCCATCTAGCGGGGATTAACGGATGGAAAAAATTTGAGGAGCTTATGGCAGAATTCTCCCTTCCGAAGTCTTGTTTTTTTCAGTGGGCGCAACTTAGACATTGCATCTTTGCGTCAAAAATTGCTCCTGTTGCTTTGATGGCAGAGGGAGAGTTGTATAAACGCCTGCGAGAGATGTTGGAGCGGAAAGGTTCGGTCTCAAAAATATATGCTATGTATAGGACATATGTCTCATGTAGCCCGGCGGGTCTGGTGAAGGTCTGGGAACATGAGCTTAGTAGCTCTTTACACCCCGGTTCTTGGAAGGTTTTGTGGGGCTCGATAACGAGGGTTTCGAGATCAGCAGCAGTCACCCAGTCAATGTATTTCTTTCTACATAGGGCCTATATTACACCTGCGAGGCTCGCTAAATGGGCCTGGGCAGTTTCAGGCAAGTGTTGGACATGCCAAAAAGAGATTGGCACTTACACCCATATGTTTTTTGAATGCCCTTCGGTGTTACGATTTTGGAAAGGGGTATGGGGTAAAATTCAGGACATCTTAGGCATTCCAGATGTGCTCTCTCACAGAGTGATTTATATGAGGTCTTTGGAGTTCCATCCGAGGTTGAATAAGGGGCAATCCTTTTTATTAAACTATATGATTGCAATAGCTCTTAAATTGATCCTGGTAAACTGGAAAAACTCACAGAAATTAACCTTTCGAATGTGGTGGAATATGGTATGCCAATACTCTAAGTATGAGAGATTATATAGCAACCTCCACTTTCCTCTCAGGTCTGATCTCAACTGCGAGAGATGGATGTTACTGGATCGGCATGTTAGCTGACCTAGTATGCTCTTTCTTCCCTTATTCTTAATCCTTCTTTACCCTGTAGCTGTAATGGTAAAGTGGTGATAGTTTGGCACTGTGCTATGGTAGCACTTGGACTGTTGTCCATGCTGGTACTTTCCCTGGAGAACCTTGGGGGGTGGGAGTGGGAGGGGGGGCGTTGGGGATTGTCTCATTATTGGTGTGGCATTGTTTCGCTGCATGATGTACTTTTCGATTGTATCTGTTATGTGTTCTACAGAGGGGCCTGAGTGGGCATACATATTATAAGTTGTAGTCTACTAATGGTCTTGTAATCAATCTTGTAAACTTTGATGTTTCTCTGATGTTGTGTGGGGTTAGTGGGGTGTGCCTTGCTCAGTTCTTTCATTGGCTGCACTGGGTGGATTTGCAATCCGGTTCCGCAGCGGTTGTATCTTGTCTTCATTGTGTTTCTTTTTTTCTTTCTTTTTGTTTGTTACTTGGAAAATTTAAATAAAGGATTTAAAAAAAAATTCAACTTCATAGCCATGCAAGCTTAGTAAATCCTCTTGGTGCTCTTTGAGTAGGCGAAAATCGACCAGGTCCAGCAACACCATGTAGTGTTTCAAGCTGAGTAGCTTGATAAAAACCGGAACCGGATATGAGACGTGGTTCATTTGTCTGATGAAGAGCCGCAGGGAAGGGAAACAAACACTCTCCCTTCGCGTGGCTCTGCAAAACTGAGCCGGCACAGAGGGGAAAGGGGAAACCGCTGGGCTCTTCCGGGGAGGTGGGGGGCCGCGGCCATGGGGCAGTTCATTCTTCCACTGCCGCTGCTGCAGCAGCAGCAGCTTCTGCAGACAGAGGTGGGTTTTTTTCTTTTATTTTGAAGGCCGAGTGAGGCGGTCTTTTTGGGGGCAATTTTTACCACCCAAAAAGTTACCACCTTGCTCGGCCTCATTATAGAGCCACCCCTAGTGCAAGCTTTTACTAGAAAATCTAACTAGAGAGGGAGGGTTTTTCAAGCTATAGACTGTAGGATAATGTCCACAGGTACCTTTTACCAATTTCAAAGGGCAGATGAATATTTAATACAAATATTTATGGAACACTTTAAAGAAAGTTTGGTGATGTTACAGCACAATATATTGCATTTTAAGATATAGGATTGGATTGTTGAAAAGTTCACATTAAGGAGGACTAAAATAGTAATACTTAAAGATAAGAACAGATTTGCCTTGAGTTTATAGTTTAGTCCACCTATACATATATATGGTTTAGTAAGATTTCTTTTGGGCTTGATATTTAAATATGTAAGAATACAAGGTTGCCATAGTTTACATTGCAAACCAAAATCAACTGTACTAGTCAATAAACTGCCTCCTTGTAGTTCCAGATTAAGCTACAGATCCTCTTGCTGCCTCTAGACTTACATAGCTCATTAGAACATATCACTTCCTGGTAAAGCAAATAGGGACCCAAAAGGCTCACTCTGAAGGAACTCCAGCTTATATGAAGTGTTAGGGCATCAGGGATTTTGTATCATCATACTCTGCTATCCAGAAGTTTAATCATTAGCACCAGCTTTTCTCAAGGTGTAGTAGGAAACACATCTTATTAACCTTGTCAGTACCAAACAACAGACAGGAGTATATATCAGGCCAACCCACAATCCAGCCTTTAAATGACTATGGGCAGGGGTCCGTTTCTTGCTACATCAAGGCCTACCATACAGCAGCACAACTGGCTCTATGGCTGGAGGGTGACCAACCTGAGGCAGATGAGGAGGCCCCACAACACCTGGGTCAGACCCTGTCCCCTGCCCAGGTGGTGAGGGCCAATGTGCAGCAGCACCAGCCTGGTGAGCGGCTGGTCCTGCGTCCTTAAAGGAGGAAAGTCCAGCCCAGAAAGCCCCATTTCTACAGAGATAGGGCCATCCTCCTCAGCATCCCTGAGGACCAGGTGCTTGTCTTTTAAAGGGGCCATAAGAGAGCTCTATGAGGATCTAAGACCTGATTTCAAGCCTCTGACAGCCCAGTCATGTGCCATACCAGGACTGACCAAGCTCATGAGTGCACTATATTTCTTTGCTTCTGGCTACTTCCAAACATCTGTGGCTGCAGTTGGAGGAATGTCCAGGGCCACCTTCGGTAGATGCCTCCACCAAGCCCTCTAAACCATGTAAATGCCTTAAGCACAGATATTCAATGACACTTACATGGTTAGTGCCGTTCAATATCCCCTCCTATGTCCGCTACATTCCCCGCTGCTATCAGGTTAGCATCAGGGCATGTTGGGGCATTCTGGGGCGGAGTGGAGTCGGAGATTGCCAATAACCAGGTAGGGGTGATATTGCACCGCTACCCAGTTAGCGATCCACGGCTAAAACTAGGCCAGCTTTTGGCCAGACCACAGATCCCAGATTGCATCAGGATTATCTGGCCTCAGTGGCTGGACTGAATGACTTCTCCCCAGATGGAACTCATCAACTTAGAAACCCTGCACCTGTTTCCAGGACCTGCTGACTCTGCCAATTTATTGTCAATATTTGTGTAAATCTGCTAGCCCCAAAGATGCACCAAGGCTATCTTGGGTGAATCTAATACATGCCTCAGTCAGATATATATGCAGCTAGTAGGGCGACATGCAACAACACGCACAGCTCAGCCCACCCATACCACCACTGGCATTAGCACAGAATGAAATGTTCACACATTACAAGGTCACAGGTTCAATGTCGGTCCTAGCTATGAGATAGCAATCTGCAATGTGTGGTTTCTTATGCCATTTTATATCATCTTCAGTAATGCACTGCTCCCTGGGTACCTCTTCACCCTCATGTGAACCCCACATCAGGAAGTGACATAGTACCTGGCCTGAGAATATTGGGCAGAGCATTCCACAAATTCACCTTGTTGTGCATTAGGCCGTGTGTACATGGTGATCCTACCCATTGGCCATTCTATGGCTCTCCCTGCCCTTAGACTGTTGGGCATATGTATTAATCTTTTCACTGCAAGGATCACACAGGCAAGGACCTCACAGATAGTATGGTGGCAGCTGCCGACATATGCAATCTACCTAACAGCCTCCAATTTCCTCCCCACAGGTGATGCAGTATATGGGTACAGGGTCTGGTTGCTGATCCCTGTGAGGGTCCCAAGGACACGTGCAGAAATCAGGTATAATGTGGCACATGCCACAACCTGCTTTGTCATAGAGCCACCTTTGGTGTGTTGAAAAGTTGCTCCAGGTGTTTGGACAAATTTGGTGCTGCCTTATAATACAGACCTCTCACTGAAGCTGAGATCATAGTGGCCTGCCTCATACTACACAACATTTCAATGAGGCATAGAATCCCAGTCAATATCAACCCTGGCCTTGAGCAAAATCCCGAGTGCTGGCCTGCATGTGTCAGGAACAACAAAGGTAAAAATCAAGAACCGTATTGGATTATAATATACACAACACCCACAGCACAATCCAATAAAATTAGGGGAAACACAAGGCTGAAACTACTTCATGTGTCGGAGTATGTCAGCCCAGTGTCAGGGAAGCATCCCGCAGACACCACTGTGACCACTCACTTTATTATAAATAATTTTTGTTTAAAAATGTGCAAAAGTGCAAAAATAAAGCAATGAACTTAGCTGCTTAAATAGAGCACCGCCGAAGTGCCTTCATCAGTTAGATTGACAACATGGTCCACGTTTCGGGTTATAGCAATTCTAACCCTGCTTCAGGTCCTGCTTCTCGGCAAATGGCGATTCAACTTGTATAGCCCAGAAAACCCGTCTTCTTTATCTTCGGCGGCGTCTGACGTCATAGGAGGAAAGCAGATGATGAACCAATCACAGCAAAACATCCTCTGAGTCAATACATAGGGGAATCCCACAGCATAGGGAATACCCTGAAAGGCTCATCAGATTGGAGAAAAAACGATCAAATAATCGTGTACCAGTCCAGTTGAGAGTTAAGCCCATTCGGGGCCACAGCATTCAAAGTGTAAATCCCTCCTCTCCTCTAGAGTATGCATACTTAGGTCTTCAAGTCTCCTCTCATATCTTCTGGCGCAGGCACCAAATCATTTTGGTTGCCTTCCTCTGAACCATTTCCAGTCTTTTTATATCCTTTGTGAGATATAGTCTCCAAAACTGAACACCATATTCCAAGTGAGACATCACCAGCGACTTGTACAGTGGCATTAGAACTTCCTCCTTTTTGCTGATAATTCCTCTCGATATGCAATCCAGCATCCATCTGGCTTTGGCCACCGCCTTGTCACACTGTTTCATCACATAGAGATCCTCAAAAAATAAATCATTCCGAGGTCCTGCTCCTGGGTCCGTAAACACCGACCTCTCACCCCCATCACATACAATTTCCTTGGATTTCTGCATCCCAAGTGCATGACACTGCAGTTCTTCATATTAAATCTTAACTGCCATGCATTAGACCATTCCTCCAGCTTTTGTGGATTTTTTCTCTTGTTATTCACTCCCTCAGGGGAGTCCATTCTGTTGCAAATTTTTTGTGTCATCTGCAAAAAGACAGACTTTTTTTATTCAGTTCTTCAGCAATATCACTCACAAATACCTTGAACAGTACCGGTACCAGGACCAATCCATCCCCGGGATACACCACTAATTACCTTCCTTTCATCCGAGTGGGTTCCATTTACCATTGCCTTCTGTCGTCTGTCAGTCAAACAATTTCTGATCCAGTTCACCACCTTGGGACCCATCCCCAGGATGTTCATTTTATTGATAAGCCTCCTATGAGGAACAGTATCAAAGGCTTTAGTAAAATCTAGGTACATCATATCCACTGCATGCCCTTGATCTAGTTCTCTGATCACCCAGTCAAAGAACTCAATCAGATTTGTTTGGCATGATCATCCTTTGGTAAAACCATGTTGCCTCTGATCACGCAACCTATTGGTTTCAAGAAAGTCCACTGTTCTCTCTTTCGAGAGCACCTCCATTATTTTTCCCGCCACCAAGGTAAGGCTTACTGGCTTGTAGTTTGCCACTTCTTCCCTATTACCACTTTTGTGAAGAGGTACCACATCAGCCCTTCTCCAGTCCTGCGGAACTTATCCTGCCTCCAAGGATCTATTAAAAACATCCTTTAAAGGCCCTGCCAGAACCTCTCTGAGCTCCTTCAGTATCCTGGGATCTGGTCCCATGGCCTTGTTCACTTTCAGTTTTGCAAGTTGTTCAAACACATCATCTTCTGTGAATAGTGTGGTATCTACACCATTCCAATTTATACATTTGTCAATCACAGGTGGTCCTTCTCCAGGATTTTCTTTAATAAAAGCAGAACAGAAGTATTTGTTTAGCATTTTCACTTTTTCAATGTCACTTTCCATGAATCCGTTCTTAGCACTTTTGAGTCTTGCAATTCCACCTCTGATCTTCCTCTTCTCTTGAATATACCTGAAAAAAGGTTTTGTCATCATGTTTTAGATCTTAGCCTTTGATTTTGCTATCCTTATTTCTCTTTTTGTCTCTTTTAGCTTTATCCTGTATTCTTTTCTCTGTTCCTCTGTTTGCAAACTTCTGAATTTTGGGTACACCCCTAAACAAAGGCATGGAAAGGGGTGACTTACACGGAGTGGCAGGTGCACCTACTCTTGCCGCCTTGCTGGGCAGACTAGATGGACCATACTGGTCTTTATCTGCCATCATATATTATGTTACTATGTTAGCGTTTTTGAAGTCTAGGACTTTGAGCTTGCTGTGACTGGACTCTGCCTTGGCTTTTATCACAAACTACACCGTGTGATGACTGCTGTTGCTCACATGGGCAACCCATCCGGACATTCGACACGCTATCTTTGTTAAGGAGCAGCCCAAGTGGGGTGCGGGGCCATGTGTGAAGATTCATTGTGGGGGCTAATTTGCATAAGAGGCCTCATTTGCATAACTATTTGCATAATGTGCTTTTAGTAAACATGCCTCTTAATGAGTGTCTGGATAAAGGGACTACCAGATTTCTAAATTACTATATTCCAGTGCCAACCAACAGGCCCTATAGGAAGTATTATAAACACTGACCATTTAGAATTCATAGCAAACCCACTACATCATAACAGCACTACCAGGATTCACAAAGCACCAAACCCTACCCAAACCCTGCAAATATTAAACCACTACATCTCAGGGAATACCAATCGATCTCACTGGGGGAAAACAACAAGTGTGACTGTCAAATAGAAACGACATGAACAGAATACCTCAGCTTGGTTACACATGCAGAACATAGACAGTCATCACACAAAGAACAAGGGATCACAATTTAGAAATAGGAAGATAATAATTAAATTTGGAACTCCAAAAGCCAAACATGAAATGTACAACAACACTGGAGAAATAAAACTATAAATTAATTTCTTCTTGCACTAAACAAAAACGCAAAGATGTTAGTGATACACATTCCCCAGACCTGACATATTCCAGTTAATAAATTCAAAATAAAAAAGTATTTTTCTACCTTTTCTTTGGACATTTTATTTTTCAGTTGCAATTGCTCCAGTCACTTTCTTCTGGTTTCTTTGTGTATTCTGTGTGCTGTCCATTTGTCCTTTCTTCTCTCTTCTAGATATTTTCCATTCTCTCTATATATCTGCTTTAACATACAGATCTTTCCCCTTTTGTTCTTTCCCCCTTTTCTTTCTTTATTCCTTTATCATCCACTCAAATTGCACCTTTCCATTCTTAATCCCCACTTATTCTCCTAATACCCGGCCAATCGTAGATTTTTCTTCCCTCCCAGGGCCGGCCCGTCCATTGAGCAAGAATGTTTTTTGCACAGGGCCCCGCGTTTCAGGGGGCCCCGCGCAAAAAACATTCTTAAGCATCCAACTTTAAAAAAAAAAACACAAAAAAACCGGCTGCTTCTGCCGCGGCAGCTTCAAGAGCTCTGCCGCGGCAGCTTCAAGAGCTCTGCCGCGGGGCCCCCCCCTGCCCGGCAGAGCCTCCGTGCATCTTCAGCTCTTCACGTCCAAAACGCGGGCTTTTTTCAGAGCCGCGAGAGTTTCTTTTCTCGCGGCTCTCTTAATCCCGCGGGGCTGATGGGATTTCCCATCACCCTCGGCGGGATTAACAGAGCCGCGAGAAAAGAAACTCTCGCGGCTCTGAAAAAAGCCCGCGTTTTGGACGTGAAGAGCTGAAGATGCACGGAGGCTCTGCCGGGCAGGGGGGGCCCCGCGGCAGAGCTCTTGATGCTGCCGCGGCAGAGCTCTTGAAGCTGCCGCGGCAGAAGCAGCCGGTTTGGGTTTTTTTTTAATTTTAATTTGGAATGATAGGGGGGGGGGGTGTTTAGGAGTGGTAATGGCTATGGGAGCGGGGGAGGCTAAACTGGAAGTGGGCTGATGGGGGGGGGTGGTGAGGACTGGTAATGGGCCAGGGGGTGGGGTGGTTAGGACTGGTAATGGGCCGGGGGGTGGTTAGGACTGGTAATGGGCTATGGGGGGGGGGGAGGCTAAGACTGGAAGTGGCCTGATGGGGGGGGGGGTTAGGACTGGTAATGGGCTATGGGGGGGCGAAGTGGGCTGATGGGGGGGGGGTTAGGACTGGTAATGGGCTATGGGGGGGCTAAGTGGGCTGATGGGGGGGTTAGGACTGGTAATGGGCTATGGGGGGGCTAAGTGGGCTGATGGGGGGGGGTTAGGACTGGTGGGGGGGTTAGGACTGGTAATGGGCTATGGGGGGGCTAAGTGGGCTGATGGGGGGGTTAGGACTGGTAATGGGCTATGGGGGGGCTAAGTGGGCTGATGGGGGGGTTTGGACTGGTAATGGGCTATGGGGAGGGGGCTAAGGCTGGAAGTGGGCGGGTAGGACTGGAAATGGGCTGAGGGGGGGGGTGAGGACTGGTAATTGACTATGGGGAGGGGGCTAAGGCTGGAAGTGGGGGGTAGGACTGGAAATGGGCTGATGGGGGGGTTAGGACTGGTAATGGGCCATGGGGGGGGGGGTGTTAGGACTGGTAATGGGCCATGGGGGGGGGGTGTTAGGACTGGTAATGGGCCATGGGGGGGGGGTGTTAGGACTGGTAATGGGCCATGGGGGGGGGGAGGCTAGGACTGGTAATGGGCTGATGGGGGGGGGAGGGTTAGGACTGGTAATGGGCCATGGGGGGGGAGGCTAAGACTGGAAGTGGGCTGATGGGGGGGGTAGGACTGGTAATTGGCTATGGGGGGGGGCTAAGACTGGAAATAGGCTGATGGGGCGGCTAGGACTGGAAATAGGGTGATGGGGGGGTTAGGACTGGTAATGGGCTATGGGGGGCTAAGACTGGAAATGGGCTGATGGGGGGGCTAGGACTGGAAATAGGGTGATGGGGGGGTTAGGACTGGTAATGGGCTATGGGGGGCTAAGACTGGAAATGGGCTGATGGGGGGGTAGGACTGGTAATTGGCTATGGGAGGGGGGCTAAGACTGGAAATAGGCTGATGGGGGGCTAGGACTGGAAATAGGGTGATGGGGGTTAGGACGTAATGGGCTGATGGGGGGTTAGGACTAGTAATGGGCTATGAGGAGGCTAGGACTGGAAATGGGCTGAGTGGAAGGAGGGCTTGAACTGCAAATAGCTGATGGGGACGGGGGCTTGGAATGGAAATGGGTTGTGAGGGGGAGGGAGCTAGGACTGGAAATGGGTGAGGGGGGGGCTAGGACAGGAAATGGGCTGATGGGCTAGAATAGGACTGGAAATTGGCTGTTGGGGGGTGCTAAGATTGGAAATGGGCTGTGGTGGGGGTTTGGATTGAAATGGACTCATGAAGGGGCTAGAACTGGAAGTAGGCTCATGGGGGGCTTGGATTGGAAATGGGCTGAGTGGAGGGGAGCTAGGATTTGACATGGGCTGATGGTGGGGCTAGGAAAGGACTAGAAATGGGCTCATGGGGGGCTGGGATTGGAAATGAGCTGATGGAGGGACTTGGATGGGACTGCAAATAGATGGGGGAGCTAGGACTGGAAATGGGCTTATGGGGGGCTAGGACTGGAAATGGGCTGATGCGGGGACTAGAAGGGAGCGGATGCTGGGTGGGACTGGAACTAGAATGGAGCTGATGTTGGGGGAGGATTAGAATGGGATGGAGCTGGGAGAGTGAAATGGAGAGGGAAAAAATATTTTGTGTGGGAGGGAAGACAAATCTACAATTGTCCGGATATTGGGAGAGTAGGTGGGGATTGAGGATGGAGGGGTAAAATTTGAGTGGATGAAATAGGAATGAGGAAAGAGCAAAAAGGAGAAAGATTAGTATGTTAAAGCAGATGTAGAGAGAGAATGGAAAAAAACTAGAAGAGAGAAGAAAAGACAAATGGACAGCAGACGATGAAGAATTAGCGGAAGACACGAAGAAACCAGAAGAAAGTGGCTGGAGCAATTGCAGCTGAAAAAAAATGCACAAAAGGTAGAAAAATATCTCTTTATTTTGAATTTATTAATTGGAATATGTCAGCTCTGGGAAATGTGCATCATTAACGTCTGCGCTTTGTTTAGTACAAGAGCAAATTAATGTATAGTTTTATTTCTACAGTGTTGTACATTCCAAGTTTGGCTTTTGGGATTCCCAGTTTAATTATTGTCTTCCTGTTTCTAAATTGTGATTCCTTGTTTGGTGATGGTCTATGTTCTGCATGTGTAACTGAGCTGAGGTATTCTGTTTATGTAATTCCTATTTGACATTGCCACTTGTTCTCTTTCCCCAGTAGGTCATGTATTGTTGTTCTCTGAAATGTATTGGTTTAATATTTGCAGCGTTTCCTTTTGATAGTTAGGGTATGGTGCTTTATGAGTCCTGGTAGTGCTGTTAGGATACGGCGGGTTTGCTATGGGTTCTAAATGGGCAGTGTTTGTAGTAGTTCCTAATGTGCCTGGCGGTTGGTATTGGATTATAGTAATGTAGAAGTCTTTTAGTCTTTCTTTATTCATACACTCATTAAGAGGCATGTTTACTAAAAGTTCGTGTATGGTAACATTATGCAAATATTTATGCAAATGAGGCCCCTTATGCAAATGAGGCCCCGCACCGAGTCTCCGCACATGGCCCCGCACCCCCCTTGGGCCGCCCCTGTTCCCTCCCACACAAAATATCTTTTCCCCTCTCCATCCTCATTCCCCATCCCCTTCTAGTCCTCCCCCAAAATCAGCTCCCTTCTAGTTCTAGATCCACCCAGCATCCGCTCCCTTCTAGTCCCATTCTCCCATGCCCCCACATCAGCCCATTTCCAGTCCTAACCCCCATATGTTCTTTTCCAGTCCCATTCCAACCCCCCACCAGCCTATTTCCATTCCTATTCCAGCCCCCATCAGCCATTTCCAGTCCTACTCCAGCCCATCAATCCATTTGCAGTCCAAGCTTCCCCCATCATCCAGTTTCCAATCCTAGTCCCCCATCAGCCCTTTTCCAATCCTAGACCCCCCCCCATCAGCCCATTTCCAGTCCAAGCTCCCCATCAGCCATTTCCAATCTAAGCTCCCCACCATCAGCCCATTTCCAGTCCCAGCTTACCCTCCCATCACAGCCCATTTCCAGTCCCAGCTTACCCTCCCAACACAGCCATTTCCAGTCCAAGCTTCCCCCCATCACAGTCCATTTCCAGTCCTATTCCAGCCTCCATCAGCCCATTTCTAGTCCAAGCTCCCTCCCATCAGCCCATTTCCAGTCCTAGCACCCCATCACAGCCTGTTTCCAGTCCTAGCCCCCCCATTCACAGCCTATTTCCAGTCCCAGCTTACCCTCCCATCACAGCCCATTTGCAGTCCAAGCTTTCCGCCCCCCCCCCCATTACAGCCCATTTCCAGTGCAAGCTTTCCCCCCATCACAGCCCATTTCCAGTCCAAGCTTCCCCCACCACAACTTATTTCCAGTCCTAACGCCCCTGCCCACCCGCCGAAAAGCCCTGCGGCCATCTCAAAGACTTTAGAGGGAGCCAGGAAAGCCTATGCGAGGCCCCGGCTCCCTCTGCACAGCCACCAGCATGAAGAGTGTTTTCTCTCACACTGGTGGCTGTTTCAGTGAAGCACCAGCGTGAGAAAAAACACTCTTCATGCTGGCAGATGTGCAGAGGGAGCCAGGGCCTCATGCAGGCTTCTGGCTCCCTCTGAAGCCATCCATCCATCTGTGCAAGAATGGAGTATGCGTGGGGCCTGTGTGAACAACATTCTCTCACAATGGACGGGCTGGCTCTGTCTCTGTTGGCGAGTACTAAATCCAACATCAGACTTTCCCTGGTCGGTTCCATCACATTTATCTAAGCAGTGCATCTTGGAAGGCATCCACAATTTTTTTTTTAATTTCTTTCCAGATTTGAAGAAGGAATACTGCAATCCACATCGGGAAGATTAAAGTCACCAATATGATCACTTCCTCCTTCATGGCTACCTTTACAATATCAAGAATCAAGTCTCTATCCATTTCTTCGGTTTGAGATGGAGGCCTGTAGAATACACCAGTATGGATGATAGTGCCATCTCCTCGTTTCAATACAATCCACAGCGCTTCTTCTTTTCCCCACGTCCCCTGCATTTCAGCAGCTTTAATATTGTTTTAGACACATAGGGCTACTTCTCCTCCTTTTCTGCCTTCTCTATCTCTCCTAAATAAATTATATAACTAGCTATGCATTCATGTGACTCATTAAACCATGTTTTTGTAATGGCCACAATGTCCAAGTCCTTTTCCACCATTAGGGAATCCAAGTCAGGAACTTTGTTGGCTAGGTTGTGAGCATTTGTGCTCATTGCTTTCCAGCGTTTGTTGACTGGCTTGCCTGTATTTTGCATGGATTTTGTTCTACACACCTCTTCCCATTTGACACTGATATGTGGGTTAATAATGTGGTTGTTTCCAATGTTACTATGTTTTTGCTGGGTGTGACATCCTGAACTTGTTCTTCTCTATCCGTCATACCCTTTCTCTAGTTTAAATGCCTGTCCACATTATGTCTGGATTTTTCACTTAGGATCATAAGCAGAGGTGTGTATACCAACTGGCTGATGGTTCATTCATATCTTTGTTGTACAAAAAGGAGAGTCAGGCTGTGCCATCTCCCCCCGTATTGTGGGCTTATCTATATGATGTTGTGGTGTTCTACAGAGGTGTTTAGCTCAGTTGGGCCTGTACAAAATGTGATAGTCTCCCTGAGTTCTTTGTCATTTGTGGATGTCTGATAGAGAAATGTCAATAAATACATATGATGAACGTGAAATATGGGGTGGACCTTGACCAATGTGTGTGTCCATTCAGAAATAGGTATGATCAAAAGAAATTCCCCCATCACTGCCTGTGAACCGAGTGCTGTCTCTGGCTGAAAAACCCTCAGGTGTGTGATCACTGAAGCCCAAATCTCCCTTGCACCCTGGGTAGTTATGTATTCATTTATTTAAAATACTTTCATACCACAGCAGTCCCAATTAATAATCGGATCAGTGCAGTTTACATTACAAACATTTTTTTTTTTTACAGAGAATTCAAATCCTTGTACATGAAAAAAAACAAGATTTAAGTTTCTTATGGTACACAGTAATTGACACAATTTTCTTTAACCTAATAGGTAATCTGGACAAAAGTTCAGCTGTCCAATATGCCTTAGTGTACCCAAACCTCTGCTTACTAACAATCCCCCAACTCAATGCGAAAAGAAGAACCATAGTTTCCTACAGACGTCTAGACCTAATCCTTAAAGATAAAAGTAACATATCAGGGAAACGGATTGGGACAAACTCATAAATAATGTATATAACAAAAAATAAAACTTAAAAAATATCCACTCAGATATCTTAAGGTAATGTAACTGTTTAACTAAAGGAGAAACCAAATCATGTTTCCGAACACCAAGTATCAGCCTTGCCGCCGTATTCTGACAAAAATATAACCAAGAAGTTCAACACTGTACTCTGCACTAAAAACTGAAAAAGTTGCAGGGCAAAATAAAGACATAGCCTGTGAAGTTGCCACATTTTAAAGAAGCATTTCAACACAGTTGAATTAACATGAGCGTCCATAGAAAGATCTTCATCCAAAAACACCCCCAGTATACAGAGCACCAATACCCTTTGAAGATGAAGATGCTCTACAGCCTCCAATAGTGGCCTAGGAATTAACTGACCATTATTTAAGCAAAGCACTTTTGTTTGGGCCACATTTAATTGGAGGCGAAGCAATCCTGCCCATTTATCCAAAACAGAGCACACTGCTTAATGGTGAATAGTAATTCATTAAGGACCTGATTTTCGAAAGGCATTAACACAGTTTACAGCCTAGTAAACTGTGTAAATGCCTAAATAGGGATATTCAATGGCCCTTACACGGTTAGTGCCACTAAATATTCCCTTCTAAGTCAACCACGTGCCCCAATGCTATCCAGTTAGCAATGGGGTATCTTGGGGGCATTCCAGGGCAGATCGGCGGCAGAGACTGTCACTAACTGGGTATCGGCAATATTGCACCACTACCCGATTAAAACTAGGCCAACTATTAGCTTACCTAGTTTTAGCTGCAGATGCTAACTGTGTAGTGGTGCAATATTGCTGCTACCTGGTTAGGCGCTGCAGCAGTTTCCTTCATGCGCCAAACCCAAATATTCAATGCCATCACTGTGGCATTGAATATTCAGGGTTAGGGGCCAGTGGGCAGGGCTATGTGCCATAGCAGCACATAGCCCTGCCCAGATGAATATTGGGCCCTAAATGTCTAGGAAAAGATAGCAATACTAAAATATTGTCTGCATAAGCATAATATTTTAAATCTTTCTTAACCAATAACCAACCCAAAGATATCAACAATACATTAAACAATATCGGGAACAACGGTGATTTCTGAGGGATCCCACATTCTGGTTTCCATGGCCATGAACATTCTGCCATAACTTGAACAGTATATTTCTGATTACACACAAAACATGAGAACTTCTCAAGAACCTTTCCCAAAACCCTAGGCAATCCAATATAGCCAACAGCATCTCATGGTTGGCAATATCAAAAGTCAAGCTCAAATTAAACTGTAAAAGGACAGCTACCAGTTCCCATGCCAAAATACTGTTCATATGCAAAACCAGAGTACCCACTAGAAGCTCTGTATTATAAAAGATTTGTGAAACCCAAACTGTGAATTTTTCAGACAATTATGGTCTTCCAAATATGCATAATCTGACTCAGAACCATTGTTTCCATTATCTTCACAAAACACGTTATATTGGCTATTAGACGAAAATTGGATACTTCAGCTAAACTAGTCCTTGGATCCTTTGGAATAGGAGTTAAAATAAGGTTACAAATCTCCAGTGGATAACACCCCTCCAAAAGGAGAGTAAAAACCATCTCATACAACCAACATTTAAACATAAATGGTGCAACTCGCAAAACAGACACTGGGCACACATCTGCCATCGAGAATTTTTTAGTATATCTACAAAAATAACCTTCAAACTCTTTAAAAGATGGGACCCTAAAAGAGGCCCAAAAATGGTCCCCCAGAAATGAGATCCCAACCTCTCCGCTTGGCAATAACGCTAATATTCTCTCAACATCTAACCCCACCATAGGAAGATTATCTCAAATCTTCCTCACCTTACCCTGAAAAAAGTTTGCCAACAACCATGGTGACAGGGAAGAATCGGGCTGTAATTTCATCCTCTCCCCCAGCAGTGTAGAGGATACCTTAAATAGCAACTGCAATTGAGATGGTGCTTGCATAATTAATTTTTCATAATACTTCTTTTGAATCTGATGAACCCTTACTTTATACTTACTATAATTTCACTTCCACAATAATTTATCCACATCAAAAGCAGATCGGCACCATCTGGACTCTAACATCCTATACTCCCTCTTCAGCAACCTAAGATTTTGTGAATACCAGGGGGCCTTCCGTATACCTGGTGCTTTCCATTTAAGAAACAAATGGAGCCAAATCCTTCTATAGATTCACCAAACTCTTGTTTCGGACCCAAGGGCCCTTTTCCCCTTATCTTTTCGCAAAACATCTCTGGAGTTGCATGTTTTAGCACAGCTGTGTTTTCAACTAGAGGACCAAAACACCCACTAAATAAAGAGACCCGAAACATAAATTCAATCAAATAATGATCTGACCATATCAAAGAAATGGACTGCACATCAGTAAGTGAATAAGCTGATGCTGACTTTAAAAAATATGCACACTGATATAGTTGATAACCTGAAACAGGAGTTGATTGAAATGTCAATAGGTAAAACCTAAAGAGTGTAAGAACAAATAATCCTGTGCTTGTGTGTCAGAGAGGTCTTCTAAATGCAAATTAGTATCTCCTACAAAGAGACAATTTTGTGCAGACATAGACCAAGATGATAACAAATCCATATAAACATCCTGGATCATAGTCCACATGCCTGGTGGATGATAAACTAAAATAAAGGTGCACTTCTCCCTTCTTTCCCCTAGTAAAACCTCACAGCATAATGCTTCTAACTGCGGTAAAAATACAGTATCTAATAATTTAAGAAGGTAGACTGCTTTATACATTAATAATAGGCCCTCCCCAAATGCCCAATCCTCGGGACATTCAAGAACTTGTAACTTGGAGGGTAAACCTCATATTTGGCAGGACTGTAGTTGCAGAATCAGTCATGACCAGCAGTGTACAAAACCTTACTGGGATGAGGGAAGTGTTCCATGGAATGTGTTGTTGTGTCTGGCCAGTGGTTGTCTTCATCTTCCTGGGTGTTCCACACCCCCTCCCCAGGTGTGTGGGACAGCTGGTGGTTGCTGGTATCTAGAGCCTGCTTGTGCCTCCCTCTGGTGCTGCTGATGGGTATGCAGGAGGCAGACAGCTAGGAGGGTTTGTAGATTCTGATTCATTGTGGTAAAGCCACCTCTCACTGCATCCACAACGTTCCCCAGCCATTGTTCAATGACCTCCCTGCATCTGCTCCAGCCTCTGTTCCATAAGCATCATAAGAACATAAGATATGCCATACTGGGTCAGACCAACATCCATCAAGCCCAATAACCTGTTTACAACAATGGTCAATCTAGTTGACAAGTTCCTAGCAGTTTCCCCAAAAGACACAGGTTCCATAATGCTTGTACTGGGACAAGCAGTGGATATTCTGGATCCCCTTTAATAATGGTTTATGGACCTTTCCTCCAGGAACTTGTCCAAACCTTCTTTAAACCTGGCTACACCAAAAGCTTTTACTACATCCTCCAGTAACAAATTCCAGAGTTTGATTACAGATTGAATGAAAAAATATGTTCTCTTATTAGTCTTAAATAGGTTACCCTGTAGCTTCATTGCATGTCCCCTATTCTTTCTATATTTTAATGGTGTAAACAATTGATCTACATTTACCTGTTCCACTCCATTCATTAATTTATAGACCTCTATCATATCTCCCCTCAGCCATCTCTTTTCCAGGTTGAAGAACCCTAACCTCTTTACCCCTCTCTTAAAATGGGTATCCTTCCATCCCCTTTACCATTTTGGCGACTCTTCTCTGTACCTTTTCTAATAACGCTATATCCTTTTTAAGATACGGTGACTAGAATTGCACACAATATTCAAGGTGCAGTCACACCATGGAATGATACAGAGGCATTATAATATCCTTTGTTTTATTCTCCAATCCTTTCCTTATGATATCTAGGATTCTATATGTCTCTTGGCCCCCGCTGTACACTGGGTGGAGGGTTTCAACATGTTATCCACGATGACGCTTAAATCTTTTTCCTAGGCGTTAGTTCCTAATGTGTAACCTTGCATCGTGTAATTATAGTTTGGGTTGTTCTTTCCTAGGTGCATAACTTTGCAATTGTCCACATTAAATTTCATCTGCCATTTGGATGCCCAGTCTTCCAATTTATCAAGGTCCTCTTGCAATTTTTCACAGTCCTCATGGATTTTAACAACTTTGGATAGTTTTGTGTCATATGTAAATTTGATTACCTCACTCATTATTCCACTTTCCAGGTCATTTATGAATATACTCAAATGCAGCGGACCCCACTCAGATCCCTGGGGTACTCCACTATTCACCTTTCTCCATTGGGAAAATTGGCCATTTAGCCCTACCCTCTGCTTTCTATCTTTTAACCAGTTCCTGATCCACGATAGTACACTGCCTCCTATCCCATGACTTTTTAATTTCACAAGTCTCTCATGAGGGACCTGGTCAAATGCTTTCTGAAAATCCAGATACACTATATCAACCAACTCACTTTTGTCTACCTGTTAGTACCTTTAAAAAAACATAACAGATTAGTAAGACAAGATGATGACGAAGCAAAGGCAGCAGCTGCATCCACCACAGACCCCGCTCGCCCAGCCATGCAACAGACACCACCGCCGGATCGCAGCCCATATTGATTCCGATTGGCCGCACTGCCGCCCATTGGCCAGCCCAGAAGACAAAGGAGTGACCAATCATCCAACAAACTCTTGCGCCAGGTCCCCCATCTGTAAAAGAAATCAAACATTAATAGCACACCCCCCGTCAGCTCCCCCTTTTTTTTTTTTTATAAACGCACATAACTTTTAAAAGCGGCTAAGGGGCTCACCTCTTCCTCTCTCTCTAACCTCATCCAACCACTTGCACCAAACAGGCCACGAAGAACAGCAGAATTGAACATGCTAGTTATCCCAAATGAAACCACAAGATGCACCAGATCAACAGCTAACAGAGCCTTCCGACTCTGCGCCCCAACTTTATGAAACACCTTACCAGCACAAATCAGAGCAATCCCCAATTTGAGCCAGTTCAGAAAGGCGCTAAAACATTTCCTCTTCCTTAAATATCTCAATGACAGCTCCGAACATAACCCCCAAGCGAATAGCAGAAGTGGTCAAACAGGCAGACCCTCGCAACAGGCCTACTCCACAATGTAAATAACAAGCAGTTTCATGTACTGTTGTACCACCTATGTATATAGTTGACCATGATATCCCTTATCAGATAAACCACCATTGTATTTAGTTACCCTGTTTCTCCAAGTTCTACTTCCTGTTAAATGTAATGACCAGACATATGTAAATTGTCGGATGTTTTCTGTTCAATGTAAACCGCGCTGATGTCTAATAGTGCGGTATATAAGAATTGTTAATAAATAAATAATAAATAAATAAAAAGCCTTGGAGCGCCACCTGCCAATACATTGTATCTGACCTTCAGAAAGCCCCACTTCTGCCACGCTGGTCGCAACCCCAATACAAAAAGAATGCGGTGAGTATTGACTTGTGTTCATACTTAGCCGAGACAATACCATCCGCAACACCGCCGCCACCTGAAACTGCGTTACCACCTGAGCGTCACAATGCACAAATAGCCCGAGTTCCGCCACAGGACACACCTGCAAGTACTCGCGCATAGCCACAACCGGACAGGAGAGTCCCCCAATCGCGCACAAGACCACCCAGAGACCCCTGCCCCGCTGATCCGTTTTTGATCTTGAAAGGAATACCCGCAATTGCCCGCCGACAAGCTGCACATGTTTTCGCTGCAAAAAACACCCACCAACCGCTTTTTTAGAGCTCGCCACCAACTCCCCCACACGAAATGCCCCGAAAAAAGCTAACGTAAACACGGCCCGTAAAAGTATGGCCTTGTAGCGCAACTCCGCAACCCTAGGCAAATCCGCGCACAAACGCAAGAGTAAATCATGGGTAATCGGCAACCGTCAATCCCGCGGAGCCGGCCTCAAGTGCTCCCATACCCGCAGCAGCCTCTGCACCATGAACCATCCGCTAGGCGGGTCCCTGCCGACGGCGCACGTGAAAAATGTAAAACCAGCTAGGTGGCTCTTCACCGCTGACCTGGACATCCCACTTACAATATACTGCCCGATCAATTCCTCCTCCACCGTCCCCGGGCACCACCCCCGAACTCGCAGAAATTCTACTACCGTATCACAACCATGCCGGTAAGCATCCCAGGTCCTCTCAGCCACCGAACACCGCAGCAGCTCTTTCATCTCAGCAGACCATCGTTCCACAATCTCGACGGGACCACTGCAAACGGGAAAGGGCATCAGCAATACAATTAGCATAGCCAGGAATATGCCGCGCCTGTAATACCACACTTTGATGCAAACACCCAAGCACTACCACTCTCATGAGTGACGCCACCTTCAAACATCGTGGAGTGTAACGATTAATGACATTCACCACAGCTTAATTATCGCACCACCACACAAGCTTACGGTTCCACAATTTCTCAGGCCACAACTCCAAGACCACTAGCATCAGGAATAACTCTAAGAAAGTGATATTCTTCGTCAGAACTACCTCATGCCAATCATCCGGCCACTGGTTGGCACACCAAGCACCCCCAAAGTAGATTCCAATCCCAACTCCCCCTGCCGCATCGGTGAAGAGCTGTAAGTCCTCACTCGAACTCTCCGCTTCCTGAATGACCAACATCCCATTAAAATCCCTCAAAAAGACATCCCAAATCAGCAAATCCTCGCGTATCACTCTTGAAATACGTATGCGGTGGTGCGGCTTCTTCACCTCTGCCGTCCCATCAGAATAACCTTACAAGCAAAATTCAAGGATCCAATCAAGGCCTGCATTTCCTTAAATGTTAGCTTTGAGGACACCAGCACATTGGCCACCAAAACCCGCAACCTCACAACCTTCTCCTGCGATAAACGCGCAACCATTTGGTCTGAATCTAACTCAACTCCCAAAAAAGTGATCCTAGAACATGGTCCTTCAGTCTTGCTAGCCGCCAATGGCACACCCAACACACCGGCAAGCCTCACAAACCCATCTAAGAGCTCCAAACAGGCAATAGAGTGTGCTGAACCAACAAACAAAAAGTCGTCAAGATAATGAACCACTTCATACCTACCCACCTGCCTCGTCAACGCCCACTGTAGGAAGGTACTGAATTTTTCAAAGTAAGCCCAGGACACTGCACAACCCATCGGCATACACTTATCGAAATAAAATCTGTCGTCCAAATGAAAACCCAACAAACAAAAGGACACGGGATGCACCGGCAACAAGCGAAACGCTGACTCTATATCGACCTTTGCCATCAATTCACCCTGCCCCACTTTTCGAACCAACTCCGCTGCCCGATCAAACGAGGTGAACCGCACTGTACACCACCTGCACGGAATGTGATCATTCACTGAATCACCACCTGGAAATGACAGATTGTGGATCTTGCGAAACTTCCCCTGTTCTTTCTTTGGTATGATACCAATCGGGGATACCACAAAATTCCGAAAGGGAGGCTGAGCAAATGGCCATGCAACCCTACCTAAGTCCAACTCGACCGTCAACTTCTCTCGGGCAACTGTAGCAAACCGCCGCACTGACGGCGAATTCCTTGCCGCCCTACCCTCAACTACACCCCGAACCAGTATCACAAAACCAAACTGAAAACCAAACAATAACATTTTCGCCACTGCCGGCCTCGGGTACGACCAAAGCCACTACCTCAATACGTCGACCCTAATTGGCGTAGGTGTCACCTCGGACTCTTCCCTTTTACTTAGCGGCTGGCCCAGAGGGCAACACCGTACTTTTCTTAAGGCATTTTGCTGCGGGATGCCCTTCACCACAGGTGGAGCATGCATGCCGGAATTTGCAATTCGGGAATGGACAGGACGTTTTATTAAAACACCAGCATACATCCTATCCCCCGCCAAGACCATCCTGACGGGCGAAGCCACCCCACACCCTCAAAAGGAACGACTCACCCCCACATTGAACCCTGACCCACTTCTCCCTCCAACAGCCCCCGGCGCCGCCCTGACTGCCATCTGGGTGAGCCACAAATTAATATCCTGTGTTCCCCACGTTAAGGACCTATTCTCTTCCATCTTATCTCTAAACCTTTCATCATAATTAAGCCACTACCACCCATCATGTGTCTGTGAGGCTTCCAATATCGAATTGGCATATGCGAGCAACATCCCCTGCTGCTCAGGGTAATATTGCCCCCATACACTCGCCAACCGCAAAAAGGCCCGTACCCAATTGACAACTGTCCTAGACACCTTCCTAATCCTGCCAGCATTTTCGTCCTCCCTCCGCTTCTTCCTACTCTCCCCGGACCGCTTACGACCCTCAAGCAAACGGAATATGTCTATGTATTTCTGCTTGCGAATTCGCCGTCTCAACTTCTTCGGCACCCCTTCCCATAATTCCGATAAAGTTGTAAAATTAGCAGGCCCACCCGAAGAAGCAACCCCTTCCTTCGCTTCCATCCCCCTATCCCCACACCCTACTGAGGACCCCGATGAACCTGACGATGAGGATGAAGACGAATCAGAACTCCGTCTCCGCCTGCACAAATGCTTCCTTTTCTTGTTCGCCTTACCAGACCGTACCACCCGCTCACCACCCCCATCCCCCCTGCCCCTTTGTCAACTTGCAACTCACCTCCCACTGCAGTGGGATCCACATCCACCGCTACTGTGGGCATCGACTGCTGCGCTGCAGCCTCTCTCGACCGTTGCTCAGAACCACTTCGTTCCTCTGCTCCCACCGAACGATCTCGCACTGGCTCCGTATCTCGCTCGTCCACCGGCACCTGCTGTCATATAATTGCCCCTTGGTCTAGTCCTGGCGAAGCCATCCAGGGCACCTGTGGTGAAACAAAAGGAAAAGGAGGGTGGGGGGGGGGAACCTGCCGGCCATGCTGGTTGCCACGCACCCACCCAATCGGCCCCAGATGGACCTTGGCCACCCCGCAACCACTGATCCCAAGCTCCCTGCTGCCCACCCGAGCCATAGCCCGACGCACCACACACTCCAAACCAAGGCAGGGAAGCACCCCCTGCACCCCCTTGCGCAACCCATGGACTTGCGCCGCTAACAGCACCTTCAAACCCACCGTGACCAGAATGAGCTGGGGTTCCTGCCCCTTGCCCCCTGACCCCCCTCCCCCTCTGTGACTGGTGGGAAGCAAACCCCCTTGGGAACCCTCTAGCCCCACATCCACCGCAGGCAAGGATGCCGCCTCAGCCCGAGAAGCCCCCCCTCTCAACCTGGCCCCCTCCCCTCTCACGCTCGCCCCCCCTTGCCCTGCCTGCCAACCGTCCAGACCTACCACTAACACCTGAAGAACTCCTGGCTGTCTGCCCACTCCGAACATGGGCAGGGCTTACAGAAATGCTGCACCGGCCGCCTTTATTCCCCCCATCCCCTCCATGCCCTTTAGGACCCCCAACAGGAACCACACTGTCCACTCCCAGCAGGCATCCCTCTAATTAACACACCTGCTCCTTATTGCTCTTTTTGTATAATTATTATTAATTTTTTTTATGTAGCCTTCCTTCCAAACTTCCCTCCCCCACAGAAGACTCCCTCATTTTTTTTTTTTTTTACTTTCCGTGGAGCTTAAGTCCCTTTGATTTTATCTACCCCCTATTTTTTAAACCCTTTGCCCTTATCCCCGCTAGACACCCAACATTTTCATTTATTTATTTGTTTTTATACGTCTGCGGCCCAACTCGCCTGCCTTAAGGGAACCACGTGCTGCAAAGAATACCGCTGTGACCCGGCCCAACGGAGCCCGTCCTTCCAACGCCGCTCAGAAGACTCAGCTGCAGCCGCACCGACACCGTCGTTGCCTCCGTCGCACGGTCACAACCCCAGACGAAGCTTCCTAAGCTTCCTTTCCGTCCTTCTGCATGTGCTCAGGCCACTGCACTGAGCACATGCGGCAGGCAAACGTTGGATCCCCTGCGCATGCTCCACGGGGGATCCAATCAACTTAAAAAATGCCACACTGACGTGCACCATACGTTCCCCCCCCCCCACCATCTCTAGCACAACTAAGGAGCGAGCAGGGCCCACACCGGGCCGGACACTCGGTTACCCGCGGGCACCGGTACCCTGCCCGCGCCCTTACTCTTATAGAAATTGCTGACTTTTAACTTGTACTATGTGTTACACTATTCTCCTAGAGATTCACCTCTGAACTTAGAAATATGAAGACAATAATTAAACTAGGAACTCAAAAAGCCAATCTTGGAATGTACAATAACACTGGAGAAATAAAACTATAATTTCATCTTGTACTAAACAAAATACAAAGAAATCAGTAATGCAAATGTCCTAGATCTGACAAACTCCAGTTAATGAATTCATAATAAAATAGTTTATTTCTACCTTCTGTGGTTTGGGCATTTTATTTTTCAGTCACAATTGCCACAGTCACTTTCTTCTGCTTATGCTGTCCATTTGTCCTTTCTTCTCTCTTCTCCTGTTTTTTTTTTTCCATTCTCTCTCTAAATCTGCCTCTAACATATTGATATTTCCCCTTCTGCACTTTCCTCATTTTCTTTACTCCTTTTTCATCCAAATTTCACCCCTTCACCCTCACTCCCTTTTTGACTTTTCACTTATCAACATTCCATCTACTCTTCTAATCTCCAGCCCCACCCATCTTCCCAGTTACCTAATTTTGCCTTTGCTAAACCTCGTATTCCCTTCTGTCTTTCACTCATTCACCATTACTATGTATCCATGCTTGGCAATCACCATCCTCCTCTCACTCATCTCCTTACCAACTTCCCATGGCCTCTTTCACATAGCTGCACCATGCCCACCATCCCCCCTTTCTCGCTCACTACCCCAATTCAGTAACCCCCAATCCCCTCGCCCTTCCCCTTTACCCCAAAGTCCAACATCTCCCTCTTTCTCTCCATCTCCCCAACCCTTTTTCCCCTTTCTTCAAACCAAAGACCAACAGCTTTATACCCCCTTACCCTTCTCTATCCTCTCTCTCCCTCCAGTAGTTTGGCATCTCTCCTATCTCCTCTCCCAGTCCAGCCTTTTCTCTCTCTCTCTCTCTCTCTCTCTCTCTCTGTGTTCCCCCCTCCATCCTCAGTCCAATATATCACCACTTTCTCATAATCCAAAATCTCCCTCTCTTTCTCCCTGTCCACCCACCAAATCCAGTATATCCCCTCTCTCTATTTCTCTAACCTCTGACTCTTGTCCTCACCAACAATTCTGAGCCCGATTGGTAGCCTTCCTACACTGTTGCATCTGAACCATGGAATTCTTCTTTCCACACACACAATATACATTTTCCAGATAAATCCTCATGTCTATTTCATTAAATGATTATATTCATATTTCCTCCTACTCTGCCATCCAATCCAATTGACAGATAACCTAAAATTACAATAAGTAATGGTCTGACCATGGTAAGGGTTCAGTTGCTAAGTATGAGATATACACCATTTTATTCTAAGGCCCATCTCAGTTTATGGATAGGGTCCCTTAATATCTGACAAAACACAAGATCATGAGTCTTATCAATAAATGATAACAACTAAAGAACTGATGAACTCTGAGAATGGACAAGTACATTAGTTGAAATATTTCACTTCGTGCATAACTAGTTTCATGGTAATGTGTTTTCATCTTCCATGGCAAGAACATATATGTAGGCCAGACTATAAGGTGTTTGAGAAGTATTGCAAACCATCAGAGCCTGTTTCTGACACTGGATGGAGGCTCTTGTGGTAGCTTTTTGTTTACTGTTTCAATGCTCCTTTGAATCATTAGCTTCCTTGGCAACTGAACATCTCAGTTTTGTGGAGAAGAGTTCATTGTACTAAGTTGCTTATATGATTAGAATAATGCTGAAATTTCTTGCTTAAGTCTCAGACCTAATGTTTTAAATATGAGCATAAATTGGTTACAGTATTATAAAATACATATGAATGAATTTGTATAAATTGGTGATTGATTGGGAGTTTCATATCATGTGGTAATAGGAATTGAGGAGCTTGGTTGGGAGTATATTTACAAGCATCACAATGATGGTTTTGTTAAGGAGTATTCAATGTTTTAAAAAAGATCAAAAGAAGACCAAACATTGGCTAGTCTGATTTCATGGTGAGGAGAATCAATGAAAGCCAAAAGGGTGTGTTTCAGAAAGGGAAAAGCAGAAGCACTGACAAGTTAATGTAAAAATGTAATGACAAATCAATACCATCTTTGAACAGAAACTTTCTGTAGAGGCAATAATTAAAACTAAAAACTTTTAAAAATACACCTAAAGGAAAAAGCCTGTGGAGGAGTCATTTGGACCACTAGATGACCAAAGGGTAAAAGCAGGAAATAATAGAAGACAAACTAAATTATTTCTTTGCCTGAGTCTTTACAAGGAGGATACTGTGATCAACATCATACCGGAAATCTTCTTTTGATGCAATAGAAAAAGTGACAGCCCAAGAGCAACAAAATCACCAGAACCAAATGGTATCCATCTCAGCCCTGAAAGAGTGCAAACATAAAATTGATAACCTGTTATTAGAAATCTGTACCTTGGCAAAATGACAATGATACCTGAGAACTGGAGGTGGCAAACTTTTAAAAAAGGACTATGGGAATGATATCGGAAACTATAGGCTGGGGAGCCTGATGTTAGTGATTAGGGAAAAATGGCTGAAGTTCTACCAAAAAACCCAAAATTACTGAATATATAGTCATGGCTTACTGGACATGAATCAGCATGGGTACAGCAATTAGATTTTTTTGAAGGTGTGAATAATGGATAATGGTGAGCTGATTGACATAAAGGCACATTTTAGATAGGACGTGAAGATCAGAATTGAAACATCGTGGTCACCACATTTACAAGTGTGCCGGTATTTTAGAAATTACCATATAAAGGTTAGACCCATAAATAGAGCAATCATTCAAAATATGACATTTTTAAATGTTGTACCATTTATTAAGAGAGAGATTATCTCTTGAGAGAAACTTTCCTTTTTAATCTTTTTTAAGTGAAAGTGCAAGTTAAAATCAGTTTACTTAACTTCAATCAAAGTGCTCATCTTTAAGAGCAAGCGTACATTGCCGACAACAATGTGAGCCACCAGAAGCTTTCCCTTGTTGCGGACACAGCACCGTGTTTTGAGCTTCAATCAATTTAAAGTGCTCTGCATCATTTTTAGAAGGCTTCATGCTCACTCAACTTCATGCGTTCCCAGAGCCATTTCCAAATCTCTGGGGAAAAGAAGCTGGTGCCAAAAAGTGTTTGATTTCAAAGGGGAGATCCAATGATGTTTCTTTGATGTCATACCAAGCAAGTTCTGTGTAACAAGAGATCAATTAGACTGTTGCATCCTGAGTCTCATATAGTGCATAACATCTTCACCGATATCATGTGCAATGGTCTTGTGGTGCGCAGTAAAACACAAAGGTGGAAAAGGACAATAATTATGCTGACTGCCTGCTCGAGGTACCTACTCTGGATTTTAAATGCTTCCTTCTCTCTTTTAATACACAACTTCTACTGATTGCTTGGAGATTGGCTTTTACAACATGAACTTTTACAATCTTCTGATATTTTGTCGTTTAGCTTCGTTCTCTGTTTCGTTTACAGTGTCTTGTATTCATTTCTGGTGGTTTTAACTTTTAAAATGTGATGCTGCACAAGGTATATCTGAGCATTATGTAATTTATATCCCTGGGTCTTCAATTCTTTCTTAAGTGATTCCCAGACTCTGACTTTGGATCAAATTACTATGAGTTTGCTAACTTCCCGATGTTGCTCAATTCGGTCTATGTTTATATATCCATCTTTTGAAATATGATTGCCATTGGCAATCTTGATTGTTTATGTGCCTACTGACACATTTAGCTTTAAATTGGACCATGATGGTGTCTGCCCTCCATTTTACTTAATATGGTTGAACAGATTAAGATTCTCCGATGGTTCCACTTTGTTTATTGGACTGTTTCATGAAGTAGGGGATTCAATTACAAATGTGACACTGCTTATTTTTCCTGTCTGTGGATGCTCTGTACTAGCTTTTAGTGCACCTTGTCGGCATTGAACGAACCAGTCTGACAAGGTGATCATTGGTGCAACACGGTTCCAAGCTGCAATGAGTGACTCAATCAGCTTACGCTTTGATGTCGGATGCCTCTTGGATATTTCCAAGGCCACCTTGTGCCACAGGTTCTCGATTGGATTCAGATCTGGAGACTGGGCAGGCCAGTCCATTGACTTGATGTTGTTCCGCTGCTTCCAGCTGATCACCTGTCTGGAGCGATGGCAGGGTGCATTGTCATCTTGGAACAGGAACTGGCCAGAAAACAGCTGGTGTGCTTATGGCACCATGCACTTTTGCAGTATGGTGATGTATTTGGCCCCATTGACCATTCCATCGATGATGTGAAGACGTCCCGTGGCACTGGCAGCCATGCAGCCCAAGACCATGACCTTCAAAGGATGCTTCACAGTGAGGTTGAGACACTCAGGCTTGAATTCCTCTCCAGGAAATCTCCTCACATAGGTGTAGGCCTGGTTACCAAACAGGCAGAAGGTGCTTTCATCACTGAATAGCACCTTTTCCCACATTTCAGTTGACTAGGTTGAGTGCTTTCTCGCCCACATGATCCAGTTGTGCCTTTGTATGTCAGTCATCAGGGGCTTATTCCGTGCTTTGCAGCCTCAGAGGTCAAACTGCAGGCACCAGCAATGAACTGTTGATGAGCTGACACTGACCTCACTCTTGTCTGACCACTCTTTGAAGTAGCTGAGGAGAGGTCAACTTGCGATTAGTCAGTGAAATGCGACATAGTGCACGGTACTGGCGTGATTTTGATGCACGTGAATGACCTGAACGAGGCTTGTCCACCACTGAACCCATTTCTTTCTTCTTCTGTACAATCTTAACAGCGCTCTGACTGCAGCCAACTTTCCTGGCTATCTGACAGCTTGAAAATCCTTCCTCGCTCATAAAGGACACACGAACACGCTCCTCCAACGTTAGGGTCTGAGTGATCTTCATGGTCGATCCAGAAAGCGTATGAAATTCAAAAATTCTGTGCGTTTTTATAGCTGCACTGTTGGCTAGATATCTGCATTGTGATTGGTTAGTGAAACCAGCCTCCTGATTGGTCAGAAATAACATGTGCATATTGGATAATCTCGATCCAGTTTTGACGCAGGATCCACAAAAATCACAGTAGCTATCTCCCAGTGTCTGTAAAGTATTTAAATTGGAAGCAAGGAATGCAAAAAAGTCAACTCTAATAGCCAAATATATCCCTTTTAACATGGTAGAAAGATGAATATGCTGGGCTAATGCAAAATTAAAAAAAACAAAAACAAGCAGAAAGTACGAAAAATGCAAAACTCACAAGTGATTCCAGACTTTTGCACACCACTGTAGATTGCTGACACACCCCCATCTACTTTGGATGTTGTGTAGTCATTCATGTAAAACTTTCACCCTTTCTAAAATGGCCATTTACATTTGACCATGATTTACACATGGATACGGCTGTGTATACATGTCTAAATTATTAACAGGGATTCTAAAATGGCCACCATAGTATATTTGGCTTTGCCCTTGACAACGTCCCTCATGAAAGACTTCTTAGGAAATTAGAGAATCATGGGCTAGGAGGCCATATCCTATTGTGAATTGCTAAAAGACAGGAAACAGAGTATAGATCTAAATGCTCAGTATCCAAATAGAGCTTGTAATGGAGTGATCCAAGGTTCTGTACTGGGCTCTTTAACATATTCATAAGTGATCTGGAGATAGGAGTGTCTACTGAGATTTGTGGATGACACAGAATTATTCAAAGTCATTAAAATGCCAGAGGATTGTGAATATTTGTAGAAAGAATTTTTGACACTGGGAGACTGGGCATCTAAATGACAGAACATTTTAGTGTGGACAAGTGGAAAGTGATACACATAAGGAAAGATAATCCCAACTGGAGGTATAATCTACTGGGTTCTGAATTAGGAGTCATTACTCAAGAAAACAAAGATCTTGGATCACTGGGGACAATGCATTGACATTTTTAACCCAGTTGTTTTGATGTGTAAAGGGTATTCTATTACAGTGAAAATGTCCCAGTTAATGATCTGTCATACCAAAATACTGTACACCAGGACACTAATAAATACTAGTAATAAACAACATATAATATAAACAGCCTGAAGAAGACATCAAACAGGCTTAAGCAAAGCCATGAATATTGCAAGCACTGTTCCCTCTAATCTGTGTGCGTGTGCGCGCGCACACACCTCGCCGAGCGAGCACACATACTTTACAACAGAGCGCACAAAAATTACGGCTCTGATTCTGATAGAAAACAACACAGACGTCTTAAAATTTAAAAGTTGTTGTGTATTTACGGTTTTCACAAGTTCTACAATATTATCTAGTGCAATCAATGTGGTGTACATACTGTATTCTGACGTGTAGTCAAATTTTAAAGTATAGAACTCCGAGTGTCGTTATGTGGCGCACAAAAATTTAACCTTCCTTCAAAAGCTGCACAGCTGATATTTTATGCGCACACAGCCTACAGAAAATTAGAGGGAACATTGATTGCAAGCTTAGTGCACCCCATCTTTCATCATTTGTTCTCAACTCAGTCCTCACAACATACCTAGCCAGTCAGGTTTCCAGGATTAGCATAATGAATATGCACGAGAGAGATTTGCATTACAATGGAGACAGTGCATGCAAATTTCTTTCATGTATATCCATTGTGGTTATCCTGAAAATCTGATTGGCTAGGTATGTCCCAAGGGCTGGGTTGAGGTCACTGGTATAGTGCAATCAAATAAAGTCTTCTCATATAAAAGTGAAAGAACTTCATTGCAATAATACTTTTCAAAATGAAATTTCAAAAACACACTCAAAATATGAATGTATGGGTTACCTCACATAGATATTCTGCTGATATATAGCCACCACCAGTATCTTTACAATCCATTCAGGACCTTTATAATTTAATCTCTTTATAACCTTTGAAGCCTTCCACTCTCATTCTCTGAGGGGACCTTAATATCCACATGTCTTACCTGAGTTGTGCTATAACACAGGATATATTGCTCAGAATATTGCCTCTCCAACCCATGCTACTGGCCAGATATTTGACCTGGACATTGTCCCTAAAAGTAGGCCCTCTCTTAGAAATCTGCAGGCCACACCATTCCCATGGACTGACCACTTTCTGGTCTCATTTGATTGGCTCACATTGCGTTTTCCTCTGTCTTGTGCTCAGCCAAAAACTGGTCTGGACCCTGCTCAGTTCCTGGACCACTGTGCCCCATTTCCACCTGATTTCTGTAATCGGTCACTTGAAGCTGAAGTGCAATTATGGCATGCTACTCTTCATTCTGTACTGTATAGGACTGCCCCAAGAGTGTCATCTGGTTTGTCCAAGGAAACATCATCCTTAGTTCTACCCAGACCTCCAGTTATTTAAAACACAACTTTTCCAAACTGAGCATTGCTGGTGTAGTCAACTCTGTGTTCATTTTAGCCACCTATCTTGATACTGCTAGGCACTATAGATTGGCCCCGCACTTGGATCAAAAACAGTTATATTTCATCTTGTCTGCTGGTAGACAAAACATCATCTACTTTATTTAAGTTGGTTAATCAAGTACATAATGCCTTTTCTTTGGAAGCACCGCCCCACTCTTTTGCCTATCAACTAGGCAAAAGAGTGGGGAGGTGCTTCCAAAGGAGAGGCATTATGTACTTGATTAACCAACTTTTTTTTTTTTTCTTTACAGAAAATTAGGGCTATTCAATCTTCTCTGCCTGATCCAACACCTCCATGGGCTGCTATTGTGGATGCCAGTTGCCTCCCTGGTGGATACCTTGCCTTCTACACAATCTTTCACCAGTTTTACTATTCCTACCCAGAATAAAGTCAGCAAAGTTGTAAAGGTGCCAAGGCCATCAATAGACCTGACTGACCCACTGCCAGTTAATATCCTGAAACAGCTCTGGAATCCTTCTTTGCCTTTCCTTCACTCCATGGTTAAACTGAGTCTTGGACAGTGGGATTTTCCTGCATTATGGAAACAAGTCACTATCCTGTCTCAAATCTAAGGTCACAAGTCTGATATGCATTCTGGGCCCGATATTCAGGTGGGCGGGCTATGCACCATGTCGGTACATAGCCCTGCCCACTGATCTCTAAACTTGGATATTGGATATAAGCATTGAATAGCCAGGTTAGGTGCTAAGGGGGATTCACCGCAGAGCCTAACCAGGTAGCGGAGATATTGGACCATTACCCGGTTAGTCATCCATGGCTAGAAGTAGGCGAGCCAAAAACTTGCCTAGTTTTAGTCATGGATGACAAACTGGGTAGCAGTCCAATACTGCCGCTATCCAGTTACCGAGACTCCCCACCTCTGCTCCACCCTGGAATGCCCCGGACACGCTCCGATGCTAACCGGATAGCATCAGGGCGCATGGGGGACATAGACCGGAAATATTCAATGGCACTAACTATATAGGTGCCATTGAATATTCCAATCTAAGGCATTTACATGGTTTACAGGGCTGTAAACCGTGTAAATGCCTTTCGAATATTGGGCCCTCTATCTCCAACTAGTACTCCATCTCAAACATCCCCTTTGTTGGGAACATCGTGGAAAAGATAGTGGCCAACCAGCTCATAAATTTCCTTGAGGCCATCAATGCTTTCTATCCCCAGCAGACTAGGAAACAGATGAGAGTGAATGTACTCCTGCTGAAAATTAATCACAGGGAGAGTCAGAAAGGGGATAGACTGACATTGATTCTAGTGCACTTGTTTTACCAACAGACCCAGAAGAACAGGGAGATCAGTGAATCCACTTTAAAACTTAACTATAACGCCTTGGGTAATCCAACACAAATACCATTGAGGGTGGCCCATAAGCAATTGGCAGCTTATTGCATACCCATGGGGTTAAGAAATGCTTTGAGAGATCCTAGTACAAAGAAGGAAGTTGAGATAAATAAAGAGAACCATATTATTTTGTTGTGGGCAACAAGAGATTTAAGCGAGGGAGATTGACCCCCCCCCCCCCCCCGAAGGTGAGTGTTTGAGTGTGTGTTGAATAACATGGAATAAAAGTAAATGGTCACTTTATTCTGCCAGAGGTAAATGCTAAAGAGATCAGATGAGAAACTAAATCATTGTGCTTGTCTGTGTGTTTGATATTGAGGGAACAGCGTGCTGTGACGATCACTGTGCTGGCCGAGCTGGAAAATAAATATTTGGATACATTCAGGAGGGAAGATGCAAATCATTGACTGTGTTGAAGGAGCCAGAGTAAGTATTTGCTCACATTTACATCTATTAATATTTATCTTTTAAATGTATAGGGAATAGTGTAGGGGAATAAAGTGCATACACTATATAGAGGGTGGAGAGGCAAGTAATGAGGCCGGAGGAAACTGCTCACCATAAGAATTATGATACCAGGTAAACAAGTACTGGCACCAGCAACCCTGTGTGATTGAGATGAAGCAGCTCTGGATTTAGAGGTTGTTAGGCTTCTTTATCTAAATAGAGCTTCCCTCTCATCTGAAAGGGGAAGAAGGGACACTCTGCAGAATCGGCTAACCTTCTGGTCACCTGCTCTAGGGCTAGGACTAGTAGGGGAGTGCTCCACAGACCATCCTCCTGAAAATGGCACTGGAAAGTCTCCCGGAAGCCTAGACAGGCTCGAAGTGAAGATGCTAGCTGAGAGTCTCCTACAGGCTCATTCGTGGGATAGGAGTGAAGATGGGGGCGGACAGACTCCTTCCAGCCCAGGGAGTTGAGGTGACAGTAGAGAGACTCCAGAGAGCCTGATCCAGGCTTGGGAGGAAGATCAACTCAATGGAGAACTCCTGAAGTTATTCCTGATTGGAGAAGAGCTTGGAGTAGGAAGAGTCCAAACTACAACCACAGCGATTGGCCAAGAGTACAAAACCACCTTATTTTATTTATTTATTTATTTATTTATGCTTTTCTTCTATACCGCTTTTTCCCAAGATCAAAGGCGGTTTACAATTAACAAATAATAAACGTGGTTTTACATGGAACATCGTATTTTTCAAACTATGTACAATTAACTTTTCATGAACAATAACATGGAACATATAGTTATAGAAATGCTGTAACTATTTACATTAGTCAATTATTTACATTCGTCAATTATTAATCATAGTTCTTAAGGGTTGCTTTTCCTAAGTGTGTTGAGGTTTGTGGCTTTTTTTCCTAAGTGTGTTGAGGTTTGTGGCTTTTTGATCTGTGGTTAGGGAGGGTTTTTATGGAGGTGTGGTGAGGGGGATGGGGGGGGTTCATTAAAATTAATAAAGTGTTCCTTAAACAGATATGTTTTTAGTTCTTTCCGGAATGTCTGGAGATCCTTCATTTTGCGGAGGCTTAGTGGGAGTTTATTCCATAGGGTGGGGGCTGCATATGAGAATGCTCTTGAGCTTGTGGTTTTTTTTGTTTTTCGGATGGATTTTTTATGTCTAGTGAGTGGGTTGCGTTTTGTCTGCGGGTTCTATGTTCTTTTTGAGCATGTAGCAGAGTGGTTAGATGTGAGGGTGATATGCCGTTGATAAGTTTAAATGTGGTTAAGAGTATTTTGTATAGTATTCTACTATTTATGGGAAGCCAGTGTAGTTCGGCGAGGATGGGAGTTATGTGGTCAGTGAGGCGGGCTTTTGCTGTTACTCGAGCACAGATGTTTTGAGCTCGTTGGAGTAAGTTGGTATTTGTGAGAGGGAGGCCGATAAGTAGACTATTACAATAGTCGAAGTGCGGAGTGATGAGTGTGCTGATAACAGATCTGAAGTCACGTGTGTCAAGTATTGGTCGTAGGTGTTGAATGGTCTTAAGTTTATAGAATATGGTTTTCACTGTTTGTTTTATGTGAGGGAGCATACTAAGTGCGTGATCTATTATGATGCCTAGGTATTTTACTTCTTTTTGATTGGGATTATTGTGTCGTTAATTGTTATTGTTTCAGGGAGAGTAGTATCTGGTTTTCTTGTTACGAACATTGCTTCGGTTTTTTTTTAGGTTGATGCTGAGGTTATTATTTTCTAGCCAGGTATTTGCTTCACTGATGCAGTCTAGTAAGTTCTGGTAGGTGGGATTATTTGTGTTTATTGGTTGGGTGAGCATGATATCATCTGCGTATATGTAGTGGTTGACTTTATGTTTTTTAAATATATTTGTGATGGGTTGAAGATACAAGTTGAAAAGGAGGGCCGATAGGGCCGAGCCCTGTGGGATACCTTGTCCTTGTATGAATGGCTCAGAGGTGTCTTGGCCTAATTTAACGCGTATCGAACGGTTTGTGATGTATGATATAAACCATTGTAGAATTGTTCCTCCTATTCCTAGGCTTAGGAGTCTGTTAATAAGTATGTTGTGGTGGACATTGTCAAAGGCACCAGCTATATCAATGAATATGAGGATGTAACCTTGGTTGCATGTGTCAGTGCCTTTTATGAGGTCATCCATGAGTGTTATTAGTAAGGTTTCGACTCCGTGTGATGGGCGGAAGCCGAATTGGTGTGAGTCAAGTGGTGCATGTGTGTCGATAAAGTCTTGTAGTTGGAGCTGTATGATTTTTTCTACTACTTTGGCAATAAACGGTATGCTGGCTATGGGTCTGTATGAGTTTGGGTCTGTAGGATTGAGTTTATTATTTTTTATTATTGGGCGTAAGGATGTAAGTTTTAGGGCATCTGGCATGATGCCCTGGGATAGTGATTGGTTTACTATATTTTGTATATGGATAGCTAATTCAGTTTTGGTGTTTTTTATCCATGATACTGGACATGGATCTAGGGGGGAGGTAGTGGTGTTGATCATTGATATTATATTGAGGAGGTGCTTTTGATCAACGTTTTGAAAGGTTATCCATTTATTGGTTGGTTTTAAGTCTGTAGGTATAGTTATGATTGTGCTAGATGATTTGTTTTTTAATTTGTTAGCAAAATGAGTTGCAAGAGTTTGTGCGCTTATCGTTAATTGTTCAGGTTCTGGAGTTTGGGTTTTTGTTAGTGTTTTTATAATTGCAAATAATTCTCTCGGTCGATTGAGTGCCATATTTATGACTTTTGTGTGGTATTCTTTTTTCGATCTGTTAATAGTGTCTTTGTATTTGTTGAGAAGACTCAGGTATTGTGTTTTATTATCGCTTGTTTTAGATTTCCTCCACCGTTTTTCTTGTTTTCTTAGTTGCTTTTTTATATTAGAAAGGTCTCTATTGAACCATTTTTCTGACTTTCTTTTTGTGAATTGTTTTTGGGGACCTTGGGTGGGAGTTGCTGCTTCTTTTATTGTTGAGTTCCATTGGTCTATTATGGTGTTGACTTCCGTTGTGTTATTTATAAAGTTAGGTAATACGGTGTCTAGGAAGGTGTCTTTATTGAAGTGTGTAAAGCGGGATTTATAAGGTGTTGGAGTTGTTTCAGTGTTGGTGTGAGATAGTGAGAGTAAATTGAAGGTTATTAGGTGGTGATCTGACCATGGTACTTCCGTAATAAGAGGTGAGGATTGTAGTTGGTGTTTATTGAATGGAGTGGGAATGAATACAAGGTCTAGGGCGTTACCTTTTGTATGTGTAGATGTCTGTATGATTTGATTGTAACCCATTTCTCTCATGGAATCCATAAAGTTGATTGTGTGTTGTGGGTTGAGTGATGGAAGGTTCAGATCACCTAATATAATAAGTGGTTTTCTCTGTGTAGCTGTACATGCAAGTTCTAGGATGGGGGTGAGATTTTTGTGGTCAGCTGAGGGGGGCCTGTAGATGAGGGACAGTGCAAGGGTTTTGTTTTCTATATTTATGATGTCCATACCGTCTATGTTATTCACATTTTTTAGTGAGTATTTAAGCTCTTTTTTGGTGATGATAAGGGCTCCGCCTCCCCTTTTTGCTTCTCGGTGGCAGTTGAAAAGGTCATAATGATGTGTGTTAAGTTGGTTTAGGAGGATTGTGTCCGTGGGTGAGAGCCAAGTCTCTGTGATGAGAAGGATATCAGGTTTTTCATCAGTGATTATGTCATTAATTATAGGTATTTTATTTCGTATGGATCTTGCATTTATGAGGATGAATTTTTGATGGTGTTTGTTTCAGGAGATCCATTTGTAGGCTTGTTTTGTTCGAGATTTATTTGTATTAGTCTTGAGTGTCTGGGAGTGTTGGGACGGTGTGTCTGGTTGAGTGTGTGTGAGTATGGTTGTGGTGTGTTTTTGTATGAGTTGTGAATGATGGGGATGGTGTTATATGCTGTAGGATTTGGTTTGTGAGCGTATATGTTTTGAATTAAGTGAGTGGTTAGTATGGTGATAAGAAGGTATGATTGGTATTTTGTGAGATCCATGTTTCTTTGGAATGTGTTGTGTTAAATGATAATAGTAAAGGGTCATACAATGACTATGGATGAAATTACTGTCAGCAGAGAGATAGATGTAAGGCTACTAACAACAGTATTTATAGTGCAATGGTTGCTAGATAATGAAAACAGTTGCTAATGATGTGGAGATTGCTAGATACTGGCTACAGTAATAAGTTGGGAGGTAACTAGAACAGTAGTATTTGGGAGACTGGTATTAGGTATAGTAATAGAACGTGTTATAGCTGCTGATAATAACAACTAAATATGTATTGCAGCAGTGGGGCAATTCAAGGGCAATTCAAAGGCAGTGGGGCAATTCAAGGGCAATTCAAAGATGTCTATAACATCAGTTCTGATTGCATTAGATTTCACTTTGTAACAATAGACACAATTGAAATTATAGTATGTCTAGCTATTAGGTTGCACAGAGTCTGTTGAAAATAGAGCTTGCATAGGGAATACAGCAGATAATTACTACTAACAACCGTGTGATTGGGGAGATTGATTCTTGTTAAGTGGATGCTCTGATCTAGGATAAACACAGTAATGTATTCTCTATAATGGCTTAATAGTAATGGAGTGTATTACAGTGATTATTCTTATATGCAGTCATAATTGAGAGATACAAGCAATAATATAGCATTAATGCACGTAGTAGTACGCTATGCTATGCTATGTACTATGCTATGCTTGTGCGTTGGATTAATGTGGGGTAAATTAGTAGGTTTAGAGTATACAACTTAGATGTTGAGGAAAGTCTGTTCGTGGCAGTTATACTTGCTGTTGAGTAGTTGCAGTGAAGTGACGGTGGGTTATGCGAGCTCGACCCTAAGGGAGCTCGATTTTACCCTTCGATGGTTGTTGGTGGATTTTTCTTTTCTCTTTTTTCTGACTGGACAGGATTACAATACTGACTGGACAGGATTACAATACCATTCTCTCCCCTCAAGGCAGAGTTTGAAGAAGGCCGAGTCAAGGCTACAGCCTCAGAGATTGGACAGTATTACAAAACCATTCTCTCCTCAAGTAGCCATCAGTCCAGAGCTCCAGCAGTGGGTGAGACATGGGGCTGGTGGGCAAGGGAGAGGAAGGAAGTTAAGGGACAGGTTAATGAGGTTAAGTACATAATCTTTAAAGGATTACTTAAGAAACTACATACAGTATAACATTTTAGGTGGTTATCTGAACTGCGTTGAAATACTTTGGTGAACAATGTATTATAGTTTTACACTCTTAAGTTTGGTTATTTACTCTATAGTATAAGGAAATGCTTCAATGAATGGTATTGAATATGTTCTTATCCTATACTGCTATTTCACCTAGAACCACTACTTGAACAACTTATCATAATAATAATAGCAATATAAACAACCAGTATTATCAAAATGCTTGGTGTTTATATTTGTAAATAAAATTATTACTATTTAAGCCAGCCTTGTTCACAGCAATGCTTTTGGAGAGTTGGTTTCTGGGGTGAAAGGAGGGAAATCCCACCCATTAACATCTTTCTTCTCCAGGCTAAGGCACCAGGCGCTGAACTGACAAGGACCGATGGAGCCCACCCAAGAGGGGACTCCAGCCAGGCTGGTTCCAGACCCAGGAATACTTTGAAGGGGGTGCTACATACATATTACTACTGTTATATGAAAGGTGATTCCATGCTTTTGCAGCTCATTGTACCATGCCTTGCCACACAGACAGTCAGAAGGGGTACACCACTCCAGAACATTTCTGTTAAGCTTATTCATGGCATATAACCCCCCCCCCCCCCCCCCCAATAAGTGTCTAGATCCATGTTAAACTACATACAATTGTCCATCAGGTTCACTGTTCTGGCCTTCCTTTTTTTTATTCCGGCTGATTTGCTAGCTGCCTATGCCCCTCAGCATACTCTCCTTTCATCACTAAACAATCTGTTGGTTGTCTTGTCTCACTCTTTAATCCACTCTGATCATCTGTGCAGGTCTTGTTTTGCTGTGGCTTCTCCCACTCTGTGGAACTATTTGCCCTTGGATATTAGATCTGAATCCTCACATAGGAAATTTAAGTTTGTAAATGGTGACACCAAGTCAATCTGATTAATACTTAGCTTGCAACTTCAAACTAGATGCTATGACGCTGTGACGCTACTTCCAACTTGCCCTGCTGTTCCAATTACTGTACTGTTTCATAACAATACTCAGCTTCATCACCACAATAACATGCATCTTATATCAATATTTCAGATCCTATGGGCTTTCTTCAAGGAGTATCATTCATTAATTCTTTCCAAACCTTAATAACAAACCAGTAGACCCCCTAAGTTCAGTGTCTCACCCTGCAAATTTACATCTTTTATAGTTGATGTGATGTCATGTTTGCGGTATCCTCAAAGCCAGTGGTTGATTTGTTTAAACTAATTGAAATGAATAAATTAACAAAAAGTAGCAAACTAACAGCAAATGTGTTCCAAAATATCAATGGCCAAATAAACAGTTAACAAAAACAAATCCATTCCGGATGCAGATTTAATCCTAAAGGTGACATTATTTTGAGTTCTTGAATCGAAAATAGTTCCCATTGCAATAGACTGAAATCTGCATTACCATCTCTCAAAAAAAGTTGTATCTGTTCTATAACTGCAATCTTTAGAAGCAAGTAGACTGTTAAGGTTTATTCAAAAGGGATGGAGATCAAAATTGAGAATTTCAGTATGCCTCTATTTAGATCCCCAGTGCAACTTCATCTAAAGTATTGAGTGCTGTTCTGGTCACCCCATCTCCAAAAGAACAGGGCCCTTGGTGAAACTTCAGCCTTGTGTCCTCTTTCAATAAGCTTTTAGACCCTTAAGGCCCCTCTCCAAGATTTTGTTAATTAAACTCAATTGTAATTATGTCAACACCATCCCTCCCAGTACAATCCTATAAAAATACATATTTAAATATCACAGGTCCAATATTTGAAAGGCATTTACATGGTTTACAGCTCAGTAAACCATGCAAATGCCTTAGATGGGGATATTCAATGGCACATACATGGTTAGTGCCATTGAATATTCCCATCTAAGTCCCCTATGCACTCCGATGCTATCTGGTTCCGGGGTGGAGCGGAGGCAGAGAATGGTACTAACTGGGCAGCAGTGATATTGGATGCTGCCTTGGTAGCTCCTGCACCTTAAAGATAGGCGAGGAAACCCTTGCCTATCTTTAAGGTGCAGATCGCTAACCAGGCTGCATCCAATATCACTGCTGCAAGGTTAGCTTTGGCGGTTTCCATTTTTGAGACGAACACCAGATATTCAATGCCATTGCTGCGGCATTGAATGTCCAGTTTAGATGTTGGCAGGGAGGCTATGTGACAAAGAGGCGCATGGCCCTTCGAAGATCCGGGTAGCTGACGCTCTTAAATATTAAACGTTGTTTTATAAATATATACATAATGGGGGAGATTTCAAAACGCAACTTACATGGGTAAATGTATACTGCCCATTCATCTTGGAGGTAAAAGTACTCACTAATAACTCAGAGTCTGTGTGGCTACCATTGCTTTACTTTACCTGTAGCTGCTTTTTGCTATCCACCTCACCGTGTCGTGCCATGCCCCCTTCCCCCCAAAGTAACTGCCCTAGGAAACTGCCTTGATTGCCTATAGTTTGGGCTGGCTCTGCAAAAGGATATAGAGGAACAGGAAAAGGTTCAGAGAAGAGCAACAAATATGAGAAAGGAGCTAGAATACCTCCCTTATAAAGAAAGACTCAATAGGGGAGGGCTTTTTCACTTGGAGGAAAGATGACTAAGAGGGGATATGATAGAAACATGATGGCAGAAAAATAACATATGGCCTATCTAGTCTGTCCTTCCATACCAAGTACTATAGCCCTTTTATAAAATCATGAGTGGGATGGAAAGCATAGTTACTCACCTGTAACAGGTGATCTCTGGGAACAGCAGGAATTTAGTCTTCACATATGGGTATCGTCAGTACCGACGGAGCCTGTGCAGGAACGTTCCCCAGTGTCCAATTAGAAAGCTTTTGGGAGCATCCCACAGTGCCTGCATGCTGCCTTCCTGCCTTTCCCAACTGCCTCTCTCCAGTTGAGTTTAAAGCTGAGACAAAGAGAGAGAGAGGGAAAGAGAAAGAGATAGATAGAGAGATACAACTCCTAGGGGAGGTGGGTGGGTTGTGAAGACTAAATTCCTGCTGTTCCCGGAGATCACCTGTTACAGGTGAGTAACTATGCTATCTCCAGGAACAAGCAGGAATGTAGTCTTCACATATGGGGACTCCCTAGTTTTAGATGCCAGGGAGAGACCCCAGAAGTTGTGTGTCCCTGTGAAAGGGCTCCACTTCCCCCCATGGATCTCTGGCATCCAAACAGGGATGGCGGGTAGGAGTTGATTAGGTATGGAACAGGTGTTGGAGAACAGCCTGACCAGTCAAGGCATCCCGGCGGGAGTCCTTGTCCAAGCAGTAATGGGATGTGAAGGTATGAACCGAGGCCCAAGTGGCTGCTCGACAGATGTCGTCGATAGACACAGAGTGCAGATGAGCCATTGAAGCTGCCATGGCTCTCACATTGTGAGCTGTGACATGGCCCTCCAGAGGAAGATCTTACTCTGATAGGCAAAGGAAATACACTGTGCAATCCAGCTGGACAGTGTTCTCTTGGGGACTGGAAGTCCCAAATGAGAAGGATCAAAAGCAACAAAGAGTTGAGAGGACTTTCTATGTTGCTGTGTTCTTTGCAAGTAAAAGGCTAAAGCTCTTTTGCAGTCCAAAGTATGAAGATTCCTTTCTGCATTTGATGCATGAGGCCTTGGAAAGAACACAGGCAGGTAGACCGCTTGGTTAACCCTTTCCAGGCCGAGCCCAAAATTCTCGGGATCCAAAATTCTGACTAAATATTCCTATCAAATGGTATATAATACATGACCATAGCAGAAGGAAAATCACTATTAGAACATATTGAATAAGACGGGTACAATTTTCCTGAAATATGCAAAAATTAACCCGGCTGCAGAATGTGGATTAAAAATTTAAAGTAGGCCTTCAAAGGGTTAAGATGAAAAGGAGAGACCACCTTTGGCATAAAGTGTGGATGAGTCCTAAGGACTACCTTGTCATGATGGAACCTTGTATAAGGTGAATCAGCCACTAGTGCCTGCAACTCACTGATGCGACGTGCTGATGTGATTGCAATGAGAAAGATAACTTTCCAAGAAAGGAATTTCAATGAGGTAGTAGCTAAGGGTTTGAAAGGTGGCTTCATGAGCTGACCAAGTCAGGTTTAAGTCCCATGCCACCAGTGGTGGCCTAATGGGAGGCCTAGTTAGAAGGCCTCTCATAAATCTTGCTATAAGAGGATAGGAGGAAATAGGTTGTCCATTTAGAGGCTTGAAAGAAGCTGCAATAGCACTCAAATGGACTCTTACTGAGTTAGTTTTAAGCCCTGCATTGGATAAATGAAGGAGATACTCCAGTAATGATTCCAGAGGTATCGCAAGGGGGTTAAGATCCTTCTGCGAACACCATATGGTAAACCTTTTCCACTTGAAAGCATAAGAGCGTCTTGTGGAAGGCTTCCTGGAAGCATAAAGGACATCCTTTACTTGTTGAGGGAGGTTAAGATCATGAAGATCTAGGCCTTCAGCAACCAAGCCCTGAGATGCAGAGACTGGGGATTGGGATGCCATAACATTCCATCCTCCTGAGACAGGAGATCTGGAGCAGATTCTAACTCCAGGGAGGGAGCTTGAGAGAGATGTAGAAGCAGAGGATACCACACTTGCCGTGGCCAATGTGAAGCTATGAGAATCATACGCCCTCTGTCTCTATGAAGCTTGAACAGGATTTTGGGAATTAGGGGAATGGGTGGAAAGGCATAAAGGAAGTCTTGACCCCAGTGAAGGAGGAAAGCATCCCTGGCCTGAGAGCCCTGAACCGGAATTCTGGAACAGAACCGGGGAAGTTTGGCATTCAATGGACTTGCAAAGAGGTCTATGTCTGGGGTTCCCCAAATTTGAAAAATCTTGGCCACCTGGTCTGCATGTAGAGACCATTCGTGTGGAAGCAGAACTCGACTGAGTCTGTCTGCCCAAGAGTTTTGTATGCCTGGAAGATACACTGCCAGGAGATGAATCTGATGCTCTCTGGCGAGGGCCCATAGTCGCAAAGCTCCGTTGCAAAGCAACAGAGAGCCTGTTCCCCCCTGTTTGTTCACGTAGAACATGGCTACTTGATTGTCCGTATGAATGAGGACTGTCTTGTAGCTGAGCAGGGTGTGGAACACTCAAAGAGCAAGGAAGATTGCTCTGAGCTCTAAGAGATTGATATGTAGATGAGTCTCCTGTGGAGTCCAAGTGCCTTGGGTAGAGAGGTCTTGCAGATGAGCTCCCACACCCATTGTTGAAGCATCTGTTGTGAGAGTTGCCTGGGGTAAAGGCTGTTGAAATGGGGACCCCAGCAACAGGTTCTGAGTGGACTGCCACCATTGGAAATTCAAAATAAGGCGATTTGTGTTTGCTATTTTGTCTGACAGGCACCCTGATGCCTGGGTCCATTGAGTGGATAAAGTCCACTGGGCTGCTCTCATATGGAAGCGAGCATAAGGAACCACATGTACTGTAGATGCCATGTGGCCTAGTAGTTGTAACATTTCTCGGGCAGTGAGATGAGGTTTTAGCACTGCTTGAGAAGCTAACTGCACCATGCGAAGGCAACGGGCCTGGGGAAGATAGGCCCTTGCTTTTCTGGTATCCAGCAAAGCTCCTATGAACTCCAGAGACTGAGTGGGAGTTAGACTGGATTTTGGGATGTTTATGACCAGACCCAAAGACTGAAGGATATGCAATGTGCAAGATAGAGAAGTCCTGGTCTCTGACTCTGCTGGGGCTCGAATGAGCCAGTCGTCTAAGTAGGGGAAGACGAATATCCCTAGAGTGCGAAGAAATTCTGCTACCACAGCCATGCATTTCGTGAACACTCTTGGTGCTGAGGACAGGCCAAAAGGAAGCACCCTGTATTGGTAGTGCTTTCCTTGAAAAAGGAACCGAAGGAACTTCCGGTGAGTTGGATGGATGAGAACATGAGTGTACGCATCCTTGAGATCTAGAGAACAAAGCCAATCCTGACTCTGAAGGTATGGCAGCAGAGTTCCCAGAGAAATCATCTTGAATTTCTCTTTGAACAGGAATTTGTTCAATTCTCTGAGGTCTAAAATAGGTCTGTGTCCACCTGTTTTCTTTGGGATAAGGAAATAGGGAGAGTAAAACCCTGTACCCTGTTGATGAATGGGTACTTCTTCTATTGCCCCTTGGGCAAGAAGCATAGTGACCTCTTGATATAACAAGTTGATGAGAGAGGTCTGAGAATTGAACTGTCTTACCATTGTGGGAGGGGACATGCACAGAAAGTGAAGCTTGTACCCCTCTTTTATAATGGAGAGTGTCCAATGTTCTGCTGTTATCTGCCCCCATCTGGGGGCAAAGTGACACAACCTTCCTGGAATGGTGGAAGGCTCTGGTCCATTGAGGGCCAGGAAGGCTAAGTTCTCTAGATGAAAGTCAAAGGCCTTGTGAAGGCTGAGACTGCTGAGACGGTTGAGGTTTAGCAGTCTTTGTTTTCCTTTGTTTAGGTGGTTGCTGACTTTTTCGGGCAGGCTGACCTGCAGAACGTCCCTGCTGGGAATAAGAGGGATAAAACCTCTTCTTTTTTGAGAAGAATGGTTTCTTGAAAGATTTCTTTCTTGCAGGATCAGCTGTGGCTTTTGATAACCTATCCAAAGTGGAGTTGTCAGCATCCAACTCATTGGCTTTCTCTTGCCAATTTTTGCCAAATAGATTCTCACCTGTACAAGGGATATTGCCCAGTTTGTCCTGCACCCAGAGCTCCACATCGGATGCCTGGAGCCAGGCAATTCTACATGCACTTATGGCAATGGCAGAGGTTCTGCTTATGCACTCAAAGCAATCAAAAGCTGCACGATTGACAAACTTAGAAACATCCTGGGCCTGTTTAACCAGTGTGAGAAAATCCTGCCTCTTGTCATCAGGAAGAAGAGGGCTTAAAATCTCCAAGTCCCCTGTGACTTCTTTAAGGAACATTCCCATATATAAAATATAGGAACTGATCCTGGCAGAAAGCATGGAAGCCTGGAAAGTACGACGTCCAAAGGCATGCAAAGTTCTACACTCACATCCTGGAGGATTAGAGGCATGCCTCTTTGCACTCCTGATCCTTCTCATAGCTGATTCCACTACAGTAGAGTGGTGAGGAAGCTGAGTTTTTTGGAAACCAGGACAAGGGGTGACTCAATATATGGTATCCAGTCTGCGAGAGTGAGGAGAGGTGGTAAGAGGTGTCTCCCACATTCTCAACATGAGATCATGTAAGATCTCATGGATAGGCAAAGTAGCTGCCTCCTTAGGAGCTTTGGGATGTTGTAAAATCTCCAACTCCTTAGCCCAGGGCTCTGTTTCAGGAGTCACAGTAATGGACAGACCTCAAGCCACCTCCCTGATGAAATCCTGAAAGGAGATATCTTCTGGAGGAGACATCCTACGTTTAAGAGAGGAAGGCTCCTCCGGGAGAAGTATTCCAGTACTGGCAGAGCAGTCAGAATCTTTGGAGTCCTCCGAGGATTCAAAGTACCTTCTGTCCTGATGCTCTTGAAGAGCCCGATACCCGTACCGGGGGAAATCGGTACCAGTGTATCGGCACCGGAAGGCATCGCATGACTGTGTGCCGGCAAAGCAGACACCGATGTCGATGCTGTCGGTACCGGTACCAGTTGAACTGTATGACGTGGTTCCGAGGGTGTCAATGCTACAAGGAGAGCCGCCAGACTGCGTTCAATAGCCAGGAAACTCTGGTCTATCAATGCTGCCGATGCCTGGGTATCAGTACCGGAAGAAGCTGGTACCCCAGAGCCTGGCACCAGTAGTTCTGCCAAGGTCGAGGCCTTGAGAACATCCTGGAGCCCCGATAATGCTTTGGAAGCTGAAGCCTCCTGCCGGGGCAATTTTGCCGGTACAGAACCCTCAAGGGCAACGTCAGAGGCATCTCGATGCTTGGAAGGAGATCTATCCTTTGAGGACCGGCCAGACTTATGTTTAGTTACCTGAGATCCATGGGAGGAAGACGAAGCCCTGGAAGACGTCGATGCCACAGAAGCTGCATCGGAGGGAAAAAGGGCGCTGAGCTTAGCAGCTCGGTTTTGTCGACCCCTCTTGGACATCATGGCACAAGCCATACACTCGGAGATGGAGTGGTCAGGACCTAAACATTTAAGACACCACTCATGGGTGTCAGTGAAGGAGATGGTACCACCACACTTGGTGCACTTTTTGAAACCTGAAGCGGGTTTTTCCATAGTGGAGGAAATTTTGGGCCTAAGGCTCAAAATGGCGCATGCACCTGGAAAAGAAAAGTTTGGAAAAAATAGTATATATATATTTTTTTTAAAACTAGAGAAAGAAAGAAAAAAGAACCGGAGGTATCGATATAGCGTTGAGGAAGGCAGACGCGACCACAAAAAAAGAAGGAATAAGGAAAACATTTTCTGCGGTGACAGGACAACGACCTGCTGGCTCCGCGGAAAACAAAGAACTGGAAAGAGGCAGTTGGGAAAGGCGGGAAGGCAGCACGCAGGCGCTGTGGGATGCTCCCAAAAGCTTTCTAATTGGACGCTGGGGAGCATTCCCGCGCAGGCTCCGTCGGTACCGACGATACCCATATGTGAAGACTACATTCCTGCTTGTTCCTGGAGATTGGTTAAATAGGGAACGGTTAGTTAACCTTTCAAACAACACAAAAACAAGAGGACACACTATAAACCATAAGAACATAAGATATGCCATACTGGGTCAGACTAAGGTCCATCAAGCCCAGTATTCTGTTTCCAACAGTGGCCAATCTAGGTCATATGTACCTAGCAGTTTCCCCAAGAGACACAAGTTCCACAATGCTTGTACTGGGTCAAGCATTGATATCTTCGGTCAATTCTTAATAATGGTTTATGGACCTTTCCTCCAGGAACTTGTCCAAACCTTTTTTAAACCCAGCTACACTAACAGCCTTTAATACATCCTCCGGTAACAAATTCCAGAGTCTGATTACACGTTGAGTGAAAAAATATTTTCTTTTATTAGTCTTAAATAGTTTACCCTGTAGCTTCATTGCATGTCCCCTAGTCTTTCTATATTCTGATAAGGTAAACAATCGATCAACGATTACCCGTTCCACTCTGTTCATTAATTTATAGACTTCTATCATATCTCCCCTCAGCCGTCTCTTTTCCAGGTTAAAGAGCCCTAACCTTTTTAGCCTTTCTTCATAGGAGTATCCTTCCATCCCCTTTACCATTTTGGTGGCTCTTCTCTGTACCTTTTCTAAAATCGCTATATCCATTTTAAGATACGGCGACCAGAATTGCACACAATATTCAAGGTGCGGTCTCACCATGGAACGATATAGAGGCATTATAATATCTTTTGTTTTATTTTCCATTCCTTTCCTTATCATACCTAGCATTCTATTTGCTCTCTTTGCCGCCGCTGCACACTGGGCCGAGGGTTTTAACATGGTATCCACAATGACGCCTAAATCTTTTTCCTGGGTGGTGGTTCCCAATGTGGAACCTTGCATCGTGTAGCCATAGTTTGGGTTGTTCTTCCCTAGGTGCATAACCTTGCACTTGTCCACATTAAATTTCATCTGCCATTTTGATGCCCAGTCTTCCAATTTATCAAGATCCTCTTGCAATTTTTCACAATCCTCTTGGGTTTTAACAACTTTAAATAGTTTTCTGTCATCTGCAAATTTGATAACCACACTCGTTATTCCATTTTCCAGGTCATTTATGAATATGTCAAAAAGCAGCGGACCCAGCACAGATCCCTGGGGTACACCACTATTCACCTTTCTCCTTTGGGAAAATTGGTCATTTAGCCCTACCCTCTGCTTTCTATCTTTTAAACAGTTCCTGATCCACAATAGTACACTGCCTCCTATCCCATGACTCTTTAGTTTTGCCAAAAGTCTCTGATGAGGGACCTTGTCAAAGGCTTTCTGAAAGTCCAGATACACAATATCAACCGACTCACCTCTGTCCACCTGTTTATTCACTCCTTCAAAAAAACATAACAGATTAGTAAGACAAGATCTTCCTTGTCTAAAGCCATGTTAGCTGTCTCCCATTAGGTTGTGACTATCTACATGCTGAGTAATTTTATTCTTTATGATGGTTTCTACCATTTTTCCCGGTACTGACGTGAGGCTCACCGGTCTGTAGTTTCCCGGATCACCCCTGGAACCAATTTTAAAAATTGGTGTTACATTGGCGATCCTCCAATCTTCAGGTATTAGAGATGATTTTAATGATAGTTCACAGATTACTGATAGCAGTTCTGCAATCTCATATTTCAGTTCTTTCAACACCCTTGGATGTATACCATCCGGCCCAGGTGATTTGCTACTCTTCAGTTTATCTAATAGTTGTAAGACATCTTCCCGATGTATCGATATTTCCTTCAATTCTTCCGCACCTTTAAATACCACTTCAGTCATGGGTAACATCCCTACATCTTCCTCAGTAAAGACCGAAGCAAAGAATTCATTCAGTCTCTCCGCTATCGCCTTGTCGCCTCTTAGTGCTCCTTTAACCCCTCTATCATCTAATGGACCAACAGACTCTCTCACAGGTTTTTTGCTACGAATGTACTTGAAAAGGTCTTTATTTCGCGTTTTTGCTTCCGCAGCAAGCTTCTTCTCAAATTCTCTCTTTGCCTGCCTTATTAATGCCTTGCATTTGACTTGCCAGTGCTTGTGCTGTTTCCAGGTTTCGTTGTTTGGCTCTTTTTTCCATTTCCTGAAAGATGCTTTTTTGGCAACAACAGCCTCTCTAACCTCACCTTTAAACCATGCTGGCAGTTTTTTTGGACTTCCTTCCACTTTTCTTAAAGCATGGAATACAGCTGGTCTGGGCTTCCAAGATAGTATTTTTCAACAACACCCAAGCTTGATGTACGTCTTTAACCTTCGCAACTGCTCCTTTTAGTTTTTTTCTTAACTGTTTTCCTCATTTTATCATAGTCTCCCTTTCGAAAGTTAAAAGGTAGTACTGTGGATTTCCTTACTATCCCTCCTCCACTAATTAAATCAAAGGTGATCATGCTATGATCACTATTGTCAAGTGGCCCCAACACCCTTATCTCTTGCACTAGATCTGGTGTTCCACTAAGGACTAGGTCTAATATGGCATTCCCTCTGGTCGGTTCATGAACCAGCTGCTCCAAGAAGCAGTCATTTATTTCATCTAGGAACTTTATCTCCCTAGCATGTCCTGACGTGACACTGACCCAGTCGATACCGGGGTAATTGAAATCACCCATTATTATTACTGCGCTGTAACGTTTGTTAGCTTCCTTGATTTCTTTGAGCATTTCATCATACATTTTGTCATTCTGGCCAGGCGCTCGATAGTACACCCCCACTGCCATCGCCTTCCCCCTTTTATATGGAATTTCAATCCATATAGATTCTACAGCAGATTTTGTTTCTTGCAAAACTTTAATCCTTTCTGAGTCAATGCCCTCTCTAACATAGAGCGCAACCCCTCCACCAATTTGATCAGCTCTATCATTACGATATAGTTTGTACCCAGGTATCACAGTGTCCCACTGGTTGTCCTCCTTCCACCATGTCTCTGATATTCCAATCATATCTAACCTTTCATTTAGTGCTATATATTCTAACTCTCCAATCTTATTCTTTAGACTTCTAGCATTTGCATACAAGCATTTTAGAGAATGTATTTTATTCATGTTAATTTGACTATTGTTAGACATGGGTAAATTGGGGTCTTTAAGCTCTGTCTGCTCCATACTTGAGGGCATTTGGGCTACTTTACTCTTTTGTGGAACCTCTCTGCTTTTGGTAGTATCCTTCAAGGATACATTCTTCCGAACCATCCGCTCTTGGGCAACTGTCGGCTTTCCCCTAATACCTAGTTTAAAAGCTGCTCTATCTCCTTTTTAAAGGTTAATGCCAGCAGCCTGATTCCATCCCGGTTAAGGTGAAGCCCATCCCTTCGGAAGAGCCCCTCCTTTACCCAGAATGTTCCCCAGTTCCTAACAAATCCAAAACCCTCATCTCTGCACCATTGTCTCATCCATGCATTGAGACTCCGGAGCTCTGCCTGCCTTTTGGGTCCTGCGCGTGGAACAGGAAGCATTTCAGAGAATGCTACCCTGGAAGTTCTGGATTTCAACTTCCTACCTAAAAGCCTAAATATTGCCTCCAGAACCTCCCTACCACATTTTCCTATGTCATTGGTACCGACATGTACCAAGACAGCAGACTCCTCCCCAGCACTATCTAAGACCTTATCTAGGTGGCGCGTGAGGTCCGCTACCTTCGCACCAGGCAGGCATGTTACCAGGCGATCCTCACGTCCACCAGCCACCCAGCTATTTACATGCCTAATGATCGAATCACCAACTATAACGGAACTAATGACAGAAGATTGAAAACAAATCATAGTAAGATATATTTTTTTAATACAGCACATAATTAAGCTATAGAATCTTTTTCTTGAAGATGTAGTCAAGGCATCTAATGTGGCAAGATTTAAGAGGTTTGGACAAGTCCCTGGAGGAAAAGTAAACTGAAAATTAGTCAGGAAGACTTAGAAGACCCATGGCTCATCCTTAGAAATGACTTTTGAGAAATATATTTGGGAGGGGGGGAGGATATTCAAAGGCATTTACACGGTATTTAAAATGTTGCTCTGTGGAATATTCAGTGGCACTAACATGGTTCGTGCAGTTGGATATCCTCGGGTGCTGCCACTACACACCCCGATGCTAAGCGCTTAGCAGTGGGGCATGTCGGAGGCATTCTGGAGTGGAGCGGAGGCGACGCCCAATGCTAGCCGGGCAGTGGTGATAGAGCCACTGTCCGGTCAGCAACACAGAAGTAAAGTAAGTCATGAAAATGCTGGCCTTACTTCACCTGCAGAAGCTAACCAGGCAGCGGCGTTATTGAACCACTGCTCGGTTAGCTTACGGCTTCTGTGGCGATCCAAATATTCAGTGCTGGTGGCCGGATATGGCCCTGGCCTTGAATATCTAGGGTTAGTCTTCAGCAAAAATTGCTATCCGCTTTACAAATTCTAGCCACTGTTGCTAAATATCTCCCCCCTTAATTTTTATGATCTGTTGGTACTTGTAATCTGGACTGGCTACTTTCGGAGACAGGGTGCTGGGCTTCATGGCACGTGATCTGATCTAAGATTACTAACTACAGAAAAATATGAGAAAAGTAGACTTTTAAACACAATACTCATGCTTATGTCTATCTTAAAGCATGTTTTCTGACTTTTTCTCCAGACTTATTACATTTGTTTTTTGTAATTCTACAGAGTCCTTGATGCGGCTTTGATGAAATGATGACCACTAATATCTGATTCTGGACAGTGGTTTATTGGCCTTCTATTAAACAAGGAACGCGGCATGAAAGATAAATTACTTTTTTAAATTAATATTTTTTGATGTAAGAGTTGAAAAATTTATTAGGAGGTTTTAATTTTGAACAGGAAATGTTCCAAGCTCTTTTCTTCCCTTTTTTTAGTGTATTTATACTCACTCACTGATATTTAAACACCGTGGTCAGCATTTTTAAAAATATTAAGCATGGTACTTCAATTAAATATGCATATTCATGAGCAACACTGAATGTCTGACTAGAATGGTGAGCACTGCTACTATCCAGGTAGCAACGATATTTAGTCCAGTGTCCAGATATCTGTCTATATAGCTATCTGAACAGTGGACTGAAAATCAACACTATCTGGATGATTGGGCAAAAGCTCTACATTCCACCTTCACTCTGCCGAGCGCTATCCAGTTACTACTACGGCAGTCTATGAGGTGTTTCAGCAGGCACTATCTAATATAGTGCCACTGGAAATTCATGAACATTACTAGCTATGGACTTTCCTGTATATCAGATGCCATTATCTAAATACCTGCCTTCAGAAGCATTTACCAGGATAACAGCACCTGCTATCTGGATAAGTACTGCTGGCCAGGCCTATCCTCCCATTTTCAGCTGCACTATCTGGATAGTGCCACTGAAAATCATTCTGACTGGGCCGGGACTAGCTGTATAGTGTTGGAGCAAAGCATGAGCGGTCCTGAGCATTACGTGGATAGCAGCAATATTGTCCGCTATCTGGATAACTATTATGATAACCTTGGGACATCAAAAAGGCTTACGTTTTCAGGAAAATCATATGGATAGAAAACTGAATATAGCCGCTACCCAGCAGTGTATGCAGATTCAGCACCAGCTGCAATCCAGATATGCCTCCCTATATTCAGAAATGCTATTCAAAGCACTTCAGCTGATCAGCAGACCTGCTAACCAGCTAAAATGCAGTGATCCCCATTTTCAGCAGCACTGTCTGGATAGTGCTACATAATATCCCTGCAGACCGTAGAAAAATTGTCCGGTTAAAACCAGGGTGATCCATGGGCAGAGCTTGGATTGCATTCCCAGTTATCCGGTTAGCGGCGATATTGAGTCAACTAACCAGAAAACTATCTGGAAAAATATTAACACCACAAAAGGGCTGTCCTCACTTCATTGGGTTACGTTTCTGGATAGAGGGATCAACATCGCTACTATCCGCATAGCAGAGCTGGTCGCTACTGAATCTCGATATACAGTGTCAGCCACTATTTGGATAATGAAGCTGAACACTTACATTATTTTTCAGTAGTGGCAGCCAATGTTTAAGGCTGACCACCAAGGCTGAAAATCGGTCTTCATGGGCTTTTGTTGGCGCAATGCATATTTTATAAAAGACTGCATGGTCAGTGAACCTTTTATAAAATTCTAGGGGTGGTTTGAGTGCACAAATATAAATTTTCATGTTCTGCCCTAGACATGTTATGACTTTTAGCTTAGATGAACTATTATAAAGGACAAGGCGGCATTTATTTTTAGCCTATTTTATGGAGACATATAGGAGCCCTTTTACAAAAGCCCAGTAAGACTGTGCATTTAACATGCATTTATGCATGCATGGAGTGGAGTGGAGGAGTGGCCTAGTGGTTGGGGCAAGGTACTTCAGGCCAGAAGGTCGGGGGTTCAAAACCCACTAGAGGACAGCAGCCTTGGGCCGGAAGGACTGGGGTTTCTAGTCCCACAGGTGCTCCTTGTGGTCTTGGGCAAGCCACTTAACCCTCCATAGCCCATGTTCCCTGTAAAATAGTTATCTCCAAGTTATAATGCCCTGTTCAATGTAATTTCAGTTTGTTCAATGTAAACCACACTGATGCAGAATAGCACAGTATATAAGAGAATGTAATAAATAAATAAAAATAAATTTAGAAACCACATTAATTGAAAAGCCAGTGTTAGCTGTCAGGGGCATGGCCAGCATATTTCTAGCAATTAACGCATGACTGAGTACCTTAACATGCAGCACACTTAATGTAGCTGCACCTAATGACACTCATAGAGGGGTCAAAGGGGTGTGCAGCAGCTGTTGAATTGATGTGCATCCTTAAGGGGAGAGAATAAAATTCCCTCCTCAAGTCTTACTGAGTACCTTCATGTGGTTACCCCATTGTATAACATCTATAGAAAATCTCAGCAAGGCAACACTAAACTTAAAATATGTTAGGAACAAAGAAGAAAAATACATACTGGCTGCACGTTGCCCAGGATAAAAAGGTGCCCACTGGTAGCTAGGGCTGACAATGGTGATTGCTGGAAGAAAGAGGAAAATCGCCATTCGAAAAACTGCAAAAAGCAACAGATGGAAATTTAAGATCTTTAATTTTAAAAAGATCAAAGAAAAGAAGTATGTGAATGATAGCATCTTGAAGCAACTAAAGGTTCTGTATTGTCCCCTTTACTGTTCAATATTTTCCTGGCCCCTCTACTCCTCTTGTTACAACAGTACCCAGTGTCTTCATACATTTATGCGGACGATATTATCTTGCTTTACCATACCTCTCCACTTTCTCTGGATCTCTCCCCCTTCAACTCCTGCCTCTCTCATGTGGCCTCTTGGCTCTCTCAACACTTTCTGCGTCTAAATCCTTCTAAGTCCACCGCCATGTGGATATCCCTGAGTGGGTCGTGTCCCTCCGTTGCCCCATGATCGATTCCATCCCCATTCCTCTCGTGTTTTCTTTCTGGTATCTCGGGGTGATCCTTGACTCTTCTCTTTCCTTCCATGACCACATCTCCTCCCTTACTAGGCGCTCTTTCGCTATCCTCCGTCAGCTTCGGGCTGTTCGTTCACTTCTTCCTCTTGGTTCCCTGGTTACTCTCGTCCTTGCCCTAATTACTAGTCGACTTGATTATTGTAACATTTTTATGGCCAATCTTCCCAATTACCAACTCCAACGTCTCCAGCTTATTCAGAATACCGCTGCCCGCATCATCACCTTTGCCCGCCGCTTCGATCACATCACTCCCATCCTCTTTCGCTTGCATTGGCTACCCCTCCGTGTTCGTTTTCACTATAAAATTCTTATTCTCACTCACCCTCTAATAACACTCTGTACTTGGCTGATCTGGTTTCTCTCCACACACCTTATCGTCAACTTCGCTCCCTCCATGCTAATCGTCTGTCCTTACCATCCCCTTCCCACGTGCATCTTGAAAAGACCCGTCACTCTGCCTTTTTCTTTCTTGGTCCCTGGTTGTGGAATGCACTACCCTCGTCCCTTCGTCTGGAACCCTCCTATTCCCAGTTCAAAGCTTCACTTAAAACCCATCTGTTTCAGAAAGCGTTCGACCTCCCCCCTGATCCTCCTCCCTGATACAGCCATAGGTTGTTGTCCCGTCCCAGCTGCGTTTGGTCCTGTCATTCCCCTGTCTGTCTGTGTTGGTTGTGTTTGGTTCTGATTATTGTTTGATGTTTTATGGTCTTTTATTTTGCGCTATTCTCTCTCTTTCTTTCCTGTCATTTTTGACGTTCTTTTTTCCATAGTTTGCAGTGTTGACCTTTTATTTTATTTGTACACCGCTTTAATGTCTTGACGTAAGCGGTTTATCAAGTGTGAAATAAAGATAAAGATAAAGATTCCGTGGACAAAGAACTATGGGGGGGGGGGGGGATCTAGGTGAGAACACTAGAAGGAAGACACAGAAAAGGGAAAAAGAGGTTGAGGGGTAGATGGAGTTGAGAGATTTGGAACTGCAGGAGAGTGAGCTGAGTAAAGGAAGGGTCAACAAATTAACTGAATTGGAGGAAGCAAAGGAGGAAAAAGAAAGGGAAGAGAAAGACCAAGAAATAGAGGAATTCAAGATAGAACTCCTAGTCCATTTGGAAAGAGATGAATATTCTGGATTCCAAGTTAAGGAAAGATTATCCAAGCTAAATTCAACACCTATGATAACGAAGATGAACAGGGCCATATCCAGTATAAAGGAACCATTTATTGACATCACCAGAATTAATTGAATACAATATTGTGCAGCTAAACTTATTACTGCAAGAATACTACCTGTTTACCTACAATCTATAAGCTGTTTACTGAAATAGATGCAGACAGAATATACTATCATATCAAGCTCAACAACATCATGGCGATAGAGCAAAAGGGCAATAAGAGAGGAGCATATGCAACCAAAGACCAGATAATGCTGAATAAGGCCATTATGGCCAGTGCTAAGGAAGGCAGAAATCTCAGTATAGCATGGATTGATTATAAAAAAGCTTTTAACAGCATCCCACACTCTTGGATAATACATTGCCTTGAAATGTATAAAATAAATTCTGGTTTGATAGAGTACATTCAGTTCACTATGACAATCGACACTCTTTTTGAGATATGAAGATGGTCAGTACATCATTCCTAAAAATAATATCTAGCGAGGAATATTTCAGGGAGATTCCCTGTTGCCAATTCTGTTTTGTTTGGCACTTAAACCAATGAGTGTTCTCATCAACTCTTTAGGAAGCACTGGATGTGGCCTGAATTCTAAAGATGGTACCAACTCAGAAGCAACTTCCCATCTGCTATTTATAGATGATCTGAAGCTCTATAGTTTCAGTGACCAACAATTAGCAGACCAATCCTTTCTGGTGGCAAGCTTTTCTGATGACATCAAGATGAATTTTGGTCTTGACAAGTGTGCTAAGGCAACCTTTTTCAGAAGAAAATTGAGCAAAACAGAAAACATCTCCCTTGCTGAGGGCTGTGATATCAAGAGCCTTGAACAGGAAGGTATATATAAGTATCTCGGAATAGAGGAAGGAATGACACTTGAGCAGAAACTATTGAAAGAGAAGATCAGTAAAGAATATTACAGGAGATTTAAACTTATTGAAAAGTGCTTTAGCATCATGAAATAAGATACAAGCCATCAATCAGCTGGCAATTCCTGTAGTCTCATACAGTTTTGGGATTGTAGATTGCACATCCAATTTTTCAAGATCTTTGAGGCCAAACAAGAAAACTCCTCCATGCTCATGAAGTAATTTACAAGAAGCAGTGTATGCCAAGATTGTACATTCCTAGAGCTGAAGAAGGGCTAGGACTTATAGAGATTGACTACACCTACAAAGCTACTATCGTAGGCCTTCAAGCTAATTTGACAACATTATCAGATCCAAATACACACAAAGTGCTCAAATATGAATGTAAATGCCCAGAATCTGACTCCATCATCAAACTTGGACAAGCGTTCCAATGATTAGAAGAAATGGGTGAGAATCCACTGGCATGCATGGGAATGGAAGTAACAGAATTTGCAAAACAAGAGAAAAAAAGTCTTCAAAGAATTAGATCAGCAGATGAAGAAAAACAAGTGGCAAATACACAATTATAGTGGAAAATACTCCAAGAACCTTTTGTTGGTCAAGAGCAGACACATGAATGGTTGAGGGAAGGTGAACTGAAACAGGAGGATGAAAGATTGCTAGTTGCAGCCCAGGACAGCGGATTACAGACGAGATGGTTTGCAGCGAGTATTGAAAAAACTGGCACAACAGACATCTACCAATTCTATAAGAAAGATCTGGAAACAGTGACTCACCTAATAGCAGGCTGTGAAGTTCTGATGGTGGAAAATTTCTATATAGAAAGGCACAACAAAGTAGCACACCTCCTCCACTGGAAGCTCTGTAAACACTACAACATCGCTGTCCCTGAAAAGCACTGGGATCATGACCCTAAGAGAATAACAGAGAATGAAGAGGTTATGATCACCTGGAAAATTCCCATTCTGACGGACATAAAACTGGATGCCAGGAAACCTGCCATAGTGGTAAAGGAGAAGAATATCAGAATGGCATTGATAATAGAAATATCTGTATCGAGTAATTATTCTGTGAATTGCGTGGAGAGGCAGAAGATCCTGAAGTACCAAGAAATGCAGTCAGAGACCTAGAAAACATGGCATAAAGATATGAAAATATTTCTGATTGTACTGGGAGCCACAGGCTTGATAAAGAAGAATTTCCAAGCATATCTTGACAAACTACCCATACATGTTACATCTTACAAACTCCAGAAGGAGGCTCTCTTCGGCATGATGCAAGTATTACACCGAGCATTAGCAGTAAATTTGAGAGACTAAGATCATACTCCACATACCCTGGCTTAGAAGTGAGGTTCACGACTGCCATAGTATGCGCAAAACTAACCCATTTGGAGAAACTACGCTGAGTAATAGAGGTGTCATTAGGTGTGCTTGCACTAATTGCCACATTGCCACTAAGTAGGCACATGGCAGGGCCAACAAACATGGCAGTTTCTCTCATTCTAGTGACGATGCGCTTTTCATGCCCACACTTTACCCATTCTCCACCCCATTGTGCAATGGCTGATTACACAGGTACACTAAAAAAATTTTTTTTAAACTGCCTCTAATGTTTCGATTGATTTTTACGTTTTTTGGTGCGCTGAATCCAAATCTGGTAACCAATTTGCTCCATCATGTACAGATTTTTTGCTACATTGGGTTAGCAGTTTGAGGTGAACGTTTCAGATTGAGTGCGATCGAGATAAAAGTTTCTTGGATGAATTCTTTATACTAATTGTTTAGTAGTTATTCAAATAAGAATAAAGAAAATTGTAACAAGGCAGCACATAAGAATAGAGTAATGTCAACAAAACACACTGTGATGGTAGCAAAATTGCACTTAAAACAGCCACATACATGTGCACAAACATTGAGCATATAAGAGCGAGGTTAGACACAAAGCAAAGCAAAGAAATGTGCAAAAAATGTTGTACAGGTATGTATGTAAGAATAGAAAATGCAAACCGCACCATTGCAATACATGAAGACAAACACCCGATGGTGTGAAAATAAAATTCTAATAAATGAGATCCGACACTGTGGTAATAACTAGCAAATTTTTATTTCAAAGTTTAGTAAAAACACGATATTTGTCAACACAGTTTAGATTTTAAAATCTTTCTTGGGTCAATCAATCTCCTGGTGGGCCCGTTTCTTCTTCCCCCGAATGCTTCTCTTGGTGCGCTGCTTGGCGTATTTTTCATCTGGGGTTCCCCGCAGCAGCAACCAGCAGAAATCAGCCATCATAGTGGTGTTCCATCTTCCTTGGTACCTTCTCTATGCGTCCTTGATGTCCTGGTGAAACTTTTCACCTTGTTCTTCACTGTACGCCCCCAAGTTTTCGGGAAAGTAGTTCACATGGGAGTGCAAGAAATGGACTTTCAGGCTCATGTTACAGCCTTGTTCTTTGAAGGCATTGAGCATCCTGGCAACAATATCCTTATAGTTCTCATCCCGCCTGTTCCCCAAGAATTTGAGAACAACATCCTTGAAGGAATCCCAGGCTTCTTTTTCCTTCTCAGACATCGTTTCAGCGAATGCTCCATCTGAAATGAGTTTCCTTATATCAGGGCCAACAAACACTCCTTCCTTTAGCTTTGCTTCAGAAAGTCGGGGGAACTTTGAGCAAAGGTACCGAAAGCACTCACCATCTTTTGGAAGGGACTTGATGAATTGCTTAATGAGACCCAACTTAATGTGGAGAGGTGGTAATAGAATTTTATCACGAGGTACCAAGCTCTCATGAAGAACATTTTTCTCACCAGGTCTCAAATACTCCCGAATTGGCCAGTCTTTTTTCCCCCAGTGTAGGTCGCGGGCCCGGCTATCCCACAAGCAAAGGAAGCAGGGATATTTGGTGAAACCGGATTGCTGCCCTAATAGCATGGATAGAATTTTAAAGTCTCCACAAATCATCCACTTATGCTCATCATAACGAATCTTCTGAAGAATCAGGGCCAAATTCTCGTATTTTTCTTGGAGAATAACAGAGTGAGCAATAGGAACTGAAGCGAATGTGTTGCCATTATGAAGAAGAACACCTTTTATGCTGTCTTTTGATGAATCAATGAACAGCCGCCATTCAGCAGGATCATACTTGAGTTTAAACTTTTCCATCACTCCGTATATATCGTTGCAAAATACCAAATCTTCCTCTTTGCTAAAATACTTCAAAAATTGTGTCTTGCAGTTGCGGTACCAATAAAAAGTTGTTCCTGGTGACAATAGATTTTTCTGTTTAAGCCGAGAACCTAGCAGTTGGGCAGCATCTTTTGGGAGTCCTAAATCCCGGACTAAATCATTCAATTCAGCTTGAGAGAAAAGTTCAGGTTTCGGATCTGGTTCAGTTTCAAACTCGGAAGTACTGGACTCATCGGGAAAAGCCATCTGATGAGTCTCATCATGATCAGAACCGTCCACACAAATATGATCCAAAGATTTTGGTGGTTCAGGCACAGGTACTTCGTTGCTATGAGGCATAGGCCTAATTGCTGAGGGAAGGTTGGGATAACTTATTACGTTCTTATTTTTTAAGTTGTATCCCTTCACAATGCAAGAGCAAAAATAGCAGTCACTGCTGTGGTCTCTTTGTTCACGCCACATCATAGGTATTCCGAAACGAAATGCTTGTTTTTTACCTTTCATCCATAAGCGTAGATCTTCCTCACATGTCTTGCACACTTTGTGAGGAGCCCACGGTTTGTCTTGATCGCCTAACTTCAAACCGAAATAGGCGAAATATACTTTTTTAATAAATGCAGAAATGTTCCTCTGCCGCTTTTTCACGGTATATTCCCCACAAATAAAACAAAAACTGTCCGGAGAGTTGACGCAACCTCTGGCTCTGTGAGCCATCACAAATACACAGCACTGCAAACTACAACTGTAGTGAACCACTTCGGAATAAAGCTGGATTACGACTGAGCAAACAAAAGGTAATAATGAACTTGCAAGAAACTGAAATTTGACAGGAACGTTCATGTCGCAACCACCGTGTTTGAGCGAGCGAACGAGGCGAGGCGAACAGGAAAGAACATGCGCCAGCGCGAGTACTGGATTTAGCCCCCCGCCTCCCAATTGTCCTGTTAATGTATAAAATGAATACAAAACACTCTAAAATATCATGAGGGAGTGTTTCTAGTTAGTTAACCATTACAACCTCTATTTTGGGCCAAGAAAATAAACTGCAGCCGGCTAAAAAGAAATTATGTGAACATTCCTTATATGGGTAAGAAATCTAATTTTGCAAGAAAACGTGACGTGATGGAACATTTTGGCTATTTTTCCTGGATTCAGCACCCCAAAATCTATAGGAATCAGTTGCAAAACTGGAGGCAGTTTTTTGGTAGTGTACCTGTGTTATCGAGCACTTTAACGCATGGTTGCTAGCATGCCCCAACGTTAGCATTCCTGGCTGCCAGTTGCCACACATTGGAATGCACATTAATCAGTTACTAGACTTTAATAAAAGGGTAACATAGTTGTGCAAGTGTCTTTATAAAATTCCCCAGAAAAACTGCATAAATTGTGGCCAAAATGAAGCTGTGGACATTGACACCAGCTCCAGTGGAGGTGTAACTGCTTACATGTAAATTGTGTGTGAATGTGCATCTCTTATAAAAGTACTATACGTAAGTAATTGTGACTCTATTTGTGCCCCCTCCCCACCCAAATCCCACATCTGAACACAGTTAGCACAGAGTCGCATACAACTATGCAAGATCTTATCGTCACATGTACTTAAACTGAAATATACATATGAAAAAGCCTTTATACAAGTATTCTCTATATACCCAATATGATCTTAGGTTAGCAGGAATACAAAGCAAATTCTCAGTTCTGCTAAAGAAAGAAGGGGTCCTGACACCGATATTATTGTACATTTTGGAACCAATAATCTAGCTAAAAACGGAATCACTAGAGCATAGAGAAAAATCCAGAACGGAAGGGATGAGCTTAGGGATCTGGTAAAACTAAAACATATTTAGATATATTACTTATGGTAAGAGCTATGATAAGTATTTTTTTCAGACAAAATTAAGCTATTAAACTTGTATAAAAGAGGTATATGATTATAAGATGATTAGCAATTCTGAACATTTGACATCTATTGATATAATACCTCAAAAGGCTTTGCTTCGACACCCTGAGCGATTAAGGAGCAAGCCTGCATCGATACTGTTACATTTCGGGGGGCAACGACCTGGTATTGTGAATCTGCAAGCCGGTGATAAGAGCGGCAAAGAAGTATCGGGCTGTGGTTCTGCGAATGTTACAAGGCGGGGTGTGGAGGTGGTCGAATGTGTGGTCAAGCGGGATGCTCGCTGGTTGCAGCGAGCATCCCGCTGCAAGCATATGCATTTAATAAGAGATGCATGCTCCAGAGACCTGGAAAGGAGCTTTAAATAAAAGAAAAAAGAAAGATCCTGCCTTTGTGCTAACAGCCCTGTTTGTACTTTTACTGCCATCATGGTTTGTGGTGTTGCTGCTGAGGCAAGTATCTAGTTGGGCTCCATTCTGCTGCTGTCCCGTGTAAGTGCTCCAGTCCTGTGTCGGCCATCCCCAGGTTGTTCAATTTATTTATGAGTTGCTTATGTAGGACCTTATCAAATACTTTGCTGAAATACAAACACATCACATTCAGCATCCGTTCCCAATGCAATTCCCTAGTTGCCTTATTGAAAAAAATAGACCAGATTCATTTTCCTTTAATACTCATTTGTTTCAGAAGCTTAAACTCATTGAATTCAAGATACTTCACTATTTTTTCTTTTGGAAGAGTCTCCATTAATTTTCTAACCATTGAAGTTAGACAAAGTAGAATGTTAATGTCCAACCTTCTCCATATGATTTTTTAAAAATAAAAATGGTCAACATTTGCCTTTTTCCAATCTGAGGAATTACACATCCAAAGATCTATCAAAGATGTCTTTCAGCAAATATGCTAGAACATATTTGAGGGTACATTATGTTTGTTCTTATGATTTTGTCCACTTTCAGTTCATCTAGTTCCACAGAAATGTTTTCTTTTTTTTTTTAATGACCTAGTTTCTATCTCCCATCCACACCCTTTCCAATACTTGACAGTCATTTTCCAAACCCTTCTTCAGTAAGCAACAAACAGAAGCACATGTTCAATATTATCATTTTTCTTTTTTCACTCTTCACACGTTTCTCTTTGTCTCTGCTCGATTGTACAGTTCCACCTCTGGTTTTCTCCTTTCACTAACATACCAGAAAAATGTCTTGTCTCTCTATTTTACCTCTTTAGCTATCTTTTCTTCCAGTTATGCCATCCAGATATTCTCAGTATTGTTCTTTTTTAAATCCTTTGTACTTCATGAATGCTAATCTTTTTTTTTTATTTTATTTCTTAGCCACCTCTTTGGGAAACCATGCTAGTCTCATTTTTTCTTCTTAATTTAGTTTACTTTCTTGAGATGAGGATTTGGTGTGTTCAGCATAGCATATTTTAGTTTAGCCCATTAGTCTTCCACTTCGCCTGCAGTCAGCCTCCCTAGCAGCATCTCCATAAGGCAGTGGTTCTTAACCCTGTCCTTGGACATACACAGCTAGTCAGTTGTTCAGGATTTCCACAATGAATATGCATAGAATGGAAGCAGTGTATGAAGAGCTGTGTCACTATATTCACTGTAGATATTCTTTAAACCAGACTAGTTGGCTGTGCCTCAAGGACTGGGGTGAGATCCATTGCCATTAGGTATGTACATGTTTTGCAAAAGTCAGTATTTTTGAAATCTAGGGGCCCGAAATTCAAAGCGATTATCATGCTTGGTAGACCCATTAACCGCGTTAATCACAACAATCAGGATATTCAGCAGCACTAGAATGGTTAGTGCCGCTGAATATTCATGGATGCTGACCTGATGTTAGTTGGCTAATATCGGGGTGTTCCAGAGGTTGGGGAAGAGGTGGCATTTGGGATAACTGGAGAGCGGCAATATTCAAGTGTTGTCTAGTTAGCCCTAGGCAGCAAAGGTTAAGGATAGCTAGGCAGCAGTATAATTAACTGAGGTAGTTTGGACCCGGTGCTCCAGGCCCCTCTAACCATCCTTTACCCCCACCCCTTATATTCCGCCCTCCTATCGCCACAAACTACACACACACAACCGATCTTAGGAAAACAACTGGTCGCAGCTTTATTAACTTTATAAAATATTGAACATTACAGTCCAAGAAGAATCCTCTTAACAATCCAAACAGCGGAACAATGCGTCACCAGCCATGCTATTAGCAAGGTGATACCGCCTCTGCTTCTGCCGCAGTCGTGCCAACGGCAATCTTCCTAACCCCTTTTCCCCGACCTCGCCATGTAATTAGCAAAAATCAGCAAGGGGTTGTCTGGGTCGGGGGCACCCCGGCCCAAGTATAGCCTAAGGCTCCGGACCCCGGAAACCTCTGGGATCCCGCCACGGCACAGGAGACATTAATGACCCTATGCCGCCCCCCCCCCCACCAAGCTGCGACCAGCGAGCATCCCACTTGACCATACATTTGACCACCTCCACACTCCGCATTGTAACATTCACAGAACCACAGCCCAATCCTGCTTTGCCGCTCTTATCACCGGCTTGCAGATTCACGATACCAGGTTGTTGCCGCCTGAAATGTAACAGTATCAATGCAGGCTTGCTCCTTAATCGCTCAGGGTGTCGAAACAAAGACATTGGCTGCATCAAACTGAGATAGCACTCGCCTAGCCATACACAGACACCGCCGCAAAATCTCGACCCCCAATTAGGCCCCACCGGCCGCACCATGACTGGCTGACCAGCTCCCATAAATACAGAATTGAACAATCAGCCCAGAGACCCTAAGCCTTGTCCCCCAACTGACCAAGATAATACCCGTCTGTATCCACCAATGGCTTGAACATAGCCCAACAGGCCTCAGACTGTCCTCTGCCGATGGTTTGCATCTCCTGCTCCGGCAACCCTCCGCGAGCCGCACTGGTTGCTGCGTCGAGGCAGAATGAGTGTGCAAACTGACTCAGGTCTTCTCCTACCTGCTGCTGATACAAGAAAACGCAACAATGACCATGCCCCCTCCTGCATGCAGAGTCCTCCTTCCCGCGCTGGACGCAACCGCAAATAGGCCATCAATGCATCCAACGGACATGCCACGAGGCCAACAAGCTCTTGCAAGACACACACAATCCATTCCTCTGCTTGTCAGTCCTCGATTTAGCTAGGAGGACCCGTAGCAGCCCCTTCACTACCCGTATGTGTTGTCCCTGCCGGATTTGCTACTAACAAACTGATATGGACAGCGCGAAAAATTGCCAAGCCCAAGACCAACCAGAATAGGGTGGCTTCATACCGTGACATTGCTACCAGGGGTAAGGAAGCGCAGAGCCTCACCCGCAACTCAAGTGTAATCGGCCGCCTGGAGTCACGAGGTGTTGGCCGCGAATGCTCCCAACCCTGTAGGCACCTGGGGGCCAGACATCCCCTGCTGAGGAGCCCCCCCCCCCACTGCTCTGTCAGAAAAGCAATGCCCGCTAAGTGGGTATGCACTGATGAACTAAAGAACCCCTCTTCTTTTGGCCTCCACTATCTATTGTCCCATCCACTGATCGGCCATTAAACCAGGCTGCCATCCCAGGGTCCATAATGAATTCTACCATCTTGTCGCAACCGCACTGACCTACTGCCCATGTCTCTGTTGACACTGAGCTCCCCAGGAAATTTGGCATTTCTCCTAGCCACCCTTCATAATTCCTCCGGGACCACGAATCCTTCCCTATCCGCTTCTAGAGCCAACACCCAAAACCGATCCCACTTGAAACAAGATGAGCGTCAGCACTCTTGTTAATACATTCCAGGATATGACGGGCCCATACGTGGACAATCCGACGCATACCTGCTAATACCACTTCCTTCATTAAGGCTGCCACCTGAATACAGCATGGATTATAACTATTACTCACACTGACCACTGCTGCATTGTCGCACCACCATCCTACCCTGCGATTGCAAGGCTTATCAGGACACAACTCCCATACCACTAAAATGGGAAACAAGTCCCTTAAAGTTATATTGCTAGTTAGACTGGATTCGCTCCAAACATGCAACCAGCTGTACACAAACCCTGCTCCCCTGAAATAAATTCCCAAACCCACACCCCCTGCTGCATCCATGTATATCTGCAACTCTACACTGGAGATTTTGGCTTCCCTCAACACCGAAGTCCCGTTAAATCTTCCAAAAGCAGAAAACCAGGTCAGAGTGAAGTGCATACACGGTACGTTTGCATTTTACCCTCGCCGGAATCTCTCGGTAACTGCACTAAAGTTTAAGCAAGTAATGCCTTTAGCTATACTTCCCGCACTACCCCAAGACCTTATTTTAGGCAGGGATTGGGTACCCTTTTATGAGGGACTAGTGGCAGGTTTGAATAACCGAGCCGGCTTGGTCTCGACCAGATCACAAGCCGGGACCTCAGAGATGGGAGAGACATCAGCTGGGGACAGGGGAGAACCTAGGGAAAGACTAGTACCCCAAGAGGAGGAGTCACGGGAAGAAGAAGCAGATATTCTTCCTACCCACGAGCACCTAGTGAATGAACCCGTTGGGCAAGGGAGAAAGGCTAAGGCGAAGAGACGCCATGAGAGACAGTCTAGATCCCGGGGCAGAGCAGAATTGGAGGCAGGTGCAAGCCTACCCTGGGTACCCGCAGAGCTAGTGAATAAATTTCCCTCCTTTCCTGCTGAGCAGCGGGCTGACCCAGCGCTCAAGAGAGCCTTCGAATGGGCCCAGGAGATCAGGCCCACATTGCCTAGGTTTTTCATGGACAATGGCATCCTGTATAGGGAAAGTGTAGACCCTTACTCTGAGGCAGTAAGGAAGCAGCTTGTAGTGCCAACGACGTTCAAAGCTACAGTCTTGCGTCTCGCGCACGACCACCCTATAGGAAGCCACAAAGGTATCCAGGGCACCCTGGACCAAATATTAGGTCGCTTTTACTGGCCCGGGGTGTTCAAGGAGACTAAGCAGTATTGCGAGTCGTGTGCTCCATGTCAAAGGGTATCAGCGTTAAGGCCGAAAACTGTACCTTTGGTGCTTACTCCCACCATAGCCGTACCTATGAGCCGAATAGGCATAGATATGGTAGGCCCTATGACACGTACACCCAGGGGTTTTCAGTACCTACTCGTGATAGTCGACCAAGCCACCCGGTTCCCCTGGGCTATTCCCCTAAGGAACACCTCTGCGAGGATTATAGCCCAGGAGCTGGTCAAACTATTCTGTATGGTAGGGTTCCCCAGAGAGGTACTTACAGACCAGGGCAGCAACGTTTTATCCAAGCATCTGTCCACCGTATGGGAGGCTTTTGGAATAAAGCATATACGGACTTCGGCTTACCACCCACAAACAAATGGTCTAGTGGAACGTACTAATCAGACCATTAAGCAGATGCTGAGGAGAGGGTTGAAAAAAGGGGAGATAGCAGAATGGGATACCCTGCTCCCATTCGTCTTATATGCATGCAGAGAACGTGTGCAATCTTCTCTGAAGGCCTCACCCTATGAGCTTATGTTTGGGAGATCCCCTAGAGGGATATTAGATATACTACATGAGCAATGGGTAGAACCAGACATTTCTGAAATAGAAATTCCGCAGTTCTTAAAGGGTCTGAGGCAACGGTTAGAGAGAACCGCAAAGGCCGCAATGGAAAATCTGCAAGCTAGTAAACAAAAGCAGAAGCAGTATTACGACAGGGGCAAACAGACCCGGACATTAAATATAGGGGATAAGGTAATTATCCAGGTGGCAAATCCAGGCCCAAAATTCGAAGCCCATTGGAGGGGACCGTGTAGGGTCGTAGAGAAAGTAGGACCAGTCTCCTATAGGATAGAAAATGCAAAGGGTCGCAGGCAGGTGTATCACCTGAACCTTTTAAAACCCTGGAAAGAGAGAGTTGCCACCGCCAGTATGGTGTACCTGGAACAACACAACAGATCCCACACTGGTATTACGTACTGTCCGGAAGGTGCGGCAGTACGTAATATTTTAAGGCGGGGGATATGTCGTGAAGTACAAGGTTCAGAGCCGATGGAAACAGAGGATTCACTGCAAAGTGAAACCAGAATTAACAGATCTGAAGCAAGCATGGAGGGTTGGCATGGAAACCCCAAACAAAGGACGTCACAGTGTGCTAGGGAACGCCCATCCCCTGAGCTAGCTCCTGCTTCATCAGGGAAGAGGGAACAGCTGGTGGGAGGTGTGGCTAGGCCCAACGGAAAAAGAAACACAGATAAAAACTCTTTAGTTAAGGATAGAGAGGACACAGGAGGCAGCACAGGAGGAGTGGAGAAAACTGAAGGAACGAGGAGAGCAGAGAAGGATAGATATCCCGAGGGCAGCCAAGGTTTGTGGCTGGGAGAAGAGGAAAGGGAAGGGAATCCCAATCTCACTCGGAGAAACTTCTCAGAGGAAGAGAGCTGTGAAAGACATACAATTCCAGCTCACAGAGAGCAGTGCTCAACTACCAAAAGCACTGGGGATTTTTACCACTCTAAAAGCAAAGACGGTTATTCTGGGAGCCAGAGAAGACAGCCACGCTGTGCTCATTACAGTCATCCTGAAGGTAAAGCTTATTTCCCTGATACAAAGCTTTTATCAGAAAGGAGAGAAAAGTTTTACCTACCATTTTGTAGCCAAGGGAGATTCCTGGGGGAAAGCAGTTTAAAAGGCAGACATAGAACTTCCCATAGCCAAGCAGAAGAGGGAAGCGTGTATCCTTTCAGTTACCGGGAGCTGTGTGCACAAGAATCCAAACACCCAGACTCCTCTAGCAGGTTGGGGGAAGGGAACCCTTTGATTGAAGCAGAGAGGTTTGCACGGCAGACAGAAGAACCCTCTCTAAGAGACATTGAAGGAGAAGGTGATCCTATGCAGTGGGATTCTTATCAACCCCCAGTGTCTGAAGTGTATATGGACTGCTCGTATATGATAGCAGACAATGTGCAATCCCTTTGTTAATATTGCTGAATTTTGCTAAAGAAGAAAACAGCCAAAAGGAGCATTTTGGAGAGAAACACTGTTTTATTCCTTTGTGCCTTAAAAGCTGAGAATAAGCATTTATCTGAGTTACATATTTTTGTTCACACCAGAAGCATGGTTTCTTTGTTAATATAACCTTCTGTTCATGGTCAACAATATCCAACCCCGGGAGGGGAAATAAATCCTTATTTAACCTGAACCACTCGTGTACAACTTGGAATCATTTCAGTGCTGTGGAACTACGTTACCCAGGAGGCCCTTCCAAAACCTCCATTAAGTAGTTTTAAGCACAAGAAGCACAACTGCCCACTCGCCTTGCTCATGCTATATGCCTCTGGCAGGGTGAGTGGTGACAGCGTGCAACAAGCCAAACAGAGGGCATATTTCTTGCCTTGGACACCACGACCTTTCCGTGTACTGGTATAACAAAACCCCTCCTTATCTCCCTGCTTTGGATAATGCTGAAGCCATGCCCTTAAGGCCTCACCCGTATTGGTGTAGGGTGAGGCCGCCTATATGCTGATTGCTTGGGGCCAGCCTGAGGCCAGAGGGCCCCTGTTTAACACACCACAGCCGGAGCACACATCTCAAATTTTTCAGTCGATGAATGGGCAAGAAGCCCTGTTAAACCTCCAGCACAAATCCCTACTCTGGCTTATGGGTCTGCGACGCCTCCAAATTAAATCCGCGTATGCCAACAACCTCCCCTATACACTTGCTAATCGCAAATAGTCTCTCGCCCCGTTCACCACTCTACCTGATACCTTTTGATGCGGCCCGCCTTCTCTTCTTTTTTTAAGAACATAAGAACATAAGACATGCCATACTGGGTCAGACCGAGGTCCATCAAGCCCAGTATCCTGTTTCCAACAGTGGCCAATCTAGGTCATACGTACCTAGCAATATCCCCAAAAGACACAGGTTCCACAATGCTTGTACTGGGTCAAGCATTGATATCCTGGGTCCCTTTTTAATAGTGGTTTATGGACCTTTCCTCCAGGAACTTGTCCAAACCTTTTTTAAACCCAGCTATACTAACAGCCCTTACTACATCCTCCGGTAACAGATTCCAGAGTTTGATTACACGTTGAGTGAAAAAATATTTTCTCTTATTTGTCTTAAATAGTTTACCCTGTAGCTTCATTACATGTCCCCTAGTCTTTCTATATTCTGATAGCGTAAACAATTGATCCACGTTTATCCGTTCCACTCCATTCATTAATTTATAGACCTCTATCATATCTCCCCTCAGCCGTCTCTTTTCCAGGCTAAAGAGCCCTAACCTTTTTAGCCTCTCTTCATAGGAGTAGCCTTCCATCCCCTTCACCAATCTGGTGGCTCTTCTCTGTACTTTTTCTAATAACGCTATGTCCTTTTTAAGATACGGCGACCAGAATTGCACACAATATTCAAGGTGCGGTCGTACCATGGAGCGATACAGAGGCATTATAATATCCTTTGTTTTATTCTCCATTCCTTTCCTTATGATACCTAGCATTCTATTTGCTTTCTTGGCCGCCGCTGCACACTGGGCGGAGGGTTTTAACATGTTATCCACGATGACTCCTAAATCCTTTTCCTGGGTGGTGGTTTCTAATGTGGAGCCTTGCATCGTGTAACAATAGTGTGGGTTGTTCTTTCCTAGGTGCATAACTTTGCATTTGTCCACATTAAATTTCATCTGCCATTTGGATGCCCAGTCTTCCAATTTATCCAGATCCTCCTGCAGTTTTCCACAATCCTCTTGGGTTTTAACAACTTTAAACAGTTTTGTGTCATCTGCAAATTTGATAACCTTACTAGTTATTCCCTTTTCCAGGTCATTTATGAATATGTCAAAAAGTAGCGGACCCAGTACAGATCCCTGGGGTACTCCACTATTCACTTTTTTCCATTGGGAATATTGGCCATTTAGCCCTACCCTCTGCTTTCTATCTTTTAACCAGTTCCCGATCCACAATAGTACACTGCCTCCTATCCCATGACTTTTTAGCTTCGCCAAAAGTCTCTGATGGGATGGGGGACCTTGTCAAAAGCTTTCTGGAAGTCCAGATACACTATATCAACCGACTCACCTTTGTCTACCTGTTTATGCACACCTTCAAAGAAACATATCAGATTAGTAAGACAAGATCTTCCTTGTTTAAAGCCATGTTGGCTGTCTCCCATTAGGCCATGACTATCTACATGCTGTGTAATTTTGTTCTTTATGATGGTTTCTACCATTTTCCCTGGTACTGACGTCAGGCTCACCGGTCTGTAGTTTCCTGGGTCACCCCTGGAACCCTTTTTAAAAATTGGTGTTACATTGGCGACCCTCCAATCTTCAGGTATTACAGATGATTTTAATGAAAGTTCACAGATTACCAATAGCAGGTCTGCAATCTCATATTTCAGTTCTTTCAACACTCTGGGATGTATACCATCCGGTCCAGGTGATTTGCTACTATTCAGTTTATCAAATAGTTGTAATATATCTTCCCGGTGTAGCGATATTTCTCTCAATCCCTCTGCAGTATCACCTTTAAATACCACTTCAGTCTTGGGTAACATCCCTACATCTTCCTCAGTAAAGACCGAAGCAAAGAATTCATTCAGTCTCTCCGCTATAGCCTGGTCTCCTCTTACTGCCCCTTTTACCCCTCTATCATCTAATGGTCCAATTGATTCTCTCACAGGCCTTTTGCTACGAATGTACTTGAAAAAGTCTTTATTTCGTGTTTTTGCTTCCGTAGCAAGTTTCTTCTTAAATTCCCGCTTTGCCTGCCTTATCAATGCTTTGCATTTAACTTGCCAGTGCTTGTGCTGTTTCCAGTTTTCATCATTTGGCTCTTTTTTCCATTTCCTGAAGGTTGCTTTTTTGGCAGCAACAGCCTCTCTGACCTCACCTTTAAACCATGCTGGCAGTTTTTTGGACTTTCTTCCACTCTTCTTAATGCGTGGAATACAGCTGGTCTGGGCTTCGAGGATAGTATTTTTAAATAACACCCAAGCTTGCTGTAAGTCTTTAACCTTTGGAACCGCTCCTTTTAGTTTTTTCCTAACTATATTCCTCATTCTATCATAGTCTCCCTTTTGAAAGTTAAAAGGTAATACTGTGGATTCCTTTACTATCTGTCCTCCACTAATTAAATCAAACATGATCATACTATGATCACTATTGCCAAGTGGTCCCAACACCCTTATTTCTTGCACCAGATCTGGCGTTCCACTAAGGATTAGGTCCAGTATGGCTTCCCCTCTGGTCGGTTCATGAACCAGCTGCTCCAAGAAGCAGTCATTTATTCCATCTAGAAACTTTATCTCTTTAGCTTGTCCTGCCGTGACACTGACCCAGTCGATACCGTGGTAATTGAAATCACCCATTATTACTACTCTGTTGTGACTTTTGTTAGCTTCCTTGATTTCTTTGAGCATTTCATCATCCATTTGTTCATTCTGGCCAGGCGGTCGATAGTATACTCCCACTGCCATCACCTTCCCCTTCATAAATGGAATTTCAATCCATAGAGATTCTACAGAAAATTTTGTTCCCTGCAAAACTTTAATCCTTTCTGACTCAATGCCCTCTCTAACATAGAGCGCAACCCCTCCCCCAATTTGATCAGCTCTATCATTACGATATAGTTTGTATCCAGGTATCACAGTGTCCCACTGGTTATCCTCCTTCCACCATGTCTCTGAGAGTGCAATCATATCTAACCTCTCATTTAGTGCTATATATTCTAACTCTCCCATCTTATTGTTTAGACTTCTAGCATTGGCATACAAGCATTTTAGAGACTGTATTTTATTCATATTAATCTGGCTATTGGTAGGCAGGGGTAATTTGGAATCTTTATGCTCTGTCTGCTCCTTACTCAAGGGCATTTGGGCTACTATACTCCCTTTTGGAACCTCACTGCTTTTGGTAGTATCCTTCAAGGATACCTTTGTCCGAACCATGCGCTCCTGGGTGACTGTCGGCTTTCCCCTATTTTCTAGTTTAAAAGCTTCTCTATCTCTTTTTTAAAGGTTAATGCCAGCAGTCTGGTCCCATCCTGATTAAGGTGAAGCCCATCCCTTCGGAAGAGCCCCCCCTTTCCCCAGAATGTTCCCCAGTTCCTAACAAATCCAAAACCCTCATCCTTGCACCATTGTCTCATCCACGCATTGAGACTCCGGAGCTCTGCCTGTCTTTTGGGTTCTGCACGTGGAACAGGAAGCATTTCGGAGAACGCTATCCTGGAAGTTCTGGATTTCAACTTCCTACCTAAAAGCTTAAATTTAGCCTCCAGAACTTCCCTACCACATTTTCCTATGTCATTGGTACCGACATGTACCAAGACAGCAGACTCCTCCCCAGCACTATCTACGATCCTATCTAGGCGGTGCGTGAGGTCCGCTACCTTCGCACCAGGCAGGCATGTTACCAGGCGATCCTCACGTCCACCAGCCACCCAGCTATCTACATTCCTGATGATTGAATCACCGACTATAACAGCTGTCCTGACCCTCCCCTCATGGGCACATGGCCCTGGAGAAACGCCCTCGGTGCGAGAGGGTTTTACATCAACTGGAGGACAGGTCCTAGTTACAGGATCATTTCCTGCCACACCAGGGTGATGCTCTCCTGTCACATGACCTCTCTCCTCCATGGCAACAGGGATTCTTCCAGACTGGAGGTGGGACTTCAGGACTATATCCCTGTAGGTCACGTCCATGTACTTCTCTGTCTTTCTTATGTCTTCCAGGTCTGCTACTCTAGCCTCTAGAGAACGGACTCGTTCCCTGAGAGCAAAGAGTTCTTTGCACTTAGTGCATACGTAAGACCTCTCACCAGCTGGGAGAAAATCATACATGTGACACTCAATGCAAAAGACCGGAGAACCCCCATCTCATTGCTGGACTTCTGTCTGCATCTTAGTTTAAAGCTTTTTACTCTCACCTGACCGTTTTCTGCCCTCTAGAAGATGGAAAATATCTATCTATTGCCGCTTCCTAATCTTTCGGCGCAAATTCATCGGAACTCCCTCCCCGAATTCCGAAAACCGCTAATGACGGAGCACTCCTCCCTAGCCTAACCCCCGTTGCCACTCTACTTCCAACCCCCAGCTCTGTGATATCCGCTCCGGACAACTATGCTGAAGAGTTGGTGGCCGAGGAGGAGGATGACCCAAAACCATGCCACTACCACATGAATGCTTCCTTTTCTTGTGCGCTTTTCTCCCCATTCCTTCCTGCGAGCTGCTCCGCTCCCCAACCTCTCCATGATCGGCCCGCAACTCATCTGCTGCCTTGCTATCATCCCCCCAATGCTGCCGTTGGTCGAGTCATAGCCTGGCCGACATCCTCGATTTTGCTGATGGAGGCTGCCTCTTCTTGCACTGGTATCCTGTGCTAGTCAAACCTGCCATGCTGTTAATCCTGCATCCCTGCTCTCGGATCCCAATGGGCCTCTTCCTCTATGCCCCACAGTGTGCTGATTCCTCGGCGGTACCTGCGGAGCCATAAAAGAAAAAGAAAAACAGGGGGGGACCCCTGAAGACTAAGCCGGCTGCCAAGCCCCCAACCACTCAGCCCCAGCAGGACCTTGCCCCCCCCCCTCCCAAGCCAGTGTTCCCCTGAAGCAGCTCATTTCCCCGGCAAATAGCCTCCTTAAACTGCCAGCCAGCCCCCTGGAGAGCTTTTTCTTTTTTTTTGTCCTCTACAACTGTGGGCCCCTTGAATAGGCATTCCCCTGCCCCCAAGCCCTATATCCCCCCTCAAGCCGACAGGCATATAATTACAATGCCCTCGCTCAGCTCCCTTTCCCTTGGAGTTGTGTGCTGCTTGTGCTTAGCAGTAGCATCCGCCGCTACCCCATCGGTCCCTGTCACATGACCCCTAGCCCACAAAACCAGGACGTGACCCTCTAGGTCACCCCCCCTGTCCCCGAGCCCATTCCCCTTGAGCTCTACCCCCACTCGTACCTGTCCTGCGTAACACTGCAGGTCCCAGCCGCCCATTTTCTGGCCCCAACTGACCCCTAACCCCAATGTATGGCTAATTGCCCTGCCAAATGCCAAGGTGTTACTGGGCCTTGACCTAATCCACGACCATGCTTTAACCGCAGGACTGCACCACAGAAGGAGCCAAGAAATTATCCCACACACACTAAGTCTCAGGACACTGCACACCAACCCCACTACCAACCCCCCCATTACCTCAAAATAACTTTAATAAGTAAGGTTTGTTTGGGGGGGTTGACCCGTGTATCCAACACTTGCCTCTCCTGTATCCTCCTTGAGCTCTCCTGCAGCCCACTGGAATGCCGGAAGGATGAGGCATCTCCCCAGTCAGCGCTCATTGGCCCCGAACTGGCTCCATCTCTCGGGCACTCTCACAGCTCCCAATCGCAGCGCCACACCACCCAGCCCATTGGCCATGCTGGCAGGAAGAGGGCCTGCTTCAAAACTGTTGATAGACACCGGGCACTTGATCCATGCTGTCGTCTTGCAAGCATGTAAATGTACAAGAGTCACAGCGGACAGACTAATTGTACTTAGACATCTTGCTCTTGAACCTATGACTTCGTGAGCCACAGGCAGCGGCACGTCCCCTCCGCCACGGAGCTGCATTTAGATTTGCTGTCGACGGCCCTGAACTGGCTCCCACACTCTGGCGCACTCCCATTGGCTCCGTGCTGATGACCCTTCACTCTACTGCGTCCCTCACCCCATCCACGTTCAATAGCCGCGCAACAAACAAGCAGGCACTGGTAACCAGAGGCAGCGCAGGAGTAACGGCAACCGTTGCTGACTCCTGGCTCCTCCCCCCCAACGTCCTGCCACCTTCCCACCCCATTGGCTCTGCCGTACTCCTGCACGCGGGCAGAACCAATGGGCTGAAAAGCTGCCCCATTGCGTCCTCACGCCTCTGCCTTCACCATCGATGGCCGCGTGGCCGGGTCCCCACACCGACCAAACACTCGGTTACGGGTGGCCGCCGGGACCCTGCCCTGTGGCCTTGCATTTATCACGCAATTACATTATAAGCCCTCTTGAACAGGAAAATACTTGAATGCAATTTCACCTTGTTGTATTCCACTCTGTGACTGTAAGAGCAGAACAGAAGTACTGAGAAAGTTATCCTCTCAATGCACAATCTCATTCCTCATTTTCTCCTTTTTAATACACCCTGATTCCAGGAAGACTAAAAGTGCCTACTCTTTCAGAGATAGGGAAAACATATGGTGGATGCTCACTGGCCATACTTGCTGGCCACATAATTATTTGTCCAGGTTTTTGCAACAAACAGATTTAGTGGCACGTTTCCATGTTGGCATTTACATCTGATTTGAGTCCTGCATAACTCCCAGCTAACATCTACAGTGTCGCAATGCATTAAGATGTCTTACTGTACTCCACTCCTGAAACACCTTTGTAAATAGTCTTCCAAAATGTCAAGCTTGAGCTGAGCATTTGGTACTTATATTGTCTCTTGATTTCAAGCCTTTTAGTAGAAAAACCCACTAAAATATTATTCCTCTTCAGCTAAAGAGTTTACTAGTTATATAGGTACTGTAGAAAACTGATGTCAATCTTTGTAGTGACACATTAGGGGACATTCCTAGGTCTAGGGAGAACCTGACAGAAGTCCCCCTTGGGCAGTTTCCATTATTCCCTGAATATTTGGTGCCTGGTGCCTCCACCTAAGGAAGAAGGGTGTTAGCAGGTGCAATTTCCCTCTCTTCCCTCCAGAAAAAAACAAAAATAAGCATGACTATGAACAAGGCTGGTTGGCAATATTTACAGGCTTTATTAACTATGGGCCCGATATTGGTTTAGGCAGGCTATGTGCACTTATAGCACATAATACTGCCCACCCACCTTTAACCTCAGATGCCAGGATTATATATGGCCCCGGCATTGAATATCAGGGGACTGCCACTGCGATACTGCATGCTGCCAAGTTAGCTCCTGGGCCTTAAAGATAATTGAGGGTTTCCCTCGCCTATCTTTAAAGTGCAGATCGTTAACTGGGCAGCATGCAATACCGCTGTTGCCCTGTTAGCGCTTGTTACTACCTCTGCTCCGCCCCAGAATGCCCCCGACATGCCCCAATGCTAACCAGATAGCATCAGGGTGCTAAGGGATTTAGGAGGGGATATTCAATGGCACCTACCATATCGGTGCCATTGAATATCCCCATGTAGGGCATTTACATGGTTTACTGGGCTGTAGACCATGTAAATGCCTTTCAAATATTGAGCCTTAAATGTTTATAGAAAGTATCAATAGTGCTTTTGGATAGTTCAGATGAAAATCCCTTCAAATGACACCACTCAAATAACAGAAAGAATCTCTGATACATTCCTGCAGTGGAGATGGGGGTGGGAGCAGGGGGGGGGGGATGAGGAATGAGCTTCACCTAGGATGCCTCATATCCTTGCAGCGGCTCTGCTTGTACCCCAAGTGTCATCCATATGAAGGAGAAGAACTGGACCGGTGGTTGCTGCAGGTCCTAGGGATAATGTTGTGTCTGCCCTGACCTGGATTCTCTCTTCTGCTCTGGTTGTCTAGTCCTATAGCTCTACCTCGGTGGCTGGGGCTCCACATTCTCAGACACTGAGCCCTGCTGCGCTGTCTGGGACTGTCCATCGCTCCTCTGCTGGATGACTCTCTGCCTGGAAGTGGTGCTTCTCTGCTTGCTGTCTCACCTTATGGACGTCCCTCTGCCTAGATGGAAGACATTGTTCTGCAACCAACTCTGCAGTTGGATTTCTGTCAAAATGCTTCTTTGCTGTAGCTCAAAATATAGCAGGGCCGTCCTCTGTGGGAGAGGTTTCCATGATTAGGGGTTACATCCCTGCTAAGTCCATGCTAAGTAGTTCTTGCTCTTCTGGATTCCAGTCTCAGCGATTCTAGCTCTCTGAGCTCATTGGGTTGCAGTTCAGCTTTCCCCAACTTGGAGGGACCTCTGTACCTCTCAGCCAAAGGCCAAGAATCCAAAAACAAGATAAAGAGAGAAAATGAGTGAGCCCTCTCCCCTGCCAAACTTATCCAATTACTCTGAAGTCAGAAACCTAGGGTGTTCTCCTCCACTTTTTTGGTTGGAGTTAGAGAGTCTGTCTTCCCAGTGAATATATTCCTTCAATATATATTCTCTCTATATATCTCAGCTTTTGAGAGGTATTATTTATGTGTGCAAAATATAGTGATATGTGAATGTTACCCACCAGTTAAAACCCTTGCCTTTGTGTGAAATACAGTAGTTGCCTGCTTACCCATTGATGGACTATATTAAATTACAGGAGTGTATAACTTCTTCCTTCCCATGTTTATAGCTTAATTCAGCTTAACAACACTCCTTTCCTTCCCCTGCCCAAAACATCTGGAGGATTTCATCTTCCTATTGTCACTAGCTTTGCTTTTCTTACTATTGTCATTACTCTTCATTTAAAAGTAAATTATAGAAACCTTAGGTATTGTACTGTATACACATATAAAAAGCAGATTTATACATACAAATTAATCTATATAGGAAAGTAACAATTTTAGAAAAAGTTTTATTTATATGTATGCAAGGCCACATGAGATAATTTAAAAAGAGATGCTTTAGGGATTGTCCTTCAGCATTTACATGTATTTTATAACAGCAATTCACATATTCAGTGTCCTTTTACTTATCAGCAGTTGCACCTAATTAGAGATATACATATTCAACAGCTAATTCTTGTTTGAACCTGGGTTAGGATGAGTACTTGATGGGGTAATTGTGCTCACCTGTCTGACATTCAAACCCATTTCTGTGCATTGCTCCCTAATTAATTCCTCTTGGACAAGAAGGTTTACAAATTTTGCCACTTACACATTCAAGTTGAAAAATTGTTTTTTTTTCTACTTGCATTTAGCACTTCATAGAGTGATGCTTTTAACACATTTCAAAATATTTTTTTTAAAATTTGTGCATTAAAAAGAACGCATTCAATAAAATGAACAATTTTGTCAAAAGCAAAAGAGCCACTTAGCTTTGTCAAAGCGTCTGGTGCAGAAACGTGCCTCAACAGAAAACTTCACAAACGGCTGGTCTCCAAAGCTGAAAAAATGAGCCAGGGAAACAAAGTAACTTCTTATAGATAGCAAAAAGAAACTGTATAGTCATGCTCGACTTCGATATTTCAGCTCAAACCCAAGCTTGCATCAGGAGCTACCACACAGTCGAGCCACACCAAGGTAACGCTCAAAAAGATTAAAAATGCACCCAGACACAAAACACAAACATGCTGTGTGCAAAGGATGATGTCAACGTAAAGACACCTACACTCCAGAATCAAAACATTAAAAAATAACTTCAAAAAAGAAAAGGGTTACCACCAGAAAGAATGGGTGTGGCAGAAGGAAACCAGCCATCTGTGATGTTTTGATGCCTCAATTTTCCCTTCATTAATATATTTCCATTAGAATAGTTTTTGGACCCAGCTTTTTGTTTCTTGTGTCTCTTTTTCATAAAACATTTTTGTTTATTCAGATGCACTTTGCATATTTTATAAAAGACTCGGTGCTCACTGAGTCTTTTGTAAAACGTGTGTGGTTTTAAACAGGCAGACCTAAAATTTTGTTTCCTCACCTAGACAACTTATATGAAGTTATCCTCTCAACTCCATTGTAGTAAGACTTTTTATAGGGGATTAAGAAGCTATCTGTGAGAGCTAACCAGTTAAAATTCTGTTGCTTTTTATTATTAGTTTCTCATTAGCCAGCAGAATTTAATCTAAACAGTTTGACAAGACTGTGGCAAAAGCCTGAAGGATGCTGGATTGCATACAGAGAGGAATTACCAGCAGAAAGGAAGAGGTACTAATGCCACTGTACAAGTCACTGGTGAGGCCTCACTTGGAATATTGTGTTCAGTTTTGGAGACTGTATCTCGCAAAGGATATAAAAAGGCTGGAAGTGGTTCAGAGGAAGGCGACCAAAATGATTTGGAGCCTGTGTCAGAAAACTTATGAGAAGAGACTTGAAGACCTAAATATGTACACTCTGGAGGAGAGGAGGGACAGGGGAAATATGATTCAGAACTTCAAAAACTTAAAGAGCATTAATGAACAAACGAACCTCTTCCAAAGATGGGGAAGCTGTAAAACTAGAGGGCATAACATGAAGCTGCAAGGGGATGAAATGAAAGGCAATGTCACCGAAAGGGTGGTGGATTTGGAATGCCCTCCCAATGGAAGTGATGGGGGCAAATACAGTGATAGAATTCAAAATCGTATGGGACAGACACAGCGGATCCATTTATAGCAACAGGATAAAATTAAAATAAACATAACTATCTCTTATATCTGAACAAATAGGGGTGACCTACACGGAGTGGTGGGTATTCCCCTAAACAAAGGCATGGGGAGGGGTGACCTGCACTGACCAGCAGGTACATCTACTCTTGCCGCCTTGCTGGACAGACTAGATGGACCATACCGGTCTTTATCTGCCATCATATACTATGTTACTATGTTAATTCTGGTTGAACAAAAAAAGGGACAGTTCCAAAAGAGCTCAAAGGGAAGGCTTACAACTTAGACAGTTAAAGGGTAATTTTATAACAGGCTTCCCATTGGTCAAGGCCAAGTATGTATGTAATACCCCCTAGCAGACGTCCCTGGGTCTAGGGCCAACATGGCAGAAATCCCATTTTGGACAAGCTCCGTTGGTCCCTGAGGAAGAAGGGTGACATCAGATTGGATTACTCTCCCTTCACCCCAGGAAACCAAAAAAGTGTGTCTATGAACAGTGCTATACATATCATCAGCAGTATACTTAACAATTCAGGTAGTATTTTCCCTGAGGCTTAGTCATTCAATAAATAGTAAAGACCCCCTTTACAGTATCAATTAACCATTCAGATAAATCAGGAATACTAATCCCCCTGCAGTAATACCACTTAGCTATGTGAACCTTTACCTTTATCAAATTCTGTTACCAGATATCCTCCCCCTCTCAACCCCCCTTTTCTTACAAGTATTACCCATGTGCTGGACTACAACTGGACTTGTGGCAAATGTGGTTCCTGGGATATCTGTTATTCCTAGCCTGGCTGACACTGCTACAGGACCTCCCTCTCCCAGAAAGAGGTCCCCTGCTGAGCTCCCTGCTTCTGCCTGCCTGGAGAGGCTTCCACTCTGCTGCTGGGCTCACCTCTGCCACCATGCATCCTCCCACCTAGAAGGGTCTCAGCTTCTCGGCTGGGCTCACCACCTCTGCCGCCATGCCGCCTCCCACCTAGAAGGGTCTCAGCTTCTCCGCTGGGCTCACCACCTCTGCCGCCATGCTACCTTCCACCTGGAGGAGTTACTGCTCCTGGGTTTGCCTTCTCTGCTGCTGTGTGATCTTCTACCTGACAGGGGCTGCTGCTGCTCTGCTCAAAGTTCAATAGTGTCTTCCCCTGTAGGAAGGGTATCCCTCCCTAAAGGTAGCATCCCAGCTCTTGGATTCAAGCTCTCAGCAATTCTAGCTCATTGAGGCTGTGTTGGGTTGCAGTTCTGCTTCCCCAGCTTGGAATAACCCATCCTCTTTTCAATCATGTTAGGTAGAAAAAAGGAAGACATAATGTTCAAGCTCTCTCGCCTGCAATCATGAATTTCCTCTGAGTTAGTGGGTCTGCATTCCTATGCCCTGCCTTGTAGGTCAGGGTGTGAGAGTCTGCTACTCTACTGGACACCATCCTGAATTCCTCTAACAACCCTGAGTACATTTTCCAAATCATATACCTCTGAACTTCAAAATCATATCATCATTTGTATGCATACATAAACAGGGGCATGTAATCTTTGCCCACCAGTGAAAACTAACAGATTTGCATGGCCCTGCCCCCTTGTTGGTTATTTCACTCTACAGCTGTTGCCAGGGGCGGCTCAAGGCAATCTGCTGCCTGAGGCGAAGTATAAAAAGGTGCCCCCCCACCTTAGAGGGGGTGGGGCTTTTTCAGAAATCCAATCAGAGACTGAACCAAACCAAAAAGCCGATTAGATTATATGGAGGAAATGCAAGATGTTTGCACACAGGGCCATATCGAGCTGTAATCGCACCCTGTGCGACTTGCAGCTCAGATGCACGCCCCCCTCTCCCCCCCATACCTCCGTCCAGCGCTGTCTGCTCTTTCCCCCTGCTGCTGCCGCCCTCTGTTTTTTTCACGGAGGCGCCGCTGGATGGAGGTATGGGGAGAAGGAGGGGGCATGCGCCCAATCTAAAAGGTGCCGGCACTTTAAGAAGATCTGTCCCTCCCTACTCTGACATCGCATCAGAGAAGGGAGGGACCAGACCTGCTTAAAGTGCTGCAAAAAGGCTTGGGGAGCGCATTTCATCTGCCTGCTATTGTCCTGCCAGCGGCGGCAGGGCAACAGCAGACAGCTGAAATGTGCCCCCCAAACCTTTATGCCCTGTGCGGCTGCACCGCTTGCACAGGGCTAGTTAGGGACCCGTTTGCACACCAAGGAACTAAAAGACAGCAAGAACCAACAGCACAGTTTATAAAACTAAATTATAACTCATTTTTATTTTGTTATAAACTGCGTTATGGTTCTTGCTTTTTCTTTTTCAACATATACTTTGCATCTACAGTAGGTGCAGAGCAGAACCAGGACATTCAACCACAGAACTCAATATTTAAAAAAAATAAAAAAATCTGATTCTGATCATCTCACTAACAGCAACAACAACAATAACCACTATTCTCCAGTACCAGGCATATTGTGAACTAATAACCCTACAACAAAAAGCAAACCTACCATACCATATCAGCACAAACTTCCAAAACTCACATAAGGAGCCCATCCAAAAAAAGCATCACTGTAAATACTACAGTGGGCCCTGGAACATTCATACACCTATTTGAAAAGCTGAACAAGTCAAATTATTACAGTACAGTATAGATCTTTATGTACAAACTCCATGTTAACAGAACACCTGACCTCAGTCAAACACTCGCAACATTGACCCTCACCAAGTACAGAATAAGTAACCACAATCTAAAGTAAAAATAAAAATACGTAGACTAAATTTAAATTGAAACACCAAGAAGCCAGAGTCCACATGCAGTGCAATATCAGATAAATAAGAGATGCAGTTCCCCAATACTGTGTAAAATATAAAAATAGCACAAAGTCCAATAACTAAAATTAAATTAAATTATTTTTTCTACGTTTGTCTGACCATTTTATTCTCTGTTCATGCTGGTTCCGATCTGAGGCTTCAGCTTTCCTGTCTTCTCTTAGCTCTCTTTCTGTGGTCTGTGGTCCATCTGCCATTTCTTTTCTTTTGTTTTCTTCGCTTCCTTCCATCAGCCCATGTCCAGTTCCAGTAACCCTCTCCAGTATCAGCCCCCTTCCCTCCCTGTACTTTCCAATGTCAACTGCCTTGCATTCCCATGACTGCAACTGGTGCCCATTCCCTTCCAGTCCCCCTCCTTCCCCACTGTCCAGGACCTTCTAGTCAAAATACCATCTCAGATATCAGCTCACTTCCACTCTCAGTGCCACCCCCCCCCAGTCAGCTCCCTTCCAGTCACCCTACCCTCTGGCCAACCCCCTTCCAGTGCCATTTGCATGTCAGCTCCCTTCCAGCCTCCTCCCCATTACCCAACCACCTACCACTCCCATCCCCAAATGTCAGCTCCCTTCCAGTCCCCCTTCAGTACATCCCAGGTGTCAGCTCCTTTCCAGCCCCCTCTTTCCCCCTCCTTCCCCCGTGTCAGCTCCCTTCATGCCCCTTCCTTCCCCAGGCAGACCCTCTCATTATCTGCTCCCTTCCAGTCCTATTCTACCATCCTCCCGCATCAGCCCATTTGTAGCCCTAGCCCCTAGTTTTCTTCCAGGGCCAGCAGCATTCTCCTCCCCTCCCCCATTAGCCCATTTCCAGTCATATCCCCCTTCAGCCCACTCTAGTCCTAGCCCCCAATCAGCCTATTACCAGTCCTAGCTCATTTCCAGTGCTAGCCTCCCATCTGCCCATTACCAGTCCTACCCCCCCCCCAATGTCAATTTCCAGTCCTAGTCCCCCAATCAGCCCATCTCCTGTCCTAGCCCCTGTAATCAGCCCATTTCCAGTTCTAACTCCCCCATCAGCCCATTTCCAGTCCTAGCCCTCCATAGCCCACTTCCAGCTCTAACCCCCCCCCCATCAGCCCATTACCAGTCCTAGCCCCCCATAGCCCATTACCAGTCCTAGCCCCCCATAGCCCATTACCAGTCCTAAACACCCACATCAGCCCACTTCCAGTCCTATCCCCCTCCATCAGCCAATTACCATTCCTAAACCTCCCCATCAGCCCATTACCAGTCCTAGCCCCCCATAGCCCATTACCAGTCCTAAACACCCCCCATCAGCCCACTTCCAGTCCTAACCACCCCCATAGCCCATTACCAGCCCTAAATACTCCTATCAGCCCACTTCCAGTCCTAAACCTTCCCATCAGCCCATTACCAGTCCTAGCCCCCAATTGCCCATTACCTGTCCTAAACACCCCCCCCCCCCCCGCAGCCCAATTCCAGTCCTAGCCCCCAGAAGAAAAAACAACCACTTAAGTTGCTGCCGCTGCCACGGCTCCTGCTTCTTGGAACCGCGGCTATGCTAGCGACATCAACTTAAATACAAAGCAAAACCAGTGCAGAAGACTGCGGAGCCTTCCCTTGCAGCGGCGTTTCGCCCCCAAAGGAAGTAACTTCCTTTGCATACAACTTCCTTTGGGGGTGGGACGCCACTCCATGGGAAGGCTCCACAGAGTCTGCCCCGGTTTTGCTTTGTGTTTAAGTTGATGTCGCTAGCACAGCCGCGGTTCCAAGAAGCAGGAGCCGTGGCTGCTATAGGAAGGAGAGGCAGGTGAATCTGCTGGAAACTGCCGCTGCCGAGAAGTGGACTTGGCAGCGGCAGCAACTTGAGCGTTTGGATTTTTTTTATTTTTAACTTTAGAAGTTGAAGTGAGGCGGCTATTTTGGGGGCATTTTTTGCCGCCTTTAAAACTTTGCCGCCTGAGGCAGCCACCTCACTTCGCCTCATGGTAGAGCTGCCCCTGGCTGTTGCCTGGAGACCACATTGGTGTTATTTTTCACCTGATTTAGCATTTTTCCACTGCAGAAGTGTTCAGCCTCTGTTCTGTTTTGAGAGCTGTGTTCTAGCAGACAGTTAAATAAACCCTTTATCCTTTACTTTCTCAAAGCCCCAGGGAGGTTTCACTAAAACCTTTGCCTTTCCTAAACTCCCAGGGAGTTTTATATGCTTATGTCAAGCCATTTTATAAAGATAACTAGACTGGCTTCTATATATCTTTATATAAAGATGCCACCAAACCACAGAAATCATCACTCCATCGTTGCTCTGCTGAAATCCTACCCTCAAATATGCCTATACCACAGTCTTGTAAAAATAGATGCATTCTTGTCGTTGTGTGGATTTTATGTGGGGAGGGGGTAATTTTATGAGTAGTGTTTTGTGTGTGTATACTGGCAAATACGTGTGAAGCAGCCTTCATAAAATTACTCTTACTACTTAGTTTAAAGTGCCCCAGCTCCCATCACTCCAAGCAAATGGGGAGTGGGGCAGGTAATTTGGCTGAGCCCACCATCCATTTGCTTGGGGTGGGAGGGATCGGGCACCGGCAGGAATGAAAGGGTGGTTAAGGAGGCAGGAAAAGTGACTCAGATTCACCAGGAAGTGGATTTTAATGGGCTTGGCATTGATGAGAGGAGCAGGATCGCTGTGGTCGCCCACTCTACCCTTCCTGGGGGCAGGATGGGGGTGCTCGGGGGGGGGGGGGGGGTTGGCAGGAGAGGAAGGGGGCAGTGGAGTGTTTGGGAGCATGGGTGGGGGTGCCTTTCGTATCGCAGTTTGGGGGGATTGGGATTTAGAGGTAGATGACCTCCCCTTAGGGTTAATTTCCTCCATCACCCCTCAAAAGGGTGGGGAGGAAGGCCAGGATGAGAGCACTGGGGGGTTCCTGCAGCATGGGCATCACCACCATGTGTAGTCCGAGTTACATTAATATTCCTATAGGGTGAACAAGTCTCAGCCTGGTGGCACCGCAGGGTGGGGAGTGGAGGGGGGGAGGGGGGAATTGGCAGGAGAGAAGAATACAGAAATATGGACTAGTGCTGGAGCTAGGATGACACCGTCTAGCCCGACCCTTTGAAATGCGATGTTATTGTTAAATATTTGAATGTTGAATAAAGCTGCGATGAATGTTTGCCAAGCGCCTCTGCAGGGAGAGCTATTTCAGAGTTTGTTGGTGGGCGAATGGATGGTGAGTACGAATGCCTATGTTATTGTTCAACAAATAATGCACAAATAATGGGTTTAAATCTAAAGTCAAATTTTCTCAGGCTAGCCTTAGGAAACATTTTAACCAAAATCCTAGTCAGTTAGTTTTTTATATATTCCATGTTTATATACTACCCATCATAAAGTTCTAGGAAGCATACGATCTCACATAGACAGTAAATGCTAAACATATGACATCACATATACGAGTATTCACATAAAGTTACAACACTAAACTCAAATATCATAACATTCTGTAAATCAAGCAATCTTCATTATTTTCCTAAAATGTTTATATCAAGAGGTTTGGCTGAAAATTCAGCAAAAAATATCGTATTAAAATTAGCCAGCTATTTTCCCCATGCAGCAGCTTCTCAAAAATTGACCCATTAGAGACAAACTACACAGAGCAGATAAAAAGTTAATATATCCTAAAACCAATGGATTCCAGCCTGTGGCATCTGCTCTGCGCTTCCCTGGGTTCTGTGAGATCGCCACGAGGGGTGCACAGAAGCTTCTCTAGAGGCAGAATCAGCAGAATGGAGATGGTGGTGACCGTGCACATAGAGGGTGGGTTTGGAGGTGGCTGCATAGGCCAGAAGCAGGAGCAGCAATAAGGGTGGGATCAGAAGTGGCTTCACAGACTGGAATCAGAAGTGGTTGAGGGGGTGGAACTGGCACTGGTGACAGCGGGTTTATGATCAGAGGCAGCAGCGGAAGCTGGAAGCAGGAACGCCAGGATCAGCCTCAGCCTGCAGGATCTGGGTACAGGAGAGGGACAGATACTAATGGTAGGGATTAGTTGAAAGGAGAGAGAGGGGTAGACTGGCATGTGGGAGATTAGCTGTAGGGAGAGAGAGACTACTGGAGGGGGATGGAGAGAGAAAAATGAGGTTGGTGGGGATTGGCTGTTGAAAGAGAGAGCGAGAGACCAGGAGGGATAGGCTAGAGATAGCGAAAGACTGGATGGAACTGTCGGGAGGGGAGGGATAGAGACTGAGGAGAGAAAGCCATGGGAAAGAAGGAAAATGCCGTTCTTTCTCACAGCTCGGCAAAGGTGAGCAGGGCCTCCCCGGCTCACTCTGAAGCTGGTCAGGCAGGCACGAGGCCATGTGCGGGCAATATTCCCGCACAATGGACAAGCCGGCCAGATAAGTGCTTTTGAATAAAGGGTCACTAAAATTAGACCTTAGGGAAACAATCATCACAGCTATTTTTGTGTGTAAAAGCATTTATCTGCATAAAAATGCATTTTGATTATTGCTTCCACGGTCTAGGTAAAAGTACACATGCTGTTCATAGCATACATACTTTTTCCTGCACAATAAAGGATGGTATAGACAGGTCTGGACAGTGAAAGCATGTAGTAAATTGTATTTTCAAATCTCTGTGCATATATTCTTTGTGCTCCAGTCAGATTTTGAAAAGGAAACTTCAAAGGAATTTGTCTTTAAAAATAAGTTTGCAATCCCATGACTACAAAGTATCTGTGCAGCTGCAGGCCCCATGGGGAGTATCAAAATGGTCTTCCAAATATTTCAAATTCTGTTTTGACCTTTCCTACATCTTCCACGTGACCATCTTTTAGCTTAGAAAATGCTACAGTGAATGGAAATCTTGTCAATTAAGTAAAAATGGTGTTTGTATCAACCTTTTTATGTGTAGAATCTGATGACATTTTAAGGTTAAGATAAAAGTCAGACATTGATTTGCAGTGTCTACCTTTAATTTGGCTAATGAACAGAAATCTATGGAAAAACCTTGTAATCCTGAAGAACATTTTTCGTTTCAAAACTTGTTTTTTAAATTGACAAAGAGCTTAGGATAGAAAGAATTAATGCTTATACATGTACAAATTAAGGACAATAAAGTAGCAACCACTAAGGGCCTGATACACCAAAGCTTTTCTATGGGGAAAAAGCTTAGAGATAGATTAGCAAAAAAGGAAAGAAATTGCTGGGCTAGCTTCGAGTCAGGCAGCCATGTTCAGAAAGTGTAGCTGCAAATTTTCTGCTTGCAGATTTCCCAGGGTAGTTCCAGGAGGAGATGTTAGTCAAGTAAAGGATTTGACCAGAGTTGCCAAGTTGCCCAGGTCCAGGAGTGAGATTTTAAGCCAGACCTGGGTTTCTGACAATCTCATCCTGATGCATTATGGGACCTGCAGCACTAATACCAATGGGTAAAATTAGAAACTACAAATACAATACTGCATTATAATACAAATTTAAAACCAGAAATGGCAAAAAAATCTCATTCCTGGAACTAGGTAACTTGGCAACTCTAACACACCTCAATCCTCCAGGATAGTAATATCTGCAACACTGATATCATTGTGTGGACTGGTGTTAAAATTGTATGGAACTAGTAAACATGCCGGTTCTTTCTGTGCTAAATCATTTTAGATGTGTTTCAAACCTTTACCCCATTGCTTATTTTGGCTCACTCTCTCTCTCTATTGGTCACACACACACGACCACACACACACATCATGTGCATGTATATCAACCTCATCAATGCAATGATGGCTCCTTGAACATGCCTTAGCACAACCAGGTTTATACAATATCCTTTCTCCAAAAGGTAGTTACCAAATTTATTAAATCCCTTTATTTCTCTCAGTGGCTTAGATCTTTTCATTCTTTTTGTCTTTTCTTAATGGAGATGCAATGTATGTAATAAACACTTCCTACATTTTATACACATTATGGGGTATGTTTCCTAAAGATTAATGCATGTTAATGAATGATAAAGCATGCTAAGCGTCGCTGTGCCCATTTATGGCTGTGAACGCAGTGGCACTTAGCACACATTAACGTTTGTTAACACAAGTTAGCTTAAGGACACGTTTGCAATAGATTATCTTCATCTCTCACTGTAGGATTTTAAAATTATGGCTTCTATTTTTAGGTCTCTAAAGAAAAAAACTTTCATTATAAAATCTCCATTTGATTCTCAATTTACTCCATTCTTATTTATTCCTGTTTATCTGGTGTTCTCAAAACTCCCAAATCCTAAAATAGTCTCCAAACCTAATGGGAAGAGAAATCCTCAGAAAACCTTTGAGCACATTTGTGCAATGCTATTTACTTCAGTCTCTGGCATTAAAAGAACCTCTCCTTTGGTCCTTGTATTTCAACCCAACACTCTTCAAATCCAATCAACTATTAAAAACCTTTGGTGAACTCTTCCCTTACATTATGCAACCACTGTCCCAATGTTTTTCATATAGTCCGTATATTATAATCCAAGCATTTTTCAAATCCAGTGGACCTTTAAAAAAACTTAAATGCACTTACCTTGCTAATACTATCAATCCTTTATATAGCTCTACAAGGCATATGCAGCAATGTACAAACATATAAAGAAGACAGTCCCTACTTGTAGAGCTTACAATCTAATCAAGACAGAACAATACAAGAGAAACAAAGGGGTTCAAATAGAGGAGACAAGGAGAACAAGGGATTAGGAACCAAATGCAGCCTCAAAGAGGTAAGCCTTTAGCATGGATTTGAAGAGGGGTAGAGAAGAAACTTGACCTAAAGATATTGGAAGTTTGTTTCATGCATAAGAAGCAGCAAGATGAAAAAATCAAAGTCTGGAGTTTGCAGAATAAGCAAAGGGCATAGAGAGAAGAAAGCCAGAGGAGGAGCAGAGTGTAGGAAGATAGGAGAGAGGAAAGGTAATGAGGGGCAGTAGAGTGAATACATTTATAAATTAGAAGGAGAAGTTTGAATTAGATATGGAAATAGAAGGGGAGCCAGTGAAGTGATTTTAGAAGACAAGTTATATAAATGTATCGCGGCTGGCGTAAGATTAGCCACACAGCAGAGTTCTGGATAGATTGAAGAGGAAAGAGGTGACATTGAGGGAGACCAGCAAGGAGGAGGTTGCAATAGTCAAGATGGGAGGTGACCAAAGAGTGGACAAGAGCCTTAGTAGAATGTTCAGAGGGAAAGGGACACATTTTGTTAATGTTGTATAGAAAGAAATGACAGGTTTTAGTTATATGTTGAATATGTGTGGAGAAGGAAAGGGAGGAGTCAAAGATGACCCAAAGGTTGCGGACCGAGGAAACAGGAAGAAGAGTTTTCTCAAGAGTGATAGAGAAAGGAGGAAGGGGGAGGAGAGTTTAGGAGAAAGATAAAAAGTTTAGTTTTAGCCATACTCAATTTTAGGTGGTGATGTCAGATAAGCAAGTAGAGATACGAGTTTGGAGCGAAGGAGATATGTCTATTGGAGATAGATTTGAGAGTCATCAGCATAAAAATGATTCTGAAAGCCATGGGAAGAGATGAGGGAACCAAAGGACTGAGTATATTTTTATTTATTTATTTAAATGTATTTATATCCCACTTTTCACCGGGTCAAAGCGGTTTAACAGAAAAAGGGGGGGGGACAGTAATCAATACTTGGGTAGGGGGCTGTCACTGGGAGGCCAACATTAATGATCTAAACAGATATTAAGGACGTAAACAATGGACATTAGTCTCTTAGGGGGAGATCTATGGGTATGTTAAAGGGTCGGGGAAGAAGTCAGTGGTGGATGTTTGTTTCTGGTCCGTTTTTAGTTGCTTTCTGAATATTGAAGGATCTCCATTGTTTCTGATTTGGCTTGGTAGGGAGTTCCAAAGGGATGGCGCGAATAGTTCGAAGGCTCTGTTGCAGGTCCGTTGATTGTATTTAGTTTGTTTATGGGGGATGGTGAGGGTGTTGCTGGTGGTTTGTCTGGTGGTTTGTCTGGTTGTTCTTTTGTGGGTGGATTGGGGCAGTAATGTTCGGAGCTGGGAGGTCTGTGTTTGATAGAGGGCTTTGTGGATAAGTAGGGCTGATTTGTATTTGATTCTTGTTTCAAGAGGGAGTATGTGCAGCTCTCTCAGGACTGGGGTGATATTATCTTGTTTTTTTGCTTTCTGGATAATTCTTGCTGTGGTATTTAAGGTATTTTAAGGTTAAGATAAAAGTCAGACATTGATTTGCAATGTCTACCTTTAATTTGGCTAATGAACAGAAATCTATGGAAAAACCTTGTAATCCTGAAGAACATTTTTCGTTTCAAAACTTGTTTTTTTAAATTGACAAAGAGCTTAGGATAGAAAGAATTAATGCTTATAACATGTACAAATTAAGGAAAATAAAGTAACAACCACTAAGGGCCTGATACACCAAAGCTTTTCTATGGGGAAAAAGCTTAGAGATAGATTAGCAAAAAAGGAAAGAAATTGCTGGGCTAGCTTCGAGTCAGGCAGCCATGTTCAGAAAGTGTAGCTACAAATTTTCTGCTTGCAGATTTCCCAGGGTAGTTCCAGGAGGAGATGTTAGTCAAGTAAAGGATTTGACCATTCGTAGTGGGTTGGTGTGGGTGGCAGGTAGTCCGTGATAGATTATGTTGCAGTAGTCCAGGTGGGGGAGCATCATAGCTTGCATGACTGTCCTGAAGTCTTGTGGATCGAAGAGAGGCCTGAGGCGTTGTACTGTTTTTGCTGTGTGGAATATTATTCCGGTAGTCTTTTTGATCTGTTGCTCGAGTGTGAGCGCTTGGTCTATGATGATTCCTAAGTATTTTATGTGTGGTTGTATTTGTATTTGTATGGTTCCTAAGTTGAGGTGTGGTGGTGGTGTGAAGCTTGGATCTTTGGTTACTATGAGGGCTTCTGTTTTTTTTAGGTTTATGGATAGGTTGTTCTTTTGTAGCCAGCTGGAGACTTCTATGAAGCAGTCTGTTAGTTGATTGTTCGTCAGGTTGGTGGTTGTGATCGGTCCATAGAGGATTATGTAATCTGCGTAGATGTGGTAGTTGATGTTATGGGCACGTATGATTGAGCAGAGTGGTTGCAGGTAAATGTTAAAGAGCATGGCGGATAGTGTGGATCCTTGGGGTACTCCTTGGTGTTGCTGAAAGGGGGGAGGGAGGTTGCTATGCTTGTGTGGATCAATTGTTGTCTGTTGGTCAGGTAGGAGCGGAACCACTGAAGTACAATGTTTTTGATGCCGATTTCTTGGAGTCTGTGTAGGAGGATGTTGTGGGAGATGGTGTCAAAGGCTGCGGATATGTCCAGGAAGATCATAGCGTAGCCAGAGTGCTTGGTCTGTGTGCCCTTGATGAGGGTGTTCATTAGAGATGTCATGAGGGTCTCGACTCCGTGGAATGGACGGAAACCTTGTTGTTGTGGGTCCAGTATGTTGTTGGTATCCAAGTGGTCTTGAAGTTGTTGTTGAACTATTTTCTCAATGATTTTGGCGGTGAATGGAAGACTTGCTATAGGCCTGAAGGAGGCGGGGTGAAGGGGGTCCAAGTTGTGTTTTTTTAGGGTTGGGCAGATGATGGAGGTTTTGAGGATGTCTGGCATCTGTCCTTGTCTGAGGGATTCATTAACAATGTGGGTTAGGGGCGTGCTTATGTCCTCCTTGGATTTCTTTATCCATTCCGCAGGGCATGGATCTAGTGGGGAGTTGATAGTGTTTAGGGAGGAGATGGTGGATTCTATTTTTTCTTTGGTGATTGTTTTGAATGTGCTCCAGTCCGTAACTATGGAAGTAGGGTGGGTTGTTGTCTCTGCATTCGGTTGTATAGTGAGCATAGTGAGAGAAAAGGAGAGGGCCCAGAACAGACCCTTGGGGTACACCAACTGAGAGAGGGATAGCAATAAAGGAGAAACCCCAGAACAAACACTGTATAACCACAGTCCCAATATTTTTCAGATCCTATGCTTGTAGGGGTATAATTGGGTCAAATACAGGTTTGACTGCTGCTCTCAGAAATTTCAGAGCAGCCCTCTGCTGATCAGGGTGGATTGTACAGTGGAGCACATACTCTTTCTACAGAGTTCAGTTGTGAAAGTGGAGGCTGAACTCTGTAGAGTATTCAAAGTAGGCAGGCAGGGCCGGTGCTATCATTATGCACATTAGGCAATTGCCTAGAGAGTTGGCCCTCCAGGGATAATGATTGTCACTGCTGCCACCCCTCTCTGGGACCTGCAGCTGTGGCAAGAGCTCAGAAAATGTGAGGCAGCACTTACTTCAACTCGCTGCTGTAGCCCCATGGTTTCTGCCCTCTCCTGTGTCTCTTCCACCCCCTCTGACACAGATTTCAGAACTGGAAGAGACAGTTGGTTGAAGGCAAAAACCATGGGGCATATCCGCCCCATGTTTTCTGAGCCATTGCTGCCCCTGCAGGACTCAGAGAGGGGTGACAGTGGCGGCAATGATGGGGGAGGTAAGATGGAAGGTTTTGCCTAGGGCACCTCCAACCCTCACACTGACCCTGCATACAGGCAAAAAACAGGAGACTGGTGTCAGACATGCATGGCCTAGGGTACTATAAGGAGTAGATCAGTTCTACTCTGGAGTGTATAGGCCAGGCTCTAGCACTTAGGCACCATCCCCTTAAAGGTCACTCTGTTTTGCTAGTAGTAAATTTTGACTGCCAGAATCTGACCATCTGGTCTTCCTGGTGCCCCCTTCTATTAGATGTCTTGGCTTCTCTGTGCCCATTATCCAATGTAATGGCGTTCTGTAGATCTGAGGAATATTGTCTTAGTAGGCACACATAATGAGCAGGTTGAAAGGGAGAAGAGAGAAGGAAACTATAACCCATGAGTTTTACTGATGTTCCTGAATTCAGCAACCCTCCCACACTTCCCAAAAAGCATCTGTGCCTCCTTCCTTCCCTGTACTGTACTATAAAGAAAGAAAATGGAGGCAGCTGATGTTACTCAGTTTCCAATCCTCTATCATTTCTACTTCTGATCATTTGTATAGTGCTACAGGCTTATGCAGCGCTGCACAGACACATGTAAAAAAAGATGTTCCCTGCTCATCAGATCTTACAGTGTAGTCAAGGCAGACAACACAACAGCTGAGGACAAGGATATATCTAGGGGACTGGTAAGGCAATGCATCGGAGTCTAAACGGGTCAGGATCCAAAAAGCAGTCTCGAAGAGATGAGCCAGAAGGATCCTCCACTTCCAAAAACCTTTTGGTTTTGTTTGAGGTGCATCTCCTAGGCCTACTCCCAGTCTCATGTGCATCTGTTTCCCTGATTCTCCTCCTTCCTTGCTGTCTCTTTGCATTGACATTATGGATTACGTCAGGAAAGAAGAACCTCCATGGTGATTAGTGGCATTGCAGTGTCAGTGTATGCTTGTGTGTTGGTTTTAAATAATGCACTATGTCTCATCCGATTTCCCTCACATCAGTTTGACACTAACCTCTAGCTTTCAACACACGAGAAAGATAAATGACAAAGTGAAACTGTAACTGGGGAGTAGGATCTCAAGGCTTCTCCCTTCTCATTCTGATGCCCATGTGAAGGGCGATATATCTAACATTTAACAAACATAAACATACATATGAAATATGATATAAAGGCACAAAGAACAATGATACCAATGCAATAACCTTAACACACCTTTTAAGTCTTATTATAATAGTTATAATTATAATTATATAAGTTGTAAAAAGTTACTAAGTTTATGATTTTACTGTTTTTTGTAAATAGTTGCAATGTCGTATAATGTTCTATGTGTGGTTCCATTGTTATATGTAAACCACCCCTGATCTTGGGAAGGGGCGGTATATAAAAGTTTTCAAATAAAATAAATAAATAATGGACCTTTTTGCGAGCTAAGTTTTACTCACAATTTAATAAGTGGGGTAATAATTAGCCCATGGCAGACAGCAACAAAATCTGGATATTCAGTGATAGTATCCAGATAGCAGCCATTGCTGAATATCTGGCTTTTGCAGACAATGGCAGTGGCTATCCGAATAGTGGCAATTTCCAGCTTCTGTCCCAAGAGCCAATCTGCAGAGACACGTTGGACAGCTTTTTTGCTGTCCTAAGTTATGCAGATACTTTATCTATACAGAAATGCTGAAAATCACCACTCTCCAAAAAAGTGTCCCCCTCGCTGAACGTTGGACTCACTGGAATATATCTGGTTAACAGGTATTGCTAACCGGATAAGCCTTTTTGAGTACTGGCCGCAAGGTTTTTAGCATATGAAAAGATGCACTATAAGGGAAGTCATGCTGAAATGAAGCATTTACGTTGTACAAATCATGCAGCAAAGAAAACATGCCTTCCAACCATATCTGCACTGATTGTGCTCCCACAAAGCTGCATCAGAAGACCTCTTTAGAATATCGCATCTAGGACAAACCCCTGTCGTCTCACCCTAGGGTCAGGCCTTAAAGGGAGAAAATCTGTGCTAAAATCAGTGCATCTTTACGCTAATCCAGTGAAAATGACGGGTGAGGAAGGGATTGGAAGAGCAGGTAGTAAGTTTAGAGGAGAACAAGTGATCTGTAGTTTCCTCCTCAGCGATTTTAGGAAAAGGAATAAAGAGTGACAGAGGTTGAAGGAAGGAGTTGTAAGTGAAGGGGGGAGGAGGGGGATTGAAGTAGAGGTGGTGCTATGGAGAACTCCAGATTGATCTTGTGAATCTTACCGTACAAGCAGTCAGCCAAAGTTTGGACATAAAGGGAAGGAGGAGCAAGGCACGGAGATGCTTTGAGGAGTGAATTCAGCATTGTAAAGGGTCGGTAAGAGTCACAGCAAGTAAGTTTGTAAGACTGGCATTGTACTTGCTTAGCGAGTGCTATGGCTGACTGGAAGGAATTAAGCATGAATTTGAAATCTAGGAAGTCAGGAAGGGAACATAATTTAAGCCACAGGCACCCAGGAGAGTGGGGCACAGGCAATCCGAGCAACACAGATATTCAGTGATGGGGCCTGGATATTGTTTGAAAAGCAGTATAAAAAGTACAATAAACCATAAACCAGAATTCTCATTTTTAAAGTGACATTACCTTTTTCCTTTTCTTTTGTTCTAACTCCTTAAACCACAATATTCAGCAATCCACTAATTGCTTCTCTTCAGTAGGCTAACTTCCTCTTCTCCCTGCATGGTCTCGGTATGGACTCCTTGCTCTGTCATAGATACCTCATTCCATTGTTTCTCAAGCCAGTCCTGATAGACACCACCAGTGAGTCGGGTTTTCTGGATATCGACAATGAATATGCACGACACAGATTTGCACACAATAGAGGCAGTATTTGCAAATTCATTGTGGGTATCCTGAAAACCAGCCTGGATAGGGAATACACCAGACTTGGCTTGAGATGCACTGCACTGTCCCAAAGAAGATCCTTGTATTAAATTAACTAAACCAAAAATTAGGGCCCGGTATTCAGAACAGCAGCAGCCACTGTGGTCAGAGCTGGCAACTATCTGGATAGCCAATCCGAATAGCACGTAGGGCAGCTTTTTTGGTCAGAAATGATCCAAATAGTGGCTGATTATCACCTCCATGTGGATTGTCGCTAGCACCTCTGTGATTTGCCCACAGACCATGCCTGCAATATCTGAACAGCGTTGAGGCAGTCTGCGGAGATATCCAGCAGCACTATCAGGACAGGGTTGATGAATATTTCTCTTAGCGCTCTTATCCTGATAACTTCCATGGTTATCGGGATAAGGACTTCTGAATATCGGCCCCCCTTTTCTGCTTTCCTACGTTGTGCAGATAGAGTATTTGTAAAAGGGTGGAAATTACCTGGATAGCTGCTGACTATCCATTATAGCCCTTGATCAGCCTATGGACCAAAACCGTATGATCTGGTTAGTGCTGAGGTGGTCTGTGGAGATATTCGGTGACACTGTCCCAGTAGTGCCACTGAATCTCTCTCTCAGTGCCCTTATCAAGATAAACTCCACATTTATCCAGATAAGGGCCTCTAAATATCGGCCCCTTAGCAGGGCCACTTCTACCTATGGACAAAAGGGGCAGCTGCTCTGGGCCCCTACACAATGAGGTCCCAGCTGTCTATAAGTAAAAGCAGCCCTGCTGCTGCCCCCATGCCCATTGTTGCCACTGTCGCCCCTCTCCAGCGGTGGCAATACCTTTAAAAAGGCAAAATGGCATTGGAGTTACCATCTCTTCTGGTGTGCAGTGCTGTTCACGCTTCCACCTCCTCCAATTCCACTTTAACAGGAAGTGGAATCGGAGGGGCGGTGGAAGCGTGATTGGCACCATGGTATCAGAAGAGAAAGTAATTCTCGGCACCACAGTGCATTTTTAAATGTATTGCGGCCCCTGCAGGTCCCGGAAAAGGGCAGCAGCGGTGGCAGTATGAGGGGGCTCACAAAAGAAATGGGTCCCACAAATGGAGGGGGGATCTCCTGTGAACAGGGGCCAACCTGAAAATTGGGGGGGGGGGGCACCCTGAAAATTGGGGGGGCCTGGGGGCCCACCCATGAACGAGGGGGGCCCTGCCAGCACTGTTTGCCCAGTGCTCCATATAGGGTTGAAGTGATCCCTCCCCTTAGTGAACAGGAACACAGGAGTTACAAATAAAGCATTTAAAAAGGAAGTCAATGACTGAAATTGTGGGAAAGCTATTTGAATATATAAGTCTTTAAACAGAAGTAAAGTGTGGACAGAGGGGAGAATCTTAAACTTCCAGAGGGATTATTTCTGACAGTTCTGGTTCATGAGTAACTCTTATAATAGCAATAAAAAAACAATATACTGCAGAGGAAAGTATTATGTTAGCAGATTACCAAAGCAGTCACTACTGTAAGCACTAATGATAATAATGACAGTTTTGCTGTAATTTCACCTGCTAGTATGGTTGGTATTATTAAAGTAGCAAATATAGTCCATCCCAAGGGGGCCCTCGGAATCCTACAGTTATTGATACTACGATGAAATTGCTACTTTAGAATAATTCTCAGCAAGTCTGTAAGTTAGCTGCTAACTAGAACAGAGTGTTTCCATTTTATGGGTGGAATATCTGTTTTAAGATATTTTTTTTTCTCTTTTAACCACACCTAAGCTTTCTAGCTTTCAGGAAAGGACCACCTGGGGTATGTTGAGGAAGAACTGCTAGAGGAGATGGAGGCCTCTCATTCCTCGAGGAACAGAAAAGGACCGCCCAGCAGTGGAAAAGGCAGTCTGTTTTTTGGAAGGGTTCCAAGAAATGAAAATATTTTTGTGTTTTATTTTTGGCTGTTTATTGAATCACTGATGTCAATTAATAGGAAAGACACATTTTAACCTTCATCCAGTTACCCTTAAACAGACAAGTTTAGTTTGCATTGTCAAGAAGCCTGTTTTAGGAGGGGATTCATAGAGCTATTACTGACCTATCGCCAGTCTCTGTTGAATCTGCAGGCACTATCCAACTACAGGACTTTAGGGATTCCAATGACTTATTGTGCCTTTCGCAATTGGGATTTAAAAAGTATTATAATATGGGAACAGTAGTGATCGCTCTTCCATAGGAATTAACTCAAGGCAGTAATAATCAAAGTTTTCTATTTTTATTAGAATTATCTGCTGCTTTTGATCTAGTAGATCATTCTTTATTACTAGAAAGGTTAAGTTCTTTGGGTATGGAGGCATTGTCTTAAAGTGGCTTCAGACGTTTTGGATATGATTGTCATTTAAGAGTTTAAATACAGTAGATTCTAGTTTCAGACTCGGCCAGTGAATTGTGGTTTTCCACTAGACTCCCCACTTTCACCAATACTTTTCAATATTTGAGTTCATTGGGGGAGGGAGGTGATTAGGAAGTTAGGTCTGAACCTCTTTTGTTATGCAAGTGAATTCAAATTTAGAACCCTGCACCCTCTATACAACAACACGCATCCTCCAGGTAGCAACCAGATAGGACCACATTACATCCATCCTCAAACTCCTCCACTGGCTACCATTCCCTAGTCGGATAAAATACAAAACCCTCCTCTTGACTCACAAGACCATACATGCTGACGCCACCCCCCAATCAGCCACACCCTGCTTCAAACATCCTACCCTAACAGATCAAGATATGCCTCTATAAGAAACACCATCATCCCACATGCCAGAACAAAATTCAATCAACAGGCCTGTACCCGTGCATTCCAAGTCTACACAACTTCAATTTGGAACTCCTTGCCAGACCCAGTAAGAAACATCACAGACCTCGACACCTTCAGGAAGCACCTAAACACTCATCTCTTCTCAGAACATTGTAGCCCCCCTCCTTCCAAAGTCCACCACAACGGATGAATACTGTAAATAGCTACCCGCCTCGAACGTAACTAAACTCTGAAAGTGCAAATCCTGTACATTATTGATTATTACTATTTGTCCAGTGCATGCTGTATATAGTCCCTGTTCCACTGTAAAATGTAAATATCTCTGTTTCAATGTAAACCACTTTAACCTGGTGTAAGGCAGCATATAAATGCAGCTAAATAAATAGAATTAATTTGTGGGTTTTATTTATTACTAATGCTTTTGCAATTATTGAAAATTACCTATGTAGGTAGGTCTTTAGATGATTCAAAGTCTCCTAAAAATAAATAGACAAGACTAAAATTTTGCATGTGGAAGGTTCTAGAAAGCTGTCTCCAGAAATGAGACCAAAGACACTCCAGAAAAGTATAGGTTTTTCATCAAAAAAACATAGTGTAGGAGTCATTACTGACTCTGCAGTCACAATAGATCAGGTCAATGTAAAAAAGCAAAAAGGCATTTTTGATTCTTCATCTTCTATGACAAATTAGATCATATCTATAACAATTAAATTTGTGTCAAGTAGAGCAGGTTCTATAATATGATGTATCTGAGCCTCTCTCAAAAAATTACAGGCTATCTTCAACTGAGTCATGGTCACTAAAATAATTACTGGTGATAAATGTTAGACCAGGGCCACTCTCTACTGATTTCTTTATATTGGCTACATATTACATTTAGAATATTATTCCGATTTTTTATAGTAGTGTTTAGAAGGCTTAAGGACATTGGACTCATATTTTAATAAATACATTCACGCAATATGGAGTTGATTCTATAAAGAGAGCACGTAAAGTAGTGTACTAGTTATATGCATAAATCCCTATTTTAAAGGACTTGTGTACATGAATGGGCACTTATGTGTGTGTTTTAGGTGGTCACTATTTTGTAAGCGCATGTGTGCTCACTTTTGGTTTGGGTGAGCACAGGAGCGGAGCTTAGGCCAAGCATAGGTGGAGCTTAAATTTACATGTGTAAGTTATGAAATATCATAACTTACATGTGTTTCTGAGCAATCTAGGCATAGGCAATTATAACTGTTCTAGAGCATGTGTAGCTGTTGCGACTAGGTTAAGGTATATCACTATGCTTTTCTTTTCTAAGGCATTCACAGGAAGGGTAGCCTAGTGGTTAGAGCACTGGCTTGTTAACTGAGTGAACAGGGTTTGATTACCCACTAGCACTCCTTCTGGCCTTGGACAAGTCATTCATCCTCCTCTTCTGATTCATCTTCTTCCTCTGGTTCAGCTGGGGTGGAAAAGGCAGGTAGTGTTAGCATGGCTCCCGCCTCAAGGGTGGGGGGGTGGAGCTCCTACTTTGGCCGCATTTTCTGAACTATGGGAGGGAATTCTGTGTGCCCTATTCTTTATGAACTGGAAGCGGGAGGGTAGAAGGCGGTCTGGTGAAAATAAGAAAAGGAAGGAGGATGAGAAGGCTGGTAAGCTTAAGAAGGTATTACATAACGTAGTAAACTGGACTAGGGTCTTTTTATGCCTAGCCAGCATGTGGGGACACCATGCACCAAAGCAGCATGGACTTCTGTTGGTGTACACAAATTTGATACAAGAGGCTTCTCAGATCCACGAGGGGTGGACCTGGTTGAACTACGATTAAAAATTCAGAGACAAGATGGAGGAGAATAAACATTTGTTTTGGAGAACTCAAGACATTAATTTGTGGCTGACACACATGTCAGCTAAGGCGGTTAGTACTAGTGGCAGATTTGCAAAAGGGGGATGGCACCTGCCAGAGGGAAAATTTGTTCCTCTCATCCGGGGGGTATCATGCCACAGCAAAGGTCAGGGGGAGGAGGGGAATGAAATGTCTGCTAGAGATTAAACAAGTCCTCCTGTCCTTTTCCCGATTGTAAATTCCATCACATGTGCTCCTTGTGTAGCAGAGGACACCCGGCAGTTAAGTGCAGTAAGAAAGGGGCCTCAGTCGCTCCTTCAGCCACCACAAAATAACGGGCATGTGTTTGACTTGGTTCCTACCCCCATGCGAGTCGAGGCCTTGCGGCCTTGGTTGCAGCATTACCCTAGGTGCTTGGACGGCATTGTTTTGGGGAGTGTTTTTCAATTTGGTTTTGTTATACCAGTACAGAATAGTGTTTGTTCACCTGCTGCACGCAACACACCTTCTATGCAGCGCTTCGACAATAGTACAAGATAAGTTGGCAGGGGAGTTGGACGTGCAGAATCACGGGCCGCTTTACTGAATGGCCTTTCCTGGATTTCGTTCTCTCTCCTCTGGAAGTGGTTCCCAAAAAAGAACCAGGGGACGTTCCACTTGATTCACAATGTGTCTATTCCTTTGGGATCGTCTGTTAATGATCACATCCCCAAGGTGTGATGTGCTGTTCGCTATGCCTCTTTTGACTCAGCGGTGGCATTGGTTCAGAAACGCAGTGTTGGGGCTCTGCTAGCCAAGGTTGATATTGAATCAGCTTTTCATTTGCTTCCTGTGCACCCATCTGCTTTCCATCGCTAGGTTTATGCTTCAGGGGTGAATTTTATTTCTTCAAGTGCATGCCAATGGGCTGTTCTGTTTCTTGTGCATTTTTTGAGAAATTTAGTATTTTTCTCCATTTGGTTTTGGTTCAACAGATAGGTATCTGAAATGTGGTTCATTAATTTGGATGATTTCTTGTTCATGGGACCTGCTCATTCAGATGTGTGCGACACTCTCCTTCAAGGGTTTCTAGATTTGTCTCAGGAGTTTGGCATTCCACTGGCAGTGGAGAAGACTGAAGGCCAAAAAGCAAAGATCACATTTCTCAGTATCGAGCTGGATTCTGTGGAGATGGTTGCCCATCTCCCTTCAGAAAAGGTGTCCAAGCTATGGATGTTGGCAGCAACTGTGGCAGCCACTCGCAAGATAACATTGCGGGAGATGCAGTCATTAGTGGGTTCCTTGAATTTTGCATGCAGGATCATATCGATGGGCCAATTATTTTCTCGGAGGTTGTCAGCAGCCATAGCGGGTATTTCTAAACCTCATCACCGTATTAGGGTGACTAAGATTATGATAGATGACCTGCTGGTCTGGGCTGTTTTTTTGGTAGATTACAATGGGACATCTGTTTTTCAGGACGCTGTGGTCTCCAACACAGATTTACAACTGTTCACAGATGCCGACAGTTTGGGCTTTGGTATCTATTTTCAAGGTTCCTGGTGTGCTGATTGCTGGCCGCAGATTTGGCATGATTCAGGTCTCACCCGTAACATCACATTTTTAGAGCTTTTTCTGATTGTAGTCGCGTTGGAGTTATGGCCGGACAGGCTCCACACCATAAGGTAGTTTTCTGGTGAGATAATGCTGCAGTAGTCTGTGTGATCAATCACTAATCACCACACTGCGCACGAGTTGTGGCATTAATGTGTAATTTTGTTTTATCTTGCTTACATATAAACGTGTCTGTCAGGGCACGGCATATTCCGGGTTGTGTTAACAAGATTGCTGACTCTCTTTCCTTTTTCAAGTGGGCTCTGTTCCGAACTTTGGCACCAGAAGTGGACGCAAAAGGGTGCACAATCCTGTAGTACCTTTGGCAAATTGGGTCCATGCTACCCTGGTTATGTGGTAGTGTGGCATGCGGTGGGAAGGGGTTTTCTTTTAAAACACGGAACAGGCAGAAGTTCAGGGAAAATAAAATTAGCTTTTATTCTGTCCCAGCTTGTTAAACCTTCACAAAGTGAAAACACATGACAGACAGCAATTCAGGGAAAACAAAATTAGCCGTTATTCTGACTCAGCTTGTTAAATCTCCATAAGCTGTTTCTTCCGGCCCTTCCTCCAGCCCCAGTCCAAGCCCCTCAGAACTCCTTTGCATGGCTTACCTTGGAAGGACTTCTTGCTCCACGGGCCTACCCCCATCCTGCAGTCTGCTAGGTTCCTATCCTCTCTCTGTCAGCTGCACCCTCCCAATCCTGAAGTCTGGGCTGTAGACTATCTTAAAGGGGACTGTTGATAGTCCCTCTAGAGAGGGATGGGTATCATTCTATAGACCCCATCAAAATGTTGTACTTATAATCATATGCAATAATAGTCGGGGTGATCCTACAAGGAGTCAAAGTCTTCACAGAGTATGAATTCCATGAACCCATGAGATTAGTATCTCAGAGAAGCACTCTTGATTGGCAAACCATGACTTGTTTAAGCATTCTCTTCTATCACTGATCATACAGGCTTTCACCAGGGTGCATACTGAGTATAGAACCAAGTAGAATTAGGAATATGACAGTGGAAGCAAAGTCACTTTTGGAATTGAGACTGCACCTTACAAAACTCTGGCAGATGGTACTGTGAGACCATGCCGGTCCTAGGCGGTTGCCTAGACCCGGGTATAGCCTTGAGTTGTGGAAAATAAGGACACTGTAGTCGTGACCAGAGTGAAATTAAGGTTGGGTTTTATTCCCCTTCCCTTGAGGATGTCATAGAATAAGGACAACATAAAAGAACGGTTGCTTCACCGATGTAGAGGATGCTTAACAAATAATAATTATGCTTCTTTCCAGCAAACAATAGTCCATCACATTTCCAATGTGCAGGAATACACTTTCTTTCTTGCTCCTTTACTTAACAGAGAGACTCTATGTTATCAGCCACACATAAAGCACATTCCATGGGCTCAGGGATGTTTTCTGTGCTATAACTCTCCCACTGCATAGGGCCAGGACCTGGTCCTGTGTATGGACACTGAGCCCCTGTGACGCTGCTCTCCGAGCCTTGCCCTGGATAAACCTCAGTTGCTGCAAGTTGGAGCTGCTTTTGGGTGTCCCAGATATCAGGAGCTGTGCTGGGGATTTCTTCCCACGGCTAAAGCCAATAAGAGTTCACTAGCTTGTTGTAAGCCTGGCTTTTCCCACGGAGACCCCCTTCTCTCCCTTCACAAAAGATAGGGTACTTATCTTTTCCTGTGGAGAAGATGGTTTCAACCTCCTCTGCTTCTAGCCAAGGCTTTCTCTCTGCCCTGCAGCCTGCTCTTCTTCGGGAACACCGGTTACTGTGCTTGGCTGAAGGAAACTCACTTCCTGCCTTCAGTGAGCTTCCCTGGACGTGACCTCTGCCTTCTGCTGGCTGGGCTGTTTGCCTCGGTATGAGGAACCCTCTGGCTGGGAAGACTTTACTACTGTCTTTCTTAGCTCTCCAGGGTTTATCAGCCTGCCTTTCTTCAGCCCTGGTTCTCCAAGGCAACGTGTCTTTTTGTAACTGCTTGGGAGTTCTGTTCTCACCTTCTCTCCAAGCCTGCCTGGAACTGCAGTCAGACTTCCTTTGGTCTCTGCTTTCCTCCTCACAATCAAACTCCTGCTCCAGCCCTAATCCAGGCTCCAGCTTCCCTTCTCCTTTCTCCTCCTCCTTCCTCTTCCAGTTCTCCCTTTCTGTGGGATTTCCCACCTGTTTTTATCTCTCTGCTCAACCAACGCAGAACGTGAGTCTGGGTCCAGGTGAGCCTGATTGGAACCCTCAATTCTTACTGCGTCACCAAAACCATGTGGAAAGTTTGTTTTCCTTTTCCCTGCCTCTCTGCACTGTGAACGCTGCAACTGCCCCTGTGGCTGTAAGGTAAGCTCTTCTTTCTTTTTACTTTCTAATATCTCAGGGCCTGTGCTGTCTACCTCATGACAGTACACAATGAAAAGTAACAGCTTTGACGAAGCAAAGTGGTTGACAAACATGCAAACAAATTTGGCAGAAAAGGCACTGAAAAGGAAATCAGGGAGGAAACAATATTTTGAAGCTATCAGAAGAGCCCCTTATTTTAGAGATGAAAGAATGTGACAAATTCTAAATGTAGAAGCAAGCGTTGGAGGGTGGAGGTGGCATTTGGCAAGGAAAGAAAACTGCAAAGGTCTCCAAACCAGGTTAAACCATCAGGCATGAAGACAGGCAGAGAATGTGGCAACTGTATGGGTTACAAAAATCAAGCAGAGAATCATGTGAGTGGTACCAATGATATCTCCACGTTTGGAAAACTCCTCAAAACCTACCTATTCAATGAACATTTTGGTTCCGTTACATAACCTTCCCTCCTCCCCCTCCCCGTCATAACAAATCCTTGTCCATTTATTTTACACAGTCTGTAGAGATGTCCTCTTACCTCAATGCAAATAAGTTCCTATGTTCTTTGTAATAAGTGACTGTTGTATTTGTTCTAAACACAATATATTTAAGTTCCCTTTGTTCTCTGTAGAAAAAGTCAAGTTTTAATGTGCAACACTTTGCCCCGGTGAAAAGTGGTATAAAAATCTAGCCAAAGAAATAAATACCATATGTATCTGCCCATGACTGGTCTGACCACAATCAGAAAATCAGGTCAGATCATCATGGCAAGAAAACAGGAAGACGAACAGAATTGTAGCCAAACACCATGGTCGATCCAGTGGAAAGACTTGACGCATTAGTGATATAACTTAAAAGAAAAAGAAAAAAGAAAAAAAGTTGAAAAGAAGCCACAATAACAGTTCTGAAGATCTCTTAATGCTGGTTAGAATGGTACTGCAGGATAGTGGACTAGGGAAAGGGTTGTAGGTCAGTGGAAATGCACTGGCTTGGTTCTGAGCAGTTAGCTATGGCAGGGCAGGGAAAGAACCCTGTCTGGACCCTGAGTAAACGCTACAAGTGAATGGTTTCTGTATTCATTTCTCTCTCTTCTCCCTTTCCCTGACCAAGCAGGAAAGGGAGAAGGAAAGGGAGCAGGAAAGGGAGAAGAGATGATCAGGCTGTGCCTTGTGTGTTAACCCTCCCCTTCAGAGTCAACATTCCATCCCTTTCTCTTCTCACCGAATCATAAACACAGGGATCTGCCTTTTCTATATAAGAACATAAGAAATGCCATACTGGGTCAGACCAAGGTCCATCATGCCCAATTTACTATTTCTAGCAGTGGCTAATCCAGGTCACAAGTACCTGGCAGGTTCCAAAAAAGGCACACAAGTTCCACAATGCTTGTCCCAGGGCAAGCAGTAAATTTCCTGGACCCTCTTTAATAATGGTTTATGGACCTTTCCTCCAGGAACTTGTCCAAACACTTTTTAAACCCAGCTATACTAACAGCTTTTACTACATCATCCGGTAACACATTGTGTGAAAAAATATTTTCTCATTAATCTTAAATGGGTTACATTGTAGCTTTATTGTGTGTCCCCTAGTCTGTTTACTTTTTGATGGTGTAAACAGCCAATTTATGTTTCCTGTTCCATTCTATTCATTAATTTATTTACCTCTATCATATCTCCCCTCAGCCGCCTCTTTTCCAAGTTGAAAAGCCTTAACCTTTTAAGCCTTTCCTCATAGGGGTATTCTTCCATCCCCTTTACCATTTTGGGGCTCTTCTCTGTACCTTTTCTAATTCTGCTATATCCTTTTTAAGATATGGCAATCAGAATTGCACACAATATTCAAGGTGTGGTCACACCATGGAACAATACAAAGGCATTATAATATCCTTGGTTTTATTCTCCCTTCCTTTTCTTATGAATCCTAGCATTCTATTGGCTTTCTTGGCACACTGGGCGGAGGGTTTCAACATATTAGCCACAATGACGCCTAAATCATTTTCCTGGGTGGTGGTTCCTAATGTGGAACCTTGCATCATGTAACCATAGATGTATTTATTTATTTTATTTGTTCATTTGACAGTTTTTATATACTGTCTTTCTTCGATTCAAGACGGTTTACATTGAACATAATGTAACAGTGTTTCACAACTGTTTCACTACTGTTTTACAAGGAACGGAACACTTAAACATGACTATGCATAACTGAAACAAAAGCTTTTGCCATGGGTATATATGGCTGAACAGGGAACTATTTACATGTTTACAAGTTGTCAGAAGGGGACATCAGGGTAAACAGATAGGAGGAGGTGTTGTGGGTGAGGGAGAAGGGGCACAAAGGACATTGGGAGCAAGGTCATTGCGGTGGAGAGTTAAGGTGGCAGGGAGTAGTGTTCTTGGAGAGGTGGGTTTTGAGTCTCTTCCAGAATTCGACATGGTGTGAGCAGTTACATAGTTCTCCTGGAAGTGCATTCCATAATGAAGGGGCATAGCGAGAGAAACAGCTATTACAGGTGGTTTGTTTGCAGGTTCTCTTTAGTGATGGTATGTTCAGGAGGTTCTTAGTATTAGTATGACATGATCTAGTGTTAATGGGATTGGCAGAAAGCGGTGAAAGGCATGGGTCAGATTCATTATGAATCATTTTGTGAAGATTAGATTGTTCTTTCCTAGGTGCATAACTTTGCACTTGTCCACATTAAATTTCATCTGCCACTTGGATGTCCAGTCTTTCAGTTTATCAAAGTCCTATTGCATTTTTTCACAATACTCTTGTTTTTTTAAATAACTTTGAATAACTGTGTCATCTGCAATTTTGATCACCTCAATTTTGTTATTCATAGTTCCAGGTCAATTATGAATATATTAAAAAGCAGCAGGCCCAACACAGATTCCTGGGGTACTCCACTATTCACCTTTCTCTTTCTCTATTGAAAAAATTGGCCATTTAGCCCTACTCTCTTCTTTCTTTTTTTTTCTTTTTTTCTTTTTTTTTCATACAATGCCGACATTTTAACAAGCATTTACACTTGTAAAGAGATAAAGGCTATGCAAAAGAAACAGTCACAACATACATGTATATACATTTCAAGGGAAAAAGAAAGTAAATGCAATAGCCCACCAGCCCAACAAGACTGTAGAGAAATCAAATATAGGAAATAAACGCTGAACAAAATAAGTAAAGAAAGGTTAGTTGGCAGGGCAGTTTGAGTGTAGCAATTAGATAGCTTTCAATCTCACACCGACACACACCAAGCTGGGAGGGCTCATAGAAAATATAACTTTCAAAACTTAGCTTAAATAAGCATTTACATGGGAATTTGAGAAAAAAAGAAAAAGAGACCTCCCAACTGGGCAATGGCTGGTTTATAAAGCAAAACCTCATTTATAGAAATTAGTTATCGACAGGGAGAAGCAGGGTTAAGAATTTGGGATGGATATAAGGTAAAGAAGTAAATCTCTCCAATTGTAGTGCGTAATTGTGCTCGTTGTCTTTTCTTTTTGAATTTTATACCTTGTTATTGTATCAGGTGTATACTCCCTAAACGTGGACTTTGCCATAATTGTATAACCAATTTATAGTAGTTATTGCTTTGTATTGTTACTTGTTGGTCTTTGGATGGTTTTCCTTATATTTTGTTTGGATTATATATTCACAATTTTCATAAATAAAGCAAAAACTCATGTCGCCGCTTTTGGGTTTCACGAGACAAATCAGGATAAATTCTAACTTCAAGTCCCTTGAATAATTTAGAATGCTTATGAAAGTACACCTTGAAAAAACATTCCTTTTCTGTGGGCAATGCAAACATGATTATCATTGTAGCAGGTACAACCGTAACCTCAGAATCTGAAATTTCAAGCAACTCTGATACATTTAAAACATCCATTTGAAGAGGTTCAGAAGGAGAAGTCTGCTGAGAGCCAGCAAGACTCCTCCTTCCAGTAGGCACATAATACACATTAGATAAAGGTGGGAAAGTTTCTTTGGCAATGCCCAAAGTCTCTATCCCTTGCGGTAATCAAAGGAGAATGCAGAAAATTCACCAGGTTTGAGGAACGAATCTGGTTTTCTAAAAGCTCAGTTTTAACTTTCATCGCAGCCATGTTTTTTAATCAGCAAAGAGTAAAAATTATTATGTTTTACCCCCTCCAACTGCAAATTCTTCACTGACTCCTTAACCCCAGCAAGCTCCGACAAAAGTCCAGTCACTGAGGCTGTATTGGCAGAAACATGTGAGGCCAACTTATTTGACTTTTGCACCAAAACGTTACCCAGTGAAGAAATAGCCCTCCAAATAGAATCCAGGGAAACCACTGCAGGCTTCTCCAAATTAAAAGTAAAAGCGAAATCCTGCGCAGAAATCGTCTGGCCCTATGCAGGCAAAACCAGTGTCAAAACTCCAGCCATAGGCTCTTCAGTCCCGTCACCCTCCATTCCCTTCAATAGAGAGACCCCTCCCATCGCAGACTCAAGCGTGTTCACAGCCCACTTCATGGCTGTATCCAGAGCAAAACAGCCTCCCACTGAGGTCTCAGCCTGGTCTCTCACCTGGCCAGTTGCCTTGAGAACTCCCAAAGCAGTCAAACCAGCCACAGTACCGGGTGGGACATGCAGCACCGGTGAAAGCTCACAGCTGGAGGACGAAGCCCAGCTCTTCAGCCCTGGCATCGTCAAGCCTAACATTCCGCCGGATTCTTGTTGCTGGCTCCTTGGGCACAAGAAACGATCTAAGGGACTGGAGGTAACCACAGGCAAAGGGGTTCCAGCCTTCAAGGGAGGCTTCCAGCAGATCTTCCCTTTCTGTTTTGGCAAGATGAAGGAAATGGTCCAGCAAAGAGGCAGTCTAAGCAGCTATCTTGAATCCCCCCACCAAGATTTTTTCGCTTTCTATCTTTTAACCATTTCCTGATCCACGGTACTACACTGCCTCCTATCTCATGACTTTTTAATTTTGCCAAGAGTCTCCCATGAAGGACCTTATCAAAGGTTTTCTGAAAATCCAGATACACTATTTCAACCGATTCACCTTGGTCTACCTGTTAATTCACACCTTCAAAAAAAAAATAGATTAGTAAGACAAGTCTTTCCTAGGCTAAATCCATGTTGATTTTCTCCCATTAAACCATGACTATCTACATTTTCTTTAATTTTTTTCTTTATAATGGTTTCTACCATTTTGCCTGGTGCTGATGTTAGACTCACCAGTCTATTGTTTCCTGGAGCACCCCTAGAGCTCCTTTTAAAAATTGTCATTACATTATCTGTAGTACCTGAAGACTGGAGAATGGCCAATTTTAATGATAGTAATCTTTGATCTAATAGTAGGTCTGTAATCTCATATTTCAGTTCTTTCAGCACCCTTGGATGTATACCATCTGGTACAGGTTATTTACTAATCTTTGGTTTATCAAATGGTTGTAATACATCTTCTCAATTTATTGAAATTTGTTTCAGTTCTTCCGATACATCACCTTTAATTACGATTTCAGGCATGGGTAACCTTCCCTACTTCTTTCTCAGTAAATAACAAAGCAATGAACTCATTCAATCTCTCCACTATGGCTTTGTCCTTCCTTAGCGCCCCTTTTACCCCTCTATCATCCAAAGGTCCAACTGACTCTCTCAAGGGTTTTTGCTGCGAATGTACTTGAAAACGTTTTTATCTGTTTTTACTTTCATGGCAAAGGTTTTTTTCTTTTTTCAATTTTAACAGAAATACAAAAGGAAAAAAACAATATATACTATCATATATACATATAATGCATATACAAATCAAGTCCACATCAAGAAGAGTGTTCAACAACTGGAATAAAAAACACATCAAACCCACCTAGATCCCTAGAAACATACTCAAATTTTAGCCCCCTTAAGCTAAACCAAGAAGCACAAAAACTAATTAAACAGAAGAAGATTCTTTCCCCTAAAGAGTCTTCTACCTGGTCTACCTCATAAAACACATACTTCTTACCCTGAAAAAAATATGACATTTACAGGGAAACTTTACATAAAACAAAGCACCAAGAGCCAATATACGTGGCCTTATCTCTAGGAAGGCCTTCCAGCACCTCCGAGTCACCCTAGAGACATCAGGAAAAATTTGAATGGACTGACCAAAACATTTCTTAGTCGTCTTAGAAAAATATGCTCTCAAAACCCTATATTTATCAATTTCAGAAAAAGTGACCAGTAAAGTGGCTCTTGATGAAATGTCTTCATGCAAAGACTCTAAAAATACAGATATATCCAACGAGGGAGATAACTGATCAAATTGCTGGTTCACCCCTTGACTAGCTGTAACTACCTTCTCCTTAGGAACATAATATATCAGAGATAAACACACATATTCAGCATCTGAAAATAATAAAATATCCTTAAGGTACTTATAAAAAAGAATTTGTAGGGAAAGGTAGTGAGTCTGGGGAAAATTCAGGAGCTGCAAATTATTAGAGCGCAAAGAATTCTCCAAAACATCATCCTGACTATGAAGCAGAAGAGAATCCTGGACAAAAGAGGCTAAAACAGCTTGACAAACAGATATCCAAGATTCCAATTTAACACCCTGTCTGTCCAAATCTTGCAGCCACCAATCATGGTCCACAAATTTATCTACGACCTCTTTAGAAAATGATGAAACCTTTTGAAGAGAGGCACAAAGCATTTATTCCATACGTGAAACAATAGTCCAAATATCTTTTAAGGAAACATCCTCATAGATTTAAAGGAATTACTGAGGGTAAAGGAGGAACAACATGTCTGACAGAGGGATTAACAGCTAAAGAGGAGTCTAAAAGGGGAACAGGTCCTGAAAGAACCATCCCACTAACAAGGGTGAGGAAGCCACACCAGGAACATCCACATCTTGACTGGGCGGGGTTGAGTTACCTTGATGATGGGCGGAAGATAATGAAGATGAAGTACTTACAATTGAAATTACTCCTGAACCTGAAACAGAAGACTGAGTCAATGCAGCCATCCCAACAGCTCTAAAATAGCGTCAATCGGACCTACAACTTTGGAAAACTTTGTATTCGGGACCGGAGTACTTCTTTTCTTCTTTTCTCCCCATAACAGGAAAAAGTCTTCCTTACGGCGAAGTGTGCTAAAGGGGCAACAAAGAGAAGGGACCTGCCCATTTGGTCACGCCCCTACAGACACACGTCCATGGGCATGCACCCGCAGCCTGCGTCCCGCGGTGGAGCTAGAATCTTATAGCTTTCCCAAAAGTGCTCCAGCCAGTCATCACAAGTCAAGTGGGCCCAGGAATCCAATTGGCAGGCAGGAAATACAGAAAAGTAAACAATAACACCTTCCCATGGCAATTGTTTTTTCAAATTCTCTCTTTGCCTACCTTATCAATGGCTTGCATCTAACTTGCCACTGCTTATATTGTTTCCCATTTTTGTCTTTTGGTTGCTTTTTCCATTTCCTCAAAGATTCCTTTTTTTGGCTACAACAGCCTCTTTGACCTCACCTTTAAACCATGCTGGCAGATTTTTGGCCTTCTTTCCACTTTTCTGAAAGCATGGAATACAGCTGGTCTGGGCTTCCAAGATAGTATTTTTAAACAATACCCATGCCTGATATAAATCTTTAACCTTAGCAGCTGATCCTTTTTAGTGTTTTTCTTAAATATTTTCATCATTTTATCATAGTCTCTCTTTTGAAAGTTAAAAGATAGTATTGTGGATTTCCATGCAATCCTGCTTCCTTTTATTAATTCAAAAGTGATTGTGCTATGATCACTATTGCCAAGTGACCCCCAACACCCTTATCTCTTGCACCAGATCTTGTGTTCCACTAAGGATTACATCCAAAATAGCTTCCCCTGTTGTCAGTTCATGAACCAGCTGTTCCAAGAAGCAGTCATTTATTTCATCTAGAAACTTTATATCCATAGCATGTCCTTCTGTGACACTGACCCAGTCAATATCAGGGTAATTGTAGTCACTCATTATTACTGTGTTGTAAATATTGTTATTTTCCTTGATTTCTCTTAGCAGGCGGTCGGTAGTACACCACCATTGCCATCGCCTTTCCCTAGTGGTTAGAGCAACAACCTAATACCCAAGAGATCTGTGTTCGATTCCCACTGGTGTTCCTTGTGACCATTGGAATTCATTTAACACTCTATTGCCTCAGGTACAAACTTAGATTGTGAGCCCTCTGGGGACACAGAAATACCTATGTACATGAATGTAACTCATCTTGAACCAGCATTAGAAAGATGCATGCTGAATCTTAATAAATAATTAAAATAAAAAATACATGGGATTTGTGATAAGGAAGCTTATCAAAGCTCAGGGAGTAATGACAATAGAGGAGAATTTACTCTGATCAAGGGACCTGTGCTGGCAGGTTATAGAACTAAGACACCTTGTTTCCCTAAAAAAGACTACATGATCCAGAATGCACTTGTATGCAGAAAGTCCCTAGGGGAGCTAGAGTGGAAAAGCATGTGTCTAATCAGAGAAAGCATTATGTCATCCCTAATCAAACAGCCCCTAGAAGAATGCTTAATCCACAACACCTGAAGAATACAAGGGTGGAGTTGTCATCTAAGCCCTTTAAAGCTAGAGGAGAATCTTCAGGAAGACAGAAGGAGACGGGGAAGGAGAAGGGGAATCAGAAGAACAGAAGGAAGAACAACCAGAACCTGAAGGAACAAGGACAATGAAGCAGACGGTCCAAGAGAGGAGCTCAGAGAGGTACCTATGCCTGGAGAGATGCCTGGGGGAAAGGATCAGAGGACTGGAGAAAGCCAGAGGTCTGTAGATCCACAGCCAGGGACCCTCAAGCAACACCTAGGAAGAGGACTGTTGCAGCTAAGGAAGAAAGGAGCCCACATACCTCTTGGAGGACGTCTGGAGAAAAGATCCTGAGGACCAGAGATACCAACTGGAGGACAGGACACAGAAGCTCTATTGCATACTGGCCAGAATACCAGAAGAAGCAGCCTGATGCTTGCCTGGATTCAGGTAGGAACTGTGAATGTTTCCCTAGCTTTGAGCAGTGCAAACAGCAGGGAAATAGTTTCTCTCCATGTAGAGGTCAGTTCCAAAAGCCCTCTGAGTCAGACAGAGAAACAGAGTCAATGCAATTTCAAGAGCAAGGGTCAATATCTGATACAGGGGATAATTATATGGACTGTTCTTTGAGTAAGTTGTTATTTTAGGAAAATCCTAAATATCAGAGCAAACATCAAAAGGAAACATTCTAAATATTAGCTTCCCATAAAGTTTGGTTGAATTAAAAAGCTTTTGGGAAGGTTTTGTACGTGTGCTGAAATCAAGCTACTGGTTGCAGTTAATTGTCACCTGCTGGTGGAGGAGAGCCCAGCACAAGCCGTGCACATGTAGGTTTAAGAAGTTCTTTTCTGTATGGAGAAAGTGAGCATTGTTTTTGTATAAAAAAGGTTCCCTCTTTGATTTGTTTTTCCCTAGCACTGCTAAGGAGTTTATTAGCAGTGGCTGAAAGAAGCCTTTCTGTTCTATTAAGGACTCTGATTCTTATTTGCATAAGATATTTCAGTTGCCTTATTTTGTGTTGAATAAAACCCTGGAGAAGTTATCTGGAAGGTGTTACCAAGCATATCTGTGTGTGGGATAATTACCCCATAAATAAACTCTAATTTTGTCTACACTCGACCAACTACAAGAGTTTTCATTATTCTAAAAAGGCAAGCTTTGTGTGAATGGACTTCAATAACCACAATCCTTTGCAAGACAGTTAATTTGCATACTTGCCAAGATGGTGGTAGCTTCATAACAAGCACCCCCTTTTACAGATTTCTATCCATAAAGATTCTATAGTGTATTTTGTTTCATGCAAAACTTTAATCCTATGTGACTCAATGCCCTCTCTAACAGAGTGCAACTCCTCACCAATTTGATCTACATTATCATTGCTCTCCTTCCATGCCTCTCTCTGTGTTCTTAGTAGATTTGTGCCTGTTAACAAGGCTCTTGCTCCTGTAACATCCAGAGCCCTGGCAGACACTCATCTTTTTAGAAAGCAGAGGCAGAAGCATCCCAAGGGTTTCTGCTGCCCCAAGCAGAAATAGGGTTGCCAACTTTTTGAAAGAGAAAAAAAAACACCACCTGTGGCTAGTCATGCTCCACCCATGCCCACCCCAACCCTGCCCTTTCCTGCCCCTGCCCCACCCCTTCTCCACCCCCTGTCCCCAAAAAAATTGCAGAGAAGGCACACACACACACAATACAGAGGTCTTCATCAATAAATGAGCAGAAAACAAAAAGAAATATATATAGAAAATTTTAAACTGAAACCCCAAGAAGACAGACTCCGCATGCAGCGCAATATCATATAAATAAGAGATGCAGTTCCCCATACTGTGTAAAATATAAAAGGTAGTACAAAGTCCAATCATTAAATTGAAAATAAAATCATTTTTTTCTACCTTCCTCACTGTCCAGCCCCTTGTAGTCCAAACATAATCCCAGGTATCAGCTCACTTCCACTCCCAGTGCCTTCCCTGTGTCAGCTCTCTTTCAGTCACCCTACCCTCTCTGTCCATCCCCCTTCCAGTGCCATCCCCACGTTTCTGCTCCCTTCCAGTCCCAGTGCCCCCTCCTTTCCAGCTTCCTCCCCATTACCCAGTCACTTACCAGTACCATTTCCAGGTGTCAGCTCCCTTTGAGCCCCCTACTTACCCCATCAGCTCCCTTCCAGCCACCTCCTCCCCACCTTTCAGCTCTCTTCCAGCCCTCACCTTCCACCTGTCAGTCCCTTCTTCCACCTCTTTCCCCTTGCAGCCTCTGCTCCTGCTTCTTACAGGACAGATGCTGCAATAAAGTTAAGTTAAAGACAAATTTAAACCTGTATGGAGCCTTCCGTCCCGCCCCTAGTGCAGCTTCACTCCCCAATGCAGCTTCATCTTCCCTCCCCAGTGCAGCTTCAACCCCCCCCCCCCCCCCCCAGTACATCATGGTCTGATTTACATACTGGCCGGATTTTTCACTGGCGGTGGCAGACCACTTGTGTGTCCACTTTTGTCATTTATTTTTTACAATGCACCTGTCCACTTAGGTATGTGGGAAGCACAACGTGGACGGTTAAAGTGAGACTGGGTGAACATGCATCGAGACTTCGTCAATCAGTACAAGCGGCCCTGATAGTTCAGCATTGCTTGGAGTTACACCATTCTTTTGAGCAGTTGATTTGGACTGTTATTGACCAAGTCCTGGAAGATCCCAGAGGTGGTGATCACACGGCGTGATTATGCCGGCTTGAACAACGATGGATTTTTAATTTGCGCTCTGTTTCCCCGATGGGACTCAATCACGAGATTGATTGGATGGGACTCTGTTGACATGCAGCCATTCACAGTTGGGAGTTTCCTGGGTTGTGAGAATCCCCTTTTGTGGTTGGTGTTCTAAGATGACGGGCATTTTGCTGTTGGCCAATCCTGAGCTGGTAGTCCCTTATTTCATCAGCTGATTTTTCGGCAGTTGTGAGTAGATTTGGGACACTTTGCAAGAACATTTTGGCAGCACTTGATACAGGGGTCGGCTTTACCCCGAAACGTGCACGTCGTGCCTTGTGCCTCGCATGGGATTCAGATAAGTGTCATTGTTGTATGAATGGACTTAAGAAAAAACACATCTTAGACATTTTTGGTGAATAAAATGGGCATGATCTGAATGGTGGGGATGATTTGAAGTACCGTCTTCCCACAGCCCGACAAAAAATTGTTGAATTGGATTTGGGATTACTACGGTATCCACATTATAGTTACTCATCTTTATTGATTACCGTTGGGGGACTGATTTTTTTGAACCTTTGCTATTTGGCAGTCCAAAGATATATATGTTAGCTAGAGTGCTGTATGGTTCTTGCAATCTGGAGGCCCCACGCAAGGAAATTGTACTATCAGCCAGCAGAGAAAGCAAGCAGCCCCTTGACATAGGAAGCATAGCGGTGTGTGTGTCATGGACTGGGCCTTACAAGTGGCAAGGGCAGCTACCGAGAGAGGACAGCCATCGCCTAAGAGGCCAAGAGGTGAATGGTAAATAGGGGGTGGTAGGAGAAGGCCAAGGATGATGACAGGACAAGAGGAGGGTACCATTATATGTTGAAAAGGAGGAGAAAGAGATCACCGAGAGACTAGATGTCAGTGGCCTACAACCTACATGCTTGTGCCTCCAAACCAAAGGCCAACTTATATGCTTGCAGAGGGTATGGCAGGGGTGAAGACAGCATTCGAGAAGGTACAGCAGCCCTACAACCAGATTACCATGCATTGGCCCTCTAGTGGTGCCATGTTGGCATAAATAAGGCCTCATTTTAACCAGAAGACATGGCAGACTCAGTCAGGCCATGGGTCTGCCAAGTACAGATACCAGATTCTAGTAGTTGCCAATCCTGGTAACAGAACCTGTCTGCCATCCACAAAGGGTCAGAGTGTTGCCATGGTGTACAGAGTGTTGTACACTGACAAAACACATCCCCTCTTCATCGCATCAGAAACAAAACTACTGTGAAGGGTCTGCCCAGTGACTGGTGTGCAGTCTGTGAAATCAGAGAATGTAGCACACACCCACACCTAAGAGGTAGGGGGTGGGGATCAGAGCACAAGACGCGGGAATGACACCCAGATAGGGCCACCTGGCATATGGTGGTAGAATCATACACGTGAGAAAAACATGAAATGGCAGCCAGTATGCCATCCCTAACATCAGTCCCAGCAGCAGCACCTGAAGGGAACAAGCACTGCAAGGGCCAATGACTAGAGCACTTGTAGGAATCAAACTCTGTCCCCCTGGGTTACATAAGCAATACCCCAAACCACAAGGCTAAAACTGCTCTCATCCCAGAGGGATTTTGATGCTAGGTACTGTAAAGGGTTCTCTGACAAGAGACACAGAGGGAACTGAGCCATCTACAGGGGCACTAAAAGCTGCCACACTGCATTAAATGCCCATGGACAGATGAGCAGCATACAACCTGATGCATAATAGATATGCGTGCCCAACACAGAGCATGCCCTGCCATCCCCCCAGTGGGTGTAGAAAGTGTGTCAGCATTCCCACAAAACAAGAAAAAGAGCTCCTGCTCACAGAGTTGGCTCAGAAACACGAACAGCAAGCAGAGTTGAGGTCACTTGCGCTTTATTGATAATACAAACCCCGACGCGTTTCGGCAAACCCCGATAATACAAACCCCGATGCCTTCATCAGGGGGACTAGAGGACTGCAAACAAATAAAATTAAAATTAAAACAAAAAACTCAATGAAAAAAAATAATAAAAAAAACTTAAATTTAAAAACACAATCATGAATAATGTGATAAGGAAGCTTATCATAGTTCAGGAAGGAGCTATAATAGAGGTGAAGTGACTCTGAACAAGCACCCTGTCTGTTCTGGTAGAAATAATAAAACAGAATGTTTCCATAAGACTACCAGTCCCAGAATGCACCAGGTTTCCAACAGCCATTAGAAGAGCTGAAGTGGGGAAACGTGTGTTCAATCAGGAGGGCTATGAGGTAATCCCCAAGCACTCATCTCCAAGGGCAGGGCTTGATTCAGCACAGCTGCGCTGTGCTAGGGTGGAGCATTCATCTAAGCAGGATAAAAGAAAAGCTTATTCTACAGAGAATCATCAGAAGCCTCATCTTGATCAGAAGGATCATCAGAAGCACCTTGATCATCCTGATCATCATCAGCAGAAGCCAGAGCTGACAGACAGAGAGAGCAAGAAACACTTTGGAAGAAAGAAGAGAAAAGCATTTGGGAGGTCTAAAGGAGTCCATAGCAGTATGTATACTGGGAGGCATTCCAGAGGCAAGCATACACCATTGGACTGGGGAAAGCCAGAGGAGTGGGGTTGCAGAGCCAGGAATCCCCGGACGGCACCTGTGAGGGAGACGGCTGCACTTGGAAGGGACCCTAAGACCAGTGCCAGAAGGTATGTGAAGAGAGATCCAGTGTCCAGGGATCTTGATTGGAAGGCTGGACATAAGAACTGGACTACATACTGGCCAGGATATTTAGAGAGGAGCTCTAACAGCAATGGAAGCTCAGGTATGAACACTGATCTATGCCCTAGCTCTTCACTGGGAAGACAGCAGGGAAACAAGTATTGTCCTGAGAGTGTTCCATTGAGAAATTCCTCTGTGCCAATCCATGATAGTGAACCTATGATAATTGAAGAAGGGGAAGATGTTAGAAATGGGGACTTTGAATACATGGATTGCTCTCTGTCTAAACTTCTGTGGTAATATGCTGTTACAAAATACAACAACCATCACAAAGAAATATAAACTTGTTCTTTAATCTACTCAGAAAAGCTTCTGAGTAGGATTTGAGCCACGTAATAGAAAGTAAACCAGCCAAGAGGGTTTCAGCTGGTAATTGTTAGCAATTGAGCCTTGCCTAATTGCCTGTGAGCTCTGGAGGGACACTTCTGAGTGTGTGTGAAGATACAGGAAGATATCCCTGAAAAAGAACAGGTTTTTTTCCTACTTTGTGGGTTTTGTTTGTTCTTTGAAGCACTGCTAAGGAGAATTAGCAGGAGCTTACAGAAAAGACCTTTCTGTTCCCATCAAGGTCTTTATGCTTTGATTTGATTGCTTAACAAGTTCAGCTGTTTTTCCTTATTTGTTTTTCTAAGTATAATACTGAAAGCAAGTATTCCTTTTTTATGTGCTACCAAGTATATCTGTGTTGGGAGAAATAACCCCATAAATAAAATATCTTCTTGGCTTTACCCTCGAGCAAGCACAACTAATTTATTGTGAACGGCTGAGTCTGGTATGAATGGACTACATTTCCCACAATCCTTTGCAAGTCATATTAATATTTGCTTTTGCCAAGACTGTGGACATTCTCACCCAGCGCCCCGTTTACAATAATCATGAGCAGTATAAAAAACAACCATGTATAAATGTGATATAAAAACAATCATATTGTACGCACAAATTGTATTATATCAATACATTAGATGAAGCGCATAGAAGTATGTAAACGTATGGCACAGAACCAATATTGCAGGTGATAGTGCTGAAAAAACAACAATATCATTAAAATACAAGAAGGTAAAAAAGTACAAATAATGAAACTAACAAATAAATAAACAATGAAATGAAAAGCTATGGGAAACTCAGACCCAAGAGCACAGATATATAACTATGTAAAACTATAGTGCAACTATAAGAAACTGCCTATGTTGCAAACCATGTGTGAATAATCTATATTGAGATAGCCCATGACTACAGGACAAGTACTTATTGAAATGGTGTGAAAATAATCTATATTGAGATAGCCCATGACTACAGGACAAATACTTATTGAAATGGTGTGAAAATATTGGTTTGAGAGACTAAGAACAATTTCGTCACATTTATTAACATGATATACAAAAAACAAACACAAATCCAGAGGTAGTGTTAAAAAGGCAGACTGTTCCGATGAAAAGCAAAATAATGTTAAACGCTGAAACTAGCGCGCTTTAGAAACATGTATATAGAACCCAAATACTAATCAATCTGCACCAACGTAGTAAAATAACTATGTAGTGCTGAGGTCTAACCCCATGGAAACCAGCACTTTGCAATCATAAACTGAAACTATGCAATCATAAACTGAAACTCCTTATCAGAGCCGAATAGTAAAAAACTCTATTGTGCTGTATTGTTTTTTCAAAAGCGGTGCTCTGCACTCGTAAACGGAAACTCTTTACAGAATCAATTAGTAAAGAACTTTATATTGCTGTGTTGTCTGACCCTATGAATACCGACGTATCTGCATTTGCAAACTGAAACTCTTTTAAAAAATGAAGCTATTATTAAAAATGGAAACCACTGCTCTGTAAAACTGAAAACCTTTTCAAAACCAAATAGCAAAAGAAATGAAATATGTAGTATTATGTTGTCTAACCCTTTTAAAAAAACGGCACGCTGCGCTCATGAACTGAAACTATTTAACAAAGCCGATTAGTAAAAGAAACTATGTAATGCTGTATTGTCTAACCCCATGAATATCAGCGCACCGTGATCGCATACTGCAACTTTTTTTAAATATATATATATATATATATATAAAAAATGCTATTGTGTTAAAATGTGGAAACGTGAACAATGAACAAAGCAAAGAACACTGACCGTGTAAAGCAGTCACAAACCTAATAATAGGAACCGACGCAGGGGGTCATAACCATTCTAAAAAATATTAATTCAAAACCTTTTACAAAAACTGTATGCATATTGAGAAGGAACATACAGGTCATGACCCCCATCTCCTGCCTAGACTATTGCAACTTCCTCCTTGCTGGTCTCCCTCTGAATCATCTCTCTCCCCTTCAATCTGTTCAACACTGAGCTTCATGGCTAATTTTCCACCAGCCTCGATATGTTCATATAACCCCTTTTCTCAAGTCACTTCACTAGCTCCCTATCCATTTCTGTATCCAGTTCAAACTTCTCCTACTGGCCTTTAAGTGCATTCATTCTGCTGCTCCTCACTCCCTGTCCTCTTATCTCTCCCTACTCCCCTCCTCCTGAACTCTGCTCCTCTGGCAGAGCACTTCTATCTGTGCCCTTCTCTTCTACTGCTAACTTCAGATTTCTCTTTCACCTTGTTGCTCCTTATGCCAGGAATAAATAGAGTCTGTTCTTCAGGCTTCATCTCTGGAATGACACTATTTCACCAGCTGCCCAAGCACTACCTAAATCAACAACTTCCAAGAATAAAAACAAAGCCCCCTGGTACTCCTTCGATATAAAGCAGGTGAAGATCACATTAAGAAGATTTGAAAGACGATGGAGGAGGTCTAAGAATCTATCAGACCACCAAGAGTACATGAAAAAGTAAAAAGAATACAATGAACTAATTCTAAATTATAAAAAAACACCATCATACAAACATCATCACAAAATCCCATAAATGCCATTGAGAGCTATTCTCCATAGTGAAGGATCTAACCAAAGTCTCAAAGTCAAGCTACCGTTTCAATAACCCCAGAGGTTTATGCAACCCACTTACAAAGCAAGCTCTTCTGTTCACTACCCACATCAATCCAATCCTTCACGCCAACAGCAAAGCAAGACCACCCAAAGATGTGGACGACATTTTACTCAATCTCAGAGGATCATTGCATTAACTGCTAAAATCCTTGAACACAACCACCTCCTCTCTGGATCCCTACCCACCTGCCTGGATAAAGACGATATCACAAGAAATAGCATCTTCACTCTATAGAATAATAAATCTTTGCAAAAAGGATACATTTATGTCACCACTATTGGATATCTCATCCATAAGACCTCTCCTAAAGAACAACGCTACTGATCCAAGCTCCCCAGCTTCTTATCGACCCATATCCAGCATTCCACTGATATCTAAACTAATCAAAAAGACGAGTCTACATCATCTACAAGATCATGTCGACTCTACCTTCCCACTTGACCACCAACACCACAGATTCTGAGAGTTCCATGGAATAGAAAACCTAATAACATCCTTACTGAACACAATCTTTAAAGGAATCAAGAACAGCAAGCAAGACTTCATACTACTGTTCATAGACATAACATCCGCATGTAATTCAAATATTACACTCCATACTCCTTGACAGGTTGATGGAGATGGGAATAAGTGACACCCCCTTAACATGGTTTAGATCATATCCTTCCGACAGAAAGACTCATATCAGGATTAAAGCAACACCTCAAGACCCTTCTCACTTAATCAAGGACTTCCTCAAGACTCTGGACGCTCCGCCCTCCTATTCAACACTTACATACAGCCAGTCTGCAAAATAATTCAGGAGCACAACATACATTACCACTTATATGCTGACAACCTAATGATATACTCCATTTTCAACATCAAGAACCCTGACTGCTCTAATATCTCATCTTGTATGACAGCAGTCACGAAATGGCTACTATAACACAACCTAATAATTACAACATATCTGAAGCCCTCATAATCACAACAGAGCATATATCCCCCTCATAATCTACTAATAGGCAACTGGTCAATTCCAATTAAGACTGAAGTAAAATACCTTGGAATACACCTAGATCAAAGGCTCAATTTCCAATCTCACATCAACAAGACTGCCTCCAAAGCCTACTATAAAATCAAGATCCTGCAAAATCTATGGCCCTTACTCAACCACAATCATTTCTTCTGTCTGCCAGGCACTAATCACCCCGCAGCTAGATTACTGCAACCACATCCTTCAAGGTCTGCCTAATTGTGCAACTCAAGTTCTACAGCTAGCTCAAAACACAGCAGCCAGACTAATCACCAGTACAAAGAAACGCGATCACATCACCCCTATCCTAAAATCCCTACACTGGCTCCACGTCCAATCACAAATAAAATACAAGACCATAATGCTGGCATTCAAGATATTACACAATCAGTCAGCCGAATGTCTGACCAGATTAATCAAATGAGTTCCAGACACCCGATCAAGGAGAACGCAAAACCTGAACACTCTTGACAGCTAATATTTCTACGTACACCTCACAATCTGCACTTCACAGTGTTTGAATTCTACACCCCATCACTATGGAACTCTCTCCCGCCCCACCTGAGAGCAACCTCAGATATCACCAACTTCAGAAAGTACCTAAAAACTCATCTATTTACAGAACACTTCGACACTATAGAAAACACACAAACTCACCAATAAATCCCCACCTTTACACAACAAGCTGCCATACTAAGCAAAGTACAAATCTATTATAAATAGTTAAAATGTTATAAAGAATCCTCTACCAATTGTTAAATATGAATAGTAGTAGTTTTTACCGTTTTACTGTTCCATGTAAACCATTTTGTTTCATTGTAAACCGCTTTGATAATACTGGAAAATGGTATATAAGAAAATGTTAGATAAATAAATAAATCTCTGCCCCTTTTCAAATCTAGGCTGAAAACGCACCTCTGCAAGGCCGCTTTTGGATCCTGATCCACTTAGTAGCCAATGCATTTCCTTATCTTTCTCCTAGATGTACCCTTGTCCTCATCTGTTGTGATATCTTGATTAGATTGTAAGCTCTGATGAACAGGGACCGTCTCTTACATGTGTTTGTACAGTGCTGCATACACCTTGTAGCACTATACAAATGATCAGTAGTAGTAGTAGTAGAAAGGTGCCCCTAAGGTTCCATCCTGCACTGACAGCTGCCCACGGTGGGTGGTGATACAGGCCCAGGGAAGTGGCACACTGCACTGATCAAGTGTACGTGCACTCACACCATCACTAGTACCACTACAACCCCAACTGCTGCTGATATGATAAGTGTGACAAGGTCCACGCAGCACTGTACATACACATTTAACAGATAGTCCCTGCTCCTCTGAGATTACAAGCTAGGCAAGATAGAAAACACAACAGCTATGAAGTAGGATATGCATGGTGGAATGGTATGGGAACACATCATTAGAGAGCAGGGGATAAGGAGGGTGGGATCCAACAGCAGCCTCGAAGAGGTGAGTCTCTAGTACAGAATGGAAAAGGGCCAGAGATGACAACTGAGGAACCAACACACAATCATGGTCATGACGAGTAGCAAGGTGAGAAGCTATACATCCAGAGTTGGCGGTGTTAGGGAAGGACACAGATAGGAGCGATTTGCCAGAAGAGCAGTGTGCAGAGGGGAGTTCTAGTGAGACCTTGGAAAGGAAGGGTAGTGAGCACCAGGCACAACGAGGGCATGTATTAGTCATTGGTTGAACTGCAAATCTCAGGCACTGCAATGGGTTCCACATTTGCACCATAAAATACATTTTCTCCATATATTTTGATGGATAAAGCCATGTGTTCTTATATGCTTTCATCTACAAGTTGGCAAAAGATGTTGCAAATGTGGCACCCATTGTAGTGCCTGATATTTGCAGATAAAAATGATCTTCAAAAAGAAAAAAAAATCCTTAATGCAATATATGGAGAAAACTGCTTTATGGAAAAGATTTATTGATAACATATTTATAATTTGGCGTGGATCAGAAGGTGAGTATCAAGATTTTTTTGGTTGCTTAAATACCTGCGATCCAGCTATAAAATTTGAGATGTTCTACAATAGTTCTTCTATTAATTTTTTAATCTCTATAGTTGATGATAGATTTGTTATGACAGTTTATTCTAAAAGCACTGTTTGAAATACCTTCTTACATTTTAATAACTTCCATCCTGAAGCATTAAAACGGAGGTTTACTCTTTTCACAATGTTTATGGTTTTGCTGAATCTGCTCTTCCACAGCCACATAAAGCTAAAATTTTACAGCTTAAATTCTCGGTTCATTATTATCCGAAATTAGTGGTAAATCAAGCTTTTAGGAGTGGAAGAGTAGCCTAGTGGTTAGAACACTGGCTTGGTAACCAAGCAACCAGGGTTCACTTCCCACTAGCACTCCTTGTGGCCTTGGGCAAGTCACTTAACCCTCCATTGCCTCGGAAGAAAGGCCTGGCAATCTACTTCCGGTGACACTGCCAAGAAAACCCAGGAGCTTCTGGGTTGTCAGGAGTCAGGACTGACTCGAAGGCACAAACTGCATTGCGAGCTTTGTATAACCATCAGGAATTGCTGTTGAAGGGAGATACTTTTAAGAATAAAGATATAAATTGTCTAACATTTATCATGCAATTATTTCTATGGGCAATTGCAATAATTAAAATTGTGCGTAAGTCTTGGTCAGTCTTGAAAGGTACATTCGATCATTCAGTAAAAAGAACTACTAATTTTATTTATTTATTTAACAGTATTTTTAAACCGCCTTATCTTATTAATCAAGGTGGTATCACAGCAAACAATCGGGTAAAGTGAGTGTGTTAATCATGCAGTGAGGGTGCAATTTAGTTGAGTGTGTGTTGTATCGTGTGCTAGATTGGGGTGAGCTATGTACAAGGTGTGGTGTGTTGCGTGCTAGAATGGTTTGAGCTATGTACAGTGTGGGCTATATACAGTGGTGCTGTAAAACATTATCTGTACAGGCAGCAATATGTGCTGTTATACATTCTCTTAGGTTATGTGATGTGTCCATAGTGTTCTATGAACAGCATGGTTTTTAGCTGTTTTCTAAAGTCTTTGAGGTCTGTAGTTGTCCTCAAGTCGTCTGGTAGTTTGTTCCATATAGTTGGAGCAGCCATGGAGAGAGCTCTGTCTGTTGTGTCCTTGCGTGTGTGTTTGAATTCACCTGGGGTGCTGACTCGGTTGCGTGTTTGTTTTCTTCTAGGACGAGTGCTGTTGTCTGGTTGAATGAGGGTGTGTAGGCTGTTGGCTGATGTGTGCTGATTTATCTTAAATAGGTTTATGATAGTTTTGTATCTGATGCGTGCACCGATTGGGAGCCAGTGTAAGTCTTTTAAGGTGGGTGTGATGTGGTCCTGTCTTGCAGTACCGGATATTATTCGTGCTGCAGTGTTTTGTGCTAGCTGGAGTGGTTTGAGGGCTTGTTTCGGTAGTCCCAAGTATATCGGATTGCAGAAGTCCAGTATTGGGGTTATCAGTGCTTGGAGGACGGTACGAAAGTGTTCTGGGGCAAGGAGTGGTTTCAGTCTCCTGATGATTCGCATCTTGTAGTAGACTTTTTGCATTGTTTTGTCTATGTGTGGCTTGAGGTTTAGCTTGTTGTCCAGAGTAACTCCAAGGTATCTCACTTCTGATTTTATTGGAATAGTAGTGTTTTGTATCTTGATGTTTGGCGGGTGTATGAAGCTTTGGTTCCGAGTGATTATTAGAGCTTCAGTCTTGTTGTAGTTTATTGCAAGGTTGTTGTTTTGACACCAGCTTGTCATTTGGGTAAGGCAGTCTGTTATCTTGGAGAAATCCGGGTTGTCGATTTCTATTGGGGTGTATATCATGATGTCGTCTGCATATATTGTGTATTGAATGTTGTTCTCTTTCATGATGTCGCATATCGGTTGGATGTAGATGTTAAATAGGAGGGCTGAAAGTGCGGATCCTTGAGGTACTCCTTGGCGGACATTTATGGGTCGGGAGGTGTTGTGTCCCACCTTGACCTGTAGCTGTCTTTCGGTTAGGTATGAGTGGAACCATTTCAAAGTGATACCGTGTATACCAGTGTTCTTTAGTCTTTCCAGGAGCGTGTTGTGGTCCACTGTGTCGAAGGCTGAGGAGATGTCGATGAAGATCATTATGATTCCCTTCCTGTTGTTGTCAATTATTCTTAGGATGCTGTCGAAGAGGTAGATCAGTAGCGTTTCGACTCCGTGGTTGGGACGAAAGCCGTGTTGGTTGTCGTCGAGTGTTTCATGTTTGTCGATGTGTTCCTGGAGTTGTAGTTGTACCGTTTTTTCGATGATTTTTGCCAGGAAGGGTATGCTGGAGATCGGTCGGTATGCTGCTGGATCCTTTTTGTCGAGTGTTGTTTTCTTTGTTATTGGTCTTACTGAGGCAAGCTTTAGTTGCTTTGGCATGAGTCCTTGAGTGAGTGAGTTGTGTACTATTTTGTGTATGGTGTGAATGAAGTTTGATTTGGTGGCTTTGACCCATGATACTGGGCATGGGTCTGTAGGAGCAGTGCTTGTGTTGATTGTAGAGATGATGTGGGATATCTGCTCTGTTGAGGGTGAGTAGAATGTGCCCCAGGTTTTGGTGTGTATGTCTGTCCTGGTGGTCCCACTGGGTGTTGTACGCTCTGTGGAGTGGAATTTGTCTTTGATGTGGTCGGCGAATTCCTGTGGGTCCACTTGTACTTCCCCTTCTGTTGTTTGCTCTTTTGTGAGGATCTTGACTATTTCAAAGAGCTCTCTGGGCTTGTTGATGGAAGTATTTATCAAGTTTGTGTGGAATTCCCTCTTTGATTGGTTGATGCATTCATTGTATTGTTTTTGTTTTGTTAGGTAGAGATGTTGGTCGGCTGCTGTTTTGTTTTTTCTCCATCTCCGTTCAATCTTCCTGAGCTCCCTCTTTTCCTGACGTATTTTTGCTGAGTACCAAGGTTTGTTTTGTCTCCTGTTGTGTTGGTGTTTCTCGTGCCCTCCACCGGATGGTTTGGCGGCGTTAGCTAAGATGCTGTTCCATCTGGAAACTTGTTCCTCCAGGTCATCTGTAGGAATGTTCAGGTGTTGTGTTGTGTTCTGTATGAATTCGTCCCTGTCGAAATTCTTGAATCGTCTTTGTGTGTGTGAGTTGTTTGTTCTTTCGTTTGTCTGGTCCTCTTGAGATCGTATCTTTGTCTCAATTAAGTAATGGTCAGACCATGGCACTGGGGTAATGGTGGGTGGAGAGATTAGGTCTCTTGAAGTTATGTAATTGGATGCGAAGATGAGGTCTGGAGAAGATCCATGTCTGTGCGTTGGAGCGTTGATTGTGTGAATTGAAGTGAGGTCATTGCTTGCAGGAAGGCCTCTGCGTCTTTGGCATTGGTGGACTTGAGGTTGAAGTCTCCAATCAGTAGTGCTGGTTTGTTGTTTGTTGTTATGGCACAGGCTTCTTCGAGTATGAAGGCTAATTCGTCGGGTGGAGCTCTGGGTGCTCTGTAGGTTAGGCAGATTGCAATGTTTTTGTTTTTGATGCTGATTGTGTTACATTGCTGAGTATTGGAGAAGCTATGTGTCTTAAAGATGTCCTATGTCCTGCAGTATTACCAAAAGAGGTTCCCTCTACACGTGAAGAGTCTAGTCATTTTGCATGCTTAAAGTGTCAGATCTGTTCCTTCACCACAGAAAAGGCTAAATTTCTAAATCCAATGGATAATAGAAAGTACTATTTATAACATTGCACCTCTTGTATCTCAGAAGATGTGATATACATGATTACCTGCCCGTGCAACAAATGTTACACTGGGAAAACATCACCACCATTTTGGGTTAGAATGACAGAACATAAATCACGTTTAAATACACAGCATAAAGAGGCACCTATTATAGAGCATTGTTTATGGAAATCACATCAACTTGAGGATCTACAATGTTTGGTAATCATGTACCTGCAAATATAAGAGGGGGAGATTGTGGTAAACTGTTAATTCAGCATGAACGGTGCTGGATTTTCAGGCTAAAGACAATAGAACCTTTGGGGCTTAACTGCAATAGAATGGAAAGCATTTTTTGCTAAAACTTCCTGTAGTTGGTTTAACTTTGCCTTATGGCGATATTGTCTTACAGAGGTTAAGTTTAATTGATATTTTGATCATTTGCCTATTTTGATGGTCAGACAGTATTTTAAATCTCTGTGTCTTCCGTTGAGGTTAAACAAGTGGAAGAACGATATTGCCATTGATGGAAGTCGTTAGTGCTCCCTAAGTGAGAAGATGGACTAAAGGGGAAAAAACAAACACATGAAGCAGCTTTTGTGAAACAGAGGCTTTTGTCGGGTTCAAGTTTAATAGCCATTCAGCTCTGTTCATCATTAAGATAAGTAACTATTTGCACTTACTGAAGAAAAATGAAAAATCACTTTTTCTATCGTTTGCACTTTATTGAAGAAAAGACAGAACATACATTTTTACTACATGGATTATAACTGTTGCTGCTGCTGTTAAAATAATTTATTTATAGATATATATTTCATATTGCAATCCCTTTAAGGGTTTATTTTTATTTTTATTTTTTTTTACTGGATCAGTGATGGTGGTCTGAGAAGAGCCAAGTAGTATCAGCAGCATTATTTGGCAGACACCGAGAACCTTTCTCCTCAAACTAGTAGTTCCAAAGTGTTGATTTAACTTTGGAATACTCCAGTTAATTTTGAAGTTTTGACATCTTTTTCTACCTTGCTTTGTAACCCCAGCATTCCTGCATCCTGCTATTGTACCAGAGTGCTGCCATTTCCACTGTGGCATCTGCTGCCTTGTGCTTACCCCTCCTATACAGTCATCAGCACTGGCCAAACCTTGATAACTTCGTGGACCAACGGTGGTTGATATGTTCCACCCCCTCAGTTGGCCATCCTTGATGTGTGGTGTCAACAATTGCTAGCACATCTTCACTGGCAAGGTACCTTCCATACCTATAGCATCACTACCTTCCACCAACTCTGGGTCCTGCCTTGGTCCTAGCACATCAATATCCTCCCCAACCAGGTGCCCCACCTCTGTCTCTCCCTCATCCAATTGTGACTGTCTTAGACAGGACACTTCCCTGTGCAGCCCCACAGCCTTATACCAGCATGCAAACACAGCTTTATATAGGTGGTTCGGATATGCATCACTCACCTAGTAGCCAGGCATCATTGAGGTATCCAGTGGCAGCCGCCTGCCCCAGGCCAGACTGATAATATAAAAGCATCATGGCAAGATCCAGGAAAGCACACACACACAGTTGTGTGATGAACATGTCAGCATTGACCACAACCTGCATGTTTATTGAGTGGTATGGTTTCCTGTTGCGGTATGACCTCTCATCCTGCCCACACAGTCTAAGGCCACATGAATGCAGTAAATTACACCTAGGATTGATGGGAAGGATGCAATCTGGTAGAAGGTCTGTTGTCTGGCCTCTGGTGTAGCTGGGAAGCAGACTTATTTATGGAGCCATCTGAGAAGAGCAGTTGTAAATGATCCGATGCATTGTGACATTACCGACTGTGTGATACCTGTGGTTGCCTCCAGCACATGCTGGAAGCTTCCAGTAGTGAGAAAGGCCAGGGCAGTGGTCACCTTGAAAGTCACAGGCATTGCATGGCTTCTTCCAGTTGTGGGCTCCAGGTAATGTCTAAGCATGGCATAGAAATCTGTAATGGTGGCAGTGTCAAGGCGGTACCACTGGAACACCTCCTCTGCAGTCAGCTGCAGGTTCATGACCCTTGGTTGGTACACCTAGGGCATCCGGTAGTGTCTCCTCCCTGCCTGGGCCACTGCCGACTCCTGCTGGTGCTGTTGCCTTGCCTGTCTGTGGCATCTGCACCTCAGGTGTTGCATGGGTAGCTACCACATCCCTTGTCATTTATAGTTTCTTGCCCAGTTTAACTAGGCATTGGCCGGCAGAAGTCCCCATAGTGATGCGTCCAGAGTTTTGTGCGACCATCCATTAACTCAGGAATGTCCAACAGGTAGATCGCGATCTACCTGTAGATCGTGGAGGCGTCAGAGGTAGATCGCCAGCCCCACTTGGATCCATCTCTCCAGCGGTTCGCCCTGTTGCTAGGAGAGAGCTTGTGCCGGCAGGTCGTCTGCCGAGGGCTTGCCGCCGCTGCTGATCCTTTGCCTGTCTTTTTTACCTGCCTGCGGGAATCTTGCCTGCGGGTGTATTGGGGGCGCTTGTTGTTTTCATGCCAATAGTTTGTGGTAGCCCAGGGGGCCGCCACCCGGGCCCCGTGACGAGATGCCACAGGCCCGGCATCATAACTGGTCTCCTGCCTCTCAGAATCATTCTTGCCCCCGCCCCAACACCCCTTAGAAGTGTGTTATATACCGGGCGATATCCATTCACCCTGGATTTACCTGAATACTCTTACCGTATTAGTTGTGTCATGTGCTGGTCGTTGGTCGCATTATAGTTCGCTTTCATTAAACATTTTTGGGCAGACACAACAAAGTGTCAAGAATTTGGTGATTTTGGTGGGATTTTCCAATTTTGTTCTAACTTGCCTATGGCCTTGCCTTCGAATTGGTTCAAACCACTGTGACTTTTGCTTGCCTCTGCAATTTTATTTTGCCTTGCCTTTGCGTTGATTCTACACTGTGTGCAGAATTTATTAAATCTCGTGTGGTGGTATTTGAACTTGTTTGGCGGTATTTGATTTTATCTAGTTTTCTGGACAGGTGTTTGAGGTTTTTTGATGATTTTTTGGTGGTATTTGGTTATTGGTGCCAGTATGATGAATTATTGTTTTTACTTTTAGAACTGCATGTGTGGTTTTGGCATCTCCAGTCCTTGTATTGCACATCATCTAGAGGTCTTCAGTTCCTGTTGATCTTTAATACTTTGGGACAGTGACAGTTTGGGACCAGATTCAGCCAGTGTTTATACTAACTTAGCAGATTTGGCCTTCTTACATCCAGCCACCTCAGTATAACAAAGATGAGTGTTCCAAAGAAGAGCAAAACCTACCACTCTCATGATGAATGGGAAATGGACTACTTCTTCATCATGGTGAAAGACAAGTGTTGTTGTCTAATTTGTAATGCCCCACTATCCTTGCCCAAAAAGGGTAATCTGGAACATCATTATAAGGCTCTGCATAGCAATAGGTTTGATGCCGATTTTCCACCCAAAATTGAAATTCGTAAACTGATGCTCAAAGGACTTAAATCAAAATTGGCTACTCAGCAACAGTTGATGGCGAAGCCAAGGTCACATTCGGTCAATGCAACCATAGCATCCTTCAAGGTCAGCAACCTGATCGCAAAGAAATGCAAACCTTTTACTGAAGGGGAATTTGTAAAAGATTGTCAGCTGCTTCAAGAAAACAATCTTTTTGAAGGATTTAAAAATAAGAAAGAGACCATAGCTGCTATTCAAGATGTACAATTGTCAAGAAACACCATCGTGCGGCGAATAGAAAAGATGTATGGAGACACAACTGAACAATTGTTGGAGGATGTTTCAAATTGTGTCACTTTCTCACTCCAATTGGATGAATCTGCAGACATAAGAGACAAAGCCCAGTTACTAGTCTTTATCTGGATGTTTTTTGAAGACTTCAATGTTAAAGAAGAACTACTTGGAATGATTTCTTTAAAAGGGAGAACTACCGGTCAGGAAATATTCAGTTCTTTCCATTCTTTTGTGACAAAGAGTAATCTTCCATTGCATAGACTTGTTTCCATCACTACTGATGGAGCAAGAGCAATGACAGGTGAGACAGCATGACGACCTCCCAGATTTCCTTTCTTACCACTGCATCATTTACCAGCAAGTTTTGGCAAGCAAGAGACTCAATACAAAAAGACTGTCATGGACATCACTTTCTAACCGGGTAGCCAGACCCGGCGCTCACCCTTTAATTATACCTTGCTTCCCCCCCCCAGACCCCTACCCCTGTCTTTCAACTGCTTTTCTCTTTTTCCTTTCCCACAAATTACTCCGATAGCCAAGTATGGTAACAACTGGTCGCAGCTTTATTTCACATAACAAAACCATAACAGGAACAATGATCCCACACCCCCCCCCCCAGCGGAGCGATGCATCACCAGCCATGCTACTAGCAAAGCGACCTCGCCTCCGCTGTATCCATGGTCACACCACCGGCAACATTCCGACCACCCCTATCCGACTTCGCCATATTACTAGCAAAAGTCTTCCAGGGGTAGTCCGGGTCGAGGGCACCCCGCCCCCGTCCCAAGCCGCCTAAGGCTCCGGACCCCGGAAACCTCCGGGATCCCACCTCACCCCCCCCCCTCCAGCTGCGACACCCCTACACCAGCCTCGCTACCGCAAAGGCTGGGTGGGCGGATGGGCTGCTGCACCTCCCGCCAAACTGCCTGTGCTCTGGCGAGTCTCGCGCACGCCAGAGCACATGGCTGCCTGCATGCTGATTGGCTCCGCTCGCCCCCCTCCCGAGCGGAGCCAATCAATTTAAAAAACGCACCGTGTGCACATCATGCATGGCCTGCGCGGCCCCCTTTCCTACCCCCCCCCCACCCCCGTGCACGAGCAGGGTCCCGCGCCAGGCAGAGCACCCGGTTACGAGCAGGCGCCGGGACCCTGCCCGCGCCTTTATTCAAAATTGTAAATTTAGTTTGTGGAAAAACACTTCAAAGACGGCTTTTCAATCTTACTCTTCATGAAGGGGCAGCGGAAATAATTTTGCACACAGATGTAAGGTGGCTAAGTAGGCACAAATTTCTGCAAAGATTTTGTGATTTGCTAAATGAAATAATAAGTTTTTTGAAGGAGAGGGGAGATGACCAAAAAGAGTTGGAAGATGAGGAGTGGTTATATGATCTGGCATTTCTCGCTGACTTTACAGGCGAACTAAATGATATGAACCTTGAACTACAAGGTAAAAACAAATGCATTGGTGAGATGAGTACAGTTTCATCCTACAAGAGCAAATTTGAGCTAATGATGACTGTCCTTGCAAACAACAAACACTTTTGATCATTTTCCTAATACGCAGGACCATCTGGGACAATATCCAAATTTTGTTTTTCAGAACGAGAAATAGGTGACAGAAATCTGTTCTGTTATCCAGGAATTTGAAAATAGATTCTGTGACTTCCAAAAAATTGGAACGGTTGTGGAGTACTCGTCATACCCATTCAAAGTAGATGTGGACATTCAAGAAACTGCAGCTGCTATCAGTAAAAATTACTCATTGAACAAGCCATCTCTTGAAAATGAAACATTAACCCTTAAAAATGACATTTTTCTCAAGACCCATGCTCAGCAAGAATCATTTTGGAAGCTAGTGCCTAGAGACAGCATTTCCCAACTTGAGAAGATGCAGTGAAGCTGTATACTCCTGTTTCAGTTCAACTTATTTGTGTGAATCTGCGTTTTCCCATCTGAAAATGACGAAGAGTACACAACGCTCCAACATGATAGATGAACATCTCCAGGATTCCCTGAGACTGGCCCTCACGCAATATTTACCCAACTTCAAAAAGCTGGTGGATGAAATGCAGGCTCAGATGTCTCACTAATGAGCAAGATCAGCCTGGATCAATCCTCGACCTAAATTTAACACAAATTACTCAATAAAAGTTAAAGAAAAAATGTATTTTCCATTTCCCCTCACAGTTCTTACTGGATCTTCGTCTCTCTGTTTTGTCTTCGCTTAATTTACTTAACAGCTGATCACATCCAAGTAAATGACAGAAGGTTCATTAAAATTGTGGGGGGGGGGGAAATCCTCCAACTTTATTAGGTTAAAATTTAATTTGAAACTAATTTGAAACTTAATTCTGTTTGAAGTTGGACATGCCTGCCTTAACTGGTTAAAACCCTGGCCTAGAAATACAGTTTTCACCCTTTCGTCTGGACGTACACTGTCGCTGAATATCAGTGTTCCATGTGGAGGTGGTGGCCACAGCCATTCGCTGCCCAATTATGCCCCTGTGTATACACGGTTATATCATGGCAGGCTGCGTCAATATAGTAGTTTACCCGTGTTGGGCCCTCTTACACAGTTTTCGGCTTGATTTACCTGCCTATCTGCTGCCTAACATTTGACTTATTGGGCCAAATATTTCTTAATATCTCTAATAAGGAGAAATTTCACTTACCGTTAATTTCCTTTTCTAGAATCCTGTTAGGCCAGTCCAGTCCAATGGGTTATGTCCCCCTACCAGCAGATGTTGGAGACAGAGAAAAAAAGCTACCAAAAGCTTGATTGGTTGAGCTCTGGTAGATAAATAACTGTATCCCTAGAGGTCGCCTTCAGTATACTCTGACAAAGCCAAGAAACAGACACCAAATAAGGCATAATACCCGAACAACTGAGCGCTGCTCTCATGCCATGGCCAGAACTATAGATTATAGTTCATTTAGCTTGATATACGGCCTATAGCAGGTAGCAGCTAGGTTGTTAAGGAAGTGACATGAAGCATCAACCTTTCATGATGTGTGGCAACGAAAGAACTGCCACATAAAAATGTGATCATTGGCTGTCAAAAAGTGAAGCAACAACCCTTCATGAAGTGCAGAAACAAATGAACTGCCATAGAACAATATGATCATTGGCTGTCAAAGTACCCAGAATGGGTGGGTCCTGGACTGGTCTAGCAGGATTCCAGGAAAGGAAATTAACGGTAAGTGAAATTTCTCCTTCCAATTCATCCTGCTAGACCAGTCCAGACCAATGGGAAGTACCCCAGTTAACCCACTTCAGGGCGGGAAGAGACAGCAGTTGCCACCAAACTGCACCACATCACCCGCTTGGAAATCAAGGTGAGGGTGCCCAGGTTGTGAGCACTCTGCTCTTGGGGCAGAGTGGGCCTTGAGTCCCTCAAGCACCAGCCTACCCTGGAGGATGTAGCCCGACTCATTGGTTGTGTAGAGCCATTTGTAATGGAGACTGTGAAGGCCGCAAGGTCCTTCTGAGGCCCCACAAACAGTATAAATAGAGATCAGATTTGAGAAAGGCATTGGAGACTCCCGAGAGTGCCGTAGCTCCCTACTGAGATCTATGGTGCGAAGTCCTATATTGATGCCCGCATTGTTCTCTTGAAAGGCAGGAATCAAAATCATCCAATTTGAGCGAAATGGTATAAGCACCTTTGGTAGGAGGAAGGCATCACCCAGAGGGACACACAACTCGGAGACTTTCATGGCCAATATTAACGGCCACTAGGAGGAGGGACAAGTCCCGGAATGAGATATGTTTGAGCGGCCTGAAGGATGCCCAGATAAGGCCCTAAGGACCAAGCACCCGCATACCCCTGAGAAAGCTAGAAACTTCTGCAGGAGACACAAATGAGCATCCTCCAAACAGGTTAATGCAGAGACATGAACCCAGAGAGCCTAGGGCCCAACCAGAGCTGAGAACATTCTGAAGGAATTACATAATATCCAGGATCTGAAAAGTGCTGCCAAGAGCACCAAGACTCAAAAAATGCCACACTCTTGTAGGCTAAATATGGAACTCGTTCATGAGTACCGGGTCCTGGCATAAGAGTCCTTTTCGGGTACCCAAAAATTGGGGCTCCACTACCAGAAGCCATACCAGGTCAGCGTAGCATGGACTCCATGGCTAGTAGGGTGCTATCAAGATGGCCAGACCCCTGTGAAAGTCTATGCGGAGGAGAACCTTCCCGATCATGACCCAAGGAGGAAAGCTGTAAAGAGCCACTGACTCCGACCAAGGGAGAGCTAACATGTTGAGACTGCTGGACCCGTGCTCCTTCCGCCAGCTGAAGAATTGAGGAGCTTTGGTATTCACCACCATGGCCATGAGGTTGAGCATTGTCATGCCCCAGCAGCAAACTATCTTGAGAAATGCCTAAGGAGCAAACTTCCATTCCCCAGATTCAGCGCATGTCAACTGAGGAAGTCCGCATGGACATTCTCGATACCTGCAATGTGCTGAGCTGACACAGCTTACAGATAGGTTTCCACCCAAAGGAAGAGGAGACTCAACTCCTTGGCTGCCCCTGGACATTTTGAGCCCTCCTGTCTGTTGATATAGGCGAGCGTGGTGGCATTGTCAGAGAGGACCCTGACTGCCTGGCTGTGAAGAAGTAGAAGAAAGGAGAGTAGTGCGAGGTGGGCTGCTCAAGCTACGAAATGATTGGTGGTCCAATGCACTTCCTGATGGTTCCATGATCCCTGAACTGCTCTGTTGCAGCAAGGAGTTGTATAAGCCTGCATACCTAATTGTAAATAGTTGTTACCTGTTAACCTGTTATCCATGTTTATTTACCCTGTTTATTGTAAGTGCATTGAACTGCCCTCTTTGCACAAATACGTTTCCTGTAAACCGCGCTGATAATAAATAGTGCAGTATAGAAAAGCAATTAAATAAATAAATAATAAATAAGGAGCCCCCCAGTCTGTCAGGCTGGCATTGGTCATTACCCCCACCCAGCGAGGAGTGTCTAAGGGCATCCCACAGCATATGCTGGCCAGATGCAGCCACCACTGGAGCAACCTGCAAACTGATCGCGGACCCTGCAGGTGAAAGCTGTAATCCGGACAGACCAAGGCCCAATGGCTCAACAGAGAAGGTTGCGCTCATGCCCAGGGAACCACATCAACAGTCACTGTCATGGTTCCCAGTAGCTGCAGGTAGTCCCAAGCTCGAGGGCGAATCTGCATCAGGAAGAGTCGAAGCTACCATGAGATCTTCTCTCTGTGGTCGTGCATTAGGTAGCCCCATCCTTGATGCATGTCAAACCTCGTTCCTAGAAAATCAAGGGATTTTGAGAGGTGCAGAAAACATTTGGCCTGATTAACCACCCAGCCGAAGGACTTGAGAAAGATGATAACAAGGGCAATAGCGACCACGGCCTCTCCATGAGACTTCGCCAGAATGAGCTAGCTATCCAAGTAGGGGTGAACCCAAAATTCTGTATTTCTGAAGAGCCGCCACAACCACTACCATGACCTTGAAGAAGGTGCGTGGTGCCGTCACAAGCCCAAAAGATAGCGCTCACAACTAATAGCTGTGAGCCCTAACGGTGAAAACAGAGGAACCATTGTCGATCGCTGGGGATAGGAATGTGAAAGTAGGCCTCGGCAAGGTCCAAGGAGGGAAGGTGGTTTCCTGGGTGTAGCACTCAGATAACGCACCAGAGGGTCTCCACTCTTAACGAGCGATTGAATTCTTTTAAATCCAGAATGAGCCTCCACGAACCATCTTTCCTTGGGACCACAAAATAGATAGAATACTGCCCTTGTCCTCTTTCTGGCTCGAGTACTGGAGAGATGGCCTGAAGCTGTAAGAGTCATTGCAGAGTGGCCCTTATGGCCAGCTGCTTGCCGGCAGAAGCACAGGGGGAGATGACAAAGGCATCTGCAATGGATCTTGTGCACTCGAGTGCATAGCCAAAATGAACAACACATCGAGAACCCACCGGTCATTGGTGATCTTGGCCCACACCCGGAAATAAAGGGACAACCAGCCCCTGACCGGGGGCATCCCAGAGTGGGTTGACCAGGCGTCAGGAAGAAAAGCAGGAGGCTCCAGAGAACTTCGAGGTGGAGGAGAAGGAATTCTTGTGCCAGTAAAGACCACAAAATGGCTGCGATCTGGAGCCTGGTCTGGTCGAGGTTGTTGACGAGGGAGATTTCCCCGGGTGATACCATTGGGAGTTGTGAAACGCAAGTGAGGAGTGTAGGACGATGTCATGCTGGGAGCGCCGAAACAAAACATCTTGGGCTTGTCCTCTAGAAGACACTGCAGCTTCAACTCCCCCAAATCCTTAACAAGTTCCTCTCCAAAGAGGAGCTTGCCCCTAAAGGGGAGTCGAGCTAACCAAGCTTGAGAGGAAATGTCAGCCGACTAATGCCAGAGCCACAACCACAGGCGACTCAATGTGATAGCTGCCACCGAATGAGCCGTCAAGCGCAGCAAGTCATAAAAAGCATCGGCCAAAAAGGCCGCCACTGATTCCAAACGTGCCGCAGCCTGAACTTCCAGCCGCAGCTGAATCCAGCACAGGAGCACACGTGCTACCAATTCGCCACAAGAAGCCACTTGCAGGGTTAGGGAAGACGCTGAAAAGGTGGCCTTTAAGAGAGCCTCAACCTTGTGGTCCTGTTGATCTCGCAGGGTCGCACCTCCCTCCACCAGGATGGTGGTATGCTTAGCTACGGCTGTAATGACGGCATCCACCCTCGGGTAGCGAAGTCATTTCTCCATGTGTGCTGGGGAACAGCTAAAGTAGCTGCCCATACACTTGGCAGAATGCAAGGGAGCATCTGGGACATCCCATTCTAAGAAAACCATTTGTTTCAACTCTGTAGGAAAGGGAAAAAAAACATGCAAGGAATTGCAAATTCCCACAATGATGGGATCCACCTGCGCCTTAGGGGACGTTGAGAGATAAGAGTAGGCCGTTATTCCTTCCAAAAAAGGCGGACATCATAAACCTCTTTGGACTCATTCGGGAGGTCTTCAGACGGTGACCATTACTCTTCTTCTTTATGCGACACACCAGACTCCTCTGCAGAGAGCAGACTGTTCTCTCCAAGTGATAAAAGGTCTCTGTCCCAGAGGGCCATGACCCGGAGTGTAGGCCCTCCCATAAACCGCAGAAGCAGACCTGGCTCGCTTTTTAGGGAGAGGGAGGTTCTGAATTATGAGAGGGCTTTCCAGAGGCCGTTGTCCCTGAAGCCCCGGCAGCTGACTCGGACTTCCACAGAGCTCATGCCTGGTGAAAGAAGTGATCCAAATCTGAATCAATACTGACCAATAGGCCCTCCTTGTATCTGAGATGTCTTGCATTAGCAAGAGAAGCAGAGAAGAGAGCTCCGAGGGTCCCAAAGGACCGACTCTAACTGGAGCAGTATCCAAGGAGGAAGGAGGGAAAGGCTGTGATAAAGGCTCCCCTGGAGAGGAAGAAATAAGAACTGACGTATCTGGAGTAACCTGAGAAGATTCCCCCGGGAGCTACGCACACATGGTACAACGTCGGTCCACGAGGTACCGGCATTTGCATCTGCAGACTAAACAACGCGGCAAGGTAGAAGGCATTGTTGTGAGAACTGCTATCAGCACAGTCCAGCCGCAAACAAGTGAACTGCCGAAACAGGAAACTAGCATGTGAGGAGGCAGCAGGTAGACACATGCATATCACGCTGGAGACAAAATGGCCACCGCAGCTTACAATGGTATGGGCGGGAGCTCTAAATTGGCGGGAACAGTGGCAGAATTGGAGGCTAAGCAAGACCCCCATTACTGCAGCAATATTCCCGCAGGAGACGATACGGGGGTGAGGAGGGAACCCAAAACTCACTGTGACATCGCCACCGCCAAAAGAGCCAGCCAGAACGCCAGAGAGAGCAGGGCACTGAAACAGATTTCCTGCTTGAAAGTCATGCCTTACCCCTTTGCGCCGTTGATCTCCTCTATGTTTTTTTTTTGTTTTTTTTTTTAACATGGAGCATAGAAGACGACAGCAACTCTGTTCGCTAGGAGGTTGAGGGCTCCCCTGCTGGGCTGGTAATGCTTGACCGGTCCTCCTGACCGGGAATCTGCATCTCTCTCTGAATCATTGAACAGCTGCACTGATCCTCCTGAGCAGGTGCTGAACTAGAGAGAAGGGTGGGAAACTCCTGGGGGAACACCTCGTTTGTGCCCCAGAGCCATCCACCAAAGAAACCTCACTAGAAGAACTGAATGGAGAAAGGAAAAGGACATCCACATCTGCTGGAGACAGAGAAATACTGAAGGCGACCTCTAGGGGTACAGCTATATATCTACCAGAGCTCAACCAATCAAGATTATGGTAGCTTTTTTTCTCTGGTCTCCAACATCTGCTGGCAGGGGAACATAACCCATTGGTCTGGACTGGTTTAGCAGGATGAATTTGAAGTGAAGATTAAATGCAGCAGAGAAGTTGAATGGGTTAAGTAAACACCCCAGTCCCTCCCTATCTGCACATAAAAATTATTGACCAGGATGATATTTAGAAGGCTTGTGCAAGTTTTGCATGTGTAAATAGTAGTATTTAGATGTATAAATGACCAACACATTTAAATAGCTATCTACATGAATAGATGTGCAGCACATGGGGAGGGGGGTTGGATAGTTCAGAAAAGTATGCCTGCATTTTCAATTTTGCAATGGCAGTAAACACATGCTTAAAAAAGGACATATAAGTGCCTATCTGTTTTAAGGTAGACATGCCAGCAAATTGCTCATTTGGACTTCATGTTTGCTCGGGTGATTAAAAGAGTAATAGTAATTACCTCTGTTAAAATCACCTCAAACATTAAAACACAGATTTTTATTCTCTGATTGTCTCTTTCTGGCCATCCAGTTGTGAAAATTCTGACATGTGGAGCCTGATTCTCGTAGGGTACATCCGGGCCATCCAGATAGCCCTGGCAAGACGGGCCTATTTGGACCAGATTGTAGTCCGTGGAAACAAAATGTTCCCGCAGCAGCCAGAATCGAGCCTGAGGACGGCCTGGCATGACCATGGATGGCCCAGCATGCCCTGGCACTTGCAGGGATGTCCTCCACACAGACACCCCTGACATCCGCAGTTCATCCCTCCTTATCGCCACCATCCGACCCACAGCTGGCCTGCCATGGTCTGGGTTGGGCGGTGGGGACTCCCCTGCACCCAGCCCTGGCTGCTGGGTTTTCACTGCTTATACCACCTCCGAGGTGGTATAAGCAGCGTATCCCTAAGGGTCTGGCAGTACGTTCAGAGCAGTGACCTAAAATCAGCCCTGTATATGTTGCCGGGCTGGCCCACCTCTGCTCTGCCCAGACCCCCACCCCCTTCCGCAAGCTCTTGCCATCTTACAGCACAAGATGTGTAGGGAGGGCAGGAGGGGGAATAGGGTTCAGATGTGAAGCCCTACAACCTGCGTTCATGAATGGGGCCCTTAGAAAAGTAGCTACCAGCACATACACATTCAAAATCCCTAGTAATTCAATTTTTTTCCCCCGATTGTGTTCCTTACTAAAACAATTTGCATGTATATTTCTCTGCACTTTTACATGGATTTTACAAAAGGCTCTAATATTTAGCAAGTCTGTTTTTAAAAAAAACACACAGGACTTTCTGAATGTTCAGACTGGGACGTCTTATTTTCTACTTGGATGCCCTATACAAAATCGGGTTTCATGTCTACTAAAAACAGACTCAATGCCATGCCTGATTATAATTCCAATTGATAAAGGTGTATAATAGTGGTTTCATACAACACAACCCCCTAAGTTGCAGATACACAACTTTTTCAATTATTCTTTCCTAAAAGGCAGAGATTAGTTATAGAGTGATGAGGCAGGGGGTCAAAATCCTCCTTTTTAAGGATTGGTCTAAAAACATCTCCTTTCAGGAGTAAAGCATAGTTACTCACCTGTAACAGGTGATCTCCGAGAACAGAAGGAATTTAGTCTTCACATATGGGTATCGTCGGTACCGACAGAGCCTGCGCGGGAACGCTCCACAGCGTCCAATAGGAAAGCTTTTGGGAGCATCCCACAGTGCCTGCATGCTGCCTTCCCACCTTTCCAACTGTCCCTCTCCAGTTGAGTTTATAGCTGGGACAAAAGGGAGAGAGAGCGACACACACACACACTCACACAAACACACACACACACACACCTCCTAGGGGAGGTGGGCGGGTTGTGAAGATTAAATTCCTGCTGTTCCCGGAGATCACCTGTTACAGGTGAGTAACTACGCTATCTCCAGGAACAAGCAGGAATGTAGTCTTCACATATGGGGACTCCCTAGCTGGAGGTGCCAGGGAGATAGCCCCAGGAAGTCGTTAGCCCTTGTGAAAGGGCCATAGTTCCGCCCCATGGATCTCTGGCATCGTACCAGGAAAGGTTGGTAGGAGTTGATTAAGTCTGAAAAAGGTGTTGAAGAACAGCCTGGCCAAACAAGGAATCCCGGTGGGAGTCCTTGTCTAATCAGTAGTGGGCTGTGAAGGTATGTACCGAAGCCCAAGTAGCTGCTCGACAGATGTTGGCGATAGACACAGAGTGAAGATGAGCCATTGAGGCTGCCATTGCTCTCACATTGTGAGCTGTGACATGGCCTTCAAGAGGAAGGTTCTTACCCTCATAGGCAAAGGATATGCATTAAGCAATCCAGTTAGAGTTCTTTTGGAAACTGGAAGTCCCAAATGACTAGGATCAAAAGCAACAAAGAGTTGAAAAGATTTTCTATGTTGCTGTGTCCTTTGCAAGTAAAAAGCCAAAGCTCTTTTACAGTCCAACGTATGAAGGTTCCTTTCTGCACTGGAGGCATGAGGCCTTGGAAAGAATACAGGAAGGTAAACCGCTTGGTTTAAATGGAAAGGCGAAACCACTTTTGGCATAAAGTGTGGATGAGTCCTAAGAACTAACTTATACAAGCTTCTACCATACTAAGGAGGATCAGCCACTAACGCTTGCAATTCACTGATGTGACGTGCTGATGTGATTGCAATGAGGGAGATGACTTTCCAGGAAAGGAATTTCAAATATGTAGTGGCTAATGGCTCAAAAGGCATTTCATGAGCTACCTGAGTACCAGATTTAAGTCCCATGCCACCGGTGGTGGCTTAAAGGGAGGCTTTGTTAAAAGAAGGCCTCTCATAAATCTCGCTATGAGAGGAAATAGGTTGCCCACTTAGAGGCTTGTAAGAAGCTGCAATAGCACTAAGATGGACTTTTACTGAATTTGTCTTGAGAACCGCATTTGATAAATGAAGGAGATACTCCAATATCGATTCCAGAGGTATCGCAAGAGGGTTAAGACCCTTCTGCGAGCACCATATGGTAAACCTTTTCCACTTAAAGGCATATGAGCGTCTTGTGGAGGCTTTCCTAGAAGCATGAAGGATATCCTTTCCCTGTTGGGAAAGATTAAGATCCTGAAATTCTAGGCTTTCAGCAACCATGCCCTGAGATGCAGAGACTGGGGATTTGGATGCCAGAGCATCCCATCCTCTTGGGAGAGAAGATCTGGAGTGGATCCCAATTTCAGAGGCGGAGCTTGAGAGAGATGTAGGAGCAGAGGGTACCACGTTTGCCGTGGCCAGCGTGGAGCTATGAGGATCATATGACCTCTGTCTCTCTGAAGCTTGAATAGGGTTTTGGGAATGAGGGGAATGGGTGGGAAGGACTCCAGTGAAGGAGGAAGGCATCCCTTGCCCAACAACATCAAGCCGTAATTCTGGAACAGAACCGGGGAAGTTTGGCAATCAGCGGACTTGCAAAGAGGTCTATGTACGGGGTTCCCTAAATCTGAAATATTTGGGCAACCTGGTCTGAATGGAGAGACCATTCGTGTGGAAGCAGAACTCGACTGAGTTTGTCTGCCCAAGAGTTTTGAATGCCTGGAAGATATACTGCCAGGAGATGAATCTGATGCTCTCTGGAGAGGGCCCATAGTCGCAAAGCTTCGTTGCATAGCGACAGAGAGCCTGTTCCGCCCGGCTTGTTCACATAGAACATGGCTACCTGATTGTCCGTTTGAACTAGGACTGTCTTGTAGCTGAGCAGGGCGTGAAATACTCAAAGAGCAAAGAAGATTGCTCTGAACTCCAGGAGGTTGATGTGAAGACAGGCCTCCTGTGGAGTCCAGGTACCCTGGGTAGAGAGATCGTGCAGGTGAGCGCCCCATACTACCTGTGATGCATCTGTTGTTAGGGTGGCTTGGGATAGGGGTTGCTGGAAAGAAGACCCCACCAGCAGATTTCTGGGTGATTGCCACCATTGAAGGGATGAAATAAGATGGTTTGAGTTTGTTATTTTGTCCAACAGGCAGCCTGAGGCCTGTGTCCACTGAGTGGATAAAGTCCACCGAGCTGCTCACATATGGAGGCGCAAACCAAAAGTCAAAACATAAAATAATACCCGTGAATCCATTTATCAAACCAGTTTGTGACAAACTGGTTTGATAAATGGATTCACGGGTATTATTTTATATTTTGACTTTTGGTTTGTGATTTGTCAGTGTGTCATCACAATTTGCAGGTTTCTTTTTTCATTCACACATATGGAGGCGAGCATAAGGAACCACATGCATGGTGGATGCCATGTGGCCTAGCAATTGCAGAATTTCCCAAACAGCGAAGAAAGGTTTGAGCACTGCTTGGGAAGCTAGTTGTACTATACGAGGACAGTGGGGCTGCGGAAGGAAAGCCCTTGTCTGTCTGGTATCCAGATGAGCTCCTATGAACTCTAGGGACTGAGTGGGAGCAAGATTGGATTTTGGGAGGTTTATGACCAGTCCCAAATACTGAAGGATTTGCATTGTGTGAAACAGAGCAGAGCTGGCTTCTGGCACTGTAGGGGCTCGAATGAGCCAGTCGTCTAAGTAAGGGAAAATGCATATTTCCAGAGTGCGTAGAAATGCTGCTACCACAGCCATGCATTTTGTGAACACTCTTGGGGCAGAAGCCAGGCCAAAGGGAAGAACCTTGTACTGGTAGAGCTTTCCTTGAAATAGGAATCAGAGGAATCTCCTGTGATTTGGATGGATGAGAATATGAGTATATGCATCCTTGAGATCTAGAGAACAAAGCCAATCCTGACTTTGAAGGTATGGCAGCAGAGTTCCTAGAGAGACCATTTTGAATTTCTCTCCGAACAAGTATTTGTTCAATTCTCTGAGGTCTAAAATGGGTCTGTGTCCTCCTGTTTTCTTTGGAATAAGGAAATAGGGGGAGTAGAACCCTGTACCCTGATGGGGAATGGGTACTTTCTCTATTGCTCCTTGAGCAAGGAGCATTGTGACTTCTTGACCTAAGAGACTGTCAAGAGAGGTCTGAGAATTGAACTGTTTTACAATTGCAGGAGGGGGCAGGCTGTGAAAATGAAGCTTGTACCCCTCTCGTACAATGGACAGAGTCCAATTTTCTGCTGTTATTTGGTACCATCTGTGGGCAAAATGACATAACCTGCCTGAGATGGTCGAGGGTTCTGGACCATTCAGGGGCAGGAAGGCAAAGTTCTCTAGGAGGAGTCAAAGCCCCTGAGGAGGCTGAGCCTGCTGAGTTGACTGAAGTTTTGCAGCTTTTGGCTTCTTTTGTTGTCTAGGTTGTTGCTGTTGTCTCTTTTGGGCAGTCTGACCTGGACGGTGTCCCTGCTGGGTATAGGAAGGATAAAACTTTCTTTTCTTATTGAAAAAAGTTTTTTTAAAGGATTTTTCCTTGCAGGATCGGCTGTAGATTTGGACAATCTATCCAAAGTGATATTGTCAGAATCTCTCTCATTAGCCTTCTCCTGCCAATTCTTGCCAAAGAGATTTTCTCATGTGCAAGGAATGTTTCCTAATTTATCCTGTACCCAAATTTCCAAGTCAGATGCCTGAAGCCAGGCTATCCGACATGCACCAATGACAATAGCAGAGGTTCTGCTTATGCACTCAAAACAGTCAAAGGCTACACGATTAACAAAACTTGGAAACATCTTGAGCATGTTTGACTAGAGTAAGATAGCCTTGCCTTTTGTCATCAGGAAGGAGGGGGCTCAAAAGCTCCAAGTCTCCTGTGACCTCTTTAAGGAACATTCCCATATACAAGATATAGGAACTGATCCTAGCTGAGAGCATGGAAGCATCGACGCCCAAAGGCATCGAGAGTCCTACATTCACGACCTGGAGGTTTGGATGCATGTCTCTTTGCACTTTTCATCTTTTTCATGGCTGATTCCACCACCATTGAATGGTGTGGTAATTGAGTTTTTTGAAAGCCAGGACAAGGTGGAACTCGATATATGGTATTGAGTCTTCGAGAATGAGGAGATGTGGCTAAAGGTGTTTCCCACATCCTTGGCATAAGATCATGTAAGATCTCATGAATAGACAGAGTAACTACCTCTTTGGGAGCCTTAGGGTATTGGAGAATTTCCAACTCCTTTGCCCTAGGCTCTTTTTCAGGAGCTACTGTGATAGATATACCCCGGTCAACATCACGGATAAAATCCTGAAAGGACATACCCTCTGGCGGAGACATTCTGCACTGAGGAGAAGAGGAATCCTTGGGGAGAAGTACTCTTGTATTGGCAGAGTCTTCGGAGTCTTCATACTCCTCAGAGGATTCAAAATACCTCCGATCCCGGTGATTGTGCAAAGCAAGGTACCAGTATCGATCGAAGTCGGCATCGGGTTGTTCCGGTACCGATCTGTCGATGCCGGAGACAGATGCATGACTCGGTAAAGGTGGCGTATCTGCCGATGTTAATGCAGTCGGTACCGGTTCTGGTACCGGTATCAGTTGAGGTGTCTGAAGTGGTTTCAACGGTACCGAAGCCATGAGAAGAGCCACTAGACTGCGTTCAATAGCAAGGAATCTCTGGTCTATCGACGCTGCTAATGCTTGGGTATTGGTACCGGTAGAAGTGGTCACAACCCCAGAGCATGGCACCAGTAGTTCTGCCGAGGTTGAAGCCTCGAGAACTTCCTGGAACCCCGTTAGTGTTTTGGAAGCCAAAACCTCCCGCCGGGGTAGTTTTGCCGGTGACAATTCCTCAAGGGCAATGCCAGGGGCATCTCGATACTTAGGAGATCTACCCTTTGAGGACCGGCTAGATTTATGTTTAGTTACCTGAGATCCATGGAAGGAAGATGAGGCTCTGGAGGACGTCGATGCAACAGACGCCGCGTCTGAGGGAAAAAGGGTGCTAAGTTTAGCAGCTCGGTTCTGGTGCCCCCTTTTTGACATCATTTCACAGGAGAGGCACTCTGAAATAGAGTGGTCAGGACCTAAACATTTGAGACACCAATCATGGGTGTCGGTGACAGAAATGGTACCGCCACATTTAGAACATTTCTTAAAACCTGAAGTAGGTTTTTCCATTTTTAAGGAAAAAATTGGGCCTAGCACCCAAAATGGCACCTAGCACCAAGGAAAAAAAGATTCTAAAGTAAAATACTTTAGAAACTATTATTTATTTATTTATTTTTAAAGAAAGAAGGAAGAACCGGCGGTACCGGTATGGTGTAGAAGGAAAACAAACGCGACAACAAAAACAAAGATTAAAGACAAAATTTTTCTGCGGTGACAGGGTATGTGACCTGTCGGCTCCATGAAAAATGAAGAACTGGAGAGGGACAGTTGGAAAGGCGCGAAGGCAGCAGGCAGGTGCTGTGGGATGCTCCCAAAAGCTTTCCTATTGGATGCTGGGGAGCATTCCTGCGCAGGCTCCGTCGGTACCGAAGATACCCATATGTGAAGACTACATTCCTGCTTGTTCCTGGAGATATGGAAATGTCCCTTATCCAAAGCTAAAAGCCCCGGTGATAAATCATTCACTGTCACCCTGATCAGTTTTGAAAGAATAGGATCTTAAAAGGAGTGATGTAATATGGCAATTTAAAATCTAGGGTCAGTTTATCATCTCTCAAAGAGCATAAAATATCAAATTTTATGACTTAAAGGTAGGTTTATCATGAATTGTAATGGCTAAACTAGTACTATTGAGTCCCTCCCTCCCTTCCTAAAATAGGGTCACCTGTCGATTGTCTGGGTACATCAGAAGGATCATCCATGGACTAAAGTACCCTTTCACTAATGTATGCTAAGCAGTTAACAAAAATGTTAACATGTGGTAACCACTAGCAAGGGCCCATGGCAATAGCTACCATGCATTAAAAGCAGCCACCACAGTAAACATCACACGTTAACCGTTTAGTGCATGATGGGGCAGGGACTGAATGGAAAGGGGGCAGGGACTGCATACGAAGTTAATGTATGATAATTACTGTGTACTGTCAGTTCTGCAGTTAGTATGGGTGCATTTACACCATATCAAATGGAGGCATTAAATTGGTCATTTTAATAGGCTTACATGATTTGTATGTCCATAAAGTGTGCATGCTGATGTCCAAATTACCTAGATATCCCCCGAGTCATTTCACGAATGGATTTTTAACATATCTCCAATGCAGGGACCTTCAGGTATGCAGGAGGGTGTAGTGGAAGCATGTCCAGGGCAGGGTGATGGGTGTAGATGTCCCTGATCAATGTCAGAAACCTCAGATATGTCTGTGACCTCATCCAACCTTAGACCCGCTCGAGGCATGAAAAGGCATTGGGAAAATGCTTGTTTGGGCCCTAAAACATCTGGCTGGTGTAGACAAGATGCCACTCCACTATCCTCAGTATGTTCTGCAATCTCAATGTTATTTTTGTGTTTTCATGAACGTATTTTGTATTTGCATCACCAATGATGCCCCTGGTATTAAATGCTCTACCAAAGATGTGTATGTAGAGGGTCCCGCAGATGTCCATATCAGGCACGTCCACTTTTTTGAAATTGTGCCCTAGACGTGCTTTCCCTTTATCTGGACGTTCTGGCTTGAATGTCCTTTGTAAAAAATGTACCACCAAAGAAGCAGAAAAATCACGTAGAAACACAGCAACCAGTCCAGAACGTGATTAATGTAGGAAAGACAAAGTTTATTTCCAATTATTGGCCCATTACCACCCGACACAGGCCGTGTTTCGTTAACCCTTCGTCAGGGGTGGAATTGGTAAAACCACTACAACCATAAAAACATACATATGTTAAAAGACATTTAAAAAAAAACCATTCTAAAAAAAGAAACCATGAACAGAACAGATGCCTAAAATATAAAAAATACATATAAATATGACCTTATATCCACTAAGAAAATATAATAAATATATTAAAATATTAAAATCATAAGATCATGCAATAACTTATAAAGGAATGTGACAAGAAAGACATATATGATGTAAATACCTTAATGTTGAAGATACTTCGACTATGACCAGTATAAAACCATAAATACTGTCAAGCTATGGATATAAACGACAAGGAAATAAATAATCATCACATAACAGTGAATGCTGCATAAAAGACAGAACCACATGTAAAGCCATATATGATAGCAACAGCACCAAGAAACGTAGCAGGAATGAATAAGGAACCATGATCTGCATATACTGTATATAGGGTGCATATTAGCAAAAAAATAAATAAAAATAATGCTACAGAAGCTAAGCATTTGATGTGAAGGAGCCGCTTTTATTGAGTGAGGTATGCAATATTTTATCTACTTTCTTATCACTATATTTTCAAGATTCAATTAAGTTTTGATGATTGGTAGAAGTAGTTATGTCTTGTAATGTGTAATATAAGCCATAGCTGCTTAGAAACTTGTGCCGCTTATGCTCCCTTTTTTAGCCTTTGATACGCATTGTGGGTTTGGGATGGCTGTACATTTTTACTTTGCCCTGTGATGTATTTTGTTATATTGTTTTTTAATATATTATATGCTTTTATGAGCCTTTTTAATACATATTTTTTAATAATGGCTGGGTACTCACTTATATGTTATTTATGTTTTACGATATGCTATAGTGTTACATAGCGGTGACCAATTGTCTTTTTAAATAGATGTATCTCTAACAGTAGATGGGTCTGTTTCTTTTTTTGCTAATATGCTCCCTATATATAGTATATGGTTTTATACCGGTCATAGTCAAAGTGTCCTCAACATTAAGGTATTTACTGCATATATGTCTTTCTTGTCACATTCCTTTATAAGTTATTGCATGATCTTATGATTTTAATATATGTATTATATTTTCTTATTATATTTTCTTTCTTTTTATGGTTGTAGTGGTTTTACCAATTCCACCCCTGACGAAGGGTTAACGAAACATGGCCTGTGTCGGGTGGTAATGGGCCAATAATTGGAAATAAACTTTGTCTTTCCTACATTAATCACGTTCTGGACTGGTTGCTTTGTAAAAAAATGTGACTTTAACTGTACCCATGCTAATTGCAAATAAACTTAACACACAGTAAGGAACTTTTCCACACAGTAACTGCAAAACTCCTGCTGGGCACATCTGACAGTTACCGCATGCCTTTTGCACTTACCGCGCATTACGTTTTACAAAAACTTACAGCACTTTAGTAAAAGGGCTCCTTAGGCACAAAATACTGGAAAATGTACCTGGGATAAAATGCTTCATAACTATATCTGGTAACACAAGAAGAACTATAAAGCTTCCTTGGATGATTGAAGGATAATGCAAGTCAGGCAGAAAAAAAGTCTCTTAGGCTTTTAATCACTCCTTGATAACCCATGACAGGCAATTTGTTAGTTACATGTTCACAAAATTACCTGACTTTAACCACTTCCATTTCTTATAACATAAATGGTGCTCAACAGCAGGAAGTTCTAGTGGAACTACGGTGACCCTACGATTTACATTTAACCTTTGAATTTTAACTTAGGATTTTAAGAGAAATCATTTTTATTGAGCATTGATATTGTACCGTACAAAACCCCTCTAAGCCAAACATACTTTATTTTTATGCAGCTATCATTTCCTCTAAGGAAATACTTGTATAAAAACATTTTGCACAGAAACTCATGTGAAGTTGTTTCAGATTTTGGTACCATCCACAAAGAAGCAAACCTTAGCCAACATCCCTTTTGCAATATTACTTACAAGAATGTTAAGTGGGACACTGGTGAGCACATTGAAGAATGGCTGCCTAAAACACAAACTTGGGAGGAATTATAGTTTATAAGCATTGCACTCACTATAAAATAATCTCTACCATATGCAGCAGAGATTTGTCAATGTGTCAGCCACTAAAAGCCAAACAAAAGGCCAGAACTTTTCATCTGAATATTGGAGTGAAGCAGTTGAAACAAGAGCCTCCCTCCCCGGTAAAGTAGGATAATGTGCAGAGCTGGTACAAGAATATGAGCCGCCATTACTTCTGCCCTTGCCCCATTGTTGCCCCTGCTGTCCCTTTCTTGGACCTGCAACAGTGACAATTACTTTAATTAGCACTGCAGTGCTTACCAAAACCTCCAGCACTGTGGTGATGGTTGCACTTCCGCCCCCTCCAACACAGACTTCCTTTTACATAGGCGACCACCTAGGTCATCTAATTGTAACACCAGCTCTAATGAAGTGGCCAGTGCTGTCTTGTTCCAGGAGTTATTCACACTAAAGAACAGATAGGCTGTTTTGAAATGAGACAATCTGAACTTCAGCAGTACACATCACACCTAGACAACAAGCGCCACATTCAGCAGGAAGTGAAGCGCATCACATTGAATCAGAGTGCAGGATCTCCTTGAAGACATCAAAGGCTCTAATACTATTCAGTTTGTTGGATCTTTTTAACTAAATATCTTGAGATCAGTTTTTCTAGAATTTTGAGATGGACGGAGCCCATAGAGTTCCCCTGAATAATGCAGATTTTTCAGGCCCACAGACCATTGTTCCTGTGAATACAGAGTGGTACCAAGGACTGGGCGAGCAGCACAGCCGCCCAGGATGCAAGCATGGAAGGAGTAATGATGTCATCACTGGGCTTCCAGAGGTCCAGCAGGAGCTGGGTGATGGGGGGGGGGGGGGGGGGTGTGCCACATTTGCATGTCAAACGGTGCATGTCTAGCTTAGTTTGGTCCTGCTCGGACACCCACAAGTGCACAAAATGTTCCAGCAAACCTACTTAAAAGCTATAATATATGAGGGGAAAAATATAATAGTGCCCAACCTATACCAAGTTACTATAAACAAACACTAACAGATGTCACTTTCAGAGTGAATTTGATTACTCAAACCCAAGTAAAAAACACTCCACTAATATTCAGACCTTCCTATTAGGCTCATCTCTTCATATTTCAAAAAAGGAGACAGGGCCTCAGAATCAATGAGGTTTAGAGCATTGGTATAAGACAAACATCCATATTTACCACAGCTCTTCATATGCTATGGTAAATATGGATGTTTGTCTTATACCAATTGCTCTAAACCTCATTGATTCTGAAGCCCTTTTTCTCCTTTTCTTGAAATATGAAGAGAATGAGCCTGCTATGAAGGTTTGAATAGTAGTGGAGTGATTTTTAATTGGGTCCAAGTTACTGCAAGGCATAGAAAGCTTTTCTTAAGGCTGAGCAAGCAATTAAGAGGCAAAGGGAACAATAGGTACTATTTTACCTAGCAAAGGTGAGAATCATTTTTAATAACCAAACTCATACTTTTGAGAATCTTACTGACCAACAGCAATGTACTGAGTGCAGGAATAGCTTTGTGGGTAGAACAACAGGCTGGAATCAGGGAAGTCGGGGTTCAGCTACCACTGGCATACTTTTTAGTCAAGTAAAACACCCTTCCTGCAGCAACAGCAGAGAACACAAGGAACAGGAAAGCAAGCATCAGAGATGTTAGCCTGATACGTGTTTCAGCCAGGGGCCTTCTTCAGGTGAACAAAGAACCTTAGTAAAAACAATAAAAAATATTTATAATTAAATAATAAAACATATATCATCAATAAATAAACTTGCATCATAAGCAACTAAAATGCATCCAGACAATACAAAAATAAAAACTATAAACCGTAACTAATAAAAAAAACATCTAATAAAAAAACATGCATTGAAGTGATTAAAAATTAAGACTAAAACTTAAAATGAAAGAACATAGAAACACAGAGGTAGACGGATGCTCGTGCATAAAACCATGCTCGAATCAACATTGTAGTGGGTACAACAGTGTAAAAGTCCAAACTTACCAACTAGTATATTGTGCAATTTATAAAAACCTGGAGAAACATATGAATTAAAGAAACATCATAGACAAAGAACCTATAGCTATCAATGAATTAAAGTATACGTCTTTAACAAACAGAGAGAGGGGATTACAAAAAATACCCTAGTGACCAACCGTGGAGAAGAGGCAGAACACCAATAAATACTGCTATGCATTAAACGCAACGGATTAAACACAGGGCACATTGTGCGGCCAGAGGTGAATGAGTAGAATTGATAGGTCAAATTAATATTGTAACGAAGGACTTGGAGAAAAGAATATGAACAAAATCAAGAGAACTCACCACTATGGATGCCCACAGATTAAAAAAAAAAACGCTAAGCCAGAGCGCCAAACAAAAGCGAAGCTGGAAGCATCAAAGCTTTTAAATGCAGGAAATGTAGCTGTGTGTTCATGGCACAGAACCTACTTACTATACTATACACACGAGGGTTATTTTTAAAGTAAGGTCCGATTGGCTGTAGCTTTGTAAATTTTTTCCCCCTATAGAAACAAGCATGTATGCCGGCTCCCAGAATGCCTTGTGCAAAAGCAAATGTCATTTGCAGTCCTAACGTCACTTTGTACAGTTTATACTGAGAAGTTAAAATGTTTAAGACAATTGAGCGGGCCTCTGACTGTGAAAAACAGTCTGTGATTTGTTTTTTGACAGCAAGGACTGTGTCATCAGTGGAGATTCATCAGCAGAGATTCATCACCAGACATGTGAGGTGTACGGCCCTAATGCGATGAGTGGCAGCAAAGTGCATAAATGGGTGAGATTGTTCAAGGATGGGCAGGACAAACTGTGCTTACAATGGGTTTCCAGGCTGCTTTCCAAGGAACACCAAAAAAGGAGAATGGCTAGTGCTTTGACATTTTTGTTCCGATACAATGAGGAAGGAGATGAACGTTTGGACCACATTGTCACAGGGGACGAGACATGGGTTTCTCACATGACTCCAGAATCAAAGCGGCAGTCGATGGAATGGAGACACACGTCATCTCCAGTCAAAGAGAAAGCCAAACAGACAGACAATCTCAACACGCAAGATTATGGCAACTCTGTTCCTCGGAAAGCAGCCTGGGAACCCATCGCGAGCACAGTTTTCTGAACTGCAATTTTTCAGAAATGATTTTGTATAGTACTGACCTTGAAACTTGTGGAAATTTCAGTGACAAAGTGGAAATCGTGAATCCCCGTTCTTCATGAATTTTTGCGTCAACTGTGCGCACCAAATCTTCTGCGATTACTGAATGTCAACCCTATCGCTGTTCATCATGGACATTGTCCCACCCGTCCTTGAACAATATCACCCATTTACGCAATTTACTGTCACTCATCGCATTGGGGCCGTACACCTCACATATCTGGCGATGAATGACCGCTGAAGACATGGTCCTTGCTTTCAAAAACTGAATCACAGACTGTATTTCACAGTCAGAGAGCCGCTCAATTGTCTTAAACATTTTAACGTCTCAGTATAAACTGTACAAAGTGACGCTACGACTGCAAATGACATCTGCTTTTGCACAAGGCATGCCGGGAACCGGCATGCATGCTTGTTTCTACAGGGGGGAAAAAATTTTCCAAGCTACAGCCAATCAGACCTTACTTTAAAAATAACCCGTGTATATATACACACACACATACATATACTCTACATACATACAGTATATATACACACACACACATATTACATATATAAATAAACACACACACAGCACCGATGTAATTTATGCTGAATGTGGATGAGATGCAAATTAGCTCAAGTATCAGAGTTTCCAGATCTGTGAAAAACAATGCAAGAAAGCAATATTAAAATGAGCGAGAGGCAAACCAGAGGATCAGTAAAGCATGAGAGATAAAAGTCGAGACAAACCACTATGTATGAGAAGTTGAATAATCCCACCAGGGGTACTTAAAATAAGATACTAAGATAGATAAATAGATATATATATAGATCTATATAAATTTAGATGCATACACATACACACATACTACAGTAGGTGTGTAAGAGAATAGTGTTTTATAATTAGTGTGCTAATGCATAAAACGTACCAAATGTGGGGAAGAGTTGACTAACTATAAAAGAGGGGGCTAGGTACCTGCAATGTAGGAGATTAAAAGTACAATTGGAACTATATCATAAGGGTACCTAAAAGAATACAGAAGTACTTAAGAGGTCATGTCAAGACTATGCAGGAAAGAGGATTGTCCAGTAGTGCCGACAGACCATATGTATAATCAAATAGAAAAGGAAAATGAAACTTAACACATACTAACTTGAAAATAATGTTTAAGAAGTCACAACTGAAGTGCTTAACATAAAATGGCCCGAAGGAATAGTACACATCACTGTGTGTGACAGACAACAGTGATCAATATTGAACCCACACATCAAAAGTGAAATAATGCCACCAGGTAAGGGAGATAGAGGGAGGCGCCAGCATACAGTATAAGGGATTGAAGTACAGTGGAGCTATATTTTGGAGTACTTGCAAGAATACAAATAGAGGAGCTTAAAATACTATATCCAAACCGTGCAAAAAAAGGGGAGAAACGTCCAGTGGTGCCGACGGAGGGTATTCATAGTCAAAAAGTCAGAAAAAGCATGGACAAATTGGAGAGTCTAAAAAGATATGTATGAGAGGAGTAAAAACAGCCAAGCTATAGGAATATAACAGACCAAAATGATGGAATAAAAAATATAAAACAGTCATATGTAAAAGGGGAAATAAATTACCACAAAAATTGTGAAACAGCTATAGTAATAAGTGGCTAAAAGTAAATGCTTAAAAAAATTATACATAAGCATAAAAAATTTTAAATAAAGAAATAAAACTAATATATTATATATATATATATATATAAAAATAGAAATATATAAATAAAAGAGAACAGAAAAGGGAAGGGGAAGGAAAAGTGGAAGGGGATGGGTAAAGAAGGGGAGGGGGGAGGGTAAAGGAGGGAAAAGGGGAGGGGGACTGGAAGGGAGAGAGGGCAACCAGACATGGCAACCAGAATTGCACACATTTCTTTTTGTTTTGTGTTGATAATTACATATATAATGCATACATGCACATAACACATGGGTTGGTGTGGTTTCTGCAAAAACATGTATAATGCACATATTATATGCATGAAAATACAGTACTTTAAAATGTTTGCTGCGCTGCCGCCAATCTTTAGTTTTGAGGCTCAGCAGCCATCACTTCCCAATGACTGCCGGGCCTAAATCTTGTGTTCATCTGTTTTCATGAGGCTTTGGCCCAGCTACAGGAGGTGCTGGCTGATGGATGAACATTTTAAAGTAAGCTTGCTGCTCTGCATTTGCCACCAATGTGTGAGCTCCCTTCCTGCCTGTGTCTCCCGTATTGCAGAGGCTGCTTGGATGGAATTTATGTCACTGCTTCGAGGCAAATAATATAATCTACTTCTCAGATATACGTTTTTCATTTCTCAAAGCCTTTAAAGCTAATGTCAATAGTTTAAAATTACAGCTTTCTTTAATAGGAAGCCAATGTAATTTCCTTAACAGAGGGCATACACTTCAGTTTTCTTGCCTCTCAATAAAAACCCAGCAATCTGCAGAGGTTTTTTTTATGTATTCAGCTTTTAACCCCAAATATAACACATCAATAGCCTAGACCACTTATTAAGATGGCCTGCATTGCTGCCCATAATTCCTTGTCCCCCAAAAATGGTTTAAGCTGTTGGACCACTTTTAATTTAAAGAAGACAGATTGTAACTGTGACTCAATTTGCTGAGTTTCAATCCCTTTTTGCCTATAAACATATCTAAAAATAGAACTTCATTTACCCAGAGGAAACAAGTCCCATCAATCATCTGTAATAAAATCAAGGAATTCCTGTCAATATCACCCATTCCTAAACAGCCTTAGAGACAGTTAATACTAGCCCACTTGATTTTAACCAATATGCAAATACTCATTTAACCACTGTGCAGTCTAGAACTGGTCCCCAACCATTAGAACTGTACATTCTGTACCATTGACGGTACATATACTGTAAAACCCAAATACCAAAACCCCCAAGAATTTATAGAACACCACCTGCTTAAATACACCAAAACCAAAATGGTAGGTTCCACAGTATTACCCCTATGGACAAGTTATTATTTTTGTCGGACAATGGCTGACAGAGAACTTCAGCTGAAAATCGCATACATTTTAATCATTTGCAGAAAAAGAAAAACCTTAGAAAACACTTAACTGGCTGAAAGAGGTCCATGGAGATGGGAGGAGAAACGATACAGTCTTGTGTTTTGGGTAAATCTTTAGTCCACCCTGCTTCGGGTTCAGGTGTGCAGTAATGGAGTTATTATGGATATCCTACCTCTTCATACTTCTCTGCCCTCATAATTTTAAGGAATTTTAAAAGCCAAGGCTGGCAATCTGCAGCAACCCAAAGATAAAGATTTGAAAGCCTTAATGGAGGACTTTGACTTTAAACAGTTTGTCACTCTTCTACACATGTTTCTGATCACTCTTTAGATTTATTTTCTTTCTGGTACTACTTTCATAGAAGGTAGTTAAACTGAGGTTATGTTGCTTTCTTGGATAGACCATTTTCTGGTCCCTTTTGGTCTTCTTCTGCCTCAGATTAGTGCTACTGCTAGATTAAAGAAAGCAAAGTTGCTTATCTGTAGCCTCTGAAGGATGCGGTGCACGTGTACTGTCACCGCAGCCTTGAAGGCTGTGGAATGCTAGAGGATTTCCAGTTCTTCTGCCTGGGGTAACTTGATTTCCAAAGAAAATGGTATAGCCTTAGCCATATCCCTCACAAAATCATGAAACGTCATGTCCTCAGGAGGGGATTTACATTTCTCATGAAGAGAAGGATTAGAGGGGACTTGTAGAGACTCATCTGTTGACAAAATTCAGACTCATCTGTGATCCAGATTTGAGAGGAAATCAAAATGTCTCTTGATTCTTTACTTTGAGGATCTGTAGCTCCTATGGGAGCATTGATGCACTGATGATGATCTAGGCATTGGGGGTGCCTTGGTCCCTGATACACTAGACAGTGAAACTGGTTGGTTAGGCATCAGTGTTGGGGGCTTTCAGTGCCCCCGATATTGATGCCTCTACTGCAGGTAGCTTGTGCTTATCGAGGATCAGTTCAATGCTCTGCAACACTGTGGGTTGACCGCTGCATGGCAAAGATCATTGTGATTCTCCTCTCAATAGCCTTTAGAAGGTGACTCCCCATGCCTGCTATCTCCAAAGGTGCAGAGGGTGCAGCCAAATTGACTGACTGACTGATATTCCCAGAATCTGTTAGGGAGTATTGACAGATTAGTCTCGGCTAACAGTGTGAGGTTGAGCATTCTTCTCTTCAGGGCATCTTGCTAATTGATCCGGGTGTGAAAATAAAGGCTAAGACACTTTGGAATAAAGATAAGCAGTTTATTTATAAAATAAAGAAAAGGTAATGTGAAAGCAGGTGTTTCACTTATCTACAAACAGCAAGATACAGGAAAATGATACATCAGCTACAGAGCCATGAACTTCATCTCATGCCACACTTTGACTAAATGGGTCCCGGATTTAGCCAGGCAAAAGAGAGATACTTCTCAGTCAGGAGACTCCTAGGCAGCGCACGTGTTCACTTCATAAGTGAGACCCCCTTTTTTCTCTCCCCTGACTGAAAAAGGTACCCATTTTATCCTGTTGCAAGAGCAACCAGTAATTTTCCATCAGTTGACACACACGCAGAATAGGATCAGCTATCCATTAAACATAATCAAGACTCTAGCCAGATGCCTGAAAATGCTCAAAGGAGGGGCATCTCCTACTCCATGGTTTAGAAGCTCAAAACTCCATGGTAGATCTCTTTATTTTGTATACATTGGCCAGGTGCAAAGTTCTTCTTATCATATATACCAGTATCTCTCTGTACTAAGACTCCCTATAAGAAGTTTCACATGGTTCTATCAAAACAGTTATGCAAGAAGATGTTTTTTCACAAAATTGTACAGTAATCTCTCTCTCCCATAAAACTGAGGTTTAATGAACCCCTAACTCATTGCTGATACAATCAGTAGTCAACTTTAATTCACTTTCACTGCAGAGGGGTGCTCTTGTGAACCCTTGATGCTCCTGGCATCATGCCTTGGAGATTTTGATGACTATGTATCAGGCCCTCTGATGTTCAATATCTTTGCCCTTTAATGCTGACAAAGACGCAGCAGAATCCTCCTTCAGGATGATATGGACGGATGACCTATACTACTCATAATGGGGTCTATGGGTGCTCTGTTCTGAGTGGGTTTGAGAACTCCTCAATGCCAGTCCTCTGCCAGTTTCCAGTACAGCTGGGGAAGCCATTGAAACTGATGCCACCAATGTCAATGGAGCAGACTTAGAAGTGCCAAAAATCCTTTTGCACCGTTTCTCTCAACCCTTCAGTCCTTGTGTTGTCATTTGGAGACAGATTACAAGAAGACGGCTTATGGTTGGGTCTCAAGCAGTGGAAATGGACCTTGAGCACTTGGTACACTTCTTAAATCTGCTGACAAGTTTCTCAGACATGTCATCCAGAAAAATAGCTGCAGTGAAATCAAATGGCTGGATTTCAAAAAAGTTTTGAAGTTGTAGATGTTTCAGCTAGAACGCAAAAGGCCCAATATTCAAAAGGCATTTACATGGTTTACAGCCCAGTAAACCTTGTAAATGCCTTTAATTGGGATATTCAATGGCACTTACATGGTTGGTGCCATTAATATCTCCATCTAACCCTGCTACACACCCCAATGCTATGCGATTAGCATTGGGGCATGTTGGGGGCGTTCCGTGGTGGAGTGGAGGCAGAGACTGTTGCTAACTGGGCAGCGACAATATTACATGCTGCCTGGTTAGCAACCTGTGCCTAAAAGATAGGCAAGAGTTTTCCTCGCCTGTCTTTAAGGTGCAGGAGTTAACCAGGCAGCATGCAATATCACTTCTGCTCAATTTAGCTACTGTGGCTTCCAGCATGTGCAGCGATCTCTTGATATTCAAAGTCAGGGTCGCATATGACCCTGGCATTGTATATCTGGGGTTAAGGGACAGTGGGAAGGGCTATTTGCCTTAGCAGTGCATATCCTGCCCAGATGTATATCAGGCCCAAAGTGCCTAAGGGGGTTGAGGCATTGGGGGGAAAAGTAAAGAAACTTAAAAAAACGGTTGAAAATCTGACCTAAGGAAGGTAAAATGGGAAAACAAAAGTCGTGATGGCAGACAGGAAAGAATGAACAATGACAAGAAAATAGCCCCAAAAGAGAGCAGTTACAGGAGCAAAGAAAATACACGTCCATGAGGTTCAATGATGAGAAAACGTGATGAGATGTTGCTGCAGTGGTAGACAAGAAGGCATGCATATGCATAATGGAGCTTTCAAAAGCTTCTGGAAGGAGCTGGGAAAATTTCCACATGGGGTTCCATTGGATGACATCACCCATACATGAGGACTATTTCCTGTTTGTCAATGGAAAAAAACATGTCCGGGTGGATGCCCATGTGAGCAGCAGCGATCATCACATGGTGTGATTTGAGATTAAAAAAAAACAAGGCAGCAAGATCAAAGTTCTAGACTTCGAAAACACTGACTTTAGTAAAATGGCCAGGTACCTGAAGGAGGAGTCAGCAGGGTGGGAGGAGGTACGGGAAGTGGAATTGTAATGAACTAAACTAAAGGAGGCAATAAAAGAGGTAACAGAAACATATGTAAGGAAAGAAAAAAAAATACAAGAGGAAAAGGAAACCTATTTGGTTCTTCAAAGAAATAGCTGCACAAATAAAGACGAACACAGCTTTCACAAAATTCAGAAGTTCACAAAAATAAGAACACAAAACAGAATACAGGACAAAGCTAAAGAGACAGAAAGAAAAATAAGGATAGCAAAATCAAAGGCAGAAGAAAAGATGGCTGAAGATCTGAAGCATGGCAACATCTATTTTTTTTTCCCAGGTATATTCGGGAGAAGAGAAAGATCAGAGGTAGAATCGCAAGATTCAAAAGTGTTGAACAGATTCATGGAAAGTGACATTGAAAAAGCAAAAATGCTAAACAAATACTTCTGTTCTGTTTATACTAACGAAAATCCTGGAGAAGGACCACCTGTGATTGACAAATATACAAATGGGAATGGAGTAGATACATAATCTTCTGTGAATGGTGTGTGTTTGAACAGATTGCGAAACTGAAAGTGGACAAGGCCATGGGACTGGATGGGATACATCCCAGGATACTGAGAGAGGTCAGAGAAATTCTTGCAGGGCCTTTGAAAAATGTTTTTAATAGATCTTTGGAGACAGGAGAAGTTCCACAGGACTGGAAAAGGGCTGATGTGGTACTTCTTCACAAAAGTGGCAATAGGGAATAAGTGACAAACTACAGGCCAGTAACCCTCACCTTGGTGGCGGGAAAAATAATGGAGGCACTTCTGAAAGAGAGAATTATGAACTTTCTTGAAACCAATAGTTGCATGATCCGAGGCAACATAGTTTTACCAAAGGATAATCATGCCAAACAAATCTGATTGAGTTCTTTGACTGGGTGACCAGAGAACTAAATTAAGGGCATGAGATGGATATGATCTACCTAGATTTCAGCAAAACCTTGGATACTATTCCGCAAAGGAAGCTTATCAATAAACTGAATGGCTTGGGGATGGGTTACAAAGTAGAATTGGATCAGAACTTGGCTGTTTGACAGACGAAAGAAGGTGATGGTAAACAAAATTCACTCTGTTGAAAGGAAGATGTTTAGTGGAACTTGTACTTTTCAATGTATTTGTGAGTGATATTGCTGAAGGACTGAATGGAAAAGTCTGTCTTTTTGCAGATGACATGACAATTTGCAACAGAGTGGACTCCCCTGAGGAAGTGGATAAAATGAGGAAAGGTCTACAAAATCAGGAAGAATGGTCTAATGCTTGGCAGTTAAGATTTAATATGAAGAAGTGCACTTGGGATGCAGAAATCCAAGGGATTTGTATGAAATAGGGGGCAAGAATTTGCTGTGCACGAACCAGGAAAAGGACCTTGGAGTGATTGTTTCTGAGGAACTCAAAGTGGCGAAACAGTGTGACCAGGCGGTGGCCAAAGCCGGAAGGATACTGGTTTGCATAAAGAAAGGAGGAGGTACTAATGCCACTGTACAAATCCCTGGTGAGGCTTCATTTGGAATATTGTGTTCAGTTTTGTAGACCATATCTTGCAAAGATATAAAAAGACTGGAAACGGTTCAGAGGAAGGTGACAAAAATGATTTGGAGCCCGTGCCAGAAGATGTATGAGAAGAGACTTGAAGACCTAAATATGTATACAGTAGAGGAGGGGGAGGAACAGGGGAGATATGATTCAGACCTTTTAAAAGCTATTAATGAACGAACAAACCTTTTTCAAAGACTGGAAAGCTGTAAAACTAGAGGGCTTAACATGAAACTGCAAGGGGGTAAACTGAAAGGCAACGTCAAGAAATACTTTTTCACTGAAAGGGTGGTGGGTGCTTGGAAGTGATGAGGCAAATACAGTGACAGAATACAAAATGGCATGGGACAGACACAGTGGATCCCTTTATAGCAACAGGATAAAATCAAAATAAACTTTTATATCTCAACAAACAGGGGTGACCTGCACGGAGGAGTGAGTACACCCCTAAACGAAGGCATGGGGATGGGTGACCTGCACGGAGTGGCAAGTGCATCTTTTGCCACCCTTCTGGGCAGACTAGATGGATCATGCTGGTCTTTATCTGCCGTCATATACTATGTTACTATGTTATAAATATTGGCAGAGGAAGTAGAAAGCTTCATTAGAAATACAATCATTCCTAAAATGCAAATGAGTGTGAAGAACTTGCCTAACAAGAGAGGGTGATAAAGCATTAGCCTTCGTACCATCAACATCGGCGGCAATATTATCTGTGGTGACATACTAAAAGTATTTTCTAATATTCAGAACTTTAATTTTAAGATGTAACACCTTATTCCTCTGAGGATCAGATTGAAGAACCTAGAGACTGCACTAACGGTTTCTTAGGGTAGTTTTCATGGGCCTGTATTCAGTTGGAGTTCATTTTTTTTTCCATGCATGTGCTGTTCTTGAAAGTCAAACTCTCTCTACCCTGCAGAGTTAATTGAGATTCTAATTCCTCCTCTTACTCTCAGAATGACAGGCCACAGTGGAATCGGGGTGATGATGTTTCAGTGTTAGCATGTATGCTTTGAATGGCCCAAGTTCATTTAGGATAGAGCTTAAGGTGTATCTCATGCTTGTTCATCAAGATTGAGATCCTTAAAGGGTTGGAGTGTTTCTTACATCTTTAAAATGACATTTTCTCCTCTTGATCCTGCACCTATTGCTATTTTTAAATAAAATTCTGAGAAGATATGGGATTGGCTGAAGGATCTAATTAATGCCTCCTTATTAGAGGGAATTGTTTTTGGGGCTGTTATGGCCTCTTAATCTTAAAGAAATGAGCAGATGTAATTTTGAACATTTTTGTCCGATCTTTAATTTGCCCATGTTAACATACTGCTTTTTGTATACGTTAAGCTATCAATGATTTTTTTTTTTTTGAAGATTACAATCTTGGCGACAAACATTTTTCAGGTATATTCAGGAGAAAAGGAAGATCAGAGGTGGAATTGCAAGACTCAAAAGTGCCATTTGCCTTTTTGATGTCAAACAAATACTTCTGTATTCACAAAGGAAATCCTGGAGAAGGACCACATAAGACTGACAAATATACAAATGGGAATGGAGTAGATACCATACCATTCACAGAAGATGTTTTTGAACAGCTTGCAAAACTGAAAGTGGACAAGGCCATGGGACTGGATGGAGTATGTCCCAGGATACTGAAAGAGCTCAGAGAGATTCTAAAAGATCCTTTTAAAGGATATGTTTAATATATTCTTGGAGACAGGAGAGGTTCTGCAGGATTGGAGAAGGACTAATATGGTACCTCTTCAGAAAAGTGGTAATAGGGAAGAGGTGACAAACTATAGGCTGGTGGCAAAAATGTAATGGAGACGCTACTGAAATAAAGAATAGTTGACTTTCTAGAAAGCAAAGGGTTTTATGACCTGAGGCAACAATGTTTTACCCAAGGATGATCATGCCAAACAAATTAGATTAGTTCTCTGGTCACCCCGTCAAAGAACTCAGATCAAGGGGATGCAATGGATGTGATCTAGCTAGATTTCAAGCAAAGCCTTTGATACTGTTCCTCATAGGAGGATATCAATAAACTGAGCAGCCTGGGATGGGGTCCTAAGGTGGTAAACTGGATTGGCAATAGCGACAGATAAGAGAAGATGGTAGTAAATGGAAGTCATTCGGAAGAAACAAAGGCGAGTAGCGGTCTGACCTAGGGATCAGTCTTGGAACCAAAACTGTTCAATATATTTGTGAGTGATATTGCTGAAGGACTGAAGGGAAAATTATGCCTTTTGCAGATGAAACAAACATTTTTAATAGAGTGGATTCATTTGAGGACATCAACAACCTGAGGAAAGATCTACAAAAACTAACAGAAGGGTCTAATGCTCAGCAGCTGAGATTTAATGTGAAGAAGTGCAGAGTCTTGCACTTGGGATGCAAAGATACAAAGGGATTGTATACAGTAGGGAGTGCGAAGTTGGAGTATACAGATCAGGAGAGGAATCACGGAGTGATAGTGTCTAAGGATCTCAAGGTGATCAAACAATGTCACAATGTGATGGCTAAAGCTAGAAGGATTCTGGGTTGCATACAGAGAGGAATAACCAGTAGAAAGGAAAAGTTACTGATGCCCCTATACAAGTCATTGGTGAGGCCCCACTTGGAGTATTGTGGTCAGTTTTTTAGACCATATCTCACAAAGGAATAAAAAGAATTGAAAAGATTAAGAGGAAGATGACCAAAATGATTTGGAGCTGAAGACCTAAGTATGTGTGCCCTAGTGTAGAGGAGGAACGGGGAGATATGATACATACCTTTAAAAGCTTAAAGGGTATTAATTATGGGGATTCATTCTGGTATTCCTACTTTAGGCATCATTGCAGCATTGTTCTCCATAAATTGCAGTATCCTACTATCCAGACTATAGGAAAATCGGCCTCTGCAACAAAACTCTATCCTGGTTCAAATCATTCCTAACTGACCGACAGCAACAAGTCAAAGTGGGCAAGCAGACTTCAAAACATTTCACCCAACATAAAGGGGTACCTCAAGAGTCAGTGCTAGTCACATTGCTTTTCAGTCTGTATATCCAAACAATCTGCACACTAATCAGAAGCCACCATATTCTCTTTCACATCTATGCGGACGAGATAATGATGTATATCCTCTTGTCTACTAAGAATCCTGTCTACAAAAGTATAAAATGCTTTAAAGCCCTCACCCAACTTCTTGCAAAACTCAGTCTATCAGTGAACTATAACAAATCTGAAATCCTTCACATTACAAAGGGACAAAATCCCCCCCCCCCCATCCACCCCCAGCAAAACTCACAATTGATGACGCCATCCTGGACATAAAAACAGAAGTCAAATAAGTCAAATACCTTGGCATCGCACTCAACCAGAACCTGAACAGGCGCTCTCACATCAAAAAGACTGCCAACTCTGCATAAGAACATAAGATATGCCATACTGGGTCAGACCAAGGTCCATCAAGCCCAGTATCCTGTTTCCAACAGTGGCCAATCTAGGTCATACGTACCTAGCAGTTTCCCCAAAAGACACAGGTTCCACAATGCTTGTACTGGGTCAAGCATTGATATCCTGGGTACCTTCTTAATAATGGTTTATGGACCTTTCCTCCAGGAACTTCTCCAAACCTTTTTTAAACCCAGCTACACTAACAGCCTTTACTACATCCTCCGGTAACAAATTCCAGAGTTTGATTACACGTTGAGTGAACAAATATTTTCTTTTATTAGTCTTAAATAGTTTACCCTGTAGCTTCATTGCATGTTCCCTAGTCTTTCCATATTCTGATAACGTAAACAATCGATCTACGTTTACCTGTTCCACTCCATTAATTTATAGAATTCTATCATATCTCCTCTCAGCCGTCACTTTTCCAGGTTAAAGAGCCCTAACCTTATTAGCCTCTTTTCATAGGAGTATCCTTCCATCCCCTTTACCATTTTGGTGGCTCTTCTCGGAACCTTTTCTAATAAAGCTATATCCTTTTTAAGATACGGCGACCAGAATTGCACACAATATTCAAGGTGCGGTCTCACTATGGAACGACATAGAGGCATTATAATATCTTTTATTTTATTTTCCATTCCTTTCCTTATGATACCTAGCATTCTATTTGCTCTCTTGGATGCCGCTGCACACTGGGCCAAGGGTTTTAACATGTTATCCACAATGACATCCAAATCTTTTTCCTGGGTGGTGGTTCCTAATGTGGAACCTTGTATCGTGTAGCCGTAGTTTGGGTTGTTCTTCCCTAGGTGCTTAACTTTGCACTTGTCCACATTAAATTTCATCTGCCATTTTGATGCCCAGTCTTCCAATTTATCAAGATCCTCTTGCAATTTTCCACAATCCTCTTGGGTTTTAACAACTTTAAATAGTTTTGTGTCATCTGCAAATTTGATAACCTCACTTGTTATTCCTCTTTCCAGGTCATTTATGAATATGTTAAAAAGCAGCGGACCCAGCACAGATCCCTGGGGTACACCACTATTCACCTTTCTCCATTGGGAAAATTGGCCATTTAGCCCTACCCTCTGCTTTATATCCATCTTTTAACCAGTTCCTGATCCACAATAGTACACTGCCTCCTATCCCATGACTCTTTAGTTTTGCCAAAAGTCTCTGATGAGGGACCTTGTCAAAGGCTTTCTGAAAGTCCAGATAAACTATAATAAACCTACTCACCTTTGTCCACCTGTTTATTCACACCTTCAAAAAAAAAACCATAACAGATTAATAAGACAAGATCTTCCTTGTCTAAAGCCATGTTGGCTGTCTCCCATTAGGCCATGACTATCTACATGCTGAGTAATTTTATTCTTTATGATGGTTTCTACCATTTTTCCCAGTACTGATGTCAGGCTCACCGGTCTGTAGTTTCCCGGATCACCCCTGGACCCCTTTTTAAAAATTAGTGTTACATTGGCGATCCTCCAGTCTTCAGGTATTATGGATGATTTTAATGAAAATTCACAGATTACTAATAGCAGGTCTGCAATCTCATATTTCAGTTCTTTCAACACCCTTGGACATATACCATCCGGCCCAAGTGATTTGCTACTCCTCAGTGTATCTAATAGTTGTAATATATCTTCCCGATGTAACAATATTTCCTTCAATTCTTCCGCACCTTTAAATACCACTTCAGTCATGGGTAACATCCCTACATCTTTCTCAGTAAAGACCGAAGCAAAGAATTCATTCAGTCTCTCGGCTATCGCCTTGTTGCCTCTTAGTGCCCCTTTAACCCCTCTATCATCTAATGGACCAACTGACTATCTCACAGGTTTTTTGCTACAAATGTACTTGAAAAAGTCTTTATTTCGCGTTTTTGCTTCCGCAGCAAGCTTCTTCTCAAATTCTCCCTTTGCCTGCCTTATCAATGCCTTGCATTTGAGTTGCCAGTGCTTGTGCTATTTCCAGGTTTCGTCGTTTGGCTCTTTTTTCCATTTCCTGAAAGATGCTTTTTTGGCAACAACAGCCTCTCTGACCTCACCTTTAAACCATGCTGGCAGTTTTTTTGGACTTCCTTCCACTTTTCTTAAAAGCATGGAATACAGCTGGTCTGGGCTTCCAAGATAGTATTTTTCAACACCACCCAAGCTTGATGGAAGTCTTTAACCTTTGCAACTGCTCCTTTTTAGTTTTTTCTTAACTATTTTCTGCATTTTATCATAGTCTCCCTTTCGAAAGTTAAAAGGTAGTACTGTGGATTTCCTTACTATCCCTCCCCCACTAATTAAATCAAATGTGATCATGCTATGATCACTATTGCCAAGTGGCCCCAACACCCTTGTCTCTTGCACTAGATCTGGTGTTCCACTAAGGACTAGGTCTAATATGGCTTCTCCTCTGGTCAGTTCATGAACCAGCTGCTCCAAGAAGCAGTCATTTATTTCATCTAGGAACTTTATCTCCCTAGCATGCCCTGCCGTGACACTGACCCAGTCGATACCGGGGTAATTGAAATCACCCATTATTATTGCTGCGCTGTAACGTTTGTTAGCTTCCTTGATTTCTTTGAGCATTTCATCATCCATTAGTTCATTCTGGCCAGGCAGTCGATAGTACACCTCCACTGCCATCGCCTTCCCCTTTTTACATGGAATTTCAATCCATAGAGATTCTACAGCAAATTTTGTTTCCTGCAAAACTTTAATCTTGTCTGACTCAATGCCCTCTCTAACATATAGCGCAACCCCTCCACCAATTTGACCAGCTCTATCATTACGATATAATTTGTATCCAAGTATCACAGTGTCCCACTGGTTGTCCTCCTTCCACCATGTCTCTGATATTCCAATCATATCTAACCTCTCATTTAGTGCTATATATTCTAACTCTACCATCTTATTTTTTAGACTTCTAGCATTTGCATAGAAGCATTTTAGAGACTGTATTTTATTCATATTAATTTAGGTATTGGTAGACATGGGTAATTTGGGATCTTTAAGCTCTGTCTGCTCCATACTCGAAGGCATTTGGGCTACTTTACTCTTTTTTTGGAACCTCTCTGCTTTTGGTAGTATCCTTCTAGGATACATTCTTCCAAACCATAGGCTCTTGTGCGACTGTCGGCTTTCCCCTATTATCTAGGTTAAAAGCTGCTCTCTCTCTTTTTTAAAAGTTAATGGCAGCAGCCTGGTTCCATCCCAGTTAAGGTGAAGCCCATCCCTTTGGAAGAGCCCCTCCTTTCCCCAGAATGTTCCCCAGTTCCTAACAAATCCAAAACCCTCATCTCTGTACCATTGTCTCATCCACACATTGAGACTCCGGAACTCTGCCTACCTTTTGGGTCCTGTGCGTGGAACGGGAAGCATTTTGGAGAACGCTACCCTGGAAGTTCTGGATTTCAACTTCCTACCTAAATTTAGCCTCCAGTACCTCCCTACCACATTTTCCTATGTCATTTGTACCGACATGTACCAAGACAGCAGACTCCTCCCCAGCACTATCTAAGACCTTATCTAGGTGGCACGTGAGGGGTCCACTACCTTCTCACCAGGCAGACATGTTACCAGGCAATCCTCACGTCCACCAGCCACCCAGCTATCTACATGCCTATTGATCGAATCACTAACTATAACAGCTGTCCTAACCCTTCCCTCATGGGCACATGGCCCTAAGAAACTTCCTCGGTGCGAGAGAGTTTTACATCACCTGGAGGACAGGTCCTAGTTACAGGATCACTTCCTGCCACATCAGGGTGATGCTCTCCTGTCACGTGACCTCTCTCCTCCATGGCAACAGGGATGCTGCCAGACTGGATGTGGGACTTCAGGACTATATCCCTGTAGGTCTCGTCTATGTACTTCTCTGTCTTTCTTATGTTTTCCAAGTCTGCTACTCTAGCCTCTAGAGAATGGACTCATTCCCTGAGAGCAAAGAGCTCCTTGCACCTAGTGCACACGTAAGACCTCTCACCAACTGGGAGAAAATCATACATGTGACACTCAATGAAAAAGACTGGAAAGCCCACATCTCACTGCTGGACTGCTGTCTGCATCTTAGTTTTAAGCTTGTGTTTAGATCTAAGTTCTTTACTTACTAAGGGTTGCTATGGATATTTATACTAATAAAACTGTACCTAATACGTTTAATATACCTTGTTCACCTGGAGCTTAATTAATCTCAGGTCCTTAGTGTATGACTGATTTGGGTAACGAGCTTCACCTGAGAGCACCTCCTGTCCTTTAAGATGTGTAAGTACCTATAAAGCTATGATTATCCCAGGGCTGGGTTGGTGTTGGGGAGGGAGGGAGGGAGGGAAATAACACTTATTAAAAGAGGGCTGCTACACAGTACCCTGTCCTGTGCTGCTGAGGTAAGCTGTGACCAACTTCCTGGGTGATTAACAGTCCTTGCTTGGATAGAAGGAGTCTTTCAAAATGGCCTTTTGACCTGCCACCTGGTGTTAACGCCTATTGAAAAGGTTTCACAGGTCTGTTTCCCCCTAGGTAGAAGGCCTCTTTGTAAAGGTCTCTAGAAGACTTTATTTGTTGCTCAAAGAGTACTGACCCTGTTTGTCTTTTATGCTAAGCTATATTATGATTTGATTTAAATTATAGCTCTTTGCTGCTGCTAGGCTCTGACTTATTATGAAATTTAAACAACAAGCTCTTTGCTGGGATCTAAATTTAACCAGAAAGCTCTCTTCTGTGTTTTAAATTTAAACTAAAAGTACTTTGCTGATACTAGGCCCTGAGTGACTATTAAATTTAAACTACAAGCTCTCTGCTGGGTATGAAATTTAACCAGAAAGTTCTCTTCTGTGTTTTACTACTGTGCATACTACAAAGTGAACATACTGCAGAACCTCTGTCCACTTCTGGACATGAGCAACTTCCATAGCAAGCTTCTTAAATTCTCTCTTTGCTTGTCTTATCAGTGCCTTGCATCTAATTTGCCAGTGCTTGTGCTGTTTCCAGTTTTCATCATTTGGCTCTTTTTTTCCATTTCCTGAAAGATGCTTTTTTGACAACAACCTCTGACCTCACCTTTAAACTATGCTGGCAGTTTTTTGGACTTCCTTCCACTTTTTTTAAAGCTTGGAATACAGCTGGTCTGGGCTTCCAAGATAGTATTTTTAAACACCACCCATGCTTGATGTCAGCCTCAACGTTTGCAACTGTTCCTTTTAGTTATTGTTTTAGTTTTATTTTTAACTTTTTTTTTTTTTTTGGCCAAGCTTGAAGAATGGTCTAGAATTTGGCAGCTGAAATTTAATGCTAAAAAAATGTAGGGTCATGCATTTGGGCTGCAGCAATCCAAGCAAGCAGTATATTGGGTGACGTACTTCTGTCCATGAAAGAAGAACGGGACCTAGGCGTGATTGTGTCTGATGATCTCAAAGTAGCTAAAGAGGTAGAAAAGGCGATGGTGAAGCTATAAGTATGCTTGAGTGCATAGGGAGAGGAATGGCCAGCAGAAGAAAAGAGGTGATAGTGCCTCTGTATAAGCTTTTGGTGCAACCTCATTTGGAGTACTGTGTGCAATTCTGGAGACCACACCTTCAAAAGGATATGAACAGGTTGGAGTTAGTGCAGAGGGTAGCTACTAAAATGGTTAATGTTCTTCGTTATAAAGCATATGAGGACAGACTTAAGAAGCTTAATATGTATACTTTAGAGGAAAGGTGGGACAGAGGTTATATGATTGAGACATTTTAAACACCTCCATGGCATAAATGCACAGGAGGTCAGCCTCTTTCAATTGAAAGCAAGCTCTGTTATGAGGGGACATAAGATGAGGGTGAAAGGGGATAGATTCAGGAGTAATATATGGAAATATTTCTTTATGGAAAGAGTGGTAGATGGAATGGTCTCCCAGTGGAGGTGGTAGAGATGAGGACAGCATATGAATTCAAAAAAGCATGGGACAAACACAGAGAGCCTGATTCTGTCCCAGACGTAGATCCCCTCTATGCGTTCTGGTCTGAACTGGATGCACAGAGGGGATTGCGATTCTGATCCCGCGGAGCACGCCTAGCCCCATAGGATCAGAATTGCGAACAGTTCTGCATATGCAGGCTGGGACAGCGATTCTGTCTGGCCTGCATGTATAGAACTGCACCCGACTAAGTCAGGGCTTTTAAATGGAGCCGTAATGCTATGGCGTCCTGTTGCCATGGCACCACGGCTCTATTTAAAAGCCGCGATGCCGACCGCCAAAAATGAGAGTTTATTTCCAGCAGCCTGACCCCCGATCTGTCCTCCTAAGGCCAGTGTCGAGTTGCGGGGAATAAACCTTGGTCCCCCTTGCCCCATCCACACCCTGGGCCTTCCAAAACAAAATGTCCAGGAAAATAATTCCTCCTCAGAGGTGGAATAACTTCCCTGGACATTTTGCTGGCCCGAACATAAAGGGCCAATATTAGAATCGGCTTTGTATATCTAGGGCCGGTGACTGCCAGCTGCCCGCCGACTCTCAACCCCTGTGCGGCTCCATTTCCCACCCCCCATCTAACTTTCCCGCACAACCAGCAGGGAAGTTATTCAGGGGCAGGTGAAGCCATGAATGGCGTTGATGGACGTCCCGTCGGGCCTTCCATCCTCACTAATCGTGGCTCAGAATAATCCCCAGAGGCTCCCTAAAGGAAAAAAGTGCTCTCTTGTAGTGGGTGAAATGGAAGGACAGACTAGATAGCAACATGACATCAAAAAAAGAACACTGTAACAGAGCTTTCACCCTCTTTCAGCCCACAAACCAGAATGCTCTCCCAAAAACTTTAAAACCTGCCAAAACTGTACTTGTTCTATGAACCCCCCCTCCTCGTTTCACCGAATTCTTTGGATCTGACGTATTTTATTTATTTATTTAGTATACATTTGTATACCGCTACTTCCAGCGATCAGCAGCGGTTTACTTTACATATCAGGATTGATTGTACAGGACAGGAATTAGCAAAATATACATTTTGATTATGAGGCTTGGCACACAACACAGCAGCTAGGTTACTAAATTTACACTCGATTGATAGGGGGTGCCTTTACATATATACATTATTACAGGTCCACGATTGCAATTTCTTTTGACCTATGGTCGGGGGTAAAGTGAATCCACTTTGGTGCAGTGAGTAGGAAGAGGGCTCGCTGCCTAGGACAGGTTGTAATGAGTCTGGAATAGGTGAGTCTTGAGCTTTTTCCTAAAGTTATTTAAGTCGCTGGTTGAACGTAGCTCGTGAGGCAGCTGGTTCCAGAGTAGTGGTGCTGCGTATGAGAATGTTCTGTTACTCGTATATGCTTTGACAGTTCTTATGCTATTTGGGACGCAGAGGGTGTTGAGGTTTGCGGTTCTTCTGTTTCTGTTGAGTGGTTGTGTGGTGGTTAGGTTGGTGAGGTATGAAGGTGCTATGTTGTGTATGAGTTTGAATGTGGTTACTGGTGTTTTGTATTTGATGCGGGCAGTAATGGGGAGCCAATGCAGTTCAATTAGTACTGGTGTGATGTGCTCGGCAAAGCCTTTTTTCATGATGATTCTTGCAGCAACGTTTTGCGCCATTTGCAGGATGTTTAGGATTTTCTTTGGTAAGCCTTGTAGAATGGCGTTGCAGTAGTCCAGGTGGGGAGTGATGAGAACTTGCGCCACTGTTCTGAAGTCGGATTGTTCAATGATATTAAGTAGTGGATGAAGGACTTTTAATTTATGGAATATGGCCCGGTTGGTTATCCGGAGGCGTTTGTCCATCTTTAGGTTGCTATCAAGCATTACCCCTAGATATTTTATATCGGTCTTTGTGTGATAGACGTTGTTGTTCAGGGTGACTGTGGCGGGAGGGCTGAAGTCCAGTTTCCTGGAGATGTACATCACCTCCGTAATAGGTTAACCCTCATTCTCCTCATGTTCATTACTGTATGTTACCTGCTACCTCAGCCACCATGTTAACCCAAGTTTATTTCCCCCATCACAATCCTAAGTAAACCAGTGCCTTCATTGTTGCTTTTACTACCATGTTCAATCCAAGTTAATGTCTCTCCAATCTAGTTTTTTGTATCCTAGCTCAGTTAATGTTACATGTAAACCGTTCTCACTGAAAGAGGAGGTGGTATATAAACCCTGTTAAATAACTAATAATGACCAAACAAGCTTTTTTCAATGTAGGGGAAGCTGTAAAACTAGAGGGCATAAAAAGGAGGTAAACTTAGAAACGTCAGGAATAACTTTTTCACTAAAAGGGTGGTAGATGCTTGGAATCCTTTCCTGATGGAGGTAGGGGGGGGGGGCAAATACAATGAAGGAACTCAAAATGGCATGGGACCGACACAGTGGATCCTTTTGTAGTAAGAGGATTAAATCAAAACAAAATTAAATATCTTTTATACCTCAATAAATAAAGGAGGATTACGTGCATGGAGCAGCGGGTGCAGCCCTAAACACAGGCATAGAGAGGGGTGACCTACATAGAGCGGTGATTAAACCACTCTAGCCACCTTCCTCGGCAAACTAGATGGACCTTACTGATCTTTATTTGCCATTACATACTGTTACTAGATTAAATATAGCTTGGAGGGGGGAGGGGGTTAGGTAGTGATACAAGGCATTATTGGCCGCAATGAGAGATCAAATATATTTTTATCTTGACAAAGGGAATTCAGTATTATTTATATCATTGGATATGTAATCAACTTTTGATCTTATGGAGGCAAAGATTTTAATTTACCATTGCATACAGATTGGTAATAGTCTTTAACAGGAGCTTTAAAGTAAGATACACTTGATATTCATCCAAAATACACTATTGGTTGTTGGGGGAACCACAAGGTTCACCACTCTTCCTAGTATTGTTTGCTATCTATTAACAACCTTCTAGGAAAATTAGTTCAGAAATTTGGTACTGAAATACATACCTATGTGTATTATATACAAAATTTGCCATTTACCACTGTATGCTATCCCTATACAGGCTCATTCCATCCCAGACGTACAGTTCCTCTGTATGTCTGGTTTGAACCGGATGTACAGAGGGAGGGGGGGGGGCACAATTCTGATCCCGCAGGGCACGTCTAGCCCTGTGGGACCAGAATCTTGAACAGTCCAGTATGTGCAGACCATGACTGCGATTCAGCCTGGCCTGCACGTACAGAAAAAGCCTGACAAACTTAATCAGGGCTTTATAATGGAGCCAGCCACCGGCTTCTCAAAGCCTTGCCCCGCAGCCCTACCCCCGATCCGGTCTCCTAATGCCAGGATTGGGCTGCGGGAAATGTCCTCGGGCCCGCCGAAAAAAAAACATCCAGGGAAGTTATTTCACCTCGGAGGTGGAATAACCTCCCCGCACAAGTTGCTGGCCCTGGATGTGAAGAACCAACATTAGAATCAGCCCTGCACGTCCAGGGCCAGCGACCGCCTACTGCGACTCTGCCCCCAATCTGCCCCCTCCATGCACTGTCTAACCAGCGGGGAAGTTAGACAGCAGAGGGGAGGGCATGAATAGTGGGGATGGACATCCATCCCCTTTATTTGTGTGACAGAATTGGGCTCATAGTTATGATAGTCAGTTGCTATACAGATAGTAAACCTGGTAAAACACCTAGGCTATCTTCTAGGAGTCTCATGCACATGGACATAGTGTCTGTTGCCAATAAAGCACATCATTATAAATCTCATCTACAGAGCTCCTTCTTCCCCCCCAGAAGATCTCTCTAACATAATAGACCTGGCCTGCAACCCTGTAAACCCACGTAAACCTAACTGGTTGATTGGCGATTTTAACCTCGCCTCCCTACAACCCACCTTCTCTAACACCTTCCTTGATGTTATGACTGACCTCAGTTATACACAGATGGTAAACTCTTCTACACACCTCAAGGGAAACGCTCTTGACCTCATTTTTGCCCCCCATTCAGAATCAAAACAACAATATTAACCTCTCTTTTACTCCTGTCCCATGGACAGACCACAACTTAATCTCCTTCCAGATCCCATTCCAACAAGATCGAATCCCAACCAGCCAAGCAAATATAGCCTCCTCAGGATCGACAATCCGCTTCAGATCCCTAGACAAAGATGAGTTTTTCAACAGCGCTCTTCCAGTACTCCGTCAATCAGCTCAAAACCTTGACGATATGATCAATATATGGAATACCACCCTGAACTCTTGTTCGCACCTACCATCCTCAAATAAATCACCAGCCTCCATCAAACCACCAAGAAACAGAAAACCAGCCCCTTGGTTCTCTGCTGGATTATGGTCATCTCTTCAGCTTCTAAGAAAGCAAGAAAGAAAATGGCATCAATCTCATTTCACAACTGACCAAATGACTTATGAAAACACCCTAAAGCAACACCGTGAGAAAATATCTGAAAAAATGAGAGAACACCATATGGAGCTCCTCCTCCGCTCGTTAAATAAACCACGCAACCTCTTTAGCATTGCTAAGTCCTTAACCAAGGCACTTTCCTCCAATCAGACGATATCAATTCAGCCTCAGCCCTATGCCGAGTACCTTCAATCTAAAATCATTAAAACAAATGTGGCATCAAATTCCACACTCAGCTACATTCCACAGGTAATGCTACCATTAACAAACTTCATCCCTCCAGCAGAGAAATACATTGCTGACCTTATTGCTACTATTAACACCACCACAGCCCCAAATGATCCTTGTCCTGCTTACTGGATCAGAACGATGCGTGCAGAACTCAGCCCAGCTCTAGCCTACATCATGAAGCTCTCCATCGCAGCAGGAACATTCCCATCAGCTCTTAAACAAACGTCTATATGCCCTCTCCTGAAAAACAACAATCTTGACCTGGCAAGGACAGACTCATATTGCCTGATCTCGAGCATACCCCTTCTAGCTAAAATTATCGAGAAGGTGGTTCAAATGCAACTGCAGCAATACATCGATATATCAGCCCCTCTTGATTCCTGCCAGCATGGGTTCTGAGAATCCCATGGTATTGAGACTCTACTCACCTTACCTAGAGGTATTGACAAAATCGAAAATGGGTTTGTACTCATCTTCCTCGATATCACTGCTGCATTTGATTCTGTTAATCATGAGCAACTCCTCTCTCGCCTTCAGGAAAAGGGAATTCATGGCTTGGCCTGGAAATGGTGCAAATCCTATCTAGCTGACCGTTGGCAACATGTACAGATAGGACCATCAACATCTGAACCATTCCATCAACAACAGGAGGTACCCCAAGGATCCTCCCTATCAGCTTTACTTTTTCAACATATATATGCAACCTATTTGTGATATAATCCGCTCCTTTAATATATCCAGTTTGATCTATGCAGATGATGTCTTGATATTCACACCAATCAAAATCATGCACCCTGACCTCTCCCCACTAATAGAGTGCTTCAACGCAATCACCGATTGGCACTTATCACAGAATCTACACATAAACTTTAAGAAAACTGAGGTACTATTCATAACCAAGAACAAGAACTTTTCTCTCCACACTTCATTGAAGGTGCGAGATGCAGAGCTTCCATGTAAATCTGTAATACGCTACTTAAGTGTCACAATAGACCAACAGCTCAACTTCAAAGAACACCACCAAGTCCATCTACAATAATATACAGACACTAATACACCTAAGACCGCTACTAACCCCAGATGACTTCAGAACAATATTCCAGACGCTTGTAACGCCTCATTTTGATTATGCCAACATCATTCTACATGGCCTCCCTAACAGCACCCTCAATCCATTACAGATGGTGATGAATGCAGCAGCCCGCATTCTCAGCGGCATATCCAGAAGAGATCACATCACGCCCATACTTATGGAACTACACTGGCTACCGTTACAATGCAGGATCACCTACAAGGCACTACTCCTATCGTTTAAAGCAATTAACCGGCTATCCCCGTCATCCCTCTCTGCACTCCTGACCATCACCCCTATAAACAGGCTAAGGAGGTCAGTAGCTGCCAACACGCTGACTATACCACTTGAGTCTACTAAATGCACTCAAACAACTAGGAATAGAGCCTTTACACTCTATGCCACTAGGTGCTGGAACAATCTCCCACCTCATATCCGAGCAATCGGTGACCTCTCACAGTTCAGAAAAGCCCTTAAACATCACTTATTCTGCCTTCACTTCGGCCACCCTAACCTAACACAATCACTTCCTGCAACTCAACTCACTCACACAGCCTCTGACATTCCAACAACATAACCCTTGACAAGATACAAAACATACCCACCCTCAGGCACACTCACAATGATCTAGATTACATGGTCTCTTGCATTATGATTCCAACTTGCAATATAAACTGTAAATAGTTTACAACAACCACTGTTGATCTGTAGATAGTTACGCTTGTTACAGTCCCAAGTTACCAATCCAGTTACAATGTAAGCAAAAGATCTTTTGTTCTGATGCAAAAATTTGTTATTTGTAAACCGCACTGATACTAAAAAGTGCGGTATATAAGAACTGTAAATAAATAAATAAATAAAACAAACATCTAGGTTATCCATATAGTGGCCAAATATAGCTACTATATGGACAATATTTTATTCTCTCCCTTGCTCTGCACTAACTCTGCCCCAGCCCTAAATGGATATTTCCAGGGTGATTTATCTCTATAGATGTATCAGCAGATGGTGGACTTAACAAATTTACTAGTCACCAGTAAACACATTTCCTTTCCCCACATTTATATGCCATACATAGTACAGTAGTATTTGTTCAAATTCAGTAGAATATAATAAGCCATGCTACTTAGGTCTTACTTTATACAGTGTTGACATTAGAGTATTATATTTTTTGTTCTTGTCACATATTACTTCTTACAGTATCAGTTCTTATCCTCGCTTTGCATACCCAAGGTCACCGTAGGAACAAGTTGAACTAGAAAGGTAGCTGTTTTCCTGTGAAATACCTATTGCTGAAGTCATTTTGATAGATTCTATTAAACAAGAGAAAAACTGAAATAAAATACAACTTGCTTTTTCTTAAAGCACTCTTTTTTTTTTATAATTTAATTTTTTTTATGACGATCAATTTACCACAAATCATGCTTGTCTACTCTCTCTCCTGCCTCTGGCTTTTCTACAAAGACCCGCTTAGGGTAAGTAAATGGGTTTCACTGTGGAATGACTATAGAAAATCTTGATGAGTTCTTGAAGTGGAGGAATACTTGCTGCGGGACTAGAAGGAAGAGACATTTGCCATCCCTGATCTCACTGGGGCGATAGCAAGCAGGCTTGATTACGGGTCACACTAGAGGGCGAATTATAGTAATGATGGGGTTGCAAATGTGGGATGGAGAAGGTCACATTACCGGAGCTCCAAGGGTGGGTGGGATGGAGAGAGCTGGTTAACAAATGATCTGTCTGTATCATCTGAAGAGTTATGTATGTAGATCCCATATATATATACACCTAAAGCTATGCAGATAAGAGTTCACACTCGTACCCGCCATGATAAAATGGATAGCTTACACAGGCAAGAGCAGTCTAGAGCAATACAGGTCATCAAAAAGAAAACAACAAAATTAATGAAACTGTAAAGAAAGAGGAAGAGAGAGCAGGAAGTTGCTGGCTTGTAGACATGTTCAAATTCATAAACACTGTTAGACAGAGCCATCTGAAAGTTACGCCTACTATAAAAGTGCAATGCACTGTTTCCCAGCACTGGGGAAGGTATGAGAAAGGTTTAAAGTGGAAATGAGAAAAAATGAAGCATTCAGTTCCTGTACATCCTAAAATTTGCTTGAAGGTCCAAAGTACACACAGACCTGCAGTCTTCTCGGTCTCTCTCAGTATTGTCCCCCTAAATGTAAATCTCACCTACCATTTATCTACCTATTTCCTCCTTGTTTTCCACGTCCTACATGTCATCCTCTCTTTATTTTGGCAAGCCTCCATCACAATTCCCTTCTCCTTGCCCTCCATCATCCTTTCCTACCTGCTGTGTCATGGTCTTGGAATATCAGTAGCATTAGCATAGCTCCGTAAATACCGAGTGAACAGAGCTAGCTGTCCCCATGCCTACTGCTCCTCTTCCTCACTCTATCCCAGGGATCTCCAACTCCAGTCCTGCAGGGCCGCAAACCAGTCCGATTTTCAGGATATCACTAATGAATATGCATGAGGGAAATTTGAATACAAGAGGGGCAGTGCATGCAAATATATCTCATGCACATTCATTAGGGACATCCTGAAAACCTGACTGGTTGGAGACCCCTGCTCTACCCATATAGGGGTTAATGTTATAAGATAAAGAACAGAGTTTTACATATTTAAGCAGGCTCATAAAGTAGAAGTAATACATACATGCATAAAAGTAGGTACTGAGAAGTCAGAATATCTTCTTTCAGGGCTGGCCAAACCACCAAGCAAACTAGGTGGTTGCCTAGGGAAGCAATTTTTTTGTTGGGGTGGGGCAGCAAAGAGCAGGATATTCAAAGCTAAAACAATAGATTTTGACAGGGGGGGAGGGGGTGTAAAGCTTAAGTTTTGCCTAGGGTACCAACACCTTGAACCAATTCTGGGGTAATCCTGTCTACTTTCATTGTAGTTTAATTTTCTTTTTTTGATTGTATTAAAATTTGTAATATCACCTCTGCCAATGACATCAATGTAGTTTAAAAATACAACTAAGAATAAAATAAAGCAATAATAGAGTAAGACATGACACAATAGGAAAATAATTGCAACCTGATAATTAGAACGGGGGACATAAAAGGAAAAAGCAAAACTTCCAGCCAGTCATTAGATATACCGTCCTCACAGAGCCGGCCTTTATGACTTAATCACTGGCAAAGGCCAGCTTGAAGAGCCAAATTCTCAAGCCCATCTTGAATTTTGAGAGGGAGGATTCACCTCTTAAGTTGCAGTGCAGAGCATGCCAAAAAAGGTGGCCCAAATCTCATATCAAATTCTAGTAAGTGGAGGCATGAATGGCAGATTAGATTAAGAGGATCTCAGTGAGTGTGTCATGGCATAGGGAAGAAGCAAAGAAACCAGAGTATAGACCAACAGACAAATGTTCCCAGCAGCTAATGCACAACCAACAAGCAGCGCACGTGAAGTGGTATATTAAGGGTGTCCAAGTCAAGTTGGGGACATCCAGGACAGAACGTGTTGAGAAATGTCAGGAATATCTAGGTCTCTGCCCGATTTTAGTAACAGATGTCCCTAAAGTGGACGTCTGCACCAGCAACCACCCAGACATCTCCCTTAGGAAAGCATGCGGTGGGATGTACATCCCATGCAAGCTAGCATAAGGAGTCGTGCAGCGATGCAGCAAAATGAAAACATGAGCCAGCTAGACACCGCCACTGACTACAAAATCCAGATATTTAGTGGCAATCACTATCGAAATATTGTTGCTGAATATCTGGATTTACTTTGCCTGTGACAGCCAAAGTTAAAAAAAAACACACACAACACACCCTACACAACACTGACTGCCACAAGCTCAATATGGCCCAATAAAATGTATATTTTAATTGATCTGTTATCCAAATCTATCACTGAATAATTAAGAGTTCTCCATTATTATTACTTACTTGCACATGACTGTTCTCTTCATTTGGTCAAACAATTTTAGTATATGCTGCTTTATAATGCCATTATTTGTCTCTGTTTCTTATTCTTCAAGCTCATAAATTCTGCCCAAAAGCCTCCACCACCTCATAGCTTCCACTGCGGTTGTTTTCCCCAAAGATGAGATATAATTTAAGCTTCATATAAAAACAGTCCTCTTTATGCACACAAACTTCTGAATAATGTGCAATTTACCATATTTACTGTCCAGCAGTGAGATTTCTCATAGCATTTCTCAGTGATTCCAATAATGGTGCATCCATCCCTTGCTACTATTAGTTCCAGCTGTCTAATTTTATATGTCATGCTTCTTGTGTTTCCACATAATAATTTTTTGCATCCAATGCTGAATGCAATAGAAATAGTTGGATTATCATTTTCCTCAAATATGCAAGCCTCTTTGGAAATATTCCTGCAATTTACTCATGTTAATTGGGGATATGCTACTACTGGTTTCCTCCGTAACTTAACAAATGGTCTTTTTGGGGCCTTACCATGCATGCACACACGCATGTCACTAAAGAAAATTCTGCTTCTGAAACTGAAAATTCTGATTAGGGTGTATATCTTTATTTTTCCTGAGATATGTTTGGATACCAAAATCATTCTTCCTATTAAGATAAAGCTGGTCCTTTTAGTTGATAGCAATATTCAGAAGGATCCAGCTGCCTAGTTAAGGAGTTGGGAGGAATTATAAACATATTTTATGAGTAAAATCCTGTTTTGCATGTGTAAAGGGCTTGTATAAAAATTACCACAGTGGGTTAGGTATGAAAAAGTCCATTCATGAAAGAACGGTGAGTACTTTTATGCGACGTGTGTTTAGGCATGTTCTTGGGTGGCATTTGGGCAGATTGTGGATGGAGCTTCAAAGTGCATGTGTGTTCTTTATAAAATATATGTGGTCATACAGATTATACTTGCGGACATTTACACTAGCTCAAAAGGTGATAAAAATGTCTGCAGCTTCACTCCAGCAACAATTTCTGCCAGTTTATCTCTAATATTTAAAAAAAAAAAATTGCATGGGTACCTATGTGCCTTTATAACATAAGCTAAAAGTAGGTTAGGAGGGTAAAAAGGAACCTAAGTGACCTGACATAAAATTACCCTCTTAGCAGGTTAAATCCATGGGCCTAAAATGTCCTTTTGTTGAGCTGATAAATATATCTGTTTAGCAATGCTCCTACGAGGGAGTTCTTCAATGGCATTTCTGCCAGTGGACAGTGGGGCAATGTGATTGCACTTAGAACTGCAAGGCATAGGCAAATCCCGAGAGAGAGATCGGCAGGTCCAGACCTGCCTATCCCGAGCACAGGCAGAGGACTCCCACACAGCAACAATCTGCTCAGTGGGAAAGTTGCTGCCTTGTCTTTTTTTGATATATTTATTGAACATTTTAACATAATCCAAGTTTTTTAGCTGTCATAGTTTTATTTAAAAACTTGATTGCCTTTTGATTCGTACATTAAGACAGTGTACATACAAAACAAACATAAATCATAACAAATAATTACACAGCATTTTACAGCAACACAAAAGACAAGCATGGCAAACAAACATTTCAGAAAGAATATTCCATCTAGGAGATGGCAAGCTTCTGCCAGTCATCTCCCAACCATTTACCATGACTGTACCCCTACCTTAAAAAAGATTTCCTCAGTTCTCAGATTATGTTGAAGAGCATTTCATAAGAGTGGAGCTTCTTAGTGAATGTCCACTCTAAGCAGATCTTTATAAGAGATGGAGTCACATACATTATAATCAAGTTTGCTAGATAAAGAGAGATAGTAGTATGAAGCATATTTGTATTTTTCAACGTAATCATTTTCGCTTCATCATTTCTGTGTTTACTTGCTGGTTTTGTCGTCATACCTCTCTGCCTTTCCTCCCTGTCACTATGCCTCTGGGGTGTGTCTGTAGATATGTTTCTTTGTAGCAATTTCTCCAAAGGGGTTAGCTTTGCATACTATGATGGTCATGAACCTCACTCCTAAACCAGGGTACGCAGAATAAGATCGCAATCTCTCAAATTTACTGCTAATGCTCATTGTAGTACTTGCAATGTGCCACACAGAGCTTCCTTCTGGACTTCATAAAACATAACATGTATTGGGTAATTTATCAAGGTGTCATTGGAAATTCCTCTTAATCGGGCCTGTGGCTCCCAAAAATATGGGAGACTTTTCTGCATCTTTCTGCTACATTTTCTTGGTACTTCTGTGAATCGTGTGGAGAGGGAGAAGATCCTGAACAATCGCTTGGAACCGACACTTCTGTTATCAATGCCATTCTGGTGTTTTTCTCCTTTACCACTATCTCAGGTTTTCTTGCATCCAATTTCTTATCTGTTGGAATGGGAATATCACAAGTTATCGGAAATTCTTAATTTTCTGAAATTTCCTTAGGGTCATGATCCCAGTTCTTTTGGGGTACAGCAATGTTCTAGTGCTTGTAAAGTTTACAGTGAATAAGACATGCCATCTTGTGTCTTCCTGCATAGAAACTTTCTTCCATCAGTACTTCACAACCAGCTACAAGATAAGTAACCATTTTCAGCTCTCTTACAGAATCTGCATATGACTGTTTTACCAGTTTTCTCTGACTTTATGTGAACCTCTGTATGTGGCTGTCTACCTGCTTCTGTGTATAGTTGTATGTCTCTGTGTATAGCTGTGTTATTGATGATGGGTGTGGTATTGCTGATGGCAGATCCATTTATAACAAGCAGACACAATGAAAAATAGCACCTTTTTGTAGGTGTTCCCTACATATCTAGACTGCATGCACACATTTACGAGTTTTTGACAAAAAAGAAATGAGACTGTGGCAGCCATGCACACGACTCAATGCCTATTGGCTAACCTCTTATGTCACTGTCTTGTGCAACATCTCACCACTATTCTGCTATAATATTTTTCATCTCTCTCATTCTGTTTTTCTTTTTCAGGTTTTTTTGTAGCACACTGCTCCATCGCTTTGTCACGCAACTGGAGGTGGCAGAAATATGGAGCAAAGAATCAACTTGAAATTTCTGGTTAAGTTGGAGAAGGGCCCAACTGAGTGTCTCCAACTTCTCCAACCGGCATATGGAGAAAATGCAATGTCAAGGCCGTGAGTCTTTGAGTGGCACAAAAGCTTCAAGACTGGCCGCAAGGAGGTGGAGGAAGACCCCAAGTCAGGACGGTATTCCACAACAAAGACGGCTGAGAACATTGACAGAGTGAACCAGCTGGTGCGGAATGATTGTAAATTGACAGTGTGTATGATAGCTGAGGAGCTCAGCCTGAACAGGGAGTCAGTGTGGACCATCTAGGTTCAGGAGCTAGGGATGTGGAAGGTGTGTGCCAAGATGCTGCCCAAGGTTTTATCGGGCGACCAGAAGGAGCACCGTGTCAATGTTTGTCAAGACTTGCTAGAGAAGATTGAAGAAGATCCAGAGTTCATTGGCCGGGTCATCACAGGAAACGAGTCTTGGGTCTTCCAATATGACCCTGAAAGCAAGAGACAGAGCCTGCAGTGGAAGACTCGACTGTCACCCAGACCCAAGAAGTGCGCATGTCCAAATCAAGGATCAAGGTCATGCTGATTACATTCTTTGACCAGAAGGGAGTGGTCCATTACGAGTTTGTGCCTGAGGGTCAGTCAACCAATCTTCTACCAGCAAATCCTCAATCGCCTCCATGACCGGGTTTGGCGCAGCAGGTGGGCTTTGTGGAGAGACAAGTCATGGCTGCTCCACCACGACAACACACCCACACACACGACGCTCAGTGTAAGGCAGCTCTTGGCCAACAAACAGATCACAGATCTTGACCCCCCTCCTTGACCCCCCTCCTTATTCCCCAGATCGTGCACCATGTGAATTCTGGCTCTTCCTCAGGCTGAAGACTGTGCTCAAAGGAACTCATTTAGCTTCTATAGAAGAGATCAAGGCCACTGTGATGAAGGAGCTGAGGGACCTCAAGGGGAAGGACTTTATTGAGTGCTTCCGTACATGGCAGAAGCGAATGCAGAAGTGCATTAACTCTGGGGGTGGGGGGGGATTACTTTGAAAGGGACAATGTGTAATTTCTCTGTAGATTTTGTAATAAAAGATTTATGGGACAGTCTTGTTTCTTTTTTGTCACACCTCGTATGTGTTCTTCAGAGCTGATGTAAATTTGTGAGAGACAATTTTACATCACAGGGGATCACCGTAGCAGCCTATTTTATAAAGGCACAAGGGATGTACTTATAAAATACATGCTTTTGTTTAAAATGTTTATTTATCCTGTTATTAAATTACTTCTCACATAAGCTGATTAGCAAGAATGCACCTTAAACCCTATTGCTATTACCTATCATCTTTGAAAATTTCTCCTAAAGAGGTAATTTTATAAACCTGTTTGTGTGTGTACAAGCCAATATATGTGCATAAAAAGCCTTTCATAAACTTGCCCTAAGTGCAATATGATAAGATCGTGCATGCATTTATTTTACTCATGTGTAGCTGTATCCAGGAGAGAAGTCTGGGTGCAATGTGGGTAGAATCGCTGTGAACATATGTAATTTACAAAATACATGCATGCATGTACCCAATATGCAAACATTACATTTGCTCCCGATGCGTAAGTAAAGGGCGGTATATCAAATGCCTAAACCATAAACCATAGATGTCTGTAGCTTCCTTCAATTACACAGTTTCAGCAGAATTTGAAATAGGCGACTTTTTGACCTACCCGCACAGATCCCTTGTTACAAAACTGCTCTCAAAATGTGTATTTTTACATATTGCTCACGATGAGCTTGAACACAAATATGAAAGACAGTATAAACTGATAAAGGTGTCTCAGTAATCTAGATGGTTGCTTGCTGATGTTATGGTACATGGGAGAGCATTGATTTCCCACATCAGCAGTTAGTATGAGAGCTGCAGCACATGACAATTAGAAGTCAGCGGCGTGACCTCAAGCCAAGCACATACATTGAAACAGTTAGTCTTTAGGGAAAGAATAAACTAAGCTAAGGAAATTAAGAGCATATGCTTGCATCCTAGAAATAGAGGTTATGTACTGTAGGAATGCATATAATCAGGTTGATATTTAAACTTCATGGATGGCATTTTTTTTTTTTAACACTGGCCGAATAGTGAGCAGTGCTAAGTGTTCAGTGATGAGTGGATAATATCTGGCTAGCTTTAAGACACCCTTTTCAGACAGCAAACTGAAGATCGCTGCAATCCAGATAATTTCCAGAAATGCCCACTCTCTGCCCCCAGCACTATAGAGACAGAGCATGATTCTATAACAGCCACGTCTGGCCAGCAGAAACATCTAACCTGAAAATGGGCACATAATAAACAAGATTCTGAAACCATGGGTCTACATGCACCTGCGGCTCTGGAATCAGGAAGATATACGTCCTCGGTGTGGCCTATATCCCCATGCCCACCGTATTCTGACAAGATAGACGTCTCAGATACTTCCTGCCTCCATGCGGCCATGCCCCTACTGGCAAAATGTATATTTCCTAAGCTGATGCTCACACCGACAGTGGTGTATTCATGCAAACCACACAATAATATGGATGAAACAGATATGATCATACCAACCAGACTATATATACTAGTCTGTTGCACGCCCTTAACACTACAAGGTTATGTGCGTGCACCAAAGCTATTGTATAAGAAACAGACCCTGCAGCAAAACAAACATGGCATTTGAAGAACACTGAAGACTAATAAGAGAAAATATTTTTCACTCACCACGTAATCAAACTCTGGAATTCGTTACTGGAGGCAGGGCCGGCCTGTCCTTTATGCGAGAACGTTATTTACATAGGACACCGCGCGAACTTCATTCTCACACAATAGACGGCTTCAGAGGTGAGCCGGAGAAGTCCTAGCGAGGCCCCAGCTCCCTCTGCACAGCCATCAGTGTGAAGAGTGGTATTTTCCCTCATGCTGGCAGCTGTGTTACTGTGAAGCGTGTGAGTGCCGGGAAATGCCCTTTAAACTTTCCCAACAATTCAAAATAACTATTGCTCTATGTAAATCCGCTCAAAAACAAAAATAGAACAAAAACCATAAAGATCATGAGCTAAAATGTATGTATGTGAATGTATTAATGTTGGAAGAAAAGCCGTGAGGAAACCAAAATTACCTCTCGTGGCAATACTTCCATTTTACTCAATTTTAATGAGCCCCAACCAGAGCTTTAAACCGTAGGTAAAAAAACACCATAAAATGGTGTGCCCTATACCAAACGTATTCAAAATCGTATTACTTCCAATATCATTATATGTGAAAAATCGATGGAACCAACCAGAGTGACAATCAATAAAAATTTACTTATCTGTTGTCCATAGGAAACTGAGACGTAATTATTTTAAACCTCAGTATAGATGTCCATCCCTCAAATATCCGCGGTTTGTAACCAGGTAGGTGTCCATCTCTCAAATGTCCGCAGTTTATAACCAGAACACAGTACTGCGTTTCGGGCAAACCAATATTTTATGCCCTGTTTCAATGCTTTTCTCAATTGCAAACCAAAGTCTGGCTTCCCCAAGTCTTTTAGGACGCCAGCGCGTGCTCATTTACAATCTAAAGCCACAAAAATAGGAACCACAGTTAAATGCTAGTTGGAACCAATCACAGCTATATACGTCATGAGATCCAACTAATCCATCAAATTTGAACAACAATGACGTGAAACCTTAGAGGAGGCCAGTCCAATCAAGTTCTTTATTAAGACCTTGTGGTTCCACCGTAGATAACCTGAAGATCCACATTTGTTCAAGCAACTGAAGACGTTGTTCACGATTGCCTCCCTGTGGATCAGCTGGCACATAATCAAGAACTCTCCATGAAATATCTGTAAACAAATGTTGATGGTCCAGACAATGCTGGACTACAGGCGCCAATATGTTTTTAGTTTTAAAAACTTTAAAGCTTTAAACTTTCCCGGCATTCAGCGCGCTTCACAGTAACACAGCTGCCAGCGTGAGGGAAAACACTGGCGGCTGTGCAGAGGTGAGCCAGGGCCTCGTGCAGTCTTCCATGGCTCCATCTGAAAGCTGTGGGGCTCTTCAAGGGGTGGGGGGTCTAGGACAGGACAGGAAATGGCCAAAGGGGGGCTAGGATTGGAATTGAGCTTGGACAGGAAATGGGCCGATGGGGGGCTGGGCTATGACTGGAAATGGATGATGGGGTGGGGGGGGGGGAGCCTGGACTGGAAATGGACTGATGGGGTAGCATGGGAGAATGGAACTAGAAGGCAGCAGATGTTGGATAGAGCTGGAACTAGAAGGGAGCTGATATTGGGGGAGGACTAGAAGGGGATGGGGCTGGGAAATGAGGATAGAGAGGGGAAAAATATTTTGTGTGGATGGGAAGAAAAATCTACAATTGGCCAGGTACTGGGAGAGTAAGTGGGGATTGAGGATGGAGGGGTGAAGTTTGATTGGATGATTAAGAAATAAAGAAAGAGATGGAGGAAAGAGCAAAAGGGGAAAGATCTGTATGTTAAAGCAGATATAAAGAGAGATTAGAAAAAGAAACTAGAAGAGAGAAGAAAAGGACAAATGGACAGCTCACAGAAGACATGAAGAAACCAGAAGAAAGTAACTGGAGCAATTGTAGCTGAAAATAAAATGCCCAAACAAAAAGGTAGAAAAATACTTTTTATTTTGAATTAACTGGAATATGTCAAGTCTAATAAAAGTGTAATCGCTAACATCTTTACGCTTTTATTTAGTACAAAAAGAAATTAATTTCTCTAGTGTTGTTGTACATTCCAAGTTTGGCTTTTGGGGTTCCCAATTTAAATTTGTTTTCCTATTTCTAAATTGTGATCCCTTGTTCTTTGTGTGGTGACGATCTATATTCTGCATGTTGTCATGAGGTAGACAGCACAGACCCTGAGATATTAAAGAGTAAAATAAAAGAAGAGCTTACCTTACAGCCACACGTACAGTTGCAGCATACACAATGCAGAAAGGCCTTAGTGACGCAGTAAGAATTCAGGGTCCCAATCAGGCTCACCTGGAGCCAGAGTCACGTTCTACGTCTGATGAGCAGAGAGATAAAACCAGGTGGGCAATCACACAGGGGCAGCTCAGGCCCGAGGAACTCAGGCCCGAGGAGCTCAGGCCTAGGGAGCTCATGCGAGGGCTCAGGCTCTGGGAGTTCAAGCATCTGGAGGAAAAGGCTGGAATTCAGCATTCAGGGCTGCAGCCAGAGCTGGAGTTTGAGCTCGAGGAAAAGCAGTCCAGGAGATTGAGAAGTCAGTCTCAGAGAGAAGGTGAGACAAGAACTCCAGAGCAGTTTCAGAAAGACACGTTGCCTTGGAGAATCAGGACAGAAGAAAGGCAGGCTGAAAAACTTGAGAGAGCTAGGAAAGACAGGAGCAAAGTCTTCCCAGCCAGAGGGGTCCTCGTACCAAGGCAAGCAGCCAAGCCAACAGAGAGCAAAGGTCACGTACAGGGAAGCTCACTGAAGACAGGAAGTGAGTGCTGCTCAGCCAGGCACAGCAGCTGATGCTCACAAAGGAAAGCAGGGAGCCAGTCAGAGAGAAAACCTTGGCTGGAAGAAGAAGGGCTGGAAACCATCTTCTCTCCGAAGAGAGATAAGTACCCTGTCTTTTGTAAAGGGAAAGAAGTGGGTCCTTATAGGAGAATACGGGCTTACAGCAAGCTAGAGAACCCCTATTGGCATAGGACGTGGGAGGAAATCCCCAGCACAGCTCCTGCTAGCTTTGACACCCTAAAGCAGCTCCAACTATCAGAAGCTGGGGTCTCCCGAGGGCAAAGCTCTGAGAGCAGTTTCACAAGTACTCAATGCTCATATACAGGACCAGGTCCCGACCTTATGCAGTGGGAAAGCTCTATCCCAGAAAACATCCCCGAGCCCATGGAATGTGCTCTGTGTGTAGCAGATGACATAGAATCACTGTGTTAAAAGGGAGCAGGAAAGGAATTGTGTTTTGCACATATGTAATGTGATGGACTCTCTATGCTGAAGAAGAAGCATAATTATTGTTTGTAAGAATCCTTTACACCGGTGAAGCAACCGTTCAATTTATGTTGTCCTTATTTGAAGACATCCTCAAGGGAAAGGGAATAAAACCTAACCTTAATTTTCACTCTGGACACGACTACCGAGTCTTTATTCCACAACTTCAGGCTATACCCATGTCTAGGCAACCGCCTAAGACCGGCTTAGTCTCACAATGTGTAACCAAGGTATTCTGTTCATGTAGTTTCTATTTGACAGTCCCACTTGTTCTCTTTCCCCAGTGAGATGTATTGGTATTCTCTGAGATGTATTGGTTTAATATTTGCAGGGTTGCCTTTTTGATTGGTAGGGTTTGGTGCATTGTCAGTCCTGGTAGTGCTGTTATGATACGGTGGGTTTGCTATGGGTTCTAAATGCCGCAGGAGAACACTCACCTGAATGTTCCCACAAAAATCCCCAACACACTCCACCAACTTCTATTGTCAGGAGAATTCAAAACCTCAAGAGGGAATAATAACTCTCCGCCGGCATTATCTTCAATTACTTCCTTCTATAACGTTCATTTTAAAACAGGTGAGAACTCACAAGCTAGCTCGACAAAAAACCCAGTTCGTATTCAAAACTTCACATCCCCCCAGTGTCATACTTAACTGGAGGAGTATATGGAGTACAATGGGGCAAGCTGCCAAGCACCAAATTGCAGTCCTTACAGCAATCGGGAACCGCAACACACACTGTGTTTCAAGCCTTGTAACTTCATGGCTCTTTCTCAAGCATTGTTCCCCGATCGTCTTTCCAGTTCCAATTGTATCTTTCCAAAATGGGTCAAAAATAGCTGAGCTAAACCTTAAAGGAAATTAGGCATCCAATGGCTGATCAGAGCAAAACCTAGTACATCACATACTTTTAGTGTAATGACCACCACTCCACATCAGAATTTAAACCACCTGATGATATGGAGCGTAATCGAAAAATCCACCGCTGTTTGAAATGTAGCACTGGAAAGACTATCGGGGAACAATGCTTGAGAAAGAGCCATGAAATTACAAGGCTTGAAACACAGCATGTGTTGCGGTTCCCGATTGCTGTAAAGACTGCAATTTGGTGCTTGGCAGCTCGCCCCATGAAGATGTGATGGCTGCCTTCCAACCTAAAGTTATTGGTTTAAGGCCAATCTGTGATGAAACTGAAGGGAGAGGGGAATCAAATTTTGGATTTTTCAGTATTGTGCTCAGATTAAAAATAATATATGATGAAATTTCATAGATATTTTCCATGTTGTTTCAAACAAATGCACACTCCTAGTAAATAGATAGATGAAGTGGACTTTAAAGAAGGAAAATGCGCAAGGCTGAGGTGATAGAAAAATATTGAAAACTATATGAAGGAGGGAGTAGCAGCGTGACACCATTGCTTTGGCCAGTTGTATGTAGTCTATGTGAGAAAAGATAGCCTTTATGACAGAGGGATGCATAGAGTTGCCACGACCATTTTGTTAACTAGGCAGCTGCCTAGAGCACCAAATGGTCCAGGGCTGGCCCATTACCACCACTGCCATCCTTTTCTGGAACCTGAAGCAGCACCAATGGTATCAAACAGCCCGCGGCACTTCCCCAAAACCTTTGGTGCTGCGAGGCCGATTTCTACCTCCACCGAGGCCCGATGCAAACTTCCTGCTTAATTCCCCTCTCTTGGCAAGCACCACAGCCTTTCCCATGTTTACTTTTGAGGAGACTTTCCAAAAGAGCCAACCTGTTGGCACATTTTTTCTTTCAAACCAGCCTCACTGCATATATATTCATTACCCTGGGACCAGTGCAACCTCCACAGTGCCTAACCCCACTCCACCATTGCCCATCTCCAAGCACTCTGTGAAGCCAGGTGAAACCTGTCCACATACTGCTAACTGCACAGAAAATGGTTACATCTCATTCCTTGCACATATTCTTACTGCAATGATAGTGCTTCTCATCCAGTGTACTGTGCCTTGGTGGTGTGCCAGGATCTGGAGTAGCCTTGGTAAATGTTTCTGATAGTATGCTTAAAAGATGGTATCCCAGAATTTCTGGCACAAGAACATTGCGGAAGAAATGTCTTTGGAGTAAGTCTCTAGAACAGGAGTTAATAGATTCAGAAGGCAAACATTACAGGAAAGGTGTTCCATAGAGCTTAAACACCAGATAAAAGTTGTCCATAGTTGGGAAAAAAAGGAACTAATGTCACCACAAATACAAGAACAATTGGGGGATTGACTTTAGCTATCCTGCTTTAAAGAAATGTAATGGCTCCTTTTGGAAGACGACTGTGTCCCTCTGCAGGGGACACTCAGCATTCCATGTCCAAGTTCATTTTCCTGTCAGACTGGCTTGAGTAAACATAGTTCAAATAGCCACTTTATTAGTCAAGCAGAGCTCTAAAATCCAAGTCGTTTTTCTGCAGATCCTCTCCAAGCAGCAATAAATCACACAGGAGTTTACTACCCTCCTCCATAATTCTGGTTTCCAGCCAGACTGTCTCAATAGCAGTCAAATAAATGTCAGGATATTCTCCTCAGTCATTAAGCTTCCTTAAACAGTCTTTCTTGTGCAGCAGTACTAGTCCCATGTTTTACCACAGTAATGGTCCTCTCTCAGCTGCAGACTAATTAGCTCTTCACAGCGTTCTCGGCTTTCAGCAATGGTAGCTTCAAACACAGCCACTCAATGTAGCTCAGTTTCATACAGTTCTCTTTCACATAGTGTTTGGCACAGTCCACACTCTTATCAGTCACAGTTATGGCAGTTCATTATGTTCTCTAGACTCTTCTAACGCTTTTCCTGAGATAGTTCTTCCCTTTGGCAGACAGGTTGTGCTTTCAGCTAGTGCTCTGCCTTCCTCTAAATGCCGTCTCTCTTCCTCCTCGAGCTTTGGAATTATATTTGTAACTCCTACCTCCACTGGAATTTAACACCATTGCTTGAAGCTCATCCTATGGTTCAGGAATATTCATCTCCAGTTCCATATCCTCTTGATAGTCAGCATGTGCTATATAATCCTGAGCCTTCTGCTTAGCTGTCTACATCAACTCCTCCCCCTGTGCATCTGACAAGGGAAGATAGGTAGGAGGACTTAGCCCTCTATCTCTCCCCCAGGCCTTCTGCTCTCCTCAACTCCTCCCTCTTCTGGGTCTTACCTTTACCTTTCTAAGGAAGCTTTCTTAGTGGCAGGGAGCTTTCTCTCACTATCTCAAGGGATTCTGGGACTTGTAGTGTGCTTTATGTTACTGACACTACGACACTGCCCTCCAACCTCTAGTCATTTCTCAGCTGTTTTTTAGGCATGTTTCAGTGTAGTGTCTATTATTGTTAAGATTGCAGCCAGCCACCAAAATCTTTGTATGTCTGTATGCTTGTTTATTCCCCCCTCCCCCCTGAAACAAGCAGAATGAAGAGCTGGTGAGGGTCCCGATCCTGCTGACATTAAGAACTGAGGTTGCAGTCCACAAAGGCTGGTTGGAGTTCCCAGGTCCTGCTGGCAAGAAGACCAGACCGCAGCCTAAAAAATGCAATGGGAGTCCATAGCTCCCACTAACCAGAAGAGATGAACTGCAGCTCAAAAGGCCAGCCATAATCCCCAAGTCCCACTGGCCAGAAGAGCAGGACTGTGGCCTGAAAAGGTCAGTAGGAATCTCTGGATCCTGTCAGGCAGAAGGAGTAGAGCTGTAGCCTGGGAAGGTTGGCGAGAATCCAAAAGAAGCAGATAAGGGGACAGCGCATAAGGGAAGAGGCAAGGTTAGGAAGAGAGAAAGTTGCAGGACATAAGGGACTGTTGCAGGACTGTGCTAGAAGTAGATAGGAGAAGAGGATGCATGAAACTCTACTGTATGTCCTTGTGGAGTTTATTTGTGCTTTAGTGAGAGAAATGAGTTTGAATGAATGGGCATGGTTACCCAGCAGCTATGAGTGCATTCATTGTTTAGAATGAACCTGTTAGTCATGAGGGCCATAGTGAAGGACATTTTGTGGTTTTATTTATTTATATGAATGTTATTGTAATATTTTATATGCAGGGTGCTGATAACAATGGTTAGAATAGTTTGGGAGTGAATGGATGGATGTATTAATGGGAGAAGCAGAATAGTACTGTAGCTATGTGAACAGAGGTTGTTTTTTTGGTTTGTACAATTGCAGTTTGAAGTTCTTGAGAGGAAGGATTCTTTTTTTATGAAAGATTAGGATGTATATAACTGGACATATTTGGTTAAGTGGAGATAAGGGGAACATGGGATTTAGTATGATATACTGAAATGTGCTTTTATTAATTGAAGAATTGCTTCTCCCTGATGCAACATTGGTGAAATACTGACAGCGTCAGAGCCAGCACACAGTGGATTTTCATGAACCATGAGGAAGGGAAGTACTCTGATTTGGTGTTTCTTTAAGCATAAATTATTGATTAGTCTGGGAAGAGTAAATGCAATGTGTGCCTTTGAGTCAGTCCTGACTCCTGATGACCCAGAAGCTCCTGGGTTTTCTTGGCAGTGTCACTAGAAGTAGATTGCCAGGCCTTATCTTCTGAGGCAATGGAGGGTTAAGTGACTTGCCCAAGGCCACATGGAGTGCTAGTGGGAATTGAACCCTGGTTGCTTGGTTATCAAACCAGTGTTCTAACCACTAGGCTACTCCTAATCCCTTTTTGTATGTAAAAAAAAATGTAGGAAGGTATTTTCTGACTTATGATGTTAGAGACTTGAGAAGCCTTTTTGGCTGAACAGTAGTCTCTGATTTCTTTATCCTTTCCCTTAATTGGAAGTTGGTTTAAGGTTGTGGAGAGATAACATACATTTTCTTGGAAGAAACAAGATTTCCTGATTAGGGTTAAATATATATATGTCTTCTGTGCCATTATGGTTTATGGTTTATTTGTTTTTTGATATACCACCATTCAAAAAAAATGTAATCAAGGTGGTTTACAATTTCAAAATAAAATCAAATAGAAAAGAACTACAGTGTGTAAACAGGAAAGAAAGAAGGGTAGAAAAGGAAGAAATAACACACATATATGCAACAAACATATTTATATGACCCTTTACCTTCAAAGACTATGTTCACAGGGGGCCAAAGGGCTTCTCAAACAAGTGAACCTTGAGGACTGAGCGAAACCTATGGTGGCATTGTTCCAGGTGTAGATTGGGAGGTAGAGAGTTCCATAACAGAGGTGCCTTGATATAAAATGTGGACTGTTACCTCGTATTTGGCCTGCAAAAGTGATGGAATATGAAGATGGTTTGTCTCAGGGCAGTTTCTCCAAATGGGTTAGTTTTGCACATACCTTGACAGTCGTGAACCTCACTTGTAAGCCAGGGCATGGGGAGTATGATCTCAGTCTCTCAAACGTACTGCTGAGGCTCGGTGTAATACCTGCATTGTGCTGAAGAAGGCCTCCTGCTGGAGTTCATAAGATGTAACATGTATGGGTAGTTTGTCAAGATGTGCTTGGAAATTCTTCTTTATCAAGTCTGTGGCACCCAACACAATGGGAAATATTTCTGTATCTTTCTGCCACTTTTTCTTGCTCTCTGACTGCGTTTCCTGGTATTTCAGGATCTTCTTCCTCTCCATGCGATTCACAGAGTAGTTACTTGGAACTGACACCTCTATTATCAATGCCGTTCTGGTGTTTTTCTCCTTAACCACTATATCTAGATTTTTATAGGTCAGAATGGGAGCATCCCAGGTGATCATAATCTCCTCATTCTCTGTAATTCTCTTATGGTTATGATCCCAGTGCTTTTTGGGCACGGTAATGTTGTAGTGCTTACAGAGTTTCCAATGGATGAGGCGTGCTACTTTATTATATCTTTATGTATAGAAATTTTCTGCCTTCAGAACTTTGCAGCCAGCTATGAGGTGAGTCACCATTTCTAGGTCTTTCTTACAGAATCAACATATGTCTGTGTTGCCAGTTTTTTCAGTGCTCATTGTAAACTATCCCTGTCCTGAGCTGCAACTATCAACCTCTCATCCTTCGGTTTCAGTTCACCTCTCCTTAACCATTCATGTGTCCGTTCTTTTTTTTTTTTTTTTTTTTTTTTAAATTTTTATTTAGCATTTTATTACTTACAAACATCACATATTCTAAACAACAAGAACAACTAACCAAAAACCTGGCTATGCAAGAGTACAAGAAACAAGGAGGCAAGAGAATGGATGACTACGAGTGCCTTTATTGTTGGTCCCCTACGCGTTACGGCCGAAGCCTTCCTCAGGGGGATACACTTAAAAATTAAAATATAAAAAAATATAAAAATAAAAATACATAGATAAACAAATTACAATAAATTGAAACATGCCAGGCATGTGACATAGGTAAACATCAATAAAAATACCATAATAAAAACATATTAAAAACATGAAATATAGGTAAAATAATCCTATGAGATATAAATATGAATATGAATGAAAGTAAACAAAAAATATTAGATAATAACAAATAGATACATAATATAAAGAATATATAAAAATATGTAAATATAACAATATAAATAAAGATAAAAACTCCATAAATCAAAAAACATGTGGATCAAGAAACACAAACTAAAAACATAAAAACATGAATTAGAAACACAGGGCAGATGGTGGACACTAACTTGAAAAATAATTAAAAAATACCAATAAAAAATGTAAGAGAGGTACTTACAAGGCACTGCAGATATGAGGATTCATAAAATGGTACCTATTATAATACTGACATTAATAAACAATGAAGTAAAAAATGGGAGAAAATAAGAAAATATATAATAATAATAAATAGTACAGAACAATGTTGTACAGAAAAACATGATACTAAAACTGAACTAAGTGAAAAAACAAAATTTGAGATAAAGGAAATCTAAAAAGAGTACTTACAATAAAATTTGTTAAAATTAGTGATGTTGAAGATACCAAATTTGTGAACAATATATTGTTTGAAAATAATACCTGTACTTGGTCAATTGTGATGAACAACGCTGTATATCAAAAGCAAAACACTGTTAATAATGTCATGACATGCTATAAAATGAATATTAAAACTATTTTATAATGGCACACTGGTCTTATTGTGGATAGTAAGACATACTTATATGAAATGTTACCTAAAGTAAGTCCTCCCAACAGGATATCATGCACCAAAAACTTACTTATATGAATGCTGCGTTTAAAACATGTGTGAACAGATTGGTGGTAAAAACGTATGCACTCTTGCATAAAATAAGATAAAAAGGAGGATAAAAAGGAGTGTGTATATATCTGGACAAAAAAAAAAAACTTGTAGTACTACGAGTGCATAAAAGTAAAATGAAGACATATAAAAACCGTTGTAAATGCGCGCCAAAATAATTTGCATATTATTCAGATGATTGTTAAAACCATCTAAACCAGCTAAAAAAATGCAATGAAAAAGAAAAAGCTCGCTGAAGTATGTAATTGATAACTAAACTCCACATAAATAAAAGTATGAACTATCATGCTCATAATAAAAACAGGAGTGAAACGGCTGTAGAGAAGCCCGTGTCAAACCGCCGTGCCAAAACATTTGCATGAGTAAAAACCTTTGCATGAGTAAAAACTAAGTCTGACGAACACGGTGTGAAATCGGTAGTGGGGGTGAAGTAGGTAAGTGACTAATACAGTGAATAAAATGATGTATAGCTGCAAACCTTACCTTCATTGCATTTTTTTAGCTGGTTTAGATGGTTTTAACAATCATCTGAATAATATGCAAATTATTTTGGCGCGCATTTACAACGGTTTTTATATGTCTTCATTTTACTTTTATGCACTCGTAGTACTACAAGTTTTTTTTTTGTCCAGATATATACACACTCCTTTTTATCCTCCTTTTTATCTTATTTTATGCAAGAGTGCATACGTTTTTACCACCAATCTGTTCACACATGTTTTAAACGCAGCATTCATATAAGTAAGTTTTTGGTGCATGATATCCTGTTGGGAGGACTTACTTTAGGTAACATTTCATATAAGTATGTCTTACTATCCACAATAAGACCAGTGTGCCATTATAAAATAGTTTTAATATTCATTTTATAGCATGTCATGACATTATTAACAGTGTTTTGCTTTTGATATACAGCGTTGTTCATCACAATTGACCAAGTACAGGTATTATTTTCAAACAATATATTGTTCACAAATTTGGTATCTTCAACATCACTAATTTTAACAAATTTTATTGTAAGTACTCTTTTTAGATTTCCTTTATCTCAAATTTTGTTTTTTCACTTAGTTCAGTTTTAGTATCATGTTTTTCTGTACAACATTGTTCTGTACTATTTATTATTATTATATATTTTCTTATTTTCTCCCATTTTTTACTTCATTGTTTATTAATGTCAGTATTATAATAGGTACCATTTTATGAATCCTCATATCTGCAGTGCCTTGTAAGTACCTCTCTTACATTTTTATTGGTATTTTTTAATTATTTTTCAAGTTAGTGTCCACCATCTGCCCTGTGTTTCTAATTCATGTTTTTATGTTTTTTAGTTTGTGTTTCTTGATCCACATGTTTTTTGATTTATGGAGTTTTTATCTTTATTTATATTGTTATATTTACATATTTTTATATATTTTTTATATTATGTATCTATTTGTTATTATCTAATATTTTTTGTTTACTTTCATTCATATTCATATTATATCTCATAGGATTATTTTACCTATATTTCATGTTTTTAATATGTTTTTATTATGGTATTTTTATTGATGTTTACCTATGTCACATGCCTGGCATGTTTCAATTTATTGTAATTTGTTTATCTATGTATTTTTATTTTTATATTTTTTTATATTTTAATTTTTAAGTGTATCCCCCTGAGGAAGGCTTCGGCCGTAACGCGTAGGGGACCAACAATAAAGGCACTCGTAGTCATCCATTCTCTTGCCTCCTTGTTTCCTGTTGGACCAGCAAGAGCCTCCTGCTCTCTTTGTGCCTATGCAAGAGTACAAGACAGTAATAACAATAGAATGACACGTTAGACAGGCACCTTTAAACAACATAATGAGTATACAATCGTATATATTATTTCAACATCATTATGACTATGGTATGGCCTCCGGCGATGGACAGAGAATCCCGATACCAATCACCGTGAACTGGGAATAATCTTGGAGTCCAGGGCAACCCACTTTGCCATCTTCCGAAGTAGATAGGGATGTCGCTGTACATATAATCGCTCATAAATACGATGGGCACACAACAAGTTCCACCATTGCTCATAGTGTAAGGCTGCAAGATTTTTCCAATGGCTCATCAGGGCTTTTAACGCTAGTCCCAGTAGGAGATCCAGACTCGGATAATCTTCGCTAAGTAAACCTGGGATTCCCGCTCGTGAGCGGTAGATTATAATTCGAAATGTCAACGGGGCATGTATACCCAGCAGTTGAGAGATTCTATTCCAAACTTGTCGCCAGTACATACGCAGCTTGGAGCAAGTATACAGCATATGTTCTAATGTACCAGGATCAACTTTGCAGGACCAGCAAAGATTATCAGCTGGATCTTGCCACTTCGACATTTTGATAGGGGTCAGATACGCCCTGTGTGCCAGAAAAAACAACGTTTGTGTCAAGGAGGCGGAGCATGCTATCCTGATCTGTGACTGCCAAAAGTACGTCCAGTCTTCCTTTCCTTCTAAGCAGCCAACTTCCAATTCCCACCTGGATTGTGTACTATCACAGGATTGGCTCCGCCCCTCACGTAGTAGTGAGACTATGTTGGAGACAATCCGCGTGCCCTCTCGCAGCTCTTGAACTTTTGTTTTCCAGGTGCTAATCGCTGGAAGGCCAATTGGTGTAACTTCTGCCTTCCCCAGACAATGCCTCAGTTGGCACCATTGGAACATCCCGCTGTCCGGTAGATCGAATTCCTGTTGTAACTCTCGATAGGTTTTAAACCGGCCTCCAACCATCAGGTGCCCCAGAGTGCATATACCATGCCGGAACCATTTGGGCCAAAGAAAACACTCTCCCGCAATCTGAAATCTGGAATTGAGCCAAATAGGGGTCTCTGCAGTGAAACCCTGCCACTCTCAATCTGATTTTTGTAGCATTTGAAAGGCTTGCTGCGTCGCTTGAATTACTAAGTTGGATTTCCCCCCAGGGATCCTACTCGCTTCTATACAGAGTCCCAGCGGAATTGGTTCACAGATGGCAGCTTCAATGTGTAGCCAGTGTGGATCGCTTGCTTCCACTGCTGCATCACTCCACAAACACCCTTGTCTTAACATAGCTGCCGCATGGTACCAAAGGAAGTCAGGAAATTGCACTCCTCCTTTCCCCTTCACCAGCTTGAGCTTCCATTGTGCGATCCGAGGAGTCTTATTTCGCCACAGGAAGGCGAGCAGCATCTTACTCAGATTTTGTAGAAACTGGGCGAGAATAACACTGGTATCATACTTAAGATATAATTAATTTTAGGGACTATCACCATTTTTATGGTCTCGAGTCTGCCCCACCACGTCAGGTGAAGGGGGTTCCACCTCTGGATGCATTCTTGCACTAGCTTCACACAATGGATTTCGTTGTGTCTCACAGTGCCCGATAGGGTGGTAGAATATTCAACTCCCAAATACTTGAAAGAACTCGACTCTATCTTAAATGGAAAATTCTCCAGTAGATCACCCGTCACCATGCTGTTTAACGGTATAGCCACCGTTTTGGTGAGATTCAGTTTGTAGCCAGAGACAGCGGAGTAACTTGCTATAGTATGTAGTAGAGCGTCAATAGATTCCGGCTCCACAAATAGGAATACATCATCAGCATACGCTGACAACTTGTAGTGGTGTCCATATATTCCAATACCACGAATGGCCTCTTGCTGTCTTATGCTAATAGCCAACGGTTCCAGAGCGAGATTGAAAAGTAGCGGTGACAGGGGACACCCTTGTCGCGTACCCCTGTGTAAACGGAAGACAGAGGATAAGGTTCCATTAGCTAAGATCCGCGCGCTAGGATGAGCATAGAGCATCTGTATACGTTTCAGAAAGTGATCTTGAAAGCCAAACCATTGCATGGAGCGAAAGAGATAAGTCCACTCAATCCTATCAAAGGCTTTTTCTGCGTCTAATGCAAGCCCCATAAGCGGGCGCTGGATTCGCTGAGCTTCCAATAACACATGTGCTAACAGCCTTCCGTTGTCCACTGTCGACCTTCCTGACATGAAACCGGACTGGTCGGGATGTATAAGAGTACTCAACACTTTATTCAATCTATTAGCCAAGACTTTGGCATAAATTTTATAATCAGAGTTGAGAAGGGAGATAGGTCGATAATTTTCAATTCTTAGAGGATCTCGACCTGGCTTTGGATGTATGACAATCGTAGCCTCTGAGAGCGCTCCCGTGTCCGGGTATTCCTCATACAGTCGACTGTAATAGGTCTGCAATTCAGGGATCAAAAGAGCAGAGAAGGCACGATAAAATTCTAATGGTATACCGTCGGGACCGCATGCTTTACCACTGGCCAACTGTTGCATAGCTTTGTCAATCTCCGCACAGGTTATCTCCGTTTCCAGCCCCAGTATCTGTTGTTGTGTTAATTGCGGTCTCTGTATATCAGAGGTCAGACTTTGAAAAAAGTCTTCCTTCCAAATTACTTCGGATTTATAGAGGTCTTGATAAAATTCCCTGCACCTCTCCAGGATATCCTCATCTTTAACCAACACATGACCTTGTCCGTCATCCAATCCGGCAATACGGGTTCGCGACGACTGCGCCCTCAGTTCTCTAGCTAACAGCGGGCTAGCTCTGTTGCTCTCCTGATAAAATACACTTTGTTGAATTTGTTGCACCCGCTGGGCTTCGGTACTCAGGATAGCATTGTACTGATAGCGGAGACGCTGTAACCGAATCAACACCAGTGGGTCCGATTTCTTAGCTAAAAGTCTCTCCCCTACTCCTATTGAGGTTTGCAATTCCATCAATTTCCCCCGTCGCAATTTCTTCTGCCGGATGTCATATGTAGTCATGAGGCCACGCAGAGTCGCCTTAAGAGCTTCCCACCAGGCCCATGTAGCCGTATCTTCAATCTTATTGCATTCCAGATACGTGTCAATGCCGGAACGCATATAGTCAAGAAACTCTGCATCTGTAAGCCAAGCTTTATCCATTCGAAAATTCATGTGCGACTGTCCTACCGTACTGGCTCCCAGCCTCATGACTATAGCGGCATGATCCGATATGGTTTTGGGTAAAATCTCCACCTCACTGATGCGCGACAGAAGTGTCTTGGATATTAGAAAATAATCAAGTCTAGTTTGTGATTGATGTGGGATAGAGTAGTATGTATATTCTCGAGCACTGGGATGCATTAGTCGCCACGGGTCCACAAGATCAAATGCCTCCACCAATCCTTGCAGTACTCCAAGCGCCTTGGGTTTATTCTGGGGCCGATAAGGGGTACGATCCAACAGCGGATCTTGGATCATGTTGAAGTCCCCCCCAAGTATCAGGTGGGTAGCCGGTGACGCCTGCAGTTCATCCGCTAGCTGTTGGAAAAAAGTCGGATCTTCGACATTAGGGCCGTAAACCGCTAATAAAGTATAATCCTCTGAGCCAATCTGTAGTCTCACTTTAGCCCACCTGCCGTTAGGATCTATCCTAGTCTCCAAGATGGTTGGATGCAAAGTCCTCCGGAGTAGAATAATCACTCCACCTTTCTTAGTTGGTGCAGGTGACGCCAAAATATTCTGGTAGGTACCACTGCAGACTTTATTGGACTCAGCTAGGGTCAGACGTGTTTCCTGCAGGTATATTACATCTGCCCTCTGCTTCTGGCAATACAATAATATTTTTGTACGTTTGATGGGATTATTAATGCCCTGGACATTCAAAGTTAGGAGTTTAAGTCCCCCAGTGGCCATGAGACAAAACGGTTCTCCGGGATCTCTATCCATCGCCAGGTGCCATAAGGCCATTCCAGCTTACTACTCAGAAAACATATACATAGCCAATAAACAAACAAAACTGTTAACCACCACCCCATTTGCACAGCGGAGTGCTCCACCCTCTGCATTCAGACCACCCACCCTCCCTCCCCTGCCTATAACCATAAGAGTAAACAATACAGTATATCAATATCCCTTTCTTCCCTTCCATTCTTACTCCTCATGTATGCAGTTACATTACCATAAGTCCAGATCGTTATTCATTCAGCATCCTTCCTGCTATGTCCTTAGAGATAGAGAGACGATTTAGGACAAAAGAAGCATTGTTATGCTCCATGAGAAGCTTTCAGTTCAGCGTCTTCATTAGAATCCATCCTTCCCCAAGCCGGCCTTCAAATACTCCGGCCTTCTGGGGAAACTATCTCCATCCCCTGCTGCAACTAGGATCCTGGAGACCCATCTCATCGACCAACTTCCATCCGGGAGAAATCCTGAAGGAAAGCCCGCAGCGCCACTGCTGTTTCAAAGTTCCTGGTGACGTTATCCACTGTTACCCTCATTTTCGCTGGGTAAAAAAGTCCATAACGTGCCTGAATTTTTTGGAGCATTGGCCGGCATTCCAGCAACTCCCGGCGTCGATCTACCGTTTTTTTAGACAGATCTGGGAAGAAAGCTATCTTGTTGCCATTCAGCAGCAGGGAATTCTTCTGTTTGGCGACCTGCATGATATGCAACACCTGGGGGTACCGGAGGACTTTAATTAACATTGGGCGAGGCCTTTTCGCTGCCGATGAAGTGAAGATGGGGACCCGATGCGCCCTTTCTATTTCAAAGGGGGCTGAGAATTTGACTTGAAGGAGCTCCGGAATCATTCGCTCCATATATCCAATCGGGTCATTCCCCTCGATTCCCTCTGGCATACCAATAATCCGTACATTACTCCTGCGGGATCGATTACTCTGCTCCTCCAGCTGCCCTTCAAGGAGAGCCACTCTCTTGGCTAATGGGCCTAATTGCGAAATCTCACCATCGTGCTTCTGCACCAAGGCCTCCACTTTCACCAAGCGTCCGTCCATATCTCCCAACTTCTCACGCACTTCATGCAACTCCTCTTGCACTCGGGTTAAGGTTTCCCCGTTGTTCACCATCAGCTCCTTCATCGCTCTCAACTCCGCCAGGATTTCACGTACTCCTTCGTCGGCGTCTCTATCGGGCTTTGCCTTTTGCGGGGAGGCCGCGTCGTGTTTTAGGTGTTTCACCGCTTGCCCCGCTGCCGGCGTAAACTCCAGTTTTGCTGGTTTTAGTGTCGCCATTTGCTCATGGATTAGCTGACAAATTTTAAAGCGGTCTAATCACCTCTGTGTGCGGGAAGAAAGGTCGGAATCTGCAGTTCAGGCAGGAGAGAGATTTTAAGCGGCCATCACGCTTCGCGGCTAGCTCCGCCCCCCCATGTGTCCATTCTTGATCATGTGGGTCATTTGATGAATTTTTAGATGCGAACGCCAAGTGAAGCATTTAATGCACTCAGCACATGTAGATGGTTTGTCTCCCGTGTGGATCCTTTGGTGAACTGTTAGGTGTGAAAACCAACTTAAGCTTTTATTACACCATGCAGGGATCTTAGGGTGGAATTTACTAAACGGAGGTAGCAGACTGCGTGCAATATTGGAGCCGCAGACCCATTGAAATAAATGGGGCCGCGGCAATGATATCACATGGAGTCCACTACAGCTGTTTAGTAAACACCCCCCTTAGTGTGTGAGAAAAGGCGTGCAAGATTATGTGTACTGTTGGGTACAATTACTACACAGATAACTATGATTTTCACTGCACTATCCAGATAGTGCAGCTGAAAATCAACAGACGACCTAGCCAGCGACACTTATCCTGATAACAGGTGCAGCTTTCCTGGTGCTTCTGAATATTCAGTCAAATAGCTGTATGTAAGCATATATTAGACAGATAATATAAGAAAACATGAGAAAATCAAGGTATTTTTGGAATCATTTTCTCACCTATATGAACATGATAACCCTTATTCAGCTTCATTTATTTTATGGATATTAAATATGTTTTGAAAATAATTTATTTTGCTGGGACTCAGCTAATTTAGCTTGCACTCTCTTTAATCTGTGTGATAATACCTGCCTTATAAAAAACTATGTTTTGGGACATGAACAGATGTTACTGTCAATGAATCAAGGCAAATTACCTTCTAACTAACCATTATTTAAACAGAAGAGATCAAGTGCATATAAATAAGGGATTTGCATATATTATATTTAGATTTAGTTTCAAAAAGATTTATAATTGCTATCTTGAGACAAAAGTAAATTCTATTCATTATAAAAGGGTTTTACACAATTAGTTAAAATTCAAGAGGTGAGGGAAATACTAGCCATTATTAATTACAGTCTCATGCCACCTATGGCGTTTTGGCCTAACACTAGTTAAAAACTGCTAAATATCAGTTTTAACTGTGATCAAAGGAAATAAGCAGCAACTAGTCATACCATTTTGAAACATCCCAAATCTTGTTAGGAGTATCCCAAGAAAGATATTTACAGTGTGCAGGATGGGGGCCCAATTTAAATTCCTCATGACCAGGGATTACTCTGCCTCAGATCACATCCCCATAAGGTTATTCATCTGACTAAATATGTTGCTTTTACAGAATCTGCCTTGCTATGGCCAATATCCTGAACAGATTTACTCCAGCTCAGAGCAAGGAAAAAGTCTAGATGGCCTCCTCCCCTCCGCATTATTTTAAAAGGGAAGAAAAATGTAATTTTATTTTTCTCCTTCAAAGGAAAATCATAGAAGCTGGCCAGAATGTAATAGAAGAGGGCTCTGGAAAAAAAATGGAAAACACCCCTCTTGATCCCTTTCTCATTGCTTTTCATGAGATAGAATTGCAATTTTCACAAAACATCGAGAAAGATAATATTTAGTCATGCAGAGAATGTATAACTTAAAATGCATATTTTTAGCAAAGATATGCATTCAAGCATGAACACTGAATATTCAGGCATAATTTTAAACAGTTGGCAATAAGTTATTACTACATTCACAACTGAACACTATACAACTATAGCACTGCCTGGAGCCTGACTCGAATTTTGTCTCAGGTTTCATTCAGTTTAAAACATAACATAACATAGTATATGACGGCAGATAAAGACCAGTAAAACAGATAGCACTGACTGTATAGCAACTTATATGGCCAACAGTTATCCATATAAATACTTGAATTTCATTTGGAAAACATTTACGTAGGTTGGCACCTTCTGCCAACTGCATAAGTGTTTTTTCAATATGGACCCCATGAGATTTAACTTTTAAAATGTATGCAAATGAAACAAATGGCACCATTACTGCTTCATGTAACTTCTATTGGAAAGCACAGGAAAGAAGGTCTTTGAAACATATTAATCATCCTGTTATTGGTCTTAAATCCTTCAGAACCCTAGCATTTATTTATTTATTTTATTGGCACAGATTTGGTATACTGCTCTTTGTCAGAAACTTCAAGGTGGTTTACAATAAGAAGTCTATTGTTATAATGACATAAAAGCAGAGACAGGACAGGACATGTAAAGGACAAAAGAGGGAAAACAGCAAAAATGGATCTCTGGGGCATACCGTAGGACTGAGGGAAGGGGTTACATAAGTTGGAGAAAATATTTTTTCCCTCAGCATGAGATAAAACTCTGGAATTCGTTACCAGAGGATGTAGTAAAAAATGTTAGTGCAGCTGGGTTTCAAAAAGGTTTGGACGAGTTCCTGGAGGAAAGGTCCATAAAGCATCATTAAAGGCAAGCAGCTTGACATGTATATACCTTTGGGAACCTAACAGGTACTTGAGTCCTGGAATGGCCATTGCTGGAAAGAGTACCCTGGGCTATCTTATTTTTTATGCCATCTATAAGAACTTGAAATGTGTGATGGGTCAGATAGCATCGGAACCAATTTAGGGAAACAGATTATTCCAGAGTTTTTAATGGAGTCGAGAAGAAGAGCATGATCTATTACGCTAAAGGCAGCACTCAGATCTAATTGAATTATCAAGATGTTACAAAGGTTATCCAGGTGGGTTGCTATGTCATTAAGTATTCCTAAGAGGGTGGTCTCAGTCCTGTGCTGAAGCCAAAACCAAGATTGCTGGGAGTGGTAGGAATACTCCCAGAATTGCAAGACTTGTTCATAGAGGTTTTTCGAGATGTTTGCCAAGAAAAGGTAAGTTGAAAATGGGATGTAGCTGTCAGGTACAGATGGATCAAGGCTTTGTTGTTTCAGTAGCAGAATGCTTCCAGGATGAGGGGACATAATCACTTGCCAAGCTATCATTGATCAGTCCCAAGATTGTCGAGGAAAAATAATCCCAGTCATTTTTAGTTACTTGACGGGGGGAGCACATAAGCAGAAGAGTTTGATATTTACCAACTTTGTGAGCTGTAACGCAGTGAGAGGGGAGAATGACTGGAAAATACTAGGGTGGATGCCTGGGGGACTATGTGGGGAATGTTCAATGTTAGGAAGTGGGAGGGGGGAAAGGAGGGGACAACAGTATGCCAAGAATGTCCTACTTTCAATGACAAAAACATAGCATATAGAACTTATATGATCTAATCCCATTGTGGCAAAAACTGCGAAAAATGAAAGCCACATGTTACATTCTAACGATGCCCATTTAGCACTACACGCAGAGGCTGTTTTTTCAAATGCATCTTAATCATACACGATGCCTCACACAAGACAGTTTGGATGACAAAAAGGCCCTGTACACGTCTATGGAAATCAGCAACAATCCTGTCCTTAGTGTGGGAAGACTTCAATGTTCAGGCAATGCGAATAACAACCACAGTTTCCATATTTCTATAGATCCTTAAAACATATATTGCATGTGTTAGAGCACATTCAGTTAGTTAAGCGCCTTATACATTTTAATGTGTGCAAAATCAATTTAATATGCATTAATCTATAAATGAACATGCACTCAAACACTATCTGTGCATTAAAATGCTCTCATGTGGATTAAAATGTTTTTATTAAACGCAAATGTGTAATATGATCTGAAAAAAAATTGGGGATAAAGCTATAGTTTCCAAAGAACAAACCAAAATACATTTCCCTGTGCACATTCCAAATATGCTGATCTTTCTCATAATACATAGCTCTTACCAAATAATCCAGATTGCCATCATGCATGTGGAAAGCTCTTTAAGGAAGCAAACAACATGTAGGTTTTTGTTACAAAAAGGGAGAATTAAAGGAAAATATATCTGAAATGCCCCTGTGTGTGTGTGTGTGTGTGGCGAGGGGAGTGGAGAGCACAAGGGAGAGTGCTGAAGTTACGAATGAGATGTCCAGCTTTTACCTATTGGTGCTTATCATGGCCTTCTATCAGAATTATTGATACACAAAACTGGTTATTCAAGGATCTAGACAACTGTTGACTCTGAGGATGGACAGAGGCAGGAGTTTCAAGAACATGTTCATGTTTTTGTGCAATAAATTCACCCAGGGATCTGAGAAACTGCCACTTCCTCACCTACTGCCCTACATCTTGAGCAAACCTGCCTCCTTGAAGACTAAAACTGGTTATCTTTAACATAGCTCATCTCGCATTGGCCCCATTCACGATCTCACTGTAAATTGGACAGGTTGGTTGTATTATGTTCTTCACTTCATATAAGATGTTCCTCCATATGTAGATTGTGCCCATCAAATGCTAATCAGACGTTTGACATTTTCAAGTCAACTATTGATCAAGCATCTGCCACAAGGCTGTAACATTAGCATTTTGCTTTTCACACAGAATAAGTAGTTCTACTGCATCTTGAACCTGCTGATTTTCTTGAATATTACATTATTATTCTGGGTAAGCTTACAAAAATGCATTACTTATTTTACCTTAATACAACAATGGCTGAAAATTTATTTCTAATACTAACTGCCTCAAAGAAATGTATCTATCTTAGAATGAATCACATGCAATGGGGAGAGTGGAAGGGCCAGTTCAAGGGACTGTGAAGTCCTGTGCCAAATTTTGCTTTTGCAACCCCATCTGGGGGCGAAATCTTGTAGTATGAGTGTGCAAATAGGGGAAATTTTCATCTGGTATGGTCTCTGGTTTAGGTTAAACATTGGTGCTGCAATTGCACTTAATTCCTATATCAGTGTTTCTCAAGCCAGTCCTGATGTACCCCCTAAGAAATCTATTTTCTTGCATCTTCATTGTGGATATACTAAAAAACAGACTGGCTAGGAGGTACACCAGGGAGCACGAGAAACACTGTCATACTGTATATTTATCGCTACTATCCATACAGGTCATGGTGCTGAACATACAGGTAGAGTGGGGATCATGCAGGTACTATGGAGGCACTTCTAAAAGGGGCAGCTGGATTCATGCACTTGTTTACATTCATAAATCACTGTATTCATAGAAACATAGAAATATGATGGCAGAAAAAGACCACATGGCCTATCTAGCCTGCCCTTCCATATCAACTACAATAGTCCTCGTATTTCCTTTAGAGATCCTCTATGTTGTCCCATGCTTTTTTGAATTCAGATACTGTCCTCGTCTCTACCACCTCCACTGGGAGACAATTCCACATATCTACCACGCTTTCCGTAAGAAATATTTCCACATATTACTCCTGAGTCTACTCCCTTTTACCCTCATCCTATGTCCCCTCATAGCAGAGCTTGTTTTCAATCGAAAGAGACTCTCCTGCTGTGCATTTATGTCATGGAGCTATTTAAACATCTCTATCATATCTCCTCTATCCCACCTTTCCTCTAAAGCATACATATTAAGATATTTAAGTCTGTCTTCATATGCTTTATTATGGATACTACTAACCATTCTAGTAGTTATGCTCTGCACCAACCCCAACCTGTTTATATCATTTTGAAGGCGCAGTCTCCAGAATTGCACACAATACTCCAAATGAGGTCGCACCAGAGACATGCACAGAGGCACTATAACCTCCTTCTTCCTGCTGGCCATTCCTCTCCCTATGCACCCAAGCATCTTTCTGGCTTTTGCCGTCACCTTTTCTATCTGTTTAGTTACTTTAAGGTCATCAGACACAATCACCCAGGTCCCACTCTTCTTTTGTGGACAAAAGTACTTGACCTGCTAAACTGTATCTCTCCCTTGGATTTTTACATCCTAAATGCATGGCCCTGTATTTTTTAGCATTAAATCTCAGCTGCCAAATTCTTGTCCATTCTTCAAGCTTATCTAGATCCCTTCACATGTTATCTTCTCCTTCTTGGGTATTTGGTTATGGTTTATTATACTTGATAAACTGCCCTTCAAAGGCTCTCAGCAGATTGATAAACAACAATATCTAAAAATTACAATGAAAGTTAAAAGCCAAGAAAGGAACTCCATTAAAAACAGGAAAGAATTAAGACATCACTCATACAAGGATAAAAATAGGACAACAGAAACACAATAGAATACTAAATTAATTATTAAACAAATCATAACATACAATAATATGAACAAATTTTAAACTACCATAACAAACAGATCAAAAACATTAATTAAACAGCCAATATCATAAATTACATTAAGACAAATATATAACCGAGGTATCCGGATGCCAATCCCTTGCCTGCTATCAGCTTTGACAGCTTGCCACCACTCCCCCCACCCCCACCCCCACCCCACCCCCGTCATCACCACAAAACACACACACACTGGAATTTGGTAACAAATAATTTGGTCGCAGCTTTATTAAATGAATTATAAAACTGGCCCCAACATGGGCCAACTCAACATTCTTAAATCCCAACACTGCCCCCCCCCCACCTTTCCGGATGATGCCCCCCCACCAGCCATTTATAGCAAAGTGGTGCATCATCCACCCCCCATTCCCCCTACCGCCCGCCTCGCCATGTTATTAGCAAAGGCAGGCAAGTTGCCTTCCACCGGGCAGAGACCCCAACCGGGATGTCTCTCCCAACCAAGGAGCACTGCCGCTCCCCTGCAAAGTGGCATCAGCCTCAAATGCCCCGCCGGGTCAACGAGCGCCAGCTCGCTACCCCGCCAACTGCCGTAAGGGCTCGAAGAACACACACACACCCTACCCAGCTGCAACGACCCCGAATCCCTTTTGGAACATCTGTTTTATTTATTTATTTTCTTTATTTCTTTATTTTTTTTAATATATAGCACCTGGGTGGGTGGGGAGGGACACCTTTCCATGCGGCGCTCAGCGAGAAAGAGGGAGAACACACGCTGCGATCTCCCTCTCACGCCGACGCCACGCCCCCAAGCCGGCACCAGCACCAATTGCCAGCCCCCACATCACTGACGTGGGCCGCTGGTGCCGGCATCGCCGTGCTCACCTCCTCACCACCTCCCTGCCCCATGAATCCCCGCGCAACCGCCGCAAGGGATTTGGGCCCCGGGAACCCGGTTACTTACCGGCCTCGGGACCCAGGCCCTGCGGCTCGGCGGGATTAACCGAGGTATCCGAATGCCAATCACTTGCCTGCTATCAGCTTTGACAGCCTGCCACCACTCCCCCACCCCCACCCCCATCATCACCACAAAACACACACACACTGGAATTTGGTAACAAATAATTTGGTCGCAGCTTTATTAAATGAATTATAAAACCGGCCCCAACATGGCCAACTCAACATTCTTAAATCCCAACACTGACCCCCCCCCCCCACCTTTCCGGATGATGCCCCCCACCAGCCATTTATAGAAAAGTGGTGCATCATCCATCCCCCATTCCCCCTACCGCCTGCCTCGCCATGTTATTAGCAAAGGCAGGCAAGTTGCCTTCCACCGGGCACAGACCCCAACCGGGATGTCTCTCCCAACCAAGGAGCACTGCCGCTCCCCTGCAAAGCGGCATCAGCCTCAAATGCCCCACCGGGTCGACGAGTGCCAGCTCGCTACCCCGCCACCGGCGCAAGGTAGACCTCTATCCTTGCGCCGCCCCCACCAAAGAAAGCTGCGACCAACACCAACCTTCCAGGGCCTCCTTCCAATCATTCAGCAAAAGATCTTGTCCCACCGGGGCCAGATGAACCCCATCGAGACGGTACAAGCCAGCACAATGGACCTCCACCCAAGGGTGAAGCACCTGCAACCCGCCCGTTTGCTGAACCCAGTGCCCTGTCTGCCTGTTGATCATGACCAGGCCCCGCAACCACTGCCCTGCGTCCAGCAGGCAGGGTGTGGGACAATGTCCGACCAAATGATGGCCACATTCGGAATTAAGTCCCGCACCAAACCAATGTCTCTCTGTATGGTTCTGATAATCTGCCGGCAGGACCAGCTCGCCAAGTCGTTGCCTCCCAAATGAAGCAGCAGCCCGACTGGCCGCCGCTGCGCGAACTTTGCCTGAACGAAATCCAAAAGCTGCCACCATCGCATGCCACACTGTCCCATCCAACTCAGCTGCACTCCAGCATCTGCCAACCCAAGGTGGATGCCCAACGGCCGCACTGCCACCCTTCGCTCAGCCCAGCAAACGAAGGAATGGCTGATGATCCACCAATCGCCGGAGCAGGCACCATCTGAAAGGACAATTGGACTGCCAACAGCCGGCAACTCTGCAATAGGAAGGAAACTGTTAGTAACCCCCCCCCATTTATCCCCCCCCACAGCAACCACACAGCTGTATCAAGCACTCACCACCCCCCCACCAGCCCAGCAGAGGCCGCCTAAGGGTGAACATACCCTTCACATGCACCAGAGCGCCACCTGCCGATCTGCTGTATGACCTGCTCGTCAAGACCAGCCGCCGCCGCACACATGGCCGCCCCAATCTGGAAAGTGTGACCTGTATCTCTGCTCATCATGACCCAAGAGCCGCAAAGCCAAGTGCAACACAGCCGTGAACTGGAACTGCGTTACCGGCCTGCCGTCCTCGTGGATAAAGCAATATCCGGGGACCCGTGGGCACCACTGCAAATAACTCCGCAGTGCATGCACCGGACAGGAGGGCAAGGGAGAAATAGCGCACAATACCACCCAGCCCCCTTTTCTCAACTGATCCGTCTTGGACCGCGGATAAAATTATGTACCTGAGATGCCTCCACCGTCACGTACCCAAAGTCAAGACCGCCAGACGCACCCCACCTCGAGGAGCACGGTACGAGCTCAGACACGTGAAACGCCCCCCCAAAAAAATTGCTGTTTCAAAAAGTGCGTGAAACAAGGCAGCCTCAAAACAAAAGGCCGCGACGTGAGGTAAGGCTTCGCAAATCCACAGCAACAGTTCGTGGTAACCCGGGAGATGCCAGTCCCATGATCTGGCAGTACCTGGACCCATCCTGCCAGCAGGCGTTTAACCAAAAACAATACCCTGGGATTTCCCCAATTGGCCACCTTGCAAAGAAGGAAAACTTGGCCAATGCAGCCGTGACTGCCGACCACGACCAACCCTCTTATTGCCGCCCACAGCACAAACTGCCCGACCAGCCCATCGGGAACACGCCCCCCAGTCCACCCACACGCACTCACAAACGTACTCACCTGGGAGTATCCTCGCCGATACTGTGCCCGAGTGCCACACACCACCGACGAGGACAGCAATGCCACCAAGTCTGGGTCCCAACCCTCCAAAGATGCTCCGGGACCCGCACAACTGTCTCATCTGCCTCCGGAGCCAACAGCCAGAACCCGCCCACTGAAAACGGGACAGCGCATCAGCGATAGAATTCTGGGAGTCGGGCACGTGCCCTGCCCTGGCAGTGACATTCAGATGCAGACAAGCGAGCACAAAGATCCACATCAAGGAAGCTACCCTCGGACACTGAGGGGCATGCCGGTTAATAACTTCAACAACCGCGGCATTGTCACACCAAAACACCACCCGCTGATCCCACAGATGCTCCGGCCAAACCCAAAACGCCACCACAATGTAGGCCCCGAACCCCAAACCACCGGCAGCATCTGTGAACAGATGCAAGTCCGCATTTGAAAGCTCCGGCAGCTGTAAAACTGAGCAACCATTGAAACTGGTCAAGAAAGCCTCCCACACACGCAAATCCTCACACATTCCCGCCGACACGTGAATCCAATGGTACGGGCAATGAACACCCACCGTAGAAAGTGCCAACCGTCACGCAAAAGGACACCCCATTGGCAAAACCCGCCAGCGAAGCTAAGATGGCCAACCAGCGACTGCATGACCCGGAGTGTGGTCTTACCTGACGATCCCATAAAAGCCATAAGCTCCCAAGCTTAGACAGTACTGAAAAGTTTCTGAAGCTCCGGTGTGTAGACAAGATGGCGTTCTGAGCAGTTGCTCGCAGCACAGCTCTGTGTTTTTCCCTCCTCTTTCCTATTAGGAATTACCTTTTGGTGCTGCTTTCATGCCGCATTCCGGCAGGAAAAGAAAGGCAAAGCTGGCTTCTGAATCAAAGGAGGGGAGTTCCGTTGCTGAGAAAGCTGCGTTCTCCGGACCCATGGATTCCTTCGTGGTTCCGGCCAGGGCTGGTATTGTTGCTCCGGTGAGTCCGTTATGCACTGTTGAGGTGGAAGGAAGACCCTACAGTGCTGAGGACTTTGAGGTCTCTCTCAGCCCGGAGCTTCGCACGCCTCCAGTTCAGCCTGAGCTACAATCCTCTCAGCCGCAGCCCGGGGTTGGTGGTGAGGAGTCGGTGCCCCCCCTGATGAAGTTGTGCGCTGAGCTGGTCGGCGCTGTGGGAAACGTGCAGACGCCAACCTCTAAGGCGAATGGCGCTGGAGGAGATAGGAGCGCTATGCAGCAGTCATCGGATCCTGTTTACCACCCGGGAGAATTGTCTCCTCTTTCTCAGGGGTCTGTGCAAGGTACTTTTTCAGAAGGATCGGGGCATTGTTTGGTGAAGCCTACGCAAGTGACTCTTGATTCTCTGTGGTCTGCTTTTTCTAAGATGTCTCTGAATATTAATCAGCAGTTGCAGTCTATTGTGCAGCAGTTTCAAACTTTTGGGCAACAGTTGAAGTCATATGAATCTGGACAAATTGCTTGTGCTGCTAAGGTGGCCTCTTGTGAGGGTCGCTTGGTGCAGCTTGAAGAACTTGCTCAAACATTTCCAAAGGACTCTGCTATATTATATAGGCAATTGGAATTTCTTGAGAATGTTGCTAGGAGCAGGAATCTCAGGGTCTTAAGTTTTCCTAAGGTTCCCTTGGTTACCCCGATGGAACTGTTTAAAAAGTTTATGTTGACTATTCTTAAAATTCCTGTTGAATCTCTTCCTCCTATTTCAAAGGCCTATTATCTACCTACTGCTAAGTCTGCTCCTGTAGTCCATAAGGAGAATCAGGCATTATCTGCTGATAGTCTTGACCTGTCTGCCTTCCGAGAAAGATCTCCATCTGCGACTGGTATGGTTGCGACCTTACTGGTCACCTTTGCTTTGGAGGCTATTAAGGTTATTTTTTCGGTCGCCCTGCAAGGTTTTCCTTGATTCTCATTTACGTATTTTTCCTGATGTTGGTAGGGCCACACAGAGGAAGAGGCGTCAGTTTTTATTATATCGTCCCGGGGTGGTACAGTTGGGTGGTTTATTTTTCCTTCGGTTTCCTTGCAAGTGCTTGGTTAAATTAGATGGGCATAATTACCTTTTTTTTTAACCTTCCCAATTGGCCAGTTTTTTGTCTTCTAGGCTAGCTTTGGTACAGGACCTTTCTCATATAGCTCCTATAAATAGCTCTCATGTATAGGGGAGTTAGTGTGAAATAGGTGTAGTTTACCGCCTTGGTGTCTGCTCTATTACCTTTATGGCTATGTTTGTAATTTATCCTTTGTTTTGTGACCCATCTTGTCTACTTATTTGAGGCCTATTCAGGAATTCATTTGTTAGTATCTTTCTTTTGATTTATTCTCCTTTTAAACATGAGGACGATGGATTGTTTTCTTTGTATAAGGGTTTTCTTGTATTATAGTGTGAAATTGCATAAATAAATAAATAATAATAAAAAAAAAGCCACAAGCTCCCGGAGTCGCTCGACTTTTTGCTCGGACAGGCGCACCACCATGCATTCAGTAGCGATCTCGATCCCTAGAAAGGTAAGGCGCGTCACGGGCCCGAGGACGATTCAAAATGGAAACCCAACAAAGGAAAAGCCGAAGGGGGAACCGGCAACAAGCGGAATGCAGATTCGATGTCAATCTTTGCCAACAGCATGCCGGCCCCACACTGCCGCACCAAAGCCACCGCTGTGTCGAAGGAAGCATAGCGCACCGTGCATGGGTCCCGAGGGATACGGTCATTCATGGAATCCCCAGGAGGGCAAGACAGATTATGGATCAACCAAAACTTGCCCGGCTCCTTCTTGGGAGCTACTCCCAACGGGGATACCGTAAACGGTGAAAATGGGGGCTCCCGAAAGGGCCCCGCCACTCGACCCATCGCGCACTCCTCCCGAACCTTCCTCCGCACATCCTCGGCCAGGAACCGCACCGAACTAGCACTTCGCAACCCACCCTTTGCCGGCGCCCCCCGAAAAGGAATCCGAAAACCCTCAGAAAAACCCTTCAATATCAAACTCCATGCCCCCTAAATGAAACCGCCCACATTGCACTAACCTTGGGCGCATAGCATCAACTTGCACGGGCGTGGGAGCCAATGACACGAGGGCCCCCTCACTTGCCCTCTGCCGGGGCACCGGCCACTGCTTTCCGACTACACTTAATGGCGGCATGGCCGCCCCCACACACAGAGCAGTCGGGGAAGGGGCACGATGACTTATTGAAACGCCAACAGATGTTTCCCCCGCCGCCCCCCTTTGACCTGGGATGCCGCAGGGGATGGCCCTCGCAAGGATCGCGAACCTGCCAGCGCCGTGGCCGACCCCAATTTGCTGCCTCCTCCTCCGGCCCACCCAACCCGACTCCTGGCCGACATTTGGGTGAGCCATAGATTGATGTCCTTCGTCCCCCACGAGAGCTGCCCATACTCCTCCATCACGTCCCTGAGCTCCTCATCATAATTTAGCCAGGCCCACCCGTCGTGTGCCTGCGATGCAGCCAAGATCGTATCCCCATAAGCCAGCAGCGCCCCATACTGCTCCGGGAAATAATGGCCCCACACACTGGCTAAGCGCAGAAAAGCATGGGTCCAATTAAGAGTGTTACAGGATGCCTTCCTCACCCTGCCCGCTTTTTCGTCCTCCTTACGCTTTTTTCCGCTTTCCCCCGAGCGTTTCCAACCCTCGAGTAAGCGAAAAATGTCGATATATCTGCGACGCTTGATCCGATGACGCAGTTTTCATGGCACGTCCTCCCACAACTTGGCGCAGTGCACCACCGAGGTCCCCCTAGCCCCACCCATCTCACCCACCACCCCCACAGAATCACCGGATGACTCTGCTGATGACGTTGAGGATGAGGATGAAGAAAAAGCACACCGGCAGTGGCGCCCGCGCTTGCGCTTCGCCCTCGCCTTGCCCACCACCGGGAGTCCTGCCCCCAGGGTTTGCGGACCCCTTTCTTTGCCGCCCACACCCCCCACATACTCACTAGCCTCACCAGAGGGCGCTGTCGACACACCAACGGTCTGGACCCCCACCACCGAACCGGATAACTCCGCCGCAGAACTTGTGGGCCCTGCACCACCAGTCTGACCCATGTCAGTCGAGATCATCCCGGGCGGTATACCCTGTGGAACCTGCAAAGGGAAAGAAGGAGAAAAAAAAAACAGCAGCAACTGCCCCCAAAGTGCATGGCGCAGCACCCGGCCCACCACCCCTGACTCACATGGAGGAGCCAAGGCTATCAGCCGCCCAGGCCGCTGAACCCATATCCGTGATGCCCCTGGCCCCACCTGCCCCAGCCCCCATCCAGTTGGCCCAGCCACCCCCCAATGCCCCACTCCCTCCCAGAGGCCAGCACCACATGCCCAATGACCCGGGGACCCAGAGAAACCAGGATGCAGAAAACGCCTGCCCCCAAACCCGGGAGCGTAACAGCCCAACGCTGTAGGGGATACGCCCAGAGGCCCTCCCGGCAAGGCAACCAGCCGCAACCCAGAATCCAGTACCACCTCTGTGCTGCCAGAACCAGCCATTGACCCCGCTACCCCTTCCCCAATGAGACCATCAGCCCCGGGCACACCCAATGCACTTCCAGCCCCCGTACCACCACTCAACGGTGCCGGGGGGCAAGGCTCCCCAGGCCCCGTTGTCTCTAAAGGGGCCACACCCACACTACCCCTCGAGGCCTGCCCAGCTGTACCCCCGCCCCAGCACCCCCAGACCGCCCCCTTCCACGCCCCTGCCAAGCACCCCTAGCCAGCCCACCAGCTGACGCCCCCCTCCAGCAAGCTGCCCCGTACTGGCACCACATGGCCGCGCTACCCTGCCTGTTGCCGACCCACGGCCACCCCCGAGGCCCCCACCCTGCCTCTGACTCCGAGCCGTCGAGACTGATGGGCCATAATGCCCCCCCACAGTCTTACCCAAAGAGCAATGCAGTCTTTAACACCGCGCTCTTTCCTTGCCTCTTTTTTTTTTTTTGTAAAACCCCTTATTGCCCCTTTTCTTTTTTTCTTTTTTTTTTTTAAATAATTAACTCCCCCTTCCTCATTTAACAACTCAACCCGTTTGCCCTACTGACCCAGCCCAACAGCTCCCAATAAACCCCCAAAGAAGCACACAGGCCCCTTTTTTCCCCACCTGCAGCAGGTCAGCCACCCAAGAAGCCAGCCACCCCCCGTGCAGCCCTCACTCAAAACGTGGCTGCCTCACTGCCCCTCAACACCCCTCTGGAGATGCCCCCCCCCAAAGCAAAAGAAAAGAGACCCGCGGCCTAGCCCCCCCCCCCCACCTAAAAGAAAATCAATCGCTGCCGGGAACCTGACCAACACACCTTTCCATGCGGCGCTCAGTGAGAAAGAGAGAGATCACACGCTGCGATCTCCCTCTCACTCCAACACCACACCCCCAATCCGGCACCAGCACCAATCGCCAGCCCCCACGTCACTGACGTGGGCCGCTGGTGCTGGCATTGCCATGCTCACCTCCTCACCCCCCCCGCCCCATGAATCCCCGCGCTACCGCTGCAAGGGATTTGGGTCCCAGGAACCTGGTTACTTACCGGCCTCGGGACCCAGGCCCTGCGGCTCGGCGGGATTTTTTAATTTTGATTTGAAGGATGGAAATGATGGTGCTTGGCAGATGTCAGGAAGGAGCGAGTTCCACAAAGCAGGGGCCAGAAAATAAAAGGCAGAGGAACTGGTGGAGGGTTGCCTGGGAGGGTGATGGTAGGTGCAAATGGTGAGTATGAAAGTCATGGAGGAGATAATGAGTGGAATATGGAGGTACCAGGTCAGAAAGATATTGTGGAACACCAGTGTGAAAAGTTTGATAAAACAATATTGGAAGCTTGAATTGAGAACGGAATTTGACAAGGAGCCAGTGATGATGCATTAGAAGGGGGGCGGAGCCTTACTTCAGGCAAGATGGACATGTGAGAGCTATGCTCCAGAGGGGAAGGTCAGGAATCCTGACTTCTGCTGCTTTTAATAGAGCGGATCCTACCTATTTTGGAAGCAGTCAACTCCGGATATGTCTGGCCCCAAACCGACGTGGCTGGATTATCAAAGAACACAAAGCAACAGTGCAAAGCAAACTAAAACAGAGCCTCTCTCACTTCACAAAATGGCGGTCATTCAAGATTGTCCTGAGGCCTTGCAGGAACTTCTCTGAGATCCGTGCTGTTAAAATACATGGTTAAATCAAATGGAGACTCGCTGAACACAATGCAAGAGGATATCAATGCATTAAAAAGCAGTTTGAAGTTGATTACGGTGAGATTGGAGAAGGTGGAGAATGTGGTGACAACACACGGGGAGTGGTTCAGGGCCATTGAGAAGCAAGCAAAGCTGATCCGGTCATTGCAAAGAGATTTGGAAGATGGTAACAACCGTGCTCGGAGAAATAACATTAGGATCCTGGGAGTTCCCAAAGGAGCTGAAGGTACAGATATGATGGCCTTTTTGCAGTCAATGATCCCAGGTGTGCTAAAAGTGAAGTTTGCTATGCCATTTGAGATCGAGCATGCCCACCGGGTGCCTACTCAGTCTGTGGTCTCGGGCAAGTGTCCATGCCCAATCATTCTAAAAGTTCTGCGATTTCAACAAGTCACACAAATTATGGAAGCAGCCAGATTGCACTCTGCATTGGAATACCAAGGGCATAAACTCCTTTTTTCCAGACTTTGAGAAAACGACGGTAGACCGGAGGAAACGTTTTTTGGTGCTGCGTCCACGATTGTTACAATTGCAGGCCCATTTTGGACTGCTTTATCCTGCCTGCATGAGAGTCACGCTGCATAACCAAACTAGGACTTTTGACGATCCGGGGGAGTTGCACGCTTTCTTGGCAGACAAAGAACTGGTGTTGATGTGGTAAAAACCTTGCCTTGCAATCAGCGGTGGACACAAGCTTGCAGAGTACTCAAATTTCTCTTGCATAGGTACATTGACTGGACCTGAGGTCATGAAGTTGTGATCTGAAGCATAGAGAGTTGATATTCAATGTGGCTCTCCTGGGGTAACTCCAGGGTATAGCTCTGATCACAATGTCCTTCTCGTTTGTTCTTTCCTTTCTTTCTTTTATGTTTCTCGTCATCTGTGGCGCTTGGGTTGGATCAGAGGACATCAGGGCATAAGTCAAGGACATAAGTCACGATGGCCCTCATATGACTACATGTAGCCTTTAGTGATCATATAATGTATTGGGAGGGGCCATTTTGCTCTAGTATTTTAGAGCCTTGGTGTTTGGGGACGTTACTCTAGCTGTGGGTAGTGATCAGCGCAAGAAGCCTTACTTGGCAGAGGAGTTGAAGTGAATTAGTTAGTTATACCCTCCGTGCCTGTCTTGTTGTCCCTTTGGGCTCATCCGCTAAGTTTAGAGTTCGGTATAGCTTCCCAGGGTTTTAGTGACTTTTGGTGTTCAGAATCATGTGGGGGGCTTTTGGGTGATCTTCTATAAGGGCTATGGCCCAGGGGTGGTATTTCTGCTTGTGTTCTTTTCCTTGGGCTATTAATGCTGCTTCAATTCTGGATGCTTTAAAGATGCGGATTAACAATGTAAAATCATATGTTACAACCTGGTATGTTTCTGTAACAATTGTTTATCACAGTGTGCTATATTGTCACTATGTCTTCCTTTAAGATAGTCTCACTGAATGTTAAGGGCATTAACAATCCCATTAAGAGAAAAAATATATTTTTATATGGGCGCAAGGAGTGTGCGGACATCCTTATTCTGCAAGAGACACATTTGAATGTAAAGGAGTCTTTAAAATTAGATATGAAACCCTTTTCACTTGTGTCTTTTTCAGCTGCTAATAATAAGAAAAACGGGGTAGCCATTCTAGTAAGGAAATCTTTATCTCTACTGTGCTGCAAACCAGATCCGATATTGAAGGTCACTGGACAATGGCTGTTATTAAGATAGGATCCACTGTACTGGCCTTAATCAATATCTATGCCCCCAATATAGATTGCCCTGCTTTCTTTTGCTTTATAGCGGCTTTGGCACAAGAAGTGTCCAGATACCCGACTATTGTGGGGGGAGATTTCAAGGTGTGCCCATAGCTGGTATGGAAATTAAGCTTTCTGCTTATGCTGATGATTTATTGTTGTTCACTATGCCCAGTTCAATTCTGGCTAGAGTTGATTGACCAATACTCAAGGTTATCAGGATATAAAATTAATTGGACAAAGTCTGTAGCGTTCCCTTTAAACTCATGTGTTTGTAGTGAATGATTACCCTTTTGTATGGGAACCCAAAATGTTGAAATACCTAGGAGTTCATTATTGCCATCCACTTACTGAAACTCTGCAATATAATGAAGAGACTCTCCTTTCAATGGTACGAAATATGACTGTGAGATGTTCGCTGGTCTATCTCTCTTGGTGGGGTAGTCTTGAAGCAATAAAAATGACTATCACTCCTAAGGTGAACTATGTGTTAGAAATGCTGCCAGTTTTCCTTTCGGATAAAACATACCGACAAGTGGAAAGGACACTTGTCCAGTTTCTATGGAAAAATAAACTGCCTAGAATTGCTCTTAGGAAGCTTAAGTATAAAAAAGAGGAGGGGGTGCGAACTTTCCTGATTTTCAGGCCTACCACTGCGCCTTTCTGTTAAAATAGGGATCAAGATAGGTGGAGAGGGATAAGGGGCAATGCCCAGTGTGGCTTGATTTGGAAGAGAGATTGACTGCTCCATTCCCCTTGAGTCTCCTCCCTGGCATGGTGTCTTCAGAGAGGTTGAAGTTCTATAGGGTTATAATGGACACCCAAAAAGCTTTCCAGCAGTTGGCGAGTGTGATTCCTCGGGAGAGATGCTTATCAAAGCTTATTCCCATTTGGAACAGTCCTTTTTTAAAAATTCATCAAAGTCCATTTGCCTGGAAGCAATGGTTTAGCAGGGGCATTTGGTCTATAGGACAATTGATATTTGAAGGCAGGTGGAAGCCTTTTGTGTGTCTACAGCATGAATTTGACTTGCCTAAATCCTTATACTTTCAGTGGGTTCAGCTGAGACACTGCATAGAGAAATCCCCTATTGATATCAAATCTTTACCTGAAGAATGGGGGTTACTTAATATCATAGGAACAGCCCAACAGGCCTCAGCGGTGACTTTGTATTACTATCAATTGGTAGCCCATTGTCCCACCCCACATTCTATTGGCACTCAACGGATATGGGAGCATGATACTGGGGACACTCTCTCTCCGGAATTGTGGGGGACGTTTTGGGGCAAACTAATTAGAGTCTACCAATCCGCCTCTATCTCCCAGGCACTATACTTCTTTGCACACAGAGCTCATTTTACCCCGATAAAGGTTTCCAAGTGGGATAAGACAATTGGAAATGTGTGTTGGTCTTGTCAAAGGGATGTTGGCACTCTAAAGCATGTGGTATATGACTGCCCTAATGTTCAGTCCTACTGGATTTCGATTTGGAACCAAATCCAAGAGGTCTTGGGATTCAGGGCCACTCTCTCTTGGTCTGTTATAGTTTTCCGGTCAACAAGTGGCATCTCATCGTTGCAGAGGGATTGTCATTTCCTATTTGACTTTAGGATTGGAGTGGTGCTGCATCTCATAATTGCTAATTGGAAACACATGGCAGATCTCAGCTGGCACACATGGTGGAATCGGTTATGTCTATGTTGTAAATATGAGCAGATGCCACGTTATGGTACAACTCCTATGCCTTCTACCTTGCTTAAATGGAAACCCCTATATGGTTTCATATCGAAAGCACAATATGCTGTGAATTAAGGGGCAATCAATCAATCAATCATGTTTTCACCCAGTATAGGGCAGTTTTAGTGGCGCCATAGCCCTTGTAAGCCTCTTTCTTCCTGTTTATAGGCTCTTTCTAAGATGATTGCATGATGAGGGGAATGTTGGTGTTGGAGTAGGTTGTTAAAGCCTTTGTTTTTTGTTCTTATGTTCATAGGGATGTATTTTTCAATTGTAACTTTTGTTTTTTTTTGTTGTAATTTGCCTGAAAACATAAATTTAAAAAAAAAGAAGAGGGATGACTGCTCAATCCGAGAGGCATGGGAGTGGATACGTACTGCTGTATTCTGTATTTTGCAATCTGTGAACCTGAAATTGAGGAAGGCCCAGACAGATAACGTTACAATAGTCTAATCTAGAAATAACAAGGGAGAGAAGCAAGGTAGTAAGAAAAGGTAGTGACAGAAAAGGACAAACAGCGCATATTTGATGGAGGAAGAAGAAGGAACAACGGACAACTGATGCAATATGAGCATGGAAAGACAAGAAAGAATCGAATAGAATGCCTAAGTAGCACATCTAATCCACCAAAGGAATGGGGCCACTGGGAAGTAAAGGAGCCAAGGGTGTCTATTCTATTGCAAATTTTAGTATCATCCGCAAATAGGCAAACCTTACCTACATCCCTTCTGTGATATCACTAACAAAGATGTCAAAAAGAATCGGACCAAGGACAGATCCCTATGGCACACCACTGGTAACCTCCTTCTCTTTAGAGTGAGCTCCATTTGCCTGTACCCAGGGTCACTAGGCAAGCTAGGCAGCTTCCTAAGGCAGATGGCCAGGATGGGTGGTGGCGGCACAGGTGGGCAGCGGTGGCACACATGGGCAGCCATGCTGCCCCTCCACCAGCTGCTGCCAATTCTGTTTGGGGAGGAGGCAGGCAGCGGCAGTATTTCTAAAAGCCATTGCTGCCTCTGGTAAACCCATGCTGCTTCAGATCCTGCAATCCATTAGACTCCTAAAACCTCACTATTCTCTATTTTAGCAGTGTTTCCAATAATTTACTCAACACAGAGGTTAGACTAACTGGCCTGTAGTTTTCAACCTCATCCTTACTTCCACGTTTTTGTGAAGGGACCACATGTGCCTTTCTCCAGTCCTCTGGGACCACCCCTGGCTCCAAAGAAGCATTGAAAAGGTCAGTCAGTGGAGCCGCTAGAACGTCCTCAAGTTCCTTCAGTATTCTCAGATGTATCCCATTTGGTCCCTTTACTTTATCTACTTTAGTTTCGCTAGTTCCTCACGAACACAGTCTTCTGAAAATCATTCGAGCTCCGTGAAGTCCTGCTCCTGGCCATTGGGACGTCAATCCCAACTAGTCATCCCCCTTTCCTGTCCCCGACTAAGCTCCCTGTATGAACAGAGTTTGTACGGGGAAGCAGGATGGAGGTGGAAAAGGGGTGGTGCAGAGGCAGAGATGGGGCGGGCAGTGTGTGGTCTGCGGCCCTGGATGTACAGGGCTGATTCTGACCGGAATCGGATTTGGGCCTGCACGTACAGGCTTAGACGAGATTCTGATCCTGCAGGGGCTAGACATGTCCTGCAGGATCAGAATCCCATCTACCTCTGTGCGTCTGGTTCTGACCGGACGCACAGAAGCCAGGACATCCAAGTTAGAATAGGCCTCCAAATATAAAATATAAAAAATGTAAAAAGGAAATAATAAAGCAAACATACTTAAAAAAATAAAACAATATAAAAATATATCCCTGTGGTATGATAAGAATCACAATAACAGGCGCACTGACAAAAAATAGAATCAAAAAAGTAAGCAAATCAAGAAAAAAGGAGTGGGGAAAAAGGAATGAGGAAGGGAAGGGGGAAGGAAAGAAAGGGGGAAGAAGAGAAAAGGGATTGGGAAGGGGAGGAAAGGAAAGGAAAGGAAAATGGGAAGGGAGAAGGAAAAAAGAAGAAAGTGGAAGATAAAAAGGGGTGGAAGTAGTGAAGGGTTGAGGATTGTGGACTGGGTGGGGGGCTTGGGGGCTATATAAATGACACTACCACATTATTAAGCCCAGATTAACTAGGAGGCTGATTCTGTACTGGCCATCCAGCCCCTGCTGCAGCTGATCAGAATCAGGGCATACAGAGGTAGACTTGATTCTGATCCCTCGGGGACTAGACATGCCCACGGGATCAGAATTAGGTCTACAGCCTGGACGTGCAGGTCGGGTCCTGATTCTGAGTGGATGCACATTCAGCCACATACCTGGCTATCTTAGCCAGGTCCCTGAAGGGAGCCGCAGTGCCATGGTGTCCTGTTACCATAGCACTGTGGCTCCATTCAGGAGCTGCGCTCCCCGGCTATAATTGAGATGCCGTTTTCCCCACAGCCTGACCCCCAATCCAGCCTCCCATGGCAAGGATCGGGCTGTGGGGATCCTCCTGCATCCCCTTACCTCTTTACCACCCTGCATCCTCCGTCTAAGCGGCCGACCCCGGAAGTACAGGGCCGACCTCAACATCGGTCCTGTACATCCAGTGTCAGTCACCGCTCACCGTCTGTCTTCGCTTCTCCCACAAGCCTTCCCCTCCCGACAATGAACATATCTCCCTGTACAAACCACTGTTCCAGGCACTGGGAGACATGACTAATGTTGTGCCAGCATTCCCCAAATTGTACCATGTGGCCTACATCCCTACCCAGGCATGGATCAATGAGAGCTGCAAGAGTGTTGATATATCTGGCATCTGGCTACTTGGTGTGATGGCACAGGGATCCCCTCACCCATGCCCACACAGGCCTGACCAGGGGAGCAGTGACACACAGCAGACTGTGGAAAGGCAGACAGGGTTGCCCCACAGATAGTAGATGTATACAGACCAACATACGCCATGATGGGACAGGTGTAGCTGCTGTGAGGAATGCCAGTACCCAGACAGATGGGCCTCAGATGCCATAGCCAGAAAGCCCTACTATTGGTACTGATCATTTGTATAGTGCTACAAGGCATACGCAGCATTGCACAGACACACATAAAAGATGGTCCCTGCTCAACGGAGCTTACAATCCAGTCAAGGCAGACAACACAGCAGCTGTGGATAGGATACATTCAGGGGAATGGTCAGGAAACACAAGGGAGATCAGGCAGATCAGATTCAACAGCGACAATGAAGAGGTGAGTGCTCAGCCTGGATTTGAGAGGGGCTAAGACAAACCCTAACATACAACCCTAGGTAGTTTGTTCTAGGAATAAGGAACAACAAGGTGAAAGGAGCGACGTCTGGATTTGGCAGTAGAAGAGAAGGGCACAGATAGAAGCAATCTGACAGAAGAACAGAGTTCCTGGGAGGGATGTAGGCAGAGATAAGAGGGGAATGGTAGTGCCAAGCAGCAGAATGTGTGCACTTATAGGTCATAGGCACAAAAAGGGCATCCATTTATTGCTTAGCAATATTATGCACCTTTGGGGAACTGCAAGGTTAGTTCCAGGTTTTGTGCACTTGGTAAGGGTCCATCCCTAGCAGTTTAACCCTCGGATACACTCGGTAAATCGACTGACACGTATACACTACCCCTGGGTCACCCCTGACCCATATGTAGAAATATGGTAAAACATCTACTTTTGTTTGTAAAACATGGTTAAATTGTGAAGAAAAAGACATACTTTTATTTATTTTTTATAATACTTGTTATTAATTCACCCTTTCAAGTGAATAATGTGCAATGCTAGCCAAGATCAGGCAGGACAAGTTGTACAAGGTCAGATATATGCTGCATAATGTCAATACCTGTTAACTATTCAGTTGCAAGCTTAAAAATGGTGTGCAGCACTGCACACTTTGCAAACTACAATAGTTCTATATTTATTCGCTAGGTGGACAGCAACAGTCAAAGTATGGTGCCATTATGTCAAGTAATGGCATGATGCAAATTGTGACAAAAAAATTACCGTGTTATAACAAATTGACAATGGTGCATTGTAAACAACAGAAAGCTAGTAAGCAATACATGAAGTACATTGACTGTTTTTTTCAACAACAGTTTATGCACAATGTGCTAGTAGTTGTTCTTGAATGTTCAGGACACACTCGCTTCAGACAGATTTCACATTCGGTAAATACTTTTCGATCTCTGTCACTTGGACAAAAGGAGCATCTTTTTCTTTTCTTTGCTGATGCCCGTGTGGTCAACGGTCTTGGTGGCTTAGGCATTTCAAGGCAAGGATAGCCAACATTGGCCATGGATTGACGTGTATGGCTTGTCAGACCTTCTGGATGGCTTTGACGATTTTGTAGCTGAGGCTTCATGAGATTCAAAGCGAGTTCCTCCAGAAAAAACCTTCTCTTGCAGTTTTCCTTGTGATGAAACATAGGATTGTTGTACATAAATATTATGAATGAATTTACAGCCGCGATATCAAGCAGTCCATAAAACACGCAAAGTGGCCATCGATGAGTTGATCTTTTCACACTGTATGTGTGGCACAACTGATCTACTGTGTCAACATCCCCTTTCGTTCTGTTGTAGTCAAGTATTATTTCTGGCTTCTTTGATGTTTCATCAATTTTATTATCATGGTGAAGTGTTGACAGCAGCATAACTGATTTGTTTCGTTTTGGGACGAATGACACCAAAGTCTTGTCTCCACTGAAGCCAAATATTGAGGATCCCACAATTCTTGAGCGATTTGCCTGGAATTCTGAAGGTATGTCACGGTTGCAACGTCTTACAGTGCCCAGTAGTGTCAAATTCTTGCTAAGAAGAACATCAGCCAGTTGTACGTTAGTAAAGAAATTGTCGCAAGTAATGTTCCTGCCAGACCGTTCCAGAGGTTCAATAAGCTTCAAAACAACATCAGCTCCTAGAGATACTGTTTTGTCATGAGTAACTGACTCTTCACGCCCTAGGTATGGCTTCATGTTGAATACATAATACGTTTCGGCATCTGCACACACCCATAACTTTATACCGTATCGGTCTGGTTTAGACTTGATGTATTGACGAAACGGACACTTGCCTCTGAACCCCAACAATTGTTCATCAACAGTCAAGTATGCAGATGGTGTGTACATTTTCATGCACTGAGAAATGAATAAATTCCAAACATCTCTGACTGGAGTAAATTTGTCATTGGCCCTTCGTGATTCACGGGTTTGTTTGTCATCAAATCGAAGTAAACTCAATATTTCTGCAAACCTTTTACCTGACATAACAGCTGGAAATATAGGATTCTGGATAGGACTTTTAGCCCAAGTTCTGCGTACAGATACTTTGTTCAACCTGAAAACACCACTTATGTACAGAAGACCCAATGTTGCTTGGAGCTCTTCCATTGTTACCTGCTTCCAGTCAGTACATGGTGGCTGCATTGCTTCAGCTCTACATATGCCTTCAGAATTTGTGAAATCTAACACTGCTGACAATATATCTGGAGTTACAAACATGTCAAAAATATCCTTAGCATTAGTTATACCTCTGATCAGAGCAATTGGTCCAGAAGATTCTCTGACTATATTTGCTTCCCTTGTTCTTGATGTTGGCGGTACAGTTTTATTCCAATGCATGCCAGAACGAGCTGTGTAATGACTGTCAGTTGTTGTTGTTGTTAAGTGCCATCGAGTCGGAGTCGACTCATGGCGACCCTCTGGATAGCTATCCTAAATTGTGTTCGGTCTTCAGTCAGGCGGCTCATTGATGACAGACTGGTACCCGTAGCTGCTGTTATTGTAGCGATCCATCTCATTGCTGGCCTTCCTCTTTTGCGTTGACCTTCTATCTTGCCAAGCATGATGTCTTTCTCTAATGATCTCTCTCTTCGCATGATGTGTCCGAAGTATGAAAGTCGAAGTCTTGTCATCTGAGCTTCTAAAGAAAGCTTAGGTTTGATCTCCTCTAGTACCGACTGGTTTGTTCTTCGGGCAGTCCATGGTATACACAGTATTCGCCGCCAGCACCATAATTCAAAGGCATCAATTTTCTTCCTGTCTGTCTTTTTCACTGTCCAGCTTTCACATCCATATGATGTTATTGAAAATACCATGGCTTGAACAAGTCGAATCTTTGTATGGAGAGACACAAATCATCAGAGAAGCAGGACTGTATGAAGACAACAGAGGTGTGAAGATTGGTGGAAGACTCATCAACAACCTTCGCTATGCTGATGACTGTCAGTAACTTCCTCATTTTCAGAATGTGATTCAGAAGTTTCAGAATTGCTGTATGAACTGCTATCGTCATCACTTGTTTTATTTTCTTCGACAGCATCTTCCGCTTCACTGCCGCTATCATCAAGATCAAGCTGATCGGACTGGGCGGGAACGACTGCACTATCCATATCAGCACCTTCAGCATCATTACTCAAACTATCATTACTGTCACTTTCTTCATTCAACCAACGTCTAATTTTTTCAGTTGCTGCACAGCTGCTGAAGCGTTTCGAGAGTGGCATTGTTTACCTTTGTCGTAAAATATTTTAATCCACAGAAAAAAACAAGGAACTGACATCAGGTGACGTCATAAATGTAAGCAAGACGTTATAAAACACAGGATTGTAATGTGGACTTGGAGTGGTGACTTTCTTTGCTGCTATAAAACAAAGGAGAGTGTTATTGTGCGAGTGTCGAAAATCACCCCTTGTTTGTTCAGCAGCATGCAGTACTGTATAAAAACGTTATTTTTGCAAACCATATGTATGAAAATACTTAAAAATGGTTCGTTGAGGAATACCTAGAGTACCAAAATACAATTCCTTACCATTTTGAAGAAAAAACACAAAAACCGACACCCGGGTCACCCCTGACCCGGGGGTAGTGTATCCGAGGGTGAAAGCGTATTTTTAGAGATGACCAGGGCAGAAATCACTGGGGCTGGTTCCTAATGCTAAGTACCATTTGATGCAAGGTATGTCCTGACATAAATGTTCATTTTTACATTCTTGTATACCATATTGGGGTGCACTGGGATTACCTAGCACTTTTCAGGCATGAAGAGGACTGGTATATGGTCTAGGTTGCAGCAGCTGTCATTTTGCATTGGGATTTATGTCTGCAATGAGCAGTTTAGGAAACCCACATTTTTCCCGAGGGGCATGGCATCCAAAGTTACATTGCGGGGAAGGGCAGGATCCAGAACATGTAATTTTTCAGAATACAGTGAGTGTAGGGACAACCACAACATTTACCCACATCCGATAATATTGACGGGGATGTGTTTCTCCATTAGACTGCATGGGTCGTGCCTGCATCATGTGTGGGCCGCACTCCTGATGCATGTACGGGCTGGCTGAATAGTGCTTGCACGTGCCGCACCAAACACATCTATCTTCCCAGTTCCTGATCAGCGGGCACATCCAGACCCACAGATGTAAAATTAAGTTCAAAAGGGGCCCGTTCTTAGTGGAGACATGTCTGCGGGTCGGACGTGCATGTTATATATTCGGGCTCTATATGAATGTTTGGCTCTACCATTGACTTACCCACAAACCTCTGGCATTATCTGGATAGTGCTGAGATATTCAGTAAGAGTATTTGGTGCACTATCTGTACAGTGGCAATGAATATGCCAGCGCAGCTGCTGCTAAGTGGAGACATGCCTCTGAATATTGAGCAAAGCAACACAAAACAATATTGGACTGTATCTCCTCTGTTTGGTAGCACTGTCAAGATCTAAGTATGATCACCCCTAAAATCATGAGACTAGCACTCCTCAAGGATGAAAACTGGGCTCAAAGGCTTTTTCCTTCTTCTTTTACTTGGAGGATAGACTTTAAAGCTTAGCGTCTGAGAGTTGCTGCAAGAAATGGGCTACTCTTGGGAAATTAGTTTGAGAAAAAGGGGATTTGGGGTATTTATTCTGAAGGCTCTGGTGATTTGTGTTGAGCTGTCATCTTCTTGTACACTGTCTCTTCCCTTCTGTTGTAGATCTTAGAGACGGAAAGATGACACTAGATACAGATCTCCAGAGCCTGAAGAACTGACACTCTGACTTCACCTTTCCTAGTACTGAAGATTGATTGACTGATCGGAAAACCACTTGCAAGGATTTGACCCTGCTTCTTTTCCTGTCTCTCATCTGGCTCCAGGCTGTTTGGATTGAAAAGTAAACATTCAGTGCTGCTGTTTCCCTATAGACTTTCAGGGGATAATTTTATAAGGGGATGCCTACTTTTACACATGAAAGAAAGTGCCTTAAGGAGGTATGTTAGTCATTTACGCAAATAAATGGCCTCTTATAAAATCACATCCAGCATAAAAATAATATGTTAATTTCATGGAGCATTCTTTCACTGTGGGTGGACTTTGCATTGGAGCAAGGGTGGAGCATGTAAGCATGAACATTTTATTTATTTAACATTTCTTATATACTGCCTTTCATGATATCAAGGCGGTTTACATTGAACAAACTGAAATTTCATTGAACAGGACATTATAACTTGGAGATAACTATTTTACAGGGAACATGGGCTAAGTGGCTTGCCCAAGACCACAAGGAGCACTTGTGGGACTAGAAACCCCAGTCCTTCCAGCCCAAGGTTGCTGTCCTCTAGTGGGATTTGAACCCCTGACCTTCCGGCCTGAAGTATCTTGCCCCAACCACTAGACCACTCCTCCACTCAACATAGATTATAAGGGCCTGATAGTCGAAAGGCATTTACATGGTTTACAGCCCAGTAAACCATGTAAATGCTTTTAATCAGGATATTCAATGGCACTTACATGGTTAGTGCCGTTGAATATCCCCCTCTAATCCCGCTACAAGCCTCGATGCTATGGGGTTAGCATCGGGGTGTGTTGGGGGCTTTCCGGGATGAAGCGGAGGCAGAGAGTATCGCTAATCAGGCAGCAGTGATATTGCAAGCTGCCCAGTTAGTGATCTGCACCTTAAAGATAGGTGAGGAAAACCCTCACCTATCTTTAAGACGCAGTAGCTAACTGGGCAGCATGCAATATCACTGCTGCCCGGTTAGCTACTGCAGCTTCCTGCATGTCCGGTGCTTCCTGGATATTCAATTCTGGGGCCGCATATGACCCTGGAATTGAATATGCGGGGTTAGGGGTCAATGGGCAGGGCTATGCACCATAGTGGTGCATAGCCTGCTCAACTGAACATTGGGTCCTAACATACTATAATTTACATGTGTACTTGCAAAATGAAGGCGCAGTCATTTATATCATCTCTAGAGCTTGTGTAAATGGTCATGCCTTAATTAGAAGACAAGTGATTATGCTACCTTTGCACGGTCAAAATACCGCGGCCTTTGAATGTTATCACTGGGCAGGCAGTACCTCTAAGATTAGTTTTGCTAGAGGCAATGTTTTTGGTAAACAGGCGAGGTTTTGTTTGCTGAATTCCTTCTTTGTTTTTTTGTCTTTATTATTGAGAGCCTGTGTGGGGTTAACGAGTTTGTATTTAATGTTTTTCTTGTTTATTGTTAGTATTTATTTCCATTGATAGGGTCGGTTATTATTATCAGGGACTAGTTCGATCTGATTTACAGGTTCACATAGAGAAAATAATGTTTTCTTATTACTAATTCTAGTATTAATTTAACCATTTGTATGGTTTAACTCAGTTATGTGTTATGGGTTTGATGTTTTATTAAAATTTTGGTATAGGTGTGAGCTACGACGCTTTCTTGTAGATGGCTGCTTTTAAGCCTACTAGGTGTGTGTAGTATATTATAATCATTACCCAGTTTTATAGGTTGTTTCCTTTTTCATGAGAGCTGTACCTCTTATGAATAACTCTTGAACTTTTATCTGTATTTTTTATTATTTTGATAAGGTTTAAGATCAAGCTTAAACTTGTTTATTGAGTAACCAGCTATCACTAAATTCGTTAGGCTTGTCACCTCTAGTCTTCCCACTATTTTGCCACATAGATGGATTCGCTCGTATTAGCTGCTCTTAAATAGCTCATTATTTTTGGGGAGAGAGACTAAAGGTCTTTTTGCCTCAGCTTACTTACTAGACCATAATGCAAGAGGTACAGGGGCTGATCCTTGCTTTTTAATATTTTTATGGTTTATTTAATTTATCTTTCAGCTTTCCCTTGCAGTAGTTTCTCTATTGCTTTGGTGTTTATTTCTATCACCCATACTATTTTGGTAAATGTTTTAGATCTTTGGTGTGGAAGTTTAGTGTTTGAGCTAGCTGTGTGGTTCAAAATGTCCTGGTTTTATCAGATTTTTCCCAGTGTAAGCGGAATTTTTTTTTAAACTACATTTTGATTCCAAGAGCACTTTCCAGTACGCTTACCATGTTACGACTTTCCTCTTCTTTTATGTTTTTGTATGTTTATTAAATTAGTATAATTAAGTTGATGAGGGTGATGGGCGATGTGTGCGCTCCCAAGGGCTGTGTTAAAAAGAATTTGATTGTTTCTTTTTACTGCCAAATCCGCCTTCTAATAATTTTTCATTTGCTTTTGCGTTTGTTCTTAGTAAGAAAATGTAGCCCATTTCTTTCCGCTCTATGTGCTACATCTTGACCTGACGTTTTTAGTAGGTTCATTTTGCTCACTTATTTTCCTTCAGTAGGGTGAGCTGTAGACGGTGGTATATAGGCTGTTTTGGCAAAGAGTGGTGAGGTTTAGCGTGGATTATCAATTATAGAACAGGCTCCTCTGGGTGGATTTTGGGCACCGCCAAGTCCTTTGATTTTTAAGTGTTTACTCATAGTGTTCTGGTGGAAAAGAGTTGTAATTCTTCAGTTTGTAGTAGGCATAGTGGGGTATCTAATCCCAGTTTGTGTCTTAGCGGTCGTGATGATGAAAGGTCTTTTAGTTAAGACTACTTTTGTATAATTGGATTTACCATCTACTAATACGTATGACAGTTTAGTTGGGCTTCAGTCTTATGTTGCAGACTTATTCTTTATCACACTTTATGCCGTAGGCTGTCAACTCAGGTTCCTCGTATAACCGCGGTGGCTGGCACGAGATTGGCCAACCCTATTGGCCATGTCTAGTTCGAGCTTGTGTGCTCATTTACTAATGTTTATCACTGCTGTTTACCCTTGAGGGTGTGGCTGAGCTAGATGTTATTGGCTAACTTTTGTTGTGCCTGATATCAGCTCCAAAAGTATATGGGCTTTTTCATTGGTTTACGGATGCTTGCACGTGTAGTTGATTATAAAGCTGGGACAAAACTTTTAATGTCGACGGAAATTTTTAATGTTTCATCTCCACATCTTCAGTGTTGCGTTATAAGTTTAGGCATGGTAAGGCATGTTAGTTGAGACTCGGATTTTGGGGTTTGGCGATAGCATGTTATTGGGGGTAAGGGGGACTTAGCCGGACAAAAAAATATTTTTGTCGGGGGGGGGGGGGGAGGGATAATATAGGTAGAATGTGTGATAAAGCAGTATTGAATATCAATTTATGTCTGTAAATCATTCATTTATTATCAACTTCTATAAGGGAGAGGGCGCGGGCAGGGTCCCGGTGAGCGAGTTTAACCGGGTGCTCGGCCCGGCACGGGACCCTGCGCACACGCAGAAAAGATAGGAGGGGGGAATGCGGAGCGACGGCAGCGTCGCTTGTGCATTTTTTGAAGGGATTGGCTCTCCACGCGCGCCTGGCACGCGGGAGCCAATCAAGACCCTGCACGGGCATGTGCTCGGTTAGCGTGGTGGCTGGCCGGGCACATGCGATGGAGCCAGGAGCGTGGCGGTGCGGCAACAGACTAAAGTCTAGCGTTTTTCTTGTCTGCGAGGGGAGCATAGAGTTGCAGTTTTCATGTAGGGAGCAGTTCTGTTTTTGCCGCAGCAGTCTCGGAGTGTCGGTGGCTGATTCGGGAGTCGGATGCAGATTTCCAGAAGGAAGCAGTTCCGTTTTGCCGCAGCGGTCTTGGAGTGTCGGGGAGCTGATTCTGGAGTCGGAAGCTGCAGGATAACACCTGGGAACGGTTGCAGGTGAGTGATTAGGAGGAGTACTGGGATACCATTTCAGTAACGGCTGAGGCCTGTTCGTTGGAAAAAAATTTTCATTACATACAAAAAAAAAATAATAATCATAATAATAAATAAATAATAAAAATTAAAGACTAGATCATTGCATTACAATAAGTGGAGATGCCTCCAAAGAGGGGCCAAGGGAGCAGAGGCAGAGGGAGCAGGGATGAAAGGGGGGGCAGACCTGCAAGGGGTAAAGATGGTTGGGGGGTTGTTTGGGGGGCTCGAGGGGTCCGCAGAGTACATCTCCTACCCGTGTTGACCAGAGGGGGGGTTAGGAGGCAGCTAGGCCGGTCAGTGGTCGAAGTGGCTCTGCCTTAGCAGATAGAAGGGGCAGAGGAGGGAGAGGGCGTGGGTCTCATCTTCAAGACGGAACTGGTTTGGCCCAGGACTATATGGCGGGCATGGGTGCAACTGGCCAGGAAAGGACGGCTCTATCACCCACGGGAGGAGAGGCTGGTGCGGAGCCCGGGTGTGTTTTTGGGGTAGGGCCCTGCTTCGGAGGTGGGGGTGGGTTCTGGGGTGAGTTTGACAGGTCAGGGTTTGGTGGCAGAGGGGGCGGGGCTTTGGGCCTGCGGTTGGCGGCCCCCCGATGCCTATCGGTTATGGGCTCGCAGGATATCAGACTCCAGCTGAGCATTGGGCGAGTGGGCGGCAGGGGTCGTCGAGGTCTGCGTGGGCAGGGGCTTGGCAACCTGCTTGGGCCCCGGGGTTTTCGCCTTCTGGCTTTCCACTTGTCTCTTCACAGGTACCGGTGATGTCATCGCCTGCATTCCTGCCTGGCATGGAGGAGTCCGTGAGAATGGCGTCGAGGGATGCGCCCAGTGGGACAGCACAGAAAGTGGAGGATGCTCAGCCAGCGGCGCAAGGAAGCGGTACACCACAGCGGTGCGAGGATCTTCGGCAGGGCCTGCGGCACCAGTCAGCGAGGAGCGAGGCGGCGTCGGGTGAGTTATTGGTGGAGAGGGAGGCGGATCAGGAGGGGGGTATCACACAAAAGGAGCATTTGGGAAAGGCAAAAAAGAAGAAGAGGCACGTTTGTTGTCGAAGGCATAGCTCCGAATCTTCGTCTTCATCATCCTCGGGCTCGTGGAAAGTGTCTTTGGATGCCGGAAGTGCGAAGTTAGGGGCACAGGGTCCAGAAGGGGCGGTTAGGTCGGGAGGGAGTAGTGGCACGTCGGCACGGTTATCAGTGTTATGGGAAGGTGTGCTGAGAAAGTTAAGGCGAAAAATTAGGAAGCGAAAATACATTGATATTTTCCGTTTGCTCGAGGGGCGGAAGAGGTCGGGAGAGAGCAAGAAAAAGCGGAAAGAGGATGAAAAGGCCAGTAGGATCAGGAAAGTTTCTCGGTCGATGGTGAATTGGACGAGGGCTTTTTTGCATTTGGCAAGCGTTTGGGGCCATTATCGGCCTGACCACTATGGTATATTATTGGCATATGCGGACTCTATTCTTGAAGCCTCCCAGACCCATGAGGGTTGGTCGTTAGGGTGGTCCATAAAAATGAATTCCTGAATTCCTTTGCTCCCTGGCCTGATTCTGGTTCCATGTAGGTAGAAAACACTGTGTACAAAGTTTGAAGCCAATCAAATAATATTTAGGGGTGGCTCAACAAGTCTTGAGATTTCCCCCTGGGAGCAGATGACGAAATGTTGCATCATCTTGTATCATACACTCAGTTCCACGTTGATTACATTTGATTGCGTCATATTTGAACTAATCTCGTCTCTGAGAGGTGTCAAAGACATTGCACGTTTCTCTGCATTTTACTTTGCTGGCCCTGCACATTGGAATTCCCTCCCCTCTTCCCTCCGTCTGGAATCACAATTCACTGTTTTTAAACAAAATCTCAAAACCCACCTGTTTTCCATAGCTTTCAATGTTCCCTCCCCATTTATGTGAGTCTTTTTCTATTGTACCTTTCTGCCTTTTGTATCTTGTCCTGTGTTCTCTGCACTTTACCTTCTGTCCTTTATAACATTTGTATATTTCCTTTTCCTTTCCGGCTCCTGGCCAAAGTTTTATGTATTATGTTTTATGCGCTGTGTAACTTATGTATTTTATGACTTTTTTGATGTTTTTATTATTGTACACCGCCTTGATTGTTTGTGAAAGGCGGTTTTTATCAAATAATTAAACCTTAAACCTTACTATTATCTTTGTATCTTTATTCTTTTCAGATGGCGAAAAAACGTGGTTTTTATCTCATTGAAGAAATGTCCACCACAATTCTGGGGGCCAAGCTCCCCAGCAAGGAGCAAGTGTTAAGTGTGTTTTTACATCACCATATGACATTAAACAAAGGCGTTAGTGAAAGTGCATCTATTGTAACAAGTGAAGTAGAAGCTTACTGGGAAAAGGCCAGGCTTCCTGTTCAAAGAAATGACAAAATTCAAGAAAAAGTAAAGAAATTGTTCAATCAGTGGAAACTTTTGAAGAAAAACAAAGGGAGAGGAGGGAAACAAGAGGCAAATGAAAAAGAATTCCAGGTTGCAATGAAAAACCTATTTGATGTGGTGCATGCCAATGCAATGTCTTTAATTCATATTCAAGAAGACAAAGAATTCTTAATAGCGCAACGAGAACCAGGGCGCCACGGCTCAATGTGCGCGATGGACAAGAAACTGGCCAACATGGAAGCAAGATCGCAACAGCGAGAAGAAGAACTGAAAAGGCGCAGACAAAAACATGTTGCTGAAGCCGAGGCAACTACAAGCCAAGTTCAGCTGGAAGGATCTTCTTCCTCAGCAGAGTCAGGTGAAGACTCGTCGACATCTGCGGATTCAGATAACGGACAGAAGAAAGCAACTCCATAAACGAAGCAGTATCGACCTAACAATGTCTGGACCCCAGAGCTTACAGCAGCCCTGTATTGGCAGGGACAATGGATCGCAATGCTCTGTTTGTGGTAGCTGAAACCGCCAGAAGTCTGGGACATTATCCTGGGGAGCTCAATATCAGCCGCTCCAGCGTCAAGCGCCATAGAGAAAAGCACCGTCAGCAACAATGGACGGACCTGCACAACGCATTCAAAGCCGAAGGCAAAACATGCATTGTGCATTGGGATAGCAAGTTATTGCCATCTCTCCTCTGTTCAACCACATCCGTTGACCGCCTTCCAGTTTTGATAACGGCTGTTTCCACTGGAGAAACACAACTTCTTGGTGTACCAAAACTGACATCAGGAACAGGCGAGAATCAAGCTGCAGCAATTTATGAACTGTTACAGGAATGGTGTTTGGATGAAAAGGTTGCAGGCTTCTGCTTTGATACAACTGCATCGAACACGGGACGTCGATCAGGAGCATGCATTCTTCTAGAACAGAGACTCAGTCGCACAGTCCTTCATTTGGCATGCCACCATCACATTTATGAAATAATTCTTGGTGCAGTATTCTCTACATGCTCTGGAGCTTAATCGGATCCCGATGTCCAACTCTTTCGCCGGTTCCAAAAGAATTGGGGCTCCCTTGACAAATCCAACTATCAAACTGGAAAAGACTTGGAGGTGCTGCAACCTGACAGGGATCGCATCATGAAGTTTGCGGAATCCAAGTTGGCACAGGGCAATCACCGAGATGATTACCTGGAATTCTTGGAGTTAACGATTGTCTGCCTTGGAGGGAATCTTCCTAGTTTCAATTTCAAGAAACCCGGAGCTTTCCATCATGCCAGATGGATGGCAAAAGTCTTGTACTGTCTCAAGATTTGGATGTTCCGAGGACAACTCAAAGATCTTACCCAATGGGAGGAGTCCTGTGTTCGTGATGTGAGCATTTTCTCCATCCTGATTCATGTGGAAGCCTGGTTTTCTGCCCCTGATGCCGCAGTTGCTCCTCGAACAGATTTGGAGATGCTGAAGAAACTACACTCTTACCACAATGACCGTGTTGGAAGAGCGGCCAGAGACAAACTGCAACAGCATCTGTGGTATGTGGCAGAGGAGCTTGTGGCACTGTCACTGTTCGATGAAGCTGTTTCAGCACCGACAAAGCGGGCCATAGTGTCGGTCATGATCCCGGCAGAATCAGATGAAAGCGATGAGGATGATGATGAAGACGAAGATCCCCCAAAGCGGGTCGAATTGAAAAGTTCCATGATTCCACCACTTGAATCTTTTGCAACTTGCAAGTCAATCCGTTTCCTGAAACACCTCGACATCAACAGTGATTTTTTTAATGCAGACCCAGAAGACTGGGAAGAGAATGCATCATTCAAAGACGGTCTGAAGAAAGTAAAAAATCTTCCAGTGATCAATGATGCGGCTGAGCGAGGGGTCAAACTCATTGAGGAGTTCAACGGCCGACACACCACAAAAGAAGAGCAACTCCAGTTCCTTCTGGGTGTTGTCTCGCAACACTGTAAGATGTTCCCCACATCGTCAAAGTACTAGCATCTGGACCACATTGAGTGCTTGGCAAGCATGATACCCCCGTCTATGAGCGGATAATACCCAGTGGTCTGATGAACCCTGGGGGGGATCCAGGGGCCTGATAGATAGGGACCTTGAGCCACCCCTAAATATTATTCGATTGGCTTCAAACTTTGCACACATTGTTTTCTACATAAATGGAACCAGAATCAGGCCAGGGAGCAAAGAACTTCCTACTTTTATTTTTTCCCCTATGGCAGTGGACCACCCTAATGGTCGTGGCTCAATTATGATGAAAAATTTAGGGACAAAATGGAGGAGAGCAAAGGCTTAACGTGGGGTATGCAAGATATAAATTTGTGGCTGACGCAGATGTCCGCCAGGACGGGGTTGAGCACTGGGGCAGGAGTTAAGGTGGGGTCCGGGGTCACGGCAGTGGCGAGTTGTTCCTTTCGGAGCAGGGGGGGACTCATCGCAGATTAAGTCACCGGGAAATGGGGGAGGGGACGTGTGCTGGCGGTTTAATAAAGCCGTCTGCCCCTTCCCGGACTGTAAATTCCGGCATGTCTGTTCGATCTGCGGGGGGGGGCTCATTCGGCAGCTAAATGTGTTAAAAAAGGAGCAGGGATCACTCCTGGGGTGGCATCCAAGCAGTGAGTCTAGATTTAATTTGGCCCCCTCCCCAATAAGAGTCGAGGTGCTTAAGAATTGGCTTGGGCAATACCCGAAGGTGAGCGATAGGGTGGTGTTGCAGTTAGGTTTTCAGTTTGGTTTTGTTATCCCGGTTCGGGGTACGGTTTTGGGAGGGACAGCAAAAAACTCGGCATCGGTACGGCGTTGTGCTCCGATGGTGCAAGAAAAGTTGGCGGTGGAGCTGCGGTTAGGCAGAATGGCAGGTCCGTATCGGCGACCCCCTTTTTCGCATTTTGTTGTCTCCCCGCTGGGGCTCATTCCCAAGAAGGAGCCAGGAAAATTTTGTTTAATTCATAATTTGTCGAGTCCAGTTGGGGCTTCGGTGAATGATTTTATTCCACGACAGTGGTGTACGGTGAAGTACGCCTCTTTTGATAGAGCCGTGGAGTTGCTCCGTGTAGCGGGTAAGGGAGCTTGGATGGCGAAAGTGGATATTGAATCTGCATTTCGTTTGCTCCCAGTCCATCCTTCCTCGTTTCATTTGTTGGGGTTTCAATTCAAAGGGGAGTTTTATTTTGATAAGTGTATGCCGATGGGTTGTTCCGTGGCGTGTGCTTACTTTGAGAAGTTTAGTTCTTTTTTGCATTGGGTGGTGGTACAGCGGGTGGGGCGACCTGAGGTGGTGCATTATCTCAATGATTTTATTTTTGTTGGGGCAGCACAGACGTCTGGCTACAGGGATCTGCTGGCAGGGTTCATTGAGATGGCGGGTGAGTTAGGGGTCCCTTTAGCCGACAACAAAACGGTGGGGCCTGTTAACAGGCTTACCTTTCTGGGGATCAAGCTGGATTCCGAAGGAATGGTGGCGCAGCTGCCGAGGGAAAAGGTGATGAAACTGCAGGTTTTGGTAGCCAATTCAGTAGCTTCCTTGAAATTGACATTAAGGGAGATGCAGGCCTTGTTAGGGTCATTGAATTTTGCTTGTAGGGTGCTCCCGATGGGGCGGGTATTTTTGCGGCGTTTGGCGGCTGCTACAGGGGGAGTTCTCAAACCCCATCACCGCATACGAGTTACGAGAGTGATGCGTGAGGATTTGCGTGTGTGGGATGGGTTTTTGCAAGGTTTCAATGGAATTTCGGTTTTGATGGAACCTGAAATTTCCAGTGAAGACTTGCAGCTTTACTCTGATGTGGCGGGAGGAGCGGGCCTGGGCATTTACTTTGTGGGATCTTGATGCGCGGACAGATGGCCGCAGGAGTGGGGAGAGGCTGCTTTGCTGAGTAACATTACCTTCCTTGAGCTTTTCCCGATTTTGGTGGCATTGGAGCTATGGCCGGAGCGGTTCCAGAATAGGAGGGTGCTGTGGTGGTGTGACAACGAGTCTGTGGTGAGTGTAGTAAATCATTATTCAACGCGCTGTCTCCAGGTGGCGTCGCTGATGCGGGCTGTGGTCTTGGCGTGCCTTCGTTTGAATGTTATGTTGCGGGCGTGGCACATTCCGGGCCATGCTAACAGCATTGCCGATGCTCTTTCTCGTTTACAGATGGAGCGGTTTCGGAGATTGGCACCGGAGGCGGACTTGGTTGGGTACGGGGTCCCGTGGAACTTGTGAAGCTCTGGCCTGTGGAAATGAAGACTCTCCTGTGGAACTCAGTGGCAGAACGGACATGGGCAGCTTATCAACAAGGCGGGAGTAGAGTCTCTGAGTTTTTGCTGACTCAAGGGTGGCAAGGGGGTGCGGTGGCTGAGCATCTCCTCGGGCAATGTTATCCATGCAAAAGAATTGGGGGCTATGAGATCAGCGGTGCGCAGTCATTTAGCGGGTTTTGCCATTTTTGCAAGGGCGGTGGGGTGGGGTTCGGTTGGGGGGGGGTGTTCCTGCCCCGCAGGTTCCTGCTGGGGTGGGAACATGTGTGTCCTACCCTCCCGGATCAGCGTCGCCCGATCACGCACCAGCTATTGGTCAGATTGTGTGAGGCGTTGCCGCACATAGCTGTGTCGCGATATGAGGCCCTCCTTTTTAGAGCAGTTTTCAGTCTGGCTTTCTTTGGTGCCTTCCGCGTGAGCGAAATAGTGGCGGACTCCGGGAAGGCGGGTGTAGGCAATAGCTTGAAGTGGCGGCACGTGCAAGTCCGTGAAGGACAGTTGCGAGTATTCTTGGCAAGGTGCAAGATGGACCAGCGGGGTAAGGGGCAGTGGGTGAACCTGAAAGGGATCGGTGGCCCCACATGTCCGGTGGCACTGATGATGGAGTACGCAGGTGTTCGGCCGGAGGTTGAAGGGGGGTGCTTCATACACCGGGATGCGCGGGTGGTGATGCGTTTTCAAGTATCGGCAGTTCTGCAGATGGCGTTACGGAGCATGGGCGAGGACCCTTCCCGCTTTTCAGCGCATTCTTTTCGTATTGGGGCGGCGACCAGCGCAGCGGCGGTTGGGTTGGCAGGGGAGCAGATCCAGCGTATCGGCAGGTGGCAGTCTAGCGCCTTTTGGGGCTATGTTCGCTTGTAGAGGGCGACGCGGGAGGAGTGGAGAGCTAACACATTTTTTCTTTTGCAGATGGGGGGCAGAGTTTGTGGAAGTGTTGGCTGATGGGCCATTCCTTTGTCTTCTGGGCTGGTGAACGTGCAACAGTGCGGCCTTTTGGACTGAATCTGGGGCTGGATCCTGACTTGGTGTCGTTATTATGGCTGGGTGAGCATGGGCTGCGATGGACCCAGATGCTGCCTTTTCTTCAGCACCACCAGCGTGTAAGAGGACAGCCGAGTATCATCCTGCTGCATCTGGGGGGGAATGACTTGGCTACCTGGACATGCAAGCAATTGATCTGAGCGGCAAAGAAGGACTTGGCTTGCGTATTACGACTTTTTGGGGGGGTAGTGCTAATCTGGTCCGATATTATTCCCTGTCCAGCATGCAGTGCACAGCGTCGCTGGTCCCGGGGGTTAACCAAAATTAACAGACAGGTGGGGCGATGGGTATGTGAGCAAGGGGGTTATCAAGTGCAGCATGGGTGGGCGGAGGTGGATTGTGGAGGATTGTACAGGAGCGATGGGGTGCATTTGTCTCTGGTGGGGGTAGACCTCCTCCTGAATGATTGGCAGGAGGCATTGGAGCGAGTAGTACGGGGTAGTGGGAACTGGTCGCAGCTTGGAGGTTGGGGGGGCGGCTCGGGAGTGGAAGTGAGCCCGAGCCGGTGGCGGGATCCCGGAGGTGTCTGGGGTCCGGAACCTTAGGCCACTTGGGACGTGGGCGGGGTGCCCACGGCCCAGACAACCCCTGATAGACTTTTGCTAGTGAAGTCGGACAGGGGTGGTAGGTATTTGGCCGGTGGAGGTGAACGAGGCCAGTGCGGAGGTGAGGGCACTTTGCTAATAGCATGGCTGGTGCCACAATACCCCGCTGGGGGGAGGGGGTGTTTTTTAGTTGGTTGTTGATTACTATGGTTTGTTATGTTATATGTTAATTGGCAAATAAAGCTGCGACCAGTTGATACCCATGAACGATTGTCTGTTGCCTTTGTGGAAGGGAAGGAGGAAGGTTGAACCAGGGGGTTGCGGGTGCAGGTGATGCGAGGGCCGGGTCCGACTACCCGGTTATTGTTTCAGCGGATCAATAATTATGCAATACATGTTCACATTTTAGACTAAAATGCTGTTAAGCACTCTGAGATGGTGGTTTCCCGCACCCATGTTGCTGATATCTTTTAGTAGTATTGGATAATTTTCGTATGGAATATAGATGAATGCACATTTATACATAGTATGAAAATTTCTAGGGGTTTAGCTGTAAGTAGTTTAAAAAGAATTTTGGCCTTGGGTGTCATTGGCGAGGGTGAAAAATCCTCCTTGAAAAAAATATTTTGTATTATTATGTGGCGGCTCTTGGGTAGTTTAAGAGAGGGGTTAATCTCTAATCTTCAGCTTACAAGACTGATGCTTTTAATAAGCTACTTAAACATTAATTTAATGTTTTGTTTTCTGCGAGTCCAATTAGTGGGATGAGGAGAATAAATAATATAAAGTTAAGAATTGATGAGATTTGTCTGATTTGTAATAAATGGTTCTTCTACTGGTTGACCTCCAATTCATGTGAGGATGGTTATGTTTGCTACGATTAATCAGAATATTATTTGTGTGGCTGGGCGAAATGTTATAGCATGTTGTTTTGATGTATGGGGGGACTGGATAATAAATAGGATTAAAATTGAAAGGAGGAGGGCTAGGATCCCTCCTAGTTTATTCGGGATTGATCATAGAATGGCATAGGCGAAAAGGAAGTAGTTTAAAAATAATTTTGGCCTTGGGTGCCATTGGTGAGGGTGAAAAATCCTCCTTCTTGAAAAAATATTTTGTATTATTATGTGGCGTCTCTCGGGTAGTTTAAGAGAGGGGTTAACCTCTAATCTTCAGTTTACAAGACTGATGCTTTTAATAAGCTACTTAAACATTAATTTAATGTTTTGTTTTCTGTGAGTCCAATTAGTGGGATGAGGAGAATAAATAATATAAAGTAAAGAATTGATGAGATTTTTCCGATTGTAATATATGGTTCTTCTACTGGTTGACCTCCAATTCATGTGAGGATGGTTATGTTTGCTACGATTAATCAGAATATTATTTGTGTGGCTGGGCGAAATGTTATAGCACTTTGTTTTGATGTTTGGAGGACTGGGATAATAAATAGGATTAAAATTGAGAGGAGGAGGGCTAGGACCCCTCCTAGTTTATTCGGGATTGATCGTAGAATGGCATAGGTGAAAAGGAAGTATCATTCTGGTTTAATGTGTGGTGGGGTTACTAGTGAGCTGGCTGGTGTGAAGTTTTCTGGGTCTCATAGAAGATTAGGAAAGAATAAGGCTATGGTGGTTAATAATGAGAGTACGATTATGAAACCTAGAGCATCTTTGTATGAGAAGTAGGGGTGGAATGGAATTTTGTTAGTGTTTGAGTTTAGTCCTGTTGGGTTGTTTGATCCTGTTTCATGGAGGAAAATAAGATGTAAGATGCTTATGCCGATAATTAATAACCAAAGCAGCTCGGACCCGGTGGTACCCTGCTCCTCCCCCTCCCCCACCCTTCCTTCCCCATTCTCCCTTTCACACCCAATAATCAGTCCAGACAATAACTTGGCTCGAAATGGTCGCAGCTTTTATTAACCAAATTATAACATTCCCAACATTGTTTAATCATACAACCATTATATAACAAACCCCGAGTAGTATGAGCCCTCACCCGCCATATTACTAGCAAGGTGAACTCATTCCACTCCCGCCGCAGCCGAGCCAGCGGCAAAGCCAACCCCCCCCCCTTTCCCCGGCCTCGCCATATTACTAGCAAAGACCGGCAGGGGTCATCCGGGTTGGGGGCCCCCGCCCCAATTCCAGCTTAAGGCTCCGGACCCCGGAAACCTCCGGGATCCCGCCCCCCCACCAGCTGCGACAACCCAACCACAAACCCACCATACCAAGGGCGGGTGGGTGGGACGACGGTCCCTCTCACCTTGCTACCGGTCCAAGAGAGACCGCCGCCGCCGCGCGCCACCCTTTAACAACCCCCCCCCCTCTGCCCTTGCCTTGCTCATTGGCTCGCCCCCCCTCCTCCTCGGGGCGAGCCAATAGCTTTGAATCGCGTCCGCGAGGGCCCTCCCCTCCTCAACCGTGGGCAGGGTCCCCGAACCGGGCCGCGCGCCTGGTTATCTTCGGCCGGGGGGACCCTGCCCCGCGGCCTCGCCAGAATGGTAAAATGAAGTGAAATGAAAAGAATCGTGTTAGTGTGGCTTTGTCTACTGAAACACCGCCTCAGATTCATTGTACTCCTGTGTCGCCAGCATAGGGTGTGGCAGAGAGGAGGTTTGTAATTACTGTTGCCCCCCAGAATGATATTTGTCCCCATGGAAGTACATAGCCCACAAATGCTGTGGCTATAATTAGTAGTAGGAGTATAACTCCAATGTTTCATGTCTCTGAATAAATAGGATCCGTAGTAGATTCCACGTCCAATGTGTATGTAGATGCAGATAAAGAATATTGATGCTCCGTTGGCATGAATATTGTGTATAAGTCAGCCATAATTAACGTCCCGGCAATTGTGGGCGACTGATGAGAAGGCAGAGGTTGTGTCGACTGTGTAATGTATGGCTAAAAATAATCCTGTAATGATTTGTGAGATAAGGCAGACCCCTAGGAGTGAGCTGAAGTTTCAAAGTGATGAGATGTTTGATGGTGATGGGATGTCAATGAATGAAGTGTTAATAATTTTTAAGATTGGATGGGTTTTTCGTATGTTAAGGGTCATTAGTTTTTATAGTTGAAGTACAACAGTGGTTTTTCAGATCATTAGTCTTGGTTAAATTCCTAGTAAAAATTATGGCATATATGACTTTCATTGGAATATTTAGTCTTGTATTTGGGTTGGTGGCTGTCGCGTCTAATCTGTCTCCTTATTTTGGTGCATTTGGGTTAGTTGTGGCTTCTGCTGTGGCTTGTTTAGCTTTGGTTATATTTGGGTTGTCTTTTTTGTCATTGGTGTTGTTTTTAATTTACTTAGGTGGGATGTTGGGTTGTTTTTGCTTATTCAGCAGTGATGGTGGCGGAGCCTTATCCTGAGGCATGGTGGGTTTGGTCTGTTATTTTTTATGTAGTAGGGTATATTTGTGCATTGGTGTTTGGTTATTTATTGGTTGATTCTGTTGATGTAGTAAGTATCTCAGAGTTTTGTTTGGTTCGAAGCGATTGGGTGGGGGTATCAGTGTTGTACTCTTCAGGTGGATGATTATTATTGATTTCTGTTTAAATATTATTATTAACTTTATTTGTGGTATTAGAGTTGGTTCGTTGGGGCACGTTTCAGGCTGTTAAGTGCAGTTAAATAGAAAGGGCTATTAAAAAGGTAAATAGGAAAATTGTGAGATGTTTTTATCAACCCTTGTTGTAAGTTTGTAATTATTTTGATGGGGGGTAGCTGTTGGGTTGTTAGGCCTTTAGGTCCAGTATGCTCTAACCAAGTTTAGTCAATTAGGCTCATTGCAATGTTTTGTCCAAGTATTAGGGTTGCTTTCGGATATGTTCGGTGAATAATTATGGGGAAGAATCCAAGTGATGTTGTGAATAGATGTGTTTTATTTATTTGCTTATTTGATGAGGTGAGGATGTCTATGGCAATTATTAACCCTGAAATTGTGACTAGTATTGCTGCTAACTTAGATGTTATTGGTATTGTTATTACTTGTGTTTTTGGTTGAACAATGGCTGTTGTAATTAGGAATCCTGGTTGAACAATGGTTGTTGTAATTAGGAATCCTGTGAGGATACTACCTCATGCTAAGCGTTTAATTGGATTTATTATTGTGTTTTCATTAATTGGTTGGATTGATGATATTCGTGTGTGTCCTGTAAGTGAAAATGTAATGATTCGTAGGCTGTAGATTGATGTAAACATTGTTGCAATTATGGTAATAGTAAGGGCTCATGTGTTTGTGTTTGATGAGTTTATGGCTTGAATGATTGCATCTTTTGAAAAGAATCCGGCTAGGAATGGCATACCTATTAGTGCGAGGGTTCCAATGGTAATGCATGATGATGTTGTTGGTAGTGTGGTTATGGTAGCACCTATTTTTCGAATGTCTTGTTCATCCATTAAGCTATGGATAATTGAACCTGAGCATAAGAATAGTATTGCTTTGAAGAAGGCATGTGTGCAAATATGAAGGAATGCTAGTTGCGTTTGGTTTAATCCTAGTGTGACTATTATTAGGCCTAGCTGACTGGATGTTGAGAATGCTACAATTTTTTTGATATCATTTTGTGATAGGGCGCATGTTGCGGTAAATAGGGCTGTTAGTGCTCCTAAGCATAGGCATGTCATGAGTGTGGTCTGATTTTGTTCTATTAATGGATGAAGTCGGATTAATAGAAAGATGCCCACTACCACTATTGTGCTTGAGTGGAGTAAGGCTGAAACTGGTGTTGGGCCTTCTATGGCTGCTGGTAGTCATGGATGTAGTCCGAACTGAGCAGACTTTCCTGTTGCAGCAAGGATTAGGCCTGTTAATGGGAGTGTTGCATTTGTGTTAGTTAAAAATATTTGTTGGAATTCTCATGAATTTGAGTTTATTGCAAATCATGCTATTGCTATGATTAATCCGATGTCTCCGATTCAGTAAACGAGGTATCCGGATGCCCATCCCTGGCAACTCTGGAACCTCCAACCCCAGCCCACAATCCAGGCATGAGCACCTGAACTTGCTCAATGCCGTCACCCCAACTCTCGCGCCCTCCCCCCCCCCGACCGGCACACCCACACAGAGCATGCAGACACTTATCAAGTTCCAGTATATATAAGGTATACTTTCATGGTAAGATTTACAGAGTATTCTATTTTGTTTGTCAAGATTTAACTCTGTATAAAAGACCAAAATTGCATTTGTTACATACGAATATTATTAGCAAAGGCCGGCTAAGTTGCCTTCCACTGGGCAGAGACCCCAGCCATGGAGTCTCTCCCAACCTAGGAGCACTGCCGTTCCCAAGCAAAGCGGCATCCGCCTCAATGCCCCGCTGGGTCGGCGAGCGCCAGCTCGCTACCCCAGACACAGTCAACGAGTGGACAGATGACACCCCCCCCCCAGCTGCGACACTCACCACCGTACCCCCTAGAAAGAATGAGGGAGGGTGGGTAGGGACACCTTTTTCCGCAGGCGAGCCGGCAGGAAGACGGGGATCTCACGCCGCCGATCTCCCCCTCATGCCGCCGGCCCGCCCACTTCAGGCTCCAGCGCAAATCGCTGGACCCCAATGTCACTGACGAGGGCTGCTTGGGCCATAGCACACGCCCCCCTCTCCAACCCTGCCCCATCCCCGCCGAAGAAGGCATGCGCCAGGGGGGTTGGGCCCCGGGGCCCGGTTACTGTACCAGCCTCGGGACCCTGCCCTGCGGCACGGCGGGACTAACCAAGGTACCCAGATGCCCATCCCTGGCGACTCTGGAAACTCCAACCCCAGCCCACAATCCAAGCATGAGCACCTGAACTTACTCAATGCCGTCACCCCAACTCTCGCGCCCTCACCCCCCCTGACCGGCACACCCACACAGAGCACACAGACACTGGAAATTTGGCAAACAAGTGCTTGGTCGCAGCTTTATTAGCAGTATTGAACATCGGCCCAGCCTGGGCCAACTCAACATTCGTAAATGCAACAAATACCCCCCCACCCCACTATTCTGGATGATGCCCCCCACCAGCCATTTATAGCAAAGTGGGGCATCATCCACCCCCCATTCCCCCTACCGCCCACCTCGCCATATTATTAACAAAGGCCGGCTAAGTTGCCTTCCACCAGGCAGAGACCCCAGCCGTGGAGTCTCTACCAACCTAGGAACACTGACGCTCCCAAGCATAGCGGCATCCGCCTCAATGCCCGCTGGGTCGGCGAGCGCGAGCTCGCTACCCTGCCACTGGCACAAGGTAGACCACTAACCTTGCGCCGCCCCCCCAAAGAAAGCTGCGACCAGCACCAACCCTCCAGAGCTTCCTGCCAGTCATTCAGCAGCAGATCTTGACCCACCGGGGCGAGGTGCACTCCGTCCAAGCGATACAGTTCCGTACACCTGACCTCTGCCCAAGGGTGCAACACCTGGAGCCCGCCTGTCTGCTGAACCCAACGCCCAATCTGCCTGTTTATCTTGACCAGGCCCCGCGACCAGCGCCGCTGGTCACAGCAGGAAGGGCGTGGGATAATGTCTGACCACATGATGGCCACACCCGGAATCAACTCCTGAACCAGAGCGAGGTCCCTCTGAACAGCCCGAATAATCTGCCGGTAGGACCAACTCTGCAAGTCATTGCCGCCAAGATGAATTAACAACCCGACTGGCCGCCGCTGCTGCCCAATCTTCACCCGGACAAAGGCCAAGAGCTGCCACCATCGCATGCCGTGCTGACCCATCCAGCAGAGTCGCACTCTGGAATCGGCTAGCCCAAGGTGATGCCTAGCGGCCGCACTGTCGCCCGTCGCTCCGCCCAATAGACGAATGAATGGCCGACGATCCACCAGTCTCCGGAGCACGCACCATCTGAAAGGAGAAGATTGGACTGCCACCAGCCAGCAACTCTGCAAGGTGAAGGAAAAGGTTAGCACATCCCGCCCCACCCCCCCATCCCTTACCTGGATCAACTGCTGTGTACCACCCCCACCTCAGCCAACCGGTCCTACCTCATGGAGCAGCTAAGGGCGAACATACCCCTCGTATGCTCCCGAACGCCACCTACCAATCCGCCGAATGACCTGGGAATCGAGTCCTGCAGCAGCCGCACTTGTGGCCGCACCAATCCTGAAGGAATGCGAAGCGTAGCTCCTGTCATTATAACCCAGGAACCGCAACGCCAAACGCAACACTGCCGTAAACTGGAACTGAGTTACCGGCCTGCCGTCTTCATCTTTGAAAATCTTGCCCTGCCCCCCCGACCGCAACCGCTGAAAGGACCGAATGGCATGAACCAGGCAGGATAACAAGGGAAAGATAGCGCTCAGTACCACCCAGCAACCCCTTACCGTCTGGTCCGTTTTGGAGCGTGGGATGTAAATGCGCACCTGGGACGCCTCTATTGTGACATGCTCACAGTCGAGCCCACCAAATGCACCCCGACATGCAGACCTGGGCACCAGCTCACACACGCAAAATGCCCCGAAAAATGCCGTCGCAAACAGCATGTGGAAGAAAACGGACTCGAAACTCGATGCCGCGATGCGTGGTAACGCCTCTCATATTTGCAGCAAAATTTCTTGGGACACCGGGAGCCTCCAGTCCCGAACTGTAGGACGCACCCTGGCCCAACCTGCCAAAAGGCGCTTGACCAAAAAGGAGACCCTGGGATTGCCCCAACCGGCTGCCTTACAAAAGAAGGAAAACCCTGCCAATTCAGACACAACCGCCGACTGAGCCCAACCCTCCTTTTTTGCCCACAAAACAAATTGGCCTACAAGCCCATCAGGCACACCCCCTCCCGACCAACCCCACGCACCCAGAAACGCACTCACCTGGGCGTAGCCACGCCAATACAGCGCCCAAGTGCCACGTCCCACAGACACCGCCAATAATGCCATCAAGTCGGGGTCCCAACTCTCCAAAGATGCTCCGGGATCTGTGAGGCCGCCTCTGGAGCCAATCGCCAAAACTGCGCCCACTGAAAATGGGACAAAGCATCAGCAATGGAATTCTGGGAGCCCGGCACATGACGCGCCCTGGCGGTGACATTTAATCTCAAACAAGCCAGTACAAACACCCTCATCAAGGAAGCCACCCTTGGGCACCACGGCGCCTGCCGATTAATGACCTCAACCACCACCGCATTGTCGCACCAGAACACTACCCTCCGATCGCGCAGGCGCTCCAGCCAGACCCAAAAAGCAACCACTATAGGGAAAAGCTCCAGGAAGGTGATATTATGGGTCAAGCCGGATTGCACCCATTCACTCGACCAAGGTTCTGCGCACCAAGCCCCTTGAAAATAAGCTCCAAAACCAGAGCTGCCCGCCGCATCCGTAAACAAATGCAGATCCCAATTCGAAAGCTCCGACTGCTGAAGCACCGAGCAGCCATTGAAACCCGTTAGGAAAGCATCCCACACCCGCAAATCCTTACGCATTCCCACCGACACACGGATCCGATGATGTGGAAGGTGCGCCCCTGCCATAGCCAGCTACAGCCACCACGCGAAGGGGCGCCCCATAGGCAAAACCCTGCAGGCGAAATTGAGGTGCCCCACTAATGACTGCAAGACCCGAAGGGTGGTCTTGCCTGATGACCCCACAAACGCCACCAACTCCCGGAGCCGCTCGACTTTCTGTACAGGCAGATGTACAACCATAGCCTCGGTGTCGATCTAGATTCCCAAAAAGGTAAGGCGTGTAACCGGGCCCACAGTCTTACCAGCTGCTATGGGAATGCCGAAGTCACCCGCCAAGCCCAAAAAAGTCTCAAGGAGGGAGGCGCATGTTCGCACCCGACTAGGCCCAACAAACAGAAAATCATCTAGGTAGTGCACTATATTGCGAACACCCGTTTTCCTCTCCAAAACCCAGTGCAAGAATGTACTAAAGGCTTCAAAGTAGGAGCAGGATATCGCACAGCCCATAGGCATGCACTTATCGAAATAAAACCTTGATTCAAAACAGAAACCTAACAATGGAAATGCCGAAGGGTGAAGGGCAACAAACGAAACACCGATTTGATGTCCACCTTTGCAAATAAAGCACCCGGCCCACACTGGTGCACCAAGACCATAGCCGCATCGAAGGAAGCGTAGCGCACCAAGCACTGCTCCCGTGGAATGTGATCATTCACAGAATCACCAGGTGGGCAAGATAGGTTATGAATCAACCTGAACCTACCCGGCTCTTTCTTGGGAACCACACCCAATGGGGAAACCGTGAACGGAGAAAACGGGGGTTCGCTGAGAGGCCACGCTACTCTGCCGAGCGCGCATTCCTCTGCAATTTTCTTTCACACTACCTCTGCTCTCACTGAACTAGCATTTCGCGACCCGCCCTTCGCTGGCGCACCCTGAAATGGAATTCGAAAACCCTCAGAAAACCCATCTAAAAGCAAACTCCATGCCCCCCCACGGTGAGACTGCCCGTACTGCACTAACCATGGGCGCATCGCCTCAACCCTCACGGGCATGGGAGCCAACACACCGCAAGCTTCATCACTTACCCCCCGCTGGGGCTCCTGCCACTCCCTTGTGACTATATTTGATGGCCGCATGTCCACTCCCACACAGGGAGCAGGCGTGCTTAAATTTACAATCAGGGAATGGGCAAGACGACTTGTTGAAACGCCAACAGACGTCGCCACCCGCTGTACCCACTTTTGGTTGGGACGCGGCAAGAGCTGGCGCCCGAAAGGATCACAAACCCGCCACTGCAGTTGATGGCCCAGCCTTGCTGCCTGCTCCTCCTGCTCCACCTATCAGACTCTTCGCGGACATCTGTGTTAACCATAAATTGATGTCCTTCGTCCCCCATGATAACTGTCCATTCTCTTCCATCATTTCTCTGAACTCCTCATCATAATTCAGCCAGGCCCAACCGTCGTGAGTCTGTGATGCTGCAAAAATGGTATCCGCGTAGGCTAGCAATGCCCCGTACTGCTCAGGGAAGTAATGGCCCCATACACTGGCTAAACGCAAAAAGTCACGAGTCCAATTGAGGGTATTTCAGGAGGCCCTCTGCACCCTACCAGCTTTCTCGTCCTTCTTGCGCTTTTTTCTGCTTTCCCCGGACCATTTCCTGCCCTCAAGAAGGCGGAAAATGTCAATATACTTGTGTCTCCAGCCATGACCCTGCTTGGTTCAGCCATACTTGTCCTGGACATTGCACTGCACGGGACCTGCAGGGGAAAAGGAGAGAAGCCAGCAGCAACAGCCCCCGAAGCGCTGGACGCCACACCCAGACCCCCACCCCAACCCCATGCCGATGAACCGAGCCCGCCAGCATCCCAAACAGCTGCACCCCTGCCCATGATGCTCCCGTCCTCCCCACAGCCTGCCCCGAACCAGTTGCCCCAACTGCTATCCCAAGGCCCCAGCCCCCCGCACGGACCCGCCCCACACATGCACGGGCCCAGGGGCCCGACAAGGCCAGGGTGCACAAAGTGCCCAGACCCCGCTGGCGAAGAAGGGAACACAGCCATAGGCCCACCCACCACAGCTTCCGACCGCAGACCATCAACATGCTCTGCCGCTGGCCATGCAACCCCAACACCTGTGGGGCCAATGGCACCCGCCACCACAACTGCTTCTACAGCTTCCTCTCTTCCCTCTGCTCGTAACAGGGGCCCTGACTCCCCACACCCCAAGCCCTCCAGTGCCACCCCACTGGGAACGCCCTGAGGAGCCCCTCCTAATAACCCCCTGCCACTAGCCCCCCTGGATTTTCCCTTACCGCGCCCATGCCTGGCGCCATGAAGTACCCCCCCTGCTGCCGCACCCCTGTCAACCACCCCCCTCATTGGTGAAGTGCGCCTATACCTCAGTGCGCTTTGCCCTCATGCTGACCCCACTGCACCCCCCAACCGCTTTGCAGCACCCCTTCCTCTAGGCCGACGTGCCATATCGCCCCTGTGGGCCACTATCGCCTTATTACGGTTCACTGGCCACTTTTTTTTTTTGTACCTCTTCCCGCTGACTTTATTTATTCTTTTTTTTTTTTTTTAATAAGGCCCACCAGCAGGAATTATAACCCTGACACCAGCACACGCTCCACAAGGCACAGCAACCCAACACAACCAGAAATGCTACTCCCCATCCAGCATAGAAAGGGAGTGAGGCCTAAAACAGCATACGCGAGCACCGCTGACGTAGGCCACACCACGTGGCGTAGTCCCAGTGCCCACGCTCTCCCCAAGCCAGCCGAAACCGTCAGGTTTCGCTGTCTCTCCTTGTTTTTTGTTTTTTTTTTATATATATGCACCCTGACCGGACGAGCGCCTGAGCCGCCCGAAGCCAACAGAAGACCCCCCAAGAAGCCGACACAGAAGGTAAAGGCCCCAAAACGGGGAGACCAGCAACACACACCTTTTTCCGCAGGTGAGCCAGCAGGAAGAGGGGGATCTCACGCCGCCGATCTCCCGCTCATGCCGCCGGCCCGCCCACTTTAGGCCCCAGCGCCAATCGCCAGACCCCAACGTCACTGACGAGGGCTGCTGGGGCCATAGTGCATGCCCCCCTCTCCACCCCCTGTCCCATCCCCGCCGAAGAAGGCACGCGCCAGGACTTATATGCGATAGCTTGTATTGCTGATAAGTTTGCATCTATTTGGCCGTGTCATCAACCGATTAGTAGGAATAATATGATTCCAACTCCCTCCCAACCGATGAATAGTTGGAATATGTTGTTGGCTGTAACTAGCGTCATTATTGCTGTCAAAAAAGTAAGCAAGTACTTTAAGAATTTTTTTAAAAATGGGTCTTTTTCTATATATGAGGTAGCGAATTCTAGGATTACAAATAGTGCAATGGGGGTGAAGATGTTGAGTATTGGTCAAATTTGAAACTGATGTTAATGTCAAAGGTGTGGATGCTGATAAGGTTTCAGCTAAAAATGATTGTTTCTGTTCCTAGATTTAAGAAGATAAATATTGGGATAATATTAATGAAGAATGCTAATTTTACAGATTTTGTTGTTGTAAGGGTGGAGTGTGTGCTTGTTTGTTTTATTATAGATATTGATAAAGTGATTAGTGTAAGGATTATTATAGAGCTAAAAGTTATTAATAAGTTCATAACTTTTACATGGATTTGCACCAAGAATGATGGTTCCTAAGACCAATGGATGACTACTGTCCTTTAAAAGCTAAGAGAGCTGGGGAATTAAACCTCAAATATAAGTAATTAGCAGTTCTTATTAATTCTTTTTCTCTTGGTAAATAAGAAGTTGTTAGCTTCTGTTTTTAGAATCACAATCTAATGGTTTTTTTAAACTATATTTACATGAGTATCAGCCTCAGATTAGGGTTGGGTTTAATATTAGTAAAAATAATGGAATAATGTGGAGTGTTATTAAGAGGTGTTCGCGGGTGTGTGTGGGTTCTGTTTGGTTGAGGTGGTTTTGGGCTGGTCCATGTTGGGTAATTAAAAATATATTTAGTGTGTACAATGCTGTGATGAGTATGTCTATTCCTGTAATAATGATAGTTCAGCTTAATCGGCTTAATAGGGCAGAGATGATTGTTAGTTCGCCTAGCAAATTGGTTGATGGTGGGAGAGCCATGTTACTAAGGTTTGCTAGTAGTCATCATGTTGTTATAAGTGGTAAGATTAGTTGTATACCTCGGGCTAGGAGTAGTGTTCAGCTGTGTGTCCTTTCGTAATCTGTGTTTGCTAGACAGAATAATATGAACAAGGTGAGTCCATGTGCAATTATAAGTGTGATAGCGCCTGAAAAACTTCATGTTGTTTGGATCAGTCTGGCAGAAATAACGAGGCCCATGTGACTGACTGATGAATATGCGATTAGAGATTTTAAGTCCATTTGTCGTAGGCAGATAGAGCTGGTTATGGCTACCCCCCACAGGCTTAAGATAATAAATGGGTAAATTGATTCTTTGGTGAATGGGGTTAGTACAGAGGAGATTTGTATGATTCCGTAGCCGCCTAGTTTTAATAAGACTGCAGCTAGGATTATAGATCCAGCAATTGGAGCTTCAACGTGGGCCTTTGAAAGTCAAAGATGGAAGCCATATAGAGGTATTTTTACTATGAATGCGAGTAGGCAGGCATGCCATCAGATTTGGTTTGTGTCTATATTTGGGCTGATTTGTGAAATGAATCAAGTATTGGTTAGTGATAGTGTGGCTATTTCATTTTGTAGTGATAGGATAGCAATTAATAGTGGTAGTGACCCAATTAAGGTATAGAAAAGAAAGTAGGTGCCTGCGTTTAGTCATTTTGTCTGGTTACCTCAGCGCTTAATAATAACTAAGGTTGCAATGAGTGTTGTTTCGAATGTGATATAAAATAATATTAATTCTGTTGCAGAAAATGCAAGGATTAGTGCGATCTGTAAGGAGATAAATATTGAGATATAAGTTCGTTGGCGGTTAGTTGTATTGTTGTTTACGTGATTTTGGCTGGCTAGTATTATTAGGGGTGTTAGTCAGCAGGTTAGGATTATGAGGGGTGCAAATAGTTGGTCAATTGTAGTGTATTTGTTTGTAAATTGTATGGTTTCTGATGGGTAGTGGAATAATGTTAGGCTAAGTGAGGCAATTATGAGACTGTGGGCTATTGATACTGTCCACAATCATTTTGGTTTAGTTAATCATGTTGTTGGGATTAATATAATGGTTGAAATTAGAATTTTTAGCATTGTAATAGGTTTAGGTTTTGTATTGTATCTGTGCCATGTGTTCGGATGTTTGCTACCAAAATTGCAAGACCTGTGCCTGCTTCACAGGCTGAAAAAGTTAATAGAATTATTGGGGGGAGTGTGTATAATGTTGATCAGGTTTGAACACATCAGAAAGATATAGTAATAAATAATGAGAGTATTATACCTTCTAGGCAGATTAGGGATGAGAGAAGATGGGTTCGGTGTAGAATTATTCCTGTTATTCCAAGCATAAAGGCTGAGTAGAGGCTGTATATTGTTATTGTCATGAAGAAATCAAAATTAATTCTCTTTTTTAGACTAACTTCTTATTCTGCCCATTCAAGGCCACCTTGGAGTCATTCATAGATTAGACTGAGTTTAATTAGGAGGAGGAGGATAATTATTGCTAGAAAGACAGAGGTTGATGGGGTATTTAATTGGTTTGCCCATGGAGTTGGGAGAAGTAGTGCAATTTCTAAGTCAAATAGAAGAAATAAAATGGCAATTAGAAAGAATCATATTGAAAATGGTAGGCGAGATGATCCTAGTGGGTCGAAGCCGCATTCATATGGTGAAAGTTTTTCTATGTCTTGGTTTATAGTAGGGAGTCAGAATGCGATCAGTATTAAAACAATGATAAGTGTGGTTGTTATAGAGATCGTGGTTATTGTCATGTACCTCTCCTTAGGTTTTACTAAGATTTAATGGTTGGAAGCCATTGGTATTGTGTATACTAGGGAAGTATGATCCTCATCAGTAGACTGGCACGTATAGGAATAATCAAACTACGTCCACAAAGTGTCAATATCATGCGGCGGCTTCAAATCCGAAGTGGTGTTGTGATGTAAAGTGAAATATAATTTGTCATATTAGGCAGATTGTGAGGAAGGTTAAGCCAATGATTACATGTAGGCCATGAAAGCCTGTTGCTACAAAGAATATTGATCCATAAATGCCATCAGAGATGGTGAAAGTGGCTTCATAGTATTCTATGGCTTATAGTAGTGTGAAGTCTAGGCCAAGTAGGATTGTTAGTGTGAGTGATTGGATTGCTTCTTTTTGATTACCTGATATGATACTATGGTGAGCTCATGTTACTGTTACGCTTTTGAGGCAAGACGTACGGCTGTGTTTAATAGTGGGATTTCAAATGGATCTAGTGGTAGAATTCCTGTTGGTGGTCAGCATTCTCCTAGTTCAATGGTTGGTGCAAGGCTTGCTCGGTAAATTTCTCAAAAAACCCCCAGGAAAAAAGACTTCTGATGTAATAAAAAGAATTATTCCATATCGAAGGCCCTTTTGAACAGGTTGTGTGTGGTGTCCTTGAAATGTACTTTCTCGGATAATGTCGCGTCATCATTGGTATATAGTTAATAAGAGGTTGATTAAGCTAGCAAATAAAATTTTTGTTGAGTTGAAGTGTAATCATATTGCTAGGCCTGAGGTCAATATTAGTGCAGTGATTGCGCCTGTGAGTGGTCATGGGCTGGGGTCTACTATATGGAAAGAGTGTGATTGATGTGCCAATAGATGTTTTCTTGTAGATATAGAGTTAATAATAGGATAAATACGTATGCCTGGATTATTGCAACTGCTAGTTCCAGGATTGTAAGTAGGAGAAGAACTAAAGTAGTAAGAAATGAGATGGTTGGCATTATTGGTATTAAGAGTAGTTGCGCTGTTGAGATTAGTTGAATTAGTAAGTGGCTGGCGGTTAGGTTGGCTATAAGTCATACGCCTAGGGCCAGTGGACGAATAAATAGGCTGATTGTTTCGATTAAAATTAGAGGTGTGATTAGGAGGGTGGGTGTTCCTTCAGGAAAGAGGTGGCCCAGGGATGTGGTTATTTGGTGTCGTATACCCAGGAGGACGGTAGCTAGTCATATTGGGACTGCTAGGGCAATGTTTATTGATAACTGAGTGGTTGGGGTAAACGTGTATGGTAAGAGACCCAGTAGGTTTGTAAGGATAAGGAATACTATCAAGGATGTTAATAAAAGTGCTCATTTTTGGCCTTTTATGTTCATAGTGGATATTAATTGTTTTGTGAAGTTAAATAGAAATCAGGATTGAAGGGTTGTTAAGCTATTTATTGTTCATTTTTTGGGCTGGTTTGTAATTAAAACTCATGGTAGGGTTGTTGATAATAAAATTAGCGGAATATATAGGAGTTTTGGGCTCATAAATTGATCGAAAAGTGCTAATGTCATGGTTATTTTTATGGGGATGGTGTTTTAGTTTGAGTTTCTGTTAAAATGTCATTTATTGGCTGGTGTTTTATTGTTTTTAGGACAAGAATGGTTGTAAGAATTATTCAGGAAAGTAGGAAAATTGGAAATAAAGGGGATGGATTTAATTGTGGCATATCACTAAGGGTGATTGGTGGTCACCTGTGCTAGCTTAAAAGGCTAGTGCTATCCATGTTAGCTTCTTAATGAGAGTTCTACTAGTGTAGTTCAGGTTAGGAATTCAAAGTATGGTACAGATTCCACAACGATAGGTATAAAGCTATGGTTTGCCCCACAAATTTCAGAGCATTGTTCGTAATAGAGGCCTGGTCGTGAGGCTGTAAGTGTAGTTTGGTTTAAGTGTCCTGGAATAACATCTGTTTTTACACCAAGAGACGGTACAGCTCATGAGTGAAAAACGTCTTCTGCTGAGACTATTACTCAGACTGGTAATTCTATTGGAATTAATATACGATTATCTACTTCTAGTAGTTGGAATTCCCTGGGGGTAAGATAGTCAGAGGGGGTTATATATTAATTAAATGATAATATATTGAAATCGGTAAACTCATATGTTCAATATCATTGATGGCCAATTGCTTTTACTGTAACGCGTGGGTTGCTAATTTCGTCTATGAAGTATAGGATTTGCAGTGAGGGCAGGGCGATTGTGATTATAATAATTGCTGGCAGGACTGTTCAAATTATTTCTACTTCTTGAGCGTCTATTGTGTTAGTATTGGTTTGTTTTGTTGTTATTATGATTGCAATTGTACAGAGGACTAGAGTACTAATTAGGAATACAATTATTAGAGTGTGATCATGAAAATTAAGTAGTTCTTCTATAACTGGTGATGCTGCATCTTGGAATCCTAGTTGTGATGGTTGTGCCATAAAGATGTACGTGGGTCTAACTCGTCATTTTATCTTGATAAAATAATGTAAATGCTTTACTAACATCTTATGAAAAAGGAGGCATAGTGGTTGTGTAATTGGCTTGAAACTAATTAAATGTGGGTTTGATTCCTACCCTTTTTGTACTTGTACAGATGCTGGTTCTTCATATGTGTGATAAGGTGGAGGGCAGCCATGTAGTCACTCTAGATTTGTTATTGTGAGTTCTGTAGTTAGGACTTCTCGTTTAGCTGAGAATGCTTCTCAGATAATAAACATTATAATGACAGCGACTAGTGAAATTAAGGATCCAACTGATGAGATAGAATTTCATAGTGTGTATGCATCAGGGTAGTCTGAATACCGTTGCGGTATTCCTGCAAGGCCTAAAAAATGTTGTGGGAAGAAGGTTATGTTTACTCCAGCAAATATAACTCCAAAATGGATTTTGTTCATGTGTTGTATAGGATGTAACCAGAGAATAGGGGGAATCAGTGGATAAACCCCCCTATAATTGCAAATACTGCACCTATGGATAAGACATAGTGGAAGTGGGCTACTATGTAGTATGTGTCATGGAGTACAATGTCTAGAGACGAGTTGGCTAGTACGATGCCCGTTAATCCCCCGACAGTGAATAGAAAGATAAAACCTAATGATCAAAGCATAGCTGCGTCTCATTTGATTGCTCCTCCGTCGAGGGTTGCTAATCAGCTAAATACTTTTACTCCAGTAGGGATACAAATAATTATTGTTGCTGATGTGAAATATGCTCGAGTATCAACATTTATACCAACTGTAAATATATGGTGAGCTCATACGATAAATCCAAGAAGTCCGATGGATATTATAGCTCATACTATACCCATGTAACCAAATGGTTCTTTTTTACCAGAGTAGTATGTTACAATGTGTGAAATCATACCAAATCCAGGAAGAATTAAAATGTAGACTTCAGGATGGCCAAAGAATCAAAATAGGTGTTGGTAAAGGATTGGGTCCCAGCCACCAGCCGGATAAAAGAAGGTAGTATTTAAGTTACGATCTGTGAGGAGTATTGTGATGCCAGCTGCTAGCACTGGTAAAGATAGTAATAGTAACACTGCTGTCACTAAAACTGATCAAACAAATAGTGGAGTTTGATATTGTGATACAGCAGGGGGTTTTATGTTAATGATAGTGGTAATAAAATTAATTGCTCCGAGGATTGATGATACCCCTGCTAAGTGGAGTGAGAAGATAGTAAGGTCAACTGATGCGCCTGCATGGGCTAAGTTGCCAGCTAGTGGAGGATAGACTGTTCATCCTGTGCCAGCCCCTGCTTCTACAACAGATGAGGCTAGTAAAAGGAGAAATGATGGGGGTAATAATCAGAAACTCATGTTGTTTATTCGAGGAAATGCTATGTCTGGGGCACCCATTATTAGGGGTACTAATCAATTTCCAAAGCCGCCGATCATAATTGGTATGACTATAAAGAAAATTATAACGAATGCATGGGCAGTTACAATAACATTGTAGATTTGGTCGTTTCCTAAGAGAGTCCCAGATTGGTTTAATTCTGCGCGGATAAGTAGGCTAAACGCAGTTCCTACTATTCCTGCTCAGGCACTGAAGATATCTTTATGGTTTGTGGAAAATAATCAGCGAGTTATTGTCACAGGTAGAATGGTTGAGTAAGCGGTGGTTTGTAGTCCCGATGACAGAGGATGAAGTCCTCTTTTTACCAGCCTTGTGGTGAATTTCACATAAGACTGCAAATCCTGTCTGGGCTTTCTCCCGCCTTTCCCCCAGGCGGCGGGAGAAAATAGATTGAAGCTCTCTGGGCTGAGTGTTTAGCTGTTAATTAAAAGGTCATGAGATAAAAGCCAATCAATCCAGAAGGTTTTAGCTTAAATAAAGTGTCTGGGTTGCATTCAGAAGATGTTGGATAGAGTCCTGCAGGTCTTAATCAGAAACTAGGAGGATTAAACTCCTACTTTGGACTTGGTCTGTGTATCCTAAGTTTCTATAGTGACAGTAGGTTCGGTGTAACGGGTAGAAGTAAAATTGTTATAATGGTTATCAGTGAGTAGAGCATTGATGTTTGGTTTGATTTATGTCATCAGGTAATTGTAGTATTTAATGTGTTTGGGGAGTTTGTTAGGTTTATTGTATAGGCTAATCGTGGGTAAAAAAAATAGACTGAGTGGTGATGATATGGCCAAGATTGTTGCTGTGATTATGGTATGTTGTTTAGTCAGTTCTTGTAGAATTAATCATTTTGGTATGAATCCTGAGGTTGGTGGTGATCCACCTAGGGATAGTAATGTTAGTGATGAAATGACTGCTATTGTTGGTGCATTAGATCATGATAAAGATAATAGGTTGATTGATGTCATTTTTAAATATTTTATTGATAAGAATATTGATGATGTTATGATTAGATCGATTATGAAATTTAATAATATTAGGTTTGGGCACATGGTTACTACGGCCATTATTCATCCAAGGTGGGCGATTGATGAGTAGGCTATAATTTTTTGGAGTTGAGTTTGGTTTAGGCCACTTCACCCGCCGATAATTGTGGACATGATTGCTATGGATGTTAATAGAGATGAGTTTAGTGTATTGTAGGTTATGTAGATTATTGTTATTGGGATGATTTTTTTGTCATGTTGATAAAATAAGTCCTGTGGTTAGGTCATTTCCTTGTAGTACTTCTGGTAATCAGAAGTGTATTGGGGCTAATCCGAGTTTTATTACTAGAGTGATGGTGATTATATTTGCTTGTATGGGTAATAATTATTTTATTTCTCATTGGCCTGTTAGTCATGCATTTGTTGTTGTTGAAAATAGAATAAGTGCTGAGGTGATTGCATGGATGAGGAAGTATTTTATTGTAGCTTCTGTTGATCATGGTTGAAGCTGTTGGTTTATAAGGGCAATAGAAACATAGAAACATGATGACAGAAAAAGACCACATGGCCTATCTAGTCTGTCCTTCCATATCAACAACTACAACAGTCCACTTTTTACCTTTAGAGATCCTCTGTGTTGGTCCCATGCTTTTTTGAATTCAGTTACTGTACTCATCTCTACCACCTCCGCTGGGAGACTATTCCATGGATCCACTACTCTTTCCGTAAAGAAATATTTCCGCATATCACTCCTGAATCTATCTCCCTTCACCCTTCACCCTCATCCCATGTCCCCTCGTAGCAGAACTTGCTTTCAATTGAAAGAGGCTCTCTCCCTGAACATTTATGCCACGGAGGTATTTAAACATCTCAATCATATCACCTCTATCCCGCCTTTCCTCTAAGGTGTACATATTAAGATCCTTAAGTCTGTCCTCATATGCTTTATAATGAAGCCCACTAATCATTTTAGTAGCCACCCTCTGCACCGACTCCATCCTGTTCACATCCTTTTGAAGGTGCAGTCTCCAGAATTGCACACTATACTCCAAATGAGGTCGCACCAAAGACTTATACAGAGGCATTATCACCTCCTTTTTTCTGCTAACAATTCCTCTCCGTATGCACCCAAGCATCCTTCTAGCTTTTGCCGTCGCCTTTTCTACCTGTTTAGCTACTTTAAGATCATCAGACACAACCACGCCTAGGTCCCGCTCTTCTTTAGTGGACAAAAGTACTTCACCTTCTATACTGTATTGCTCCCTTGGATTGCTGCAGCCCAAATGCATGACCTTACATTTTTTAACATTAAATCCCAGCTGCCAAATTCTATACCATTCTTCAAGCTTAGCTAGATCCCTCCTCATGTTATCTACACCTTCCTGGGTGTCTACTCTTGCAGATTTTGGTATCATCTGCAAAGAGGCAAACCTTACCCGACAGCCCTTCCGCTATATCACTAACAAAGATGTTAAAAAGAATCGGACCAAGGACAGATCCCTGGGGCACACCACTGGTAACATCCTTCTCCTTAGAGTGAGCTCCATTTACTTGTACTCTTTGTCGCCTCCCACCCAACCAATTTCTAACCCAAGCAGTAACTTTAGGGTCCATCCCTAGGGTGCTCAGTTTGTTTATAAGTCGCCTGTGAGGAACAGTGTCAAAGGCTTTACTTAAATCTAAATACACCACATCTAGAGCTCTCCCTCGGTCCAACTCCCTGGTCACCCAGTCAAAGAAATCAATCAGATTTGTCTGACAAGACCTGCCTCTGGTGAATCCATGCTGCCTCGGATTCTGTAATCTGCTGGACTCCAGAAACCTCACTATTTTCTCTTTCAGCAGCGTTTCCAATAATTTACTCACCACTGAAGTTAAACTAACTGGCCTGTAGTTTTCAACCACATCCTTACTTCCGCTTTTGTGTAAAGGCGCCACATGAGCCTCTCTCCAGTCCTTTGGTACCACTCCCGACTCCAACGAGGCATTGAAAAGGTCAGTCAGTGGAGTTGCTAGAATATCCCCAAGTTCCCTCAGTATTCTAGGGTGTATCCCATCCGGTCCCATCGCTTTGTCTACTTTAAGTTGAACTAGTTTCTCACGAATACAGTCTTCTGAAAATTGTTCAAGATTTCCCTCGCTTCTGTTCCTATTTGTGGGTGTTTTCTGAGGTCCTGCTCCTGGTTCTTCATCTGTGAACACAGAACAAAAATATTTGTTAAGCAATTCCGCTTTATCCTTATCAGCTTCTACATATTCCCCCCCTGCACCCTTGAGTCTGACAATACCACTTTTGCCCTTCCTCTTCTCACTAATATATCTGAAAAATGTCTTATCCCCCCATTTTATTGCATTGGCTATTTCCTCCTCCTTTTGAATCTTTGCCTTCTTGACTACTTTGCTAGCTTCTCTAAGTTTTTCCAAATACAGATGCCTGTCTTCCTCTCTCTGTGATCTCTTGTATTTCATGAAGGCCTCCCTCTTTTTCTTCACTTTTTCAGCTACTTCCTTAGAAAACCATAGCGGTCTCCTTTTCCTTTTGCCTTTATTTACCATTTTAACAAAAAGGTTGGTTGCCCTTAAAATATCCCCTTTCAGTTTTGCCCACTGTTTTTCTACATCCCCCAGCTGTTCCCATCCCACTAACGACTCCCTGAGGTATTGGCCCATCTTCGCAAAGTTAGTCTTCCTAAAGTCTAAGATCCTCACCTTGGAATGGATTCTAACAGCCCTAGTCCTAATACTGAACCACACCATCTGGTGATCACTGGATGCAAAATGATCTCCCACTACAACATCAGAAACACTTTCACCATTGGTAAGCACCAAGTCCAGTATGGCCCCTTCACGTGTGGGGTCTGTTACCAATTGCCTGAATAGTTCTCCCTGTAGAGAATCCAGGATCTCCTTACTTCTAGATGATACTGCAGCAGGAATGTGCCAATCAACATCTGGCATATTGAAATCTCCTATCAGTAGCACTTCCCCTTTCCTAGCAATGCTGCGTATGTCTTCAATTAACTCTCTGTCCACCTCTTCCTCTTGTGAGGGAGGTCTGTATATCACACCAATGCAAATAGATTTCTCTTTCCCTCTTTCTAGTTTAACCCACAATGCCTCCTCTCTCCCTTTTAAGCTCTGTAATTCCAAAGCTTTAATAGTAGTTTTTACATATAGTGCCACTCCTCCTCCCCTTCTTCCTACCCTGTCCTTTCTGAATAAAGTATAGCCAGGTATAGTTACATCCCAGTCATGGTTTCTGTGAACCATGTTTCTGTAACTGCCACTAAATCCAAGTCAGCCACTCCCACCAAAGCTTCAACATCAGGGATCTTATTTCCCATGCTATGGGCATTTATACACACTGCTTTCCATATGTTACCCCTGTTACCCATTTCCATAAAGGTATTTAATGTATCACCTACCTGGGGGCTTTCACTTACCTGGGGGCTTTCTTCACCTATCCCCAACAAATCTAGTTTAAAGCCCTCTTCAGTAGATTAGTTAGTCTCCTACTGAAGATGTGTTGACCATTCTTGGACAGATGGATGCCATCTCTGCTCTGCAACCCTTGGAACAGCATCCCATGGTCTAGGAAACCAAAACGCTAGGGTGTTGATTTCTAATCCGATTCACACCAATAGTCAATGGGAGCTTGACAGTACAATAATTGCTCCTGTGGCAAGGCTAGATAGCATAATTGATAGGGCATATGGGTTCATTAGTAAGGGATGGGTTTTAACTATCATTTTCGGGGTATGGGCCCAAAAGCTTTTTTAGCTGACCTTACTAGAAGGTGGTATATCAGGAGCACGAAGAGTTTTGATTTCTTATGTATAGGTTTGAGTCCTATTTTTCTAAGGATATGAGGGGGTTTAAACCCCTATTGTTCACTCTATCAAAGTGACCCTTATTTTTTGGGCACATAGCCTATAATTGTAGGGGGACTCCTGAAAGAGAAATTGGTATAGAGATATATAGTAGTGTGTTAGAGAGTATTAAAGGTAGGAAGTTTTTTCATACTAGATGTATTAATTGATCGTATCAAAATCGTGGGTATGATGCGCAGGCCCATAAGAATATTATTGATAATAATATTGCTTTTATTATTAGGTTGATTGTGGTCGTTTCTGGGTTAATAAAGTTTTGAGTAGGGGAAAAAAGATAATTGTTGATAGGGTGTTTATTATTAGAATGTTTCAGTTTTCAGCTAGAAAAAATAATGCAAATGGGCCGCCTGCATATTCTACATTAAAGCCGAATACAAGTTCTGATTCTCCTTCTGTTAGGTCAAATGGGGCTTGGTTTGTTTCTGCTAGTGTTGAGATGAACCACATTGCAGCTATTGGTCAGGTTGGTAATAGTAGTCAAATTGTTTCCTGGGCGTACATATAGTTGTATAGGGTAAAGTAGGCACCTCCTTTTCTTTATAAAAAAGGCCTAAGATGAACATCTTTTGTTTGCCTTAAACTAGATGACCAGTTATAAAATTACCCTCTCAATGACAAATTACCCTCTCAGTGACAAATGACCAGTTATAAAATTACCCTCTCAATGACAAATGACAAATGAAAATAAGTGAACAAAATGATTTCATCACCACCATTATTTTCATTTCATTTGAAAATGAAGGAACACAAAACTGCCTTTTTTAAATAACATTTTTCATTTTGATTCCAAACTCATGCACATCCCTAATTTTAAGCAATGCTTAATTTTAGATCTTATTGTCCATCATCTATTTCTTTTCTCTCAAACTCTAGTCAATTCAGAAATAAAATTATTTTTGCATTTCATTAAGCTGATCATGATTGATTTTCTTGCTCATTGCATTAAATCTGTCTGAGGAAGTCTCTGATTATCAAATTATGAAGTTATAAAGCTCCTTGTCTTATTATGGAAGCTTTTCTGTCTGAGATAACAAAATTGTGGTATTTACTTATATATCATTCTTTCTTTCCAAAAGATAAACTTTCATCTGTCTCTATCAGTCTTTTTTATGATGTTATTGTAGACATTTTACATGCATAGAGATGAGAACCAATCTTAATGTCACAAATTTGCAGTATTGCATTAGCTAATGTGCAATTATTTTAAGTGTACACATATATTTCATGTATCTTTATGAAATCTGTGGTTATATAAAATCTAGTAAAAATATATTATTTTTCAACAAGCAAAACAACAGAGTTTCTCATTGATATAACAACATTTTATTAATGCTTGTTGTATTTAAATTACTGTCAACAAATCTAAACACTCCTTCAAAGTATCTTGTGCACAATAGATTGAAAACTGTTTTTCCAGCTATTGCTGATAAATCAAATTATTTAGTTGTATGTGTCAGGCTCCTTCCAAACTGAAATTTATAAAATATTAAATTGACAGTAAGACAACATATAACTAAGGTGCTTCCAGTCTATCATGATTCCTCAGTCAAGGTAAGGCAAGCATATTTCTACCCTTGCTGTGGAACTGCCTGGTCTTGTGAAATCACCACAGAATTGTCAGATCCCTGTGAAATTGCCATGGTAGACTGGGCAAAAAGACAATAATGGCAGTGGGTGACTGCAACAAAGACAGACCTTCTCTTCCTCGAGTCCCTCCCCCAGCACAAGCCTCTCATGCCATCTATGACCTTGAAGGATGAATACTGCAGTGAAGACTTGACCTGATGTACTGTACCGCTCAGATGATGAAGAAAGAAAGTGACTGATGAATATGGGCATATTTTCACGTCCCTACTCGCAGCCTTCGGTCCATTCATGTCAACCGCCTACACCTTCCAGCCCCCTCTCGTGCACACCTCCAATCCACTCGTAAATCAGCTTTTTTCTACCTCGGTCCCTCCCTCTGGAATTCACTGCCCATGGCCCTCCGCTTAGAAGAATCCTACCCCAAATTCCGCTCTCTCCTCAAAACCCATTTTTTCTCCTCCGCTTTTCATGACTCTCTATGACATCTCATAACCCCACTCTCTTCTCCTTCTTTAAACCCTCTATTCTCCATCTCTCCTTTCCTCTAATTTGTTGTAATTTCTTTTTCTCTCTCTTATCTAATGTTTTATTTATATTGTAAACCGCCCCGACGTAATGGGGGCTGGTATATTAAATGTTCTGTAAACAATAAACAATAATAAACAATAGATGTGCAAGGGATTGTAGAGGTTGTCTGAGGGGGGCAGAGAGTGAGTGGGGAGGGGTTCATGAGGATAAGTAAGTGAAATATACAATAAGGTATGTGATGTGAAAGTGATCAAGGGAATATCTGAGAAGGGGTACGGGGGAGGAAGTGTCTGAAGGGCGAGGGGATTAGAAGAGATGCATGTCATGAGTGAAAGGACTGGAGAGGGTGTAGTTTATGTGGATGGAAAGAGATGAGGTAAATGAGGAGATTAAAAGGGGGATGCAAGAAAAGAGTCATGGGATCCAAAGATGTTTGAGAGGATGGGGCATTCAGAGGGCATGTGGGAATGGATCTGAAGCAATTGTCAGATTCTAGGTTAAGAGAAATCTTCACCAAGTCCAGTATCTTGCTAGTGGTTTCCGATGGAAAGAGATCTTTGAAAATCTATCTTCTGGTTTGCACTCAAGGATGGTAGTTTATTATGAGTGCAAATCGAGGAGTTTCTGTATCAGGTCTGCAAGGAATTCTGGCATAGCTAGCTAAGTCTTTTGGTAGTTGATGTCTAAAATGGAATGTTGGGAAACTGGAATACAATATGGAATGTGGGTATACAAGTATACTAAGGTCCCGCATCCTGGCAAAGAATTGCTATCAAATGTTCTTTGAAAAAAGTATTCTTCTTCACATAGAATTGCTAGTGATGAAGGGCCTAAGAGTGTTGAGGCACTCTATTATATCCTGTTGTATGTTGGAAACATGGAAATATTATGGCAGAAAAAGATCACATGGCCTATTTAGTCTGCCCTTCTGTATCAACCACTACAACGGTCCCCTTTTTTCCTTTAGAGATCCTCTGTGTTTGTCTCATGCTTTTTTGAATTCAGATACTGTCTTCATCTCTACCACCTCCTCTGGGAGACTATTCCACGCATCTACCACTCTTTCTGTAAAGAAATATTTCTGCATATTACTCCTGAGTCTATCCCCTTTCACCCTCATCCTATGTCCCCTCGTAGCAGAGCTTGCTTTCAATCAAAAGAGGCTCTCCTCCTGTGCATTTATGCCATAGAGGTATTTGAATGTCTCTATCATATCACCTCTATCCTGCCTTTCCTCTCAAGTATACATATTAAGATTCTTAAGTCTGTCCTCATATGCTTTATAATTAAGACCACTAACCAGTCTAGAAGCCACCCTCTGTACTGCCTCCAACCTGTTTATTTCCTTTGAAGGTGCAGTCTCCAGAATTGCACACAATACTCCAAATGATGTAGCACCAAAGACTTATACAGGGGCACTATCACCTCCTTTCTTCTGCTGGCCATTCCTATCTCTATGCACCCAAGCATCCTTGTATCTTTTGCTGTCACATTTTTTACCTGTTTAGCTACTTTAAGATCATCAGACACAATCACACCTAGGTCCTGCTCTTCTTTTGCGGACAGAAGTACTTCACCCCTATACTATATCGCTCCTTTGGATTGCTGCAGCCCAAATACATGACCTTGCATTTTTTAACATTAAATCTTAGCTGCCAAATTCTAGACCATTCTTCAAGCTTAGCTAGATCCCTCCTCATGTTATCTACACCTTCCTGGGTGTCTTCTCTATTGCAGATGTTAGTGTCATCAGCAAAGAGGCAAACCTTACCCAACAGCCCTTCTGCAATATCACTAACAAAGATGTTAAAAAGAATTGGACCAAGAACAGATCCCTGGGGCACACCACTGGTAACCTCCTCCTCAGAGTGAGCTGCATTTATCTGTACCCTTTGTCATCTCCTACTCAACCAATTAATAACAGGGAGGTGGGAATTAAACTCTGGTCTCTTGGCTCCTAAGCTAGTGCTCAGACCATTAGGCTACACCTCCACTTGCTGAGATAATGTTGCATCAGATCTAAATATGATAATGATCTTAAGAGTTTCTCTCATATACTTAGGCTACATTGGGAAAGGATGAGGCAGTTATGCCATAAAGCAGTGCCCATCTCCAGAGGGCCCCTTTCAAATCTTACATTAGAAGCAACTAAATAGCTTGGGATGACCAACACAGGTACAGATTCCAAGGAGGGTAGATTCAGTATTCATATCAGAAATGGTTTCTTTAGTGAAAAAGTAGTAGATGAATGGAATAGTCTCCTGATTGAGATGGAGGCGAGAAAAATGGAAACAAAATTTAAAGAAAAGTATGGGATAAGCACAACTGATCTCTTGTGGCAATGAAATGAAGATAAATCCCTAGATCAGCTGCAGTCTGTGACATTAAACAAAGACTTAATTTTGATAGACTAAATAGGTCTAGTGGTCATGTTCTGATGTCATATTCTATAGCAGTAATAGTAACTGAATTAGTCAGCTCCAGTATTGCAAACAAAACATCATTTGCTTCCTCAATGGAAGAGGTACTGATGCAAAATTTTAAAAAGGCAGCTAACAAAGCACAACAATAATGTATCAGGCCATGAAATGGTTTTGTTGATGCTTACAAGCTGCAGATCTATAGAGACCAACTGGTTGGTGTTGGTAAGTGAGTGCATCCGATAAGACAATGGGGACTTAAGGATGTCTGATGTTCAGACAACGGCCTCACCAGTTTTGGAAGCTGAGTTATCTGTCTATATTATTAGGAAAGCTTGGTGGTAAGACATGGAGGGAACTGGGTGTTGGAGTGTGAAATTGTGTATGATTATTCAGAATGACTGAAAACCAATTAAAAAATGCAATGTGTGCCACAAGTCAGTACTGACTCCTGGTAACCCAGCCCCTGGGTTTTCTTGGCAAGGTGTGACCAGAGGTAGATTGCTAGGCTTTTCTTTTACCCAGTGAGTTTACAGCCCCCTGGTATTCCAGGGTGGTCTCCTATCCAAGTATTAGCTGGGCCTGACCCTGCTTAGCTTCAAAAGTCAGCCAAGAGCAGGTTCATTCAGGATAGCCAAAGACTCTGAAAGCCAATAAAAAATGACTGGGATAAGGAGGGCTAGCCCACAACTATCAAGCACCTTTAGCAAGCAGCTGGGATTTATCCTTGCAGTATCGATGGAAAGACTGAGTGGATCATTCAGTCCTTATTTGCTGTCATCTATCATCTGTTATGGTGTTCCTAAGCCTGTTGGGTTTCCCCTACTAACTATCCATAGATTTGTGCACTGTTTCTTTCCCCAGGCATCCACAGCCTGTGGCCTTGTCGGTCCATGCCTCTTGCCCTGTGCTGGTGGGTAAATCAGTTCCTCCATAACTATAGTGTCACTCCCTCACTGGATACCCATTGTGAAATCATTCATTATTCTTATAGACTGGAGAAAGGTATATTCAATCTTCATACTTTTCTCATTTCATTATAATCATAGGTCTACTTTTTACTGCAAAATGCTGAACACAATTGTATCCCTTCAAATCTTTGTAACATTTTATATCATAAAATCAAAATGCACTTATCTTAAGATTACGGATGTTTCACAAAATGTCCAATATTATAGTGTCACTGAGCCATCATCTGTGATGGTCCCCTGCCCAATGAAATTCTCATCATGCTGGTGGTTTTCTTGGGGATAATGAGGTCTGGATTTATTTCTTGGGAGGCCCTAAATCCAGAAGGAAGGGTAAAGGAGTCCAAAGATTTGGGAGCTGCTGGAATTTCTTCTCTGATGCCTTCTCTTACCTTCAGGTGGCCATCAAAATTCAGCTTGCATTACAGGATCCTGTTACACCTATCCCAATGAAGGCATAGGATGGAAAAGCAGGCAGTGACCCAGCTTATGAGCTCTTGCATTTTTAAGGGAACGAGTCTGATGGGACATCTTCATTCAAGCTGAGTAGTGTTTGGGAGAAAATGCCACAGGGACAAAAAATAAAATGCCTCTTTTACTGTGATTTTCCTAGACAGCTTCCTGTTCGGCCTGGTGAGAAATCTGGTTGTGGGTATAGCTCTGGCAATGTATTAAACTGGCAATTGCAATGGTGTACTGTCGATGTAAGTTGTGTGCATAAGAATTGCTGTTGTAAGTAAATGCTTCATGCATATATTAGACGTGCAGCAAGGACCATGAGATAGCCATAAAGCATGGCAAATGAAAAGACTGCAGAACACTGACAAAACCAGCAGTTGAGTTGTGCTGATAGTTGAGCAGCAATGAAAAGAGAGAGTATGTCATGCAACTGTGGTTCTAAATAAAGACACGTCTTAGGGACCACTTTGATTAACAGCCTCCTTCCTAAGCCCTAGGGATGTACATTCATTACAATTCATTCAGTTCATTAATGGTGCCTTAAAAATTTTAGTGAGCACAAATTAAATTTAATATGCATTAACCTACGGATTAGCATGTCTACAATTGATTTCCACATATTAAAGTATTCTAAAGTGAATTAAAAATTTTTGATTAACGCAAATGTGTGAAATGAATTGAAAAAAAAAATCCCCTACTAAAATTAGAGAAAAAGCCACATTTTCCAAAAATGAATCAACATTTTTTTTGTTTTTACATATCCCTGAAAAGCCCTATATCCAAAGGCCATCCTTCCTCTGACCTATGCAGTTCTCTGTGGAAATTTTCAAAGGGTGGACTCTATTTGCAAGATAGTCACCTTCTAACCCAACAGTCACTGGTTCAAGACCATCTTCTGTCTTTGAGAAAAAAATGCCAATTGAGTTTCTGTAGAGCTTAATAGTTGGTATGGAAAGGCAATCTTGATAGGTGTATGGGGCCTGATATTCGAAAGGCATTTACATGGTTTATAGCCCAGTAAACTGTGTAAATATCATAGATGGGGATATTCAATGTCACTTAGATGGTTAATGCCATTGAATATCCCCATCTAAGACCCATATGCACCCCGATGTTATCTGGTTAGCATCGGGATGTGTTGGAGGCATTCCGGGGAAATCGGTGGCAGAGAATGGCGCTAACCAGGCAGCAGTGATATTGGATACTGCCTGGTTAGTGATCTGCACTTAAAGATAGGCGAGGAAAGCCCTTGTTTATCTTTATGGTGCAGGAGTTAACCGGACAGTATCTAATATCGTTGCTGCATGGTTAACATCAGTGGCTTCCGGCTTTTGCAGCAATCACCGGATATTCAATGCCATTGCTGCGGCATTGACTATCAGATTTAGAAATCGCTGGGGAGGGCTACGCGCCGATGAACTGCATAGCACTTTGAAGATCCACACAGCTGAAAATTGGGTCCATAGTCTTTATCTGACATCATGTTTCTATGAGAGGGGAGCACCATGTTACACTGCAGATCCTGGACATTTCTTCCTGGCTCTTACTCATCTGCATGTATTTTTAGGCATACAACTCCATTTCCATATTCAATTTTGGCAGGTACCTTGCATTGTGTTAATATAAGGGGTATGATTACTAAATGAAACTAAAGGTGCACCATTAGCGAGTACAAATGACATCATTAAAGGTCCCAATGGACGGTAAAGGATGGGGCAGGGAGTAGGCTTTCTGGCGTTACTGGTGTCAGTGGCCAGTTAGTGTGTGGTAAGTGGACACTAAGCAGTAAGAGTGCCCAATGTGCACATTAACACCTAGTAAGGCAAAAGGCACTGCAATAGGTGGTGAACATGTTACATCCACATGTCTGTGTGAGTCAGTGTGGGAGGTGAATGTGGGAGGCAGTTGGACATTGGTAGTGAAGGGTACGCATGTAATCCATGGAGATGTCCCTGGATATCATGGTAGTGGCTTGAAATGTGACATGCAGATGCCTGTCAGGTAAAGGAATGTGCACAACACAGAAAACAGGCACCGGTTGGAGCAAACGCCGGTCGCAGCTCACACCAGCTATGTGTGCCATGGCCCCACTGAATAACAAAGGGTGATGACACACATAGTTGGTGGGTGCCATCACTGGCGACTAGTAAAGGTTACTCAGTGCAAAGTTAATGTGTGCCCCGGGTTGTCCTGGCAATGGGCTAAGAAATAGATTGGCCATAACTTCCACAAAAAGGGTACACAGACCTGACCAAGGTCACAGGTGGGATATGAACCCTGGGCTGTGCTGAACTGTAACAGTGTAGTAACCAATACTCCACAGCTCCACATACCTACCTAAGGCTCACTGAACAATAGTCAAAGCCGGCGACAGGGCTGCAGCACACATAGTGGGAGGTCGCCGCCATCAGTGGCATGGTGTTCGGTGTTCGGGAGCCAAGCATGTAGAGCTGTGGCTGACTGCTCAGAGCACTGGCTGAGTACGGCACAGCCCGGGATCAAAATCCCACATGAGACTCTGTCCAAGTCATTGGACCCCCTATCATCTATGTGGAAGGGCGAGCTAATCAATGACTGATCCCACCAACTGGAAGACCCATGAGCCACTGGATGGCTGGGTGTTATATTGTTGTAAGAGCACAAGGTAGCTTTTATCGGGAACACCTCTACTGATCATCATGAACAGTGCCCACCAGCTATGTGTGTTTTGCCCTTACTGAATAACACAGGGCTGTGGCACATATGCCCTGTGTTCGCCACCACAGGTGGCTAATAAAAGTCACCCAGAAGACAGGCAATGTGTGCCCTCAAAGCAACATAGCTCCCGATGACCCAGTGGCTCCTGGGTCCTCCAGGTAGTGGGAACCAAAATAGATTTGATGGTTGTTCCACAGAAACAAAAAGGTGCAGTGACTTGGCCAAGGTCACGTGGGATCTGGACCCAGGCTATGCCTTACTGAGCCAGTGCCCTAACCAGTCAGTCACAGCTCCACATGCCTGGTTCCTGGACATTGAACACAGATGTTGGTTGCTAACAAGCACCGTTTGAGGCGACCGCCTGCTATGTCTGTCACAGTTCCATTGCTGGCCCTGACTATTGGTTGGTGTGTGATTGACAAGCATGTTGACCTGTAGCTGAATGGTCACAACACTGGTGCACAGCACAGGGTTCAAATACCATGTGTGACTGTGCTTGGTTTATAGCCCCTTCCCTTATGTCAGTGGAAGGGCCGCTTAATATATTTATGATCCCACTGCCCGTAAGACCCAGGAGCCTCAGTGTCACTGGGGTCTGAATTGCTCCATGGGCACACAGTGGCTGCATTCTGTGGTTCCTTTACTAACTGGCGGTAGTGGCGACCACTATGTGTGCCGCATATCGGCTGGTTGCCGCCACAGCCAGCCAATAAAGGTACCCCAGAAGAAAGTCAATGTGTCCTAAAAGCAATACAGAGCCTGGAGACCCTGTGGCTCCTGGGTCTTCCTGGCACAGGGATCAGCAATATAGCGTCAAGTCCATACACTGACATGAGAGAGGGTGCTGTGACATGGCCAATGTCACTGGTGAGTTTTGAACCCTGTACTGTGTCTTACTGAATCAGGGCTCCAACCATTCAGCTACAGCTCCACATGCCTGGCTGCATCACACTTCACAAGACACTAGAAGATGGGTCCTGCCAGCAAGGATGTCACCCATAGGCCCTCAACAACCTTCCAGGCATATCCTGAACTTTGGAAAGAACATACCCTTGGCCTGCGTACAGTGTCACACATGCTTCATGACCAGCACTGGACATGCAGTAGCACAGCCACATGACACACACAGCAGTGGTAATCATCACTGCTGCAATGACAGAGCCACATGTGAGGTCAGATGCCTGGCTTACCACTGTATTGATATTGCAAAGATAGCCACAAAAGGGGAAGAGATCATATTGGGTGACTTTAATCTACCTGATGTGGATTGGAGTATTCCTTCTGCAAATCTGGAAAGAAGTAAAAAAATTTGTGGATGCTTTCCAACATGCAATACTTAGACAAATGATGATGGAACCGGCCAGGGAAAGCTCAATGCTGGATTTAGTGCTCACCAATGGAGATAGCATGTTGAATATCTGGGTGGGTGCCCATGTGAGCAGCAGCAATCATCACATGGTGTGGTTTGAGATAAAAACCAAGGTGGAGTCCAATCACACCAAGCTCAAAGTCCTAGACTTCAAAAACACTGATTTCAGGAAGATCGCCAAGTGCCTGAAGGAGGAGTTGGCAGGGAGGGAAGGATAAGGGAAGTGGAATTGCAGTGGCCTAAACTAAAGGAGGCAATAAAAGATACATATGTAAGGAAAATACATTTTAAAAAGTGGAAAAGTAAATCTATTGGTTCTCCAAAGAAATAGTTGCACAAATAAAGGCAAAAAACACAGCTTTCACAAAATAAGAACATAAGAACATAAGATATGCCATACTGGGTCAGACCAAGGTCCATCAAGCCCAGCATTCTGTTTCCAACAGTGGCCAATCTAGGTCATACGTACCTAGCAGTTTCCCCAAGGGACACAGGTTCCACAATACTTGTACTGGTTCAAGCATTGATATCCTGGGTCCCTTCTTAATAATGGTTTATGGACCTTTCCTCCAGGAACTTGTCCAAACCTTTTTTAAACCCAGCTACACTAACAGCCTTTACTACATCCTCCGGTAACAAATTCCAGAGTTTGATTACACGTTGAGTGAAAAAATATTTTCTTTTATTAGTCTTAAATAGTTTACCCTGTAGCTTCATTGCATGTCCCCTAGTCTTTCCATATTCTGATAAGGTAAACAATCGATCTACGTTTACCCGTTCCACTCCGTTCATTAATTTATAGACTACTATCATATCTCCCCTCAGCCGTCTCTTCTCCAGGCTAAAGAGCCCCAACCTTTTTAGCCTTTCTTCATAGGAGTAGCCTTCCATCCCCTTTACCATTTTGGTGGCTCTTCTCTGAACCTTTTCTAAAATCGCTATATCCTTTTTAAGATACGGCGACCAGAATTGCACACAATATTCAAGGTGCGGTCTCACCATGGAACGATATAGAGGCATTATAATATCTTTTGTTTTATTTTCCATTCCTTTCCTTATCATACCTAGCATTCTATTTGCTCTCTTGGCCGCCGCTGCACACTGGGCCGAGGGTTTTAACAAGGTATCCACAATGACGCCTAAATCTTTTTCCTGGGTGGTGGTTCCTAATGTGGAACCTTGCATCGTGTAACCATAGTTTGGGTTGTTCTTCCCTAGGTGCATAACCTTGCACTTCTCCACATTAAATTTCATCTGCCATTTTGATGCCCAGTCTTCCAATTTATCAAGATCCTCTTGCAATTTTCCACAATCCTCCTGGGTTTTAACAACTTTAAATAGTTTTGTGTCATCTGCAAATTTGATAACCTCACTTGTTATTCCACTTTCCAGGTCATTTTATGAATATGTCAAAAAGCAGCGGACCCAGCACAGATCCCTGGGGTACACCACTATTCACCTTTCTCCATTGGGAAAATTGGCCATTTAGCCCTACCCTCTGCTTTCTATCTTTTAACCAGTTCCTGATCCACAGTAGTACACTGCCTCCTATCCCATGACTCTTTAGTTTTGCCAAAAGTCTCTCATGAGGGACTTTGTCAAAGGCTTTCTGAAAGTCCAGATACACAATATCAACTGACTCACCTTTGTCCACCTGTTTATTCACTCCTTCAAAAAAACATAACAGATTAGTAAGACAAGATCTTCCTTGTCTAAAGCCATGTTGGCTGTCTCCCATTAGGTCGTGACTATCTACATGCTGAGTAATTTTATTCTTTATGATGGTTTCTACCATTTTTCCCGGTACTGATGTCAGGCTCACTGGTCTGTAGTTTCCCGGATCACCCCTCGAACCCTTTTTAAAAATTGGTGTTACATTGGCGATCCTCCAATCCTCAGGTATTAGAGATGATTTTAATGATAGTTCACAGATTACTGATAGCAGGTCTGCAATCTCAAATTTCAGTTCTTTCAACACCCTTGGATGTATACCATCCGGCCCAGGTGATTTGCTACTCTTCAGTTTATCTAATAGTTGTAAGACATCTTCCCGATATATTGATATTTCCTTCAATTCTTCCACACCTTTAAATACCACTTCAGTCATGGGTAACATCCCTACATCTTCCTCAGTAAAGACCGAAGCAAAGAATTCATTCAGTCTCTCCGCTGAATGAATTCGCAAACAAATGAACAGAAAAAAGAATACAGGCTCAAACTAAAAGAGACAAAAAGAGAAATAGGGATAGCAAAATCAAAGGCAGAAGAAAAAATGGCTAAAAATGTGAAGTGTGGTGACAAAACTTGTTTCAGGTATATTTGGGAGAGGAGGAAAATCAAAGGTGGAATTGCAGGACTCAAAAGTGCTGAGAACAAATTTGTGGAAAGTGACACTGAAAAAGTGAAAACACTAAACAAATACTTCTGCTCTATTTTTACTAAAGACAATTCTGGAGAAGGACAACCTGTGACTGACAAATATACACATGGGAATGGAGTAGATACCACACCATTCACAGAAGATGATGTATTTGAATAGCTTGTAAAACTGAAAGTGGACAAGGCCATGGGACCGGATGGGATACATCCCAGAATACTGAACTAGTTCAGAGAGGTTCTTGCAGAGCCGTTAAAGGATGTTTTTAATAGATCCTTGGAGACAGGAGAAGTTCTACCGGACTGGAAAAGGGCTAATGTGGTAGCTCTTCACAAAAGTGATAATAGGGAAGAAGTGGCAAACTACAGGCCAATAAGCCTTACCTCGGTGGCGGGAAAAATAATAGAGGTGCTCCTGAAAGAGCGAATGGTGGACTTTCTCAAAACCAACAGGTTGCATGATCCAAGGCAACATGGTTTTACCAAAGGATGACATTGCCAAACAAATCTGATTGAGTTCTTTGACTGGGTGATCAGAGAACTAGCTCAAGGTCATGCAATGGATTTGATCTACCTAGATTTCAGCAAAGCCTTTGATACTGTTCCTCATAGGAGGCTTATCAATAAACTCAACAGCTTGGGGATGGGTCCCAAGGAAGTGAACTGGATCAGAAATTGATTGACTGACAGACGACAGAAGGTGATGGTAAATGGAACTCACTCAGATGAAAAGAAAGTGATTAGCAGTGTGCCTCAGGGTTCGGTCCTGGGACCAGTACTGATCAATGTATTTGTGAGTGATATTGCTGAAGAATTGAATGGAAAAGTCTGTCTTTCTGCAGATGACACGAAAATTTGCAACAGAGTGGACTCCCCTAAGGGAGTCAATAACATTAGGAAAGATCTACAAAAGCTGGAAGAATGGTCTAATGCTTGGCAGTTACGTTTTAATGTGAAGAAGTGCAGTGTCAGGCACTTGGGAAGCAGAAATCTAAGGGAATTGTATGCGATACGGGGCGAAAGGTTGGTGTGCACAGACCAAGAGAAGGACCGCTGAGTGATTGTTTCTGAGGATCTCAAGGTGGCAAAACCGTGTGTCAAGGCAGTGGCAAAAGCTAGAAGGATGCTGGGTTGCATACAAAGAAGAATTATCAGCAGAAAGGAAGAGATACTAATGCCATTGTACACATCGCTGGTGAGGCCTCACTTGGAATATTGTGTTCAGTTTTGACAGAATTCAAAATGGCATGGGACAGACACAGTGGATCCCTTTATAGCAACAGGATAAAATCAAAATAAACATAACCTTCTCTTATATCTCAACAAATAGGGGTGACCTACACAGAGTGTTGGGCACACCCCTAAACAAATGCATGGGGAGGGGTAACCTGCACGGAGTGGCAGTGCACCTACTCTTGATGCCTTGCTGGGCAGACTAGATGGACCATACTGGTCTTTAACTGCCGTCATATACTATGTTACTATGTTATTATTATTTATTATTATTATTTATTAACAATTCTTATATACCGCACTATTAGACATCAGCGCGGTTTACATTGAACAGAAAACATCCGACAGTTTACACGTGTCTGGTCGTTACATTTAACAGGAAGTATAACTTGGCGAAGTAGGGGAAACTAAATACAATGCAGGGTTATCTGATAAAGGATATCCTGGTTAACTATATACAACAGTGGTACAATAGTATATGGAACAACTTGCTATTTACATTGTGAAGTTGGTCTGTTGCGGGGTCTATCTGTTTGACCACTTCTGCTATTCACCTGGGGGTTCTGTTCGGAGCTGCCATTGAGATATTTAAGGAAGAGGAAATGCTTTAAAGCCTTTCTGAACTGACTTAGATTAGGTATTGCTCTGATTTGTGCTGGTAAGGTGTTCCATAGAGATGGGGCGCAGAATTGGAAGGCTCTGTTGGCTGTTGATCTAGTGCATCTTGTGGTGTCATTTGGGATAACTAGTGTGTTTAATTCTGCTGTTCTTCGTGGCCTGTTTGGTGCAAGTGGTTGTATGAGGTTGGAGAGAGAGGAAGAGGTGAGCCCCTTAGCCACTTTGAATGTTAGCAGTAAGATCTTGAAACTGATCCTTGCCTGAATGGGGAGCCAGTGTAGCTGTTTTAGAAGGGGTGTTACGTGATCTCTCCTGGATGCCCCGAGGAGTACCCTCGCTGCACTATTCATGGCTAATTGCAGGGGGTTCAGGGTGGCCCGGGGGAGTCCTTGTAGTATGGAGTTTGAGAAGTCGAAATGGGGGAGTATAAGGGCTTGATAAATGGTACGGAAATCATCCGTACCATTATGTATCTCCCAAGCCAAATAGCTGTGGCAAATGGGGCTGTGCTGCAGTGCAGTGGTCACCAATCACTGAGGCACAACTTGTGCAGGGTATCCTGTCCCATGTGAACTGCTGCATACTACAAACCAAACACCGTTGCATATACTGCAAATGCATATTTCAGTCACTCATAGTGAGGTCTGTCCCAAATGAGGCTGCCTTTCCCTGGTATGGGGGGCATGCATACTTGCCCCTGTGTCAGACCACAAAAATGCATATTAGGCAATGTGCCTGCAATGGGGGTTGGCCTGTAGGCCCCATTGTGGCCTAGGTCTGTGGAAAGTGGCTAGCCTCGGTATGTCCGTAATGTGGTGATGCGGGTGCAGCACAGCCCTGGGAAAGAGGAAAAAAGGAAGGTTTTTCTCATAGAAGGGGGATGGGCTCACCTAAACACAGGTCCCAAAGTGAAAGTAACTCTGAAACACACACTTGCAGAGCTAGCCTGAAGCCACACCCAGTCTCCAAGGCAACTGCAGGGAGAGAGAGGGTGGGGCCAGAAAGGGAAGCACGCTGCCAAACATTTAAACTCCGTCACTCAGTAAGTAAGGAGAGAGAGGAATCCAGGGAGGAATCCAGGAAGGAAAGGAAGGAGAGAGACGAGAGGAAACAGCACTGCAGAGCTGAAAGAGCTGGGGAATCCAGGAGAAGTGTACAGAACTGCCAAGGCGAGTGGCAGGGCCAGAGTGGAGCAGGAAGAAGCTTGAGAGAGTTCCAGAACTACAGTTCTAACTCAGAGGCAAGCAGCTCAGACTCTGAGCAAGAAACAAACCCATTTAGAAAGCCTGGAAAAGAAAAGGTTTCTACAAGAAAGGTAAAGCAGACAGTACCTTTATTTGATTCAATAAGGGGAAGGAAGTCTGATAGTTCTGATATAATTCCAAGGGGAAGAAGGAATGTTCAGTGGGAGAAACTTTTCAAGCTTTTAAAGAAGGTGAAGCTAGAAATCCCTGAACGTGTCCCAGTCCCTGAGCCTTGCAGCACAGAAGAGGAAATGGAGATTGAGTTTTACAAGGGAGATTCAGATTCCACAGAAGAATCAATGGAATGTGCTTTGTGTATGAGCAGTGCTTAGAAAGCATTTATTGAATACTGTGAAGAAAGCCTAAGAAGTGTTTATGCCAAGTAAATGCTGTTGAGAAGTGCTGGTAAAGAGAAAGCCTCATTTTTAAAAGCTGCAATTCTACTAATGCTATGAGAGTGTTTTAAACAGCCGTTTAGTTTCCATGCTGAGAAGCAGAGTGTAATCTCAGGCTCACCGTAACAGCTGGGAGAAGCTAACAAGGGTAACTAGACTTTACTTGCAAACAGTGAAACTAAACTGTCTTTGTTTGAATGAAAAGGAAACTTGTTTAGTGGCAAAGAGTGAAGAAACTGCTTTGTTGAAGTACATGTTGGAAAAGCTTTTTGTTGGAGAAAAAAAATCCTCTTTATTCTGTTGATGTTTTGGAGCCTTCCACCAAGGTCTAATTGCAAACTTGATGACTAGAAGAAAATAAAATTTATAACAAATTTTCCTGTGTTGGCCTATTCCACTCGGACTGCTTTAATTGCCCCACAACTACACAATAAGGGCCTCAGCTACCAGGCTGAAGCATGAACATGAGTATTATGGCCCGCCGCCCCCACTAGGCAGCCGCCTAGAGAGGGTGAGGCGCCAAAGTAAATGTACCTCACATTCAGACCACCTATACGCTGGAATGCTGTGATGTATCACATCAGCCCTGGAATGTGCATGCATGTCGTGAATGGCAGAAGACTATTTCTGAGGCTATGTGGTGTGCTGCGCAGCATCTCTACATGTGCATCCTGCATATTCACCTCCTATAGCATAATGCTAACATCAGTGATTTTGGTTAAAGGTCACCAGGTCACACATTCTCATGATCCAGGACCAGTCATGGGGGAACTGGTGTGGATGATGTCTACGTCAGTGGTGACCCATGGGAAAGGCCTGCTAACAGGTATGTTGGACCTGCATTGGGCATTGTAGTTGTTGATATGGAAGGACAGACTAGATAGACCATGTGGTCTTTTTCAGTCATCATGTTTCTATGTTTCTATTCCTGGAAGATGGTCTGTGAAGTATGCCACATCCTCTGTCTAGATGCTCCCACCAGTGCTACGGTTAGCTAATGAGTGACTACAGTGGGCATGAGGCACACAATACCATGCCCACCCCCCATCCCAGGATGCATGAGACCCCCTCATGTCCCTATTGTGATCACTCTGCCTGTATAGACCCCAAGCTTTCCCAAACCTGGTCCTGTTTGACCTAGACAGCAATGATGTCACTTTGCCAGATAGATAACCCCTGGTAGCTGAATCATGGCATGTGCTGGGCTCATAGACTTGGATACAGCATGTCCCCCCATGCACTATCCATCTACCACAACAACAGGTAGACTGCACCCCTGACCCCTATGATGGGCCACAGATGTAATAAGCACCCCTTGATCGACTGTGCACCAGTAAAGTGTCTATCCCCAAATGTCACATGGTGCCCATGGCCTTCTCAAAAGACCTAGGGGAAAGTGTATATATCATTCCACTAACTGATTCATAACAGCTGTGACGTGTAATTCTGACACACACAGCTACCCCCCAAATCAACACCTTATGACTGCCCCACCACCATCAGCCATGCCATGTGGAACACGCAATGTGCATGGATAGAGGGTATGGACATCATCTTCCCCCAGAGGCCACTGCAAAGCTGAGGACACCCACATGTATGGCAGCATCAGAACATATATCCTCAGGAAATTATGGTGCCTACCACAGTAATACACCAGCTGCAATGTGTGGAGGGGCAAAGCAGTGCACAGTTGTGTTACAACTCATATAATGCCACAGATTGTTGGAGGTGCTGCAATCTGCATCCCAAAAAGGAGGGCCCACATGCTGTTGTACATGTGTGTGCCATATGTGACCGGCCTGTCTGACCAGCTAGCGGTAAGAATAATGCTGCCTGCTTTGTCCATAGGAGTCCAACTGCATGAGTGCACGGTAGCTGGTGCGTGGACAGAATTGTTGCAGTATATAGTGAACATGTTACCATGTCATGATCTCTCAAGCCAGTATCTATATTCCTCTGTATAGCTGTTGCTTCCAACATCACCCATAAGGACCAGTCTGCACTGACTGGCCTGCAGAGGTCACACATAGGTACGAGACGAGTCCCCTCAGACAACTGTCCTATGTAAAAAGGTCATGCGGTGGCCACTGTTCCCCCAGGTGGTGTGCCACAACATATGACTGCGGTGATGCCAGGTAGCACGGCCATCAGGAAAGCTCCTTGGTGAGATGGCCCTGGCCATCTACATGGCTGGCAGTATCAATCAAGAGGGCCACTGCATATGACTTATGTGTGTGATAGGGGTCAGTCACTCACATTGCTGCAAGACTATGTGGAGGAGTTTTCCAAACAGTGGGCGCAAATGTTCACAATGCAGAAAGTTACTAAGAGGCCTGTTGCCGGGGCACCTAGTGTGTGTATGAGAAGACTGGACAAGAGTCCATCAAACTATTGTGGAGAAAACCCACCCCCTCCAGACAGTGGAACCCAAAGATTCACACAAGTATAGCAGAGTTCAGAATAAAAAAAACTATATTTACATTATAAATATAAACATCATTTGGCAAACATAAAAAAATCAGCCCCTCAAGAAATGCACACAAAAAACAGATAAAACATTACAAAAATAATATGAACAAAAAAACATCTCTGCTGCCAACTAAGCAGTCCCTGGGCCTCACTGGCAGCAGAGCACTTTGCACTCTACTGAAACTTCTCTTGTCAAAGTCTCCAGTGACTTGTTCTTGGCTAAATCTAAAGGCCTTTACTCTGCCTTATCCTCCTTGACCTTTCTGTTGCCTTTGACACTGTTGACCATGATCTTCTCCTTGACACTTTGTCCTTGCTTGGCTTTAGGGACTCTGTTCTCTCCTGGTTCTCCTCATATCTCTCCCATCGCTCCTTTAGTGTATGTTCTGGTAGCTCCTCCTCCTCTGTTACCCCGCTCTCGGTTGGTGTCCCCCAGGGTTCTGTCTTGGGTCCCCTTCTTTTTTCTCTCTATACCCAATCCCTTGGTGCGCTTATTTCCTCTCATGGTTTTCAGTACCATCTCTATGCTGATGACGCCCAAATCTATCTCTCTACTCTACTCCTGATCTTTCTTCTGCTTTCCAGTCCCGGATCTCTTGCTGTCTCTCTGCCATTGCTGCCTGGATGTTCCATCATCGCCTGAAATTGAACATGGCCAAGACTGAACTTCTCGTTTTTTTCTCCTAAAATTTCCCTTTCTCCTTCTTCTTTTTCAGTCTCTGTTGATGGCTCTGTTCTCCAACCTGCTTCATCTGCTCACAATTTGGGTGTTATTTTTGACTCTTCGCTTTCTTTCTCTTCTCATATCCAACTCATCGCTAAGACCTGTTGCTTCTTTCTCTTCAGCATTGGCAAAATCCGCCCCTTTCTCTCTGAGCTCACTACTAAAACCCTCATCCATTCCCTAATCACCTCCCACCTTGATTATTGTAACCTCCTTCTTGCTGGTCTCCCTCAGTCTCATCTCTTCCCTCTTCAGTCTATTCAGCACTCCGCTGCCCGTTTGATTTTCCGTCAGCCTCGTTTTGCCCACATCACTCCTCTCCTCATATCTCTTCACTGGCTCCCTATCCGCTTCCGTATTCACTTTAAGCTTCTTCTGACCTATAAGTGCATTCACTCTGTGGCTCCTCAGTACCTTTCTTCTCTCATTTCTCCCTATTTCCCCCCTCGTGTACTCCGTTCTTCTTTCCAGTTGCTTCTTCCTATGCCCTTCTCCTCTATTGCCAACTCCAGATTCTGCTCTTTTCACCTTGCTGCTCCCTATGCTTGGAATAAACTTCCTTTGTCTATACGTCAGGCATCTTTTTTGCCCCTCTTCAAACTCAAGTTAAAAGCTCATCTTTTCGCCTCTGCCTTTGGCTCTTGATTTTGCTGTTCTCCTTCCTTCCCCTCTTTTATTTCACCTTTCTTTCTTCCTCTTACACTTGTTCTTACCTCTTTCCTTTGTCCTGTCTCTCCTGCTCTTGTCTCTTTGCCCTTGTTCTAATCTTTTTTTTTACTCCTTTTCTTGCTTTGTCTTTTTAGATTGTAAGCGCTTTTGAGCAGGGACTGTCTTTTTGTGTTTTCATTGTACAGCGCTGCGTGCACCTGGTAGTGCTTTATAAATGCTTAGTAGTAGTATTAGTAGTAGTAGTAGCACAGTGCAAGACCCACTCATCTGAGGTAATGGAGGGTAAAATGACTTGCAGGCCATAAAGGATGCCTGTGGGAAACTAACCCAGAATTGCTGGGTTGCAGGCTCCTGTGCAAGCCACTAGGTCACCTCCACACCGCCAGACAGTTCATTGACCCAAAAGGAAAGTGAGATGACTCTTCTTCCTGACCGTATCTGGGTGTATGTCACATTATCTGAGTTGCTGATCACATCTATCACCTTGATATGTACCCTGCATTCACCATCCTCAAGGAAATGTCCATAGCTCATTTTCACATGAATATTGGAGGTCTATTCCAATGTAGGCCAGGAACAATGCAGGTATGGTCAGTGATGGCATGCCTGTGCAGCCACAAAATGCTGGATCACATTCTGCAATGGCCAGGCCATAGGTCATGGATGTGTGGCCATACTCAGTCAGGCTGGATGCTGCCAGTATAGTCCATAAGAAACTGCTGTCAGCCACACATTAGATGCATGATGTTGATATCAGTCCATTTATACCACTGTAGCATGCACAGAACAGCATCTGGTTGAAATGACAATGAAGAACAGCAGAAATGTTTCCACATAGTGACCACAGATGCAACATATATGCCCATATCTGAGGTGAGCACACACAAAAGTCCAAAATATGTCGAAAGCTCTCTAGAAGACATGGAACTGGATGAAAATCCTGAATTCCCCTTGGAAGTGAATGGCAGTGCACATGTGCAGGGGAATTACAAGCCAAGTCAGAGGAAAAGTCATCTCCCTGCAAACATCAGGCCACGCCCTAGCTCAGGGGTGAAGACAGGCTTCCCTGCTGATTGGTCACACAGGTGCAGAGAACAGGGAAGGCCTAGCAGGCAGCAGTGTTTAAAATCACGAGCAGAGCAAAGCAAGAATAGTAAGAAGTGTCATCAGAGAGGTGAAGGAAGTGAAGGAAACAGAGGCTCAGGCTGAAGCCCTGACACAATCTCAGACACGGGAGAGAAAGACCCGGTGGAGAGAGATACAGAGACAGCAACAGAAGGCAGAGGCACAAGTGAACGGAGGAGAGGTGGACGTGGAGCAAGGAACAGGAACAGCTGTTGGAGCTGGAAAGGTGAGAGAGGAGAGAAAGAAGCTGAAGCTGTGCTTAGCTGGAGGAGAAAGCCAGAGGGAATTTCCCCAGAAAGCAGCTACCTCAGAGGGACTGGAGTAGGACGGAAGGAGCCTGCATTTCAGAGCCTGGAGGAACCCAGGAGGAGAGAAAGCAGCGTTTGTATGAAAGAAAAGCCCCAAGGTAAAGCCAGCAGTTTCATTACTGATAATCTAGCAAAGAGACAATTTGCCAGTCTTAAAGGGCAGGGAATTGTGTCCTCACCTTCCACTGTTAAGGAGTGGGTAGAGAGCTTATCAGAAGCTAAAAGCCATAGTCCTGACAAAAGTACAGCCTTTGAAACTTCAAAGTTAGAGGCATTAAGGAAGCTGTTCTCTGAAGAGAAGGTTCACTCCTCTAATTTTAAAGTGCCAACGCAGGATGAGTTGCTGTGGAGCCAATTTCAGGAGTTCTTGAGAGAGAGAAAGTTTGAGAAAACTCCTAACCTTGAGAGAAACACTATGTGCTCTGATGATACTGAAGGAATGCAAATAGACCCATGTTTGCCTAGTGGTGAATGTTTGCCTATTCCAATGGACTGTTCTTTAGCCCTAAGGAAAGATTCTGCAGTGAAGAATATGAGCTGAGAATCTGTGAAATCCCTATAGGAAAATAAGGGCAGTCTCTGTTTATGCTGAAGAAGGCTAAGTTTGAGTTTATTGAGTTTTATCACTGGCTGAAGATAAGCAGTGCTGTGAAAGAACGGTGTGCTTTCAAAAGAGAAACCACGGCTGTTAGAAAGTTTGTGTTACTGCTAATTGACCACACGAGGCAGTCCCCGGTGTGAATGTGTATGAGAAGCAGAACAGCTGTGAAGTGAAGCTTTTGTTACGTTATCCTGATTTAGTTCTGATTTCATCTTTTACGTTGGAGATGTATCCTTCTGCTTATGTTGTGTATTGAACCTTTTGCATGACCTGGAAATCCCCACAATAAATTTCTTGCCGCTTTATAACCACCGACTCAACTACAATTCTTGTCCCTCAAGAGTAAAGAGCACTACAAGTCCCAGAATCCTCTGGTCACTTTAAAGGGAACTTTATTCAGGGAGGACATACAAGGCCGTTGTCCAGTCTGTAAGCCCTTGGGCCCAGATGGCGATGTGGCACTACACGTTTGAATCAGATGTTGGCTGTCAAGTAGGTCATGCTGAACAATACTTGCTGTAACACATAGCATATGGAACATATGATATCACTCCCTGAGTGGGCCATGGACATATCCAGAATCCCAGGGTGGCTGCAGTCTTCATGATATGGCGAGAACAGACAATCCTCTGCTGGCTGTTATCCATGGTCTGACCAATGTAACTGGCCTCTCTGAAGGATATATGCCAATCTGTTGAGCAACCCAGTCTGGCCAAAGCCATGACACCTGTGCCTGATGATGTCAATAGGATTACACAGAAGCCATTGGAACCTGGAGCCTGCATGATGCAGATGATGGTGGCACAATGCATGGGCCTGATGTGTGATGGGACATTAAATCAGAATGCAACTCACAGATGTCAGCTGTGGCTCATCTGCTAAGACAGTCAGAATGGAGTTTTCTGCTGAGTGACTGGAGGTGGACAGTACACAACTTGAACAATTTTGTCCACAACATGCTGCAAGCATAGAAATCCCAGAGGAGCAACATTTGGCAGAGGAATCATGTGATGCATTCCACATGGATCTCAGTTCTGCTGAGCATTCGACACTCAATGCTGAACATAGAGAGCGATGTCCCCAGGAAGCAGTGCAAAATGATACATGAAGTCATGTCAACTGTAACCCTGCAGTGCTGGATGACCACTGCTGTACATTGAGATGTGAGGCCTTCAATGGTGCTGACAAACTCAAGTGGTGTTCAAGACTGTCTTCCTGTGGGTTCACATGGGTCTCATATCTGCATTGTTGTGTGATGGACCATGCTACAGTCTATCATACTGTACCATCATCTATAGCCAGATGGTAATGGAAAACATCAGATGTGGATGGATATATGTGTGTATCCAGAAGCTGTACATGATCATTCCCGGGCAAGTATCAGGAAGCAGAATCATGTCAGTTCCTTTTGGGCCAGGGTTGGCAACCCGAGCTGCAATAGCACTATTATTAAAAAGCACGAGGGAGTGGGGTAACAGAGAGGGTAGGGTAGGAGCACAACCACAGGCTGCAGGGTACCCTTTTGTAGACTCTTCCACAGCCACATCCTACTGCTGCCAGTGACCTTGGAGGTGATGGCAGAGATACCTCATCTCCCCCTCCAACAGCTCCATGTCCCTGGACAGCTGTGTGATATGGATCCCGTGCATCTCTATTGACTCCTCATGGCCACTCAGTCTCTGGCATAGCAGATAGACTGAGGCAGCCAGTTCACATTCATGGGGGCTTATCCCATGTGCCTACAGCATGGGGTCTGACAAGCCACCGATGACTGAGAGCTGGCTGTTGCAGAAGTTGCTGCAATCCCGTCTGAGGCTTCACTCTGAGGGGCCACATGGAGGCACACAGGGCTCACCAATGGTTCCCCTGCAGTCTGTGGTTCATGGGGAGAGAGGGGAAGGTCAGGAGGGATGAGCCACAATGATGCTGTGATGGGCAGCGATCTGAGCTACCTCTGGTGCCACCTGGCTTGGCAGCTTCCCAGACTGGTGGGCAGCTGCAGAATCGCTCCACTCCCCAGTGGTCTCCCCTGCTGCCTCCAGGGGGACAGCAGTTTTACCCTCCTTTGCTATCCCCTCCTCAGGGAGCTCTGCAGCTGCATCAGTGGGAGGGCCTGGGTCTGTGCTGGCAGCAGTGGCAGCTGGTGTTGGGCCTGGAGCAGTCGAAGGACAAGCATCTGTGGGAACTTAAATGTATGCTTACTAGGAGATCCTACAATAATAAGGCATATCCTGAACTGCAGCACAGCAGTATGTCCACTGCCACACCAATCCAACCTGATTCTCAATATGCATATACCATATAAACCAACCATCATAGTAGAACACCAGACTGCCAGGGACAGCAAGTGCAGCTGTTGCTAATGACTGAATACTCATCAACATGTCCCATGATCCTGGACTCAATGACAGCACGCCACATCTGTGCAGTGCCAGTTGTCATAGAAAACCATGTGTTGCATCAATGGCTGTTGCACACTGCAGATGCAAAGGACCCGATTCCGACATGAATGTGTCAGCCCTCTGTGTGCCCGGTCAGAAGCGGACAAACAGAGGGAGCTGAGACTCTGTGTACGCCGCAGGATCAGAATCGCGACCAGGCCTGTACATGCAGACCGGGACCCCAATTCAGTTTGGCCTGCACGTTGTGATAAGGAAGCTTATCAGGACCCCAGAGCCAGGGATAAAGAGAAGGAATTTACCCTTATAAAAGGACCTATTTTATCAGGTCAGAGACCCAAAACTCCCTTTACACCTAGAAAGCAGGTCATTCCTAGCTACAATAGGTTGCAGAATGCCCCTAGTGGAGAAAAAGAGAGGGAATACAGGCTCAGGGTAAGGAACCCTTACGTCACTGAATTCCCCAATTATTCAGCTGCCACGAGGCAGTTTGATCTCCAACACCTGAGAGGAGAGGGGGTGGAGGAGGCACCTGAGAGGTTTAAGACTAGGTCAGTTTATTCAGAAGGGAGAGGCAGGAGAGGAAGAAGAAGAGGAATGGAGAGAGAACGTGAGAGCATTAGGAGTGCCTACTGGAAGAGGAATGGAACTGGATCAGTGAGAACAGCAGGAACCAGGAACACAGGTTGGAGAACAGGACGTGGAAGCACCGGTGAATGGTGGCCAGAGCATGAGAGAGGAGAAGCTGCTACAAGCTTTGACCCAGGTATGAGCATTAGAAACTTGCCTAATTCTGAGCACTACAGAATTGCCCAAGACAGCCTTAGCCCTAATGGAAGGCAGTCAGCTAAGCCCTCTGAGCCAGAATTAGAGGAAGTGTCAATGCAACTGGGTGAACCAGACATAGCTTTAGATGAAGAAGTCTCATACATGGATTGCTCTTTATGCCAGTCTTCCAATACAGAGGTTTTGAAAGGGAGTCAACCATAAAGAAAAACCTCCAGTGTCCGGTAGCCCTATGAGCCTGTGGTTAACTTGTGAAGGTCCTGAGTTAAAGGCAAAATACCTTTTTTTTACTGTGCAAGCCGAAGCTGCCTAATTAAGTTGGTGAATCAGCTGTGAGCCAGAGCAGTGCTCAGCCAGAAGCCATACTAACGGTAAAAGTAAGGAAAGATTTTGTTTGGCTGTTTATAAGAAAACCTTGCATAGAGAATTGCTTGCCTGTGAAGAGTTTAACTGCCTTGTTGAAAGTTTTTCTATGTTTAAGAAGACAGGAAGTGTTCTGGACTGAGAGAAAAAGAAACCTGCTTTAGGAAAAGCTGTTTTCTGTTTGTTTGATCAGCACTGCAAGCCATGCCTGATAGCATGGGCTGTTAAAGTATTTATGTTTATACTGGAGAACATTGCAAGCTATTTTGTTTGGAATTCATTTATATCCTGATGTTCATTTACAAGAATCCTGGAGAAATAATCCAAAGGTGGAATTTGTGAACCTTAGCGTGTTTTTTTTCAATTAATAAACTGTCATTACCTTACCACTCAAGGCAACTAAAGTGGTGTTTTTTTTTTACCTGAGGTTGAATACTTTCTGACTGAACTACTTTTCCCATAAGGCATTACAAGGCAATCAGTCAGTTAAAAACCAAAAGGTGAATCTCTCTAATGACAACCACGCCCCTTCATACTGCATGTAAGGGGCTATGGGCGTGACAGTGGCATAGTTCTTGGATTTTTTTCCACCTAAAAGATACCAGGAATTTCAATAAGGATTTACAGCTGCGAGAGTTTCAAGCTGAAGCAGGAGGAAGCAGAATTTCCCTGACAGACTTGATGAGCAGAAGAGGTGATCCAGTAGCAGTTCCTGAGGAAAAGACCTGAGAGGAAAAGACCTGTATAAGTGAGAGTCAACGCCTGATTAAGATAAAGATACCTGGGCGTGACCAGTTGTGGATTAAGGAAGAAGTATATGCTGATGCATTAAAAGGGGGCATATAGAAAAAAAAAAGAAGTTGTTGTACGGTGCCGCCCTTGGTGGTTTTTCTCTCTCTCTTTTTTCTTGCAGGTACCAAGTTATGGATCCCAAGGAACTCGTGAGTTGGATGGCGACCCAGTTCACTCGTCAACAGGAGCTGGCGCAAATGGCGCAGGACAATGCAATCGCTGCAGTGAGTGAACAGCAAAAACCAGGTGGAGGCTTTGATTATGCTACGGAGCCAGGAAGGCAGAGGAGTACCAGCGCCAGCAGGACCAACTGCACCACGTGTGAACAGTAGGGATGACTTTCAATATACTGGGGCATTTCGTTTTGGAAAACTTACCCCAGAAGACAATATTGATGACTTTATTGAGTCTTTTGAAAGAGTGGCTCAGGCTCTAGGGTGGCCGGAGACCCAGTGGGCCGTGCGTCTGGCTTCATCTTTAACAGGAGAAGCACTTGCCACTTACAGAGCCATGCCGGCAGCCCAAGCTCTAGATTATAAGGCTGTAAAGAGTGCCATTAAGAATCGCTTAGGGTTAACAACCACAGTATACCGACGCATGCTCAGAGCCACAATCCTGAGAGTTGGTGAGACGCCAAAAGCCTTAAGCCAGAGGATTCATGGATTAGCACTGAAATGGCTGGCTCCTGAAGGGAAAAATGTAGAAATGATTATTGATATAATAATGTTAGAACAATTTATGGCAGCAGTGCCGAAGGACCTGCAGTCTTTTCTCATCCGGCAGAATTGCCAAAGCATGGCAGAGGCAACCCTTTTGTCTGAACGATTTATGGAAGCTGAATTAGCTCGTCAGCAAAAGGGAAGCACTCTGAAAATAGGTGCTGAGGTGGGCTTTGCTGCATCAGAAAGGAAGGATGGAAAAGATGCTGATTTTGGAAAAGTTTTTGTGCCTAACCAAGATGAGAAGTGGGCTAGAAAAAAATGTTTCCAGTGTGGGAAATGGGGACATTTGCAGAAGGGGTGCAAAGCCCGCACTAATTTAATGGGGATCAGTATAAAACGTCCTGGAGACGTTTTTCTTTTAATGGTTGACATACAAGGGATTACTACAAGTGCTCTTTTGGACTCTGGTGTGGACCAAAGCATGCTTTCTCAAAAACCTTGGCGAGCAGTAGAGGCCCGGAATAACTCAGAGTGTAGAAAGCCTGAAAGTAATGTAAGGATTAGATGCATTCATGGGGCTGCTTCATTTTACCCTATGTATAAGTTAAAGGTTAAGGCTTTGGGAGTTCAGAAAGAGATCCCAGTGGCAGTGGTTCCCAAACTCCCATATGATTTAATATTGGGAAGAGACTGGCCTCAATTTAGGCAGGGAATAGAAAAGGGCCTTAGCCAGCCGGGGGATGGAATGGTGATGGTGGCCCCCGGGCCCCTTTTTGGAAATCCCCAAAAGCCAGTTGAGAATGTAGAAAAGAAACCCTTAGGGAACAAACCCCCAGGTAAACAGATTTTTACCTTAAAATTCTGTAAAGTATCAGATAAGGCCCAAGCTCCCAGGCGGACGTCCCCACAAGAAGCAGGTTTTGACTTATGTAGTGCAGAAGATGGAACCATACCTAGCCGAGGAAAAGCCCTTGTGGACACTGGACTACAAATTGAGATACGAACCGGTTGTTACGGGCGAATAGCCCCTCGATCAGGGCTGTCTCTAAAGCATTTCTTGGATATTGGAGCGGGAGTTATTGATCCCGACTATAGAGGAAATGTAAAAGTGTTATTATTTAATTTTAGACACGAAGATTTTCCGGTAAAGGTGGGAGATCGGATTGCCCAGCTAATTTGTGAAAGAGTGGGTTTTCCCCTGTTGGAGGAGGTCCCAACATTATCCACCACGGAACGTGGAGCCAGAGGATTTGGTTCAACTGGGGGGGGGGGGGGGGGGGAAGATGAAAAGCCTCACTGCCACCTGCGAGGACAGAATGGAAGTAACCGAAGAGGAGGACCTGGGACCCCAATTGGCGGACTGCAAAGAAAACCCAGAGCCACAAATAAGCAAGGATCTGTCTCCAGTACAGCAAGGGGAATTAACAAAACTATTGGCAAAATTCTCGGATGTGCTGACTCCGGTTCCCGGAGAAACCCACCTGGTGGCACACGAAATCATAACTCCGCCGGGGAAGATTGTCAGGCAGAGGCCCTACCATTTGCCTGAAGCAAAAAAACAAGAGGTGGCGGCACAGGTCCACAAGATGTTGGAAATGGGCATCATAGAGGAATCAAAGAGCCCCTGGAATAGCCCCATAGTCTTGGTTCCGAAACCGGACGCCACCTTAAGATTTTGTATAGACTTCCGGCAAGTGAACGCCATATCTGTCTTTGACGCCTACCCTATGCCCAGAATTGAGGAGCTATTAGATCAATTAGGGCAGGCCCAATATTTGACTACATTAGACATGACGAAAGGATATTGGCAGATCCCTCTGACGAAGGAGTCTAGGCCAAAGACTGCGTTTAGTACCCCAATGGGATTATTTCACTTCAAGAGGATGCCTTTTGGACTCCATGGAGCAGCGGCTACTTGCCAGAGGTTAGTGGATCAGGTTCTGCAACCACACCAGGAGTACACTTTCGCGTACATGGATGATATGATAATTCATAGCGACAGCTGGGCAGAACACCTCGTGAGAATCGAGGCGGTACTACGATCCATGAGGCAAGCCGGCATTACCTTGAACCCAAAAAAATGCGCATTTGCAGAGCAAGAAGTGAAATATTTAGGACACATGGTAGGAAGGGGGAAAAGTAAGCCTTTGATCCACAAAGTAGCGAGTATCAAAAATTTTCCCCAACCGACCACCAAAAAACACTTAAGAAGTTTTCTAGAACTCATCGGATATTACCGGAGATTCATTCCCTGGTTTGCAGAAGAAAGTGCAGTGTTTACGGACATGCTGAGGAAAAATTGCCCGAATCAACTTAGATAGACTCCCGAGGCTGAAAAGGCATTCGCTCATTTAAAAGGAAAGCTATGCACAAGTCCAGTGTTGTGGGGGGGTAGACTTCAAGAAGCCCTTCCTGGTGCAGACTGATGCGTCAGACGTGGGCCTAGGAGCTGTTTTGTCCCAAAGTAATGAAGGAAATGAACACCCGGTGATGTATCTCAGCAGGAAACTATCACCAGCGGAGCAAAAATGTTCCACTATTGAAAAAGAATGCCTGGCTATAAAATGGGCCATAGAAGCACTGCGCTTTTATCTTACAGGAAGAAAATTCCTATTAATTACGGATCATGCCCCGCTAAAATGGCTACAACAAATGAAAAATCATAACGCAAGGTTGACCCGCTGGTATATGTCTCTCCAAGCCTATGATTTTAAAATAGAACATCGGGCGGGAAAACTGCACCAGAACGCCGATGTCCTCTCGAGAATCACGGACTGTTCGGAGGAACACTCGCAACCTCCGTCAGCCCGTAATATCTTGGGCAGGGGAGTATGTGATAAAGGAAGCTTATCAGGACCCCAGAGCCAGGGATAAAGAGATGGAATTTACCCTTATAAAAGGACCTATTTTACCAGGTCAGAGACACAAAACTCCCTTTACACCTAGAAAGCAGGTAATTCCTAGCTACAATAGGTTGCAGAATGCCCCTAGTGGAGAAAAAGAGAGGGAATACAGGCTCAGGGTAAGGAACCCTTACGTCACTGAATTCCCCAATTACTCAGCTGCCATGAGGCAATTTGATCTCCAACACCTGAGAGGAAAGGGGGTGGAGCAGGCACCTGAGAGGTTTAAGACTAGGTCAGTTTATTCAGAAGGGAGAGGCAGGAGAGGAAGAAGAAGAGGAGGAAAGGAGAGAGAATGTGAGAGCAGTAGGAGTGCCTACTGGAAGAGGAATGGAACTGGATCAGTGAGAACAGCAGGAGCCAGGAACACAGGTTGGAGAACAGGACGTGGAAGCACCGGTGAATGGTGGCCAGAGCATGAGAGAGGAGAAGCTGCTACAAGCTTTGACCCAGGTATGAGCATTAGAAGCTTGCCTAATTCTGAGCACTACAGAATTGCCTGAGACAGCCTTAGCCCTAACGGAAGGCAGTCAACTAAGCCCTCTGAGCCAGAATCAGAGGAAGTGCCAATGCAACTGGGTGAACCATACATAGCTTTAGAAGAAGAAGTCTCATACATGGATTGCTCTTTATGCCAGTCTTCCAATACAGAGGTGTTGAAAGGGAGTCAACCGTAAAGAAAAACCTCCAGTGTCCGGTAGCCCTAAGAGCCTGTGGTTAACTTGTGAGGGTCCTGAGTTAAAGGCAAAATACCTTTTTTTTACTGTGCAAGCCAAAGCTGCCTAATTAAGTTGGTGAATCAGCTGTGAGCCAGAGCAGTGCTCAGCCGGAAGCCGTACTAACGGTAAAAGTAAGGAAAGCTTTTGCTTGGCTGTTTATAAGAAAACCTTGCATAGAGAATTGCTTGCCTGTGAAGAGTTTAACTGCCTTGTTGAAAGTTTTTCTATGTTTAAGAAGACAGGAAGTGTTCAGGACTGAGAGAAAAAGAAACCTGCTTTAGGAAAAGCTGTTTTCTGTTTGTTTGATCAGCACTGCAAGCCATGCCTGATAGCATGGGCTGTTAAAGTATTTATGTTTATACTGGAGAACATTGAAAGCTGTTTTGTTTGGAATTCATTTATATCCTGATGTTCATTTACAAGAATCCTGGAGAAATAATCCAAAGGTGGAATTTGTGAACCTTAGCATGTTTTTTTTCAGTTAATAAACTGTCATTACCTTACCACTCAAGGCAACTAAAAAGGTGTTTTTTTTTTTACCTGAGGTTGAATACTTTCTGACTGAACTACTTTTCCCATAAGGCATTACAAGGCAATCAGTCATTTAAAAACCAAAAGGTGAATCTCTCTAATGACAACCACACCCCTCCATACTGCATGTAAGGGGCTATGGGTGTGACAACATACAGGTCCTGCCTGAATAGCTCTGTCAGGGCTGTTCAATGGAGCCATGGCATTCAGTTTTCATGGCATTGCGGTTCCATTGAAAAGCCGTGATCCCCAGCCGCTGGCTCTAAAGGTGCTTTCCCCACAGCCTGACCCCCAATCTGGCCTCCTAAGCCTAGGGTCAGACTGCAGGGAATGTCCTCTGCTCCCCCCCCCCCTGCCCTTTCCGAACTTTGGGCCTACCATCCCCTGCCAACTAGGGGAACTTATTCCACCTCTGAGGTGGAATAGGTTCCCCATTCAAGCCACTGGTCCCGAACATACAGGGCCGACATTGGAATCAACCCTGAATGTTTGGGGCCGATGACTGCCCACTGCCTGCCCTAATGCCGCCCCCGATCCACCCCTTTCCTGCCCCATCTATTGTCCCTGTACAACGCATGGCGAAGGTAGGTGGGATTGGGAAAGGGCCCGATTAGCAGGGATGGACATCCAAATGGACATCCCAATGGACATCCCAACACTGCTTTCCATATGTTACCCCTGTTACCCATTTTATGGAAATGGGTAACAGGGGTAACATATGGAAAGCAGTGTGTATTAATGCCCGTAGCATGGGAAATAAGATCCCTGAAGTTGAAGCTTTGGTGGGAGTGGCTGACTTGGATTTAGTGGCAGTTACAGAAACATGGTTCACAGAAAACCATGACTGGGATGTAACTATACCTGGCTATACTTTATTCAGAAAGGACAGGGTAGGAAGAAGGGGAGGAGGAGTGGCACTATATGTAAAAACTACTATTAAAACTTTGGAATTACAGAGCTTAAAAGGGAGAGAGGAGGCATTGTGGGTTAAACTAGAAAGAGGGAAAGAGAAATCTATTTGCATTGGTGTGATATACAGACCTCCCTCAGAAGAGGAAGAGGTGGACAAAGAGTTAATTGAAGACATACGCAGCATTGCTAGGAAAGGGGAAGTGCTACTGATAGGAGATTTCAATATGCCAGATGTTGATTGGCACATTCCTGCTGCAGTATCATCTAGAAGTAAGGAGATCCTGGAATCTCTACAGGGAGAACTATTCAGGCAATTGGTAACAGACCCCACACGTGAAGGGGCCATACTGGACTTGGTGCTTACCAATGGTGAAAGTGTTTCTGATGTTGTAGTGGGAGATCATTTTGCATCCAGTGATCACCAGATGGTGTGGTTCAGTATTAGGACTAGGGCTGTTAGAATCCATTCCAAGGTGAGGATCTTAGACTGTAGGAAGACTAACTTTGCGAAGATGGGCCAATACCTCAGGGAGTCGTTAGTGGGATGGGAACAGCTGGGGGATGTAGAAAAACAGTGGGCAAAACTGAAAGGGGGTATTTTAAGGGCAACCAACCTTTTGTTAAAATGGTAAATAAAGGCAAAAGGAAAAGGAGACCGCTATGGTTTTCGAAGGAAGTAGCTGAAAAAGTGAAGAAAAAGAGGGAGGCCTTCATGAAATACAAGAGATCACAGAGAGAGGAAGACAGGCATCTGTATTTGGAAAAAACTTAGAGAAGCTAGCAAAGTAGTCAAGAAGGCAAAGATTCAAAAGGAGGAGGAAATATCCAATGCAATAAAATGGGGGGATAAGACATTTTTCAGATATATTAGTGAGAAGAGGAAGGGCAAAAGTGGCATTGTCAGACTCAAGGGTGCAGGGGGGGAATATGTAGAAGCTGATAAGGATAAAGCAGAATTGCTTAACAAATATTTTTGTTCTGTGTTCACAGATGAAGAACCAGGAGCAGGACCTCAGAAAACACCCACAAATAAGAACAGAAGCGAGGGACATCTTGAACAATTTTCAGAAGACTGTGTTCATGAGAAACTAGCTCAACTTAAAGTAGACAAAGTGATGGGACCAGATGGGATACACCCTAGAATACTGAGGGAACTTGGGGACGTTCTAGCAACTCCACTGACTGACCTTTTCAATGCCTCGTTGGAGTCGGGAGTGGTGCCAAAGGACTGGGGAGAGGCTCATGTGGTGCCTTTACACAAAAGCGGAAGTAAGGATGTAGTTGAAAACTACAGGCCGGTTAGTTTAACTTCGGTGGTGAGTAAATTATTGGAAACGCTGCTGATAGTGAGGTTTCTGGAGTCCAGTGGATTACAGGATCCGAGGCAGCATGGATTCACCAGAGGCAGGTCTTGTCAGACAAATCTGATTGATTTCTTTGACTGGGTGACCAGGGAGTTGGACCGAGGGAGAGCTCTAGATGTGGTGTATTTAGATTTCAGTAAAGCCTTTGACACTGTCCCTCACAGGTGACTTATAAACAAACTGAGCACCCTAGGGATGGACCCTAAAGTTACTGCTTGGGTTAGAAATTGGTTGGGTGGGAGGCGACAAAGAGTACAAGTAAATGGAGCTCACTCTGAGGAGAAGGATGCTACCAGTGGTGTGCCCCAGGGATCTGTCCTTGGTCCGATTCTTTTTAACATCTTTGTTAGTGATATAGCGGAAGGGCTGTCGGGTAAGGTTTGCCTCTTTGTAGATGATACCAAAATCTGCAATAGAGTAGACACCCAGGAAGGTGTAGATAACATGAGGAGGGATCTAGTTAAGCTTGAAGAATGGTCTAGAATTTGGCAGCTGGGATTTAATGTTAAAAAATGTAAGGTCATGCATTTGGGCTGCAGCAATCCAAGGGAGCAATACAGTATAGGAGGTGAAGTACTCTTGTCCACTAAAGAAGAGCGGGACCTAGGCGTGGTTGTGTCTGATGGTCTTAAAGTAGTTAAACAGGTAGAAAAGGTGACGGCAAAAGCTAGAAGGATGCTTGGGTGCATACGGAGAGGAATGGCTAGCAGAAAAAAGGAGGTGATAATGCCTCTGTATAAGTCTTTGGTGCGACCTCATTTGGAGTACGGTGTGCAATTCTGGAGACCGCACCTTCAAAAGGATCTGAACAGGATGGAGTCGATGCAGAGGGTTGCTACTAAAATGATTAATGGGCTTCATTATAAAGCATATGAGGACAGACTTAAGGATCTTAATATGTACACCTTAGAGGAAAGGCGGGATAGAGGTGATATGATTGAGATGTTTAAATACCTCCGTGGCATAAATGTTCAGGGAGAGAGCCTCTTTCAATTGAAAGCAAGTTCTGCTACGAGGGGGACATGGGATGAGGGTGAAGGGAGATAGATTCAGGAGTGATATGCGGAAATATTTCTTTACGGAAAGAGTAGTGGATCCATGGAATAGTCTCCCAGTGGAGGTGGTATAGATGAGGACAGTAACTGAATTCAAAAAAGCATGGGACCAAACACAGAAGATCTCTAAAGGTAAAAAGTGGACTGTTGTAGTTGTTATGGAAGGACAGACTAGATAGGCCATGTGGTCTTTTTCTGTCATCATGTTTCTATGTTTCTATGTCCATCCCCACTATTTGTGCCTTGCATCCCCGCTATTCGGGCCTCAGAATGACCCCAAGAGTGTATAGTTGTGAAAACTCATAGTAAGATAGCATATGATGCCAGATAAAGACCATTCTAATCAAGTCATTCTGCTAAGTAAGGTGGCTGGACTGGTTGCAGATGCAGCTCCATGCAGCCCCCCTCCCCCAAAGCAGAATAAAGTTTGGTTGGATCCTATCCGACAGGTAAGAAGGGATCCACTGGGTCAGTCCCATGTCAGCAATAGGGCTGACACTGTATTTATCTCCGTTTCACCATCATGAGGGCTGTCCATGCATCCACCATCCTGTTCCTGAAAGGAATATAGATAGCTGTTGTGATGACATTGTCTGCCTTGCAGTCTCATTGTATGTCCAGCAACTGAACTGCATGCTCCTCTAGGAAAAAAGCTGCCTTGACTCCCTGATATGCTGTACGTATGTCAAGATGTTTCTCAGATCCCCAAAGTCCCTCCACAAATATGGGTGTAAACAGACATCCTCTGGCACTAGACCCAAGTCATGTGGCTCACCCTCTCCAGAGCTGTCTCAGGTACCTTCACATCTCAGCATCTGAAACAGGTCTGAGGAAGTCAAGCAAAAGGATCTGCAGCCTTTGCCCAACGATGTATGAGATGAGACTTCAATGCTGGAATCTGTATACCTCACAGGAGAGGCGGGACAGGTAGGAAACCACATTGACCATGCAATAATGAAATGGGAGTGATGTACAAACAACCTGTAGCTCAGAGAAGGGCAAACTGCAACATCAGAGGGCATATGAGGGTGCAAGGTGTAAAATGTCATAGCTCCATCCACAAAGACATTGCCACGCAAAGGATGCCATGAATGCTTTCCCTATGGAGGGGGTAGGGATGGGGGACAGACATTGCCAGTACTCACAAAGCCAAAAATCAGACATTCCCCCCAGACCTAAATAATACATGCAGACTGAGACACAATACCTAGTAAGGGAGGGAGACAACCAGCTCAAAGCCAGTCACAACCACACTAGTTATCTTAGAGCACACGAGATGGACCTGACTGGTCTGTATCTGCCACCAAGTACTATGTAACTATGTGCTGCTAAGCATTGCACATGTCTCCCAGGCATCCATCACATATGCCATTTTAGCACATCCACTGAATGTAGTACAACTATAAGGTCAATCAATGCACCAATAATATGAGTCAAACAGCCTTGCCAATGTACTCATTGCTGCCTGTGGATGATGTCTGGCCAGGAATATGGACCTATTCCACATCACTGCATAGGGTGATGTCCATGTACCATGTGAGAACCACTAGTGGATGTGTTATTCTATGTAATATCCACACAGTTATATGCAAGTAACACAAATCCTCAGATCTGGATTGGCAGTCCCCTCATACACTGCATATGAACATGCATGGCAGTGTTGTAGTGGACCTGCCTCACCATTCTGTTGTGCAAACTCCACATAACATAGGAGGTTCCTTACTCACCAGTACTCTGAGCAGGACAACAGTGGAGTATGCCAGTACATCTGTGGGTACATGAGAAGTGGCAAACACATGTGCATCCACAACTACAGTGGTACTCTGTCCATCATGTCTGTCAATGTATGGCTTGATGAACATTGGTGTCTATAAATAACAGCTTTCTGTGAATGGGGCAGCATTTCAGTAGGAATGTGCAATCACATGAGTGCTGTCAACATGGTGGAAGGGGCAGAAAGCAACCAACCACTATACCATGACACTGCTGCACATTCAGGATCTATGCAGCTAGCATACAGGCCTCAGGGCAGCAGCCATGAAAAATGCATCTGCCTGAACACACAGCACTGTGACTGCCATTGCAGGGCCACCCTGGCATAGGGGTGAAATCTAGTATGCCACTCTCATCAACAACACGCCAACAGCCATAACACTGACAACATGTGTGGCATGCATGTCATGTCACCTTTGTCGATTGAGTGCATACATGTCCTGTGTTACTAATGCCAGAACACTATATGTGTCCCCAACACAGTACTAGGGCAGACAGTGCAAGGGAATGCACCATCATGCAGATCCCAGATATGTGCGGCATGATTGTGGTTCCTCTGGAATGTTGGTGTCCCATGGTACATACTGTGGATGTCACCTCTATCTCACAGGCATGTGGACATGGCTGCTGGCAGCATCAGTTTGCAATGTTCTAAGGGTGTCTGATCACCGCTGTACCCCAGGTTAGAAAATTCACAGCCTCAATTCACATATACATCTGTAGGAAGGCTTGCAGAGAGCATGTATAGCATACCATTTATTTATTTAACAAATTTTTATATACCGCAACCTTCCGAGGATCGGGTGCGGTTTACATATAACAGTTAAGGAAACAGAGAGGTATTTCTGTTTTTACATTGAACGATAACATGAGCTATGTGCAATTAACATTTGAACTTTTAACCTTTAAACTTTTTGAACTTTTTGGAACTATGTACAATTAAATATATACAGATATAGAAGTAGAAGTTCAACAGTATAAGCATAATAGGCAATATTGAGGTCAAAATATCTTTAGTCCTTGCGGTGCTGATCTACTTGTCTTGTATAGTTTATCCCTTTTCATATTGGAGTTGAGAGTTAGTTGATGTGCCGTAATAGGAGGTAAAAAGGTGAGTTTTTAAATTTTTGCGTAGATCTTTAAAGTCAGTTAATGCTCTGAGTTCATCAGGTAGCGAGTTCCAGAGCGTGGGAGCTGCATGGGAGAAAGCCTTTTTATTTGTTGTTTTTTTGGATTTTGTGAATTCTTTCGGCATTTTTAGTTTGTTGGCATTGCCTCTTCTATGTGCACTATGGGGTGTGTCTTTTATAATTAGTTTATTTAAGGTTTCTGGGGCAGTGTTGTTTAGTGCTTTAAAAGTGGTTATTATTAATTTATAATTTATTCTGCATTGGATGGGTAGCCAGTGTAGTTTGGCTAGGTAGGGTGATATGTGCTCGAAAGGGTGGACCTTCATTATAGTTCTGGCAGCAGCATTTTGAGCCAGTTGGAGTCTTCTGATGTTATGGTTTGATGTGCCTAGTAGAGAGAGGTTGGCGAAGTCAAAATGAGGGGTGATTATGGCTTGAATAATGCTTAGGAAATCTTGCAGGTGGACTAGTGGGCGTAGTTGTTTTAAAACTTTGAGTTTAAAGTAAATTTTCTTTGTTGTGTTTCTTATATGTGTGTTCATACTAAGTTGAGTGTCTAGTAACACCCCTAAGTATTTTATTTTGCTTTTTATGTGGATGTCATGATTCTGAAGTGTGATGTGGGTGGGGGGAGTAAAGGATTTGTTCTTTGTTACAATTAGTATGTCAGTTTTGGAATGGTTAATGAAGAGATTGTGGTCTTCTAACCAAGTTGCCAATTCATTGAAGCAGTCCGTTAAGAGTTGGAGGGGAATCGTAGGGATTGTGATGGAACGTACAGCATAATGTCATCCGCGTATATGTGATAATGGATTTTGAATTTTTTAAAGATATTACATATTGGTTGTATATTGTGGCGGTGCCGTCCTCGCTAGGCGGCTGCCTAGTAGGAATGTGCCGGTCATCACACTTCTTTTAATGCTTCAACGTAGTAGCTGAGGCCCTTTTAGTGTAGTTGTGGGCTTGTTATTAAAGCAGTCCGAGTGGATGAGGCTTACACAGGAAAATTTGTTAAATAAATTTGTTTTATTTTTCTTTGCAGTGTCAACTTGGCAAATGACCTTGATAAAGGTTTCAAAATAGCAAAACTGAAAGTAGGATAATTTCTCCAACAAAACTTTCTCAGCAAAACACTTTCAAAGCAGTTTTTTCACTCTTTGGTTAACTTTAAATTCTTCTTCATTTTAACAAAACAGTTTAACTCTGTTACATGCACAGTCCAGCAAACTTAAATTCCTCTTCACTTTAGCAAGACAGTTTTGAACTCTGTTACATGCACAGTCCAGCAATCTTCTCCGCTATTCTCAGCTGCTACAGACCAGTGTATAATCATGTGCTGCCTCTTAGCTTAAAACAAACAGCATTCTTCACGTAGCTCCAGCATTGGAAAAAATGGCTGCTTTTAAAACATGAGGCTTTCTACCTTTTTGTCTGCCCTTCTCCTTGGCATTAATTGGCACCAGCACTTCTTATCTTCTCACACTGTCTCACACAGCCTTAAATAAAAGCTCTAAGAATTGCTTGTACAAAAACCCTAATTGTTTGCTTCCCAATTGTTTGCTTCCCAATTGTTTGCTTATGGGCTCAGAGCTTGAGCTGCTATCTTCAGATTCAAATGTGCAGTTCTGAATCTTTCCCCAGCTCCTTTTTTCCCTCTGACCCTGAGACTTGCCTTGGCAGATATTGCAGGTCCCTTTAGAATCACCAGGTCCTACAGCCTTGCCGTGCTGCCTCTTCTCCTGGTTTCTCTGGACTCTCTGCTTCTCCAGCCTTTCCTCGTGGCTTCCTTCCTGCACTCTGGCCGTCTCTTCCTGCAAGGCTTCCTGCTTTCTTTCCAGCTCTGCCTGCACTCCCTCACTTGCTGAATGACGCAGTTTAAATGCTCTGTAGCCTGTTTCCTTCTCTGGCCCCACCCTCTCTCTCCCTGCAGCTGCTCTGGAGACTGGGTGTGGCTTCATGCTAGCTCTGCTAGTGTGTGTGTTAGTTTCACTTTCCCTCTGGGAGCTATGCTTTGGTGAGCCCATCCCCCATTTATGAAAAAAAACCCTCTTTTTTTTCACTTTTAAAGGGCTGTGCTGCATGCGCATCACCACATATCCCCCCCCCCCCCCTAAGCTATTACAGGCTGGCGCCATAACCCGCGCACAGCTTGTAATCCCAACTAAAGCCTGTGGGTTATTGTTCTTTCTTGTAGCTACTTCTACAGTACGCTCCTGCCATGGGCGTAGTACGTTAATATGGTATACATGCTGCCTCCCTTTCCCTGTTTCCAATGCATAAGTTACCGGACCCACTCGTTTTAAAACTTTGTAAGGCCCTTTCCTGGCATTCTCAAATTTGGAGTTGGCAGCGGCAACCACTACAAGTACCTTATCCCCTACCTTCAGGACACGTGGTCTTGCTCGTCGGTCATGATAAGACTTCTGACGGGCCTGATTCACTTTTAAGTTCCCTTCTACCGCTTCTGCCATTCGCTGCCGGCGTCCTTTGGAAACCCTCTGACAGGATGGACAGGATGCACAAAATCTTAATGTCTCTCTAAAAACCCCGGGCCAATAAAATCTGGCAAGTACCCGGTCCAATGTGCCTGGTATGCCTTTATGTCCCTTCACTAGGTGATCATGAGCCCATCTTAAGATTGTGTTCCTACAGGAGTGAGGTATCACTAACTGCGTTCTTGTACCACCTGTTTTGGGGTTTGAACTTTCCCGGTATAGGAGATTATTCACCAAGAAAAATCTTGGCAGGGTTCCAGATCCTTTCCTGGCGTATGCAAACGCTGAGACTAAAGCAGGATCTGCCATCTGCTCCCTAGGAAATGAGGGAAATTGTTTCTTCAACAAAGCAGGAATCCAGGGCAATTTTTGTCTAGCTATCCCGCTAGCCCTATCCTTTGTCCTGATTTTACCTTCCCACCTCCTTTCGGCCTTCCCTTTCCTAGAGATGTCTTTTAAAGGAGTAATCACTCTCTCAGGAAAGAACACTTCTGATATAGGGTCTTTCTGAGGGTCACTTCCTTTTTCTAAGGGCTTAAAGCCTGTGCGGGTAGTTATCATACCGGCTCTATTTTCTCTTAGCCTGGGGTCAGCAACCTTTCCTACCTGGGGTAAGGCTTCTTCCCTGGCTGAGGTATCTTCAGCGGCCCTATTTTCTCTTAGCCTGGGGTCAGCAACCTTTCCTATCTGGGGTAAGGCTTTCTCCCTGGCTAAATTATCTGCTTGCGAAAAGGTAGCTGCTTGGTTGGTTTCTCCCTGCAACTCTTCAGCTAAACCTTTTCTGAACTGTGGCCAGTCACGGCCTAGGACTACCTCATGTGGAAGCTTGGGTACTATAGCCACATCTATTTGTTTTTTCAAGCCTACTCCCTCTATTTTTACAGACTGTATGGGATAGGTAGAGGCGGCGCCATGGACACAGCGTATCCTAATATGATTCCCAGAGGTCAGTGGCGAGGGTTTGTCTGTTGCCTCTATTTGCTGCCACAGCCTCTGAGATATCATTGATTGGTCTGCGCCTGAGTCCAATACTGCCTCAGTTGGGATCCCTTCCACTTCTACCCTTAACAGGAACCCTTCTCCTGCATCTCTGTGATGGGTTATTACAAAGGCCTTTTTGGCTCTACAGTCCCTTTTTAGATGACCAGCTTCTCCACACAAGAAACATTTTTTCTGTGCATTATACCCTTTATACACATTCACACTTTCCTTCCCAAAGCTTTCAAGCTTGGCCTTCCTTTCTAGTGACTCCAGCTTTTCATTCTTAAAAACACCTTCTTTCTCCGGGCTTAATTTATTAGCCTCTAGAAAGCGGTCAGTCAATGCAATGGCTTCCCGAGTGTTTTTACAATCCTGGAGGACTAGGAAAGTTTGCACACTGCTTGGTACAGATTCTATGTATTGTTCTAAGATTACCGTATCTAAGATAGATTCCACATCCTTAGCCTCTGGCATAAGCCATTTGTACACTAAGCTTTTTACTCGGTGATACAGTGCTTGAGGAGTCTCACCTAACCTCAATTTACATGAACGTAACAGCCTGCGATAGACCGTGGGGTTTAATCCCAAGCGATCTTTAACAGCTTGCTTTACTTCATTGTAATCCATAACTAGACTAGCAGGCATGGCCCTGTAGGCCGCTAAAGCTTCGCCCGTGAGAGAAGCAGCGAATCTTAGCGCCCACTGTTCCTTTGGCCACCTGGCCAGGAGAGCTATTCTCTCAAATGCCTCAATATAGTCATAAACATCATCGTCTTTAGTGAGGCGCCCACCCGAGAAAGTCCCAGTACCTGTACAGTCCCACCCCTGGAAACCTGCCCCTGAATCTGGTACAGTCCTTGCAGCTTCTTCCTTTTTCCCTTGTGCTGCAAGCCAGCTGGACATCATCTCGATGAGTGGTGCTTGTTGAGCTTGGAATAATGCCTTTGCCTGTTCTAGGCTCTGCGCTGACATCTCCCGCTGCTTGGCAAACTGGTTAGTAACCCAGTCCAGGATGTCGCGATTCTCCATGGCTCCGGTTTCACTGTGGAGAAAACAGAAGAGAACAAACACCAAGTGCGGTACTTCTTATTCCCCCTGTCTTGGTGATCACTCCCCTACAGCCACCCTCTTACACCAGCAGTATCCAGTAATAACCCTCCAGCCTACGGGTTACCTGGCTCTGGTGCAGAGTCTCACTTTGTTAACCCTGTGGATCCGGAATCCAGCTCCACTGCCACTCCGGATTTTCCCTCTGCTCCGCAGACCGGGTGTGTTGACACAGCTGCTCCTGGGGATTTTCTCCTCCTTCCAAGGTCAGGATCACCTTTCTGGTGTGCCAAACTTGACTCCCACGAAAAAAAAATCCAAGAACTACGCCACCTGTGGCGGCGCCGTCCTCGCTAGGCGGCTGCCTAGTAGGAATGCGCCGGTCATCACACTTCTTTTAATGCTTCAACGTAGTAGCTGAGGCCCTTTTAGTGTAGTTGTGGGCTTGTTATTAAAGCAGTCCGAGTGGATGAGGCTTACACAGGAAAATTTGTTAAATAAATTTGTTTTATTTTTCTTTGCAGTGTCAACTTGGCAAATGACCTTGATAAAGGTTTCAAAATAGCAAAACTGAAAGTAGGATAATTTCTCCAACAAAACTTTCTCAGCAAAACACTTTCAAAGCAGTTTTTTCACTCTTTGGTTAACTTTAAATTCTTCTTCATTTTAACAAAACAGTTTAACTCTGTTACATGCACAGTCCAGCAAACTTAAATTCCTCTTCACTTTAGCAAGACAGTTTTGAACTCTGTTACATGCACAGTCCAGCAATCTTCTCCGCTATTCTCAGCTGCTACAGACCAGTGTATAATCATGTGCTGCCTCTTAGCTTAAAACAAACAGCATTCTTCACGTAGCTCCAGCATTGGAAAAAATGGCTGCTTTTAAAACATGAGGCTTTCTACCTTTTTGTCTGCCCTTCTCCTTGGCATTAATTGGCACCAGCACTTCTTATCTTCTCACACTGTCTCACACAGCCTTAAATAAAAGCTCTAAGAATTGCTTGTACAAAAACCCTAATTGTTTGCTTCCCAATTGTTTGCTTATGGGCTCAGAGCTTGAACTGCTATCTTCAGATTCAAATGTGCAGTTCTGAATCTTTCCCCAGCTCCTTTCTTCCCTCTGACCCTGAGACTTGCCTTGGCAGATATTGCAGGTCCCTTTAGAATCACCAGGTCCTACAGCCTTGCCGTGCTGCCTCTTCTCCTGGTTTTCTCTGGACTCTCTGCTTCTCCAGCCTTTCCTCGTGGCTTCCTTCCTGCACTCTGGCCGTCTCTTCCTGCAAGGCTTCCTGCTTTCTTTCCAGCTCTGCCTGCACTCCCTCACTTGCTGAATGATGCAGTTTAAATGCTCTGTAGCCTGTTTCCTTCTCTGGCCCCACCCTCTCTCTCCCTGCAGCTGCTCTGGAGACTGGGTGTGGCTTCAGGCTAGCTCTGCTAGTGTGTGTGTTAGTTTCACTTTCCCTCTGGGAGCTATGCTTTGGTGAGCCCATCCCCCATTTATGAAAAAAACCCTCTTTTTTTCACTTTTAAAGGGCTGTGCTGCATGCGCATCACCACAATATATATGTTGAACAGTAGAGCAGATAGTGCAGAGCCTTGGGGGAGTCCTATTTCCTGTTTGTATGTGTTGGAGGTTTGATTGTTGATCCTGACAGTTTGGGATCTGTTGGAAAGATATGATGTAAACCATTTAAGGACTGTTGAGTTGGCACCGATTTGTGTGAGCCTATTGAGCATTAGTGTATGGTGGACACTGTCAAAAGCCGCAGATATGTCTAGAAAAAGAAGTAGGAATGCATTTTTAGGGCTGTCTATTCCTCTTACTAGTGTGTCTAGGAGGACTGTTAAAAGAGTGTCTACTCCATGACCAGGACGGAAGCCATATTGTTGGTCGTCAAGGGGAGCTGATGTGTCGATGTAATCTTGTGTTTGAGTTTGAACTACCTTTTCTATGAGTTTTGCCATGAATGGTATACTGGAGATGGGTCTATAAGATTTCGGTGAGGTTTTGTCCAATGTATTGTTTTTTAGTATGGGTCTAATTTGCGCATGCTTTAGAGTAGGCGGGAGATAGCCTTGTTTTAGTGATAGATTAATTAGTGGTATTATGAAAGGGGATAAAGTTGGAAGGGTGTTCTTTATCCAATTTACTGGGCAGGGATCAAGGTGAGAAGTAGTGGTATTTAAGTGCATCATAATATTCTTAAGGGTCTCTTTTGTTATGGGGTAGAAATTGTTCCAAGGATCTAATCTACTGTGTATCTACTGCTACTCCTCCATATGAGGCCTGCATCTAAGCTGAAATATCACACATATGGATGCCCTGGGTGAGTATGGGATGTTGGTCCAGCAACACAGATGCTCCCCCATGTCCCCTGGTGCATCCATGATACTGGACATTTGAAACCGACTTTGCACAGATGTCCTAGAGCCCTGTGTGGCCCAAGAACATGCCTGCAGATCTTCCAGGGCCTACAGCATTGGGATCCACACCTGCCAATGTAAGCAAGCATCAGCTCTCTTTCTCTGAGAGGGTAAAAGACCTCATCATAGGACACATGTCATCATGGCAAACAACAATGCCTACACAGTTACCAGTGTACAGTGCAGTTCCTGATGCACCACAAACACAACCACCTCTACACATAACAATACAATGCTCCTTTGGTGAGCACCATGGTTTACACAGCACTGACCTGACCCATCTGAAAGATGGTGCTTGCTCGGCCAAATGCAACTGGTCAACCAAGACCGATAACACAATAGCCAAGGACAAGGAGATGTGTAGGGGAATGGTGAGGTGTCACATAGGGTGCCAAGTGGCACAGTAGCAGTATTTGTCCTCACAGAGGACAAATGTGACAAGGATAACAGAGAATTCCTGATGCAACAATACTGGGACAATGGTATAGTGCAGCAACATTGCAGAGTCCAAAGCCAGATGTGGCTGCAGAAGACTAGGGCACAGATAGAAGGTAGTTGCCTGAATGGGGGATCTCCCAAGGAGGGGCTGTTGGGTAAGCTGAGTGGGGAGACATATGGAGGAGTAGCAGTAGATACACAGTGAGAGGTATACAGGAGATGATGTCCAGTGTCATGGCAATGGAGATGGTATGAAGTAACCTCCTGGAGAAGAGGGGGGCATCCAGCAATGTGTGGTTATTCAATAATACACAGCACAGCTGACATATGAAGTGATGAAAGGGTGGGGGGATGAGTCAGGGAGACACCACCCAAGGAGTTGCAGCAATAGTGCAGATGGGAGGTGGCTAAAGAGTTTACACCTAATGACACAGTGTGCGGTGAAAGGAATGGACTGCACAGTGCCAATGTGAGAGCAAAAGAAGGTACAGACTCAACCTGTCAATAGGCCGATGGCTGTGGTTGAGCCAGTGGAGTCAGGGATGATGACACTAATGTGGAATGGCCACACCTGCATGAGTGAGCATTCTCCCACAGATTTCTGGTATAAAGGGATGATGGGAGGAGGTGGCTGCAGAGTAATAGGGAAGGGGACACATCTGAACCAAGTCCAGAGATTGAGCGCACTGAGATGAATGGCCAGCAATATTGGAGAGCTGCCTGGGAACTGGATCTGGTGACATGGAGACATGTCAGGCATGAGCCGGTTGATTGTAGCTATGTCTCTGTGTTGAAGGTCAGGACAACCATGTGTGTGCAGCAGAGCAGCAAGGGATGGAGGCCTGGGATGAGAGCACTGGGGATCCTGAACCTTGACCCAGGTCAAAACGTGGAGAGGGGGTTAGGTGTTATGAGTGGAAATTATGAGACACACACAGAATGTGCAATGACAGAGCCATTGCCTCACACTATCTCCATTCCCATGACACTGTCTATTCTGTTCTGCTTGCTGTGTGTTGCTGCTGCCCTAATTGTTCCTGCTGCTGTTTTCCAGGCTCTCCTTGCTTGCTGACTCAAACCCCTCCTACCTGGAAGTGACATCAGGCTCTCCCTGCTTGCTGACTCAAAACCCTCCTACCTGGAAGTGACATCAGGTACACTGGACCGGTACTTAAAAGGCTCATCTGCGGCATTCTGCACCATGGGTGTGCGCCAAAGGAGTGCACCCAAGGAGCAGGATGTGCTTTTTGCGTGAGCTCCTTGGAGTGACTCCTGGGGCATTAGGTATTTTATTTATTTTATTTATTTAGACAGTTTTGTATCCTGCCTTATCCTTCAATCAAAGCGGTCACAACACAATTGGGGGATACATTTAACACGTGGGGATATGAGACACATACACTAATACTTACAGGGAACATGGGCAATGGAGGGTTAAGTGGCTTGCCCAAGACCACAAGGAGCATCTGTGGGACTAGAAACCCCAGTCCTTCCGGCCCAAGGTTGCTGTCCTCTAGTGGGATTTGAACCCCCGACCTTCCGGCCTGAAGTACCTTGCCCCAACCACTAGGCTACTCCTCCCTCCTCCAGTCAGGTATGGCTATACCTGACTGTTCCCACTAGGCTCATGTGACCTGCCATCTCCTTGTATGTAACCTGCCTTTGTTTGATATTACTTACTGCAACAGGTCTGTGTCCTACTACCTCCATGGCCTTAATTCCTGTCCTTTGGGGCTGGCGTCCCATCTGTACGCCGCCCTCTGTACTTGGCTCTACTCACGTATCTGTGAACTTGATACCTTGCCCTATATTAACCTCTCCCCCACCCTCCTCAACCATTCTCTCTCTTTATCTGTTCCTAGCTCTACTAAATTGCCATGCACTCAGGGCAAAAACACTTCTCATTCATGATCTCCTGGAATGCTATGATCTTGACCTTCTATTCTCGACATAGATGTTGTTAATGAGGAAGAGGATCCCCTCCTTCACTGATGTCTCCCACTTAGCTATGTTGTCTTCTTAGCCCCTAGACTGGGCCGTGTTGGGAGGGGTTGCCCTTCTGACATGATCCACAATCCCCCTCTCGCTGGTATCCTCCCCCTCTTTATCTTATTCAGAGGCCCTTCTTGTTCGCCTCGATGGCTCTCCACCCACCTATTTTTTTCTAGTCTATGCACCTCCTGCTATGTGCCTACATCTTTGGGGCTCCTTACTTCACTCCCTCTTCGATGTTTCCCTTCTCTATCCTCAACTCATTGTTTTGAGTGACTTTAATGTCCATTACTCTTCCCCCACAAAAGCTCGTGATAGAACTTTATGTCAATTACTCTCTGACCTGGCCCTTCATAAGCACATATCATTTCCCACCAATTCCACAGGCCATACCCTTGATTTGATCCTCTCTTCCCCTACCATCTCCCCTGATCTTTCCTCCCTCACTTCATTTTCCATTCCATGGTCTGATCATCTCTGTATTCTCTTCTCCTTTTGGTATTTCCTTGTCTCACCTTCTTTCTCCTGTAGCTCCTCTCACTCATTGGCTCCGGTGTATTCCTGCAGTCTCTCTCCTGCAACCATTGACCGTTTTCATACAGCTCATTCTCTATTTCCTCCGGATTTCACCTCTCTTCCTGTTGACTCCCAGGTTGATCTTTGGTTTTCCTCTCTCTCTGCTGCCATAGATTTAGTTGCCCCTCTCCACCCTCTTCAAAGAAATCCCAGGCATAATCACCCATGGTTTCACTCAGGACTTCTTCTTCACTACAGCCAGCTCCGTCGTACTGAATGTCAGTGGCGCAAGAACCCCTCTCCGATTACTCTTCATGATTATAAGCTGGCCCATCAATACTATCATTCCCAAGTTAACCTAGCCAAAGGTAACTACTACTCAAATCTTATATCCACTTTTGCCAACTCCCCCCGCCACCTGTACTCGGTACTTTCATCACTCTCCAAGCCCTACATTAGTTCATTCTCTTCTACTGATTCTCTATACCTCCCCTTGTCATAGCACATTGTGGACTATTTTAGTTCCAAGGTCTCCATCCTACATGCCTGCTTTCTAAAATGTCCCCCACCCCTCTCTCTCTTACCGCCCTCACCTCCTCTTGAGCCCCCTAATGCAGAGACGTCCACTGAGTTTTCTAACTCTGCCTTGTTTCACACTTGGTTGTCTATTTCCCTGATTACCTCAGCCGAACTCTTTAAAGTCCTTACTTCTTCCCATAAGTCAACCACTACAACCAATTCCATTCCTTCTTCTTGGATTTCCATTGCTGTTCTTACCCTGTTTCCATTTGTCTTATCTATTCTTAACAACAGCCTTACCTCTGGGGTTTTTCCATCTCCTTGGAAACATGCCATTGTTCATCTGCTGTTGAAAAACTCTTCCCTTGGCCCTTCCTCCCCGTCTAATTACCAGCCTGTCTCCACGCTTCCTTTCCTCTCAAAACTCCTTGAGAAACTAGTTTTTGCACAACTTTCTTCTCACTTGAATTGTACTCTAGATCTGTACCCCCATCAATCCGGTTTCTGCTTGGGTTATAACACTGAAACTGTCCTTATTTCTTTGTGTTGATATCTCAGTGGCAGTTTCCCTAGATCTTTCTGCAGCGTTTGACCATGTTGATAACTCTTCCTTGCTTTCTCGACTATATGATCTTGGGGTTAGAGGCACTGTCTTTCGGTGGTTTCACTTTTTTCTCATGCAGCATTTTTTTTCTGTTTTGGGTGGTAATACATCATCCGCTTCATTTCTCCTACATCGTGATGTACCTCAGGGTTCTGTTCTTGTACCTCTTCTGCTCAATATTTTCATGATCCCCCTAGCCCTTCTCGTCCAGCACATGGTATCTTGGCCCATTACTATGCCAACAATGTCATCTTCCTACACCATATTAGTCCAACTGCCCATGACATTGCTCCCCTTAATAGCTGCTTTTCTGCTGTTTCTAACTGGTTATCCAATAATTTCCTTCATTTGAATTCTAGCAAATCAGCAGCTATTTGGTTCACTTTTGGAAGCTTCCCTCTCCCCTTGGTCCCCTCCCTCACTGGTTCTCCCTTTCTTCTGGTATTTGGATCTTATTTTGAACCCAGCACTGTCCTTTCAGGCTCATCTGTCCTCCTTATCTTGTCATTGTTTTTTATCACTCTGCCAAATACGTGTTATCCGGCCTTTCTCTCACCTCATTCCATTACTACCCTGTTAATTTCTTTAGTCATATCCAAAATTGACTATTGTAATATTACTTACCTAGGTTTACCTCAGTACCAGCTCCACTGTTTGCAATTAATTCAAAATATTGCTATTCGTATCCTGTCTTATGCTTCAAGATTTTACCACATTACACCACTCCTCATCTATCACCATTGACTCCCAGTGCAGTTCTGTTTTCAGTTCAAGTTACTTATTCTGGTGCATTATATACTGGTCTCCCCTATTATCTTTCAAATTCCTTAATCCCTCATGCTCCTTACTATGTCCTCCATGAGATTCACATTAACCATTTGTACTTCCCCTCTGCTTCACAAGCTCATTTATCATCCACCCATTCCTCTGCTTTCTATATCCTTGGTCCCACTTTATGGAACTCTCTCCCCTCTACCCTCAGACTAGAAGCATCCTATACAAAATTCAAATCTCTCCTAAAGACTCACCTCTTCAACATGGCATTTAACCTTGCCACAGAACATTGTCTGAAGCCGAGTGTAAGACAATATACAGAGGTCAGATGACTGCCTGTCCAGTGTAATCACCTGACTGCACTACAAATGAGAATCCAGGTCATAGGGCAGCAGGTGAGCTTGCCATGAAGCAGTCATTGAACAAGACAGAGCTTACTGAGTCACTGAGTGCTGCCTGGAAGTGCATCTTAATGCCAGACCACCCCGCCAAATGGTCCACAACATGCTGGACAGATGTTGTCTGGTGAGAAGGAACAAGAACAGGCACATCAGGTAGAGATGCCCACCGACAATATAATACCACCCCTCTAAGGGCTGCCCAATGAGGGTACGAAGCCAACATGCACACTACCAACATACATGGAACAGGGGACACAATGAATCAATGAGCACACATAGTATCAGTCACAATCAAGAAAGCAATGTATGCACACAATCCTTGGGGAACACACAGGCAATGACAAATATGTCAGATCTGCACATGTGCTGAAAGGGTTGGCAAAGTCACACAGAAGGGGATGTAGACTGTAGCACATTGTGACCCTTGGAGCCAAAAAACAAATGACCTGCATCAGCAACGTCACATTCGCTGCGGAGAGTCACTGGCTATTAGCAGTTGCCATGTCACAGTGCATGATTGGACACCCCGTAGCAAACGACAGAGTGGTTGTTATAGAGGCGTGTAATGCTTGGTCCCTGTGGCCGTGATCTGCCACCACAGGATATGTCCACAGCCATGCACCCCTACCGAGCATTGCCCTACAGGTGGCAATGGCAAAAGTCTCTATGGCCAGGGCACATTGCCAGGTGCAGTGGCAGTGCCCAGTGTCTGTCTCCCTGATGAGAAGGCCCTGTACAGTAGATGCACACCAGCTCTGGCTCCCATTGGCAGACATCCATGGTGTGCCATATCCCAGCTCAGCAGAGCACCTGTCACCAAGTGCTGCCACTGTGCCTCCCAGTATACCTATGTTTGGGGCCAAAAACAGGGATGCTGCCACTGTGGTGACATCATGAGCCAATGGGGGGGTCATGCATTGCCATGGACAAAAGCAGTGGTAGGAAAATATGAACCCCAGACCCCTGTATCTCATGCATGTGCCCTAACCACTAGTCCATGCAATACTGGGAATCCAACCATGTGTGGTGTGCTATGAGACCAAAGCTGTAAACAGCTGGAGACTGGTGCTATGAAGAGAGAGCCTGCACAGTGAGTGTCCTCCAGCACCAGCACCTCTTAGGAGATATATGTTGTACATTGTATCCCAATTCCAAGCGCCGATCATCGGGCACTGTCATAGTGCCTCCCAGCGCACTTATGTTTGGGACCAAAAACAAGGATGCTGCCACTACAGCGACATCAGGGGCCATGGGGGAGGGGGATCATGCATTGCCATGAACAAAAAGCAATGGTAGTGGGATACAAACTCCAGACCCCTGTATCCTACGCATCTGCCCTAACCACTCGGCCATGTAATACTGGGAAGCCAACAGTTTGTGATGTTCTATGAAGCCGATGCTGTGAACGGCCGGTGACCAGCATTGTGATGAGATGGCCCACACAGTGAGCACAGATCAGCACCGGCGCCTATTAGGAGATGCCTATTTTGTGCTGTATCCCTGTAAATCATGGAGACAATCTCCAAACATTGCTATAGCACTGGACAATATACCTATGCCTCTCAATGGAGTCAGCCTAAGTCCCATGATCTCCCTCAATATGGGAACACATGCAAGCACTGGAGACAATGTGAACTGGACACATATTTCTATCTGGAGCACAGACATGTGGTGGTGGATGTTTGTGGTTGCTGCACACCTTCCTCAGAAAGAGGAAGGGTGTGCTCATGTGGGTTGATCACCCTCAGCATCAATGAAACATATGGGCTAGAGGGGCCATGGGCCTCCCATGTCATGGTTCATAGTCCAGTCATGCAGTGAGTGCTGCAGGACCACCCTGCTGTTTGCGGGACTCATTTAGGCACAATGCAGTCTCATAAAACAGTGCAGCAAACTGACCTGCAGTGGCAATTAGGGAGGGACTGTGGCCCACTGTGCAGATGCAGTTGATGTTGAGCACTGTCAGATCCCATTGCTTAGAGAAGCACCATGATTGATGATAAATGGAGCAAGGACTGCTCAGCATGGGGAATGTGGACAGGATCAGGGGACTGCTCCCATGGGTGGGAACCGTAGTGGTGATGACTGTAGTATCCCGGTCAAGCACAGCTACTGCAGCCACCCTCTGCCTGTCCACCTCTGTAGACATTGGGGTTGCAGAGAAAAAGGAGAGGTTGCCCCCATTGGTGGGGACAGGCATGAAGAGTTCTGTGAGATCTCAGCCAGATACTGCCACACAGGCCAGCCTCTGGCCACCTCTCAACATATTTTCTGAAACACACAGGCAGGCCATCCTCATCGGCATCTCTGGGATGGCCTCACACTCATAGGGTGCCAGCAATGGATGCAACTGTGTCAACCACCGCCCCACCATGTGAGCACTCCCAGCTGCATCTCATCATATGGTTAAACATAGCCACCATGATGGTGTGGCTGCAGTGCTCACAGCATGGGGATGAGGCAGATAGTTCAGGGAGGGCCTAGTCTGACCTGGGCTGGGGCTGTATCACTGTGGCTACACCATATGCCTAGCAAGTTTGCTGCTTTGGCAGCCACAGATCCACATATCTATCAGGGTGATAGATATCCCTTTGCAATCCCAGCAGCATGGGGACCAAGTGAGCCCCTGGCCAGGCATTGTTCATGACCTACAGCTCTATGCATCACCTCCACATTATTTACACAGTCTCTAGGTGACACAATCATCTGCACCCATGATGTATTGCACTGACACAGATGCCACAGTGTCTGTCAGTGGTAGAGCAGCCAGGGATGTCTTCAGGGCACAGGGAGTGACTGTAGGAAGATGTGGCCTGGTGTGGCAGACCAGCACTGGGACACAGCTGCCACTATCTCCGATGTCAGGACCCACCAGGGCATGAGCATGGATGGCCATGGCTCACTGCTACCAAGCCACAGGGTGGCAACTGTGTTGGGCCTGACACATGTCACCGATGTGCACAGGGCCAAGTGTTGTCCCTACTTGTCTGTACATACATACCCTGGCCTAAGGGATGCCCAGCCCCACCCACTGTCATGGCCAGTCATTTGCTGATGTGTCTGGACACCTAGACCATGCAGCAGCAGAGATCCCCATGCCAACACCTGCTCCATGTTTGCCATCTACCTTCCCCCATCCCCCTGTGGCACATACAGTATGTCAGTACTGCAGCCTACACCATATCTGTGGCACCAGATGTGGCCATGTCACTGCATGGAGCACTGGGCCAGGCTAGAGGGGCCATGGGCACATTTTCTATTTCCACAAAGACCTGGCCCTGCGGGAACTGTGTCAGTGCCCACAGAGGTATCGGGCCACCATATTGACACAGTCATTGCGGTACCCATCCAGATATGGCAGCAGTTATGGTAGATAGATTGACAGCGGAGGGACATCACTGAATAGTTCGTGATGGAGGCCCATATTGGCGACCTCCCAGTCCTAGGTCTGAGTGAGCAGAGAGTCTAGGAGAAGCAGGGGACGCACTCTGGATTACAAGAGGTGGCATGTGACTCACACATAAGGCTAGCCAAGGCAGACCAGTCACGTTACTATGGTGTCTTTGAGAAAGGAAAAATTACAGGTCTCCAGAACTATGAGCAAGACTCTCCATAGTCTCTGCATATGAGTGTATTTTACTGGGACATCCAAAGCTCGCTATTCAAAGGCCATTTACATGGTTTACAGCCTAGTAGACTGTAATTGCCTGAGATGGAGATATTCAATGGCGCATACACAAGTAGTGCCTTTTAATATCACCATCTATGTCCCCCTACGTGCCCCAATGCTATCCGGCTAGCATCGGGGAGTTTTGGGGGCGTTCTGGGGCAGAGCAGAGGCAGGGGCATGAGATAACTGGGTAGCAGTGAAATTACAAGCTGCCCGGTTTGCTTTTGGCAGCTTCTGGTTTGTGCAGCGATATCCTGATGTTCAATGCCGGGGCTGCATATGACCCCGGCATATATATCCGGGTTTAAGGGTCAGCAGGCAGAGCTATGCACCGACACAGCGCATAGCCTGCCCAGAAGAATATCGGGCCCCTAGTGCACTGAATCTGCCACCCCCTTGTTTTGTCAATCAGTTGCCTCTATGATTACTGTTTCTTTTCCTGCTTGCCTATCTCAGTGCTGAAGATGTTCACAGTGAGCTAACGTACTCTATTGCTTTACAAAACCAGATATTGATATTAGAGTCATGAAAGGAAAGGAACATTATGTAATACATTGAAGAAATAGTTTCTGTCATGAACTAAGGCAGACTCTTTCTTAGCTCAGATCCCAGTTACATCCGATATGACTTCACCCTCCTTCCCCTAACAAATGCAGGCCAAGGAAATGAGCTGTCCTTGGGCCTCTACAGAAACAACGATGCTCAGAATGAATGTGTGATGGTCACCCATTGCCAAACTGCTATCTTTTAAAGGGCCCAACTGTTCCCAAAACGTAACTGCTTAACACCTCTTTGAAGAACAACCAGCTGCATGAACATTCTGCCACTCTCATTCACCCCCTTCCTTTCTCACACGTCTCCCCGCTAGTTCCCAGGGAAGTTGCCCGTCAGCTATAAACCAATCTCTGACCAGGCAAAAGTGTCAGCATATCCCCTAGCCCCCTTAGTTTCACGCCTACCCCTAGCCTAGAAAAAAGGTGTCAGAAGACTTGTATTCTGGAGAAGGGTGGGTCACTCCCTTTGATAGCTTGTGGTCCCCTGTAGCAACAAAGAGTTCTATAAAAACATACGAGGGGTGTCTGATATTAAAGGTATAGGCCGAAATTACACTAACATTTGTATTTAAAGAAATTATTCAATACATTCCACCAAAGACTACATACTTTTGTTTACTTCACATAATCGCCGTAAACACTGAGACATTTATCCCAGCGTGACACATTCGTTTGAACATCCCTTCATGGTACAGTTGCGTGTCAAGTTGCTTGAAGTACTCTATAACAGTGTCTTGCAATTCCTCCTGATCCGCAAAGCGTTTCCCCGCCAATAATTTCTTCAAAGGTCCGAATAAATGAAAATCCGAAGGGGCTAAGTCCGGACATTGCATATAGCCATAAGACGGAAAAGGCCAGGACGATTACGCAAAGGAGTTAAACTTCTGCACGACGGCGCAAGACCCCCACATCAAAACAAACCAATCTGTGGTTGACACAGCGAAAGTGGGAGGTCCTGCTACATCCTCTGGATAGTCCGGACTTAGCCCTTTTGGATTTTCATTTATTCGGACCTTTGAAGAAATTATTGGCGGGGAAACGCTTTGCGGATCAGGAGGAATTGCAAGACACCGTTATAGACTACTTCAAGCAACTTGACAAGCAACTGTACCGTGAAGGGATGTTCAAACTAGTGTCACGCTGGGATAAATGTCTCAATGTTTACGGCGATTATGTGGAGAAGTAAACAAAAGTATGTAGTTTTTGGTGGAATGTATTGAATAATTTCTTTAAATACAAATGTTAGTGTAATTTTGGCCTATACTTTTAATATCGGACACCCCTCGTATATTTCTGCTTTGGTGCTATACATTGCCTTGTGAAAGTATACATCCCCTCGGTGTTTGTCCTGTTTTGTCGCATTACAACCTGGAATTAAAATGGAGTTTTGGGGGTTAGCATCATGTGATTTACACAGCATATCTACCACTTTGAAGGTTCAAAATAGCCTTTATTGTGACACAAACAATAATTAAGACAAAAAGAAAAATAAATCAGGAGTGTGCATAGGTACCCCCCCCCTTCCCCCAAAATCAATACCTTGTAGAGCCACTTTTTGCTGCAATTACAGCTGCAAGTCTTTTGGGGTATGTCTCTATTACCTTAGCACATCTAGCCACTGGGATTTTTACCCAGTCCTCAAGGCAAAACTGCTCCAACTCCTTCAGGTTAGATGGGTTGCACTGGTGTACAGCAATCTTCAAGTTATGCCACAGATTCTCAATTGGATTGAGCTCTGGGCTTTGACTAGGCCATTCCAAGACATTTAAATGTTTCCCTTTAAACTACTCCAGTGTCGCTTTAGCAGTATGTTTAAGGTCATTGTCCTGCTGGAAGGTGAACTTTCGTCTCAGTCTCAAATTTCTGGCAGATTGAAACAGGTTTCCCTCAGTAATTGCCCTGTATTTAGTGCCATCCATCGTTCCTTTAATCCTGACCAGATTACCTGTCCCTGATGACGAAAAACATCCCCACAGCATGATTCTACTACCGCCATGTTTCACTGTGGGAATGGTGTTCTCAAGGTGAAGGGAAGTGTTGGGTTTGCGCCACACATGGTGTTTCCCATGATGGCCAAATAGTTCAATTTTTGTTTCATCTGACCAGAGAACCTTCTTCCATGTGTTTGGGGAGTCCTCCATATGCTGTATGCAAACTCCAAGCGTGTTTTCTTATTTCTTTCTTTAAGCAATGACATTTTTCTGGCCACTCTTCCATAAAGCCTCACTCTGTGGAGTGTATGGCTTAAAGTGATCCTATGGAAAGATACTTCTATCTCCGCTGTGGATCTTTCCAGTTCCTTCAGCGTTATCCTTAGTGTCTATATGGCATCTCTGATTAATGCTCTCCTTGCCCGATCTGTGGGCAGCCTTCTCTTCTCAGGTTTGTAGTGGTGCCATATTCTTTCTATTTTGTTATAATGGATTTAATAATGCTCTGTGGAATATTCAGAATTTGGGATATTTTTTATAACCCAACTCTGATCTATACTTCTCCAAAACTTTATCTCTGACTTGTTTGGAGTTCTCCTTGGTTTTCATGTTGTTTGCTTAGTGGTACTGCAGAGTCAGGGGCCTTTCAGAACAGGTATATTGATACAGGCATCATATGACAGATTATGTGACACTGATTGCACACAGGTGGACTCCAATAAACTATTATGTGACTTCTGAGGTTAATTGGTTGGACCAGATCTTATTTAGGGGTTTCATAGCAAAAGGAATGAATATATACAGGGTGGCCCAAAAAAAGTGAGAACATCTCGTAAATTAAAAGCTTAAATAGTTTACTTATTTACCTTTTTTAGCTATATAACATCTTTATTTCAACAATTTCTGGTCCCCGTCTTTTTTTTTTAATTTGTCAATCGTTTACATCTGTCTTTTTTGAATTTTTAAATAGCTTATATGCTATGAGATGTTCTCGCTTTTTTTGGGCCACCCTGTATATACTCACAACTTTTCAGTTTTTACTTGTTTTTTTATATATATACAAGGTATTTTATTGTCATTCCACTTCATCAATTTGGACTAGATTGTTAGATCTATTACCTAACATCCAAATGAACCTCCATTTTCATTCCAGGTTGTACAGTAATGCAACAAAACAGGACAGAAACCAAGGGGATAAATACTTTCACAAGGCACTCTAGATAAAGAATAAATGTGTATTCTGCATGTCAGGTGGTTTCATGTATTTGTATTCTCCGCTGAAGAATGGACCTGAGAGAGGCTTAGCCAGGCTTCCATCGACATCCTCCCAGCCACTCCCATTTTCATTCTACCTGTGAGTGATATATGTGTTCCAGGCACACATGTAGTGATTAGATGACATCATGGGACCTATTCACATGGGCCTGGGTCATATACATGCTAATCTGGGGAAAGTGGGGGAACACTGTGATGTAGGTGAGGTGTGCTCATGGCAGGGTGACACACCTCTGCTGTCAGAGACCCCTGACAGTGCTGATGGCAGACAGGACTGTGCAGCTGACACAGCCACAGCCACATCACACATACATGCATTCTCACCACATTACATGACCCATTCTCCCTGTGCATCTGCTGCACTGTGGGCACATGCCAGGCATCCCCACCCTATGCAAACTGGAATCTGCTCCCAACTCCGGAGCATGGTGTGACCCAAGGGTACCTCTATCCCTCTCCACCTGTCCCCGTCCACTTGTGAATGTGCCTTACAGTCTCACACACCTGTTCCTCCCTCTCAGCTCTTCCACACATTCCCATCCCTATATGCATGCACCACAGGCTGATGTAACCAGATGAGCCCTGCTATGTCCCACCTAGCAACCACACAGCCCTCATACACAACCTTGGTATGCCAGATCTCATATGCACTCATCACACTGACAACTACACATCCAGTCCCTGCCTCTGCTTCATCACATCACAGGACCTCTGCAGACCTGATAATAGTCTCTGCTACCTGTCCTAACAGGGGGTGGCTGCTGTTCACACAGTACGTGCCATGATGCGTGCCCACCTCTTGGGGGCCATTCTCTATTGGGAGGAACAATGCAAAACATGCATGTGATCTGCAAGCTGCATGGGGAGGAGTGACACTCCCATGGTGGTGTGACTGTGTATGGCACTGATGTGCACCAACCCATTACAGGGGCCATGTCACCAACACATTCCCCAGCACTGTGTCAACAAAACATATCTCAGATCCCCTGTTCCACATGACAGCCTGTGTTATATGTCAGTAAGGTTGGCAGGATATGTGTGTGTCATTGCCACCAATGGGGGATGGCAGATAAGCCCTGTAATCAGTTGGTTAGCACAGCATGACTTCACCAGGTGTGGGTATGGGTCCTGGCAACATTGTAACCTTGGGGAATGATATGTGTCCCCCAATGACACAGCTGCACTACTGATTGTAAAACACATTACTGGTGTCACCCACCTACTTACCACGGAGGCGAAAGGCCTGGGGCTTCAGTGAGGCTCCTCCTATGTAGCAGGGACTAGTGGTGCCCCCTGGGAGTTGAAGTCCCAATAGCTATTCAATAAGAGTGTAGTCGTGGACGAGTAGCTATGCTTATAAAGAAGTATGTATTTCCCTTCCCGGGAGAACTTTTGCAAACAGGAGTCATAAAGGAAAGTAAACCATGCTTCTGGTACAACAGAAAAAAGGTATTACAAAATGACAAAGGAAATGCTTCTTTTCAGCTTTAAGGAAACAAAAGTGAAAAACAGGCTTTTTATGTCACAAAAGCTGTAGAGTGAAATCTGTGCCCTTGCACAGATTTCTCTTTTGCAGGCTTTTCTTATGCTTCAACAGAAAGAGGTTACACTATCTGAAAACACCAGTGTACAGTCCATCTGGAAATCCTCTGAGATTTCTCCACAGAAATTACAGTCCATGTCCTCATGAGCTTCCTTGCTATTATTTGTTATAGGGCTGTAACTTGTATCAGTGTTTAGCAATCCCTCCTCTTCCTGGTAAGGGCTTCTCTCCCCTCTATTAACGTGGAAAGGCAGGTTACCATGCAATGTGGATTTTCCCTCTAGAGGGCCATACACCTCAGGACTAGTGCAGGTAAAATCCAATGCCCCTCTATTCCAGGGAATTGGCCTTTCCTCAGGCTTAGCTCTGCCTGAACGCTTGCAACCTGGAAGCTGGAAACTTTTCTCCCTTTCACTTCCCCTCACAGGACGTCTTTCTTTCAGCCAGAAAATCTCTTTTGGATAAGAGCTTCTATTCCCCAGGTACCTGCTCTCGTGGGAGTTCCCTCTCACAGCTCCTCGTTGTTTGCTGCCTGGAATTCCTCTGGGTCCCCACCTGGACTCTGGTTCAGTGCAGCCCAACTCTCTAGCACTAACCTCGGGTAATCCCTCCGGGGCAAACTCCTCTGAGGTGCTGATGGAATCTCGGTCAGAAGCTCTCAGGTATGTATCCTGGTTCTCATATGTTCTGCTCTTCCGTGTTCCTCCTGTATCTGTTTCTACTCTCCTTCCCGTTCTGCTCAAGACTGACCTTATTTTAAGTGCGTCATTCTTTGAACCCCTCATCAGCTCAAGTCCCTGCAGCTGTTCCTGCTCCTCTAATGAGCTATGAGGTAATGCATCTCCGGGGCGTTTACCTATACCCGGTGCTCGTGTTTTGATCGGTTGCTCATAACAACCCCTAGCCATGTGCTTTGAGCTGCCCGTTTTAAAACTGCCCTGCACATTTTCCTCTGTTTTTATAGGCACTATTTGCCTTGCACTATGACACTGGACATCCAAGGGCTACCTTTCATCTTTGACTCATCACTACACATTGAGGGGCTGATGAGCAATATCAGCAGGCAAGACCCCATCACAGTGATAGTTCTATGCCAACGGGCTGTCCCACAGATGGTACACCAGGCTATAGGGTGCATAGCAGTAGATGCATAGGTTGGTGCCCAGGTGCATTGTGGTGATGTATGTTGTGTGACAGCATTCCCTGACCTCTCCAGGTCCCTTCCGCAGTCAGCCACATTTTCATTACATCCACCATTCACAATGCAGTGTCTGTATGGTATTTCAATGGGGGCAGATCTGAGCAGGTGTCTCTGATCACAGCTTTGTATACTTGCTGTTTCCTCAACTGGCTGTGGGGCCACTCTGCAGACCCCTGCCAGTGACAGTACAGATGTGTGGTGACTGCTGCTGCATGGGTGTGATCTGCATGTCTGTCTCTTCCCCCTTTCCAGGTCACATTGATACAGCCTTGGGCCCTGCAACTGCAACTAGCTATGACATGCTAGCAGGGGCTGGGACACCAGTCAGTCAGCTGACCAAGCCTGTATGCTGTGCAAGCTCCATGACAGAGGACATCCAAGAGAACACAGAGCTTGACTCTCTGTACCAGTCTTCTGAGAAAGCACACTGCAGCCAGACCTACACCTCACCCTCTCAGAGGAATTTGATGACATATGCCTTCACTTCACTCACCACTGCAGGAGGCCAGTGGATCCTGGGAGACACTAGCAGCACTGCAAGTAGATGTTCAGAAGGCCCATCTCGATGCAGATAAGGAAACTACCAGGCACCATCCTGTGTTTGTGCTCAGGGTTTCATCCTCAGGGCATCCAGGAGGACCTGTCAGCGCACAGCAGTGGCATCAAGGCACAGCTGACAGGTGTGTTCTGCATACATGTGTGCACAGTGTGATATTGCTACTTGGTATGACAGGGAACATGCAGGTTGGTGATGGCCACACATTGTACCAGTGCAACCTGATGGCTGCCACTGACAGGTGATGCACTTCGGGGCATGCCAGGTGAAGGTAAGCATGCCTGCTACATTGGTCATTACTCTAAGCCTACAGCTAGACGCATGCCCCTGTTCATGGCAGCTATTCACAACTTACCATGTGCTCTACTGTCACTCTCAGTGGCACTCCCATGTCCACAGATGTGCCAGTGATGCCTGTCTTGAGGTCCCCCTACATACTGTGTTCCGCAGACAGGGAGGCAGTGGACAGTTGTTGGAGGCATCTGTACAGGAGAAGAGGCAGCTCATAGTTTGTAGCACATACCACTGTCACATACCACTGTCAGGAGATGGCTCAGGGAGTGACCAGGGCCACCTGGGGGACCCTTGCAGGCCAGGAGCACCATGGTGGTTATCCTCACCATGGCAGCTGCAGATATGCCTTGGGTACATGGGGTGGTACTTCCGAAGTGTACCACTGTGACAGATGACAGGGGTGTTGACTCATGCTCAGCCATGGTCTTTGTTCCCTACCTTTGTACCCCTTGGCCACATGGTTGTTGGCAGTCATGCTTTCGGTATCAGGTCCTATACCTCCTCACATTGTCCACATATGCACTGGGCACAATTGGGATCTCACAATGCTCAGGTTCACTCTGTCCTTTCAAGTAACATATGTCTCTGTGTGAGCACCTACCCAAGAGGGGACTTTTTATATTGGGCAACAGTATGACCAGGTTGTTCTCCACAATGTGCGCAGATCTGCACCAGTCCATGATATGTGTGGAACAGAGGCTGTAGCAGATGCAGGGAGGCATTAAACAATAGCTGGGGGATCTTGTGGATGTGGTGAGCGGTGGCTTTATCAAAATGAATCAGAATCTTCAAGCCCGCCTAGCTGCCTGACTCCTGCAGCCCCAGCAACAGCCCCAGAGGGAGGTGCAAGCAAGCCCTAGCTACCAGCAACAACCAGGGAGGGGCCATCACAGACCAGGAAAAAAAGGCCAAGGTCCAGACACAGCAATACCTTCCATTGCACATGTCCCTCACCTTAGTATGGTTGTTGTATATTGCTGGTCACACCTGTTTAACTGACTCCGCAACTACAGGCCTGGCAAATCATGATGGGTTCTTGCAGCCAGGGGCTAGGACATGGATGTTCACATTGTGTTTGCAAGCTGGTATCAGACAGCTGGGCATGCATCCATGGTCAGGCATTCTCAGGGCATTACTCAGACATACAGCATACATCATTGGGAACATGTGTGTATGAGGGGGTTGATATATCATTGGCTTGGTGACAGACACCAAGTGCTATGAGTGTGCAAGCATCTATTTTGATTTACTCAATATATTCCCCCTGAACTCCACATACTTTTGCCTCATTGCTCTCACCTCTCCTGGCCATCCCGGGGAGGGTCCAGAACCTGTCAGTCCCCCTCCCCATTATGACTGCTGCAGGACAATATGTACAGATGGGAGCCACCTGACACTAAGAACTGAGCTGCATCCGATGATGATGGCAGTGACTAAGTGGATCTCTCTCCTCCTTTGGGGCAACCCAGCAAGGTATTCTGTAACCATTGTTAATCATTGGTGACCACCAGCACACTGACATCATGTGAGACACATCCTGCAGACCACTGTGGGACTCTTATCCAATCAATGGTGCCACCTAAGATAATGTAACACCATACTTGGACATGCAGGGGTACCACAGATGGTGGTCACACTGGCATTAGTGGGTGCTGACACACATCATGTGGCATCTATTGATTGTCTACCTGGACTGCCAGGTGACTATTCCTCTGTACTTCCCATTTTGTGCTGAGGACCCTGACATCGGACATTGTTCTCTCATGCACACATACTATTGTTGTTTCCATGTTCATCACTGGATTCTGTCAACACACTGTTGGGTCTGAATCCTGTTTAACACCAGTGTACTTGTGTGTGACAGTCTTGAGTGTGTCATTGGCTGTGATATGTAAGGCACACCCATACATGCTGTGTCAATGTGCCATCACAGACAGGTCTGTGGCCAGTGGCTTGCTAATTCATGGCTGTGACATGGCAGGCCACAGGATGTCTGACCAGAAATTGGGGGCATCCTCTGCAGATGCATGATATGTACCTCTTCCCCACCTCTGTGCATTTCACATGTGTCCATTGGTATATTTGGTCTCACAGATATGGTACCTGGTGGAGTCAATGCACACTGTTCTGACCTCTCCCTTTGGATACCTCAACTGACAACATGACTCACCACCGACACCCGGATGTGTGCCAATCTTACACCACAACTCATCCTATATCATATGTTCGTTCACACTGTGACAGGCCCTGTGGGATGTGCATGCACAGTGCCTTTTTGGTCTCTTTGCCTTTTGTAGCTGTCACATCATATGACTGGACCCTGACCTATTGAATCCAACACATGGCTCTGTGTCCATCAGCATTAGAACCTGTAATCTCTCATTAGCATCTATGGCCTTATGAGCACATACATGGTGGACAGATGGGGCCAGCACTGCAGGTGCTGGTTCCCAGTCATGCAGTTGGTTGGTGTCTGGGACAGATGCACTCCACTGTCACCACCACCCTGGGAATCAGCAATGCCACAGCACAGATGGGCCCACCAGCATGGAGGGTAAGCTGGGTCATCCTTTGGCACAGAGTGTAGCTGTGAGGTATAGTTCCCTGTGCATCCAACCCCCTTGCCCAGGCACAGTTACAGTGATGTCTGACTAACATTACATCCATGCCTGTAGACCCCTCTGACCATCCCACTCTACAGCCACATGGTTGATTAGGACAACATTTGATACTTCTCTGCATTGGTCACTCCAACCATATCCAGATTGTATCCTTGGGTGGGTGGGTGTATTGTTGGCTACTGTCTCCTTATTGTTGTATTAAGTTTTACACATTAAGTGTGCCAATATGTTCTGTGCCTGGGCATAGTGAACAGACTGATTTGGTTCAGGGCACTATGTCTCAGTCAAGGGCTGGTACAGTCATGGTCATTATATCAAATGGATTGGTAATTTGGAACTGGTTGAACTGACAACATTTAGGGCATCACTGTGATATTGGATTGATATTGGGTCCATGGATGGAACACCATGGACCCAGCCATTCTCCATCACAATCTACCCTTCACATTGCCACAGTCAACACCAGTGCACTGTCTACAGGCAAGGTTCTAGTGTCAACTGTGTTGAACCAGTTCAGGCTAACATCTTGGATATCAACAGTCATCTCATTGGTCCTTCCACCCTACCCCATGACAGAAGATTGATGGGTACAGGGGGCATACATGGTTCAGTTGGCATGAGTTGACACACCTAACAGCTAGATACTTTTTTGGGTCACTGACAGGAACACCTATCAGAGACATATACTGCATGATGTGTGCACGTGGAGATGTTCATTACAGTGACACAGCCCCTTTGTCCCACATCAGGTATTCTAAGGTTGTGGCAACACCTATAAGCAGATATCTGTGGAGTGGCACAATGGTCACTTACAGAGACCTATCTCACCTATCAGCCCATACAGTCCTTATGGACTGAGTCTCTGTGAGATCTACTGCTCCAATACCATCCTTGGCACATATGTTTGGTACCTCCTGGTTCTGTTTTTTTTGGGGCCAGGTAGATCTTGTGGATTCAGTGGCCATGGTCCTACCCTATAGGATTTGGCTTTCATATTTCATCCCCATGCCTGGCTGGTGGGTCCATGGTTTATAATGTCATCTGAGAGGGTGGAGGGTCCTGCTGTTCCATTCCACAACACTCTGGCATATCTAGTGACATTATGACCGTTGGATAGAGACCCATTACTGCTCAGTACCTGAGGTGCATCAGAGTCTTAGCCAATAATGTGCCTTGTGCTCTTCAGATTACCACATCTGTGCTCTCATCAACTGTCCTGAAATGGACAAGGGACCCCTAATTGGGCACTTCTTTACTGGGCAGATGACAAATCAGTGGTCAACTGGTAAGGCTCCAGGAATTGTTCATGGCTGTGGGAGACCGTTCATCACAGAACACCAGCAGTTCCTAACATCAGCTCTTGGTGTGGGATCACTTTAGACAACATTTGGTGCAGAATATGTGCCTCAGTCAGATATGCATATAATGGTGAGTTATCACATGGTGTGGTATGCTAGCAACATCATATATCCTCAGAACCCCCTGGGCCTCATTGCACCCCACTCTTACATGGTGCATCTGCTGCATGCACTTGGCTATGTTGGTGCTTGAGTGACGCCCTCTCCTTCCCTAGCATGCAGACCCAGTATATAATGTGAGGCCATTGCTCTCACAGCAGGGGGGATTCGAGCTACCTATGGTGCAGGGGGGATTTGGGCTTCAATGATCACACACTTGCGGAATTTTCAGCTAGAGACAACATTCAGTTCACAATCAGTAATGGGGGAATCTCTCTTGATCATACCTATTTCTGCACAGATACACACATTGATCGAGGCCCACCCCATATTGACATCTCTCTATGAGACATCCACGTATGATATGGAACTCAGAGACAGACTATCACATCTTGCACAGGCCCAACGGAGCTAAACACTTCTGTGGAACACCACAACATCCTGTTGACAGGCCCACAATGTGGGGGGGAGATAAGAACATAAGATATGCCATACTGGGTCAGACCAAGGTCCATCAAGCCCAGTATCCTGTTTCCAACAGTGGCCAATCTAGGTCATAAGTACCTAGCAGTTTCCCCAAAGGAAAAAAGGTTCTACAGTGCTTGTATTGGGTCAAACAGTGATATCCTGGGTCCCTTTTAATAATGGTTTATGGACCTTTCCTCCAAGACCTTGTCCAAATCTTTTTTAAACCCAGCTACACCAACAGCTTTTACTACATCTTCTGGTAACAAATTCCAGAGTTTGATTACACGTAGAGTGAAAAAATATTTTATCTTTTTAGTCTTTTTTTTTTTTTGTAACATTTTTTTATTCAAATTTTCAAAAACCATACATACATTAAATGGAAAAATTACATACTGTATCTCTTCACATTCGTCTATATCCAACCACAGCTTGCAACAAAACAAGATAAACAGAATAACAAGCAAAAAAAAAAAAAAGCCATAACCAATCCAACCCAGCGTTCCGCCCCGTCGCCAGTGTGAAAAACAGCAAAAATGCTCTAATGTCGTTCCCCAACGTATCTACTCAAAGCGTCCCACTTCTGGCATAGTTTACCTGCATAGGGATGCTTTACTATGTATATTTCTTCATAGCTCTTATGTAGACACAGCAGGTTCCACCAAAGTTCGAAATGCACCTTTTCCAAGTTCTTCCAATGTGTCAGAATGACCTTTAAAGCCAAATTTAACATAAGATCCAACAGTTGGCTATCCGGTTTAGGCAGCTTTGGCCTGATCATCATGGATTTGAAAACTACTATCTGATATGTGATCGGAACCTGTATGGCCAGTATACTTGACACACGCTGCCAAACCCTACTCCAAAATATCTGTAGCTGATCACAATAAAAGAGCATATGGGCTAACGTTCCAATGGCTGTATTACAGGACCAGCAGTGATTCCCATCCTGCTTTGCCCATTTCATCTTTCGTAGTGGAGTGAGGTAAGCGCGATGTGCCAGGAAGTACATAGATTGTGTTAGAGATGCAGCTCTAGTAATTCGTATTTGATATTCCCAAAAAGTGCTCCATTGCTCCGTAGGCAAACAATCCCCTGTGTCATCAAGCCATGCCGACTGTACTTTCACACATTCTTTCTCCCCTTGCGATCGAAACAATACCAGAAATTTTGACACGACCCGTGTGCCCTCTTGTATCTCACGAAGTTTTTGCAACAGTGGCCATCCCGGCCTCATCAATACAGGGGATACACCCGCTCTACTCAGACAATGTCTAAGCTGGCACCATTGAAAATAGCAGGTATGTGGTAGTCCGAACTCCGTCCTCATCCTTCCAAAGGTCTTGAACTCTTTCCCCAGCATCAATTGCCCAAGTGTCCCAATGCTATGCTCTATCCACTTCTTCCATCTCATTGGCTTCCCATCTATACAAAACCTTGGATTCATCCATATGGGCATTTCCATCAAAAAGATGTCACCATCTTCAATACACTTTGCAATACTCCTACAGGCTTGCTGCGTTGCCCCCACTACTACATTCTGTGGCTTACCCGGAATCTGTGTCATCCCTACCATCATCCAAGTCTGCAAAGGGGCATTCATAGCTTGTTCAACCTTTAGCCACCTAGGTCCACTCTCTTCGTTCTCCACTGCAGTCCATTGTGAACCCTGTCGCAGTAACGAGGCCAAATGCAACCACTCAACATCTGGAAAATGAACTCCTCCTTTGTCCTTTGGCAGTTTAATTTCCATGCAGCAATCCGAGGGACCCTACTGCTCCATAAGAAAGACACCATCATACTGTTTATCTGTTTGTAGAAACTCTGAGAGAACAGTACTGGGATCATACTCAGAATGTAGCTGATCTTGGGAACCAGCACCATTTTTATGGTTTCCAACCGCCCCCACCAGGTTAAATGCAGTGGGGTCCATTTATTAATACAATCACTAACCACTTTTTTACAAGCGTTCATGTTAAGGTGCAATGTCTCCTGAATAGTAGAGCCATAGACCACTTCCAGGTATTTGAAGGACGATGGCACAAATTGAAAAGGATAAGCTTGTAACATATCCACAGTTACATGTTTATTCATAGGGACTATTGTTGTCTGCTAGATTTACTTTGTATCCCGATATAGCAGAATAACAATCAATAACTTGTAAGACTGCTGGTAAAGCTTCCGGCCGAAGAAAAAGCAGAAGATCGTCCACATATGCGGACAGTTTACATTGCCCATCTGCAAGCTCCACTCCCACAATACTCTCGTGCTGTCGAATTGCAATCGCCAGCAATTCCAGTGCCAGATTGAAAAGAAGCGGGGATAGAGGGCATCCTTGTCTAGTTCCTCTCTGGAGTTCGAAGGGAGCCGATAAACCAGAGTTAGCTGCAATTCGTGCCGTTGGTTTAGCATATAGTAGTGCTATTCTTTTAAGACACTTCTCTCCAATCCCGAACCATCATAAGGCTTGAAACAAAAAAGACCACTCCAGTCTGTCAAAAGCCTTCTCGGCATCTAATGACAGTCCTATGAGAGGCTCCGACATCTTCTGAGCCGTAAGTAAGAAGTGAGCCAGCAGTCTCCCATTATCTGTGGTAGATCTACCTTGCACAAAGCCACACTGATCTGCATGTATCAGATCATTCAGGACCAGATTTAGTCGATTAGCAAGTACCTTAGCATCGATTTTGTAGTCAGCGTTTAGCAGCGATATGGGCCTATAATTTTCTATTTTCTGCAGGTCTCTCCCTGGCTTCGGATGAATAACTAAAGTGGCTTCTGCCAGTGCTCCTACCTCCGGCTCTGCCTCATATAGGCCATTATAATAAATCTGTAGCATCGGTACGATCAATATCTGGTACTTGTGATATAATTCCAACGGGATACCGTCGGGCCCTGATGCCCTGCCCCGAGCCATCTGCCCAATTGCTTTCCGTATCTCCACTGCTGATACATTCCGCTCCAACTCCTGGATCTGGCTAGCTGGGAGTTTGGGTCCTGCTATTTTAGAGACAAAGTCTGCAAAGGCTTCCTCACTGCAGTCTACTTCCGAGCGATATAATTCCTCATAGAAATCTTTACAGCGCAGCAATATTTGTTCATCTCGTACCAGAAGGTCCCCTCCTGGGTCTTGTAGTGCCGCAATACGCGTCATGTTCCTTCTAGTTTTAAGTAAGTTGGCTAACAGTGAGCCCACTCGGTTACTCTCATGATAATATGTGCTTTGCTGGATACGAACCGCAAAATGTGCCTCCTTATGAAGCATAGTGTTATATCGATATCTCAATCGTTGTAACCTGATCAAAACCATCGGATCAGTTTTCTATGCCAATAGTCGCTCCCCAGCTTTTATCTCCACCTCTAACTCCTCCCGTTCCGTCTTCTTGCTCTTATTATTTCGTATGGTGTACGTGGTGATATGGGCACGGAGCATCACTTTAAAACCTTCCCACCAACCCCATATTGAGGTATCTGAAGGATCATTGTGTTGAAGGTACATCTCTATCACTGTATTTATATAGACCCCAAAGGCCTCATCCAGCAGCAGCGACTTATCAAAGGTCCACCTGGGGGATACCTTCTGAGACTGTCCCGGTTCTAAGACCAGGGAAACCGCAGCATGATCTGACACCGTTCCAGCATGTATTTTTGCTGCCACCACTTGCTTAAGCAGGCCAGCAGAAATCAAAAAGTAATCAATTCTAGTTTGAGTGTCATGCGGCATTGAGTAGAATGTAATTCCATGGCAACACTTCTGAAGAAGCTGGGATCTTCAACTGTTGGCGCATAAATATTCAGGAATGTAACCAAAGTCTGGTCTATTTGTAGTGTAGCTCTGGCCCATCTGCCAGCAGGGTCTGCTTTCGTGTCTTTGAGAGAGGGATTTAGCGTTCTTCGTAGTAATATTAACACTCCTCCTTTCCATCCTGCAGCTGGTGCAACCACTGCTACCTGATATACATTCGATGTTACTTTCCACGATTCTTTCTCCGATAAATGAGTCTCCTATAAATATACTATATCTGCTTTCTTCCGTTGACAATAGGATAGTATTTTCTTTCTTTTTATTGGGTCAGTAATCCCTTTCACATTTAAAGTGAGCACAATCAAGTCAAGTGCCATCTCTGACATTGGGCATGATTATATATGTAAGGGGTCCATTGATTTCTTTGACTACTACTTCTCGCAGCGTGAGCGCTTCACTGGGTTGGATTGGCCAAAACAAACATTCAAACTTTATACATACACATTTCAAGGTGAAAACTACCCCCCGTGCCAGAAAGGAGTTCCTACATCCCCTCCCCCTTGCTGTCCTTCACATTGCATATCTAAATCTGTGCGAAACATCATGGAGAACTACCACAGTTAGTCCCCGAAATTCTATCTAGGTGATGTCCATATCCTTTACATGACCCTCGTCAAGACATTTAGTAATTAAGTCTTAAAGTGGTTCTAACATCAGACACATGACAAGCAATGGTAAAACAGGGGAAACAATTCCACCTAAAACAGAGGCTAAATACATCCATATAGACCCATTCCATTGTCCCTGCAGTATATTTCACACCGCTATCGGAAGCCTACCCCATAGGAGCATAGTCTCTTAGGACTCCATACCACTGTGCTCTTGTAGGAAGGCTCGCAGTTTTTCAGCATCCACAAAATTCCTCATCGTATTGTGCAGCATCACCCGCATGGTTCTCGGGTAATACATGCCGTATCTTGCTTGTACTCTCTGCAGCATGGGCCTACATGCCAGTAGCTCCCTCCTGCGATCCATGGTTTGCTTGCTCAAATCTGGATAGAAAGCAACTTTTTGACCCTGAATCAGCAGCAATGGATTCTTTCTAGCTGCTTGCAAAATCTGTAGCACCTGCGAATGTCGAAGCACTTTCAACACTATGGGTCTGGGATACCTAACATTCTCTGCTTTATGTGTAGGAACGCGGTGAGCCCGCTCCAATTTGAAAGGTCTTACAAAAGCAAGCTGCAGCACCTCCGGTATGGTTTTCTCCAAGTAGGCAACCGGGTCAGAGCCTTCCGCTCCCTCTGGAACACCCACCATCCTGATATTATTACGTCGGGCCCGATTATTTTGATCTTCCATCAAATCTTCCATGCGTTTGACACGTTTAATCAAGGGGCCTACTTGACTGAGCACACTTTCATGCATCCCTGCGTTCAGGGAGCCGCTGCCTGGACACAACACCTCCACTTAAGCTCCTGCCCAATCGGGGCAGTGGGAGCCTGAAACAGCGGCAGCCTCGGCTGCTTAAAAGCAGCGTCCCTGCGTTCAGGGAGCCGCTGCCTGGACACAACACCTCCACTTAAGCTCCTGCCCAATCGGGGCAGTGGGAGCCTGAAACAGCGGCAGCCTCGGCTGCTTAAAAGCAGCGTCCCTGCGTTCAGGGAGCCGCTGCCTGGACACAACACCTCCACTTAAGCTCCTGCCCAATCGGGGCAGTGGGAGCCTGAAACAGCGGCAGCCTCGGCTGCATAAAAGCAGCGTCCCTGCATTCAGGGAGCCACTGCCTGGATACAACACCTCCACTTAAGCTCCTGCCCAATCGGGGCAGTGGGAGCCTGAAACAGCGGCAGCCTCGGCTGCATAAAAGCAGCGTCCCTGCAGGGCGTGCCCGCGCCTGGCAGGCCTGCGCCTGAGGGCCTCGCCAGAGGGCCCTTTGGCGTGGCCCTTAGGCGTGGCACGAAGGCGAACAAAGGAATTGCAAAGAAAGAACCACAGTCACCAGTACACCAGAAGAAAATCAACAGCAAAACAGACAAGAAACGAAGACTTAAGAAATGCAGGCATCACCTTAACGGAACCTCACAAAAACCAACATGCAAGCAACATATTTTCTCCCACTCTACCTACTCATCACACAACTCCTCCCACCAACCACACACCTCCACTACCCACAAGCAAACACACCATGGCACCCACCAACTGCATGGCCATATTTAGAACCACAGCACACACATAAAGAGACACACAGAACATCACAGACAAAACGACCAACCAAACACAAATCAAATTCCCACACCTGCACAAAGGAAGCACATGTAACAGCAACCTCCTCAACGAAGACAGCAACAATTGAGCTCATAAACGCCAGATCCGTCTGCAACAAAATACACACTCTTGTAGACCACATAGAAGACCGACAGCCCGACATAATATGCATCACAGAGACATGGCTCAATCCCACCGACAATGTGCTACTCAACCAATTAGTACCGGACAACTACTCAGCGTACAACTGCCCACGCACCCACAAGCGTGGAGGAGGAGTCCTGATAATAGCAAAGACACAACTAAAGTTCAAAGCACAGAACGTCACCAATACACAGCAATGTAACACAATCAGCATCAAGAACAAACACATTGCAATCTGCCTAACCTACAGAGCACCCAGAGCTCCACCCGACGAACTAGCCTTCACACTAGAAGAAGCCTGTGCTATAACAACAAATAACAAACCAGCGCTACTGATTGGAGACTTCAACCTTAAGTCCACCAATGCCAAAGACGCAGAGGCCTTCCTTCAAGCGATGACCTCACTTCAATTCACACAAATAATCAATGCACCAACGCACAAACATGGATCATCCCCAGACCTCATCTTCGCATCCAATTACCTAACATCAAGAGACCTAATTTCAATGCCCACCATTACCCCAGTGCCATGGTCCGACCACTACATAATCGAGACAAAGTTGCGATTACAAGAAGACCAGACAAACCAACGAGCAAACATCTCACACACACAAAGATGATTCAAGAATTTCAACAGGGACAAATTCATACAGGACACAATACAACACCTGACCATTACAACAGACGACCTGGAGGAGCAAGTTTCCAGCTGGAACAGCATTTTAGCTAACGCCGCCAAATCATCTGATGGCGGGCCCGAGAAACACCATCACAACAGGAGACAAAACAAACCATGGTACTCAGCAAAAATACGACAGGAAAAGAGGGAACTCAGGAAGATTGAACGGAGATGGAGAAAAAACAAGACAATAGACAACCAGCATCTTTACCTAACAAGGCAAAAACAATACAATGAACACATCAACCAATCAAAGAGGGAATTCCATACAAACATGATAAATACTTCCATCAACAAACCCAGAGAGCTTTTCGAAATCGTAAAAATCCTCACAAAAGAGCAAACAACAGAAGAGGAAGTACAAATAGATCCACAGGAATTTGCCGACCATATCAAGGACAAATTTCACTCCGCAGAGCGAACAACACCCAGCGTAACCACCAGGACAGACGTACACACCAAAACCTGGGGCACATTCTACTCACCCTCAACAGAGCAGCTATCCCACATCATCTCCACAATCAACACAAGCACTGCTCCTACAGACCCGTGCCCAGTGTCATGGGTCAAAGCCACCAAATCAAGCTTCATCCACACCATACACAACATGGTGCACAACTCACTCACTCAAGGATTCATGCCAAAGCAACTAAAACTCGCCTCAGTAAGACCAATCACAAAGAAAACAACTCTCGACAAAAAAAATCCAGCAGCATACCGACCAATTTCCAGCATACCCTTCCTAGCAAAAATCATCGAAAAAACAGTTCAACTACAACTACAGGAGCACATCGACAAACATGAAACACTTGATGACAACCAACACGGCTTTCGTCCCAACCATGGAGTCGAAACACTACTGATTTACCTCTTCGACAGCATCCTAAGAATAATTGACAACACCAAGAATGGAATCATAATGATCTTCATCGACATCTCCTCAGCCTTCGACACAGTAGACCACAACACGCTCTTGGAAAGACTAAAGAACACTAGGATACATGGTGTCACCTTGAAATGGTTCCATTCATACTTAACCGAAAGACAGTTACAGGTCAAGGTGGGCCACAACACCTCCCGACCCATAAATGTCCGCCAAGGAGTACCTCAAGGATCCGCACTCTCAGCACTACTATTTAACATCTACATCCAACCAATATGCGACATCATGAAAGAGAACAACATTCAATACACAATATATGCAGACGATATCATGATATACACCCCGATATCAGTCGACAACCCTGACTTCTCTAAGATAACATACTGCCTTACCCAAATGACAAGTTGGTGTCAAAACAACAACCTCACAATCAACTACGGCAAGACCGAGGCTCTAATCATCACTCGGAACCAAAGCTTCATACACCCACCAAATATAAAGATACAAAGCACTACTATACCAATAAGATCAGAAGTGAGATACCTCGGAGTTACTCTGGACAATAAACTCAATCTCAAGCCACACATAGACAAAACAATCCAAAAAGCCTACTACAAGATGTGAATCATCAGAAGACTAAAACCACTCCTCGCCCCTGAACACTTCCGTACCGTCTGTCAAGCACTGATAACCCCACTTCTGGACTTCTGCAATCCGATATAACTTGGACTACCAAAACAAGCCCTCAAGCCACTCCAACTGGCACAAAACACTGCAGCACGAATAATATCTGGAACAGCAAGATAGGAGCACATCACACCCATCTTGAAGGACTTACACTGGCTCCCAATCAGTTCACGCATCAGATACAAAACTATCATAAACCTATTTAAGATAAATCAGCACACATCAGCCAACAGCCTGCACACCCTCATACAGCCAGACACCAGCACACGTCCAAGAAGAAAACAAACACACAACCGAGTCAGCACCCCAAGTGAATTCAAACACACACGCAAGGACACAACAGACAGAGCACTCTCCATGGCTGCTCCAACAATATGGAACAAACTCCCGGACGATTTGAGGGCAACAACAGACCTCAAAGACTTTAGAAAACAGCTGAAGACCATGCTGTTCATAGAACACTATGGACACATCACATAACCTCAGAGAATGTATAACAGCACATGATACCTCCTAACACTGTATGTATAGAAAATGTTTTATAGCCCCAATGTATATAGCGCACATTGTACATAGCTCAAACTAATCTTGCACACAACACAACATACACTCAAGTCGAAGTTTCACCCTCACTGCATGAATAACACGCTCACTTTACCCGATTGTTTGCTGTGATACCACCTTGATTAATAAGATAAGGCGGTTTAGAAATACTGTTAAATAAATAAATAAATAAATTTGTATTTTCCCTTCCACCACATTTATTCTCGAGCTCATCTCCGTCATTTTTTCTTTCACTTCGCTTACATCTTCTTGAATCGCAATCAGCGCTGCCGCGTTTGTGGCAATCATGTCCTTTACGCTCTTCAGTTCCATTAGTATTTCCCGTAGGCCTTCCGCTGCACTCTCCTTCTCTGCCGCGGCCATTTTCTGTGGGGACCCGGCTTCCGACTTAGAGCGCTTCGCTGCCGAACCCGTTCCCTGTTGGAACTCAAGCCGCGCTGGTTTCAAAGTTGACATCATCAATAGCTCTCCTTAATGCCGCAAAAGGGGACTCTGAGAACTCAAATTTCGCCCCGGAAAAGCTCAGGATTCCTCAGTAGCCTCGGGAGCTGTAACTCACACGTCCATTCTGCACCGCGGCTAGCCCCGCCCCCTTTCTCTTTTTAGTCTTCAATAGTTTACCCTGTAGCTTCATTGCATGTCCCCTAGTCTTTCTATATTCTGATGATACAAATAATTGATCTATATTTACCCATTCCACTCCATTCATTAATTTATAGAGCTCTATCATATCTCCCCTCAGTGGTCTCTTTTCCAGGTTGAAGAGCCCTAACCTTTTTAGCCTCTCTTCATAGGGGTATTCTTCCATCCCCTTTACCATTTTGGTGGCTCTACTCTGTACCTTTTCTAATAACGCTATATCCTTTTTAAGATACGGCAACCAGAATTGCACACAATATTAAAGGTGCGGTCGCACCATAGAATGATACAGAGGCATTATAATATCCTTTGTTTTATTTTCCATTCCTTTCCTTATGATACCTTGCATTCTATTTGCTCTTTTGGCCACCGCTGCACACTGGGTGGAAGGTTTTAACATGTTATCCACGATGACACCTAAATCTTTTTCCTGAATGGTGGTTTCTAATGTGGAACCTTGCATCATGTAACCATAGTTTGGGTTGTTCTTTCCTAGGTGCATAACTTTGCACTTGTCCACATTAAATTTCATTTGTCATTTGGATGTCCAGTCTTCCAATTTATCAAGATCCTCTTCCAATTTTCCACAATCCTCTTGGGTTTTGAGAACTTTAAATAGTTTTCTGTCATCTGCAAATTTGATAACCTCACTTGTTATTCCCTTTTCCAGGTCATTTATGAATATGTCAAAAAGCAGCGGACCCAGCACAGATCCCTGCAGTACTCCTCTATTCACCTTTCTCCATTGGGAAAATTGGCCATTTAGCCCTACCCTCTGCTTTCTGTCTTTTAACTAGTTCCTGATCCACAATAGTACACTGCCTCCTATCCCATGACTTTTTAGTTTTGACAAAAGTCTCTGATGAGGGATCTTGTCAAAAGCTTTCTGAAAGTCCAGATACACTATATCAACTGACTCATCTTTGACTACCTGTTTATTCACACATTCAAAAAACATAACAGATTAGTAAAATAAGATCTTCCTTGTCTAAAGCCATGTTGGCTATCTCCCATTAAGTCATGACTATCTACATGTTCAGTAATTTTGTACTTTATGATTGTTTCTACCATTTTTCCCTGTACTGATGTCAGGCTCACCGGTCTGTAGTTTCACGGATCACGTCTGGAACCCTTTTTAAAAATTGGCGTTACATTGGTCATCCTCCATTCTTCCGGTATTACAGATGATTTTAATGATAGTTCACAGATTAGTAATAGCAGGTCTGCAATCTCATATTTCAGTTCTTTCAACACTCTTGGATGTATACCATCCGGTCCAGGTGATTTGCTACTTTTCAGTTTATCAAATAGTTGTAATACATCTTCCCCGTGTATTGATATTTCTTTCAGTTCTTCCCAGCATCTCCTTTAAATACCATTTCAGTTGGGGGCGGAGCCTAAAATCAGGCAAGATGGTCATGTAAGAGCTGTGCTCCGAAGGGCAATGGTCAAGCATCCTGATTTATGCAGTCTTTAACTAAATAATTCCTACCTACTCTGATATCATTCGATCCTGGATACGTCTGGCCCCAAGCTGACGCGGCTGGATTACCAAATACCTCAAAGCCCAGCGCAAAGCAAACCAAAATGGAGCCTCTCTCACCTCACAAGATGGCGGTCATCAGAGATTGTCCAGAGGCCTTGCAAGAACTTTTGGCTGAGATTTGATCTGTTAAAGACTCGGTCAAAGCTAATGGAGACTCGTTGTGCACAATGCAAGAGGATATCAGTGCCTTAAGAAATGCTTTGGAGTCAATTACGGTCTGATTGAAGAAGGTGGAGAGCATGGTTGAAATGCATGGGGAGCGGTTCAGGGCTGTTGAGAGGCAAGTAAAGTCAATATGGTCATTGCAAAGAGAGTTGGAAGATGGCAACAATCGTGCTCGAAGGAACAACATAAGAATCCTGGGGGTTCCAGAGGGAGCCGAAGATCCTGACATGATAGCTTTTTTTTTCAGTCAATGATCCCGGGTATGTTAAAGGTGAAGTTTGCCATGCCTTTTGAGATCGACCACACCCATCAAGTTCCTACTCAGTCCACGGTTGCAGGCAAGCACCCACGCCCAATCATCATCAAAGTTTTGCACTTTCAACAAGTAACACAAATAATGGAAGCAGCCAGAGCACTCTCCCTTGGACTATCAGGGACACAAACTCTTATTCTTACCTGACTTCGCGAAGGTGACGGTAGATTGGAGAAAGAGTTTTTTGGCGCTATGTCCACGCTTATTGCAGTTGCAGGCCCCTTTTTGGGTTACTCTACCCTGCTTGCATGAGAGTCACGCTGCACAACCAGACAAGGACTTTTGAAGATCCAGGGGAGTTGCACGCGTTCTTAGAGGACAAGGAGTTGGTGTTGATGTGGTGAGATTCTTGCTTTGCAATCAGTGGCTTGTAAAACTTTTCAGCGCTTTCTTACTTGGGTGTTTTGACTGGTCTGAGGTCGTGAAGTCTACCTGAGTAGACTTTCAATCATGCAGAGTTGACATTCAATGTGCCATTCAATGTTGCTCTCTTGGAGGAACTCCAGGGTATTGCCCTGGTCAATAATGTCTTATTCTTTGTTTCTTTCTCTCTCCTTTTATGTTTTGTGTTGTTTGTGATGTCTGTTGTGGTTGGAATGGTAGCGGGGCTTGGAGAAGCGGGAAGGCCTTTGCCTATATAAATGTGGCTTTTTGGGAACATAAATTGTTTTGGTGGGGGCAGTCTTGCTATAAATTTTGGTGCTCCAGGTTTGGGGACGCTGTTTCTTATTTCTGGAATGGGTAGTGTGTGGTTTAAGTTAATTTATGCGGCAGTGGAGTTGAAGTAAATTAGTTCATTTTTCCCTCCGTGCCTGTCTTGTCCCTTTGGGCTCACCTGCTAAGTTTTGAGCTGTTATAGCCCCCCAGGGTTTTTGGTGGCTTTGCTATTTAGAACTATGTGTTTTTATTTTGAGCGATCTTCCAGAAGGGCAATGGCTAAGCAGTGGCTTTTTTCTATGTGTTTTTTTTCTTGGGCTATAAGTGCAGCTATCAATTTAAGGGCTTTTAAGGTGTGGTTCAATAATGTTAAGACATATGCTACAACTTGGTATGTTTCTGCAACAGTAGACTGTTATTTTATACTTTATTGTCAATATGTCTCCCTTTAAGGTAGTCTCACTGAATGTTAAGGGCATTAACAATCCCATAAAGAGGAAAAAGATATTTTTATATGGACATAAGGAAAGTGCTGGCATCCTAATGTTACAAGAGACACATTTGAACATGAAGGAGTCATTAAAATTAGATGTAAAACCCTTTTCACTAGTGGCTTTTTCTGCTGCCAATCAAAAAAAATGGGGTAGCCATCCTAGTAAGGAAATTTCTATCCCCCACTGTAATACAAACTAGATACAGATGGGTGGTGGGCAATGGTTGTCCTTAAAATAGGATCCACAGAACTGGCCTTAATTAATGTATATGCTCCTAATTTAAACTACCCTGCCTTCTTTAGCTCCATTGCGGCCTTGGCACAAGAGGTGTCTAGCTATCCAACTATTGTGGGAGGAGACTTCAACCTCGTACTAAACCCCTTATTAGACAGGAGTCCAGTGAGAACTAATAAGGTTCACAAAGCTCACCCTATCTAGCTCACCCTTCTATCTTTAATGCAAGAATTGGGGCTGATAGACATATGGTGGTTGCAACACCCTGTGGACAAAGAATACACTTTCTTCTCTCCCCCTCATAACTCGGTATCACACATAGACTATTTCCTAGTCTCCAAAGGGCTATGCTCTAGAATTAGTGAGTCCAATATACATGTGACTCATATCTCTGATCATTCCGCAATCTCATTCACCCTATTTGACTCAACGAGTGGCCCATATCATTCATGATGGAATTTTGATAGAACTCTTCTTAAGCAACCAGGAGTTCCGGGAAACAATCCTGTTGGCTATAGAGGAATATTTTCAGTTCAATTTACCTCAGGATACCTCGGGTTGGGCATGGTGGGAGGGATTTAAAGCTAATATGCGGGCCACCATTACCAGTTTTGCTATTCTGCAGGCCAAGCAGCATAAAGCAGAGCTTGAAGTCTTAGACAAACAGATTAAAGTGGGAGAACATATCTTAGGGCAGAAAACTGATCCTAATAATTTGATACGGTTACAATGTCTTAGATTTAGATATAATTAGATTTTAACTACTGAGGCTTCACAAAATATTCAAGTGCAGAAAGGGCGGTATTACTTAGAAGGTAACAGGGCTGGACGGTTACTAGCTAACTTGTTAAAAGGCCATAAGGAAGCTTCTCGCATTACTGCTTTGAGAGATCCTCAGGTGCAACAACTGATTGTCAAGGATTCTGATATTGCAGAGGCCTTTCGCCAATTTTATGCTCAGTTATACTCCTCAGAGATAGATTTCTCTGAGGAGGACTTTGACAGATTACTGGCCAATACGCAGAGGCCAGTGTTAGATCAAGATATTGTGGCAGGACTAGACAAACAATTTAAGGTCATGGAAATTATTCAGGCTATTAACTCTATGCAAGTGGGCAGATGGCCTTCTGGCTGAGTTTTACAAAACCTTTTCCAAAATCTTAGACCCATACCTGCAAAAATATTACAGACTTCTTTTGGAAGCAGAGGCCCAGACTAGAGCGTTTGCCTCTGCAAATATTGTGGTTCTTGAAAAACCTGGGAGGGACCCTCAGTTGGTTAGTAACTACCGCCCAATTTCATTACTAAATGCAGATCATAACATTTTTGCAGCCATTTTAGCTGGTTTTCTCTCCAAATTGATCCCTTCCTTGATACACCCAGACCAATATGGCTTCACTGAGGGACGTTCTACAGCTGACAATGCTAGAGTTTTGTGTCACGTTTTGGAAGGTGCAGAAAGAATAGAGGGCTCACTTGTGAGATTATCGTTAGATGTAGAAAAATTGTTTGATCGTTTAGAGTGGCCTTTCTCGTTTGCTGTTCTGAAGTGGTTTGGGTTTGATGAGGGTTTCTGTAAATTGATTAAACTAATGTATGCGAGACCAAGTGCCAATATCTCTGTGAATGCAACTCAGTCTAAAGATTTTCTTTTAGGGCGTGGCACCCGTCAGGGATGCCCCCTCTCTCCCATCCTTTTTAATCTGGCCGTGGAACCTTTAGACCTATTTCTAAGGCAAAGCCTTGCAGTTAAAGATGTGTCCATAACTGACTGGGAAATTAAATTTTCTGCGTACGCTGATGATTTACTGTTATTTACTATGCCCAGCTCTATACCGGCTATTCTAGAATTGATAGATCAATATTCAAGATTATCAGGTTATAAAATCAATTGGTCAAAGTCTGTAGTGTTCCCTTTAAACTCAAGGGTTTGTAGGGTGGCTCTAGAAGATTTTCCCTTTGTGTGGTAGTCTAAAATGGTTCCGTACTTGGGAGTCCATTATTGCTATCCACTTAGTGAAACTTTACTGTTCAATGAAGGGGAGCTCCTTTCTACAATTTGTAATATAACTGTGAAGTGGTCGCCGGTCTATCTTTCTTGATGGGGTTGTCTTAAAGCAATAAAAATGACTATCACTCCTAAAGTGAACTATGTGTTAGAAATGTTATCAATTTTTCTTACAAGCTTTATATTTTTTTGCACATAGAGCTCATTTTACCTCAATAACAGTTGCTAAGTGGGATAAAACGATTGGAAATGAATGTTGGTCTTGTCAGAGTGATGTTGGCACTTTGAGACCAGGGCCGGCCAGACCATTGAGCAAGAATGTTTTTTGCACAGGGCCCCGCGTTTCAGGGGGCCCCGCGCAAAGAACATTCTGCTTTTTTTCAAAATTAAATTTAAAAAAAAAGCTGGCTGCTACCGCTGCCGCTGCCATTGCAGCAGCAGCAGAATGGAGTGTCCTGCGAGGCCCCCTCTGCCCAGCTGAGTCCCTCCCTCCCTCTGCGATGGCTGAGCCCCTCTGTGCCGGCTTTCAGATTCACGAAGGGAGTGTCTCCCTCGCGTCTCTGTTAAGCCCGCAGGGGCTGATGGGAAATTTCAGCCGTCACAGAGGGAGGGAGGGAGGGAGGGACTCAGCCGGGCAGAGGGGGCCCCACGGGACACTCCATTCTGCTGCTGCTGCGGCGGCAGCGGCAGCGGCAGTGTTAGCAGCCAGCTTTTTTTTTTTAAATTTTACTTGAGCCGATGGGGGGGGGGGGTTTAGGACTGGTAATGGGCTATGGGGGGGGTTAGGACCGGAAATGGGCTGGGGGGGTTAAGACTGGAGGTGGGCTGATGGGGTTAGGACTGGTAATGGGCTGTGGGCTGTTGGGGGGGTTAGGACTGGTAATGGGCTATGGGGGGGCTAGAACTGGAAATGGGCTGATGGGGGGTTAACACCTGAGGTGGGCTGATGGGGTTAGGACTGGTAATGGGTTGTGGGCTGATGGGGGGTTAGGACTGGTAATGGGCTATGGGGGGTTAGGACTGATAATGGGCTATGGGGGGGCTAGGACAGGAAATGGGCTGATGGGGAGGGGTTAGGACTTGAGGTGGGCTGATGGGGTTAGGACTGGTAATGGGCTGTGGGCTGTTGGGGGGGTTAGAATTGGTAATGGGCTATGGGGGGGTTAGGACTGGTAATGGGCTGTGGGCTGTTGGGGGGGTTAGAACTGGTAATGGACTATGGGGGGGTTAAGACTGGTAATGGGCTGTGGGCTGATGGGGGCTGTCTGGTAATGGGCTATGGGGGGCTAGGACAGGAAATGGGGAGGGGTTAGGACTTGAGGTGGGCTGATGGAGTTAGGACTGGTAATGGGCTGTGGGCTGATGGGGGGGTTAGGACTGGCAATGGGCTATGGGGGGCTGACTGGAAATGGGTTGATGGGGTTAGGACTGGAAGTGGGCTGATGGGGGGTTAGGACTGGTAATGGGATATAGGGGGGGCTTAAACTGAAAATGGGGTGATAGGGGGTTAGGACTGGAAGTGGGTTGATGGGGGGGCTAGGACTGGTATTGGGTTGGGGGGTTGCTAGGACTATAAATGGGCTGATGGGGGGCTAGGGCTGGAAATGGGCTGATGCAGGGATTAGAAGGGAATGGATGCTGGGTGAGGCTGGAACTAGAAGGGAGCTGATGTTGGGGGAGGATTAGAATGGGATGGGGCTGGGAGAGTAAAATGGAGAGGGGAAAAATATTTTGTGTGGGAGGGATAAAAAATCTACAATTGGCCGGGTATTGGGAGAGTAAGTGGGGATTGAGGATGGAGGGGTAAAATTTGAGTGGAAGAAATAGGAATGAGGAAAGAGCAAAAGGAGAAAGATTAGTATATTAAAGCAGATGTAGAGAGAGAATGGAAAAAAACTAGAAGAGAGAAGAAAGGACAAATGGACAGCAGACGATGGAGAGTTAGCAGAAGACACGAAGAAACCAGAAGAAAGTGGCTGGAGCAATTGCAACTGAAACAAAATGCACAAAAGGTAGAAAAATATCTCTTTATTTTTAATTTATTAATTGGAATATGTCAGCTCTGGTAAATGTGCATCATTAACATCTGCGCTTTGTTTAGTACAAGAGCAAATTAATGTATAGTTTTATTTCTACAGTGTTGTACATTCCAAGTTTGGCTTTTGGGATTCCCAGTTTAATTATTGTCTTCCTGTTTCTAAATTGTGATTACTTGTTTGGTGATGGTCTATGTTCTGCATGTGTAACTGAGCTGAGGTGTTCTGTTTATATAATTCCTATTTGACATTGCCACTTGTTCTCTTTCCCCAGTAGGTCATGTATTGTTGTTCTCTGAAATGTATTGGTTTAATATTTGCATGTTTCCTTTTGATAGGTAGGGTATGGTGCTTTGTGAGTCCTGGTAGTGCTGTTAGGATACGGCGGGTTTGCTATGGGTTCTAAATGGGCAGTGTTTGTAGTAGTTCCTAATGTGTCTGGCGGTTGGCACTGGATTATAGTAATGTAGAAATCTTTTAGTCTTTCTTTATCCATACACTCATTAAGAGGCATGTTTACTAAAAGTTAGTATATGGTAACATTATGCAAATATTTATGCAAATGAGGCCCCTTATGCAAATGAGGCCCCGCACCGAGTCTCCGCACATGGCCCCGCACCCCCCTTGGGCTGCCCCTGTTTGAGACATGTGGTATATGACTGCCCTAATATTCAGTCCTATTGAATTTCAATTTGGAACCAAATTCAAGAGGTCTTGGGATTCAGGGGCACTCTCTCCTGGTCTGTGGTCGTATTTTGATCAACAATTGGCATCTCATCGTTACAGAGGGATTGCCATTTTTTATTTGACTTTATGATGGGAGTGGCTCTGCATCTCGTTATTGCAATTTGGAAATATTCTGCAGAGCTTAGCTGGCACGAATGGTGGAACCATTTGTGCTTATGCTGCAAACATGAACATATGCCACATTATGGTACAACTCTCATGCCTTCCACTCTCCTCAAGTGGAAACCCCTAAACACTTACATCTCTAAAGCATGATATGGTGTATATTGAGGGGTAAATAGTCATGCTACCATCTTCCTACATGGTGAGGAGATGGTGTGGAGTCATAGCCTTGTAGGTCCCCCCTCATTTGCTCATTTCATAAGGTTTATTTTTTTCCTTGATGATCACATGGGGAAGGGAGGGAGAAGATTGGGGTATGCTGTTAAAGCCTTGTTTTTGCTTTTATGCTTAAAGAAGATTATCATTTTAATTGTAAGTTTTGTTTTTGTTGTAATTTGTTTGAAAATATAAAGAAATAAAAAAAATACCATTTCAGTCATGGGTAACATTCCTCAGTAAAGACCAAAGCAAAGAATCAATTCAGTATCTCCGCTATGGTCTTGTCCCCTCTTAGTGCCCCTTTTACCCCTCTATCATCTAATGGTCCAACTGACTTTCTCACAGGTTTTTTGCTATGAATGTACTTGAAAACGTCTTTATTATGGGTTTTTGCTTCCACAGCAAGCTTCTTCTCAAATTCTCTCTTTGCCTGCCTTATCAATGCCTGGCATCTAACTTGCCAGAGCTTGTGCTGTTTCCAGTTTTCATCATTTGGCTCTTTTTTCTATTTCCTGAAAGATGCTTGTTTGGCAACAACAGCCCCTCTGACCTTACCTTTAAACCATGCTGGCAGTTTTTTGGATTTCCTTCCACTTTTCTTAAAGCATGGAATACAGCTGGTCAGGGCTTCCAAAATAGAATTTTTTAACAACACCCAAGCTTGATGTAAGTCTTTAACCTTTGCCACTGCTCCTTTTAGTTTTTTCTTAACTATGTTCATCATTTTATCATAGTCTCCCTTTCGAAAGTTAAAAGGTAGTACTGTGGATTTCCTCATCCCTCCTCCATTAATTAAATCAAACGTGATCATGCAATGATCACTCTTGCCAAGTGGCCCCAACACCCTTATCTCTTGAACCAGATCAGGTGTTCCACTAAGGACTAGGTCCAAAATGGCTTCCCCTCTGATCAGTTCATGAATCAGCTGCTCCAAGAAGCAGTCATTTATTTCACCTAGAAACTTTATCTCCCTAGCATGTCCTGCCATGACACTGACCCAGTCAATACCGGGGTAATTGAAATCACCCATTATTATTACTGTGTTGCTACTTTTGTTAGCTTCCCTGATTTCTTTGAGCATTTCATCATCCATTTGTTTATTCTGGCCAGGCGGTCGATAGTATACCCCCACTGCCATCTCCTTCCCCTTTTGATATGGAATTTCAATCCATAGAGATTCTACAGCAAATTTTGTTTCCTGAAAAACTTTAATCCTTTGTGACTCAATGCCCTCTCTAACACAGAGCGCAACCTCTCTACCAATTTGATCAGCTCTATCATTACGATATAGTTTATACCCAGGTATCACAGTGTCCCACTGGTTGTCCTCCTTCCACCATGTCTCTGAGATACCAGTCATATCTAACCTCTCATTTAGTGCTATGTATTCTCTCCCATCTTATTTTTTAGACTTCTAGCATTTGCATACAAGCATTTCAGAGACTGTATTTTTTTCATATTAATCTGGCTATCAGTAGGCAGGGCATAATTTGGAATCTTTAAGCTCTGTCTGCTCGTACTCAAGAGCATTTGGGCTATTTTTGTCTTTATTGGAACCTCTCTGCTGATATGCCCTAACTTCATTCTTTTGGTAGTATCCTTCAAGGATACATTGTTCCGAACCGTGTGCTCTTGGGCGACTGTTGGCTGTCCCTTATTATCTAGTTTAAAAACTGCTCTATCTCCATTTTGCCTAACAGGGATGTGACATCTGGTCATAGGGAGAGGAGTGACTGAGCTCTCAGTCAGTTGGGATACACATCTCTGCTTATTATCCCTCCCCCACTGACAAGGGCCCAAGGGACTTCTTGGTGTCATATAAGAACATTAGAACATAAGAAATGCCATACTGGGTCAGACCGAGGTCCATCAAGCCCAGTATCCTGTTTCCAACAGTGGCCAATCTAGGTCATACGTACCTAGCAGTTTCCCCAAAAGACACAGGTTCTGCAGTGCTTGTACTAGGCCAAGCATTGATATCCTGGGTCCCTTTTTAATAGTGGTTTATGGACCTTTCCTCCAGGAACTTGTCCAAACCTTTTTTAAACCCAGCTATACTAACAGCCCTTACTACATCCTCCGGTAACAGATTCCAGAGTTTGATTACACGTTGAGTGAAGAAATATTTTCTCCTATTTGTCTTAAATAGTTTACCCTGTAGCTTCATTACATGTCCCCTAGTCCTTCTATATTCTGATAGCGTAAACAATTGATCCACGTTTATCCGTTCCACTCCATTCATTAATTTATACACCTCTATCATATCTCCCCTCAGCCGTCTCTTTTCTAGGTTAAAGAGCCCTAACCTTTTTAGCCTCTCTTCATAGGAGTAGCCTTCCATCCCCTTCACCAATTTGGTGGCTCTTCTCTGTACTTTTTCTAATAACTCTATGTCCTTTTTAAGATACGGTGACCAGAATTGCACACAATATTCAAGGTGCGGTCGTACCATGGAGCGATACAGAGGCATTATAATATCCTTTGTTTTATTCTCCATCCCTTTCCTTATGATACCTAGCATTCTATTTGCTTTCTTGGCCGCCGCTGCACACTGGGCGGAGGGTTTTAATATGTTATCCACGATGACTCCTAAATCTTTTTCCTGGGTGGTGGTTTCTAATGTGGAGCCTTGCATCGTGTAACTATAGTGTGGGTTGTTCTTTCCTAGGTGCATAACTTTGCACTTGTCCACATTAAATTTCATCTGCCATTTGGATGCCCAGTCTTCCAATTTATCCAGATCCTCCTGCAGTTTTCCACAATCCTCTTGGGTTTTAACAACTTTAAACAGTTTTGTGTCATCTGCAAATTTGATAACCTCACTAGTTATTCCCTTTTCCAGGTCATTTATGAATATGTCAAAAAGTAGCGGACCCAGTACAGATCCCTGGGGTACTCCGCTATTCACCTTTTTCCATTGGGAATATTGGCCATTTAGCCCTACCCTCTGCTTTCTATCTTTTAACCAGTTCCCGATCCACAATAGTACACTGCCTCCTATCCCATGACTTTTTAGTAGGACACATCTCCATCTGCTTCAGGGAACATGGGACCATGACATGGATATGTGGGCACTTAGACAGACCCCATGGCTGGGACCTTGGGCAGGTAGGCGACATCTCATTCCTCCAAGATTGGTTGACTCAAGAGGGCTCAGACTACATGAGCACAATTGACACGGGGGACATTTCCTACAGGGTCTCAATCTGTTGCATAATCCTGTCTGACTGCTGAACAACCCTGCCATGAGAGGCCATACACTTAGTCAACACATGCAGCAATTTCACTGGAATTCCTGTAGGGATCCCCCATATATGCCTGGACAGGGTTGGACCATGACCCCCAGAAGAGGAGGTCCTGGGACATGTTGTGTGCCCAGGTGCTGGGCAAATGTTCCTCCTGGCCATTTGGTTACATAGCTCTACAGTTATTCCTTGGCATCTCTACAGATGGCAGGCCTGGGGACATTAGACAGTAGGAGTCCGATATTCAAAAGGCATTTACACAGTTTAAAACTAAGTAAACCATGTAAATGCCTTAAATGGGGATATTCAATGGCACTGTACATGGTTAGTGCCGTTGAATATCCCCGACTATTTCCCTTACGTGCTCCAATGCTATCCAGTTAATATCGGGATGTGTTTGGGGCATTCTGGGGCAGAGTGGAGGCAGTGACCACTGCTAATTGTGTAGCAGATATATTGGTCTGGAACTAGGCTAGCTTTTGGTTCATCTAGTTCTAGCCGCAGACCACTAATCATGTAGTGGTCCAATATTACTGCTACATGGCTAGGCTCTGCAGCGTTGACCCCTTGGCACACTAACTGGATATTCAATGCTCTTGCCACAGCATTGACTATCTGGGTTTAAGGGTAAGTGGACAGGGCTATGCACCGTAGTGGCGCATAGCCCATACAGAAAAAAATCGGGCCCTAGGTGAACACAGATGGTATCAACATCACACGTTCTGCAGATATAATATCTTACTGACCAGCAAGAGGTGGTCTCTGTTCTTGGCCTTGTTTTCCTGGTGAGGTGGTCCAACCCATTCAGCCTCACTAAGAGTTCATTTATCACGCTTCCCCGAGGGCTATGTGATATCAGCTAACTGAGAAGGAGCAACAGGAAAGGAAAGAGCACAACCATTGAAGAACCAAACCGGAGAGGTCAGCATCCTGACGATGACTTAAAAGAGTGCGATGATCAACCAGGTTGAAGGCAGCAGAGAGGTCAAGGGAAACAGCAAGAGAAAGCAAATCGTGATTGTGAGCAGCATGCAGGTCATTGACAAGAGAAAGGACAGATTCCGTGCTGTGGCCAGGACGGAAACCAGATTGCCAGGGGTGAAGGGTAAGGGAAGCCTCGAAATCACTGGGGATCAGTGGGGCAGGTAGTTTTTGGGTGGAAGCAAAGACTTTGGAGAGAGTAGGGAGAGAGATTGGCTCAAAAGTAGACCAACGATAGGAGAGGAAAGGAGGGGAGGAGAGAGAGGGGGAGGGGTGAAAGAGAGGTTGGGTGTGTCAGTAGGGAAGGTGGGGAGAGGGGAGGGGACATGAGGGAAAGGAGAGGCGAAGAGAGAGGACCTTGGAAACAAAGTGAGACGCAAGGGAAGCGGGATCAGGGGTAGAAGGGAAGGAAAGGGAGCGGGGGAGGTATGTGGAGTGGAGAGAGAATGGAGAATGGAGTATAGTTGGTGAGAAGAGTTATCAGAGGAGGAGATAAGGTCAGAGAAGTAGTTCTGTTTAGCAGAGTGAAGAAGAGAATGGTAGTGATGATGGGACAAACGGAAGTGAATCAGATTAGAGGGATAGGGATGTTTTCGCCACAGACGCTCAGCTCAGCGGAGGTATCTACGGTGAAGGAAAAGACCAGAGTGAAACCAGGGGTGATGAGTAGGGCAGTGGGGGGAAAGGTGAGGGTGAAGAGGAGCAAGAGTGTCAAGAGTTGAAGAAAGGGTTGAGTTCCAGGTACGTGCCTGGAACTGAGGAGGAAGAAAATGAAATTCGGAGGAGAACAAGGTATCCGAGGAAGGGAACTGGAGGAGGGTGTTAGCATTAATACAGCAGGAAAATGTGGGAGCGGGAGGACCAGAATGTGGACTGAGGGAAGGGGTCAGAGGAGATGAGGGAAATGGGAGGGAAAAGAAGAGGCAGGAATGGTCAGTCCAGGGAAGTGATAAGGAAAGAGGGAAGGGGGAGGTGGCGAGGGAGATAAGGAGAGCTAAGGAGTGCCCAGCAGAGTGGGTAGGGAAGGAGACAAACAGTCTAAGGGAAAGGTCAGACAAGAAAGTCAGAAAAGCGAGGTCCCGGGGCATGCAGAGAGAGTCAACATGAATATTAAAATCTCCTAAGATCAGAAGGTGAGGGTAGAGAAGAGAAGCTTCAGACAGTGTAGACAAAAGGGTGTCCCATAGCTGAGTTGGCAAAGAGGGGGGGGGGGGCATCGACGAGAAAATGAAGAGGGGGAGAGGTACCCAGATGGAGGAGCAAGGACTCAGGATAGTGCAGCGCAGTGGAGGAAAGCTCCTGGAGAGGGAGGGAGGAGCGGTAAAGAGCCGCAACGCCTCCGCCGCTCATGCCCCGATGAGTGGTGGACATAGCAGAGTAGCTTGGGAGCAGGCAGCGGTTGAGAAGAGGCTCCTCATCATCCCTCAGCCAAGTTTCCGTCAAGAAGAATACATCAAAGGCATGTTGGGAGAGAAAATCATGAACCAGTACAGTCTTAGAGCGAAAAGAGAGACAGTTTAAAAGGGCAAGCTGAATAAGCAGAAGGGACCAGGGGGAAGGTGAGACAGAGGAGTGAGAAGAAGAACAACAGACCAAGTTGGAGACGTTTCATGTAAGTAAGCCTGGGGGGGCTGAGGCGAAAGAAGAGACAGGTCGCCAGCCCCAATGTACAGGGATGGAAGTCATAGCAAAGAGGGAGCAAACAATTAGGGGAAGAAAAAATAAAGAGACGAGCAAGGGGTGCAGCTTACCACGGGGCCTAGGTGAGAAGGCCAGGGAACCTGGAGCACCGAAGGTGAGGAGGTGAGGCTGTATGGTGAATTGTTGAGTGGAGGGTGCCATGGGGAACTGTGCAGACTCTGGGCTCCCACCCCCTGACTCGCCCCAAGGAGCTCGCCCAAGGTGCAGGTCCTGCTCCTTGGGCGCACGACCGTGGCGTACGCCGCACCGGAGGAGGTTTTAAACAGTTTTAGCTGCACAAGAGAGACGTGGTTGTGCGAAGCACGTCCACGTCACTTCCGGTACACCGAGGGTGAGGAGACCAGTCAGGAAGTCGATGGGAGGTACCTGGGAGAGAACACAAGAGCGGGTGAGGCACGCAATGGGACAGCAGGCAGGATCAAACAGCAGCAGCAGCAGTAGCAAGGAGGCAGCATCAGGCAGAACGCCGCACCGGAGGAGGTTTTAAACAGTTTTGGCTCCACAAGGGAGGCGCGGTCACGCACCTTCCGGTACGCCGAGGTTGAGGAGACCAATCAGGAAGTCGATGGGAGGTACCTGGGAAAGAACACAAGAGTGGGTGAGGCACACAATGGGACAGCAAGCAGGATCAAACAGCAACAGCAACAGTAGCAAGGAGGCAGCAGCATAGATGTTACTCACCCATAGATGTTATCCACCAACAGTTACAGGCACTAGGAATGACATGGCATCACTGGGGCAATCATGCGATATGTGTGTTGCAGACCTATTGAATATAACAGAACCTCAGTACACATTGCACATGTTGACTGCTGGCACCACCTACAAAGAGACCCTACTGGCATTTTGTGTATGTCTATGTATTTGTTCCCACTAGGCCACAAACTGAGTTATGTTGGTTATTGAACTGAGATGGTCTTACCCAAGGTAGGCCAACCAGAGGCATTGACTGGGAGGATGCTGCCAACAGACAGATACCAGGTACAACATTTCCATCCTTCTTTTCTGGCAAGGTGAGCACCTGCTTAACTGGTTTGCACAATGACTATGCATATGGCGGGTGATACATGTCATGGGCAGTGTCACATCTGATTAATCAGGTGCATGGATTTTTGCCATAACACAGACCATGGGATGACCACGTGTCCTAACAAGTGATATTCTCATCCCCATTTAGTATTGTTCCCAGCTATTTTGAGAGGCACCCATACAGATGCACACTGATATGTGAGTAGATACCAATGACTCATAGACAGCAGTCTCTGTACAGTCTCACAGCACATTTCTCCAAATGTAATGCTGGAAAATCCACCTCTGCTTGTGAGTGCTGTGACAATGGCAGATTGTTCAGAGTGTCCATGGTTACAGGTGACAAAGCCATGCTTGGCCCACACTCTGGCCAATAATCAACTAGAGCCAAGGCACCTCAAAGATGTCCACATCATCTTGACACAGTACAACTCATTCGGTAGGGTGACAGCAGGATTCAGGTGGTCTCTCCAATGAGCACTGACAGCTCCAGATTAGTTCAGTACTGCTTCCAACGTGTCCAGAGCTGTGGCAGGTCGAGCTTTACATCTAGTTGCCAGTCAACTATAGTGGATATCCTCACAGCAGGATTGTCTATGCACTCTTAGTAGATATTGTGAGAGAAGATATAGTCACTGAGTCCAGGTTGGCATGACACTTGTGACATAGACATTCACAGCATGGACATGTTCTAAGGTGGGCCAGGACACACAATTGCTGCCACTGTCTGCTGGAATTACTTCATCAATCCATTTGATACCAGCATGTGGGTCATCATCACATGCCCCAATGGTATTTATCTTCCAGGGAAGGTTGTCATCTTAGTTAGAAGTTGGCTAGCTGTCCTCTGCTCTTGCATCTGTTGAGGACAAACAACTAATGAGATTGACACAGACATTGGCATTTTGTTATAATCATTATGAAGCATGTAATGATGATGGCTAGCAGAGTAGAAGAATGTGTCTCTGCTGTGTTTGGCCCACATGAAGATGAGGCCAAAGGTTGGGAGGAAGCCAAGTCATCATCACATCCCCCTCTAGCAGCCACCCATCTCATCAACATTTTCCTGCAGGCCCCTGATGTCATAAATACATGATGCTAGTGGAGTCACCGACATGGTGGTAGCCCAGAGATGTCTTGCTTTGACAGGAATTGAAAGGAACATTATATCAGCATGCAAATATAGATGGAGCTTTGGTTCTTACCCCAATATGCTCTTGACTGCAGAGTGCAGCAGTTGTGCCAGGATACCATCTGCCATCCCCGCCTCTGTAACATAACAGATACTATACATGAGCATGTAGGTGTGACATGTAGTGGCATAATCTTCAGTTATATCTGTCATTATGTCTATGAGTTTACATAGGGCATATGTATAAGCAAAGAGATGCTGTATGAGCTGTCATCTGGCCTGGTTGCCTGCCCCTGTGTAGTCCCTAGCACATGCAGGCCAGCATTCAGGATCCTGCTCTAGGTCAGGGTTGATATCGACTGGGATTCTGTTCCTGATTGTAATGTTGTGCAGTTTGCAGCTGGCCACTATAATCTCAGCCATTGAGAGGTTGGTATTGTAAGGCACCATCAGATTTGTCCAAACACCTGAAACAACTTTTCAACACACCAAAGGTGCACTATGTGACAGAGCAGGTTGCAGCATGTGCCTCATTGTAGCTGGTCTCTGCACATGTCCTTGGAAACCTCACAAGGATCAGCAACCAGGCTCTGCACCCATATACTGCATCACTTGTGGGGAGGAAATTGGGGACTGTTAGGTACATTGCATGTTGGCAGCTACAGCCATACTGCCTATGAGGCCCTTGCCTGTATGATCCTGGCAGTGAAGATCTTGATACAGATGCCCAGCTGTCTCAGGATAGGGAGAGCCATAGAGTGGCCAATGGGTGTAATCACAGTGTACACGTGGCCTAATGTGCAACAAGATTAATTAGTTGAATGCTGTGCCCAATATTCTTAAGTCAGGTACTATGTCACTTCCTGAGGCTGACCCTGCTGACAATGGAAACACAGTGCTGCAGAGGTGTGGACTCTATAGGCTGGCCAGGGTTGGGGAGTTTGGGGTTTCTTGGTGTGTGATGGTCAGATAGTCCAGCTGTTGTGACTACCCAATCATTATGCACTCTAGGACCTGCAGTGAGTCTCACAGCAGTACACTTCAGTGGGGTGCCATAGCACCTGGGATGGAGCCTAGAGAATGTTACCTGGTTGTAAATACCTCATGTTCCAATTGGGGTTTCCTACTGGCACCAGATGCATACACCAGGCTCGATCCATCCTAGTTGGACCCCATTGCATGCAAGGACCTATTGTATTGCATTTAGGGTTTCTGCCTGTGAATTTCAGGCTCAGTCGGGGTTGCTGGGCTTTCAGACATTGTAGAAAAAGTGGCTTTTAAGTGGTACTTGAGAGGTGTTGGAGGGGAGGTTTGGAGGTTGTAGTGCAGACTGGTTATTTGGCTGATGGGTGTGGGTTAGGGAAGGGGTGCGGAGAGGGCTTGGGGTTAAGAGTTGGGGGAATAGGTTGTAGGGTACAGATATAGGTGTAGTTGAGGGTGGAGGGTGGGGGTGGCTGGTTAGGGGGAGGAGGGTATTTTGGTTTTGGATAGTTTGTATTTTTAAATTGTGTATGCCTTTTTGATTGAATGTATTTTCAGAAAGGTGGTTAACATCTTTTGTAAATACATAACAACATGTGTAAATAATTATGTGGAAAACAAGTATGTATTCTGGACTACATGTCCCAGCATGCATTGGAGTGAACCCAGGACCAGCTCATGCCTGTCAGACAGATCTGGATCCTTTTGCCAGCCACACCCCACATAGGTCCAGCTCAAGGGTTTCTGCTGCCCTAGGCAGAAACCCCAGCCTTACTGCCCCCTCCCTGCTGATGCCTCCCCCCCCCTCCAGCTGAAGCTACCACCCCCCAGCCCCCCCAGCTGCTGCCAATTCCATCTTGGGAGGGGGAGCCAGGCAGTGGCAGTATTTCCAAAAGTTGCAGCTTTTTTCCGTTGCTTTTGGAAATACTGCCGCTGCCCACCTCCCCCCCCAAACAGAATCGGTGGCAGCTGGGAGGGCAGTACGGCCGCCCCTGTGTGCAGCTGTCACTGCTGTGGACCACCTGTGCCACTGCTGCCACCCACCTGGGCCAACTACTCTATGGGCTGCCTAGCTCACCTAGTAGACAGGCCGGCCCTGACCCCACACCATAGTAACCAGGAATCCAGCATGCTTGTGGGTGTGGTTAGCCTCTCAGGTTCTGTGGGCATTCCACTGACAGAGGCTCTGTGACCTTGGGAGTCTGACAGACTTGTTTCATGACACAGTATTGCTTCTACATCGCTAGGTGCATTATGAACAGGCTGATATGCATCTGCACTCATAGATGGCTCTCTGACATGCTGCATCGGAGTTGGTCATTAGAGATGTCTAGGTCCAAGGTTTGATTCTCAGAACATCTCTGGGGCACATCTATTCTTGCCCACATCGTGCCCTTTTTTTTCTAGCCACATATTTCCCCCCGCAGTCAGTACTGGCATATTCCACTGTCCATCTGACAGTGATTGTGTGAGGGGTGCTATGCCTGCAGATCACACTGTGTGTGGCCTCAATGACTGGCCTGTCCTTGTGGTTTCACTTGTGTTGTGGCCCAGCTAGGTACCCATCAACTAACATCCCACTGAGGTGTCATGTCTCCATTAGCTTGCAGGACACATTGGCAGCCAGACCACAGTTCCCAGGATGCATCTGGATTATGTAGCCTCAGAGGCTGCACTAAGTGACATTGTCACAGCTGCAACTCTGTATGATGGATACCCCTCAGCTGACTCAGGGTCATGTTTTGGATGGATATCAAGTTCTAGGGGGTGTCATTGGCCTCTGCTGGTGCTTTGAGCATGCAACGGATTGGGACCTCAACAGCCTAGCAAATATTTCTGGAAATCAACTGATAGCTTCCATGCCACCTCAATTCACTAACACCTATACAAGCTGAGTGACTTTGTATCTCCCATCACAGATGGCCCTCCCAGATACAGCACAGAGTTGGAGCATGGACCAGGGCAGGGTCAGATTACTGAGTCCATCACAAGATATTTCTGTATTTCCTATGCTACCTATTTCCTCCTAGGAGATTAATTAGTTTGCTGCCATCTGTCTTCCCTCACCTGTCTCCTTGCATGCAATGCTACAGATTCCACACACCATTCACAGGGGACCCTTGGTCAGCTGGACTGGCTACTAATATGAGACTGAGAACTGTGTAAGTTAACCCTTCTTCTACTGTTGTAACAGACGTGTGTTTGAGTGACGGGAGGCAAGTGATTAATGCCTGCAGTCTGAATTGGTTGTACACATATAACATGCACATTGCAGGGCTACAGATACATTATGTTGCCATAATAGCACGGGCCAGACTGCCTGACACTCTCACCCCTTCTGGTGTGAACATGGTATTACAGCAACTCACTCCTGAACATAGTTACCCGACCTTTCTGTGACTGTTAGCACGATGACCTGCATTGATCGTTCTGCCGTATCAGTTGGTCTTGCTTCTGTTACATTCACAGTTCCCATAGATGTCAGCTGGCTCATCTGACCGTGATTGGGGAAATACATGCTTGTTGCTCCAATGGTCAGTGGTACAGGCTCAGGCCCAGGCCTAGGCCTATCTTTCCCAGGTACATTGACTATGTAGCTCTATTCCCCCTAACAGGCCCCATTTTCATATAAGCTCTTCAGGTGCCCAGCCTGGCCTAGTACATTGACTGTATGACTCTAGTCCCCCTAACATGCCCCCATTCTCATATAAGCTCTTCATTTTGCCTTCTTGCTGTGGAACATGCAAGTCTATTACAGACTGTGCCTATTGCTTCTGACTAGGATCTGTCTTTTACAGCTTGCTTGTAAGGTCTGTCTGCCTGTATATATTACTTATTTATTTTTCCTGTCATTGTTTGTTAGAGTGCCTTACTTTTCAGCTTTTTGGTTTGTGATTTTCATCAGCTCTTCCTCTCTGTTTTCAGTTTTATCTCTCTCTGTCTCCTCTTCCTTCTTATCATCCACTCCCTCCCCAGAATCCATGCACCCCCTTGCTTATCATCTTCTATAGCCACCCTGTGCTCATTACACCGATCACTCACAAGTGTACTTCATCCCGTGCAATTTCTACCACCTATCCTTTTTTTTTCTTCTGACTTCTGTGCATCTCTCCATCTCTTTCTCTAGCGCTCCTCAACACTTTCTCTTCCTATTGCTCATACTCCCTAATTGTATCCCCTCCTGTCATCACCTTCAAGCCCCTCCTCCTTATCTCCCCTTTACCATGTTCACTTCCCCCACCATCTTGTCATCTACCCTATCATCAACTCTTCAGCTTCACTATTTTCTCCCTCTCATTCAGCCATCTCCTTTCTCTCTGAAAAAACTCAAACTCGTTACTGCCGTGCTGTTTCCACTCTGTCCCGCCCCCTTCTACTCCTTCTCATTCTCCAACCTTGGCCCCCTAAACTTTTGTCACACTCCCAGAACAGATCCTCATGCTACAGAGTAAATCTTATTCATATCCCTCTCCTTTCCCCCTGCTCTCTCCCTTTCTCCATCTCAAATAAACTTGCCTTTACTCATGATCTCTTTATCTCCAATGCTCTCCATCTCCTTGCTCTGAGACCTGGCTCCTCCCACAGGACTCAGCCTCAGTCGCTGCTCTCTGTCATGGTGGCTATCAATTCTCCCACATGCTTCGTCCCACTGGGGCTCCTACTCTCTCCTTCTTGTCAATTTCAACCCCTCCTTCTGCTTCAGTCTCACTCCTTTCCCTCCTTTGAAGTCCACTCTATCTGGCATTTTACTCCACTACCTCTTCGATTTGCTGTTATTTATCGACCCCCTGATAAGTCTACCTCTACCTTTCTCTCTGACTTTGACTCATGGCTTTCATTCTTTCTGGATTCATCTTCCCCCTCCTTTATTCTCGGGGATTTTAAAATTCATGTTGATAAGCCCTCTGACCCTTATGCTTTAAAGCTTCTCTCCCTTACCTCATCATTCAACCTCCAGCTTTGCTCTACTGCCCTACTCACCAGCAAGGCTACTGCCTCAACCTTGCATTCTTCTCTGCTTATCCTCAAACTTCTGCACCTCACCTCTTTCCTTATTGGACCATCACCTGCTAAGCTTCACTCTTCATCACTCACCACCTCAACCTCACCCTGTCTCCTCCAAGCTCTTTAGAAATCTTCATGCTGTTGACCCATTGGCTCTCTCACCTTTTTTCTCCACTATGTCATCTGAGTCTGTTGATGAGGCAGTAGCTTCCTATAAAACTGCACTCTCCCCTGCTCTGGATGCTCTTGCTCTGCCCATGCCACATCCTGTGAGGCATACTGCACCCACTCAGCTGAGCAAGCTTGGCTCAAATCCTGCACCCTTGCGGACTTTCTACACTTTAAATTCATGCTTGTCTCTTTCCAGTCAGCCATAGCATTCTCCAAACAAGACTATGTCCATATGATTAACACTTTTGCCTCTGACCCTCACCATCTCTTTACAACTCTCAACTATCTCCTCAAGGTGCCTCTGCCTCTGACCCCTCCATCCCTTTCTGCCCTGGTTGACTACTTCCATGACAAAATCCACAGGATCACACTCCAGTTCACCATGAGGCCAGCTACTTCCCCTCCTCCCTCTCTTCACTCCCAACTTTTCCCCCTCACCTCTGCTACCCTTTCTTCCTTTTCTGTGATCTCTGAGGAGGAAACCATTCACATTCTTTCCTCATCCAAACTCACTACCTGCTCCTCTGATCCTATTCCCACCTATCTCCATAGCTCCATCTCCTCCACTGTAATCCTTTCCACATCTCATTTTTTCAACTTCTTGCACGCCACTGCAACTTTCCCTGCAGCCTTCAAGTATGCTGTGGTCACTCCTCTCCTCAAGAAACCCTCACTAGACTTTACCTGTCCTTCTCACTATCAACCCACCTCCCTCTTCCCCTTTGTTTCTAAAGTAATTGAACATGCGGTTCACTGCTGTTGCCTCAACTTTCTCTCCTCCCAGGCCCTTCTGGATCCTCTACAATCTGGCTTTCATCCTTACATTACCCTGAAACGGCTCTTGCCAAAATCTCCAGTGACCTGTTCCTGGCAAAATCCAAGGGCCTTTACTCAATCCTCATCCTTCTTGACCTTTCTGCTACTTTTGACATTGTTCACCATAACCTTCTCCTTGATACCTTGTCCTCACTTGGTTTTCTCCTTGATACCTTGTCCTCACTTGGTTTTAAGGGATCTGTGCTATCCTGGTTCTCTTCCTATATTTCCCATCACTCTTTTAGTGTTTGTTCTGGTGGATCCTCCTCTACTACTATCCTGCTCTCAGTTGGTGTACCCCAAGGATTTGTCTCAGGCCCACTCATTTTCTCTCTCTATACCCAGTACCTTGGTGCACTCATCTCTTCCCATGCCTTTCGGTACCATCTTTACACAGATGACTCCCAGATCTACCTCTCTATACCTGAATCCAAACCAGGATCTCTGCCTGCCTTTCTAACATTGCTACTTGGGTGTCTCACTGCTGCTTGAAAGTGAACATGGCAAAAACCAAGCTTCTTTTTCCCCCCCCTAAACCCTCCTCTCCCCTTCCTCCCTTCTCATTCTCTGTGAATAACTCTCTTCTCCTCCCTGCCTCCTCGGCTCACAACCTTGCGATCATCTTTGACTCCTCTCTCTCTTTCTCCACAGACATCCAACTGATAGCTAAAACCTGCAACAAAATTTGCCCATTCCTTTCTGAACACAGTACTAAGACACTTATCCACTCCTTAGTCACCTCCCCTCTAGACCATTGTAACCTACTCCTTGCTGGTCTCCCTCTGCATCATCTCTCTCCTTTCAATCTGTTCAACACTTTGTTGTGCGGCTAAATTTCCGCCAACCTCGTCATGCTCATATTAAACCTCTTCTCAATTCACTTCATTAGCTCCCTATCTATTTCCACATCCAGTACAAACTTCTTCTGCTGACCTATAAGTGCATTTGCTCTGCAGCTCCTCGCTAACTTTCCTCTCTTATCTCTCCCTGCATCCTTCTTCAGGAACTTCGCCCTTCTGGCAAATCATTTCTATATGTGCCCTTCTCTTCTATTGCTAACTCCAGACTTCGCTCGTTTCACCTTGCTGCTCCTTTTGCCTGGAACAAACTTCCCGAGTCTCTACATCAGGTGCCTTCTCTGACCCTCTTCAAATCCAGACTGAAACTCACCTCTTCACTGCTGCTTTTGGATCTTGACTCACCTGATCTCCTTTGTGTTTCCTTACGATTCCCCCTAGATGTATCCTATGTCTACAGCTACTGTGTTGTCTGTCTTGACTAGACTGTAAGCTCTGATGAGCAGGGACCATCTTTTACATGTATCCATGCAGCACTACATACATCTTATAGCACTATACAAATGTTCACTAGTAGTAGAAGTAGTAGTAGTAGGTGCCCAGCCTGGCCTAGTACATTGACTATGTAGCTCTATTCTGCCTAACAGAACCCAATCTCATATAAATTCTTTAGCTGCCCAGCCTAGCCTAGTACATTGACTATGTCACTCTGTTCCCCCAAACAGGCCCCATTCTCATATAAACCTTTCTGGTGCTCAGCCTGGCCTAGTACATTCACTACGTAGCTCTATTCCCCTTACTAGGCCCCATTCTCATATAAGCTTTTCTGGAGCCCAGCCTAGCCTAGTACATTGACCATGTGGCTCTATTCCCCATGGCAGGTCCCTTTCTAATATAAGCTTTTCAGGTACCCAGCCTGGCATGTGTGCACCACCACTGACATATTTGTACTAATGAGAGGTCACTCATCCAGCAGCTAGCCATCTCTGTACTGTCCCTCCTCAAATTGCTGGAACAGTGCTGAGTGATGCAGGATTCAGGAGTCATGGGTTGACCCAGCAAACTTGGCCACCACATTCAGTATGTGCATGTTTGCATCTTAAACTACCTGCACATTCAGGAGATGATAGTCCTTGCGGTTATGGAACACCACTTCCCTGTCTTGGGTTGGGATAAGTGCCACGTGTGTGCAATCAATGACTCCCATCATGTGTGGTAGGCTCGCTATTCTCTGAAATTGCTGTTTGAAGGTCAACCACTGTTGCCTTTGTTGAGGAAATACAATGTAGTTCCTTACCCAGCTGATCATGGCTTGCAGTACTGCAGCCAGAGGCAAAGTAATGTAGTGCACTCAGGAGCTTGGTAAGCCCTAGTATGGCATGTGACCAGGCTGTCAGAGGCTCAAGGTCAGGTCTTAGATCCTCATAGAGCTCTCTTATAGCTCCTGTACTCAGCATGTAGAGGGTGAGCATCTGGTCCTCAGGGAGGCCAAGGAGGGTGGCCCTATCTCTGAAGATACGGGGCCTTCTGGGCTGGACCTCCCTCCTCTAAGGACACAGGACCCACCACTCACCAGGCTGGTGCCCCTGCACATTGGCCCCCACCACATGAGCAGGAGCAGGGGGCAGGAACTGGCCAGGTGTTGTGGGGCCTCCTCATCCACCTCTGGTCGGTCACCCTCCAGCCATCAAGCCACCCACACTGCTGTATGGTAATCCATCATGTAGCAAGGCAGGGGCCCCAGTCCACAGTCATTTATAGACTATACTATGGATTGGCTCTGCTGTACTGGCTGTTATTTGGCTATCACATGGCTGTTAGTTGGAACTTTGCCCAATTAACACCAGCTTTGAGTTGGTGTTACAGTTCCCAGTCGCTGCAACTCTGACGCCCGCTAATCAGACCCAGCATTGGCATACAGCCGCTACCTCTGCCCACACTCCACCCACTCCATGCCCCTTCTCCACCCTGTTGTACATTACTGCATGGTAACATGCTACTGGGCATTGGGGCAGCATTATGGGCACTCTTTACTGCCTTATCCACTACCGGGTTGTGATAACGGCCGCTAGCTCTCTTACCGCTGTTTAGTAATCATACCCCTAAATCTTTGCATAAAACTTTGCAGCTAGCTATTCTACTGAAAGTTTGCATCTTTATGTCCAAATCTATCCATTCTTATTTTGCACCCTGACACAGAGATGAAAGGTTCAGTAGAGAAGGTAAGGGGGTAATAAGTTTGGACTGTGACCGTAATTGTTGCATATCGGCTAATGAATTATATATTTTGGTATATATTCTAAAAGCCGATCTGGCTATGGTACAAAGAGGTTATGTGTCTATATAGGTGCATAAATGACTGCTTATAAAATACCGACAAGTGTGACATTGCCAGTAGGTGTACACAGAGACACAGTCTAGGTGAAACATGGGTAGAGTTAGCCAGTATGTGTTGAATATAAAATTATTTTATTTACATGCATACATGAAAACTTTACATGCTTCCACTTAAACTTGCTCACACCCACATTCAAGGTGTTTTCTCTGCCACCTACGCTAGTATTTTATAAAGACAAGTAGGTGCCTAGACATCTTCATAAAATAACATCTATGTGGGCACCTCTGTAGGAGTCTCCATCCTAAAGATATTTAAGGCCTGATATTCAAAGGCACTTACACAGTTTAAAAACCTGCAAACCGTGTAAATGCCACAATAGAGTGATATTCAGTGGCACTAACCCAGTTGGTGCTGCTGAATATCCCACGGTTCCGCTGCTACACACCCTGATGTTATCTGTGTAGAATCAAGGTGTGTCAAGGGCATTCCAGGGTAGAACGGAGATGGCACCCATTGCTAACTGGGCAGCTGCGATATTTAACTGCTGGCCAGTTAGCAACCCATGGATAAAGATAGGTGTGGGTAAACCTCGACTATCTTTACCCATGGGAACTAATCGGGCAGCGCTTCAATATCGCTGCTGCCCGGTTAGCTTCTGCACTGTATGGAGCGTAGCGACAGACTCAGATATTCAATTCTGATGCCCAGATATGGTCCCGGATTGAATATCTGGGGTTAAAAATCTGTGGCAATATCTATGTGACTTAGAGGCACATAGCCATCACAACTTAAGATCAGGCCCATAATTTTTATTGGACCTTTACTGATAAATGTATTACCAGCCCAGTATTAGCTATTACCATATTGGTCCCTTTTTCTTTTTTGTGTGTGTGTGTAAATTGAATTTCCTAAAATCAAATTACTGTGTAGTTTTTAATAATATTATCTCACTCTTTATGAAGACATTCTTTGAATTGTAAATCATCATTGCTACACTCCTTATGTATTGTATCTGTTCATACCATTCATACCGACACAACATTAGGTTTTGAAATGAAAATTTTAACAGTTCCACATCAGAGTTATTTATCTTGTGCAGCCTTCAATCCATTGTTAATCCTGCAGAAACCCTTGCCTGCATATTTTACTCTTACAGCAATTCATGCCAGATTCTTGTCTGCGTTTACTGTCCAGACATCATGGGTTTACAATGAAGATGGTTGTGGCGGGTTTTTTTAATCCCATTACTGCATTTACTCGCAGACATGAAAGAATAGACAGAAAAAGAAGCATACAGAATTAGACCTTGACTATCACCCTGTGAATTCATCTAACAATGATGAGGAAAAAAAAAGACTAACTTGATGAATGTGGTATTGGTATTTCTCCAACAGCTGGATCCTCCCTTCAAAGTATTTCCTGAAATATGAACCTAAATTGTCAAAGTGTCTTCGATCCTATAATCTGTGGTAAAACTTGATAAATCAGGCTGCAAAGTGGTCATGGAAGGATGAGAAGTCATGTAAGAGGAAAATAAAAAGAAATGGTAGTTGTTATGAGCATTGCAAGCAAAGGAGACATATTACAGAAAGAATATTTATCTACACTATTCACAATCCAGCATGTGGTATTTTTCTAATAGGACTTATATGCAAATAAGCCCAGTAGAAAAATAGTGTGCACAGTTTTCCCATGAAGATTTTTCAGAACTGGCTTTGTGAAGAAAACTTTGTTTGTAGTTTTTGTTGAAAAGAATGCAAGAGATACAGGCTGCTTATGAGATGGCTGAACTTAAAGGTTTAGGGGTTGATATTCAACAGCGGCAGCCAGAGATTTTAAAACGGCCGGCTATTGCCGGTTTTAACTTAAACTTGGATATTCAATGCTAAGGTCATATCTGACCACTGGCATTGATATCCAGGTTGCCCAATTAGTGATTTAGATAATCTGCTATCTGTGCTATTCAGTCGATAACCGGTTATCCTTAACCAGATAAAATTAGGCAGATAGATGGCTGACCTAAGTGGTTATCGATTGAATATCACAGATAAATTGGGCACCACCTTGTTTTGCCCCCAGAATACCCTGATGCTAGCTAGTTGCTGTTAGGATGTTTAGAAGGGCAAGGAGGGTATGTTCATTGGCACTAACTGGGTAAGTGCAACAGAATATCCTGGTGAGCAGCATCTATGCAGTTTGCAGGTCTGCAAACCGTGTAAATGCCTTTGAATATGCCCCCCCCCCTTAATGTATATGCTTTTCTGTCTTAGTACTATATCAGTAAAGGACAGTAAGTGGCACTGTTGTATAAGTAAGAGTACACGTTACCTTACAGGAGGAACTATATATCCTAGAAGGCTTATTAAAGGAAACAACCTAAGGGAGAGTTTCCAGTTTCTGTTTCACAGTAGTTATTCACTTGTTGCTGTTAAGTTGTCCATGTGTTTGCTGCCAGGGCTTGCCCGTCCATTGTGCGAGAATGTTGTTCGCACAGGGCCCTGCGCTTCAGGGGGGATCCGTGCCAATTTCATTCCGCACATGGTTGGTTTGCAGGGCCGGCTTCAGAGGAAGCCGGGGAGGCCTGAGTCCTGGCTCACCTCTGCACAGCTACAGGAGTGAAGAATAGTATGTTCCTTCACTCTGGTGGCTGTGTTCTCGTGAAGCACGTTGAGTGTCAGGAAACAGGAAATGCCCTTTAACCTCTGGCGCCAGTGGGCTTCGTGAGAATACAGCTGCCACAGTGAAGGAACATGCTGCTCTTCACTCTGGTGGCTGTGCAGAGGTGAACCACGGCTTCGGGCCTCCCTCTGAAGCCAGCAGGTAGGCGTGAGGCTCTTCGGGGGGGGGGGGGGGCTAGGATATAACTGGAAATGGGCTGATTGTGAGGGCTTGGACTGGAAATGGGCTGATAGAGGGCTAGGATAGGACTGTAAATGGCTGATGGGGGGCTAGAATTGTAAATGGGCTGATGGGGGGCTTGGACTGGAAATAAGCTGATGGGGGCTAGGATAGGACTGGAAATCGCTGATGGGGGAGTTAGGATTGGAAATGGGCTGATGAGGGGGCTTGGACTAGAAATGGGCTGATTGGGGACTAGGATTTGAAATGGGCTCATGGGGAGGGGGCTAGGAATTGAAATGAGTTGATGGGGGCTGGGATAGGACTAAAAATGGTCTAATGGGGGGCTAGGACTGGAAATTAGCTGATGCGGGGGGATGGGAGAATGGGACTAAAAAGGAGCAGATGCTTGGTGGGGCGGGGAACTAGAAGGGAGTAGATGTTGGGGGAGGACTAGAAGGGGATGGGGATGAGGGAGTGAGGATGGATAGGGAAAAAGATATTTTGTGTGGAAGGGAAGAAAAATCTACAATTGGACCGGAATTGGTAGAGTAAGTGTGGATTGAGAATAGAAGGGTGAAATTTGAGTGGATGAAAAAGGAATAAAGAAAGAAATTGAGGAAAAAGCAATAGGGGAAAGATCAGTATGTTAAAGCAGATGTAGAGAGAGAATGGAAAAAGACTAGAAGAGAGAAGAAAGGACAAATGGACAGTAGACAATGGAGAGTTAGCAGAAGACACAAAGACAGCAGAAGAAAGTGACTGGAGCAATTGCAACTGAAAAATAAAATGCACAAACAACAAAAGGCAGAACAATACTTTTTTATTTTGAATTTATTAACTGGAATATGTCAGCTATGGGGAATGTGCATTATTAATGTCTTTGCATTTTGTTTAGTAAAGAGGAAATTAATTTATAGTTTTATTTCTCCAGTGTGTTATACATTCCAAGTTTGGCTTTTGGGGTTCCCAGTTTAATTATCGTCTTCCTATTTCTAAATTGTGATCCCTTGTTCTTTGTTTGATAACGGTCTATGTTCTGCATATGTTACCGAGCTGAGCTATTCTTGTAGTTTCTGTTTGACAGTGCACTTGTTCTCTTTCCCCAGTAGGAGATGTATTGGTTTAATATTTGCTGTGTTGCCTTTTGATAGGTAGGGTTTGGTGCTTTCTGAGTCCTAGTAGTGCTGTTGTGATACAGCGGATTTGCTATGGATTCTAAATGGGCAGCGTTTATAGTACTTCCTAATGTACCTGGCAGTTGGCATTGGAGTATAATAATGTGGAAATCTGGTAGTCTTTCTTTAGCCGACACTCGTTAAGAGGCATGTTTACTAAAAGTTATCGCATGTTAACATTATGCAAATGTTTACGCAAATATGGCTCCTTATGCACATGAGGCCCCACAGTGAGTCTCCACACATGGCTTTGCACCCTCCTTGGACCGCCCCTGTTTGCAGCCATCTTAGGATGCAAGTCTCTGTATTTGTCAAGTCAGTTCTCAATATATGTATCCTGTGCATGCAAATACCACTGGTCAACAAAGTTTTACAAAAGTCATGTTACTGAAATAAAAATAGTCATTTCTTATCAATTTTTATATGCTGAACATGAATATGACAGTGAAATTGCAAAGTTGGCTCTAGTTTTTTGTAATCTACAAGAATTAATGTTTACATCACAAAATGCATGTCAATAGTAAATATAATAGGCCTTCGGTTAATACCTGTAAAAAACCAAGTCATAGACTGCTTCTTAAATTTTTTCACCTGTCTTTTGTACAGCTGTTCGGGAGCTTCTCTGGGGAGTGTCCAGCAGTAGTCAGCCAGCATTGTAGTGGACCATTTTCCCTGGTATCTTTGCTCCATCGTTGCGATATCCTGGTGAAAACATTCGCCCTGTTCATCCCTAACCATATCACAATTGTCAGGAAAGAAATTGAGATGGGAATCAAGGAAATGGATCTTTAGAGACATATTGTAGCCAAGTTTCTGATACTGCATTAGCATGTCTTCTACTAGTTCCTTGTAGTTTTCTGTCCTAACATTCCTGAGAAAGTTTGTTGACACTAGGCGGAAAGCATTCCATGCTTGTTTCGCATCACCCTGCAGCAAGTTGTTGAACTGGTCATCTTTGAAGAGCTCTCGAATCTGAGGACCCACAAAAACTCCCTCTTTAATCTTTGCTTTGCTGAGTCGAGGGAATTTTTCATGCAGGTATAGGAAAACTGGCGAAGTGCGGTCCATGGCTTTCACAAAGTTTTTCATCAAACCTAGTTTGATGTGAAGGGGTTGTAGCAGGATTTTGTGAGCCTCAACCAGAGCTGGGTGCTGGATATTCTTCTCTCCAACTGTTACATTTTGTCTGCGATTCCATTCCTTCCGCAAGTAGTGCCAATCCCTTGCTCGGCTATCCTACTCACATAAGAAACACATGTATTTTATATATCCCTGCTGCAGTCCCATTAAAAGGGCAACTACCCTCAAGTCACCACAGAGGTGCCAGCTGTATGTTTATGTTTATGTTTATTTATTTGATATACCACCCTACTTTATCAATCAGAGTGGTTTACAATTCACAAACAATTAGAAACAGGCACAGGGCCAGAAAGGAGGAAAGGAAGTTACACTTGTTGATATAATAGAACGAGAGAAAGGATACAGGACTATATGTAGGGGACAGGATCAGACAAGAGGGGAGGGAAGGTCATAGGCTAAGGAAAAGAGGTGGGTTTTTAGGTCTCGCTTGAAGGTGGCATGATGGGGTTCTAACCGGAGGGAGGTGGGGAGTGAATTCCAGAGTGCGGGGCCGATGATAAAGAAAGCAGAGGACTCTGAGAGGAGCGGATGGATTGAAGGTGAGCGAGGGAGGGGGAAGGGAGATTAAGGCGGTTAAGGTGAAAGGAGCGGGAAGTGTGTCTGGGGGTGTGGAATGTATTAAGGTCTGCCAGGTAATGTGGAGTACTAGTGTGAAGAGCCCTGTGAACTAGAGTAAGTAACTTAAACTGAGTGTGAAAGGAGTGGAAGTCAGTAGATGCTTTAAGTTATCGTATGTCTCTTTCATGTGGACGGCATGCGCTACTGGAATAGATGGAAGACGATTTCCATTGTTCAAAGGCACAGCCTTCAGACTCAGTTTCGAAGAGTCTATAAATAGTCTCCAGTCTTGTGGGTCATGAGTGATTTTTAAGGCATTCATGAGGTTTTCAATATCGGAACAGAATACCAGATTACTTTCCTTTCCGACTGCGTATAGTACACTGCTGACATCAGATGGCTTCAGCAGCCGTCTGGCAGTAGTATTGCATTGCATGAGAAAATGATGCAATCAACTCTGGATGATGTGTGTATGCTGGTATTATGCAATGTGATGCAATATTACATCATTCAAGGCTTATTTGGGATGTTGTTGATGTCCTACTGGATAAATTTACACGGTGAAACGTCAAAAATGAACTACATGCAATATCTTCAAAACGAGAGCCAATACATTTTTTTAAATGTTATATTCATGTTCAGCTCACCAAGATACTACAGATTAGGGCCTTTTAAAGTCAGTAACAATTTCAATGTTGACCAGTGTACTTATTAAACAGTTTTCCTTTTTAAACCTCATTGGGTGAACTTCCTCTGTACAAACAAACAAACTCTCCAACATCAGTCATGGACCCAGGAACCATTACTTTGTGAGACAAAGAAAGGAAAGAAATAAGAATTCTGGAACAAAGAAATCCTTCCTAGAACAGATGGGAAGGGACTTGGGCTGGAAGCAAGCAAGAAATCCTCTGGAAGTACAGTGAATCCCTTGGCAGAATTAAGAAGCACTTTTACTTATTCAGGGGAACAGAAAAGAAAAAAAAATGTTTTTCAGATCAAAACTCAGAAGCATAGTGCCCAAATTAAACAATGAGAATTGCACGCTATTGAAGTTTAAAGTTGAAATGCTGCTAATTAGAGATAATCTGTGGGAAGTGATTGATACAATAAAGCCAGAGGAAAATTACCAGAATTGTGAGAAAAAAAGGACAAATAGACTAGAGCTACTATAAGTTTGCTGCTGGAAAATAATCAATTGATTCATGCCAGAAATGAAAAGACTGCACGGGGAGTGTGGAATGTACTGAAACTGCTATATGAAAGACCCACACTGAATAATACCGGGTCGATGCAAAAAGCTAATGCCAGTTTGTACACACGCTTACAAGCATATAACACAAGTTTGACGCTCACAAATCTGCATGCCAAATGCAGAAAAGAGATGGGCATGCTCATAAGAAGTCCACAAAACCTCTGTGCACACAGAATGCTGTGTGTATTTAAATGAGTTGAGTGTATTTAAATAACATGCTAATGAGTTCTGTGCCAATGCAGAGAAACACATTAGAAATTACCCAATTAGGCATTAACTTTGAGAGCATTGTTATTTGTACGCCTGGTCAGGAGGTGACGTTAAACTCTAGCACGTCCTTCACCATACTCAGCGTGGACAGCTTCAACATCCTTTTTAATCGGTGTGTGAGCATCGCCGTTTCAAGATCAGCATTTTTGTCTGCAGACATATTATACTCTTCGTCAGTGTATATCACTTCGATGTTCAGGAAGATTTGAAGATGTAACATAGAAGCATAATATATGTTGGCAGCAAGGTGGTAAGAGTAGGTGCACCTGCCTCTCCATGCAGGTCACCCCTCCTCATGCCTTTGTTTAGGGATGTATCCACTGCTCTGTGTAGGTCACCCTTATTTGTTGAGATATAAGAGATAGTTGAGATATAAGAGTGGAGATATAAGAGTTGAGATATAAGAGTGGAGGAGTGGCCTAGTGGTTGGGGCAAGGTACTTCAGGCCAGAAGGTCAGGGGTTCAAATCCCACTAGCAGACAGCAACCATGGGCTGGAAGGACTGGGGTTTCTAGTCCCACAAGTGCTCCTTGTGGTCTTGGGCAAGCCACTTAACCCTCCATAGCCCATGTTCCCTGTAAAATAGTTATCTCCAAGTTATAATGCCCTGTTCTATGTAATTTCAGTTTGTTCAATGTAAACCGCACTGATGCAGAATATAAGAGAATTAAAATAAATAGTTATGTTTATTTGATTTTATCTTGTTGCTATAAAGGGATCCACTGTGTCTGTGCCATGCCATTTTGAATTCTGTCACTGTATTTGCCCTCACCATTTCTATCGGAGGGCATTCCAAGCATCCACAACCCTTTAGTGAAAAAGTATTTCCTGACATTGTCTTTCAGTTTACTCCCTTGCAGCTTCATGTTATGGAGGTTTGTTTGTTCATTAATACTCTTTAGATATTTGAAGGTCTGAATCATATCTCCCCTGTCCCTCCTCTCCTCCAGAGTGTACATATTTAGGTCTTCAAGTCTCTTCTCATAAGTCTTCTGACGCGGACTCCAAATCATTTTAGTCGCCTTCCTTTGAATCGTTTCCAGTCTTTTTATATCCTTTGCGAGATACAGTCTCTAGAACTGAACACAATATTCCAAGTGAGGCCTCACCAGCGACTTGTACAGTGGCATTAGTACTTCTTCCTTTCTGCTGGTAATTCCTCTCTGTATACAACCCATCATCCTTCTGGCTTTTGCCATTGCCTTGTCACACTGTTTCGCCACCTTGAGATCCTCAGAAACAATCATTCCGAGGTCCTTCTCCTGGTCTGTGCACACCAATCTCTCGCCCCCTATCGCATACAATACCCTTGGATTTCTGCTTCCCTAGTGCATGATACTGCACTTATTCACATTAAATCTTAACTGCCAAGCATTAGACCATTCTTCCAGCTTTTGCAGATCTTTCCTCATGTTATCCACTCCCTCAGGGGAGTCCACTCTGCTGCAAATTTTTGTGTCATCTGCAAAAGGACAGACTTTTCCATTCAGTCTTTTGCTGCTTATCCTCTTGCCATTTTGTTGCTGGCAAGAGCCAGACAAAGAAGGAAGAACAGAGACCAGAGAGAGGAGTATGAGGAGGTACATGCTGCACCCATCATCACTGTGAGGCCCTGTAGACGACGCCTATTCAGAAACAGTGCAGTACTGGATGGATTCCCAGACAGGCGCCTGATGTAATGCGCATGCTCAACCGAGCACTTCTTCCACTTCTTTTGTTTGTGTATGTGTTACTCTGCTCCTTAAGACCGATATTTTATGATCATCTTTTCTTTTGCGCCAGGATTTTATGTCTGTCATTTGCATACTCGCCCTTTTCTGCATTGACAAGTTGTGCCACATATGAGGTGTGACAAAAAAGAAATGAGACTCTGGCAGCCACGCACACGACTCAATGCCAATTGGCTAACCGCTTATGTCACTGTGTTGTGCAACATCTTGCCACTATTCTGCTCACTCTGTTTTTCTTTTTCAGGTTTTTTTGTAGCACACTGCTCCATCACTTTGTCACGCAACTGGAGGTGGCAGAAATATGGAGCAAAGAATCAACTTGAAATTTCTGGTTAAGTTGGAGAAGGACCCAACTGAGTGTCTCCAACTTCTCCAAAAGGCTTATGGAGAAGATGCAATGTCAAGGCCGTGAGTCTTTGCGTGGCACAAACGCTTCAAGACTGGCCATGAGGAGGTAGAGGATGACCCCAAGTCAGGGCGGCCTTCCATGACAAAGACAGTTGAGAACATTGACAGAGTGAACCAGCTGGTGCAGAGTGATAGCAGATTGATGTTGTGGATGATAGCTGAGGAGCTCAGCCTGAACAGGGAGTCAGTGCGGACCATCTTGGTGCAGAATCTAGGGATGCGGAAGGTGTGCACCAAGATGGTGCCCAAGCTTTTATCGGATGACCAGAAGGAGTACCAGGTCAATGTTTGTCGAGACTTGCTAGAGAAGATCAGAGAAGATCCAGAGTTTTTGGCCAAGTCATCACAGGAGTCTAGACTTGGGTCTCCCAGAATGACCATGAAAGCAGGAGACATAGCCTGCAGTGGAAGACTCGACTGTCACCCAGACCCAAAAAGGCACACATGTCCAAATCAAGGATCAAGGTCATGCTGATCACATTCTTCGACCAGAAGGGAGTGGTCCATCATGAGTTTGTGCCTGAGAGTCAGACAGTCAACCAGCACTTCTACCAGCAGGTCTTCAATTGCCTCCATGACCGGGTTCGGCACAGCAGGCGGGCTCCGTGGAGAGACAAGTCGTGGCTGCTCCACCACGACAATGCGTCTGCACATACTGTGCTCAGTGTGAGGGCAGTTCTTGACCAATAAACAGATCATAATTCTTGGCCACCCTCCTTATTCCCCAGATCTCGTAGCGTGCAATTTCTGGCTTTTCCCCAGGCTGAAGACTGTGCTCAAAGGAACTCATTTTGCCTCTGTTGAAGAGATCAAGGCCACTGTGATGAAGTTGCTGAGGGACCTCAAGGAGGAGGACTTTACCAATTGCTTCTGTACGTGGCAGAAACAAATGCAGAAGTGCATTAACTCTGGGGGGGATTAGTTTGAAGGGGACAATATGTAATTTCTCTGTAGATTTGGTAATAAAATATTTATGGGACAGTCTCGTTTCTTTTTTGTCACACCTCGTAGATGCATAAAGAGTCACTACAGCCTGCGTCTAGCACCGGTTTTCTCCATTGATCTGTATTTTTGCTAAGAAGGCTAGGCATGATGAGACTTAGAAAAAGAAGGAGAAATGCAAAAGCATATAAGTGGTGACACAGCTCCAGGTTCTTAGAGAGGAAATAAATGACAGCCACATACTGGCTCTTTTGCTGTGCAGTTTACCTGAGTCATCTAGTGCTTTGATTAATGCCCTGGAAACTAGGCCAGAAGCAGAGCTGATACTGGACTTTAGTAAAAAGCAAGCTAATGGACACGTTCCAGTACAGGAAGAAACTTTCATGCTTCAAAGTAGAAAAGGATGCAGTGGCAGCCCTGCGAGACACTACTGCTAAGTTAAACAGTAAGGAAGGCAGAGCAGGTTTTAGACGCAAGAAACTGAGTCACTTTAAAAGAGATTGGACAGTGTGGAAAGCAGAACAAAAGGCAAAATGCTAAAAGGAGCCTAAGCAGCCACAATTGCTGAACTGGGGTCAGAACAGTGGTATACAATCTTTAATGCAACAAGAAGTCATACAGTATGTTGCAAGGATGGTGCATAGACTCGTGTGCCACAAACAACACCACAAGTGACAAGAATTTCTTTACAGAACCGGTTCAAATAACAGTAACACAATCTATCTTGCAGATGGCAGCACAGTAAATGCATAAGGAAATACTTTTTCACTGAAAGAGTGGTGGATGCTTGGAATACCCTCCCAATGGAGGTGGTGGGGCAAAAACAGTTACGGAATTCAAAATGGCATGGGACAGACACAGTAGGTCCCTTTATAGCAGTGGTTCTCAACCTTTTTTGTACCGTGACCCCTTTTACCATTGGTCAACTTGTGGTGACCCCCAATGATAAAATCAAATGTGTCTCTCTCCCTTTACCGCTAATGCATTGTCGCTGTAATCATTTGTTGAATTAATATATTATAGTCCTTTACAATATGCTTTTATTTATAAAATTTACTTATTTAAACCACAATAATTAATCACATTAACAAGTAACAATATTTGATTTCAAAATTATGATGATTTTGTAGTCAAATCACTAATATGAAATAAAATTATTTTTTCTACCTTTGTTATCTGACCAATTTATTCTCTGATCATGCTGGTCCCAATCTGAGGCTTTTGCTTTCCTGTCTTCTCTTAGCTCTCTTTCTGTGGTCTATGGTCCATCTGCCATTTCTTATCTCTTCTTTCATTTTCTTCACTTCTTTCCATCAGCCTATTTCCAGTGCCAGTAACCCTCCCCAGTATCAACCCCTTTCCAGTCCTCACTCCCAGTACCTTCCAATGTCAACTTACATTCCCATGACTGTCACTGGTGTCCATTCCCTTCAAGTCCACCTCCTTCCCCACTGACCAGTCCCTTCTAGTACAAATACCATGGCAGCCCCTCTCAGATCCACTCCCTTCCAGTTCCATTCTCCCATCCCCTCATATCAACCCATTTGTAGCCTTAGCCCCGTTTTCTTCCAGGGCCAGCAGCTCTATCCTCCCCTCCCCACAATCAGCCCATTCCCAGTCGAAGCCTCCCAATCAGCTCGCTTCCAGTGCTAGTCCCCCCTGTAATGTTGCTATTACTCCACAGCCTGAGCTTGTGGATTTAAGCAGCCTGATTCCTTATTCAGTTAGTAAAATGGTGCTTGGGGAAAGCACTGCCTTCTGGGAGTTGAAGTTTTTTCACTATTTGAAATAAGGCGAGTTGTGGAGCTCGAGTGTTCAGGCAAATAACAGGATTTTAATTCCCCTTCCCACACGGTTTTACAAATGGAAAATAAAGAACAAAGCCATACAACTTCTGGCATGAAATAATATAAGAAATGTAACTCAAACAGCTTCTTATATCAGCATCACTATAATCCAACATAAAGAGTACTTCTGTTCCAAAACCTTTGGTGCTGTTTCCTTTAGCTGCTACTGACAGCTCTCTCTCTCTCTGCACAGCTTAAACTTATTATACAGGTTTTATCTTCTCAGACACAGACATTGTACAGTCCATTGACTCAATAGGCAGATATTCTACAGATGGCTCAGTTTCCATCGGTTTATACTGACTCTCAGTTGGAAATGTCTGCAATTGCTTACAAGGTGTTTCCAAGCACACACCTGTTCCTTCAGCAATAGACTTTTCCCCATAGCCTTCTGCTACACACTGCTTGTAATTGCCACAGTGTTCACCACATGGAAAGCCCCACCCTTCTGGGTTAATAGCAGAGCACTTCTTAAAAACAGCTTTACTTTTATATCAGTCACTCAGCCTACCTCTTGGCTTCCTTATGAGAGATTCCTTCTGCTTTCCAGGATCAGCTACAGCTGTAAGCCTTGGAGTTTCTACGTGCACACAAGTCTGCCTTCTTGGTACATTCCCCTAATGGCTGCCTTTTACCCAAGGCAACAAACCTGGGCTGTTTGTACCTTGCTCCTTTGCACGGACTCTCTGCTCGTCTCCTGTGCTGACTTCCCCTTCTGAGTTAAAGGTCAGAGAATCCTCTGTTTCTCGTGACTGCTTTCCTCATGGCTGTGCTCTCAGCTGGCCTTCCAACTCTGCTTCTCCATGTGCTTCCAGCTGTGCCTCCAGATCTGCCTGCTCCCTTCCTAATGAGCTTCTCTTAAATCTCTGGTTTTCTGGGTTTAACCTGACCACTCCTTTCAACAGGTGTCCAGCCTTAGCTCGTGATTGCTGAGCTGAACTGCAGCAGGGGCGTGTTTTCCTCTCCTCTAATCTGCTCTGTCTGTGGTTTCCCTGGAAACCAGGAACCATGTGCACTTGTTTACTTTCCTTAACTGAAGCTGAATCCTGCATTTTATCACTCTCTAAGGGATCTGAGGGACCTTCTATACCACACCCCTCAACCCCATTACCAGTGTTAGCCTCCCCTAATCAGCCCAATACCAGTCCTACCCCCCATCAGCTCATTACCAGTCCTAGCCTCCTCTAATCAGCCCATTTCCAGTCCTAACCTCCCCGATCAGCTCATTTCCAATACTAGCCCCCCATCAGTCCATTACCAATCCTACCCCCTTATCAGCACATTAGCAGTCCTAACCCCCCTTGATCAGTCCATTCCCAGTTCTAGCCTTCCCTAATCAACCCATTACCAATCCTAGCCCACCCCCATCTGCCCATTTTAATCCTAACCCGCACTGTCTCTCCCCTCTGTCCAGCATTTATCCCCATCTGTCCAGTATGTCCCCCTGTCTCGTCCCTTTGTCCATGTCAGCCCCCTCCATCCCTCCATGTCAGCCCCCCTTTGTCCATGTCAGTCCCCCCTTCCCTCCCTCCATCCATCCATCCTTCAATGTCAGCCACCCCTCCCTCCCTCCATCTCTCCATGTCAGCCCTCCCCTCCCTCCCCTCTCTCTCCATGTCAGCCCCCCTCTGCCCATGTCAGCCATCCCTCCCTCCATGTCAGCCCCCTGCCCATGTTATCCCCCCTCCCTCCCTCCCTCCCTCCATGTCAGTCCCCCCTCTGTCCATGTCAGCCCTCCCTCCCTCCATGTCAGCCCCCTCTGTCCATGTCAGCCCCCCTCCCTCCCTCCATCCATCCATCCATCCACCCCTCCCTCCATCTCTCCATGTCAGCCCTCCCCTCCCTCCCTCTCTCCATGTCAGCCCCCTCCCTCCCTCCATCAATCCATCACTCCATGTCAGTCCCCCCTCTGTCCATGTCAGCCCCCCTCCCTCCTTCCATCCATCCATCCATGTCAGCCCCCCTCCCTCCCTCCCTACATGTCAGCCCTCCCCTCCCCTCCCTCCATCCATGTCAGCCATGCCTCTCTCCATGTCAGCCCCCTGTCCATGTCAGCCCCCTCCCTCCATGTCAGCCCTCCTCCCTCTCTCCATCCATCCATCAATGTCAGCCCCCCTCCCTCCATGTCAGCCCCCACCCACCCACCATTCAAGTCAGTCCCCCCTCTCTCCATGTCAGTCCCCCTGTCCATGTCAGCCCCCTCCATCCATCCATCAATGTCAGCCCCCCTCCCTCCCTCCCTCCATGTCAGCCCCCTGTCCATGTCAGCCCTCCTCCCTCCCTCCATCCCTCCATGTCAGCCCCCTCCCTCATGTCAGCCCTGTTGCAGGTTCCCTGCCCCCTCCTCCCCTCTTCCTGTCTGCCTGCTGCTGCCCTGCTGTTCTTCTACTGCCATGGCTCCCTGTCTCTTAGGGAACCGCGGCTATGCCGGTAAAACCGTTGCGGAGCCCTCCTGTCCCTCAACGGGCTCCGTGCAGCATTGTCCCGCCTCCAAAGGAAGTGGTAAACAACTTCCTTTGGAGGCGGGACAATGCTGCACGGAGTCCGTCAAGAGACATGAAGGCTCCGCAATGGTTTTACTGGCATAGCCATGGTTCCCTAAGAGGCAGGGAGCCACGGCTGCATTAGAAGGGATTGGGAGGCGGTGAGTTTGCCGCTGCCGAGAAGCAGACTCAGCAGTGGCAGCAACTTGTGCGTTTTTTGTTTTTTTTACGGCGGAGTGAGGCGACCCTGGCTAAATCCTGTGGCAACCCCCATGGGGGTCGCAACCCACAGGTTGAGAACCGCTGCTTTATAGCAAAAGGAGGAAATAAAAATAAACTTAAATATCTTTTATACTTCAACAAATAGAGGAAGTGATCTGTATTGAGTGGTGGATAGAATCCTAAACAAAGGCATAGAGCGTGTTATCTGCATGGAATGGCGGGTACAAGTACTCTTGTCACCTTACTGGGCAGACTAGATAGATCATCCTGGTCTTTATCTGCCATCATTTGCCATCTTGGAGTGGAGAAGTAGCCTAGTGGTTAGTGTCTTGGCTTATTAAGCAAGAGACCAGTCTCATGAAGTTGCCAAACCAGGAGGCAACAGATACTTTCTGACTATCATGGATGACTGCTCAAGGTACACTGTCACCTTCTGAAGAGCAAAGCTAAAGTCCTGAACAAATTGCAGGACTATGTGGCAATGATGAGCAATAGGCTTGGGTGGAATCCAGTCATGTTCTGAAGTGACGATGATGGTGACTTATCAGGAAATGACAGAGAGATTCCTAAGAAAACACAGGAGAGAGCATCAAAAGAAGGTCCTGAACACTCCATAGCAAAATGGGGTAGCTGTGAGGGAAAACAGAAAGCTGACAGAAATGATCAGATGCATGCTGAAGGACTCAGGACTACATGAATAATAAGGGGGTGAAGCAGCAATGACAACCACTTATTTGCAAAACAGACTGTTTTCCAAAACAGTGGCAAAAGCACCATATGAACTGTGGCATGAGAAACCCAGTGTGAAACGCCTCTGAATGTCTGGATCCAAAGCATTTCTCTTCATCTCAGAGGAGCAACAGGGCTGGCACTACCCAGTAAGCGGGGTAAGTGTGGCAGTTGGGGGCACCATCACTAGATGCCCCCACACTCTCAAGGAGGGCCGGCCCTAGGTATGTGAAGGGCACGAGGGGCTCCACACCTGCCTAAAAAGCTTCAGAGGGAGACGGTGAGTCCCGAAGCCCAGCTCCCCTGCTTACCTCTGCACAGTCATGGGAACAGCGTTTTCCTTTACTCCTGTGACTGTGCTAAGTCGCAGCCACCACTGCTGCTGAGCTCATGGAGGTTAAACAGGGGGATTCCTGTCTTGCATAAGAAACAGGAAGTGCCCCATTTAACCTTCAGGAACTCAGCAGTGCCAACGGCTGTGACTCAGCACAACTATGGGAATAAAGTAAAACTCTGTCACGGTTGTTTACTCCTGCAGCTGTGCAGAGGTAAGAAGGGGAGCTGGGCTTTGGGACTCACTGGCTCCCTCTAAAATCAGTCAGAAGCACACAGGGCCCCTCGTGGTGTGGGGCCATGTGTGTGGGTGGGGGGGGGGGGAAGAGAGACGCTGGCACTGTAAGAGGACTGGGGTCTAGAAAGGGAAATGAGCTAATGTTGGGGAATAGGTAGACTGCTATTGAAAGGGAAATAATGCTGGGAGGGGCTGGGACTGGAGGGAGGCTGATATTGGGGGGGGGCAGGACTGGAAAAGGGCAAATGCTGGGTGATGGAGGGACTGGAAGGGAGCTGATGCTGGGAGGGACTGGACCTGGAGGAACATTGATACTGGGGGGCTGGGGCTAGAAATGGGCTGATGCTGGGGGATGGGGAGCCTGGTATTAGAAGGGAGGTGATGCTGGAAGGGACTGGGACTGGAGGGGGACTGATACTACGTGAGCTAGGTCTAGAAATGGGCTGATGCTGTGAGATGGGGAGACTGGGACTGGACAGGAGATGATGCTGGGAGGGACTGGGACTGCAGGAGGACTGATAGGGGCTAGGACTGGAAATGGGCTGATGCTGGGGGATGGAGGGACTGGGACTAGAAGGGAGATGATGCTGGGAGGGGCTGGAACAGGAAGGGAGCTGATACTTGAGGAGGACTGGAAGGGGGTGGTGCTGGGACTGGGGGAAGAAAAAAAGAAGCTGGGGGAGAGAAAGGGACAGATATTTTGTGTGGGAGGGAAGAAAAAAGTCATACAGAGGGAAGAGTTGAGAGGGAGGGGCATAAGAATAAATGCTGGGGTAAAAAAAAGGAAAGGCAAGGTTAATGAATATTGGAGAAGGAAGTAGCCAGGTAGGTGTGTGGAAGAGATGTAGGAGGCGTGCTGGGAAAAGGGAGATGGGGGAGAGCAGGGACTGGACTTAGCTGGAGACTTAAAATGGGCTGGGAGAAAAGAACTCACTCTACATGCAGCTCAAGCATTTTGTAGCACCATCCCCAGCTTCATCTTTCTTTCTCTGAGTCAGCAGCAGCAGCAGCCAATGCTGCCCGTAGCATTCACTTCCAGTGCACTGGACCATTCACTGGAAGTGAATGCTACAGGCAGCACTGGTTGCTGCGTCTGATTCAGAGAAATAAAGATAAAGCTGGGGATGATGCTATGAGATCTTTCTGCTGCTGACTTGGAAAAAGAAAGAAGATGCCAGGGATAGTGTTGCACAATAATTTTCCCCAGGGGGGGAGGACAGAGAGAGGGAGAAAAAGAGAGATGGGATATATTGAATGGGGTGGGGGGATAGAGTGAGTGAGAATGTGGAATAATGGATCAAGAAAAAAGAGGTGGGGAATGAGAGGACTGGGGTGATAGTTGAAAATATTTGGTATGTATATGGAGTTAAAAAGAGGAGAATGAGAACTGGATAGTAAGAAAAGAGTAGTGAAGTCTGAGTGGACAGAAAGAGAGAAAATAAATGGAAGAAAGCTGAAGGGAAAAAAAATCAATATCCAAGATGGAATGAAGTGAAGAAAACAAAAGAGGAGACAAGAAATGGTAGATGGACTAGAGGCCATAGAAAGAGAGTTAAGAGAATTTAGAGGAAAATAGACACCTCAGATTGGGACCAGCACGATCAGAGAATAAATTGTCAGACAACAAAGGCAGAAACAAATAATTTTATTTTCAATCTTTATATTTTACATAGCACAGGAAATGCATCCTCCTTCTGTTTCTCTAGTGTTGCATTGTATGCAGAATCTGGCTTCTTGGGGCTGCAGTTTAATTTTTATTTCCATATTTTTATTTTAGGTTGTGGTCACTAATTTTGTACTTGGTGAGGGTCTGTGTTCTGAGTGTGTGACCAAGGCAAGGTGTTCTATTAACATGGAGTTTATTTATTAATTTATTTAGCTGCATTTATATCCTGCTTTTCACTAGGTCAAAGCGGTTTAACAAAAAGGAGGGAGGTACAAGAATCAGCTCAACAGTGAGGGGAGGGGGAGCCAACACCGGGGGGGGGGGGGCAACATTAATGATCCATACAGAAAAGTGATAATACTAGACTTTTGACGCGGGTCTCTCAGTTGGTAGGGGGGGGGGGGGGGGTTTAGGTCAAATTCAGTCTGGCTGGGAGGCTGTCAAGAAGCCAGCAGATATTGAGAGGTGACCATCTCAGGTCCAAGATGTTCAAGAAACAGGAGTGTTTTTAACTGTTTCCTGAATGTGGAGAGGTCTTTGTTGTTTTGGATCTGGTTGGGAAGGAAGTTCCAGAGGGAGGGTGCATATAGTTCAAATGCCATGTTACAGGTTTGTTGATTGAATTTAGTTCTTTCGTGTGGGACAGTGAGAGTGTTGCTGGTGGTCTGGCGGGTTGGTTTGTTCAGGGTGAGCTGTGGAAGTAGAGTCCGGAGCTGGGATATCTGTATTTGATGGAGGGCTTTGTGGATAAGCAATAGAGATTTGTATTTAATCCTTGCTTCGAGAGGTAGAATGTGAAGCTCACTCAAGACTGGGGTGATGTGCTCGTGTTTCTTGACCCTTTGTATGATTCTTGCGATGGTGTTGAGGGCAGTCCGTAGGGGGGTGGTGTGGGTGGCTGATAGCCCATGATAGATTGCATTGCAGTAGTCCAGGTGGGGGAGCGTCATAGCCTACATGACTGTTCTGAAATCTTGAGGGTCAATGAGTGGTCTGTGTCGTTGTACCATCTTTGCCTTGAGGAATATCGTTCTAGCTGTTTTTTCAATCTGTTGCTTAAATTTAAGCGCTTTATCAATGATGATTCCCAAGTTTTTTATATAGAGTTGAACTTGTATTTGGGTGGTTACCAAAGTGAGGTGCAGCAGTGGGGTAAAGGTTTGGTCCTTGGTTACAAAGAGGGCTTCGGGGTTTTTTAAAGTTGATGGATAGGTTGTTCTCCAGTTATTGACGTCAATGAAGCAGTTTGATAGATGATTATTGGTTGGGTTTGTGGTGGTAATGGGTCCATAAAGCATTATGTCATCTGCGTAGATATGGTAGTTGATGTTGTGAGAGCATATTATCGAGCAGAGAGGCTGAAGGTAGATATTAAAGAGCATGGCGGAGAGCGGAGAGCCTTGGGGTACTCCTTGATGCTGTAAAAAGGGGGGGGGGGAGGTTGCCATGTTGGTGCGGATCAGTTGTTGTCTGTTAGTCAGGTAAGAGTGAAACCACTGTAACACAATGTCCTTGATGCCAATCTCCTGTACTCTGTGTAGGAGGGTATTGTGGGAGATGGTGTCAAAAGCTGCGGATATATCCAGAAAGACCATGGCATATCCAGACTGTTTGGCCTGAATTCCTTTGATTAGGGTGTTCAGTAGTAATATCATGAGGGTCTCGACCCCATCCCACTAGAGAACAGCAACCTTGGGCCGGAAGGACTGGGGTTTCTAGTTCCACAGGTGCTCCTTGTGGTCTTGGGCAAGCCACTTAACCCTCCATAGCCCATGTTCCCTGTAAAATAGTTATCTCCAAGTTATAACGCCCTGTTCAATGTAATTTCAGTTTGTTCAATGTAAACCGCACTGATGCAGAATAGTGTGGTATATAAGAGAATATAAATAAATAAATAAAATAAATAAATGAGATGGGCGGAATCTGTGTTCTTGTGGGTCCAGTGAGTTGCTTATGTCTAGATGGTCTTGGAGCTGCTGTTGTACTATCTTATTGATGATTTTGGCAGTGAAAGGGAGACTTACTAGTTGGACTGAAGGATGCAAGATCAAGGGGGTCCAGGTTATGTTTCTTGAGGGTTGGACGAATGATGGAGGTTTTGAGGCTGTCCGGCATGTGTCCTTGCTTGAGTGATTCGTTGGCTATACGAGCTAGGGCCGTGCTTATGTCCAGTTTGGTTTTCTTTATCCACTCCGCAGTGCAGGGATCTAACGGGGAGGTAGCGGTGTTCGGGCATGAGATGGTGGATTCTATCTTTTCTTTGGCGTCTGTTTCAAATGTACCCCATTCTGTGCTTTGAGCAGTGCAATAGGTTATTGTTGCTGGTCCCGTGGGAGAGCTGTGTAGTTGTTGGAGCTGTTTATATTGACGTGCTAGCTGTTCCGGTGGTATGTTCGGGAGTTGCTTAGAGTGGTTGGATGATTTTGTCAACTTCTTAACAATCCCAAAGAGCTCACGTGGTCTGTTAATTGTTTATGATTTTTGAGTGGTAGGCCCTTTTTGCATTATCTGTTTCTGTGCGGTAGGTATCTGGTTCATTCATGTATCTTGCTTTGTCTGTTTCTTTTTTAGTCTTTCTCCATTTTCTTTCAGTCCTTCTGAGTTGGGTCTTTATTCTCCGCAGGTTGGGGGTGAACCAGTGGGCTCTGGCTGTGCTAGCTCTGTTTTTGGTGTTGTTTGTTGTTGTACATGCTGCAGATGTGATTGCAGTATTCCAGTTGTTGATTGGGTCTTTGATTTTGGAGGAGTCTGTTTCTAGTTTAGGTAGTCCTTGGGCTAGGAAGTCCTCTTTGTTGAATGGTTTAAATCTTCTTGCGAGTTGAGTGTTCTCTTTGGTGTGGGTATGCTGGTATGTGCAGGTGAGGTTGATGAGATGGTGGTCAGACCATGGCATGTTTGTGATCCTGGGGTTCTTGCAGGAGATGACGGTTTGGGAGTTGAGGAATATCAGGTCAAGTGTATTCCCTTTTTCGTGTGTTGAGTCATGTATGATTTGAGTCAGGTCCATTGCTTCCATAGCATTAATAAAGGCTTCGGCATACTTTTCTTTCAATGAGGGGAGGTTGAAGTCTCCGAGGATTATCTGTTCTTTCGTAGTGATGGCACTCTCTGATATATGCTTTAAAATGTCCGATAGATCGGCACATGCAGTAGGTGCTCAGTAGATTAGACATATGGAGATGTGTTTGTTGGTGATAGTATGTCCGCTTCATTAGTTGTTTCAGATGCGTAGTTTCTGAGGTGGAGGGTGAAATTCGCTATGATGGCTACTCCTCCTCCTCTGGCGTGCACTCGTGAGCAGTTGTGCATACTATATCCATTAGGTGTTAGCTGGTTCATGAGTACTATATCAGAATCCATTAGCCAGGTTTCTGTTATGCAGAGGATGTCAACCTTATGTGATATGATCAGGTCTAGGAGCATGGGGAGTTTGTTTCTCACTGAGCGTGTGTTTATTAGAGTGATTGAGAGGGTTTGTGTGTTTGTGAAGGTAGAAGTGTGGGTTGGAATGGGTGGAGTGTGTGAGCTTCTCCGGGTGAGGGGAGGCTTGGTAGTGTTTATAGGTTGAGTAGGTGTAGTGTTTGGAATGGAGCAGTTTGGGTATGTGCTGGCAGTAGCATGTAAGCATGACAAGGTAAGAGAGAATGGTGTTATGAGCTGACCCATTTTTATGGGTTGGCACTATGGCACTCTGCCAGGGGCCCCGCACATCTAAAGGGCCCCGTGCGTTTCAGCAGCTGCTTGTTGTAATATTTTAGTTTTATAAATCCTTTTAATGTTTAAGATATTTAAAGTTTAATTTTTTTTATTATGTTATTTCTTTACTTATTCTAGTTTCAATTTATTTTTTTATATTTTTATTTTACACTCGTAAAGTTTTTAAAAGTTATTTTTAAATGTTTTGGTCCTTTGTTCAGCTTGTTCGGTGTTCCTGAACAGTAGACTGTAGACCGGGAACCAGGCTATCATAATCTACTTCCAGTTTAACTTGTAAACACTGAAAGATGCTGACACCTCACCTGACAGCATAACATTTAATTTAAATAATATTAAATAGTATTAAACTACAAAGAAGTCTGAAGGCCTGAAGCTGTTTAAGATCTCAGATCAATGATGTTGCACGAGCATCTGATCATGCTTAGCTTGTTGAGTATTGAGCAGGACCTTCTGAGAGAAGTTGACTCTGAGTGCATTATCTGCAACTTTGCATTAGCACATGTTCAAACTTCGACATGTTGATACTTAGCTAACTGTTAGCAGTCAGCACGTGGAATGTGCATTAATGCATTGCAAAATTAGAATGCTTGAAACTGTAAATTTCCAATTCGATTGTTAAGTGTTTGACAGGCTGACAGCTGTTTGTGAATTGTGATGTGGACATATGATTGTCGGCTTTGTCGGTCAGTTTGTCAGTAATTGATTAAAGTTGATTTCAATGATTTGTAACGAAATGATGTCATGAGTGACTTTAGTGAGGAGTCCATGACATGGACAGCTCGGCTCATCATGTGGGATCCGACCCATCCAGAGCCCCTGCAGGCTGCCAGGTGCCAGGGGCCTCACACTGGCAAAATACGGGCCAGGTTATGAGGTATGCTGAGTTTGTGCATAGAGATCTCCACTGTAGTAATCTGAATTGTTCCATTTTTCAAATAGGTGTTTGGGTGTTCCAGGGACCGCTGCAGTATTTAAAATACTCCTTTTTTTGGGTAGGCTCCTTATGTGAGTTTTGGAAGTAGGTGCTAGTATGGTGTGGTAGATTTGTTCTATAGATCCTTAGTGACTTTGGTAGGATTTTGTATTAATTCCTAATATGCCTGGTACTGGAGAATGTTTATGTTGTTAGTGAGATGATCAGAATCAGATTTTATTTTTAGATATTGAGTTCTGTGGGTGAATGCCCTAGTTCTGCTCTGCATCTATTGTCAAGGGAGGGGTTCTGTGAATGCAGAATATATGTTCAAAAAGAAAAAGCAAAAACCATAATGCAGTTTATAACAACAAAATAAAATTAGTTATAATTTTATAATTTGGTGTTATAAACTGTGCTGTGGTTCTCACTTTTTCTTTTAGTTCCTTGGTGTCCGAACATCTTGCATTTCCTTTGTATTTTGCGGAATATACATTTACATTAACACCATGCTGGTCAAGTGTGCAGTTTCGAGTTATGTTGGAGATGCCAAGCCCTTCTTGGTATTTATGTTGGAGTGGGAAGTGTTGTGATGGGGTCACAAATCCCCTCTTGTTTTTCTGAGGATGAGAAGTGCTGTATAAGGGCCACTGAGACTCTGTTGTTTTTGTGAAGGTGGACAATGCTATGTTGGAGCCGCCAAGTCGCTCTTCTTGTTTTTGTGGAAGAGGGAGCTATTGTGTTGGTGCTGTTGAGCCCCTCTTGTTGTATGGCACATTTAGCAGCATGTTTCCTAAGCTCTGTGCTGGTAACACATGTGTGGGTCGCATTACCGGCACAGGGCCTTAGGCTAACTTCAGGGAGATAGTTACATCCCCCTGCAGTTACCACATTTCAGCATGGCAAAATGGCCGCAGAAGCAACTAAGGCCGCCCATTGAGATGGCATTAGTTGCACCCACTCTACTTGCTCTGAGCCATTATGTTAGCTTCTGCTGTCAGTACATATGCCTGAATGTGAAAGTTCTTTCTCTCGCCTCACTCTGGAGGAAAGTATAATTTTGGGAAAGAAATCCTGAAAACCTAAGAGTAATAGAAAAAGCATGGAACTTGTTCCCTGGTCCGGGCGGAAAGTGGCCATATATTATATTTTGCTTTTCTGTCGCTCCAGCTTCACTTCCTACTGCTAGTACCTTGTCTGCATGACTGCCAGTAGGAAGTAAAGCTAGAGTGAGAGAGAGTTAGTATAATACATACTATAATACATTTGTTGTTATGGAAGGACAGACTAGATAGGCCATGTGGTCTTTTTCTGTCATCATGTTTCTATGTTTCTATGATCAAGAAATGAAAATACATCCTGCTGTCCTGCAAGGGGAACGCATAGATTTATTGGTTTGTCATTGAAACCAGCTTAACATATGTGGTTTAAATCAGCAATATATTAATCTTGTTACTGTCTTCCTATATTGCAACTATTCTTTGCATCAACATTATACCAATTTTGATTATACTTTCTAGATGTGCATTGATCGTATGGTTATTATGTTTTTGATTCCTCCATTCTGTACAAAATCTTTCTCCTGCATATTTTTCACTGAGTAAAATATTTTTGAGCTGTCCGTACAATTTTTGTTTTGATCCATATCTATAATTTAGCATGCTCTTGAACTATCACAACCTGTTCAAATGATGTTAAATATTTACTGCTCGGTTATTATTTTTATTCTGGCTATGCATTTGCCCCTTCACAGCAATTTTCTTTCAATACTGGACTTGAGGGAGAAATACTAGCATCATGTGAAGAGTTCACAAAGGAGTTTTCAGAAAAAGGGGTAGGTGTAGCCAGCATTAATAATAATGAGGGAGGGGGGCACCGATATATAGGTTGCAGAGGGGTGCCAGAAACCCTAACACTGACCCTGCACAGCAAACTGCAAAAAAGACTTATGGAAGCAATTTTCATGGGCTATAGTGAAAGTACTAAGGGATATAGAATCCTGGACCCAAAGACAGAGAAATTGACCATCAGCAATAGTGTGATATTTGCTGAGCAATGAAGAGAGGGTAAGATGTCCTCTCCAGAAAAAGACTAGAACAGAGAGGTGAGAAGGAACTCACTAACCAAACACCAGAACAGATGGTTGAACTCAGCTTGGGACCAAGCATGGAAAGTGAGCAGACTCAAGCCAGCACAGATGCAAGTGACCAAACTCAGCCAAGCCCAGAGCCTCAACCAAGATGCTCAAAACAAGACAACAAAGGCAAGCCACCTGATTGCCTTTCATACAAGGTGAGCACAGTTAATGCATGCAAACCGACATCATGGGAAGACATATCTTGACTTCCAGAAGGGGAAGCCAAGAACGGGATGAAAGCAGCAGAAGAGGACAAGCAAGGGTGTCTGGCTCTAGCATAGACAGAATGGGTTAATCCCAAAATGAAGCATATTAAAATAAGATATTACTGCTTGAGGGACCTGCAGGAGCAAGGACATGGTGGCAAACATTTTCACTAAGTCACTGCAGCTGAAAGACACCTCATGTTATCTGAGAGCATATGTCTCATAATCAGCCTTTACTATTCAGAAGGGGTGTTGAAAAGAATGCAATAGATACAGGCTGATGATCTGACAGAGTAAGTTAAAGGTCTTGGGTCCAATTTCCAAGGCTTTATGCTTCTAACTTTGAGATTTATGAGCCCAATATTCAAAAGGCATTTACACGGTTTACAGCCCAGTAAAACATGTAAATACCTTAAATTGGGAGATTCAACGGCACTTACATGGTTAGTGCTTTTGAATATCACCTTCTAACCCCGCTACATGCCCCGATGGTATGCGGTTAGCATCGAGGCATGTTGGGGGTGTTCTGGGGCAGAACAGAGGTAGAGACTGTTGCTAACCAGGTAGCAGCAATATTGCACCGCTACCTGGTTAGCGATTGTGGGTAAAACTAGGCATGGCAAAAGCTGGCCTAGTTTTACCCATGGAAGCTAACCAAGTTGCGGTGCAATATTGTCACTACCCGGTTAGCTTTGGTGGCTCCAGGGCATGTGCGGTGACCGCAGATATTCAATACCATCGTCGCGGCATTGAATATCTGGGGTTAAGGGTTGGTAGGCAGGGCTATGTGCCATAGCAGTGCATAGCCTGCCCAATTCAGTATTGGGCTCTATGTTCCTAAATCGGCCTCTTGAAAAATTAACTAGGGCTGAATGCTTAAATATTTTCTTAAAATTTCATGCCATTCCTAAATTTATGAGCATAAAAAGGGGGTGGCAATGAGGGCAGATTTAGGGTGGGGAAAAGAAGTTAGGAATCTTGGCCTTCTTCCAGGATCCTTCCTCTCTCCTTATTTAGTGCATTTAGTGTCAGGAGCAAATTTATAATGTTGCTTTATGTAGGTTAATGATGATTTTCCTATGTAATATATTTCTTTTCACTTTGCACCTCTCCATGTCCTTCAAGTATGTTAATGTTGCTTGATGTATTCTGTTTAAAGTTAGAAATAAAAAAAAAAATAAAAAAAGAAGTTAGAAACTTAGCACTGAATTTCAGCACCAGGAACCTAAATTAGGATCATAAATCTATGCAAATGAATGGCAGGTCTACATTCTTTTTTAAGTGCCTTCAAGTCAATGCTGACTCCTGGCAACTCAGCAGCCCCTGGTTTTCTTGGCAAGGTATGACTGGAAGTAGATTACCAGGCCTTTTTTTCTAAGTCAGTGGATGGTAAAGTGACTTGCCCATGGCCACAAGGAGTGCCAGTGGGAACTAAACCCAGATCTCCTGGGTAATAGGTTGTTACTGTAACCACTAGGCTACTCTTCCACTCCAGGTCTAAATTTAGGAACATAAATTTTAAGCTCTTAGGATGAATTTTCAGCTAAAAACTTAGAATCCTAAGTGAGGCTAAAAATAGAGCACAAACGTGGTATCCTAAATTTAGGAGCCCAGCTTTTTTTGAATATCAGGCTCTTAATGTATATTTTCTGTCTTAGGAATATACCAGTACAGGACAATAGGGGCCACTGTTGTAGAGATACAAGTACAAATTACCTTACAAGAGGATCTATATATCCCTGAAGACTTATGAGAGGAACACTCTAAGGGAAGTTTCCAGTTTCTTTGTCACAGCAGGTGTTCAGTTGTCCAAATGGGTTAGTTTTTGCATCACAACAAAAAAAACACGCTAAGAGTGACAATACAATAAAACCAAACAAAACTCCTAGCTTCACCAAACTTATATCTATTACCTTATAAACTATGGGGCTGATTTTCGAAGGCAGTTACACAGCACCAGTGTAAATACCTTAACCGGGATTTTCCAAAGGGACCTACATGGGTAGTCCCTTTGGAAAATCCTGGTTTAGTCCCTAATGTGCCCAGATGCTATCCGCTTAGCATTGGGGCATGTTAGGGGTGTTCTGGGTGGGGAATGGCACTAAGCGGGTATCAGCGATTTTTGATACTGCCCGCTTAGCGCGCTGCGCCTTAAACATAGGCGAGGAAAATCGCTGCTACCTGCTTAACCTTGGCAGCTGCTGTGCAGTGTGACCCAGATTTTCATTCCCATCACCGCGGAAATGAAAAGCCGGGTTGAGGGGGTTGGCGGGCAGGCTATGAGCCGATGCGGTGCATAGTCTGCCTAAATGAAAATCGGGCCCTATACTTATACTCAACCCAATTAAATTACATCAACTCATATCAACAAGGGATTTAGCAGAAAACAACACCTCAAATTTTAACTAGGGGAGAAAATGACCTCTGGGCGACAATATATCCCTTTATGTGGCAGCAAAACTACCATAAGGGAAACTATAGAAATTGCATCATTAGTCTAAGAAACTCCCCAAACCTTATTAGATAATTACAAAACCACCAAATTAGTGGAAAAGTACAGTTTATCTAAGTCTAAGGAAGACGCGCCTTTTGTGAAATACTGTATTCAGTATCAGCCATGTGTTTATAGATCTCCATTGTTTAGCGATAGATCTTGTCTCCCCTAATGTTAGAGGAGGTGACCGAAGAAAGATACTGTTACAGCGGGAGCAACATTGGATATCTGAGTTAAACATCTTTGAACCGAATGGACTTAATGAAAAGATTGAATGGGGAATCTTTTTTTGGATTTTGCAGGTGTTTTCTGCATTTTCAAATATATTTTTGTTGGTATGGCTGTGAGGCTCCACCCCTAACTTCTAGCTGATCTTTAGATTGTTTTCTGATCTATGACGGTTAATTTAATTGGGATTGGGTTGTTCTGAGCCCCTTTTTTATTTTCCGAGTTTCTGATTGGTTCTTAGTCAGTGAGGGTTATTTCAATTTGATTGGTTTTTGATTATTTAAAAATGATGATGTCAGGTGCTAACATTAGAAGCAGGAGTTTTTCTCCAGTCCGAATTGCATGCCCCTGAAGAAGTCCTAAGTGGGAGAAACAAAGATCTTTGTTGGGCAGTCCAGTTTCCTTATGGGCAGTCTACTTTCTTTATGGGACATTGGCATTGTGAAAGACTGAAAGATAAGTGAAGCAGTATTGTTTGGAAAATCCCGGTTAAGTCCCTAATGTGCCCAGATGTTACTTTGTATTATAATGTTGTTCTGTTTCCATCTAGAACTGCGATGTGTGCCTGTCAGCTTTCAGTCGTTTTGCGATGGCAGCGGTACAAAGTGAAGTTTTGTGACTTTTAAATTGTTGTATGATGAATTGATGAGGTTTTTTTTACCTTCCTATAGTTTAATATATAAGGATTTGGTTATTGGAAAGTACATTTCCACTAATTTGGTGGTTTTGTAATTATCTAATAAAGTTGGAGGAGTTTTTTTAGACCAATGATACTATTTCTATAGTTTCCCCTATATTGTCACCATGAGGTCTTTTTCCCCCCTACTTAAAATTTGAGGTGTCGTTTTCTGATAAATCCATTGTTGATATGAGTTGATGTAATTTAATTGGGTTGAGTATAAGTATAGTTTATGAGGTAGTACCTATACGTTTGGTGAAGCTAGGAGTTTTGTTTGGTCTTATAGTTTTGCGCATACCATGACAGTCATGAACCTCACTCTAAGCCAGGGTAGGTGGAGTATGTGGGTATGTTGTTCAGTTGTCTCTGTCTGTGTTTCTTGTGTTAATTCTAAATATTGAATTAAATATTGAATGGGGAATCTTTTTTTTTTTTATTTTGCAGGTGTTTTCTGCATTTTCAAATTGTTTAAACCACAGTTAAATGTACACCGCACTGATATTGAATAGCACGGTATAGAAGAGAAATTAATTAAATAAATAAATAAATATACATGTTCTGGGCATGTAATTACTTATTAAACAGTCTCCCTTTTTAAACCTCATTTGGTGAACTTTTTCTGTACAAACCAACAGACCTTCCAAGAGTTTTGCTATGTGTTAGTTAATGAACTGCTTTGGATAATTTTGCATCATATTAACACAATAACTTCATTTTAAAAGCATTTTGGGGGGAAGGGGTGTGGAATTTGTGATCTGAGTAAGATGGTTGCCTAAACTTGGAACTTGTCCTCTCCTACAGCAATTTATGCTTGAAATAGTGGAAATGTGCCAGTATACCTTCAGAATTAAGCTATAACTGGCCAAAGATGAAGTCTAAGAAATTAATGCTCTGCATTTCTGGCTCTTACTCATATACAGACGAGTCTGCCAGTAGCCATGTGTCATTGCCGATGAGACCTTGCCAGGAAATAATTTTGGTTTAGAAAGTATAATATAACTTGGAGCATATTTGTAGCTATAAAGTCTATTTTAGAAAGATCTCTTATCAAATTTAGATGTTGCATGGCACATTAGTACAGTCGATCTTGGCTTCAGTCTCGGTTTGACATTGCAGAAGATTGAGAGTGTACAAAGCAACGGACCAAAGGCGAGACGTAACAGCAGGCTGTGATTTTCGAGCATACCTCGTGTGAACCAATACTACTGCAATGATTAATTTGTGGTAATACTTTCTCCTTCCCGTTTATTTTGTATGTTTGGGAACTTTTTTGCTAACAGTTGAAGAGTTATAATACAGTGAGATATGATAAGATTTGAGACCCTCTATTTAGACATCAGTTTTCACCTTGATTTATTTCATAAAACAATTTGTCTACCTAAGCTCATATTTCTAACCCCTATGATGCCAGTTGCTATGAAAATTGCAGTCTAAAGCTGAGCAATGGAATTTTATAAAACTTATAGAGTTGTTGTACATTTGAGATATATTTGCCTGCAGGTTTGCATTTTTTTGCAACTATGAAGATAGCTTCTCTGCTGAACACTATTGGGTTCAAGCTGTCTGCATTTCATGGAGATAGTCTATATATTGTTGCAAAATCTAAAAGAACGCCATCGCTATGGAATTCCAACTCTACTATGGCAAATACATTGAATCCACCAGATCCTCCGGTAAATAGTGACTCTGATAATCTGGACACTTCTGTTACTAAAAGGAGCATCATGGAACTGATGATTCGGATAAAAATGATTAGAGGGGACATTTGTAGTATAAAGCAGTGTCTGATTTGAAAAGCTAAATGAAATCCATGAATGATAGAGCTTCACAGAAAGATATCAATATAGATGAACAGATAGACATAATTGTTTTATTGCAATCTTGGAAATTTTATGTAAAGAAACTCAAAACAATACAGTATTCAGAATCATCAATGGAGGATTAACATTAAAATCCTGGGCATCCCTGAAAGCAAGGGAGAGGACATTTTTAAGTGGTGAAAGAGCTTTACTACCAATATATTCTAGAATAAAAAGGTGTCTGTTTCCAACTTGAAAGAGGCCACAGCTTTTTCCATAGTTCTAGTTTGGAACAGAAAAGGATGCACCCAATTGTAGCCTACTGTCATGTTTTTTGAAGGCAAGCAGACTGATAGCAGCCATAAAAGGCAAGGAATCACTCACTTACAATAATAAACCTATAAAGATTTTTCTTGAGCAAAAGAGAAACAGTTTTAAGCCTCTGACTCTGTTATTACAATCCAACACTGATGGACTTCTCCATTTGGCTCATCTTTTCTTCACAGAGAAGAAGAAATTCTTATCTCTGACCTGGATGAATGTATGAATTGGGTTGAAACTTTAGGAAATGATGGAAATCTTGCTAAAACCAAATCCATAGACTCTGAGGCAGAATGTTGTTTACACATTCCTAAAAAGAAGAAGGTATCTAGAGGTAACTGGGCCTCCTGGGATCTTCTGAATTAAAATGAGGATCCAGAGACGGACATGACTCAGTCTACTTGACACCAAGTATGACATCACAGCTGGAGAAGAAAGCAGCCTAGCTCTTGTCTATCAAGAACTTCCCCTGTGCTTATTAGGGCACTACTCAGGCAGATAACACAGGTACACTAAAAAAAAATTTTTTTAAACTGCCTCTAATGTTTCGATTGATTTTTACGTTTTTTGGTGCGCTGAATCCAAATCTGGTAACCAATTTGCTCCATCACGTACAGATTTTTTGCTACATTGGGTTAGCAGTTTGAGGTGAACGTTTCAGATTGAGTGCGATCGAGATAAAAGTTTCTTGGATGAATTCTTTATACTAACTGTTTAGTAGTTATTCAAATAAGAATAAAGAAAATTGTAACAAGGCAGCACATAAGAATAGAGTAATGTCAACAAAACACACTGTGATGGTAGCAAAATTGTCTGCACTTAAAACAGCCACATACATGTGCACAAACATTGAGCATATAAGAGCGAGGTTAGACACAAAGCAAAGCAAAGAATTGTGCAAAAAATGTTGTACAGGTATGTATGTAAGAATAGAAAACGCAAACCGCACCATTGCAATACATGAAGACAAACACCCGATGGTGTGAAAATAAAATTCTAATAAATGAGATCCGACACTGTGGTAATGGCTAGCAAATTTTTATTTCAAAGTTTAGTAAAAACACGATATTTGTCAACACAGTTTAGATTTTAAAGTCATTCTTGGGTCAATCAGTCTACTGGTGGGCCCGTTTCTTCTTCCCCCGAATGCTTCTCTTGGTGGGCTGCTTGGCGTATTTTTCATCTGGGGTTTCCCGCAGCAGCAACCAGCAGAAATCAGCCATCATAGTGGTGTTCCATCTTCCTTGGTACCTTCTCTCTGCGTCCTTGATGTCCTGGTGAAACCTTTCACCTTGTTCTTCACTGTACACCCCCAGGTTTTCGGGAAAGTAGTTCACATGGGAGTGCAAGAAATGGACTTTCAGGCTCATGTTACAGCCTTGTTCTTTGAAGGCATTGAGCATCCTGGCAACAATATCCTTATAGTTCTCATCCCGCCTGTTCCCCAAGAATTTGAGAACAACATCCTTGAAGGAATCCCAAGCTTCTTTTTCCTTCTCAGACATCGTTTCAGCGAATGCTCCATCTGAAATGAGTTTCCTTATATCAGGGCCAACAAACACTCCTTCCTTTAGCTTTGCTTCAGAAAGTCGGGGGAACTTTGAGCAAGGTACCGAAAGCACTCACCATCTTTTGGAAGGGACTTGATGAATTGTTTAATGAGACCCAACTTAATGTGGAGAGGTGGTAATAGAATTTTATCACGAGGTACCAAGCTCTCATGAAGAACATTTTTCTCACCGGGTCTCAAATACTCCCGAATTGGCCAGTCTTTTTTCCCCCAGTGTAGGTCGCGGGCCCGGCTATCCCACAAGCAAAGGAAGCAGGGATATTTGGTGAAACCGGATTGCTGCCCTAATAGCATGGATAGAATTTTAAAGTCTCCACAAATCATCCACTTATGCTCATCATAACGAATCTTCTGAAGAATCAGGGCCAAATTCTCGTATTTTTCTTGGAGAATAACAGAGTGAGCAATAGGAACTGAAGCGAATGTGTTGCCATTATAAAGAAGAACACCTTTTATGCTGTCTTTTGACGAATCAATGAACAGCCGCCATTCAGCAGGATCATACTTGAGTTTAAACTTTTCCATCACTCCGTATATATCGTTGCAAAATACCAAATCTTCCTCTTTGCTGAAATACTTCAAAAATTGTCTCTCGCGGTTGGGGTACCAATAAAAAGTTGTTCCTGGTGACAATAGATTTTTCTGTTTAAGCCGAGAACCTAGCAGTTGGGCAGCGTCTTTTGGGAGTCCTAAATACCGGACTAAATCATTCAATTCAGCTTGAGAGAAAAGTTCAGGTTTCGGATCTGGTTCAGTTTCAAACTCGGAAGTACTGGACTCATCGGGAAAAGCCATCTGATGAGTCTCATCATGATCAGAACCGTCCACACAAATATGATCCAAAGATTTTGGTGGTTCAGGCACAGGTACTTCGTTGCTATGAGGCATAGGCCTAATTGCTGAGGGAAGGTTGGGGTAACTTATTACGTTCTTATTTTTTAAGTTGTATCCCTTCACAATGCAAGAGCAAAAATAGCAGTCACTGCTGTGGTCTCTTTGTTCACACGCCACATCATAGGTATTCCGAAACGAAATGCTTGTTTTTTACCTTTCATCCATAAGCGTAGATCTTCCTCACATGTCTTGCACACTTTGTGAGGAGCCCACGGTTTGTCTTGATCGCCTAACTTTAAACCGAAATAGGCGAAATATACTTTTTTAATAAATGCAGAAATGTTCCTCTGCCGCTTTTTCACGGTATATTCCCCACAAATAAAACAAAAACTGTCCGGAGAGTTGACGCAACCTCTGGCTCTGTGAGCCATCACAAATACACAGCACTGCAAACTACAACTGTAGTGAACCACTTCGGAATAAAGCTGGATTACGACTGAGCAAACAAAAGGTAATAATGAACTTGCAAGAAACTGAAATTTGACAGGAACGTTCATGTCGCAACCACTGTGTTTGAGCGAGCGAACGAGGCGAGGCGAACAGGAAAGAACATGCACCAGCGCGAGTACTGGATTTAGCCCCCCTCCTCCCAATTGTCCTGTTAATGTATAAAATGAATACAAAACACTCTAAAATATCATGAGGGAGTGTTTCTAGTTAGTTAACCATTACAACCTCTATTTTGGGCCAAGAAAATAAACTGCAGTCGGCTAAAAAGAAATTATGTGAACATTCCTTATATGGGTAAGAAATCTAATTTTGCAAGAAAACATGACGTGATGGAACATTTTGGCTATTTTTCCTGGATTCAGCACCCCAAAATCTATAGGAATCAGTTGCAAAACTGGAGGCAGTTTTTTGGTAGTGTACCTGTGTAATTGTTTTCTTATTTCTCCATGTTGTTTGTAATCTGTTTTACCAATGTTGTTTCTTGGTTGAATCTTTGCTTTGCTAAAGTTAAATCTTTACTATGGGAGACTGAGGAAAAAGGGCAGCGATGGAGGAATCATGCTAGGAGATGAGGAGGCAGAATTGCAGTGTATGTATGAGAGAGGATGTTGGGGTATTTGTCATATATCTGAAGGGCTGATACATTCCTTTCTTGGAATGTACGGTGTTTAAATAACCCCCTTAAAAGGCATAGGGCTCTGGATCACCGAAAGAAATCTAAACCTTCAGTCATTTTTCTTCAAGAAACCCATCTCTTCCCTTCTAAGCATGAAAAGTTAAAGAAAGACTAGATTTCACAAGGATTTTACTCTTCATAGTGAAAGCTAAGAAAGGACTGGCAATTATGAAAGCTATATCCTCTTTCACGCTTCAACAGAAAAAGCAGAGAGATATGTATTATTGATTGGTGTTTCTGAAATATTAGTCTAGTCATGTTTATTCCCCTCCAGAAAAAAAACATTCCTTCTCTTAAAGAATGTTTTGATATCCATTGCTAAGGAAGGGACGTTTCTACAAGCTCGTCTGTGGGAATTTAATCTTTTAGACACTTGGAAAGAGATTATAAAATACATTTTAGAAGGGATATGCAGAAGGGAATTCAGGGTGCGGGGAATTATGACAGTATTTTACAAGAGGTTCTGCCAAATATAGTGCCCCTTCTAAAATAGCTGCAGGACAGCATGTGTATGTCTCACCATATCTTGCAGGAGCCATTGATTTTAAGAGACAGCACAGGGGAAAGAAATCCTGGAAAACAACTCCACCTAGATGTAGGAGCAGCCCCTTAAAATAGCATCTCTGGCACAGATGGCATACCAGTACAGCACCATACGTTTGGCCCCCTTAATTGCTGCCCCAACTTTGGGACACCCCCCCCCCCCTTCTGTGCCATCTACAGACCCTACTTCTGCCCTTTCTCAGTGTTCAAGCCCTCTTACTTCCAAGAGCAGTTCCTGTTCTCCACTTCCTCCCATGAGGCAACTCTGATCCCCTACTTCCTCTAGAGCTCTGATCCCCCACCTTGGCCCAAGGCATAGACAGACCCCCCTCCCCAGCCAACTCTGATCCTTCCTCCCCCAGAATTCCCCACACAATACCTACTTTCTGATCCCCCCAAACTCTACCCCCATAAACAGTTCTCCCCCCCCCCCCCATCACCAAGCCCAGGCATGCTCAGCATCCAGTTGGCTTCAAAATGGCATCAATGACCCCTAATGCTAATCTTGTGGTATTACCAGTGCTACTGTGAGGTTACTGTTAGGGGTCATTGGTATCATTTTGAAGCCAACAGCATGTTGAGCAGGAGCAAATAGGCATCACTCTTGCTCACACTGGCCACCAATGACCCTTGTTAAGCCTGGGGTTAGAGATAATGGGGTGGGGGTATAGTCTGCTAGGGAGGTCTTTCTTTTGGGGAGGGGGTCAGGAAGTAGGTATTGTGTTGTGGGGTCCTCAGGGGAGGGGGATCAGAGTTGACTGGGGGGTCTTAGCTGTGCTTCAGGGGAGGAGAAGGGATTGGAGCTGCTTCTGAGGGGTAAATGGGAAATGAGAGATGCCTCGGGGGGAGGTAGGATATTGGAACTGCTTTTGGAGGAGGGAGGTCTGAATACTGGGTAGGGGAGGGGTAGGTTCTGGGGTGGCATGGAGGGAGGTTCCCAAGGTCAGGGCAGGAGTTGTTGGGGGCCTGACATTGATATTCACATCTGCCCCTGTTGGCAGTCCTTATTTGTACCTGGGAGCAGATATAAATACTGATGTTCAAAAATTTCCCCGCCCTCATCACTCTCCCATAGAAGGTACACATGGTGAGCATTCCCATATCTGCAAAAAAGCTTGTTCTAAAATGGCACTGACATGTTTAATTCAATCTATGCCTGTCAATGCTGCTTTTTGGATGTGAGAATTCTTCTAAAATAACCCCCTATATATTTGTCTTAAGTGCTCATGGATCCTATTCTTGAAAAGATTTTTGGTTCTTGTCCTCTGTTCTGTTTAATAAAGGTCTAGACATTAAAAGAGGGAATATTATCATTTCTGATCACGCCACCATTGTTTTAGATATGGAAGGTGTTCATATCTATTTCACCTCATGCAAATTGTCAATGAACAGACAATTAATATTTATATCTAACCTGTACTGGGATAATTATGTACAATTTAATAACACAGAATCACATATTCTTTTCAATTTGGGAAGCCTTTAAAGCAGTGCTGAGGAGCCATATTGACATAGTAACATGGAGGCACATTCCAATGTGGCCATCCAGGCCCCTGTGCATCCGATTGAAATCAGAATCGGGTCTAGGGCCTGAATGTGCAGCCCAGGCCCCAATTCCAATTGGCCTGCATGCACAGTCACATGCTGGGCTACCTCAGTCAGGCTCCTGAATGGGGCCGCAGTGCCATGGCGTCCCATCCCATGGTACCGCGGCTTCTTTCAAGAGCCATGAATGCTGGCTGCCACTGATTTACATCAGTCCCCAAAGCCGGACCTTCGATCTAGCCCTTCCATGGCCAGGATCCAGCTACAGGGAACTTCCTGCACTCCCCTACTGTTTGTTCCTGGCCCGGCAGCTTTATCCCCTGACATCCAGGGGGACTTATTCCACCTCTGTGCTGGAATAAGTCCTTGGTCTTTGGTCCGATTCTTTTTAACATCTTCGTTAGTGATATAGCGGAAGGGCTGTCGGGTAAGGTTTGCCTCTTTGCAGATGATACCAAAATCTGCAATAGAGTAGACACCCAGGAAGGTGTAGATAACATGAGGAGGGATCTAGCTAAGCTCGAAGAATGGTCTAGAATTTGGCAGCTGGGATTTAATGTTAAAAAATGTAAGGTCATGCATTTGGGCTGCAGCAATCCACGGGAGCAATACAGTATAGGAGGTGAAGTACTTTTGTCCACTAAAGAAGAGCGGGACCTAGGCGTGGTTGTGTCTGATGACCTTAAAGTAGCTAAACAGGTAGAAAAGGCGATGGCAAAAGCTAGAAGGATGCTTGGGTGCCTACGGAGAGGAATGGCTAGCAGAAAAAAGGAGGTGATAATGCCTCTGTATAAGTCTTTGGTGTGACCTCATTTGGAGTATAGTGTGCAATTCTGGAGACCGCACCTTCAAAAGGATGTGAACAGGATGGAGTCGGTGGAGAGGGTGGCTACTAAAATGATTAGTGGGCTTCATTATAAAGCATATGAGGACAGACTTAAGGATCTTAATATGTACACCTTAGAGGAAAGGCGGGATAAAGGTGATATGATTGAGATGTTTAAATACCTCCGTGACATAAATGTTCAGGGAGAGAGCCTATTTCAATTGAAAGCAAGTTCTGCTACGAGGGGACATGGGATGAGGGTGAAGGGAGATAGATTCAGGAGTGATATGCGGAAATATTTCTTTACGGAAAGAGTAGTGGATCCATGGAATAGTCTCCCAGTGGAGGTGGTAGAGATGAGGAAAGTAACTGAATTCAAAAAAGCATGGGACAAACACAGAGGATCTCTAAAGGTAAAAAGTGGACTGTTGTAGTTGTTGATATGGAAGGACAGACTAGATAGGTCATGTGGTCTTTTTCTTTCATCATGTTTATATATTTCCATGTTTCTATGTTTCTATGAATAAGACCCCCGTCTAAGTTCACGGCCATGGACATACAGGGCCGACCACAGAATAGGCCCTGTATGTCTGGGGTCACACACTTCCCATGCCCCGCCCTCGGTCTGCCTCTGTAACACCCCCTCCTGCCCTCATCTAAACTCGCCGTACAAATGCATTGGTCATACAAGGAGGCTTTTGCCGGGGCCAGCAAGGGCGTGAATAGCAGAGATGGACATCCCAACAGTATGTCCATCCCTGCTATTTGCGAGACAGCATCACCCCCATAGTATATGATGGCAGATAAAGACCAGCATGGTCCATCTGCTCTGACCAGTAAGGCAGCTATAAAAAAGAGGAGAGTCATGTCTGATAAATTCATAGAGCAAATTACCTGTTTTGAAAATAAAAATAAAGGGTGGAATATTCAGCGGTGGAGGCTAGCCATTCTAATGTAGCTAGCTGCTGCTGCTGAACTTTAAACCCAGATATTCAATGCCAGAGACCATATTCAACCCAGGCATCTAATATCTGAATTGCTCAGATTGCCAGGAAGCTAACCAGGCAGTGGCAATATGCAGTCGCTGGCCAGTTAGCTTCTGCGGCGAAAGTTAGGCTAGTCTTTACTATGCCTGACTTTCACCGTGTTGCAATAACTAGGCAGTGGCTCAATATCACCGCTGCCCAGTTATCGATAGGTGCTGCCCTCAGAATGCCCCTAGCATGCCCTCATACTAACTGGTTGCATCAGAGCATGCAGTGGTGACACCTGTGGGTATTTAGCAGCAGTGGAAAGACCCAATGGATTCTGGTAGCTACAGACCTTTTTTGTTATTAAATTTGAATTCTAAAATGTTTGCAAAAATTATATTCCAAAAATTGCTCATCCAGATCATACTGAATTTATTAAAGGTAGATATGGTTTTGATAATATTAAGCATTTATTAAACATTTTTATCATGTTCAGTAGACTGTAGGTAACATGCCTTTGATAAGGTTAAATGGTCTTATCTATTTGTTACCTTGGAGAAATTTGGTTTTGAGACAAATTTTTTTGACTTGGATTAAGGCTTCACTGCTTCTAAATGGCTGGTCTTCAGAATTTTTTTTCTTTAGGGGTCAGGGATGCCCTCTCTCTCCCATCCTTTTTGCTTTAGCTATTGAACTGCTGGCTGATGCAATTAGGGATTGTCCAGATTGTCTCTATGTATATTGATGATACTTTACTCTCTCTTAGCAACTTAGAAGCTTTCTTGAAAGGATTGAAAGACTTATTGAATATATTTGGGGCTACGTCTGATAACACTGTTAGTTACAATAAATCAGCTCTACTGCTATGTGGTATAGGAATTGGAGAGGCTTCTGGTTTTCAATGTGCAAACAAGTTATAATAATTGGGAGTTATAGCCTCTTGAGACCTATCTGATTTATATGATTTGAATTATAAGAAATTATTAACAAAAATTAAATCTGAGCTAGAGCCATGGAGAGATTATGCTATCTCTTGGCTGGGCAGAGTTAACACTATTAAGTTGTTCATTCTTCTCAAGCTGATCTTTTTATTTATGGCTCTTCCGATTTTGTTTCTAAGACCTTTTTTAACTCAGTCAGTAACTTAAAAGTAAGATTCATCTGCAAAAGAAATTACCCCCAAAATCTTTGGATTTATTATGAACTCCTAGAGATTTAGGAGAGGTAGGATTTCTGAATTTTGGGTAGTAATAATGGTGTGCTTGCTTAAATTATTCAAATTTTTTATATAATATGAGGTCTTTGCACTGGGTATAACTTAAGAATGCAGTAGAAGCTCCATTAAACATTGAGAAAGAGGTTTTTACTACATCGTCTACTCCTTCGTGATCCCACAGAAGCATACTTTTATTTCAAATGCTTGTAGGATTTAGAGAAATATATGTCATCTTTTTGAAATATCCCCTTCCCTTGCTCCCTTTACACCTATGTTAACTCAACAATTTATTTGAGATACGGAATTTGTGACAAGTCTTGGCAGATGGACAGATATTAAACCAAATTCTTTTGCAAATTTGTTTAAAATAAGTGTCTTTTGGGATAAAGCAAGACTGGAGGAGTGGTTAACCATCCAGTCATCATTTTCTCAACTTTCCCAGTTCTGCCATTTTTCTTCTTTGCCAGAAATTAAAGTAGGTCTCTTGAGGACATCTTTAGATTTAAAAAATAAAAAAAGCCACGATCATATGCCTGTATAAAGCATTAAACAACAAACCAGGGTCTTCTCTTCATAAATATATACAAGATTGGAAATATCTGTTATAGTAGGTCCTACAGATCATGATTTATTCTGACCAACATTCAGGGAGCATACATTTACAGTTGTGGCCAACGTTATTGGCACTCTTGTAATTTAGGTATGTTGTGTACAATATCTTGAGAATTAATTTGAAGTATTCCAACTGTATGTCATCATAATATTTTAATAGTATGTTCAAAGGTATACAACAAAAAAAGATGTCTGTGCAACTTATGCATAGTAATTTCTGAGAAAAATACAAAATATGACCTGGACAGGACTAATGGCACCCTTCAATAATATTTGGTTGCACAACTCTTGGCAGTGATGACATCTTCCAAACATTTCTTGTAGCCATCTATAAGTTTCATACTTCATACATCTGTCTGCTAGTAGTTTCTCTCCCCCTTCAACTGTGCTTTTGTTCCAGCTCATGAATGTTTCCAGGATTCCTTTTTTCAATGGCAGATTTCAACTCTTTCCAAAGGTTCTTGACTGGATTGAGATCAGGACTCATTGCTGGTCAATTTAAAACAGTCTATTTGGGGGGGGGGGGAGGAACTGGACATCAGACAAGATGACCACATAGGACATTAGCTCCTATGGACCCAGTCATGAATCTTGTTTTCTCACCCTCCCCTCCTCAATATTTAAGTCCCCTTCTGTGATGTGAGGGAAAGCGGTATGCCAGGCAGTAAATCTGTCCGGCTGGACTATGCTTCTGGTTCTAATTTGGGGGTTAAAAGAGCGAAAGCAGATCCCCCATCTCCAGTAAAGATGGGACCTATCCGAGATACATCAGAAGATATTCAAGAGCTTCTGCAGTATAAGAGCAGTATGAGTTTTGGTCACGGCAAATGGAGATTCACTCACCTCCGTTCAGACTGATAAAGCTGAACTGAAAGTACAAATGGCTTATTTAACTACGTGCATTGACAAAATGGATAATCTACTGGAAGTCCATGAGGAGAGATTAAAACAAGTACAGTGGAATACTAAATGCATTGCATAGTTTAACGGAGTTTAGAAGACCTCAATAATCGCTCTAGGAGGAATAATATATGTCTCCTTGGCATGCCTGAGGGCGCTGAAGGTACAGATGCAGTACATTTTCTAGAGACTCTTATCAAAATTGCTGTGAATCTATTTTACTCGCTCATTAGAAAATGAAAGGGCCCACAGGGTCCCAACACATTCGGCACCACATAATCGTCAGCCGCATCCATTGATCTTCCGGGTTCTGAGATACCAACAAGTCATGCAGATCATGAAAACTGCTAAAGCTATGGCAGAGGTGCTCTGAGGGTCATAAGCTGTTTTTCTACCCAGATTTCAGTAAAGTCACAGTTGAGAGATGAAAACAACTGCTTGTGTTTCGCCCTCGTCTTCAACATCTCCAGGCCCACTATGGTCTATACTTCCCAACGCACCTTCGAGTGACTCTTCACAACCAAACTAGAACTTTAGATGACCCAGAGATACTGCAAGCTTTTTTAAGGACAAAGAAGCAGCTGTGATGTCCTGGATATTTTTTACCGCTTTCACTTACTGGGTGGCTACAAATAAGGGCCACCATTATAATAGTTCTGCAGAAGAAATAAACTGTGCTTCTAACTGGAGGTTTTAACTCCTGCTAGTGTTGCTATCAAAATGAAGATTAGGCAAGGCAATATATCTGAGTCAGATGTTTAGTTTCATGGTCCAACTGTTATTAGTTACATTTTGTGGAGGTGTTTGTTTTGTGAATGGGATATGAGTGCAAAACATTGTGTGTTCGTGTCTTTTAGGTTCATCATCTTCTAGACTAATATATGGGAGCACTGAAGACCAGATCTTGGAAGATTATAAGACTGTGGACAACCGACACTTTTAACCCTATGTTTGGCAGATCCAATAAGGCAACTTTTACAGATAATCTCTGTTGTTTCCAAGAGCTAGTGTATAATTTAGCAATGGGTTTTGTAACAGTATACTTCACTCGAGTGAGTCCTATGGTTTTGTAGTATAAGTGTGGTAGGAGATAACAGCGTTTCTGGGACGATTGACCCTGATGTGAATGTGGGGCCATGATGTAGGGACTACATGGATTCTGTATGAATGGGGATGAGTGGATCTTTGTGGAGTAACTATGTGGAACAAACTGAGACACAAGAGTATATTTTGAGAGGGGAGGGGGGAATATGTAAATTTCTTTTAGGGGAGTCCTTGATGGCTATCTAGGAAAATGCCGGTGTACCTGTTTTTGTTATACCTTGGGTTAAGGGATGGTTTAGACTCTCTGGCTATACTTGTAACTGTCCAGACTTGTTGACAATCTGTGGCTGTCCTATAAAGGTAGAGCTGCTGGAGGTCAGGGAAATATCATAATGTTCAATTTTAGTTAAGTCCCCTTTATAAACATATCAGCAATGGGGCCTTATAAATTTCTCTCACTGAATGTCAAGGGCATTATCAATCTGATAAAAAGGAAAAACATTTTAACAGACTGTCAGAAGGTAAAAGCCAATGTCATATTTTTGCAAGAGACACATCTGTCTACAGTGGAGGCCAGAAAGTTGGGCCTTGGCCAGTTTTCATTGACTGCTCATTCTCCAGCTTATACAAAGCAGAATGGAGTGGCCATCCTTATTCACAAATCTCTTCATCTGGTCATTAATCATACCCAATCGGACGTGGACGGAAGATGGGATAAGGCCAATATCTAATTAGAAAAGATGCATTTTTCATTAATCAATGTTTATGCTCCTAACAGAGATGACTCAAGCTACTTTCAATTGTGGCAGAGGAGATAGGAAATGCATCTTCTTATAATATGGTGATTTTAATTTAATTTTAGACCCCCTTCCAGATTGGCAATCCTCTCATCAGGGTAGACTTGCCAGAGCCCCCACTGTTGTCACTGCATTAATGCAATCTTTTGGACTGGTAGATATCTGGAGCCTTTGTATCCTACCGAGCGTGATTTTATTTTTTTTCCCTACTTCACTATTCTCATTCTTGTACTGATTTTTTCTTAGTCTCTAAAACATTGATCAGCAATATAATGACATCAGAAATTTACAGTACTCATGTGTCTGATCATGCAAATGTTGTCTTTACAACATCATATTGCTTCTGCATATCCCTTATGATGATGTAAAGATGACATTTGTAATCGGTGGACGGAATAGCGTCATGGTATCTTTGCTGCCATTCAGTAGATATGGAACACCTATGTCAGCTAAGTACTGTGGTGCCCTACTACTGCCTAGGCGGTTGCCTGGAAGTAGAGGTGTGCCTTTTATTGTCCCTTGTTATCAAGAGAATCCAGAGCCGTGGCTTCTGGGAAATGTAGTTGTGTATAATAAACTGAGTCCGAGGGGTTGGAAGGCAAATCACAGGAATTTATTTTTACTTCCTCCAAACAGAGCATTTAATAGCTCAGCGCATCTTAAACAAAATTAGGATGCTTCTCCAACACAAAAAGAAGTTTTATAACAACGCTTCCACAGCAACTTAAACATAGCACTGTTTCTGGCAGCTTATAACCACAGGCATGTATTTCTTTCACAGTCTCAGTGTTCTACAATAAAGCATAAAGGTTCTTGCCCACTTTTGAGCCTGGCGTATGCTTCATTCAAAAGTGTCCAGCCTTTAAACACAGTTTCCAGTGTTACTGGTTTACTTTAAACACAACTGACTCTCACTCACAAACCTCTGTAGCAATTAAAGTACTTGTTATCCAGCTAATCCGGTCCTGGTTTTCCTTCCTTTAAAAACCCAGAACTGCCCTTATACTGCCTTCTTACAAAAAGAGCAATCCATGCAAGATTCTATGGACTCTTGATCAGAAAGGCAAGGGTCCGTTTGCATGTCCTCAGATTCCTGTTCTTTTGTCTCCTGGCTTGGCTCGGCTTGAGCAGGCGAAGGGTTAATCTCTTCTAACAATTCTAAGAGTGCCTTCCAGCGTGACTTGTTTCCACCCTCAGGGATTCTAGCAGAGCTATACAGATCCTTAGCTGGTAGAAAACATTTCAGAGACTCTAACAGTTTTAAATTATTCTCAGTAAAAGCTTTATGCACAGACCTTTTCAGAGCTGGTAACTTCCTGGCAGATTTCTGTACTACAGCTGTTGTACCTTGTTCCTGGTCAGCAGCTTTCCCTGGTAAAGCCTTCCCATCTCCAGACCTGGCTATACTTCTTCTATAGCACTGGCATCCACCTGGGCTGTGGCTTCCCGTATGTTGAGACCTTTGGGGATCCCCTCTGAGGCTGTCCCTGGAAGATTTCCTACCTTCAGGCTTCCTGAAGGTTCTTTCTTCCTCTTCCTCGCTAGACTCACTCCCCTCAGTTTCCCTGGAGGTCTCCTTTCCTTGGAGCTCTCCCCTTTCCTTGTGCTCCTTTCTGAGTGCTCTGCTTTCCTCGGGTGCTCTGCTTCCCTCGAGTGCTCTGGTTCCCTCGAGTGCTCTACTTCCCTCCCGTGCTCTCTTCTTTCTGTTCTTTGGGGTTTAAAAGAGAGTGGTTGCACTATCCCTTCCAACTCCTCCCTCAGGTGTTTCCCATTACCTTCCCTGGTTGCCTTGGAGCTTGGGTGTGGCCTACACTCAGCAACTCAATGTAGTTTTTTTTCTTTTGCTGCCGTTTGACCCTCACTGCTCTCAGGACTATCCCTCTGCTGAAAGGTAAATGTTTTTATTTCACCTAATTCTCGGGGCTCAGATATGCTTTCACCACCACACATCCCCCCCTTAAGATATTATGGGCTGGTGTACCAACCCCCGCCCAGCCCGTAATCCTTGATAGGGCATCCGCATTAGAGTGTAATTTCCCTGCCCGATGCTCTATACCAGGGGTCTCAAATGCATGCGGCCCGCGAGAGACCTTTGTGCGGCCCGAGATGCATAGGGGGAAAAAAAAAACACCCCGGCTTCTGCTGCTGCTGCCGCCGCTGCCGTGGCCGGCAATAGCAGCAATATCGCGAGTCCCGCGGGCTCCGCTCCCCCCCCCTTCCTTCCTGCTTGCCTGCCAGTTCTCCGCTTCGGCTTCGCCTTTCAGAGCCGCGAAGGGAGAGCTTCTCCCTCGCGACTCTGTTCAGCCCGCTGGGGCAGATGGGAAATTTCCCATCTGCCCCAGCGGGCTGAACAGAGTCACGAGGGAGAAGCTCTCCCTTCGCGGCTCTGAAAGCCAAAGCCGAAGCGGAGAACTGGCAGGCACGCAGGAAGGACGGAAGGGGGGGAGGGGGGGAACGGAGCCCGCGGGACTTCTGATATTGCTGCTATTGTCGGCCACGGCAGCGGCGGCAGCAGCAGCAGAAGCTGGGGTTTTTTTTAAGTTTAATTTTCCTGGGGGGGGGGGGGAGGGAGGGAGGGAGAAGGACTTTATGGGGGGAGCAGGACGGGGGGGGAGCAGGACTTGATGGGGGGGGGCAGGAATTTATGTGGGGGGTAGCAGGAATTGATGTGGGGGGGGGCAGGACTTGATGGGGGGGGCAGGACTTGATGTGGGGGGGAGCAGGACTTGATGGTGGGGGGGCAGGACTTGATGGGGGGGAGCAGGACTAGATGGGGGGGGAGCAGGACTTGATGTGGGGGGGAGCAGGACTTGATGTGTGGCTGGGGGGGGTAGTACTGAAAATGGGGTGATGGGGGTTAGGACTGGTAATGGACAGATGGGGGTTAGGACTGGAGGTGGTCTGATTGGGGGGCTAAGACTGAAATGGGGTTATGGGGGGGCTAAGAATGAAGATAGGGCGATGGAAGGGTTAGGCCTGGAAGTGGGCTGTTGGGGGGCTTAGGACCGATAATGGGCTAGGGGGGGGGCTAGAACTGGTAATGGACTGGGGGGGGGGGTGCTATGACTGGAAATGGGCCGAGTAGAAGGGGGAGCTTGAACTGCAAATAGCTGATGGGGACAGGGTCTTGGAATGGTAATGGGCTTGGAATGGAAATGGGCTGATGGGGAGTGGGGCTTGGAAAGGAAATGGGCTGTGAGGGGAGGGAGCTAGGACTGGAAATGGGCTGATGATGCGGGGACTAGAAGGGAGCGGATGCTGGGTGGGGCAGGAGCTAGAAGGGAGTTGATGTTGGGGGACGATTAGAATGGGATGGGGCTGGGAGAGTGAAATGGAGAGGGGAAATATATTTTGTGGGGGAGGGAAGAAAAATCTACAATTGGCCGGGTATTGGGAGAGTAAGTGGGGATTGAGGATGGAGGGGTAAAATTTGAGTGGATGAAATAGGAATGAGGAAAGAGGAAAGAGCAAAAGGAGAATGATTAGTATGTTAAAGCAGATGTAGAGAGAATGGAAAAAAACTAGGAAAGAAGAAAGGACAAATGGACAGCAGACGATGGAGAGTTAGCAGAAGACACAAAGAAACCAGAAGAAAGTGAATGGAACAATTGCAACTGAAAAAAAAATGCACAAAAGGTAGAAAAATATCTCTTTATTTTGAATTTATTAACTGAAATATGTCAGCTCTTGGAAATGTGCATCTTTAACGTCTGCACTTTATTTAATACAAGAGGAAATCAATGTATAGTTTTATTTCTACAGTGTTGTACATTCTAAGTTTGGCTTTTGGGGTTCCCAGTTTAATTGTCTTCCTGTTTCTAAATTGTGATTCCTTGTTTGGTGATGGTGTATGTTCTGCATGTGTAACTGAGCTGAGGTATTCTGTTTATGTAATTCCTATTTGACATTGCCACTTGTTCTCTTTCCCGAGTAGGTCATGTATTGTTATTCTCTGAAATGTGTTGATTTAATATTTGCAGTGTTGCCTTTTGATAGTTATGGTATGGTGCTTTGTGAGTCCTGGTAGTGCTGTTAGGACACGGCAGGTTTGCTATGGGTTCTAAATGAGCAGTGTTTCTAGTAGTTCCTAATGTGCCTGGCGGTTGGCACTGGTTTATAGTAATGTAGAAATCTTTTAGTCTTTCTTTATCCATACACTCATTAAGAGGCATGTTTACTAAAAGTTAGTGTATGGTAACATTATGCAAATATTTATGCAAATGATGCCCTTATGCAAATGAGGCCTGCGTCTTGTGCGGCCCCCGGGTTACTCTACAAGTCCTCATTTGGCCCTCAAAGCAATTTGAGTTTGAGACCCCTGCTCTATACGATAATCAAAGGCCTGTAAGGCCATATACCAGCGTGTGAGGCGAGAATTGTGGTCCTTCATCTGGTTTAACCACCTTAAAGGTGTGTGGTCGGTAACCAAGAGAAACCTCCGACCTGTCAGATAAAATTTCAGTGCCTCCACCGCCCACTTTATAGCTAGACACTCCCGCTCTACCGTAGAATATTTCTGCTCGGGTGGCGTTAATTTCCTACTTAGGAACATAATGGGGTGTTCAATGCCTCATATTTTTGAGACATTACCGTGCCCAAACCTGTCTCTGAAGCATCTGTCTATATAATAAATGGGCGATCAAAATCCACGCCGCGTAACACAGGCGCACAGCAAAGTTTATCCTTCAGAAGTATGAAGGCTTGTTCTGCCACCTCGGACCACTTTAACTGGTTCGGCGCGTTCTTTTTTAACATTGCTGTGAGTGCCGCACTTTCTGTCGCAAAATGTGGAATAAAGCGTCGATAATAGCCTATGAGACCGAGAAAGCTTCGCAGCTGTTTCTTAGTTGAAGGCTTGGGAAAAGATTTCACGCTCTCCACTTTGTCTACTAATGACCTAATGGTACCGTGCCCCACCATGTGCCCTAGATACTTAACTTCCTCCCCTCCAAACATACATTTAGCCGGATTCAAAGTTATGCCTGCCCGTCGCAACGCCTTCAAAACTGCCTCAACACTGGCCAAGTGGTGGTCCCAACTGGAACTGTATATTACAATGTCATCCATGTAGGCAGTGGCATATTTCTGGTGAGGGCGTAAGACCAGGTCGATCAATCTTTGGCATGTCGCGGCTGCGCCGTGCAAGCCAAAGGGCATTCTGCGGAACTGAAACAGACCTATAGGAGTGCTAAATGCGGTCTTGGGGAGAGATTCTCTAGTGAGCGGAATCTGCCAATACCCTTTGGTCATATCAAGGGTGGTCAGATATTTCGCCTGGCCTAACCGATCTAACAGTTCCTCTATCCTGGGCATTGGATACGCGTCAAACCGGGAGATGGCATTGACCTTCCGAAAATCGATACAAAATTGCATAGTTCCGTCTGGTTTTGGCACCAGAACTATGGGGCTATTCCAGGGGCTTTTAGACTCCTCTATAATCCCCATCTGGAGCATTTCTTGCACCTGGGTCACCACCTCCTGCTGTTTTGCCTTGGGTAATCTATAGGGTCTCTGTCTTACTATTTCTCCTGGTAGGGTGACTACCTCGTGGGCTACTAAGTTAGTTTCCCCTGGTCTGGGTGTTAAGACATTGGGAAAACCCTTTAATAGATTCAGCAATTCCTGCTGTTGTGACCATGAGAGCCCCTCCCCCATCCTGGGTACTGGCTGTGTCTCGAAAATCAGGATCTATGACCCCTGCACCCACATCTATAAAATTTTTCCATGCCAGCCCTGAGCGCGGAGCAATGTGGCCATAGCAGCCTGGTGGCATCTCCAACTGGAGACCCGTCTCAACTAAGGCTCTCCCTTGCTTCTATGGCACTGCACAAGTCAAAACCGGCAGCCTGTTGCGAAGCGCATTTAGGGGGTTTGGCATTTGGGGTCGTATGGCAATATCTAAGAACGAACTTGGGCTTCTTGTTAATTTCCTCATTCGGGGATACTTTCCTGCGTCCCTGTTTCTGCACATTCTCAAACAAAGGGCCAGGTATTGACCTTACCTTAGCAGCTGTTTTACATTGGGGCGTTACTTGCCTCTCTTTTGCTTTACCCCTAGGGGGAGTTACCAAATCATCATGAGAGGGCAACCCATGCGTGGGGTCGTCCGGTGGGTCTTTTCCCCCCTCCAGGACCTATGAGCGTGCCCAGGTAGATATCATGCCTGTCTTCTGTTGCAACTCTTCCTTCAACCCGCGCCTGAATTGGGGCCAATCCCTCCCCAATACTAAGGCGTGCGGTAGCCTAGGTACGACAGCTACCGGTATTCTCTTCCTTATCCCTAGACCCTTTACCATGATATTATACACTGGGTAAAGCGACGCTGCCCCATGGATACATCTTATTTTTATGCTGCCTTCAGATGGCTGTAGTGCCTGGCTATCCCGGGATTCTATCTTTTTCCAGAGTCTTCTGGAGATCATAGACTGATCGTCTCCAGCGTCAAGCAAGGTCTCCGTGGCAATACCCTCTACATCTACCATCAACAAAAATCCCTCCCTACTCTCTCTAGAACGATCGACGATTAGGGCTGTCCTTGCTTTACACTCTCTTTTAAGATGGCCCTCCTCTCCACATGAAAAGCATTTCCTTCTTACATAACAAGTTTTTTCCATGGGTACAGACTTAGTTGTTTCCCCCAACATTGGCCTTCCCTTCCTTTCTGATGTTACGACCTCTACCCGTTTATCAACACCACCCTTCATCTGGCCCACCAATTCCGCTTCGAAAAAGCGCTCTGCCAGTGAGGTAGCCTCATTGGTGTTACAGCAGTTCTGTAGGATCAGAAAGGTTTGGAGGTCTTTGGAAACAGCCTCCATAAACTGTTCCAATGCAATACAGTCTAGGATGGAATCTATTGTCTTAACTTCAGGTGTTAGCCATTTCATTACCAACCCTTTAATACGTTGGCAAAGTGCTTGTGGTGTTTCACCCTGTTTCAATCTGCAATTTCTCAAGAGGCGGCGGTAGACCATAGGCGTTAGCCCTAGATGGTCCTTTATAGCCCTTTTTAGCTCCTCATAACTGGAGGCTAAAGCAGCGGGCATGGCCCTATATGCTGCTAGCGCTTCCCCAGTAAGAGAAGCGGCTAGGCGCACCGCCCACTGGTCTTTTGGCCATCCAGTTAAGAGTGCTACCCTCTCGAAGGCTTCCATAAAATCATCTACATCATCATCTTTGGTTAATTGTCCAAATGTAAATGTCCCATTACAAGATAATCCCAGCTCTTGTAAAGTTCCCAAGGAACCTGGCATTGTCCTTGTGGACTCCTTTGCTTTTTCCTGCGCCGACAGCCATGCCCCCATCATCTCCAGGAGCGGCTTCTGCTGCACTTGCAACATGGATGCAGTATGTTCTTGGGTTCGGGCTGACATTTCCTGTTGCTTCTGGAATTGCTCAGCCATCCAGTTGAGAAGGTCACCACACTCCATCTTTGGTCTGAGCTGCAACAAGAAAAACAGAAAAAAAACCCAAGTGCGGCCCACAAATTACAAGCACTGCTGCCTAAGCTCTTCTTGAGCACGCTATACCCCAGTACCAGTATCGTTGAATAACCCCTTCTATTTGTGGGTTACCTGGTACCAGTGTAGCCTCAGATTTATCAGCAAAGCAGGTCACCAGTTGGTCCTTCCGATCCAGCTCCAACCTTCTGCTGCCACTTTGGGTTTTCTCCGTCCTCAGCAGGGCTCTGTACTTTGCCAGTGGCTTCTGTAGAAGTTCTCCTTTTCCGTGTGGGTTTTGCACAAATCTTGTACGTGCATATATGAAGGTAGTAATCCTTAAAACTACGCCACCTGTGGCGCCCTACTACCGCCTAGGCAGTTGCCTGGAAGTAGAGGTGTGCCTTTTATTGTCCCTTGTTATCAAGAGAATCCAGAGCCGTGGCTTCCTGGAAATGTAGTTGTGTATAATAAACTGAGTCCGAGGGGTTGGAAGGCAAATCACAGGAATTTATTTTTACTTCCTCCAAACAGAGCATTTAATAGCTCAGCGCATGTTAAACAAAATTAGGATGCTTCTCCAACACAAAAAGAAGTTTTATAACAATGCTTCCACAGCAACTTAAACATAGCACTGTTTCTGGCAGCTTATAACCACAGGCATGTATTTCTTTCACAGTCTCAGTGTTCTACAATAAAGCATAAAGGCATCTGCTTCATTCAAAAGTGTCCAGCCTTTAAACACAGCTTCCAATGTTACTGGTTTACTTTAAACACAACTGACTCTCACTCACAAATCTTTGTAGCAATTAAAGTACTTGTTGTCCAGCTAATCCGGTCCTGGTTTTCCTTCCTTTAAAAACCCAGAACTGCCCTTATACTGCCTTCTTACAAAAAGAGCAATCCGTGCAAGATTCATGAAGATGGGAGAGCAGAAGAGTGCATCTACAAGATCAAAGACTGTGGAAAGATATAGTGAAACAGCAAGGGATAGGTCACCCTGATTGTGTGTGGTGTGAACTTCATTAAGAAATGAAAGGAGGATGGTTTCCATACTATGACTGGATCTAAAGCCTGACTGATGAGGGTGCAGGGCGTGAGTGGAATTGAGATGGGCAGAGAACTGTGCAAGGACTAACTTCTCAAGAATTTTAGAGAGGAAAGAGAAATTTGAGATGGGATGCCAATTTGAAGGGTTGGTAGGATCCAGGGATGGTTTCTTGAGCAGAGGCCAGATGAGAGCGTATTTCCAGAGGGAGGGAAAGACCCAGATGAAAGACTAGAATTGAAGATAGTAAGCACAACAGGGAGTAGAGTGAGTGAGGGTTCAGTAAGCCAGTGTGAAGGGATAGGGTCTAAAGGGCATGTAGTTTTGTTGAGAGGAGTGTATGGCTTTGAAAAGATCAGATGCAGAAACAGGCTTGAAGGAGGACCAGATGTGGGACAAAGTGATAACAGAGGAGGAGGGATATGGAGGGACTGGAAGGGGCAAGAAGAAGCTGAGAATAGTGGAATGAATACTAGCGATAGATATAATAGGCATCTTGGAGACCTGGTGGAAGGAGGATAACCAGTGGGACATTGTGACAATGCCACCTAGGTACAAATTATATTGTAATGATAGGATGGATTAAGCTGGAAAAGAGGTGGTGCTATATGAGCATTAAATCAAATAGAATAAAAATTATGCAGGAAGTTATAGAGAGAAATTCCAAGTGTGAAGGGAAGAAAATAGTGGTAGGGGTTTACTACCGTCTACCTGGATAGAATGAGCAAACGGATGATGAAATGTTATCAGAAAGTAGGGAAGCTAACAAAATACAAAGTGATGCACGTAGGGAAGAATAACCCAAGCTATATATACTGTGACCCTCCAGGTTCACAGTGGGAAGGGTCACAGCCATATCTCCCCTTTCAGACAAAGGGCAAGCTACAACAAGGAGGGAAAGAAAGGTCTAGAGCTAGACCCTAAGGAAAAGGTCTAGGATCCTTTAAGCTGAGTGCTTCACTTGCAGTGTTCCCTCCCCTTACCAGCCCCTGGGTTCCTGATATAAATTAGGAAGGGTTAGGAAGAGGGGAGGAGTTCCCAAGGTTAGCATTGGGTGATGTCACTTTCTTTGCAGAACCTGAGCCTGAAGGATCCATGACAGAAGAGCACCTTGGTGATATGGAACCAATGGAAACTGAGTCTGCCTCAAAAAGAACTGCTACCACAAGGTATTAAGCTCATTCTTTATGCAGTGGAGATAGTGTGTGCATGGCTGAATGAAAGGAATGTTGGTTGGATAAAAGCGCTCTGTCTTAGGATGTTTCATGTGAGAGAAAAGCAGAAGAAAGCTCCAAAGTTGAGATCTTGCTTTCTAGCTATCTTGGATCTCAACTTCGTTTTGCGGCTGTCCTCCCTGCTATACTTAAACAGCAGAGAGGCAGACAGCAAAAGGCTGGTAAAAGATTTGCAGTTACCAGCAATAAGCTGTTATAAAGAATGCTGAGTGCTTATAAAGACTATTCTGTGGTTTTGAGAACTGAATTACCAATAGAGAAAATAGTTGCTTCATTGGGACCTTGGCTCGAGTTACAAGTTTTAAAACAGAGCCAGAGTCAAGCAACAGAAGCTACAGTCAAGAGAAAACAAAACCCGGATTGCATAAGTTTCTTTCTAAGAACTGAAGTCCACAGTAAATTGTAGGACTAGGAAAGAAAATCCTGGGCTGGAATCCTTTGTGCTGCTTGAGAAAGGTGGTAAGTTTTTTTTGGAGTGAGTAAAGACTTGGGTTGTCAAGAAGGACTGTTTTGGAGTAATTTTCTTGGCTTTAAACCCTGGGGAGAAACTTACAGTGGCCAGAGAATTGAAAGTGGCCCGGTCCTGAAGAGGAACATTTTAAGGGTGTCCTGCTGCACACAATATACTGATTTTACAAGGACTGAAGGACTAGCCCTGTTTTCCCTTGGAGGCAACCAGCTACTTCCTGGTTTTCTTTTGTTTTTGTGCCAAAAGCCTTGATCGGCATTGTTACAGCTTCTTCATGATCTAAGCCCATTTTCCAGTCTCCTCCACATCTAGTGACCCTGTGTGAAGGGCTAGCAGACCTCAAGGACAATTGACCTATACTCACAGAGCACCTCCAGCTCCACTAACCTCTGAAAACTCCATTTCAACTTTTAAGGCCGTGCATTTGTGAGGACTTATTTGGTTCATTAAAACACCTAAAACTTTAAAGTTTGCAAATCACTTGTATGGGCATATGCCAAAAGAATTACTGAGCATATATTAAAATATATATTCTTTAAATTTCTTATGTGCATTCAGGGGCATATTCTATATAGGGCACACAGTTACTGGCATGAAGCATGCATGAGTCCTTATTCTCAAGGACGTATGAAGTACTTTTGTCCACTAAAGAAGAGCGGGACCTAGGCGTGGTTGTGTCTGATGATCTTAAAGTAGCTAAACAGGTAGAAAAGGCGACGGCAAAAGCTAGAAGGATGCTTGGGTGCATACGGAGAGGAATGGCTAGCAGAAAAAAGGAGGTGATAATGCCTCTGTATAAGTCTTTGGTGCGACCTCATTTGGAGTATGGTGTGCAATTCTGGAGACCGCACCTTCAAAAGGATGTGAACAGGATGGAGTCGGTGCAGAGGGTGGCTACTAAAATGATTAGTGGGCTTCATTATAAAGCATATGAGGACAGACTTAAGGATCTTAATATGTACACCTTAGTGGAAAGGCGGGATAGAGGTGATATGATTGAGATGTTTAAATACCTCCGTGGCATAAATGTTCAGGGAGAGAGCCTCTTTCAATTGAAAGCAAGTTCTGCTATGAGGGGACATGGAATGAGGGTGAAGGGAGATAGATTCAGGAGTGATATGTGGAAATATTTCTTTACGGAAAGAGTAGTGGATCCGTGGAATAGTCTCCCAGTGGAGGTGGTAGAGATGAGGACAGTAACTGAATTCAAAAAAGCATGGGACCAACACAGAGGATCTCTAAAGGTAAAAAGTGGACTGTTGTAGTTGTTGTTATGGAAGGATAGACTAGATAGGCTATGTGGTCTTTTTCTGTCATCATGTTTCTATGTTTCTATATGAATGGGCACTTACTCATGTGCTTTGGTTGGTCACTAATCTGTAAGCACCTGCATAAATCCCATCACGCGTATGTTCAGTTGGTGTGTGCAAGGGGCAGAGCCTGGGTGAATCATAGGCAGGGCCTATATCCATCCATGTAAGTCACAGTATTCTATAACCTATATGTGTCACTGTGTCTATCTAGGTGCGGGCAGTTATGCCTGCCTTTGAGCAGAATTAACTGCCGCAACTAGACTCAGGTTCATCCGTACACCCCTATTCTATGAAGTAAAGCCCACAAGTACTTTATAGAGTAGGCTCCAAATACATGAATGATAACACACTTTGCCTCCATGTGACATTATAGAATTACCCTCAAAGAGTACAGCTAAAAGCAAAAGATTTAAATGAACATCAAAAAATACATGCAAAGTGGGAAAAATGTGTTTATAAAGCATACAAATTGAACTATTTTTGGATATACACATCCCTATCAGGCTGATAACTTACTGTTAGATCTATGCAGGACTGGCCTCAGAATTGGTTCAAGGTGTTGGCACCCTAAGCAAACCTTAAGCCTTATGTCCTCCTGGCTGTCAGAGTCTATTGTTTAGCTTTAAATGGCCTAGTCGTTTCTACCATCCTCCCCCACAGAGGTTGATGCTCTAGGTGACTGGCTAGTTTGCCTGATGCTTGAGGCATTTTGTCATAGATACAGATTGGCCCAAGATTTCTTGGGAGAATGACCAGTGGAAATGTGAAGAAACATGTTGTTGTTGATTCTATTGATAATGGTATCAAAATACGAAAAGGACTTGAGATGCTTTCCTGTTTCTTCTCACTGCTGGTCTGAGTAGCAATATTCTAACTTTGTTTTCATTTTTTATGACGATTGTGGCATTACAAATGTTGTTACTGTGTTTTGCTTTTATGCGTTTTGTTCCTGGTAGGGAAACGGGAAAGGAGGTTGCCCCCATCTCCTATCAGGGCATTCTATTCCCCAAAGCTCTCCCCCTTTTTTCCCCATTAGGCTTCTCTCTCTCCCTCCTAAGCTAACTGGCACAGCTCACTCCTCTCCCAGGCTGTACAGCATGTAATGTTTGCTCCTGTAATGTGACTCTATAGATCTTCCTTTGCAGTTGCCACTCATGGCCCTGCCTGCAGTGCAGCTTCAACCATATCGCCTGTTACCATTCACATTCTACTACCACTTATTTAAAGTCTCTCTCCATTAACTTGTTGTGTCTCCATCCTCTCCACCATGGTAAGAAGCAGTGATAACGGTGTTGGCACTCTACAAGGTGAGAGACGAGGAGAGGCGGCAGCAACAGCGCCTTCCCTCAGGATGATCACTTGTATTGCTTCCATTGCACAATCATTCACAGTGTTACTTCCAATGTGATGGTTGTAGCTATGATGACAAGAGAGGGTTAAGTGTGTTGTGGCAGTGATAGAAATGGAAGTAAGCGCAGTGGTAGGAGCACAGCAAGATCCCCTGTCATGATAAGATATTTTCAGGGAGGAAGTGAGGGAGGGTTGAGTGGGATGGCAGGAGGTCTTCCCATGGGATAAATGGAAAAACCTGATTGGGGCAAATGTGGTCCTTGGGCTGACATTCTCCATCCAAATCATTACCTCTAGAGTAGGAGTTAGCAGAGTAAGAAAGAGGCAAAAGGACTTTTCCCTGGGATGGTCAATCTTATAGGGATGTTTAAAAGAATAAAGCTGCAGCAGATGAGACCAAAACCCATCCCTGAAAGCAGGAGAACCAGCAACCATGCCACAGAAAAACATTTAATTGCTCAAACTGGATATTTTTTAAAGTTACTCGTATATGGATAATTTTGAACCATTTAAAACACTAAAGTGTTCTATACCAGCCATACAAAAAGGGGCTTAGTGTGGAAGGGGGGAGGGGGTAAGGTAGGGCAAAAAAAATAATCTACATAGCGGAGATAATCAGTCACTATCCAGATAAGTTACACATTAAAAAACACATTCCATATCATTCTACTAGACCAGTCCAGACAAGTGGGTTGTATTCCCCTACCAGCAGACTGATGGAGACAAAGAACCAATGAAAACCCCAGGTTTCAATGACATCACTCCAATGCCTCTATCTGGCTCAGCCACCAGGGATCACGTCAGTATTTCTGTCTCCACCAGATGGTGGATGGATTTTTCTCCTCTCTGTAGAAAATCTGAAGATTGAGAGGAAAAGAGATTCATTATATGCTTGTGAATAACCGCATCAAGCCCTAAAAGGGTGACTCTCTCACTTGAGCACGATGTGGGAAGCTCCACTAGAAGGCAGTCTTTTTGGTAGTCATAGGAGGAGGGAAAATTGGTTCAGCTCCATGCCCTTATCATGATAATGGCCTGTTGAGCAGCTACAAATTGGAAGGATTTGAAAGAATCCGGAAGTGTTTAGCATCCACATACAGCTTCAGCACCCCTTTCCTCCTCCTCATAAGAATATAAGAAAAGAACATAAGATATGTCATACTGGGTCAGACCAAGGTCCATCAAGCCCAGTATCCTGTTTCCAAAAATGGCCAATCTAGGTCACAAGAACCTAGCAGTTTCCCCAAAAGACATAAGTTCCACTATGCTTGAACTGGGGCAAGCAGTGGATTTTCCAGGTCCCCTTTAATGGTTTATGGACCTTTCCTCCAGGAACTTGTCCAAACCTTTTTTAAACCCAGCTACACTAACTGCTTTTACTACATCCTCCTGTAACAAATTCCAGAGTTTGATTACGCATTGAGTGAAAAAATATTTTCTCCTATTTGTCTTAAATGGGTTACAGTGTAGCTTCATTGTACGAGTCTTTCGACTTGTTGATGGCATAAACAACCCATCTACATTTACCTATTCCACTCCGTTCATTAATTTATAGACCTTTATCAGCCCTCAGCAGTCTCTTTTCAGGTTGAAGAGCCCTAACCTTTTTAGCCTCTCCTCAAGGGATATCCTTCCATCCCCCTTTACCATTTTGGTGGCTCTTCTCTGTACCTTTCCTAATAACGCTATATCCTTTTTAAGATATGACGGCCAGAATTGCACACAATATTCAAGGTGCGGTCACACCATGGAATGATAGAAGCATTATAATATCCTTTCTTTTATTCTCCATTCCTTTCCTTATCATTCCTAGCATTGTATTTACTTTCTTGGCCGCCACTGCACACTGGGCAGAGGGTTTCAACATGTTATCCACAATGATGCCTAAATCTTTTTCCTGGATGGTAGTTCCTAATGTGGAACTTTGCATTGTGTAACCATAGTTTGGGTTGTTCTCTCCTAGGTGCATAACTTTGTACTTGTCCACATTAAATTTCATCACCCATGTGGATGCCCAGTCTTCCAATTTATCAAGATCCTCTTGCAATTATCCACAGTCCTCATGGGTTTTAATAATGTTAAATAGCTTTGTGTCATCTGCAAATTTGATAACCTCGCTCGTTATTCCCTTTTCCAGGTCATTTATGAATAAATCAAAAAGCAGCGGACCCAGCACAGATCCCTGGGGTACTCCACTATTCATCTTTCTCCATTGGGAAAATTGGCCATTTAGCCCTACCCTCTTCTTTCTAGCTTTTAACCAGTTCCTGATCCACAACAGTACACTGCTTCCTATCCCATGATTTTTTTTTAATTTTGCCAAGAGTCTTTTCCTAACTTCTCTCTCCTGAAGATTGCTGCTGAAAACTAAACCCAACCAGTGAATCAGTTTCAGGGGAGTAGAGCTGAGCCCAGCACGGATCCTTCGCCCAGGGCTCTCAGGGGGTGAGTACCAGGGTTTGACCTTGTCATTGTTCTTGTGGGCTCCCGGTACCATCTATAAGGGATGCAATTTGGGGTGGCCTGCTAGTGACCATTGGTGTTGTGTGGTAACATTTTTGCCTATTGTGTGTCTGGGGGTCATATTGTCCTAATGTGCATTTCACCCAAGCAGCTCCACTTCATGTTCTTTGCTTAGCACCTTTAACATGCATTCTGTAAAAATGCAGTTAACATGCACTTGTGGGCTGATGCAGCCTTAACGTGTACTCTGGTGATACCTACCCTAACTCTCTGTCTTCTTCCAGGAAACATTTGACCTGTGGCAAGCAAGGAGCCACTTCTTGGATCCTGGACTCTATTTTTTCCTGTATGGCAGCTTTTGAGTTGCCCCTGGAGGGTATGCTTTCCCCCCTCTTAGCTGGGTAATACAATTAGTCTGCCCTTACCTGCCTCAGAAAAAACAGTCTAGAAACGTTTCTAGACTGGTTTTTGTGTTGGTTGCTTTTGTGGCAGCTTGCTGGGTTTTTTTGGCTTACCTGCCTCAAGGCATGAGGTGCAGAATGGTGCTAAGGGTAATGATGCTCAGCCAGCTGGGTGCTCTGGTGACCATGCTGTATGCTGCTCTTCATCCTCTGGGAGGTCTGTGGTGACTATGCCCTCTGATGTCAGGGATCCTTTTCCAAGAGGAGAGCTTCCAGAGTCTGGATTGTCCTTCCTGGAATTCTTTTCCTTTTTACAACAGGCCTGGTCTTTCTGGCATGAAAATTCAGACCCTACAGCCTCTGAGTGCTCTCTGACGCAGTCTCGTATCAAGCAGGCTGGAAACAGAAGCTTAGCTCAATTGCTTTTGGCTAAGCGTTCCTGGTGCAAGACACTCCCCGAAGATGAGGAACACTTTGGAGCTGTCCAAGTTGTTGACTATGCTCAGACCCAGATGAATCGGTACTGAGCTCTGATGTGGAGGAGGACCTCCAATCACCTTCAGAACACTATGATGAGGACAGTCTGACCTACCTGTTCTGGAAGGAGAAACTGGTGGTGTTGATTTCCAGGGTCTCATCTGCCTTGAACCTGGCAGATGCTTCTAGCATGAAGCAGGAGCAAAAAGTACACTCGCTTCTTCAAGGGGTACGGAAATCCATCACTGCCTCCCCATTCTCAGAGGTGATCAAAGATAGAATCCAGTCTGAGTGGAACTCGCCCAGTTCCCTGTCTAAAGGGTTATGGGTCTGTAAGAAGATTTACACTCTTCCGGAGGAGGAGCATGGTGAGTGGTTTGACATTCCCAAGGTGGTTACCAGGCAGACCACCATTCCCTTGGAAGGTGAATCGGCCTTAAAGGATGTTCTGGACCAAAAGGTTGATTCCTTGCTGAAAAGCTAGTTTGCCGTAGTGGCAGCTGTTCTACTGCTGGGAGTATGCACCAGCTTGAATTCTCAAGCCCTGCTCCAGTGGATTCAGGCTCTTTTGCATTATGATACCACATCTCTCTTAGAGTTGCCTACAGCCTTCCTTTTTGATGCCATTTACTGTATGATCTGGTGTGCTTGGCGACCAGGGATGGTGCTCTGACTACTGTGTCATGGCATTGAATTTGGATCCAACACTGGGCGGCGGACGCATCCTCCAAAGCCCGGTTGGTTCAACTAGCCTTTAAGGGGAAGCTCCTGTTTGGAACAGATTTGGAGAAACTGGTTAAGGACCTTGGCGAGACAAAATCTTACTACCTCCCACTAGACAGGTCCAGGGAGCCCGTGAAGTGAGCAAGTGCTCCTTTATTGTCAGCCTCTGCCTGACCAGCAAGGGTACACTGGCCGGATTCCCAGAGGTCTTGGGACTATCATCATTACTGACCTGGAAAACCTTTTCTCCCCTCTATATCAGGTTCTTGGGCTTATTCTTAGCCCTTTTGTGGAGCACATGGACCCAGGGACATGATCTCCCTCTAGAGGAGGAGAAATCCGGGCCATGAAATGAAGGTTTGGAGGCCCATTCCCTGGCACCTCTGTTGGGTGTCAAGCTTCGCTTTTTCTTTCAGGAATGGACCCCAGTTACCAAGGATCACTGGTTACTAGACACCATGCAATTTGGCTATTTCCTGGAGTGCAAGAGCCAATTCCCAATGTCTTAATCTCCCCCTGTGGGTCTGAGATCAAAGGTGCCTCAGTGTGGACCACCTTGGACAAGTTGCTTCGCCTGAAGATGGTGGTGCCTGTTCCCCTAGATGAGTAGTGCAAGGGCAGCTACTCCATCTACTTGTGGTGCCAAAGAGGGAGGGTTCCTTCCGGCCCATCCTGGCCTCAAGGGGGTCAACAAGCACTTTCATGTCCTGTGCTTTCAGGTGGAAACCTTGCACTCCGTGATTCAAGCAGTGTGCTGAGGAGAATTCTTGGCTTCTCTGGATCTGGCCAAGGCATATTTTCATATCCTGATCTGGGCAGATCAGCAGAGGTATCTGTGTTTTGCTTGGCCCTCACTATCAGTTTGTCACCCTTCTTTTGGGCTCTCCACCACCCCAAAGACATTCTCCAAAGTCATGGTGGTGACAGCTATGGTACTCCAGTGCCAAGGGATCTGTGTCCATCCCAATCTGGATGAATGGCTCATCTGGGGCTGTTCCTGTCAGAAGATCTCAGATGACATCCCAAGTGGTGTTCTTTTTGGAATGCCTCATCTGGCTGATAATTCAGGAAAAGAGCCAGCTTTTGCCTTTCCAGTCCTTGGAGTTTCTGGGAGCACATTTAAACACTCAAGTGGGAAGAGTTTTCCTGCCAGAGAAGAAATTCAGAAGACTTTTGAATTGCCTGGTGATGTTCTGTGTGCAGTAGGCCCCTTAGAGTCTGGGATTATCTTCAGCTCCTCAGATTGATGGCAGCAACTATAAAGGTGGTCCTATGGGTGCCAGTTTACATTCAGCCACTCCAGCAGTCCTTGTTGACTCAATGGTTCACAAGTTTTCAGGAGTTTGAGCGCAGGCTCCTATTCCTATTGATGGTGAAGTCTAGCTTGTGATGTGGTGGCAGACCTGTCATCTGAGGAATGGTGTTCCACTGGATGATTACTCCTGGATCCTGCTCACAATGGATGTCAGTCTTTTGGGCCGAAGAACCCATTGCCAAGAGCATATGGTTTAGTTAAAAAAAACTTGATATACCGCCCTTCTAACCTAAGCTTTCTTTAGAAGCTCAGATGACAAGACTTCGACTTTCATACTTTGGACACATCATGCGGAGAGAGAGATCATTAGAGAAAGAAGGTCAATGCAAAAGAGGAAGGCCAGCAATGAGATGGATCGATATAATAACAGCAGCTACGGGTACCAGTCTGTCAACAATGAGCCGCCTGACTGAAGACCGAACACAATTTAGGATAGCTATCCAGAGGGTCGCCATGAGTCGACTCTGACTCGACGGCACTTAACAACAACAACAACCGCCCTTCTACAGCGTGTCAGAGCGGTTTACAATAAAAACAGCAAGAATAGGAAAAGGAATGCCAATTAAATGAGTAAAGGAGTTAGATACATATAGGGGGAAAACAATAGGCTGGGGAAGGTGCTTAAATCTCAACGTGATCCAGGTAAGAAATATGTGAGATATCCAGGTTGGTGTGTTCTAGGCAATCTTAAGAGCAAGATCAAATGCCTGTTGAAAAAGAAGAGTTTTGAGTGCTGCTTTAAATTTTAAATAAGGTGATTCAAGTCGCAGAGTCAAGGGGAGCAAGTTCCATAACGATGGTCCCAAAAAATGGAAGGTAGAATTCCAAGTATTATCAAGATGGGCCTGTGATGGAGATGGTAGGTGGAGGCAGTTTACATGCAGAGAACAAAGGGACCGAATTGGCACATACGAGGATATAATGTAAGAGGAGAGATAGGTAGGTGTTCTGAAATAGAGAATCTTATGCATAATAGTTAGAAGTTTTTATTGAGAGTGGTACAATATAGGAAGCCAATGAGATTGAATGAATAATGGGGTAACATGATCGAACTGCGAAGAATGGTAGAGAAGACAGACTGCAGTGTTTGAACTGACTGTAAGCGTTTCAATTGGCACTTTGATAATCCAGAGAAAATAGTATTACAATCGAGATTTGAGATAACTAAGGTAAGCAAAAGGGTAATGGCAGAAGGTGGTAAATAGGAATAAAAGGCACGTATTTGATGGAGAGAAAAGAAGCATCGACCAGAACATCACCAGGCAATTACTACTGTTAGAATGGAAGGAGAATGTACAGTCAAGTGTAACTCCTAAGTATTTGAATGATAAAACTGTAGAAATAGTGATACCTTCGAGAGATGGGGATATAGAAGGAGGTGGGAATGAACTGGATTACCATAACATAGACATCTTCATGGGATTGAGCTTTAAATTGTTGTTTTTCAACCAGGAGGATACCAGGATGAGACAGGCATTAATGGGAGCAAGGTCTGGAGAAGTGAGATGGGTGTGGAAAAGCAACAGAATGTCATCTGCATAAAAATATGTGGAAACACCCTATTGCTGAATAAGCATGGCAAGTGAGGCCAGGAAAATAATAAAGAAGCCAACATTAATCCCTGTGGGACTCTGCAGGGTAGAGAGAAGCTGGAGGAGGAGGTAGATTGGAAGTCAACATAGTATATACGAGAGGAAAAAAAAGAATAGAACTAGTGAAGGACTATGGACCGAAGACCAGTGGAAGAGAGACGTGACAGGAGTAGTGAGTGGTGAACTAGATCAAAGACACTGGCAAGATCTAATGAGATTGCAAGAGTAATATTGCCCTTCTCTCAAGATGTACGAGTGTCATTAAGAACTGAAAGTAAGATTGTTTCCGTGCTGTGGCCTTGCCTGAAACCGGATTGGCGAGGGTGTAGAAAGTTTGTATGCTCGAGATGTTGAGAGTTGTGCAAAAACAATTTTTTCTAAGAGTTTAGATAAGAATGCGAGGTTGGAGACTGGATGAAAATTAGCTGGATTTGCTGGATCTAAAGAGAGGGATTTTTCAGGATAGGCCGGACCGCTGCAGTTCTCCAAGATAGAGGAAAAATACCTGATGAGAGACTGTTATTGAAGAGTCAAGAAATATAGGAGAAGTGCCATAGAAGTTTCAGAGATCCATGTAGAGGGGAAAAAGGATCCAGGGAACAAGTTGTTCAGGAGGAGGAGGAAATTACTTTAAGACTGGCATGCTGATAGGATTAAATTGGGACCAGATATGAGGATGAACAGAATAAGATGGGCCCTCAGAAGACTCTGTAGAAGAAAGATCCTCTTTGATTAGAGATGGAAGTGGAGGATTGATAGAGGGAAAATACTGATGAAGAGAGGAGACTTTGTCAGAGAAAAAATGAGCCAATGACTGAGCTGATGGGTCCGCTGGTAGTGAAAGGAAAGGAGATAGGTGGAGGAGTCTAGAAACTATGGAGAATAATTGTTTAGGCTTGTTATCTGCTTTGTTGATAAGTTGGCCATAATACTACTTCTGTAATGGCCCAATAATAGGTAACATGACTGCTTCTGAATAAGGCCAGAGTAGAGAAGGTGCATGGCAATGCCACATGCGCTCCGCTCTACTCAAGTGGGAACGATGGTACGAAACACAACATGATACCAAGGGTGGCGATGAGATGTTTGTAACTGGGGGGGAACATCAGAAGGAAAAAGGTGTCAAGAACATTCTTGAGGGTCCAGTTCTAAGAGCTTGGTTATCTGATGAAAAGATGAAAATTTTGTGGAAAAATGTTATCCACAGAGGGAAAGGTTTGGCGTATAGATATAAGAAAATGATGGGCAGATCGGCGTGAGGGGCCAGATGAAGCTGGAGGATATAGAATATGTTAAACAAAAGAAGATGCAATAGTGGTCTGTCCTTGGCCATTGGAACTGCAGGGAAGCAATGTGATCCATCAACTGCATCAATGCAAGGGCCATCAGGTTCAGTATTTCCAGCCCCTGGTCGTGGGCCAAATGGTTCAAGTGTTTTCAAACAATGCCACAGCGGTGGCTTATATTAATCAACAGAGCAGCACAAGAAGCACCAGAGTGGCCCTGGAGATGCATCTCCTGTTTGTCTGAGCAGAGGAGAACCTCCTAGCCTTGTTGGCTCAGCACTTTGCCAGATTGGAAAATGTGGAAGCGGACTTCCTCAGCCAGCACTCCCTGAATCCCAGAAAGTGCCCTCCTTCTCTAGAAGCATTTCCATTGATTCTGCGCCATTAGGGTTTCCCCAAAATGGATCTGATGGTGACCAGTTCCAATGCCAAAGTATTCCATTTCTTCTATCGCCACATGAAGATAGAGTTTGAGGGCCTCGATGCCTTGGTCCAGTGTTTCCTCCATGGACCCTGGTAGGGCATATGATTCAGCATATAGAGCACCACTAGGGTAGGATTTTTCTGGTGGAGCCAGATTGGCCATGGAGAGCATGGTCCAGAGATCTGATGAGGTTCCTTCAAGTGCCTCCTTTTCAGTTGCCTCCATCTCAGAGGCAAAGACCAAGCATCCTGGAGCTCCCTTCTCGCTTACGGCATGGCTCTTGAAAGGAGACTGCTAGCGCATAAGGGCTACTCTCCAGCAGTAATATCTACTATGCTTGATGCCTGGAGATCTACCAAGCTAGCATATAATTAATTTTATTGTTCTTTTAAGTTTATTTATATACAACCAAATTTTTTAAGCTTGCATGGTTACTGATTATGAGTTCTTTTTATTTATTGATTTTTATGTTATTAATATATTTATTATATCATCCTAAGGTTTATATGATTTTACTGTTCTTTTAATCTTTAATTGTTATTTTTACTGTGTTTATTTATGTATTTTTAGCTTTTAAGTCCACTTCAAGCCCCTGATGAAGGCAGCGAAACACGGCCTGTGTCGGGCCAGTGGCATATGATTTTTCAATAAGATTGTTTCATCCTTCTGAGTATTCCATGTCTCTGTACTGGTTTTGTACTCCTTCTCTAAGGAGCAGTGATGGGGGAAGGAAAAGGATCTTCACCTTGTAGATGTCCAAAGGATGCCTCTCCAGTACTTGGAGGTTACGAATTTCTTTTGTAAGTCATACCATCTTTTTGTGCTGTTTGCTGGTCTGTGCAAGGGTGAGGTAGTGGCCAAGTTGACCTTGTGGCGCTGGAATAAGGAGGCTATTGACTCAGCACATCTGTTATGGAACCTGCCGGCTCCGGATAGTTTATGCACCCATTCTACCCAAACACAAGCATCCTTGTGGGCAGAGTGGAGCTCAGTAACCCCTGCAGATATTTGTTGGGCAGCATTGTGGGCATCTCTTTCCACTTTTGTCAAGTATTACCACTTGATGTCCATGCGTGGGTGGACATGGCCTTCAGCTCAAGAGTTTTATGAGCTGCTGTGTTTTCTTCTGCCCAGTGGTGTTGTATCTTTGGTACATCCCACTTGTCTGGACTGGTCTAGCAGGACGATATGGAAAGTGACATTTTACTTACCAGATAATGTCCTTTTCTTTAGTCTTGCTAGACCATTCCAGGGCCTGCCACTGAAACTGTATTGCTCTGTTTTTTTCTTCTGCGGTACCCTTGTATCTGCCATAATTTTATACTTGGCTCTGCAGGCTCATCTACTGACAGCCTTCTGTTTCTACTTTCCTGTACATAGTTTGCTACTGTTGATTACTCATTGTTGCCCACATTTGAGGTTGTGTGAAGCTTGTTCTCTGTCTCCCATATGCTTTGGGATGAATACTGAAGGGAACTCTGGTGGCTGAACCAGATAGAGGCATGGGAGTGATGTCATTAAAACCTGGGCTTTTCATTTATTGTCTCCATCAATCTGCTGGTAGGGGAATACAATCCACTTGTCTGGACTGTCTAGCAGGACACAAGCAATACGGATTCAGAAAAAATCATGGGGTCGAAACCCTGCTTTTAGCCCTGTTTAACAACCTCCTCAAGGGGCTGGAAGACAGGAAGAAAATGTTTATCCTCATTTTCATCGACATATCCGTTGCATTTGACACTGTCCATCACTTAACCCTCCTGAACAAGCTGGAATCAATTGGAATTATAGGAACCGCCTTGAAATGGTTCTCCTCCTATATAACGGGCAGAAAGCCACAGGTCCAGTTCAACGGAGAGAAAGCTGAACCGTTCATCCAAACACAAGGCATTCCTCAGGGTTCGGCACTCTCGGCGCTACTTTTTAACATTTACATGCAACCACTCAGTGAAATATTCAGGAAATATGGCATAAACTACCACATATACGCAGACGATATCATGCTGTACACCCAACTAGAGACCACCGACCCGAACTACGCCCAGCTTGAAACCTGCATGGGAGAGATGTCGGGATGGCTACAACAAAATAACATGTCGATTAATCATAAGAAGACCGAAGTAATGTTTATATCAAATACCTTGGGCTTCGAACCACCTCCAACAATCACATTGTGCAACAATACATACAATACTAAGAAAGAAATAAAATATCTGGGAGTCACAATTGATAACAAACTGAAAATGGAAAAACACCTCAACAACACCAACAAAGCCATCTTCCACAAGCTTAAAGTGCTACGACCCCTGCGGAACATACTAGATCCGTGCGATTTCCGATCAGTTGCTCAGGCTCTCATCATGCCCCACCTGGACTACTGCAACGCCATCTTGCAGGGGCTACCAAGGAAAACAACCAACATACTACAGATGGCCCAACACGTAGCAGCAAGGATCATCATGAGAACTAGCGTCACCGAACATATCACACCTGTATTGATGGAACTACACTGGCTTCCAGTCGTTGCAAGGATTCAATACAAAACATTGGTAACTACATTCAAGTTAATTCACAACCTGGCCCCCTCATTCCTCTCCACCCTGATCTCCATGCAACCTACAACCAGAAGCAGGAGAACCATGAACTCTGACACACTAAGAGTTCCAAACAGCTTTAGGCACGTAAAGGTCAGTACTAGTCGCAGAGCGTTCTCCTTATCTGCCCCCACGTTATGGAACCAGCTCCCACACGAGCTGAGAGAAATTAAAGACATAAGCAACTTCAGAAAACAACTGAAGACGCACCTGTTCAATTGTCATTATACCAGATGAAAATCCAAAAGGACAAAAGAAATTGAATTGCAGTATGTACAAATGTAAATAGATGGTGGTTAGTGCCTGTGTAAATGTATGATAATAGCTAAGGTCTTTATATGGACCCGCATATGTGTGCTGTGTATCCCCCTGCTCTCTCTATCTAATCCCCAAATAATTCTGTCTGTAATTTATGACAAATCCCGTAATTGTAATCAAACCGCTTCTGATCGCTGGAAGGAGCGGTATATAAGTCCTTACTAAATAAAAATAAAAAATAAATAAAGGAAAGGATATTCAGATAAGTAAAATATCACCTTTTACAAAGGACATCAGAGTGCAGTCTGGGACATCAAAGCTAGGATGTCTGAAAAAAAGCAGGCACATGCAAGTTCAGGCACAATTTCACAACATCTACATAGACATGTATTGAAGGACTAGAAAGGGGGGACTGTTACTTCTGGAGAGAAATCTGCAACTGTGAGTATATACTTCTGGTAATTTTCTAAAAAGAATTCTTTGTATTAAAGCTACTTAATCTGTGAACCCACTGTTTTTTGTTGGATCAGTTGGGGCCTAGTAGCAGCAATTAAAGTTTGAATTTAAAACACAGAGGAGAGCTTTCTGGTTACATTTCATACCCAGCAGAGAGCATGTAATTTAAATTTAATAGTCACTCAGGGCCAAGTAACAGCAAAGTACTTTTAGTTTAAATTTAACACACAGAAAAGAGCTTTCTGGTTAAATTTAGTACCCAGCAGAGAGCTTGTAGTTTAAATTTCATAAGAAGATAGAGCCTAGCAGCAGCTAAGAGCTATAATTTAAATCAAATTAGAATTTAGCTTACCTCAGCAGCACAAGACAGGGTACTGTGTAGCAGCCCTCTTTTAATAAGTGTTATTTCCCTCCCTCCCCTGGGATAATCATAGCTTTATAGGTACTTACATATCTTAAAAGACAGGAGGTGCTTTCAGGTGAAGCTCATTACCCAAATCAGTCATACACTAAGGACCTGAGATTAATTAAGCTTCAGGTGAACAAGGTATATTAAACGTATTAGGTACAGTTTTATTGGTATAAATACCCATAGCAACCCCTAGTAAGTAAGAACTTAAAGATCTAGACACAAACTTAAAACTAAGATGCAGACAGCAGTCCAGCAGCGGGATGGGGGCTTTCCAGTCTTTTGCATTGAGTGTCACATGTATGATTTTCTCCCAGTTGGTGAGAGGTCTTACGTGTGCACTAGGTGTAAGGAGCTCTTTGCTCTCAGGGAACAAGTCCGTTCTCTAGAGGCTAAAGTAGCAGACTTGGAAAACATAAGACAGACAGAGAGGTACATAGACGAGACCTACAGGGATATAGTCCTGAAGTCCCACCTCCAGTCTGGCAGCACCCCTGTTGCCATGGAGGAGAGAGGTCACGTGACAGGAGAGCATCACCCTGGTGTGGCAGGAAGTGATCCTGTAACTAGGACCTGTCCTCCAGGTGATGTAAAACCCTCTCGCACCGAGGAAGTTTCTCCAGGGCCATGTGCCCATGAGGGAAGGGTTAGGACAGCCGTTATAGTTGGTGATTCGATCATTAGGCATGTAGATAGCTGGGTGGCTGGTGGACGTGAGGATCACCTGGTAACATGCCTGCCTGGTGCGAAGGTAGCGGACCTCACGTGCCACCTAGATAAGGTCTTAGATAGTGCTGGGGAGGAGTCTGCTGTCTTGGTACATGTCGGTACCAATGACATAGGAAAATGTGGTAGGGAGGTTCTGGAGGCAAAATTTAGGCTTTTAGGTAGGAAGTTGAAATCCAGAACTTCCAGGGTAGCATTCTCCGAAATGCTTCCTGTTCCACGCGCAGGACCCAAAAGGCAGGCAGAGCTCCGGAGTCTCAATACGTGGATGAGACAATGGTGCAGAGATGAGGGTTTTGGATTTGTTAGGAACTGGGGAACATTCTGGGGAAAGGAGGGGCTCTTCCAAAGGGATGGGCTTCACCTTAACCAGGATGGAACCAGGCTGCTGGCATTAACCTTTAAAAAGGAGATAGAGCAGCTTTTAAACTAGATATTAGGGGAAAGTCAACAGTCGCCCAAGAGCGGATGGTTCGGAAGAATGTATCCTTGAAGGATACTACCAAAAGCAGAGAGGTTCCACAAAAGAGTAAAATAGCCCAAATGCCCTCAAGTATGGAGCAGACAGAGCTTAAAGATCCCAATTTACCCATGTCTAACAATAGCCAAATTGACATGAATAAAATACATTCTCTAAAATGCTTGTATGCAAATGCTAGAAGTCTAAAGAATAAGATGGGAGAGTTAGAATATATAGCACTAAATGAAAGGTTAGATATGATTAGAATATCAGAGACATGGTGGAAGGAGGACAACCAGTGGGACACTGTGATACCTGGGTGCAAACTATATCGTAATGATAGAGCTGATCAAATTGGTGGAGGAGTTGCGCTCTATGTTAGAGAGGGCATTGACTCAGAAAGGATTAAAGTTTTGCAGGAAACAAAATCTGCTGTAGAATCTATATGGATTGAAATTCCATATAAAAGGGGGAAGGCGATGGCAGTGGGGGTGTACTATCGAGCACCTGGCCAGAATGACCAAATGGATGATGAAATGCTCAAAGAAATCAAGGAAGCTAACAAAAGTTACAGCGCAGTAATAATAATGGGTGATTTCAATTACCCCGGTATCGACTGGGTCAGTGTCACGTCAGGACATGCTAGGGAGATAAAGTTCCTAGATGAAATAAATGACTGCTTCTTGGAGCAGATGGTTCATGAACTGACCAGAGGGGAAGCCATATTAGACCTAGTCCTTAGTGGAACACCAGATCTAGTGCAAGAGATAAGGGTGTTGGGGCCACTTGGCAATAGTGATCATAGCATGATCGCCTTTGATTTAATTAGTGGAGGAGGGATAGTAAGGAAATCCACAGTACTACCTTTTAACTTTCGAAAGGGAGACTATGATAAAATGAGGAAAACAGTTAAGAAAAAACTAAAAGGAGCAGTTGCGAAGGTTAAAGACGTACATCAAGCTTGGGTGTTGTTGAAAAATACTATCTTGGAAGCCCAGACCAGCTGTATTCCATGCTTTAAGAAAAGTGGAAGGAAGTCCAAAAAACTGCCAGCATGGTTTAAAGGTGAGGTCAGAGAGGCTGTTGTTGCCAAAAAAGCACCTTTCAGGAAATGGAAAAAAGAGCCAAATGATGAAACCTGGAAACAGCACAAGCACTGGCAAGTCAAATGGAAGGCATTGATAAGGCAGGCAAAGAGAGAATTTGAGAAGAAGCTTGCTGCGGAAGCAAAAACGCGAAATAAAGATTTTCAAGCAAAAAACCTGTGAGAAAGTCAGTTGGTCCATTAGATGATAAAGGGGTTAAAGGAGCACTAAGAGGCGACAAGGCGATAGCGGAGAGACTGAATGAATTCTTTGCTTCGGTCTTTACTGAGGAAGATGTAGGGATGTTTCCCATGACTGAAGTGGTATTTAAAGGTGCGGAAGAATTGAAGGAAATATCGATACATCGGGAAGATGTCTTACAACTATTAGATAAACTGAAGAGTAGCAAATCACCTGGGCCAGATGGTATACATCCAAGGGTGTTGAAAGAACTGAAATATGAGATTGCAGAACTGCTATCAGTAATCTGTGAACTATCATTAAAATCATCTCTAATACCTGAAGATTGGAGGATCGCCAATGTAACACCAATTTTTAAAAAGGGTTCCAGTGGTGATCCGGGAAACTACAAACCGGTAAGCCTGACGTCAGTACCGGGAAAAATGGTAGAAACCATCATAAAGAATAAAATTACTCAGCATGTAGATAGTCACAACCTAATGGGAGACAGCCAACATGGCTTTAGACAAGGAAGATCTTGTCTTACTAATCTGTTATGTTTTTTTGAAGGAGTGAATAAACAGGTGGACAAAGGTGAGTCGGTTGATATTGTGTATCTGGACTTTCAGAAAGCCTTTGACAAGGTCCCTCATCAGAGACTTTTGGCAAAACTAAAGAGTCATGGGATAGGAGGCAGTGTACTATTGTGGATCAGGAACTGGTTAAAAGATAGAAAGCAGAGGGTAGGGCTAAATGGCCAATTTTCCCAATGGAGAAAGGTGAATAGTGGTGTACCCCAGGGATCTGTGCTGGGTCCGCTGCTTTTTGACATATTCATAAATGACCTGGAAAGTGGAATAACGAGTGAGGTTATCAAATTTGCAGATGACACAAAACTATTTAAAGTTGTTAAAACCCAAGAGGATTGTGAAAAATTGCAAGAGGATCTTGATAAATTGGAAGACTGGGCATCAAAATGGCAGATGAAATTTAATGTGGACAAGTGCAAGGTTATGCACCTAGGGAAGAACAACCCAAACTATGGTTACACGATGCAAGGTTCCACATTAGGAACCACCACCCAGGAAAAAGATTTAGGCGTCATTGTGGATACCATGTTAAAACCCTCGGCCCAGTGTGCAGCGGCGGCCAAGAGAGCAAATAGAATGCTAGGTATGATAAGGAAAGGAATGGAAAATAAAACAAAAGATATTATAATGCCTCTATATCGTTCCATGGTGAGACCGCACCTTGAATATTGTGTGCAATTCTGGTCGCCGTATCTTAAAAAGGATATAGCGATTTTAGAAAAGGTACAGAGAAGAGCCACCAAAATGGTAAAGGGAATGGAAGGATACTCCTATGAAGAAAGGCTAAAAAAGTTAGGGCTCTTTAACCTGGAAAAGAGACGGCTGAGGGGAGATATGATAGAAGTCAATAAATTAATGAACGGAGTGGAACAGGTAAACGTAGATCAATTGTTTACCTTATCAGAATATAGAAAGACTAGGGGACATGCAATGAAGCTACAGGGTAAACTATTTAAGACTAATAAAAGAAAATATTTTTTCACTCAACGTGTAATCAAACTCTGGAATTTGTTACCGGAGGATGTAGTAAAGGCTGTTAGTGTAGCTGGGTTTAAAAAAGGTTTGGACAAGTTCCTGGAGGAAAGGTCCATAAACCATTATTAAGAAGTGACCGAAGATATCAATGCTTGACCCAGTACAAGCATTGTGGAACTTGTGTCTCTTGGGGAAACTGCTAGGTACATGTGACCTAGATTGGCCACTGTTGGAAACAGAATACTGGGCTTGATGGACCTTGATCTGACCCAGTATGGCATATCTTATGTTCTTATGACATCTCAAGAATAGCATCTCAGAACATGGCTGTCTAATACAGCAGCATAATAAAGTAGTGGGTTAGGAACAGAGTAGCCAGAGTTCAAATCGAAGTGTGGGCCTTAGTTATCTTGTGGCAGGTGTAGGCCTGTGATCCACTTTGTCTGATATAAGCAAGCGAGCTTAGCTAGCTTGACCTGTAAGTGAAGCTAGTGGAGAGGCCTATGGGAATTGCACATCCCCCAATCTGCTCCTGTAGAGCAAGGACATAGCAAGAGTATTGAACTAACTTAGATAAGCAGAACTGGAAGATGGAAAAATACAGAAAAATATGTTTAAAAGTTACTGATAAGAAAGTACATCTGCAAGGGATTTAATTGGGACTGCTGACAGATGAGTTGCAGAGCCCGGCTCCCCTACATGCACAAATTGGCTGTATGGCCTTGAAAGTATAAAAGTAACAAGTTGATGAACTGGCCATTGTAATTGGGACTAGAAGGGGGGTAAGCAGGTGCTGAGCCCACTGGAGGAACATATTTGGAGAATCTTATCAGTACCGGGACCAATAGAAGGGGTACGGGAGGTACGGGAGGTTACCGGGACCAATGAAATGTTTTTCTATACCTAGAATGGAGTAAAAATCTATAAAAGTTGTTGTATTGCTAGAAATCTTTGCTCAGCCATTTTGAATTTGATTCTGCTTGAGACTTGTGCACAAATAAATGATTTGGACCTTCTGAACAGACTCCTGGTATTATTGGTTTGTCTGCGCTCTGCTGCTACATATTCTTGGTGCGTTGGCCGGGAAGTTGTGGAATCAGAGTGTATATAGGGCAATATACCACGACTTTCCGCCTCTATAGGCTTGGTCCTGCCGGGATCGCGCCCTTCCGACGAGGGCTGCTCCCTGGCACCGCCGGTCCCTTGTATCGGAGGGAGCTGGTCAGACCTCGGCGGGTGCCGGGCCCGGCTGGAGCCAACGCCTCGAACCCGAGTGAGGGGAGTCCGAGGTCCAACTCATGCGCCTGCTTGGGAAGTTTGAGGACTGGATCCGGTGAGTATAGTTTTGATTTGTTGTCTAGACAGATATAGAAAGAGCAGTGCTGCCATTGGAACTTGGAACTTGGAATTTGTAATCTCGAGAAATTGGTAATTGGTAAGAGAGCCTGATCACCTCTCAAAGACGGGCCGAGTAACCCTGCATGAGTATTCGCAGGGCGAAACCCCCATCTTTTTGTATTTTTGGAATTGAATAAGACTAGTCAGAATAGATAGAAACGAATGCATTCTGGGATACGTTGCTAGCATGATTGTGTGAATGAAGTGTGGATGAGAGGTCTGGCAGCACGGACCAAGTGAAGGCGGACCCCTGAGTAGCGCATTTCCTGACCGGGTGACCGTGTTCAGGTCGCGAAAAGGGGGAAGCGATTGTCGTCTTGTCTTGTTATTTGTTCTCCTTATACGTTTCCAGGGCCGTGAGGACCCCTTACCCACGGTCCGCCCTCCTTTTCCCTTTTGTCTGTTGTTGCGCGCACACATCGAAATGGGAGGGGCGGGGTCTACTAGGAACACTCCATTAGAATGTATGATCGCACATTTTAAAGAGGGATATTCTGGAGATTATGGTATTAAAATGACAGCAGCCCGTTTACAGATTTTGTGTACTAGGGAGTGGCCTGACTTAGACCCCACCTGGCCACGAGAGGGAACTTTTAATGTAGAAATTATCCAGTTAGTACACCGTAGAGTGCGGATAGCGCACCCCGATCAGTACCCCTATATAGATTCCTGGTTAAGTATTTGTGAAGATCAGCCCCCTTGGGCGCAGCGCTGTTATGAAGAACAGTGCAGAATAATGTTAGCTAAGACAGATTCTAGTCAGAAAACAGAACAGCCTAGAACGAAAGAGCATGATAAGAAGTCCAGGAAGAAGCCCATCCTGGTAGATCCTGATTCCCCAGAAATAATTCCCCGACAGCCTCGAACCCCAGGTCCAGTAAGGGCTGCCCGACGTCCCGCCCCAGAAACCCCGAGACAGCCGAGGCGGGACCCAACCCCAGAGCTATCAACCGAAGAGCAGGAAGATGAATCCTCTTTACAGGAAGGTGAATCGTCTGAAACAGAAAAAGGAGAGTCAGATACAGAAGCAGAGCAATTAGAAACTGACAATTCCCTAAGCGATGCTGACAGTGTAAAAGTGGTTGCCAGCACTAGCTTGCCAGCAAAATGTACATCCAAAGTGAAACATGTAGAGAAGAAGAAAGTGACCCCTGATAAGACAGTTACGAAAATATCCCTTAGATCTCAAAAGATATCTACTGCCAAGATGATGCCCTTACGGCAAGTCCCGGGAGTGCCCGTAAAGAATGATAATGATGAGGTGGTAGCGGGACCCCTAAGTTATGTGTATATCCCTTTCTCTACAACTGATTTGTTAAATTGGAGGTCGCATTATGCCTCCTATACTAATAAGCCCCAGGAACTTACAGAATTAGTAACTACTATTATGGAAACCCACCAACCCACTTGGGCAGATTGCCGCCAGCTCCTGACCACTCTATATACAACAGAGGAGCGAGCACGAATTAGAAAAGCAGCTATTGAGTGGATGGCAGATAACCCTGTAGCTCCGGGACCGGGGACGAACAGAATAGACCATCGGGAAGCGTCCCAGAGAGAATTCCCGAATGAAGACCCCCGATGGGATCCAAATACAGAGCAAGGATCCACAGCCCTAGCCCGTTTTCGCCAAGGCTTTTTACAAGGTCTGAAAAGGGGGGGCCAGAAAGCTATGAACCTTTCCAAAGTTGCAGGAGTTATCCAAGGTATAGATGAGAGCCCCGCAGAATTTCATGAAAGATTAACTGAAGCATACAGAATGTATACTCCCTATGATCCCGAGGCATCAGGAAGTTTATGTATGGTGAATTCTGCTTTTGTAAACCAGTCTCAACCAGACATCCGACGTAAATTACAAAAATTAGAAGGGTTTGCGGGCATGAATACAACACAGTTACTGGAAGTCGCTCATAAAGTGTATGTGAATCGTGATAATGAAAGGCAGAGAGAATGTGATAGAAAGATGAAGAAGAAAGCTGATATTTTGGCTGCAGCCATAGTTGAACAGAAAAGGGGAGGTATCCCTAGTCGACGGAGCAGAGGAAGGGGGCGGGGCCGAGGTGGAGGCCGGTCCCAGCAGCTAGGCGTGAACCAATGCGCCTATTGCAGAGAAGAAGGACATTGGAGAGATGCGTGCCCGCAACTCGAAGACGCCCAGCAAGATGACGAAAACGATCATCAGTGGCGAGAAGAAAGACGAGGCCGTCCCCGGAACCGCGGAGGAGCCAATCGAGAACAATTCCAGCGAGAAAGAGGAGGAGCCATCCAAGCATTGACCACGGCAATCCATGACGAAAATGATGTGGACTAGGACAGACCGGGCTCCGAGTTTGCTTTAGGTCTCCAGGAGCCTATGGTCGGAATACAAATAGGAGACCAAGTTATGAACTTTATGGTTGATACTGGAGCAGAACATTCAGTAATAGACAAAAAGATAGCCCCACTTTCTACAAAAGCAGTCACCATCATAGGAGCAACTGGTGCCAGAGCTACAAAATCTTTTCTTCAGAACCGTATATGCAGTCTAGGAGGACAGCAAATAACTCATCAATTCCTTTATATGCCCGAATGCCCAGTGCCACTACTGGGACGAGATATGTTAGCCAAGCTTCAAGCACAAATATCTTTCTCTGAAAAAGGAGAAATGCAAATGACAGTAAATCCCCAAGCCAAACCAGCAGGAATAATGTTGCTGACAGTTCCCCGAGAAGAGGAATGGAGGTATTACATTGATTACTCTGTCCAAGACACTTACTTCGAACAAACTTTAAAGAACATTCATGCACCACCTGGAGTATGGGCAGAAGGCAGTCCTCCAGGCCTAGCCAAACATATAGCCCCAGTAATTGTAACCCTTAAGCCTAGTGCTACACCAGTACACATCAAACAGTACCCTCTCCCAAGAGCTGCAATTGAAGGCATTCATCGCCACTTGCAAAGATTACTCGAATATGGCTTACTAAAAGTATGTCAATCCCCATGGAACACTCCACTTTTGCCAGTAAAGAAACCTGGGACAGATGATTACCGCCCAGTGCAAGACCTAAGGAGAGTGAATGATGCAGTTGAAACTATACATCCAGTTGTACCCAATCCTTACACTCTTCTAGGACTGATACCTGCTGAAGCTACCCATTTTACTGTACTAGATTTAAAAGATGCATTCTTTTGCATAAGATTAGCCCCTGTAAGTCAAATATTGTTTGCATTCGAATGGCAGGACCCCATCTCTGGAAGAGGGGGCCAACTCACCTGGACACGATTACCCCAAGGATTCAAGAATTCGCCTACCATTTTTAGTGCTGCACTGAATCAAGACCTTTCAAGCTATCCAGTGGCCCCGGGGAAGAGAGTGCTTCTCCAATACGTGGACGATCTGCTGATAGCTGCAGTATCAGAACATGAATGTATACAAGCCACCAAAGATCTCTTGCAGTTACTAGATGAAGCTGGATACAAAGTTTCCAGAGCAAAAGCACAACTATGCCAAAAAGAAGTGAAATACTTGGGCTTTCGTATAACCCAAGGAAGCCGAAGATTAGGTAGAGAAAGAAAAGAAGCAGTTTGTAGAATTCCAACCCCAACAACCAGAAAGCAAGTCAGAGCCTTTCTGGGAGCGGCAGGATATTGCCGAATCTGGATACCCAACTTTGCCCAAATTGCCAAACCACTGTATGAAGCCACAAAAGGAGAAGAAAAGTCGCCACTGGAGTGGGGACTTGAGCAGGATACAGCCTTCAAGAAGTTAAAGGAAGAATTGATGTCATCACCAGCACTTGGACTACCAGATGTTCACAAGCCTTTCCACTTGTTTGTACATGAAGCACAGGGAAATGCCTTAGGCATGTTGACTCAGAAATTGGGAAATTGGGAGCGACCTGTAGCATATCTATTGAAACAGTTGGACACTGTGGCCAAAGGATGGCCACCATGCCTGAGAGCAGTTGCAGCTACAGCATTATTAGTGAGTGAAGCAGACAAGCTCACATTGGGACAGAACATACGAGTCACTGTGCCACATGCAGTCCTTGCCCTTATGGAACAAAAAGCAAATTATTGGCTCACCAATTCCCGAATGTTGAAATACCAGAGTATGTTATGTGAAAACCCACAGATACAACTAGAAGTAAGTCATGCCTTGAATCCAGCCACCTTGATACCCATTAGCGAAGAACTCCCAGAACATGACTGTATCGAAGTCATGGAAACTGTGTTCTCCAGTCGACCTGACTTGACAGATGTGCCCATGGACAATCCTGACCAAATCTATTATGTTGATGGTAGCAGTCTCATCCTTGATGGACGACGCTGTGCTGGGTATGCAGTCGTCACTCAACACGAAGTAGTTGAATCATCAGCTCTAGCCTCAGGCACATCAGCCCAGAAAGCCGAATTGATAGCACTCACCAGAGCATTATTATTAGGAGCAAAACTTGTGCTAAATGTATATACAGATTCCAAATATGCCTTCACTACTCTACATGTCCATGGAGCTCTCTATAAAGAACGAGGGCTCATCACATCCGGAGGAAAGTCAGTCAAGTATGGTCCCGAGATACTGATGTTACTTGATGCAGTCTGGGCTCCAACACGTGTAGCTGTCATGCACTGCAGAGGACATCAAGCAGGAAAAGGAGAAGTTGCCCGAGGAAATTGGTTTGCAGATGCCTCAGCACGACAAGCAGCTATGACGGGACAGATTACACCACAAGCTATGCCAATGCAAGCAGCATTGTTTCCAGTACCTCTGAATTTATGGACACCACGATATACCACCCAAGAATTAGATTACTATTGTAACAAAGAAGATGGAGTACTGAAAGATGGATGGATTGAGCTGCCACCAGCAGAGGGCAGTCAACCCCCTGGACGAATAGTAATTCCTGAACTGTTAGGACCATCTTTTGTCAAAGCTTTTCACGAAGCCACCCACTATGGGAAAAGTGCTATGGAAAAAGCACTCAGACCACATTTTTACATTACTTTATTGACAACCATATCAGCTTCAGTAGCACGTCAATGTCTAACTTGTGCCAAAAATAATGCCAAGCAAGGCCTTATAATGGCACCCCGAGTTCAGTCAGGAGGTGTAACCCCCATGCACAACCTCCAAATTGATTTTACCGAAATGCCAAAAGCCAATGGATGCCATTACCTATTAGTATTAGTTTGTACTTTCTCTGGGTGGGTAGAAGCCTTCCCAACCAGAACTGAGAAAGCTCGAGAAGTTACCAAAGTTTTAATGAGAGAGATTGTCCCTAGGTTTGGAATTCCAGCAGTAATAGGGTCAGACAATGGACCCTCATTTGTCTCCCAGGTTACTCAACAGTTAGCAAAAGCTTTGCAGATACAATGGAAACTCCACACTGCATATAGACCCCAGAGTTCAGGGAAAGTTGAGCGAATGAATCGTACCCTAAAAGCCCAAATGTCTAAGCTTTGTCAGGAGACACACTTGAAGTGGCCTCAAGTGCTCCCAATAGCTTTACTCAGAATACGCTCAGCTCCTGTAAAATCAACAGGATTTTCCCCTTTTGAAGTTCTGTATGGTAAACCCCCACCAATAGTGCAGGGAATTAAAGGAAGTTTAGCCCAAATTGGTTCAGAAATAACCAGGCAAGAACTCCTAGCTCTTAGTTTTGTTCTGCAGACTCTCCATGCGTGGATCCAAGACCAGTTGCCTATCAACTTGACGGAACCTCTGCATCCCTATCAGCCTGGTACCTCGGTGTGGATCAAAGATTGGAAGAAGACACCGTTGGAACCCCATTGGAAGGGACCGTACACCGTCATCCTGTCTACCCCAACTGCAGTAAAGGTAGCAGAAATTGACGCCTGGATCCACCACAGCAGAGTCAAGCCCGCCGCTGATCCTGAACCTGAGCAGTGGACAGCAGAGCAGCATCTTGATGCACCTTTGCGAGTTACTTTGAGACGGCAACCAGCAACTTAGACACTCAGTCACAGTGCCTTGCAGGAGCCAAGTCTTTCGAAGAGGATTGCTGTTTTCCATGCAGCAACAGTTTTGTTTCAACGAACCCAATTTGCGTGCGATTTTGCACACTACTTTGATACTATATTGAACCATACTTCAAAAAAACCAACTGAAATTGCTAAGTTGGTTGATGTGTGATGGACAACTTGAGAATCTTCAATCAACACTCAACACCCGTTGAATTGCTTCATTAGCGAATGGGACGAAGAAAAGAACGTCGTGGTCAAGATCTGCAAGTTGAGGATTCAGAAGAACTCCAATCAACATGTATCTTTACCTTTGCTTTGCCCTGGTTGCCTGCTTTGGAGGTTTTGAACTGACTTATGCTTTACCTCCATGCACTGCTTGCATTACTTCTACTCGAACTGGACTAAAAGTAACTCAGACTTTGATTTACCATTCCTATTATACCTGCACTGGAAAAGTGACTCGGTGTATTTATAACACCACTGAACTAAATGTTTGCACAAATGGTAAATCCAGAGTATGCTATAATCCGCATCAGAATCCATCCTATTACACGTTGGAAATACGATGGAAGGATGCAGATGGACCTATAATAGCTGCTACGCCACCACTTAAGGACATTACTAGACCTGCTGTTTTGAATTTCGATGCATGTAATGTCATAAACAGAGATAGTCATTCCACCTGTGGTACTTGGGAAAAAGCGTATCGAAATGACCATAAGTATATGTGCCCAGAAGGTGCCACAGGATGGAGAAAGTGTACAGGTAAAAAGGAACCAGGCTATAGTACTGCCCCAGCAGCAGATTACTATTGCCCTAACTGGGAATGTGTTTTTTATGCTACATGGAATAATGGTATAGTTGACGAAAAGATAGATAAACGAATGGCCACTTTAACCAAGTCAACGACAAATGATAAATGTCAGAAAGATGCTTGTAACCCCTTACACTTACGCATACACAATCCCAATGCATGGAAGCAAGGATACAAATTTGGTTTACGTATTGCTGGTGAAGCAATAGATCCAGGAACCATTGTGTATATAAGATTGAATACCCAAGCCCACAAGTCATCTAAATATCATATCCATAATACCTTCTATGAGGCCATGCATGTAAATAAGTTTGAAATCCCTCATCCTTCTCAGAATTTATTTTTAGAATTAGCTGGAGCAGTAGTATCTAGTCTTAAAATCTCAGATTGTTATTTCTGTGGCGGAACCCAGATGGGAGACCAGTGGCCATGGGAAGCTCAAGAATTGAATTATTCTTTGATTTACAATCAGACTGAATTACACAAGGCTACTAGCGAATGGGTGTTAGCGCACTCAATCGTTGGACGTCTTTGCTATGCCAGAACTGGACCCCAGTTCACCCAACAGGTAGGACAGCTGGTCTGTCTTAGCCAGAAATTCTATAATGCCACGACCAAAAAGACGTCATGGTGGTCAGGAATCAAACACCCTGAACCTCCTAACCCATTAGCCAGATTTCCTGAACTTGCTGATTTATGGACCAATCTTGCCAAAGCTCATGCCTGGCAAGCCCCACCTGGCCTATATTGGATCTGTGGAAACAGAGCTTATGCACAACTCCCGCCACAATGGGGAGGAGCATGTGTCTTAGGAACCATCAGACCTTCTTTCTTTCTTTTAAACACTGAACATGGAGAACAATTAGGATACCCAGTATACACTACCCACCGACACAAAAGAGCATTGAGACAGAAGAGATCACCCCTCCAGGTAGGCAAGTGGGAGAAGTGGCAGGGGGATGATTGGCCACCAGAAAGAATCATTGAATATTATGGGACTGCCACTTGGAATGATGACGGAATGTATGGATATCGCACCCCAGTTTATATGATTAATCGTATTATCCGCTTACAAGCAGTAGTTGAAATTATAACTAATGAAACTAGCCAAGCTCTTACACTTTTAGCTAGACAAAGTACCCAAATGTGCACTGCTATATATCAGAATCGCTTAGCACTTGATTATTTGTTAGCAGCTGAAGGAGGAGTATGTGGTAAACTGAATTTAACCAATTGCTGTTTAAAAATAGATGATAAGGGTCAAGTAGTTGAAGAAATTGCTAAAGATATGCAAAGACATGCTTATGTGCCAGTGCAAACTTGGCACTCATTGAAATTCCCTAACTGGTTTGCTAACCGTTTCTCATGGCTGGGAGGATTTAAAACTTTCATTATATTGGTACTAATCCTTGTTGTTGTTATTTTCTTATTACCATGTTTAATCCCATGTTGTATGCGTTCTATTCATAATGCTATTGATAGTACAGTAGAGCGGAAGACCGCAACTAAAATAATGGCCCTATATGAAGCTAGTCCTAGTCGAAATCCTTCAATCATGATGTGACTATTTTAAGGTGATTTAATTCTCACACCTTATTAAGTAATAGGGTGAGATTAATCAAAGGGGGGAATGTGGCAGGTGTAGGCCTGTGATCCACTTTGTCTGATATAAGCAAGCGAGCTTAGCTAGCTTGACCTGTAAGTGAAGCTAGTGGAGAGGCCTATGGGAATTGCACATCCCCCAATCTGCTCCTGTAGAGCAAGGACATAGCAAGAGTATTGAACTAACTTAGATAAGCAGAACTGGAAGATGGAAAAATACAGAAAAATATGTTTAAAAGTTACTGATAAGAAAGTACATCTGCAAGGGATTTAATTGGGACTGCTGACAGATGAGTTGCAGAGCCCGGCTCCCCTACATGCACAAATTGGCTGTATGGCCTTGAAAGTATAAAAGTAACAAGTTGATGAACTGGCCATTGTAATTGGGACTAGAGGGGGGGTAAGCAGGTGCTGAGCCCACTGGAGGAACATAATTGGAGAATCTTATCAGTACCGGGACCAATAGAAGGGGTACGGGAGGTACGGGAGGTTACCGGGACCAATGAAATGTTTTTCTATACCTAGAATGGAGTAAAAATCTATAAAAGTTGTTGTATTGCCAGAAATCTTTGCTCAGCCATTTTGAATTTGATTCTGCTTGAGACTTGTGCACAAATAAATGATTTGGACCTTCTGAACAGACTCCTGGTATTATTGGTTTGTCTGCGCTCTGCTGCTACAATCTTAAGCCAGTCACTTAATTCTCCATCTTCTCTAAAATCTCTGTATGTTTGAAGGCAAAAACAAGCATTTTCTTGATGCCTATTTGTGTCTGGAGAAGGTCTAAATGTGGATGTGCCTGCAGATGTTTCTGAATTTAAGGGGAATGTATAAGTCTTTTGCACCTCTCAGGCAGGGCCAGTGCTAGGGTTCCTAGTGCCCCCCTGCAACCTATAAATCGGCATCCCTCCCTCATTATTATCATTGTTTGCACCCTACCCTCCTTTTTCCCAAAACCGCTTTATGAACTCTTTTCAAGTGATATTAGTATTCCTCCTTCAAATCCAGTTTTGTAAAAATAATTGCAGCAAAAGAGCAAATGCATAGCCAAAACAAAAATACTTAGCAGTAAAAACGTTGCATCATACAAACAGGCTGTGATAGTCCAAAAAAAAAAAAAATCTGATTCTGGTCATCTCACTAACAACAACATAAACATTCTCCAGTGTAATATAAAACACTGCAAAAGTCACTGAAAATCTACAAAGTCAAATCTACCATACCATACCAGCATACACTTCCAAAACTCATACAACAAGGGGCGTAACCAGAAAAAAAGCAGCATTACAAATACTGCAATGGGCCCCAAAACCTCCATACACCTATTTGAAAAGCTGTACAAGTCAAATTACTACAGTACAGATTCCTACGTACAAACCTCATGTTAACAGAACATCTGGCCTTTGTCATACACTCAGAACACAGACCCTCACCAAGTACAGAATAAGTGACCACAACCTAAAGTAAAAATAAAAATACATAGACAAAAATTAAAATGAAATCCCAAGAAGCCAGACTCCGCATGCGGTGCCACACCAGATAATAGATGCATTTCCCCATACTGTTTGAAATATAAAGATAGCGCAAAGTCCAATCACTAATTGAAAATAAATTTATTCTTTCTACCTTTATTGTCTGATTTTTAATCATGCTGGTCCCAATCTAAGGTTTCTGTTTTTCTCTGTCTTCTCTTAGCTCTTTTTCTATGGTCTATAGTCCATCTGCCATTTCTTCTCTCTCCTTTTGCTTGCTTTATCTTCTTCCATCAGCCTTTTTCCAGTCCCAGTAACCCTCACCAGTATCAGCCCCCTTAACAGCCTCCCCTCCCAGTACCTTCCAGTGTCAACCCCCTTGCATTCCCAGCACCACCACTGGTATCTATTCCCTTTTAGTCCCCCTCCTTCTCCATTGTCCAGCCTCTTCCAGTCCAAATACCATCCCAGGTATCAGCAAACGTCCAGTGCCCCCTCCTGTGTCATTTCCCTTCCAGTCACCCTCTCCTCTGTCCATCTGCCTTCTAGTACCATCTCCAGGTATCAGCTCCCTTTTAGCCCCAACCATCCCTCTAGCCTCCTCCTTCCCCTCTTTTCCACTCCCTTCCCCCCATGTCTGCTCCCTTTCAGCCCCCTCTCCATGTCTGCTCCCTTCAAACCCCCCGTGTATGCTCCCTTTCAGCTCCCACCCCGTGTCTGCTCCCTTTCAGCCCTCCCCTCCCCCGTCCTTCAAAAAAGAAAGCAGCCGTGGGAACATTTCTCTGTTCCCGCGGCTCTACTAACTTTTAAACTGCTGGGTCGTGGAGTTTCTAAAGGTAAGAATAAACATTTCCTGTTTCTCGTAAAATATTATGGAATTGGCTTCAGATTTCTATAGATTGGTGGATTTCCTTAGATATGTAAGTCCATTGCAGAAAAGATGAAACAGTACCAAACTGACATCCTGAAACGTGCTCTAAATAAACCTCATGATCTGTTTAGTTTAGTCAAGAGATTAGCTAAGGAACCGTCACCCGAGCATCAGTGCGAAATCAGCCCGCAAGAATTTGCTACTTACATACAATCTAAGATGTGCCGGACAAATAAAATTGCAATACCTTCTCCTCCTACAATTCAAGGGCACCCAACACCTCTAACGTCCTTCACTACTCCCTCATTGAAACAGATTGAAAACATTATCTCAACTCTCAACACTTCCACAGCTCACACTGATCCCTGCCCAGCCTTCTGGATAAAGGATCTCCGCAATGATCTCGCTCCAATAATATCCAAGATTATAAGGCTATCATTTGACACCGGCTCATTCCCTGCTGCTGTCAAACAGACCTCCATCAGACCGTTACTAAAAAACCTCAAGTTGGACCCACAAAAAGCAGACTCATATAGACCCATTTCCAGCATACCTACGCTTACAAAAATAATTGAAAAAGTGGTTTATAGGCAGCTACAAGACCACATTGACTCTGCAGCTCCGTTGGATACATGCCAACATGGCTTCAGAGAATCACATGGTATCGAGACTCTCCTCACCAGCCTCCTCAATAACCTAAACTCCGGCATTGACAACATCCGGAATGGATTCGTACTCATCTTTTTGGACATTACGGCAGCCTTTGACTCGGTATGTCATGAGCTTCTTATTATCCGTCTAAAAGAAAAGGGCCTTTGTGGAACAGCACTCGAATGGTGTAACTCATACTTGTCAGGTAGATGGCAGCATGTGCGATCAGATGGGGCAATATCAGATCCGTTTCATCAAGGACAAGGGGTCCCACAAGGATCCTCTCTATCATCATTACTATTTAACATATACATGCAACCTATATGTGACATCATCAGATCTTTTAATAGCAATTGTATGATATATGCTGATGACGTGTTATTATACATGCCGATCTGCTTAGATAAGATAGACCTCACTCCCTTAACCAACTGTTTCAACGCCATATCAAACTGGCTACTGACACAAAATCTCAGAATCCAACATAAAAAAACGGAGGTTCTCTTTATCTCAAGGAACTTGAATTTCATACCACCTACATGCCTGGAGGTTCAAGATGCTAAGTTGCAAGTAAAACCCCATATCCGATACCTAGGAGTGACTCTTGATCAAAACCTTGACATGAAGACTCACATATCCAACACAGTAAGAGAAATTTACTTCAAAATCCGCTCCCTCAGACATCTTCGCCAACTGATTGAGCAGACGATTTCCGTACTGTTTACCAGGCTCTTATCATTCTTCATTTCGATTACGCAAACTCCATTCTACAAGGGCTTCCTCAATCTACATTAAATCCTCTTCAACTTGCCTTGAACAGTGCAGCGAGAGTGCTTTTTGGAGCATCAAAAAGAGACCATGTAACACCCCTCCTAAAACAACTACACTGGCTTCCTATTCAAGCGAGAATCACTTTCAAGACACTGCTCCTGACCTTTAAAGCGCACAAAGGTCTCACATCCACCTCATTATCGGAGATGATACAACCAATCATACCCAACAGACTAAGAAGAACCACAGAACTAAATATGCTAATTGTACCAAAGGAAGTCATAAGATACAACTCCACAACATCGAGCAGAGCCTTCAGTCTATGTGCCCCAAAACTTTGGAACACCCTTCCATCACACATTAGGGCCATCTCTGATCTCAGCCAGTTCATGAAGGCCCTGAAACATCACCTGTTCCTCAAATACCTCCCAGAGAACAAAGAAACACAGTCACACCCAAATATCAATAACTACATTCCAACCACGTAAACTTTCCTGTCTTAACAGCACATTACACTACTTCAACAGATTAACATTACACTATTCAGACTCTATGACACCGTTATGTAAATAGTTGTTGTGTAAATAGTTGCTCCTGTTATCCTGTTATCCAAGTTGATTTTCCTGTTAACTGTAATAATCAGATAAATGTAACTTGTCTGAAGTTTCTTGTTCCATGTAAATCGCGCTGATAACGAATAGTGCGGTATATAAAAAATGTTAATAAATAAATAAATAATAAATATGTTTCAGACTTCCTCAGAATTTACTGATATACACTCCCATGTTGTCAAACAAGAAAAACCAAATCCCAGAAAACCATCTGGTAGAATGTCAGAGACTGGGGGTAGCTGAACTGGTCATTTCTGGCTGTCAGTCAGGCAATAACTATGAGCATCTTCTATCTGTGTGTTTTTTATTGTGTCCTGCAGCATTATGTGAATTTAGAAGGACCGGATCTGTATCCACTGCCTAGAAACAGCAGACAGATATTTTGTGCTCTTTAAAAGAAGACTGAGCATTAACAGTCCCTGTTGGTACTCCAGGTATGCCAATCTGTGTATTCATGGCATGGTTATCTCCATGTGTGCTGTCATGCATCACTGTTCACAACAGTGATATCAGCAGGTAGATAGGACAACCTATGCTAGGCGGTGGTTTTATAAAGCATTTTCAAAGATATATTTTACACACCAAAAAGGGTTCTTAAAAAATTGTACAGTCAAAAACACTGTTATAAGTAAACACACCAACAAGATGGTATGTAAGTATAAGTGAACTGAGTGTTAGTGTTCCCAGGGGTGTAGCTTTGGTAGAGCAAGGGTAAAGTTGTGATGCATGTATGTAGTTTATAAAATATGTGAGTACACGCACATATGTAACCCTTTTCTTTTTTAGAGCAGGTACAAATTTCAATGTGAGAATGTGTGTGACCCTGGGACTAGTTCCATTGTTGCCTTTATTGAATAACTACACACAACCAACTCCAATAGAATTAGTTGAACATCAAATCAAACTACAAAAAGAAACATCACCCAAATAAAGCTAAAAATTAAATAAAGATTATTTGTTGGACTCCTTAATATGCATGATCCACCAGTATATTCTAGGTGAAACAGAGTATTAATATTCCTATATTCTTTTTTTTTATTTGAGTAGAAATTATTTAAAATAAAAGATTTATAATCATCCCCACATGTAAATAGCATATACGAGAGGAGTTATTACTATACTTTACAGTTCTATAGGAATGAAAGGTCAGCATTCAATCATAACCACATTGTCATCTTCTTCCCTAAAGGGTACTATTATAATATGTAGGATGGGAGTAGGGTGAGAGATTGTTAGAGGTTTTAAAGAATAGGATGTATGAATATTTAACTCCCACCTTGGGATGAAAATTAGGTAATACAGTAATGGAACCCTTCTATGTGAGTCTCCTCAGCCATGCTATCCTAAGTTGATAATGGGAAGAGGGTTGTGAGATTATGATGGTAGTGAGAGGTAAATCTGCCTTTTGGCCTTATATAACGTTATTGTAAGGCATATTATCAGAGTGTATACTTGCGTATAAAACCACTAGTGTTATCACTCTATGAAAACTGATCCACCCCAGATTTTTTTTTTTTTTTTTTTTTTTTTAGTGCCATCAAGTCAGTGTTGACTCATAGCGACCCAGCTACCTCTGGGTTTTCTTGGCAATGTATCACCGGAAGTAGATTGCCAGCCTTTTCTTCCGAGGCAATGGAGGGTAAAGTGACTTGCCCAAAGTCACAAGGAGTGCCAGTGGGAATTGAACCCTTGATCTTCTGGGTACGAGGCAGTTGCTCTAACCACTAGGCTACTCCTCCACTCCAGATCCAGGTAACTTATTCCTAGACTAACTTGCTATGAAACACATGACAAGGTCTCAGACTTACCAACACTTAGGGGTATGTTTACTAATCCGGGCTAACAGTTAACCTGGGCATTCTGCCACTAGGTCCCATATTATTCAATGGGACCTAGTTGCAGATAGCCTGGGTTAACTGTTAGCCCGGTTTAGTAAACATACCCCTTAGAGTGCTAACTGCCAGAAATCTGGCGTGAGCAGTGTCAAATAGCATCAATGACCTGTCCATTGTAAAGCAAATGAAAAAGTAGCATGTCTTGCAAATACAAAAATTAAATAAAGTAAAGTTCAAAGAATATATATTTCTCCCATTAAAAAGTGACATCTTATAAATACGATGAAGGTATTCCAAAGAATGCTTGATATCTCCCAAATGTTCAGAGAATGTTTTTTTCAATGTTCAGAGAATGTTTATTTCTCCCGACGCCATCTCTGTAGCGCTTCAACGCGGTTCTCCTATCCGGTTTCTTCAGGGGAAAATCATTCTAAAGTACATGCCCTAAAAAGTGACTGATGTGTCCAAACTGTTTGTGTAGAAAAGTTCCTCGCTCGATGGCTTCCTATAAGTGCACAAAAACAGTCGAACGCCAACCAACAGTTAGAAATCATTCTCAAATTGTTGCACGGCACAGTGCCATACTATCCAACAATAGCATTCCAAAATGATAAAACTTACTAGCGTGCATAAGACTCTTTGACATTCCGTAAAGATGTAAAGATGAAAACAAGTAATCGATGCTGCCCGCGTTCTCGTGTAGGGTAACAACTTGCAGTGCTGTTGTAAAGAATGCCGCGCATGCGGACCGGTTGCTCACCTGATCGTTTATAGAGAGCCCCGCCATTATGAGCATGAAGTAAACTCTCCTAATTCCCCGACTATTAAAGAGAGCACGCCTTCCATTCAATTATACTGTTCAACCCTGTGGGCTCCACTGATTGTAGCGTAAAGATCCACCTTTGCTCATGGAACACCAGGGTCTGTTCCCGTGTTTTACCAGATTGTCCCGTGTGTATTTGTTCCACGGCAAAACATCGAAATTCATCAAAGGAATGACCGAGTGCGATACTATGCTGCACAAGTGAAGCCTCCTTTACTCGGCATTTAATGCAACTTTTGTGTTCTCCCAGTCAAATTTTTAAAGATCTGATGGTCTTACCAATGTACAAAATATTGCATGGGCACTGGATGGCATATACAACAAATGTGGAATCGCAGGTGGGTGAGCTACGTAAATGATAAGTCACATTATGATAGGTGAAACTCTCTACTTCTTGATTTATCATACACATATTGCAATGGCCGCATGGAGAGTGACCCCTCTTCACATGATCCACGGCAGTATGCCATTGTGAATGGTGTAACACTGCTGGACTTAAAAGTTACTTTAAATTTGTATTTCTTCTCAACACACACCTGATACATCGTCCTTCAAATCCAGGCGCGCCCTGTAAAACATTGGAATATTTTCGTATGATTTTTTGAATTTTAAAACTTAAAGGGGAAAACTTAGTAACAAAATTAACCTTAGTGTCATCCATCTCCCTCACGGGCTGTGTGCCTAATAGGAGTTCTCTATGATTGTATTTTGCGCAATAGGCTCGACTGATAACATCACCCGAGTATCCTCTATCACAAAAATTGGTAATCAATTCTCGGGATCGTGTCTTAAAATCTTCATCTTGAGAGCAATTTCTTCAAAATCTAATAAATTGAGAAAAGGGTAATCCATTCTTTAAGTTTCGAGGGTGGGCGCTCTTGTAATGTAACAGCGTGTTGTGATCCATCGGTTTTTTATATACCGAGGTTTTCCATCTCACCGGGGTTCGACTAATCACCACATCCAAAAACATAATTACTTGAGCATCAGAAGTGCTAGTAAATTGTATATGAGTGTCGAGCTGATTCAACCATTCATGGAATCGTCGTAACTCCGCTTCGGACCCCTGCCAGATAATGAAGATGTCGTTGATATAGCGGCACCATAACTTAACGTGCGCTTGAAAGGGGCTTACAATCAGCCATTTGGCCTCAAATTCCCCCATAAACAAGTTTGCTATGGAGGGGGCACATGTGGCCCCCATCGCTACTCCCGAAATTTGCTGAAAAATAGCACCTTCGAACTGAAAATAATTATCAAAGATGGTTAAACATACCAGGCGCATCAGGAACACAATAAAAGCATCTGACAGGTCTCCTCTGGCCTGTAATGCGGTTCGGACCATTTCAAATGCCGAATCCTGCGGGATGTTGGTATATAACGCTGCTATATCCATGGTAACCAGCAATATGTTGTCTTCAATAGCCAAGTGTTGGTGAGCTTCTAAAATGTTCAGAAAATGGGAAGTATCTCTCACATAGGAAGGAATTGTATACATTAAAGGTCATAAAAAAGTACCTAGAAACACAGACAATGGTTCCAAATTCGATCCTCTGGTGGATACTATAGGCCGCCCAGGCGGGTTATGTAAATCCTTATGTATTTTCGGCACTAAGTAAAAATTTAGCCACGCCTGGAGAGGGCGGATTTAAAAACCTCCATTCTTTTTTAGTAATAAGTTTTGCCTGTAATGCCTCGGTTGTAATCATGTTAATCGTGGCACTAATTTCTACTGTGGGATCCCCTGGTAATTTCACATAAGCACGTCTATCAGACAATTGGCGCTCAGCCTCAGCTAGATAATGTTGTCGACTTAATACTCCGATTGCACCTCCCTTGTCCGCTCTGCGGATAACTAATTCCGTTTGTGTTTGCAATGATCAAAGTGCTCGCTTTTCAATTGCATTCAATGTATTTTTCCGCTGGTGTTGCCAGTTCGTACTTTCCTCCAGTTGTTTTAATTCTTTCAAAACTAAAGTTTTAAATATTGTAAGAGCCGGAGGTAGCGGATCCAGCGGGGACCATGTAGATTTTACTGGCAAAGGAAGTCGTGGTATAGTGGAAGGCGTGTCAATAGACACTATGTTATCTGACTTCTGATGCCTGTCTGCATCTAATGAGTGGGTGGCAAAATGATGTTTCAGATGTAATTTTCGTAACAATTGTTCAAAATCAACTCGTGTCTGAAAAGGATCATACTTAATTTCAGGAACATATGAAAGGCCCTTCTCCAACAATTGTATCTGCCCTGAAGTTAACAATGTGCCCGAAAGGTTGACTACCAAATTATTCGAAGTGGCTGCTACCTTTGCCGCTGAACCCCCCGGCTCGTGGATTTGCCTCTGCCCCTCCTCCTTTTTTCTTCTTCTTCTTCTCTTCATCATCGTCGGTAAAATCCTCTTGCATTGATCTTCCAGAGTCCGTGGTGTCTTCAGATGCTGTCTCAAAATTGACTTGTTTTTTAAATTTCCTATTCTTACGGTTGACGTCCATCCAAAGATAAACATAGCCAGATGTATAGTCCTCATAATCTCTTCTCAACTTTTTCAATTTCGTGGCTTTCACTTCTTGTCGAACCGCTGCTATTTGCTTAATAACTTCCTCGGTTTGATGTTTAAAGTGAGATTCAGATTCAGCTTCCTTTAATCCTACCGTTAATGTGGAGATTTTGGTGTTCAAGTCTGCCAGCTCTTTCGCTGAGTTATCCACAATCAAAACCATTAAGTCTAAAGAGCACTTATTCAGTATGTTATTCCACTTATCTAGAAAAGCGCTGTCTGAATTATACATTTTAGGTTCTTTATATTTGCGCAATCCTCTAGGAATGTGCTGCCGACTTATATATTCAATAAGTGACAGACGATGTAATTCTAACTTGAGAGCCCGTTTTTGTAATTTCATCAATGTTCCCCATGTTGGTTGATTCTGTTCCTGGCCCACAGGGCCTTCTAGAGCAAATGGGTTTTTTTCTTTACATAATTTTTTTATATGGTCTTGTGAAAAACTCCATACATTTTTCCAAATGTCTTGCCCTTCCATTGTCTTTACTAAACGTTATTGTAAGGCGTATTATCAGAGTGTATACTCGTGTTGTGATAAGGAAGCTTATCATAGCTCAGGAAGGAGCTATTGTGATAAGGAAGCTTATCATAGCTCAGGAAGGAGCTATAGTAAAGGTGAAGTGACTCTGAACAAGCAACCTGTCAGTTCTGGTAGAAATAAGAAAACAGAATTTGTCCATAAAAGACTACCAGTCCCAGAATGCACCAGGTTTCCAACAGCCATTAGAGGAGCTGAAGTGGGGTAACGTGTGTTCAATCAAGAGGGCTATGAGGTAATCCCCAAGCACTCATCTCAAAGGGCAGGGCCTGATTCAGCACAGCTGCGCTGTGCTAGGGTGGAGCACTCATCTAGGCAGAATAAAGGTAGAGTTTATTCTACAGAGAATTATCCTCATCCTCAGTTTCATCTGGGAGATCCTCATCCTCAGTTTCTTGGAGATTCTCATCTTGGACAGCTTCATCATCTGGAGGATCATCAGAAGCAGAAGCCAGAGCGGACGGACAGAAAGGGCAAGAAACCCTTTGGAAGAAAGAAGAGAAAAGCATTTGGAAGGTCTAAAGGAGTCCAGAGCAGTATGTATACTGGGAGACATTCAAAAGGCCAGCATACACCATTGGACTGGGGAAAGCCAGAGGAATGGTGCTGCAGGGCTAGGAATCTCCAGACGGTACCTGTGAGGGAGATGGCTGCACGTGGAAGGGACCCTAAGACCCGTGCCAGAAGGTATGTGAAGAGAGATCCAGTGTCCAGGGATCTGGATTGGAAGGCTGGACATAAGAACTGGACTACATACTGGCCAGGCTATTTAGAGAGAAACTCTAACAGCAATGGAAGCTCAGGTATGAACACTGATCTATGCCCTAGCTATAACCTTGAAAGACAGCAGGGAAACAAGTATTCTCCTGAAAGTGCTCCATTGAGAAATTCCTCTGTGCCAATCCCTGATATTGAACCCATGATTGTTGAAGAAGGGGAAGGAGCGGTCTTAGATACAGGCTGTGAATATATGGATTGCTCTCTGTCTAAACTCCTTTGGTAATTTTCTGTTACAAAGTACAACGACCATCACAAAGAAATACAAACTTGTTCTTTAATCTACTCAGAAAAGCTCCTGCGTAGGATTTTGAGCCATGCAGTAGAAATTAAGCCAGCTAAGGGGTTTCAGCTGGATAACTGCTAGCAATTGAGCCTTACCTAATTGCTTGTGAGCTCTGAGGGAATCACTTCTGAATCTATGTGTGAAGATATAAGAAGTTAACCTGAAAAGAACAGTTTTTCCCTTCTTTGTGGGTTTTGCTTGTTGTTTGAAACACTGCTAAGAAAATATTAGCTAAAGCCTACAGAAAAGACCAGTTTGTTACAAACCAGGTCTTTATTCTTTTGCTTTGATTGCCTGACAAGTTCAACTGTTGTTTTCCTGATTTTTGTTTTTCCAAGTTTAACACTGAAAGCAAGTATCCTGTTTTATGTGCTACCAAGCATATCTGTGTTGGGAGAAATAACCCCATAAATAAATATCTTATTGGCTTTACACTCAAGCACAACTAATTATTGTGAGCAGCTGTGTCTGGTGTGAATGGACTGCATTTCCCACAATCCCTTGCAAATCATATTGATATATGCACTTGCCAAGACTGTGAACATTCTCACCCAGGCAGCCGTCTGACACTATAAAAAAGGTGAAGTGACTCTGAACAAGCAACCTGTCAGTTCTGGTAGAAATAAGAAAACAGAAGATTTCCATAAAAGACAACCAGTCCCAGAATGCACCAGGTTTCCAACAGCCATTAGAGGAGCTGAAGTGGGGAAACGTGTGTTCAATCAGGAGGGCTATGAGGTAATCCCCAAGCACTCATCTCAAAGGGCAGGGCCTGATTCAGCACAGCTGCGCTGTGCTAGGGTGGAGCACTCATCTAAGCAGAATAAAGGTAGAGTTTATTCTACAGAGAATTATCCTCAGTTTCATCTTGGAGATCCTCATCTTGGACAGCTTCATCATCTGAAGGATCATCAGAAGCAGAAGCCAGAGCGGACAGACAGAGAGGGCAAGAAACCCTTTGGAAGAAAGAAGAGAAAAGCATTTGGGAGGTCTAAAGGAGTCCAGAGCAGTACGTATACTGGGAGACATTCAAAAGGCCAGCATACACCATTGGACTGGGGAAAACCAGAGGAGTGGTGCTGCAGAGCTAGGAATCTCCAGACGGTACCTGTGAGGGAGACGGCTGCACGTGGAAGGGACCCTAAGACCCGTGCCAGAAGGTATGTGAAGAGAGACCCAGTGTCCAGGGATCTGGATTGGTAGGCTGGACATAAGAACTGGACTACATACTGGCCAGGCTATTTAGAGAGGAACTCTAACAGCAATAGAAGCTCAGGTATGAATACTGATCTATGCCCTAGCTATACCCTTGAAAGACATCAGGGAAACAAGTATTCTCCTGAGAGTGCTCCACTGAGAAATTGCTCTGTACCAATCCATGATATTGAACCCATGATTGTTGAAGAAGGGGGAGGGGTTGCAGATGCAGGCTGTGAATACATGGATTGCTCTATGTCTAAACTACTTTGGTAATTTGCTGTTACAAAGTACAACAGTCATCACAAAGAAATACAAACTTGTTCTTTAATCTACTCAGAAAAGCTCCTGAGTAGGATTTTTAGCCACGCAGTAGGAAGTAAGCCAGCTAAGGGGTTTCAGCTGGGTAACTGCTAGCAATTGAGCCTTACCTAATTGCTTGTGAGCTCTGAGGAAATCACTTCTGAGTCTATCTGTGAAGATATAAGAAGTTAACCTGAAAAGAACAGTTTTTCCCTACTTTGTGGGTTTGTTTGTTGTTTGATGCACTGCTAAGAAAATATTAGCTAGAGCCTACAGAAAAGACCAGTTTGTTACCAACCAGGTCTTTATTCTTTTGCTTTGATTGCCTGACAAGTTCAGCTGTTGTTTTCCTGATTTTGTTTTTCTAAGTTTAACACTGAAAGCAAGTATCCTGTTTTATGTGCTACCAAGCATATCTGTGTTGGGAGAAATAACCCCATAAATAAATATCTTATTGGCTTTACACTCAAGCACAACTAATTATTGTGAGCGGCTGTGTCTGGTGTGAATGGACTGCATTTCCCACAATCCCTTGCAAATCATATTGATATATGCCTTTGCCAAGACTGTGAACATTCTCACCCAGGCACCCGTCTGACAGTGTATAAAACCACTAGTGTTATCACTCTATGAAAACGGATCCACCCCAGATCCAGGTAACGTATTCCTAGACTAACTTGCTATGAAACACGTGACAAGGTCTCAGACTTCCCGACACTTAGAGTGCTGTCAGAAATCTGGCGTGAGCGGTGTCAAATAGCATCAATGACCTGTCCGTTGTAAAGCAAGTGAAAAAGTAGCATGTCTTGCAAATACAAAAATTAAATAAAGTACAGTTCAAAGAAAATATATTTCTCCCAATAAAAAGTGATTTATCTTATAAATACAATGAAGGTATTCCAAAGAATGTTTGATATCTCCCAAATGTTCAGAGAATGTTTTTTTCAATGTTCAGAGAATGTTTATTTCTCCCTTTATTTCTCCCGACACCGTCTCTGTAGCGCTTCAACGCGTTTCTCCTATCCGGTTTCTTCAGGGGAAAATCATTCTAAAGTACATGTCCTAAAAAGGGACTGATGTGTCCAAACTGTTTGTGTAGAAAAGTTCCTCGCTTGATGGCTTCCTATAAGTGCACAAAAACAGTCAAATGCCAACCAACGGTTAGAAATCACTCTCAAATTGTTGCACGGCACAGTGCTATACTATCCAACAATAGCATTCCAAAATGATAAAACTTACTAGCATGCATAAGACTCTTTGACATTCCTTAAAGACGTAAAGATGAAAACAAGCAATCGATGCTGCCCGCGTTCTCATGTAGGGTAATAACTTGCAGTCCTGTTGTAAAGAACGCCACGCATGCGGACCGGTTGCTCAGCTGATCGTTTATAGAAAGCCCCGCCATTATGGGTATGACATAAACTCTCCTAATTCCCCGACTATTAAAGAGAGCACGCCTTCCATTCAATCATACTGTTCAACCCTGTGGGCTCCACTGATTGTAGCGTAAAGATCCACCTTTGCTCATGGAACACCAGGGTCTGCTCCCGTGTTTTACCGGATTGTCCCGTGTATATTTGTTCCATGGCAAAACATCTAAATTCAAAGGAATGACCGAGTGTGATACTATGCTGCACAAGTGGAGCCTCCTTTACTCGGCATTTAATGTGACTTTTGTGTTCTCTCAGTCAAATTTTTAAAGATCTGATGGTCTTACCAATGTACAAAAGATTGCATGTGCACTGGATGGCAAATACAACAAATGTGGAATCGCAGGTGGTGGAGCTACGTAAATGATAAGTCACATTATGATAGGTGAAACTCTCTACTTCTTGATTTATCATACACATATTGCAATGGCCGCATGGAGAGTGACCCCTCTTCACATCTTCAAATGCATGTTAAGCTATGGTGCCGCTTTATCGACGACATCTTCATTATCTGGCAGGGGTCCGAAGCGGAGTTACGACGATTCCATGAATAGTTGAATCAGCACAACACTCATATACAATTTACTAGCACTTCTGATGCTCAAGTAATTATGTTTTTGGATGTGGTGATTAGTCGAACCCCGGTGGAATGGAAAACCTCAGTATATAAAAAAACGACGGATCGCAACACGCTGTTACATTGCTATTTGACACCGCTCACGCCAGATTTCTGGCAGTTAGCACTATAAGTGTCGGGAAGTCTGAGACCTTGTCACGTGTTTCATAGCAAGTTAGTCTAGGAATAAGTTACCTGGATCTGGGGTGGATACATTTTCATAGAGTGATAACACTAGTGGTTTTTGGCCTTATATGGCAGCTTGGCCCCAAATGGTGGTACCAAGAAAATACCACTAAAGAGCACAGCGCAATTATAAATCCAGTACTGGGATGGACAGGAGTGAGTTGGGATCGTTCCAGTCTGGCTCCCCTTAGATTATCAGGAAATTTTGAAGATAGGTCCAAGGGATTTTGGGAGGACATTTGGGGTCATGGAGGTTGGGATTTGGGATCCAGATGAGGATAAACTTCAGGGGGCTTCAAATGTGGCTTGGGGGGCCTAAGTCTGTGTGTGGAGGGGAATCTTGGCGGGAAGCACTGACACTTTGCTCGATTTGAAGGAAGGAAAACCAGGCATGCCCTTCTTTTGTGTGAGTTCTGGCCTCTTTAATAAAGGCTTTCTAGAGGATCGGGTCATGCCTTAGCAACCTGGTGCTCCAGGGGAGTGGAATAATGTAGCTTATATGAGACTGATCACAAGCTGCACTACTCTTTTACTGTGGGAGCTACGAACCTGTGGTATTAAATTACTAGTAGTTAATGACTCCCGCTGTAAACTAAGCTATGAAACATTTGATATTTTACCGCAGCTTAATAGCTGACACTCCCTAAGTCAGACTGCCAAATATGCAGTCTTAAAGTTAATCAGATAAGTTCACTAGTTAGTTTTTTGTACAACTGTTTTTGAGGTCCAAGTTAACTGCATAAAGTTAACCAGATAGCACTGACTATCAGTGCTGTCTGATTAACTTAAACCATGTCTCCATCACTTTCACTTTTATCTAGATAACTTTTGATATGACATCAAGCTATTTGGCCAAAAGTTATATAGTCATTGGCAGTATATTTCCAAACCAAACAACTGATCGGATTAACATCAAAGTTAACCTCATAATATGGGTGTGCACAGCCAAAAAAAACCTCCTTAGGTTCAGCTGTGTTTAAAGTGAATTTTTGATGATTTTCCAGCATTTATTTTTCAATGTGTTCATTGTATATATGCAAGAACTTTTCTAAGTGCATAAATCAATTGTGCAAATGTTAATTTGTAGATAAATGCATGCCCAACTGATTTAAAATGTCAGACACACAAATCCACACACCAACTGCATAAGTCATTGAATGTTGAGCCTATGGTGTAATATAATGCATGGTGTATTTCATAATGCATTTCCTACTTATAATGAAACAAATGTGCTTTTTCCTCAAAGTGAAACTATTACTGAACTCATAGAAAAGAAATTGTTTTTATAAGAACATTCATCTGTAGTTTTCAAAATCCTCATTATATAGCATGTACCTCACGTTAGTCTCCAATTAGTTGTCTTCAAAAGAATTCCTAGGCAAAGTTTTCATAATTTAGCTTTTATTAAAAAGAAACATTGTTTGCAGTGATTGCAACCAGGAAGCTCAAATTAATTTTCTGGGACAAAAAAAGAAAATTTAGGATAGGATTAATACAATATAGCAGAAAGCAGCGCTGCAGATTTTTATTGCTACCGAACCATTAATTCCTAAACCATTTCCTTTCTAATCAGAGCACAGCTTGGCTCCTATTGAAAATAATTGATTTTTAGCGAGTCCTAATAGGCAACACACAGCAATGCCATGATTTCAAGACAGAGCCCAATGTGATAGATCCGAGAGATTGGCAGAGCCCTGTGCAGTAGTTCCTATTATATAGAAAGCAATATTTTGCAGGTAATTGTAAATGATACTATGTACTGAAAAGTCACTTTTTGTGACAGATTTCACAAATGTGCCTGCATCTATGTAGGCAGATATCAAAGAAAAGAAAACAAGTCTCAGCTGTCAAAGCTTATTTAAGAAAAGAACATTGTAATAAATGCTACTGGTTTTAGAAGTGAATCATTTTTGTGGAACTGGCTGTAGTTAATATGCTGGGATACAATGGAACTGTGAAAATGAGCTTTTTTTGTGTGTGTCAGAAAAGCAATATCCTAAAACCAAAATACATTTCATTTCCTATCAAAATACATCAGCTATGCAATGCCGTCACTCACAGAAATGAGTAGAATTTGCCTTTTCTTTCTGATCCATGGCTTTGTTCTTTTGTACATTGTTCTATGGAACTGGTTGATGCATAAAACACTCTAATAGATGTTTATCTTATAATATTGAATTTGGATTATAAATCCTCAGAGTCTACTTTTGGCCCTGGCTTTCCCAGTTCTTCTTCATCAGAAGAATAGATTATTTCAAAGAACAGGACTATTTTGTTTTATGCACCTGCTTACCGACAATTGAAAGAAAAAAGATTACACTTGGGATATATGTAGATAGCACTAATTAATCCCAACATGCTTTGGTAGACAATTTATGAAACAGTTACATAGCCTATTGCCTCATCATTACACCACACACATAAAAGCACAAAGGATTTCCAATATCCATGCATATTTTTTTCCTGCAGAATAAATAAGATGAAGCTGACAGTAAGAAAATCTAAATTGCATCATGTTGCCAGCAACTCTAGCAAATAAACGTGGTGGGGGCTTTTACAATGAGGAGAGGAGGCTATTATCAAAGACATTTGCAGGCATAAAATAGTTTTAAGCACAAAAATGGAGGTGGGAAATATTCAGTTAATGTTGGGATGGTCCAGGTTGGAAGAGCAGTCACTATCCAGATAATGGGGGCACTTATCTAGATAGTGGAAATTTTCAGTCGCTAGCTGGATAATGTACATGGATAGTTTCGGTCGGCCAAAAAAGCTGGCCTAAATTGATTTCTGAATAAATTATTCATAGAGTAGCTGAAAATCGCCACCATCTGGATAATTGCCCCCATTATAGAGATAGTGGTTGCACAATCCAGATTCTCAGTGGAAACCACTATCCAGGTTCTGCCGTAGAATATCTGGTGGATATTTAAATGCTACAGCAAACCACCTCAGTGTTTAAATATCTGTCACTTTGGATATTGGGGATGGGGCCCTTAAAAATTGTCCAACACATGCACATAAGTGCATATAACCAAAATACGTGCAAGTGTACAATATTGGAGAAGTGTTCCCAGGACAGGGCTGGGGCGAAGCATCCACTTACATACTTTTGGATTTTCAGAAGTATACATATATATTTTCACAGACAACGTGCCCATGAAGAGGTCAACCTCCAGACAAATAGCATAGGTGTAAAGCCCACGGATACTGCACTTTTTTCCCAACTCAATTTTCAAAGGGAAATCTTTCCCTTTGAGAAATGATGTTTGTTGTTAAAATATATGTGCACTGATCGCACATGATATTTATATGATAGGGTTGTGTATTTATTGACATGCATTCAGTAGCCTATGAATTAATATATGCACAATCAGTCTGCACACATTAAAAAGTTCTAATGTGCGGGAGATGAGCAGCAGTATTGGTATCTTTCAGGAGAGACTGATGGAGAATATGAATCAATAGAGGGAACTCCTGGGCCTTTGACAGGCACTCACTGATATCATCAAAGAGAGCCACCAGAGGAGAATGCATACCTGCTTGTGGCAAGTGGCCACAGGTATGCAGCTGAAGGGTTGTTCCAAAAGAGGAATGACCCTTTATAGCCTCTTTAAGCCGCAGTGGAGCTCGGTAGAGTCAGAATTGAATTCCTGGCTTTTTAACATGGGCAAGAAGAAGATGCAACGTAATTACCACCTCCAACAACTTCAGTCTTGAGTGTTCCCTTGTGGGTGCCAGCTTGCTCATCTTGTGTCCAGCGACTGGGTCTTCTTTAAGCTCCAGTGGAAGATTCTCCATCTACAGTAGGTTTCTCTTAGTAGTGGGAACAGCCATTTCTCCCTTGGCCTCTGGTGAAGATTCAGATGCTGTACAAGCAGAACAGGCCAAGTCTTTGGTTTTGTCAGGTTCTCTGTTACTTCCTAGGCCCGTGGACCCACTCTCATTTTCTGGTACAATGGTCCTTGTAGATGTGCCAGGAGAATTATCTGTGAGACATCTAGCAAGTGGTTACCAGAACTGAGGATTTTATTAAGTCATCTGTGTCATAGTTGTGTGAATCTACTAAGGAGTCGGCAGATAAAATAGCAGAGATGGAGAGCAAGTTTGAAATTTTTGGGAATCAATTCAACATAGTAACATATCATATGATGGCAGATAAAGACCAGTATGGTCCATCTAGTCTGTCGGTGGATAGAGTGGTTGTAACATCGCTCCGAGCTGGTCACCCCCCTCTGTGCTTTTATTTAGAACTATTCCTGCCACTTCATCCAGGTCAGTCCCCCCTCTTTTTATTGAAGTATAAAAGATATGTATTTGCTCTGACTTCATCCTCTTGCTATAAAGGGATTTGCTGTGTCTGTTCGTGGCCATCTTGAATTCCGTCACTGCTTTTTCCCCCATCACCTCCATTTGGAGGGCATTCAAAGTATTTCCCGATGTTGCTTTTAAGTTTATCACATTGCAGCTTAATTGTATGCCCTCTAGTTCTACAGTTTCCCCTTCTTTGAAAAATGTTTGTTCATTAATACCCTTTAAGGGGGTCATTCCGGGCCACAAATAGCGGGTATGGCCATCCGATTGGGACGTCCACCCCCGCTATTCATGGCCTTTCCCAGCCCCATCCTCTTTCCCCACATGTTGTATAGGGAAGTTAGATGGGGCAGGAAAGGCGAAGATCGGGGGTGGGGGCAGCCCGACCCTGGCCCTGGAAGGCCAGATCAGAGGTCAGGCTGCGGGGAAAGCAATTTGGAGACTGGTGGCTGGGGATCGCTTTTTTTAAATGGAGCTGTGGTGTCATGGCAACCGGAGTCCATGGCGCCACAGCTCCATTTAAAAGCCCTGACTAAGTTAGTCAGGGAAGGCCTGTATGTGCAGACCGGACGGAATCGGGGTCCAGACCTGCACGTACAGGCCTGTTCGCGATTCTGATCCCGTGGAGCTAGACCTGCCCCATGGGTCTGGTTCCGGCCGGGCACACAGAGGGCTTCTATATCCACATTGGAATCAGGCCCTAAGTATTTAAAGTCTATATCATATCTCCCCTGTCCCTCTTCTCCTCCAGGGTATATACTGTATATATATAAATATTTAGGTCTTCAAGTCTCTTCTCATACATCTTCTGCTGTAGGCTCCAAATTAGTTTGGTTGCCTTCCTCTGAACTGTTTCAAGTCTTTTTATATCCTTTGTGAGATATGGTCTCCAAAACTGAACACAATACTCTAAGTGAGTCCTTGCCAATGACTTATACAGGGGCATTAATACTCTTCCTTTCTGCTAGTTATTCCTCTCTGTATGCAGCCCAGCATCCTTTGGCTACTGCCTTGTTGCATTGTTTCGCCACCTTGAGATCCTCAGACACACGCACTCTGGGGTCCCTCTCCTGGACCGTGCACACCAACCTCTCTCCCCCTATTGCATGCATTTCCTTTGAATTTCTGCATTCCAAGTATTAAATTTTAACTGCCAAGCATTAGACTATTCTTCCAGTATTTGTAGATCTTTCTTCATGGTGTCCACTCCCTCAGAAGTGTCCACTCTGTTGCAAATTTATGTGTCATATGCAAAATGGCAGACTTTTCCCTTCAATCCTTCCGCAATCTCACTCTCAAATAGATTGAACAATAGTTTTTGAAGTCTAGGACTTTGAGTTTGCTGTGATTGGACTCTACCTTGGCTTTTACATCAAACCACACTGTGTGATTAGTGCTGCTCACATGGGCATCCACCTGGACATTCAACACACTGTCTCCATTTGTGAGTACTAAATCCGGCATTCAAGTCTTTGAAATATCAAGTTTCTACACCACAAGTTATCCTAATCTCAGAGATTAAGGAATAAAATAAATAACATGATGAAGTCATGGAAGATATGAAACATGAAGCTGTTCATTAGAAAAGTAATTATTTATTGAGCTATATTAGTGCTGCATGATATGGATGTAGGATTTTTCTGATTGCCTTATAAAATTTGGCAGGAATAAAAGTTTGTTATGGCATGAACATAAATACTTTCACTACAGGCAGTGTTGGGGGTGTGGCCTGCGTGGAGTGCTGGCGGAAACTCAAAGTACACGCATTTGATTATAAAATATATTCTATGAGCTGACATTTACAGCTGACCTCAAAAAGACAAAATGTCCATGCCCTCATTCCAAGTGCAATAGCTGCAGGATTTGAGCTGTTACATTATAAAATGTGAAGGCACATTTTATAAAGGCCACGTAGGTAAAATTCAGGACATCCAAGTCTGAACCTCTGAAAGTTAGTGTGGGGTGGGGCAGCAGAGAACGTGGGCACGTGTAAGAACCTTTTTAAATTGGCCTGTCTCCATCCTGAAAGATACACGTGTCTGACATATAATAGGCAAAATGGGGACATGCTGAGCAAAGGGTTGAACATGTGCAGGTTTTTGCTCAGTTTCAAAAACTTCCACATGTGGGAAATGGACGTGGCAACACAATTTCAGCACATGCTGTGTACATCTTCCCCTTTTCAAGTCCAGGCTTGCCACTTTGCAAATAGGGATGTGTAGCAGCTGCATTAATGCTACATGTTTTGGATGGAGCCAAAAATATTCAGGCAGTGAGAGAGCCTTTCGCTCTTTACCTTACAGTGGTCAGTTTGCCGAAACAAACACATGTTCCTGGCATGTACCCACACCATTTGGACATAAATGTGGTGGTGATAAGTATATTTGGGGATTTATATATTGGCTCAGAGGTCGTTCATGAGAAATCAGCATCTGAATGGGGAAATGGTAGAAACCATTATAAAGAATAAAATTACTGAACATGTAGATGGTCATGGTTTAATGGGAGAAAGCCAACATGGATTTAGCAAAGGAAAGTCTTGTTTCACTAATCTGATTTTTTTTGAAGAAGGGAATAAGCAAGTAGATAAATGTGAGCTGGTTGATAAAGTATATCTCATTTTTCAGAAAGACTTTGACAAGGTCTCACATGAGACTCTTGAGGAAATTCAAAATGCATGGGATAGGATAAAGTATACTATTGTTGACTGACTGGGATCTAGTTGATAGATAGAAAGCAGAGAGTAGGGCTAAGTAACCAATTTTATCAAAGGAGAAAGGTGTGCTGGGCCCCCAGCTTTTTAGCATATTCATAAATGGCCTGGAAATGGGAATAATGAGTGAGGTGTTCAAATTTGCAAATGACCCAAAATTATTCAAAGTTGTTCAAACACAAGAGGATTGTGAAAAATTGCAAGAGGACCTTGAGAGATTGGGAGACTGAATGTCAAAATGGCAGATGAAATTAATGTGGGCAAGTGCAAAGTTATGCACGTAAGGAAGAAGATCCCAAACTACAATTACATGATGCAAGTTTCCACATGAGGAACCACCACCACCCAGGGAAAGGATTTAGGCATCATCATTGATAACACGTTAAAACCCTCTGCCCAGTGTGCAGCAGCTGCAGCCAACAAAGTGAATAGAATGCTTTTGTATTTGATCCTGTTAATAATGGGAAACCAATGACTTCCCATTATAAGCAGGATCAAATACAAAATCATTCTACACACCCACAAAATTTTGAACAAACAATCACTGGATAGCCTCGCTCCCCTAGCAGCGAGCGATAACTCCGAAAGATCCAGGAGGATAGCTACAAGCAACAGACTGGCAATACCAACAAACAAACTCTCATGCAGCCACAGAACCAACAGCAGGACATTTTCACTATACGCTCCCACCCTTTGGAACTCACTGCCACCAAAATTAAGATCCATTCAGTTAACCAGCCAGTTCTGTAAAAAACTAAAACCTCTGCTGTTCCTAGAGTATTATGGATCAAATACCGAACAAGGAACACCCGGCTAAGTAACAACCACACCCCATCAACACATTGTAAACCGCAACTGAACTTTGGAAGATGCGGTATATAAATGTATGTATAAATAAATAAATAAAAAAATTGTAAATAATTATGCCTCAAAAGTCTGTTATAATATATGATACCTGTAATGTGCACCTTAATGTTGGAATGTTAACGTTACTGCACTGAGTTTTCTGGAAACCGTCTTGACTGGTAGAAAGACGGTATAAAAAAGATGTTAAATAAATAAATGCTAGGAATTATAAGGAAAGGAATGGAGAATAAACCTAGGATCTTATTATGCCTCTGCATCGTTCCATGGTGCGACCACACCTTTAATAGTATGTGCAATTCTGGTCACCATACAGAGAAGAGCCACCAAAATGATAAAAGGGATAGAAGGATACCCCTATGAGGAAAAGCTTAAAAGGTTAGGGCTCTTTAAAAAAGACGGCTGAGGGGAGATATGATAGGGTCTATAAAATAATGAGTGGCGTGAAATGGGTAAACATAGATTTGTTGTTTACTCCTTCAAAAAGTAGAAAGACCAGGGTACACTCTATAAAGCTACAATTTAGCACATTTAAGACTAATCAGAGAAAATATTTTTTCACTCAACACGTAATCTCTGGAATTTGTTGCCAGAAGAAGCAGCAAAAGCTGTTAGTGTAGCTGGGTTTAAATAAACATGATCAGTAATTTTATTCTTTATAATGGTTTCTACCATTTTACCCGGTATTAATGTCAGGTGTTATGGGCTAATGATGTACATGCATACTGTCACAACGCCGCCCTGGTGGTTAAGGGTGGTCAAGGCAGGTCGGACATAAATAAAAGTAAAGTTGGGTTTGGTATGTTTCTCTTTCTAGGGCCCAAGGTTGTATAGCCTCGGTAGCGTCCTGTATTACCAAAAATACCCAGAGAACAAAAGGTCATCGAGTGTAGGGAAAAATAAGGCTTTATTTCCCCTGGTTTGCACAAAGGTTCAAAGGATCGGCTTCAAACACCAACAGAAATCTTCTTACATCAGGTTATAAAAATCACAACTCAGATTCTAAACAAAAACTGTTCTTTTCACAGAAAGGTTACAAAACAAGCATTTCTATTTACACCGGTTTTAGTGCTCACTGGTTACATAAGCATTCCACGCTTCCCGTGGTGCAATAGCTGCAATCCATGTCTTCCTCTGAAAGGGATTCTACCTCTTCCACTTGCATCGGTTCCTCCAGCAAAGTATCTGAGACAAAGTCAACAGTTCCCGGCAAGCTATAGTTAGGTTTCTTATCCAAATGCTGTATGACCTCCCAGTGTTTGGAGTTTAGCGTGGGGCGTCGGCCATGAGCATTTTTACAGTGTGAATCTCTTTCTTTCTTCCAAGGGTTTACATGCACTTCCTGCAAACCTGGCTTACTTAAAAGTTTCTTATTCAATAAAAACTTTTCATACCTTTTCTTTTGAGCAGTGGGACATGTACAGGGAGCTTCTATCTCTTGCCCTTTCCATAGGCTGTTTCCAATACAATATGGTTTACCTTGTAACTCTTGCTTCTTTCCTGAGGATGAGGCTTGTGGCCTACTCCTAGGGAGATTCTGCCTTGCTCCAGCAATATGGCTTGGATTCTGCCCACAGCAATCACAATGCAGCTTTTGCGTACCTGAATCTCTTGGACCCTTCTGTAGTCTCTGCCCATTCAGGTTCCTTTGGCTTGTACCTCTTTCCTGCACTCCAGCAGTGTCTGTAGCTTCTGCAGCTCCTGCCCCTCCTTCGGCTTCTGAAGGTTCTGCAGCTTCTCTGCGGCCTTCTCTGCTGCTTCTGGCTTTAAGGCTACTTCTGCCTGTCCAGTCACTTCTGCTTGGCACAGCACGTCTTCCAGAGCTCTCACTGCTCCTACTTCTCCTCCTGCTCCTCCTGTACTCCCTGCTCCTCCTGTTCTCCTTGCTCCTGTCCTTGCCTTCCCTCCAGTCTTCCTGACTTCCTTTAAAAGGAGTTCCTGTCTTCCTGGATTGGAGGCTGGCTGGTTTTAGGTTACACCCTGTAGGGCGTGGATCCTCAGTCTTCCAGAGGTCCCTCTTGCTCCCCCTATCAGGCTCCTGCAAATACTGCAGCTTGTGCACGTCTTTTTTCATGTTTAAAACATTTTCTTCTATGCCCTGCTGGTCTGCTGCATCACAATACCTTATGCACCACACATTTACACCTGTTCTTGAGCCGGCATTAATGCCTCAGCTTCATTTTAGACATTATTTCTGCAGGATTTGTTCTAATATATTATAGACAGGTGAAGTGACATTTTAGAAAAGATGTCCAAGTGCCATCTGGGAACGTCCAATGCAAAAGTGCAGGAAAATTCTGGGAATGTCTAAGTTTTGACCTAATTATAGAAATATAGGCATCTCTGACGTGGACGCCCATGCCAGAGTACACATATATGTCCCTGCTATGGAACCTTGGGGTTACAACGTCTATCATATGCTCCTTGGCATAGAGGGACATCCATTGGCATGGCAAAGTAAAAACAAGAGCATTCATTCCCCCTCAGCATTTGTTGTCGACATAGAAAATATGGGGATATAAGTGTATCTCCTTCTCTACACTCTCCGAATGTTTGGCTGGCAAAATAAGCATTATTCTGATGCCTATTCATGCCTGGAGCAGGTATAATATTTGATACTGCTTGGGATGTGAAGGACATTTCTGAAATTGGCCAAAGGTGTCCCATGTTCTTGGGAATGCACCAGGCACGCCTCCACCATGTCCTTTTCAAGGCTTAATTGTCCTTGTGCCAGAAACATCTCTGGCAGCCATCTTCTGGAATTGTCCTTGTGAAGGAAACATCTCTGGAGCCATCTTCTAAAATGCCTATGGAGACATCTCTGATTTGGATGTCTGAATGCCCATTTGTAGATGTCAAAAGCATGAATAGCTCTTTTAAAATAACCCCATAGTTGCCTATGGGGAATGTTTACTAAGGGGTGTTACCTGTTAAAGCGGCAGATTGCACATGCTATCTGGGCACAGTAATAGATAACAGGGAAATTGCAGATAATGCAGCAATTTTTCATATTATCTGCAGATCCCATTCTAACTGCTGTAGTAGGCAGGATAAGGGTAGAGAGTTGACATGTCTGTAATGTGTGATTACCATGAACGTATTCAGCATGCAGTAACCATCAAAGTTGCAGATAGCATGGGTGCTCATAGCGCCACCTCAATGGGTGGAGTGAGCTGCATCCACAGTGCTCATACAGCAAGCTCTCTGTAATTTTAGTGCATTATCTGCTAGGGAAATGATGTGCATCCCAAACAGATACTACACAACATTTGCAACTAACACCATACTATCAGCACTTTTTCCTGCATTAGCTGCAAAAGTCTAATGTGTCTTTATTAAATAGGTTTGGAATAAGCAGCTTTTTGTCTTCCCCACCTAGGTGCTCTGTTATAAAATTAGAGCATAAGATATGCCATATAGGGTCAGACCAAGGGTCCATCAAACCCAGTTTCCTATTTCAGTGGCCAATCCACATCACAGGTACCTGTCAGGATCCATGCTACTTATCCCATAGGTATGTAATGAATATTCCTGGTCCTCTTTAATAATGGTTTATGGATTTTTTCCTCAAGGAACTTGTCCAAACCTTATTTAAACCCAGCTACACTAACAGCTTTTGCTGCTTCTTCTGGCAACAAATTCCAGAGATTATGTGTTGAGTGAAAAAATATTTTCTCTGATTTTTAATTTCACCAAGAATCTCTCATGAGGAACCTTGTCAAAGGCTTTCTGAAAATCTAGATACTATATCAACCAGCTCACTTTGTTTACCTGTTTATTCACATCTTCAAAAAAATATAACAGATTAGTAAAACTAGACCTTCCTTGGCTAAATCCATGTTGGCTTTCTCCCATTAAACCATGACTTTAGCCAAGGAAGGTCTAGTTTTACTAATCTGTTATATCTGTTAGATTTTAAGAAAGCCTTTGACGAGGTTCCTCATGAGAGATTCTTGGTGAAATTAAAAAGTCATGGGATAGGAGGCAGTGTACTATTGTGGATCAGAAACTGGTTAAAATATAGAAAACAGAGGGTAGAACTAAATGGCCAGTTTTCTCAATGGAGAAAGGTAAATAGTGGAGTACCCCATGGATCTGTGCTGGGTCTATTGCTTTTTAACATATTCATATATGACCTGGGAATGGGAATAACGAGTGAGATGATCAATTTTGTAGATGACACAAAATTCTTCAACATTGTTAAAACCCAAGAGGATTGTGAAAATTTGCAAGAGGACCTTCATGAATTGAAAGACTGGGCGTCCAAATGACAGATGAAATTTAATGTGGAGAAGTGCAAAGTTATGCACCTAGGAGAGGACAACCCAAACTTTGGTTACACGATGCAGGGTACAACCTTACAAACCACTACCCAGGAAAAAGATTTGGGCGTTATCAAGGATAATACATGGAAACCCTCTGTTCAGTGTGCAGCGGTGGTCAAGAAAGCAAATAGAATGCTAGGAATCATAAAAAAAGGAATGGAGAATAAAACCAATGATATTATAATGCCTCTGTATCATTCCATGGTGCGACCACACCTTGAATATTGTGTGCAATGCTGGTCGCTGTATCTTAAAGGATATATTAGAATTAGAAAAGGTACAGAGAAGAGTCACCAAAATGGTAAAGGGGATGGAAGGATATTCCTATGACGAATGGCTTAAAAGGTTAGGGCTCTTCATCTTAAAAGAGTAATGGCTGAGAGAAGATATGATAGTGGTCTATAAATTAATGATTGGAGTGGAACGGATTAATGTAGATTAGTTGTTTTCACCATCAAAAAGTAGAAAGAATAGAGGACACTCAATGAAGCTACAATGTAAATCATTTAAGACTGGTAAGAGAAAATAATTTTTTCACTCAATGCTTAATCAAACTCTGGAATGCGTTACCGGAGGATGTAGGAAAAGCTGTTAGTGTAACTGTGTTTAAAAAAGGTTGGGACAAGTTCCCGGAGGAAAGGTCCATAAGCCATTATTAAAGGGGAGCCAGGAAATCCACTGCTTACCCCAGGACAAGCATTGTGTGTTCCTAATTCAGAGCAGGTAGGTATCTCCAATTGTTATTGTGTTCTTCTAAAATGTATCGAGCAAGCTGATGCAGGAAAGGCAAGAATACCCAAGCTCAAAAATTCTCTGGTTATCTAATTTCCTTGAGTCCTCTTCTGGAGAGATCTCGGGTAGGGCCACCCTCCTGGCAATTTTTGCTAATGAGATGGATAAAATATCTATATTGAAATTTTATTTCAAGAGAAAACAGGACCCTTCTGTGGTCAGGAATTAATGATTTCTTCGGATGTATCTCGTTTAACACAAATGTGAAGGAGATCCTTTTTGCTCTTGAAAATTAAAGCAAGGCTATAGGAGCAAGGTCTTTTTCTTAACTTCCCATGTAAATGTTTGATAGTGTTCCATCGGAATCAGTTTATTTTCTTTGACTCCTTGCAATTGGATGATTTCCTTATGAATAAAGTGAACGTTAAAGTGTAGGAGATGCAAGTGGGTAACTGAGGTAACTGTAGGGGTGGGGGCGGGCCTTTGTTTTGTTTTGTTTTGAGATCTCATTTCTTTTTGTTTATTGTGCTTTAATTGGGGGAGGGGGGTAAGGGAATGCGTTTGTATCCTAGTAGTTTTCTTATATTTTAAGACCAATCCAGACTAGATACTTCTGTATGTCCCCTCTCCCTTATGTGGGCCAACATATATATGCTGTATCTGTACGTTTTGCTTTTATGTATGCATGCTTTTTATTGCCTTGTTTGTTACTTAACCCTGGGAGTACCGATGGGGTCAAAAGTGACCCCATTGCAAGTTTCACAGCGTGTATCTCGGAAACTAGTTATTCAAGAATGCAGTCTTTTTATGACTTTTCACATGTCAATATTCTCTTTATATTGCACCATGAGAGGAATAATTTTCATCCTAGGTGATGCTAGTGATGAATTGCAGCACAGAGTACCAGTGGGGTCATTTTTTACCCCAGTTGCTTACGTCCGGTTTACCCTCCGACATAAGGGCCATTACTGACCTACTCCAGTTCAGGAAGGCACTCAAATACCACCTCTTCCTTCAATACTACCCTACCAGCAATTGAACCAGAGGAAGTGACCCACTCATGAACACACCATGCCGTTCTTGATATTATTAAGACTCTATTCTGTTCTATGTAATTATCTCATGTATATAGTTTACCCCGGTTCTCCAAGTTTGTACTCCTGTTCGATGTAAACCAAACAGCTTGTTGTTATGGTCTTTATGTTATAATGTAAACCGCGCTGATGCCGAATAGTGCGGTATATAAGAACTTGTAATAAATAAATAAATAATAATAAATTTGCAGTTTTGTGAATTTTTTGATCTGATAAAGGTATTTATCATTAATTATGTATCATTTATTTTTTGTACTCTTATTTTATGAAAATTACACATTTTCTGTAATTTTTATCATATGTTCTCTCATTATTTCCAATGAAATCTAAAGGCTTTCAGCTCGTTCATCACGATTATTGTACACCTATAGTAAAACTGCTTTGTGTTTTATTAAACTTTATCTTTATTTATTTTAAGTTATTGTTTATGATTTCAAAACAAAAGTATTCAGCTGCCCAAGTAAGAGAAATATTGCAACGAGATGCTGACAGTGACGGCTCTGAGTCATCTGATGCAGCATATTTAGCAAGCGAAGAAGCATATCAGCCAAGTTCGGGCGATAAATCTGATGATGACAGTCATGTTTCAGATGGCGACAGCAGTTGGTCGCCAAGTGAATGTGAGACTGATGTTGAGCCGGTAACATCGCCTGCAGCAAAGAGTCAAGTTACAGGTTGAGGCTATGCTGGACGGGGAAGAAGGCAGGAGTCCTCGGTGTCAGTATCTTCTGTGAGGAAGTTTAGTTGTGGTCGTAGAGGAGCTAAGAAGTCATCAACTATAAGCACAAATGTTGCCATTGAAGCCTATGTATCTAAGGATGCCACATCATGGAACAGGAAACCTATAAAGCAAGCTGCTGGAAGATACGCCAGAGCTAATGTCATGCCCATTAAACTAGGTCCTACAAGGTATGCTCTACGAAATGTTGATGGCCCTCTCGCAGCATTCCACTTGCTCATGAGGAAGAACTTATTGAATGAAATCATGATGTGGACGAGCAAACAAGGAAGACACATTTATGAGGACACCTGGAAAGATTTGACAGACGGAGAATTTCAACGTTTTCTTGGACTTCTGATCCTCTCAGGCGTGTACAAGTCACAAAATGAATCCATAGTTCAGTTGTGGAACCTTGAAGATGATAAGGAAAGGAATGGAAAATAAAACAAAAGATATTATAATGCCTCTATATCGTTCCATGGTGAGACCGCACCTTGAATATTGTGTGCAATTCTGGTCACCGTATCTTAAAAAGGATATAGCGATTTTAGAAAAGGTACAGAGAAGAGCCACCAAAATGGTAAAGGGGATGGAAGGATACTCCTATGAAGAAAGGCTAAAAAGGTTAGGGCTCTTTAACCTGGAAAAGAGACGGCTGAGGGGAGATATGATAGAAGTCTATAAATTAATGAACGGAGTGGAACGGGTAAAGGTAGATCGATTGTTTACCTTATCAGAATATAGAAAGACTAGGGGACATGCAATGAAGCTACAGGGTAAGCTATTTAAGACTAATAAAAGAAAATATTTTTTCACTCAACGTGTAATCAAACTCTGGAATTTGTTACCGGAGGATGTAGTAAAGGCTGTTAGTGTAGCTGGGTTTAAAAAAGGTTTGGACAAGTTCCTGGCGGAAAGGTCCATAAACCATTATTAAGAAGTGACCGAAGATATCAATGCTTGACCCAGTACAAGCATTGTGGAACTTGTGTCTCTTGGGGAAACTGCTAGGTACATATGACCTAGATTGGCCACTGTTGGAAACGGAATACTGGGCTTGATGGACCTTGGTCTGACCCAGTATGGCATATCTTATGTTCTTATGTTCTTAAAATGGTCGTTCTGTTTTCAGCAAAAATATGGCCCGTAACCATTTTCAGCAAATTTCTTGTGCTTTCAGATTTGATGATGCAACCAAGAGATGTGAACAACGAGGCATGGATAAGCTTGCTCCAATCAGACACATTTTTGATACCTTGGAAGCAACTCTAAGTGACGCCTTTGTTCCTGGTGAAAATGTTACCGTGGATGAGCAACTGCTTACATTTCGTGGCCGTGTTCCATTCAGACAATATATTCCCAGCAAACCTGGGAAATATGGCATAAAGCTATGGATGTTGTGTGACAGTGCAATGTCATATGTTCTACGTCTTCAAGTATATACAGGAAGGGAACTCGGACCAAACAGGGAACTGAATCAGGGTGAAAGGGTTGTGCTGCAATTCACTGAAGGATTGACGCAATCTGGCAGAAATGTTACTGTTGACAATTTATTCTGCAGTTTATCCCTGTCATAGAAATTGCTAGAAAAACAATGACACTTTTGGGGACAATTCGAAAGAACAGAAAAGAATTACCTCCAGAATTTGTAACAGCAAAGGGCCGAGAGGTATTCACTTCACTGTTTGCCTTTCGCGATGACGCCACTCTGGTTTCCTATTGCCTGAAGAAAGGAAAAGTGGTTGTTCTTCTGAGCAGTTTGCATGATCAAGAAGAAGTAGATAACACACGTCCAGACAAAAAAACACGCATGATCTTGGACTATAATTCTAGTAAAGGTGGAGTAGATATGGCAGATCAAATGCTGTGCACGTATAACACAAAACGAATGACAAGACGCTGGCCAGTGACAATTTTCTACAACATGTTGGACATCAGTGCTTTGAACGCCTTCATTGTTTGGATGTCACTAAATCCAGAATGGCAGTCCAAGTCAAAGCACAGATGTTGTCTATTCCTCTTGGAATTAGGAAAGCAGCTGCTTCAGAGTAATTGCAGCGAGACTTCTTCCAGTATTGAAGAAGCCACTGATGCTGTTTGCAATGTCGGGATCCCAAAGAAAAGGGCAAGGTGTCACTGCTGTTCCAAAGAAAAAGACAAGAAAAGCAACATAGTTTGCACCTCCTGCAAGCGCAATGTTTGCAAAGAACATTCAGAAATTGTCTGTGTCTCATGCAAATGACTGTAGTACTTTACTGTGTTCATCAAGTGCATGGAAAAACTGCTTTGATGGCAACTCTTCTTCATGTAATTTTATGATAAAGCATTAAATTTCAAAACATTTAACCTTCATATAATAGATAATTAATTCAGAATAATATTTTGTCTGTTTAGTTTAACTTTTTCATGCTTAACAATTAAAATTTGTTGTGGGGTCATTTATGACCCCAACGGTATTCAGTGTGTGCAAAAAATCTCGGTAATTCCAGGGTTAATGTAATATAGTTGAAACTGCAATTTAAAAAATATTGATTTTGTGAACATTAATGCATGCCTTGATGGCCTTTATTTAAATATGTTTTAAGTAGCATGCACATTAAGGGGTATGTTTACTAACACATGCAAGCTTAATATGATAACCCATGCTAAGGGGCATGTTTACTAATGTGCAGTATGTTCTTTTGCCGCTACTATGCAATAGGTGCAGAACCTATGCAGTATCTCCAGTGGCAGTGACTAGCAGCAGCCCTGCAGATAGCACTCACAGCTAGCACTTACCTCAGTGACACACAATCCCTGCATCAGCAGGTAAGGTGGATACTCCCATGCTGCCTGCCAATGCATGGATCATAGGTTCCTGGACAGCTGCAAGGGAAAAACAAAGCACATATTTGTTCTGTACCCCCTGATCCCCCATGATCCCCCATCTAAATGTTGCTGTGCTATGGATCTGCCACTCCGCAGCACTGACAGTAATAATCTGGCAGTCCCCCTCTTCAGTAATCTGGCAGGCTCCCTGTTTTATCACTAGGCGGCAGCACCCCGAGACCAGCATCAATTTGAAATACACCAGAGAAAGGGATAGGAGCATGAGGGAACCACTCCTGCCCCAATAGCCACTAGACCACTATGGATAGTAAAGGTAAGGCCTCTGGGCCTTTAGGATGGGTTGAGAGGACTTGAGACCCTTGTCCATCTGGCTAGCCAGGACTTAGGTGTTGGAAGGGGAGGTGGCATTCTCTGCAGATGCGATTATAATGATTTAAGCTAACCATCACGCGAACATTGTTCATGCGGTGACTGCTCCTGATCCCTGTGCCTTTTCCCAACCCTGATCCTGCCTCCTCCTCCTCCTCCTCTTCCACACAAAATGCATATGTCACAGAAAATTGCTTGCAATATCTACATTTCGACCACATTAGCTCTCACCGTGGTCATAACTCTCCTGCATTAGTGCTGTGAAGACAACTAACACAGTCTAGTAATCATCCCCCCAAACAGCATAGGGAGCCACACTAAAAATGCCATGCCAACTGGGTAGTATGTGATTGGGTGGGGACTGGGCAGGTTAGGGGTGCAACATAGGCATTGACTGTGCATCGCAGTCAGCACAAGCATTATGGTAATGTGTTAACAGGGATTGTTGCCATTAGTGCCTGTACACTTACTATCTCAAGGGAGGAGTGGCCTAGTGGTTAGGACAAGGTACTTCAGGCCAGAGGGCCGGGGGTTCAAGTCCCACCTGGGGACAGCAATCTCAGGCCGGAGGGACTGGGATTTCTAGTCCTATAGGTACTCCTTGTGGTCTTGGGCAAGCCACTTAACCCTCCATTGCCCATGTTCCCTGTAAGTATTAGCATATGTGTGTCATATCCCCTCGTGTTAAATGTATCTCCCAATTGACTGCTTTGACCCAGTGAAAAGCAGGATATAAATACAGCTAAATAAATAAATAAATAAGTGCACCCACATAATAGTGTGGTGCAGGCTGTTAGCAACAGTCTAATGGCAGGGGGATGGGTGCACATGCCCTTTAAAGTTAGCATGTGCCTTCACATTAGTTTTACATCTCAAGCATGTTCTACCAGTGTGCCCTTTAGTAAACATACCCCTAAATATCCTCCAGTGTATGCATTGTGCATATTACAGGTTGATCCATAGACTCCTATGGATTAATGCTTACACAGATGCATTGGGAGGACACTGGTATTGGAAGACAATACTGGTGCTGATACTGTCAAAATAATGTGGATGTTGTTCATAAGGATGTTAGCTGATCTCTAAGCGGCATCACGGCTGGTTTGCACTGACATTTTTACTTGATTGCAAGCAGCAGGCTGTGCATGCGTGCTAGCCATTGTAGTGTGTTTGTTTGTTACCATTTAATCTGTAGGCTAACCGTGATCTGTTTTACATGATGAACTGCCTCTTTGTCATTTAGATAATGCTGACTCCAGTATATCTGTAGAATACAGCGTAAGCATCATTGGTGAAAGGTATCCAATTCTTTTTTAGCTTGCAGCACATTTGGCAGGTACGGCATTTCTGTCCTTATGCTACGTGCCAATCATGCGTGGATTAACACCCCCTGCTTTGTAGCCAAGCTTGCTATCTATGAAAATTCATATTTTCAAGTAGAAGCAAAGGGAGGGGGAGAGACCTCAATTTACACAAAGCTCTCCTATACTGTTGTGAACAGAGAGGTTACTGGCCTGCAAATAGGATGAGGGATGAATATGAATACTGCAGCTGTTTCTCAGTGACCTTTCAGCCTATCTGCAAGGGCAAAAGAAATGTTTTAAAAATTCCCTTTCAATTGTCATTATAAGGTATCTTCTTAATAATTGCCAATGAATATCATTCGTAGTCACTTGCCTTTACAGTTTAGAAATTTGCAGTGCCTACAAATAACCTGGGTAGCAACATTCATATTTTTCTAAGCAATTCTTACATTTTCCTTAGAAGCTAAAAAACTCAGCATATGGAAACAGCAGGCAAAAAACATGGTTAATGTTCAGATTATTTTCAAAGAGGGGCATTTTCAAAGCCAGTTAGGTGCTTTGCAAACCTGACAACTGCCTAAATGGAGCTCTGTGAGATATTCACTAGTGCCACTGAATAGCCTTGGGTGCTTGCACCAAATGCCCCCAAAGGAGCAGGCTAATGTCGGGGATGCTGTGGGTGGACTGGAAGTGGCGCCCATGGATAACCAGCTAGCAGCAATATTCAGGTACTAGCCAGTTATCTAAGTGGCAAAGATTAGGCACCTGTAAGGTTTTCCTAATTTACACTAAAGCCATCTGGGCAGTGGATGAATTTTGCTGCTGCCCGATTAGCTTCATACTATCCGGTCAACCCTTATATTCAATGTTGGTGACCAGTTATGGCCCCAGAATTGAATATCTGGGTTTAGAGTTCAGCAATGACAACTAGCCACTTTGAGTGCTAGCTGCTGCTGCTGAATATCTCACCTCCCCCCCCCCCAAAAAAAAAAAAGATTTTTCCAGAGACTATGGAATAATGCCTAATTTCTAATTAAAACTGGAGCAGCCTGTGGGTGGCTATCCAGTTAGCAGAAAATTCAGCCACTAATCAGATATCTAAACCAGTTGAAGTAGTGCTATCCAGGTGGAGTGCAATTCTATAATAGCCACGTCCAGCCAGCAGAAACATCCAACCTGAAATGGGCACACAACAAACCTGATTCCGAAACCGTGGGTATAGACTCGCCCATGCTTCCGGAATCAGGGAGATAAACAGTACATCCTCAGCATAGACTACATCCCCGTGTCCACAGTATTCTGACAAGACTGACGTTTCAGATGCTTCCTGAATCTGTGCGGCCACACCCCCGCTGGCAAGATGTACATCCCTTAAGAAGATGCTCACACTGACAATGGTGTACTCATACAAATCACACATTAATACTGATGAAACAGATATGGTCATATGAATCAGACTATATATACTAGTCTGTTGCATGTCTATAACACTACAAAGTTTTGTATGTGCACCAAAGCTATTGTATAAGCAAGTGAAAAGTGAGATGTTTGTACAGACAGACCCTATAGCAGAACAAACATAACATATGTCATACTGGGTCAGACCAAGGTCTATCAAGCCCAGTATCCTGTTTCCAACAGTGGTCAATCTAGGTCACAAGTACAGGTTCCACAATGGCTTATGGACCTTTTCTCCAGGAACTTGTCCAAACCTTTTTTAAACCCAGCTACACAAACAGCTTTTACTACATCATCCGGTAATGAATTCCAAAGTTTGATTATGCGTTGAGTGAAAAAATATTTTCTCTTATTCGTCTTAAACAGGTCACACTGTAGTTTCATTGCATGTCCCTTAGTCTTTCTATATTTTGATGGCATAAACAATGTCTACGTTTACCCATTCCACTCCATTCATGAATTTATATAACTCTATCATATCACCTCTCAGCTGTCTCTCTTCCAGGTTGAAGAGCCCTAACCTTTTTAGCCTCTCATCATAGGGCTATCCTTCCATCCCCTTTACCATTTTGGTGGCTCCTCTCTGTACCTTTTCTAATAACACTATATCCTTTTTTAAGATACGGTGACCAGAATTGCACACAATATTCAAGGTGTGGTCGCACCATGGAACGATACAGAGGCATTATAATATTATTTGTTTTCTTCTCCATTCCTTTCCTTACCATTCCTAGAATTCTATTTGCTTTCTTGGCCACCACTGCAGACTGGGCGGAGGGTTTCAAAATGTTCTCCACGGTGACGCCAAATCTTTTTCCTGGTGGTGATTCCTAATGTGGAACCTTGCATCATGTAACCATAGTTTGAGTTGTTCTTTCTTAGGTGCATAACTTTGCACTTGTCCACATTAAATTTCATCTGCCATTTGAATTTCAAGTCTTCCAATTTATCAAGGTCCTCTTGCAATTTTTCACAATCCTCTTGGATTTTAACAACTTTGAATAATTTTGTGTCATCTGCAAATTTGATTACCTCTCTCCTTTATTCTGATTTCCAGGTGATTTATACAAATACTTTAAAAAGCAGCGGGCCCAGCAGAGATCCCTAAGGTACTCCACTATTCACCTTTCTCCATTGGGAAAACTGGCCATTTAGCCCTACCCTCTGCTTACTATCTTTTAACCAGTTCCTAATCCACAATACTACACTGCCTCCTATCCCATGACTTTTTAATTTTGCCAAGAGTCTCTCATGAGGGACCTTGTCAAAGGCTTTTTGAAAATCCAGATATACTATATCAACTGACTCACCTTTGTCTACCTATATATTCATACATTAAAAAAAACCATAACAGATTAGTAGGACAAGACCTTCCTTGGTTAAAGCCATGTTGGCTGTCTCCCATTAAGCCATGACTATCTACATGTTCAGTAATTTAGTTCTTTATAATGGTTTCTACCATTTTTCCCAGTACTGACATCAGGATGACTGGTCTGTAGTTTCCCGGATCACCCCTGGAACCCTTTTTTAAAAATTGGCATTACATTGGCCATCCTCCAGTTTTCAGATATTACAGATGATTTTAATAATAGTTCACAGATAACTAATAGTAGGTCTGCAATCTCATATTTCAGTTCCTTCAAAACCCTTGGATGTATACCATCTGATCCAGGTGATTTGCTACTCTTCAGTTTATCAAATAGTTGTAATATATCATCACAGTGTATCAATATTTCTTTCAATTCTTCTGCGGCATCACCTTTTAATACCATTTCAGTCATGGGTAACATCCCTACATCTTTTTCAGTAAGACTAAAGCAAAGAATTCATTCAGTCTCTCCGCTATGGCCCTGTCCCCTCTTAGTGTCCCTTTTATCTCTCTATCATTTAATGGTGCAACTGACTCTCTCACAGGCTTTGCTATGAATGTACTTGAAAAAGTCTTTATTTTACATTTTTGCTTCCGCAGCAAGCTTCTTCTCAAATTCTCTCTTTGCCTGCCTTATTAATGCCTTGCATCTAACTTGCCAGTGCTTATGTTTCCAGTTTTTGTCATTTCTCTCCTTTTTCCATTTCCTAAAGGATGCTTTTTTTGGCAACAACAGCCTCTCTGACCTCACCTTTAAATCATGCTGGCAGTTTTTTTGGATTTCCTTCCGCTTTTCTTAAAGCATGGAATACAGCTGGTCTGGGCTTCCAAGATAGTATTTTTAAACACCCATGCTTGTTGTAAATCTTTAACCATTGAAATTGCTCCTTTTCGTTTTTTCTTAATTATTTTCCTCATTTTATCATAATCTCCCTGTAACTTTTGTTATCTTGCCTGATTTCTTTGAGCATTTCATCATCCATTTGTTCATTCTGACCAGGTGGTCTATAGTACACCCCCACTGCCATCACTTTCCCTTTCCTCTTTTTACATGGAATTTCAATCCATAGAGATTCTACAGTATATTTTGTTTCCTGCTAAACTTTAATCCTTTGGGACTCAATGCCATCTCTTACAGCTAATGAAAGTTACAACGCAGTTATAATAATGGGTGATTTCAATTACCCCGGTATCGACTGGGTCAGTGTCATGTCAGGACATGCTAGGGAGATAAAGTTCCTAGATGACATAAATGACTGCTTTTTGGAGCAGATGGTTCATGAACCAACCAGAGGGGAAGTCATATTAGACCTAGTCCTTATTGGAACATCAGATCTAGTGCAAGAGATAAGGGTGTTGGGGCCACTTGGCAATAGTGATCATAGCATGATTGCCTTTGATTTAATTAGTGGAGGAGGGATAGTAAGTAAATCCACAATACTACCTTTTAACTTTTGAAAGGGAGACTATGATAAAATGAGGAAAATAGTTAAGAAAAAATTAAAAGGAGCAGTTGCAAAGGTTAAATACTTACATCAAGCTTGGGTGTTGTTGAAAACTACTATCTTGGAAGCCCAGGCCAGCTGTATTCCACACTTTAAGAAAAATTATGGTGTGTGAATGGATAAATATTTCTGGGCAATGAGATAGTGTTGGGATGTGGTAGCACTGAGATTGAAATTGGAGGGGTGCAGATATTAGTGCAAAGAGTAGGAGGAGAGTAAGTAGCAAAAGAACTTCATGGTTGTATGTAGAGATGGGGTTGATAACTTATGCCCATAAGTAGAGAATCCGGATTTTGAGGCTCAGAAGGAGAGGGAAGATTTGTTGTAAAGGTATGCTACAGGTGGTGGTCTGTATATTATTTTGAAGGTTCACAGATAGTAAATAAGATTTAAGATTATTCACAGTAGCCAGTGTCATGCATTCATAAGGTACAATTGTATTAGGGAGGAAGCTGTGCGGGGTAGTTAGAGTTATGTTACGTATAGAAGGAGTTGGTAGAAATGAATAGAGTATTTTCAGTTAAGTAACAATGCAATACTATTACAATGTTTCAGGAGATTTGGGTCACATTATGCTTGTGGTGTGTCAGTAGAGCTTGATCAGAGAGGGTTCGGTGGTATTTTAGAAGTTGCAACTGAAGAAGACAAACACAACGGTTGAAGTTTACAGATATTAAGTGGTTTAGATAGGCAGTTTGTAGTGGGTATTGATATGAGTGTCGACGGCAAGAAATAGTATTACGAACAGTCACGTTGATAATGGCTTTGTGGATCAAAGGACCCTCTGTTGAGGCTCTCAGGTGCAAGCCTGCCAGGTGCGGGCGCGCCTGCAGTGTGCTGTTATTTATGGCTGCTCTGGGCCTGCCGATGATGATTCTCTGTAGGCGGAGCAGGCTGGCCATTTGTAGCTTCAGCTTGTAGGAGAGCTGGAGAATAGCTGTCAGCAGGAGACTCACCTTTGCCTTTGTACTTGCTGAATTGAATATGCTTTTTCCAGTGATTTAGGCAGTCAGCAGCAGATGGTAGGAAAATGTGCTGTTTCCCTCGGGGGATGGGGGGGGGGGTCTCAGATTGTGATCTAAGCCCTGAAGTTGGTCTAGTTTATTTTATTTAAACGCTTGATGTACTGCTTTTAGGTCTGAAAGGATTCTTTAAAGCTGTTTACAATTACAATATTAAAATACAGAAACAAGAATGAAAGCACATTTATTTGAGAAGGAACGTTACTAAAGATGAGGATGGAGGGGAAGCGGCAATAATATATTATCATTTAATAATTTAATCATCCCAGTCTTGTCCTAAATCTGCATCTGAAAGATCACTACTTGTTAGTATGAACAAGTGGGTTTTTAGGGCGGGTTTGGCACTTCTGTGTTTCTATAAAATATTATCACAAATCTGTAGATGTCACCTGCAAAATGTACTTGCATACGTTTTTACTGTTTCTCAGATGTAGGCATAAATTTACCCACATGAAGTTCTCATGTACCTGCATATCTCATGACTCCACCCATGACCTAACAAAACTATGCCCCCAACACACCTAATCCTGGATCATATGAAAATGTGTGCCACCTTGTCACTGCATATATTCTTATGTGTATATGTTGTAGTGTAATTTTATAAAAATCCTTTCCACAGATAAAACAGGGCTTACCCCAGAGAAAATACAATAGACCCAATATTCAAAGACACTTATCTGGGTAGCAGGATCTGCTACCTGGATAAACAGAGCAGAATGAAGCCATGACATCAATTTTCAGCAACCATCTCCAAATAATGCCATTGCAAAACATTGCAGACCATTCCGATGTTTGCCACATAGCTCCAAGGTGGTCCATCACTGGAGCGAAGATGATCCTCAGAGTTGTGCAGTTTATGGTGATACTTAGCCTGTTAACTAGATAATTATTCAGATAGAATTATGGCAGTAAAGCGGCTCCCCTCACTATCTGTTTAGCTATCTGGATAGTAGACTGAGGGGGATAGTTACTAAGCTGCATAAAATTTGGATTTTATGGCTGCTTAGTTAGCCTCAGGAGTCACTAATCTGAGGTAATGGAATAACCCAGCTTTTCATGATGACTGCAAGTTGCATTATTCCAAGGGAAAAATAGCACCAACTCAAAGCTGGCATTATTTTCCCCGACCAGGAGCATTGGATTTCAAATACATAACCCCCTCTACACACATTCTCCCAACCCACCCCTAGAGGTAGTACCACAAGACCACTTCTAGGGGAACACAGATGCCATTTTGAAGCTGCCTGGCCTGGATAGGGTTCACTCTCATCCAAACCCATCAAACCACCGGGCCTGGAAAGGCCTTAGGGGTGGGATGGGTCAGATCGGGGTCTAGTGTGGTGAGGAGCCAAGGGGGGGGGAGGTGTAATTATGATTGGGTCTTTAGGGAGGAGAGATTGGGGGCATGTATATGGAGGAAGGATTACTTGGAGGGGGTGTCCTGACTCTATGAAGGGCCTAAAAGGTGGGGACATCTGGACCACCAGAGCTCTCTTTACAGCAAGACCCCCTTAAGACTTGGTGGGAGCATCAGGCCACATATTAGAGGGTTGATACTCCCAAGTGGCATTATTTTTCCATAAATAGCATAACTCATGGTAAATTACCACAAGCCATGTTATCCATTTGAATACTAATGAGGGAGTACTGCATGCATTTGCATGCTTTGCATCTCATTAGTTTTCAACATGCATTGCAATGGCACTTTGGAACACATTTCCTTAATCAATCTACTGGATACCGCAGGGTTCAGTTTGCACCAAGTTCACTGTGGTAAAAGTACTACATGCTAAAAATCCCACGTTACCTGAATAACCCAGATTGGGGCGGACACTGAGTGGTTCTGGGTCAGAACGCAGGCATTTTTGTATGTGCTCCCAGTCAAGTATGCACTTAATGCACTTAACTGCCTCCTTGAATATTGCCGCTCTTCAGATAGCACCAGTGGTCAGTGCTCAATCCATAGATCCAGTACCAGCTGCTACTATTACTACTACTATTAATCATTTATATAGCACTACCAGACATACGCAGCACTGTACAAACATATAAACAAGACAGTCCCTGCTCATACAGCTTACAGTCTAATCAAGACAGGCAGAACAATACAAGACAAACCAGGGGGTTCAAATAGAAATGACACAATGAGAACAAGGGATTAGGATCCAAATGTGGCCTCAAAGAAGTAAGCCTTTAGCACGTATTTGAAGAGGGTGAGAGAAGAGACGACATAAAGAAAGAGGAGCAGCAAGGTGAAAAGACTGAAGTTCAGAGTTTGCAGTAAAAGAAAAGGGCATAGACAGAAGAAAGCTAGAGAAGGAGCGAAGTAGACGAGGAGGGGTGTAGAGAGAGAAGAAAGGAAAGGGAATGAGGGGCAGTAGAATGAATGTATTTATATGTTAGAGGGAGAAGTTTGAATCAGATATGGAAAGGGAAGGGGAGCCAGTGAACTGATTTTAGAAGAGGGGTTATATGAGTGTATTGGGGCTGGCATAAGATCAGCCATGCAGCAGAGTTCTAGATAGACTGAAGAGGAGAAAGATGACATTGAGAGAGACCAGCAAGGAGCAGTTTGCAGTAATCAAGGTGGGAGGTGACCAAACAGTGGACAAGGGCCTTAGTAGTGTGTTCAGAGAGGAAGGGATGAATTTTATTAATGTGGTAAAGAAAGAAATGACAGGTTTTAGTTATATGTTGAATATGTGTGGGGAAGGAAAAGGAGGAGTCAAAGATGACCCCAAGGTTGTGGGCCGAGGAAACAGGAAGAAGGAGAATTTTGCCAACAGAGCTAGAGAAAGGAGGAAGGGGGAGGAGGATTTAGTTCAGTTTACGCCATTTTCAATTTTAGGTGGCAGTGAGACATCCAGGTGGCGATGTCAGATAAGCAAGTAGAGATATAAGTTTGGAACAAAGAAGAGAGATGTCAGATGTAGATTTGAGAGTCATCAGCATAAAAATGATACTGAAAGCCATGGGAAGAGATGAGGGCACCAAGGGACTGGGTATAGAGAAAGAAAATGAGAGGGCCCAGAACAGATCCTTGGGGTACACCAACTGAGAAAGGGATAGCAGTAGAGAAGGAACCACCAGAACAAACACTGAAAGTGTGATTGGAAAGATAACAGGAGAACCAAGACAGTACAGGGCCTCTAAAACCAAGTGAGGATAAATTGTCAAGGAGGAGGAGGTGGTCAACAGTATCAAAAGCATCAGAAAGATCAAGAAGAATGAGAACTGAGTAAAGGCCTTTGGACTTAATGAGGAACAAATCTAGAGACTTTGGAAAGAGCCATTTCAGTAGAATGAAATGGACAAAACCAGATTGAAGTGGATCAAGGAGGGTTTGAGAGGAGAGAAATTTAAGACAGTTAGTGGAGAACTGCACTTTCAAGAATTATGGAAATGAATGGGAGAAGGGAGAAGTCAATAATTAATTAGAAAGATAAGTAGGGTGAAGTGAGTTTTTTTGAGGACAGGAATGATTACAGTATGCTTGAAGGCTGCAGGGAAGGTTACAGTGGAAAGCGAAAGATTGAGAATACGAGAGATGAAAGGGATGACAGAGGAGGAGATGGAGTTGATGGAGTGGGAGTTGGGATGACAGAGGAGGAGATGGGTGGGGATAGGATCAGAAAAACAGGTAGTAACTTTAGAGGAGGAAAGAAGAAGAGAGGTTTCTTTAACAGAGATTTTAGAAAAGGATAAAAGGGAGATAGATGTTGAGGGGAAAAGTTGGTAATGGAGAGGGAGAAAAGAGTAATCTTATGCACTTTGTCATGGAAATAGTCTGTTAGGGTTTGGGCAGAGAGAGAGAAGGATGGATTGGAGGTGGAAGTGCCTTAAGAAGATAATTGAGAATAGAAAAGAGATGGCAAGGGTTAGAGGCAAGACTGTTAGATGGAGAAAATAGTTTTGCTTAGCGAGTGCAATGGTGGACTGGAAAGAAAGCATGAATTTCAAGTGAAGAAAGTCAGAGAGAGAGTGGGATTTGAGCCAAGTGCACTCAGCTGAGCAGGCACAGGAACGTAGATAGCAGGTAGATGAAGACAACCACGAATGAGGTGAAGTGTGCCTTACATGGCATGGAAAGAGCAGAGCAAGGGTATCCAGTATAAAGGAGAGAGCAGTATTATAGGAAGCTATGGCTTCATCGACAGACTTAGAGGACAAAGTGGAAGAGAGAAGAGATGAGACAGTAGTGGATAGAGTCAGTGGATTGATAGCTTGAAGATTCCTATAAAGATAGGAGGAGATTTGGCGAGATTGAGAGGGGGAGTAATGAAGAGTGAAACTTAACAGTTGATAGATAAAGTAACAGTGGAGGTATAGAAATTAGAAGGTAAACAATTAGAGTAGAAAACGAGGTCAAGGCAGTGACCAAGCTGATGAGTAGGGGCAGAAGAGCAATGCTGGAGGTTGAAAGAGGAGGTAAGGGAAAGAAGCTTGGTCACATAGGGGTCAGAGGGGTTATCAATATGAAAATTAAAGTCACCAAGAATAAGGGAGGAGGAAGAGAAAATCCAGGAATAACAAGAGCCAAGAGTTAAAATCAGTGAGGAAGGAAGAAGAGGACTTGTCAGGGGGTCTATAGATGACAGCAATCTGGAGAGGTAGGGGATTAAAAAGATGGAATTGAATGGACTTCAAATGAGAGAAACAAATGAGATTGAGAGAAAAGGAGGGGTTAAAATGGGCAAGAAGGAGAAAGTAGAAACCCAATTCCACTGCCATGGCCATTGTGACGAGGAGAGTGGGAGAATTGATAGCCGCTGTGGCACAGGGCAGCAACCAAAGCGGTGTCATCAGGGAGGAACCAGGTTTCAGTAAGAGCAAGAAAATGGAAAACGTGAGAGATAAAGAGATCATGGGTAAAGGGACGTTTATTAGAAATGGAATGAGCATTCCATAAAGCGCATGTGAAAGGGAGATAGGAGGGGAAAAGGAGAGGACTGAGGGATGTGGATAAGATTATGATGGCGGAGAAAGGAACTAATATGGGAGTGAGAGAGAAGTGAAGGGGGGCCAAGGTTGGGATTAATGTCACTAGAGAACAGAAGGAGAAGGAGAAGAAGAGTGTGAGGGAGAGAGGAAAAAGCACGTCGGAAACGGGGATGAGGTTGTTTTAGAGAGGAGGGAGAGGGAAGAATGAGAGGAAAGAGAAGGTGAAGCTCAAGAGCTGAGGAAAGGCTGGAGGAGAAGATGGGGGGGGGGGTGGAATAGGGTGAGAAAGAGGGGGTATTAGGTTGGTGGAGCGAGGGATCCTGAGTATTTGGAGGAATTTCAGACAAGGCGGCCAGCATTTTAAAAAGATGCTTTCTGCTCTGACTAAATGTGACCCTTTTAAAATTACTCCAGTAATGTCAATGTAATGTATTTTCAGATTTATGACAGGATGCAGTACCTGTAAATTACAATGCTCTTCAGACTCCTCTTCATAAACTCTTTCCCACCCTGAGACCATTCCCATTCCTAATTAAACAGATTCACAGACAATAGCTGTTTTTCTGCCTTATACCTAGTTGCATATTCATAGTTTGTATGTGTAATTATTCCACTCTCTTCTATGAACACACACTTGACACTGCAGTTATTTATTTACTTGTTTATACTGGAACAGATTGTGCGTTTGTTTCCAAATGTGACAATGAAATTTTTCCAGCTTGTCAAAATTCCTGTAAAGTATGATTTGTACCGCAGAACAATAATTTTGGGGCCTATTTAATTAAACCGCATTAAGGTTTTGCAGTTTACATACATGAACCATGGTATCTGCCAAACCGCCATGGTAACTGTTGGAGACATTCCTGGCACTTTGAGGAAAACAGCCATGCCACTTCCGTGGCTAATAACACTGCCATGTGTTAACAGGAAGGCAATGTGCAATAATAACACATTAGTAGCTTATCACATTAGCAATTAACATACAGTAACAAATCCTACATTAACTGCAAGGTACATTCCTTGCCCCCTCACTGCCTCCTCTCTGCCCTCTAATAAGAATGTCCATGTTAGAAAGGCCATACATTTTAATTGTTGACCCAGTAACTGTTTTTGATCTCTCACTAATTGTTAATGCATGTGGAAAGCCATGTTAAATACCTAATGTAGCTTGCTAAATAGGTTCCCAACATTAAGGACGGAAAATATTTTTATAAAGCCCAGTTTCCTGCTGTATTAGTGAACTCTTTTAAACATCCTTTTTTATGCATTAGGGGACATCATTCAGGCTTTTGTTTTTTTGACACATTTATGTACAGATGGCATTCAGAATATGGTTCCACTAAGGGATAATGCTGAAGAGGGAAAATGGAGTTTTAGTGAAGACAGTGAAGTGTCTGAGGAATAGTTTCTAGTGGTGAACAAACAGAAAACTAAATTCTGGATGTGAGGTTGATGGATTGGGAGAGATTGACTGACTGTGCTACTGCAGATTGATTGTTACACTATTGTGATTTCATCTAATGAGACAAGTCTATGGGTCAGGTTGGAGGCTACCTTTTTGATGACTATGCATGTGAATCGACGGGGGTGGAGTCAAGATGGCAGCAATGCAGGAGGTTCTCGTCTTAGCTGCTCAATGCTTTTACCTTTTGGCTGATTTCCTATGCCTCCTAAGCAATGAGGGAAAGGACAAGCCAAATCTGCCAAGGTTGTCTCTTCCACTGCGGGTTAACAGAAGATTGACGTTCACCTTCTGAAGACTCTGGCAATTGAAGCTGCCACAAAACAGAGCTCAGCTGCATGGGCTTCCAGTGGGAGGACGCCCGTGCTCGGGCAAGTTCACCTTTGTTGCCGCGGCTGCATCTGAATGGTTCCCCGCTGAGCTTGGATCGGCCTGACCTGAGACACATTTCCATCAGTTTAATGTTTGGTTCCGTCGGCGATGAAATGGGCATGAGTGCTGGGGGCCCTACTTCTTGCTCTATGTCACTAACTTCAGTTCCCAAGTGAGCTTGGACTCCGTGGAGGCAGGCATAGCTTCAGAGCTTTTATATACTACCCTGATTCAGGAGAGGAAAATCGAGACAGAAGTCCTCCCTGCTTGGGCAATGAAGGAAGTTCCATTGGAGGGCTATGTTGGTTTAGTTGGATGGAACTGTTGCTAAGTGCCCTCAGGATATATCTGCCTTAATTCAAACAGTTGGGCAGGTTTCCTCTCAGCAAGAGATAGTGGTTAAGGAGGCTCAGGAGAAATTATCTACGATGGAGGAAAGAAGTTAAAGACTTTAAAGAAGTAATTGATCAGTTAGTAAAAGATAAGGTGCTAATTCACCAAAAGCTAGATCGATTTGAAAATAAGATGCATTGTTTTAAATCTATGGTTTCTAAACTTCCCCAAAGTGGCAAATATGTTGCCATTGGAAACACTTAAAAAATATCTATGGGACGTATTGCAGGTACCTGAAAGTGCTTTTCCACCTATAAATAAGATGTATTTTTTTGCCATGGAGAAAGCCTTCTCAAGCTATGCCTATAGAATCTTGCGACTTTCAAGATTTGGGTAATTTCCTGAAAACATCGCTAGTAGAAATTAAGGTGAGAGTGACCTTACTGATAAATTTTGTCTTCAAGTCAGATTTATCCGGAATTTTCTCTTTTCTTTAAGAAAATTGTTTCTGGGTCAAACAATTAGGATTTATCTGGATATTAGTTGTTCTACCCAGGAGAGGAGATGTTTATTTTTGTCCATGAAACAAGAGACAATATCGTTGGGCGCAGTCTTTCGCTTGCGATATCCCTGTAAATGTTTTTTTTTTCTATATGAATATTAAGTATGCTTTCTTTTTCTCTCTCCTGAGCAACTCTGCTCCTCTTTGGACTTCAAGAAGATTTCCTTGCAGTGAGTTTTGGACTTTTGGGGGTGATATGTGGGGAGGGTTGATGCGTAATATGATTATTTTCCAGAGCACGTGTCTAATGCCTCGTTTTATTTATTTATTGTATTTATTTATTTATTACAAGCTCTTATATACTGCACTATTTGGGATCAGCGCGATTTACAGTACAACAAAAGACCAGAACAACAAGCTGTTTGGTTTTACATTGAACAGGAAAACGAACTTGGATAATACATGGGGAAAATTTAACTGAAACAATTTACAAAGTATTTACATGTACATATAACAGTATTATTCTTAAATAAGGTTGGGTGTTCAATGAGGGTTGGAGGTCAGGAAGGTGATAGGGTGTTCTGGTAGTAGTTGGGGAATAAATGGGATTTGATTGCCTTTCTGAATGAGGTTAGATCAGGGATAGCCCGAATTTCGGGTGGTAAAGTGTTCCAGCACTTAGGGGCATAGAAACTGAACGCCCTGTTAGATGTAGCTCGTGTGCATTTAGTTGCTGCCTTAGGGATTATTAGCGAGTTTGTAGATATAGTTCTCCTGGATCTGTTAAGTGGAACGGTCTGAATGAGGTTCATTAGAGAGTAGGAGGTGATACCTTTGATAGCCTTGAAAGTGAGTAATAATGTTTTGAACAACAGTCTCCCGTGTATGGGGAGCCAGTGGAGCTGCTTTAGAATAGGTGTTACATGGTCTCTTCTTGATGCTCCATAAAGGGCTCTGGCCGCAGTGTTCATGGCAAGTTGCAAGAGGTTTAAGGTGGAATGTGGGAGGCCTTGAAAAACGGCATTAGCGTAGTCAAGGTGCGGTAGGGTTAACGCTTGGAATATGGTTCGGAAGTCTTCAGGATCAAGCAAGGAGCGAAGGTGGCGGAGTGTCCGGATTTTTAGATAAATCGCTCTGACTACGTTGGATATATGTAATTTCATATCCATATGCTGGTCCAATGTGACCCCCAGGTATCGGATTGAAGGCTTAGTTTGGAGCTCGGCTTCTTTCACTTTTAACTGGGAAGGGGGGGTGAACAATGGGTCTCTAGTGATGAAGAGAACCTCCGTTTTCCTGTGCTGAATGCGGAGGTTTTGGGATTGAAGCCATTCAGACACTGCATCAAAGCATTTGGTTATCGGTGAAAGATCCATGTTGAGTGTGGAAAAAGGCATGTAGAGGAGAATGTCATCTGCGTATATTAGATAGTCGACCTTGAAGGATTTGATGATGTTGCAGACTGGCTGTATGTATATGTTAAATAAGAGTGATGATAGGGATGACCCTTATGGCACACCCAGTTTTTGATGGAAAGGTGTGGAGGTTGCTGTTCCTGAAGTTACATACTGCCATCTCTGATCCAGGTATGATCTGCTCCATGCCAGGGCAGTGTCGTTTTACTTATTTTTGCTGTTTCCTTTTGTTTGATGGCCCCCATTTATTTTGTTTCCACTCCCTGTCTTTTATTGTAGTCTAATGATAGGGTGCTTCTTTTTCATTGTAGTACTTTCTTTTAACTTTGTTATAGCTGATTTGATATGTGTTTTGCACTCTTGTTACTTGAGCATGTGGATACTTGTGGATCTTGTTTAATTTCATAAATAAAAAGTAAAAAAAAAAGAATATGCATGCAAATCGTGATTTAAAGAATGCTTATATAAGGTTAAGGCTAGTTCATCAGCTGAACCTTTTTGATTTTTCTGCACTGTGCTCTGTTAATGCAAGCTCAAGAGCTATGTGCAGCTGACTGTTATAACGGCCTTAATGTTGGTTTGTGCTGAGAGTTGGCAAAGAAGTTGCAGATTTTTCAAAATATTGCCGCTTGAGACCTGATGAGTCATTTGAATAGGATGAATGTTAGATTACTGCTTAAGATAAACATACTGAACATAAGAGATGCCATACTGGATCAGATCAAAGGTCCATCAAGTCCAGTATGCTGTTTCCAAAAGTGGCTAATCCGGGTTACACGTATCTGTTAGGTTTCTAAAAGATACACAAAAGAATGAGTAGAAAAGTCACAGATTAGGTCATTCCATACAAATCCTTGTTCAGAAGCTTGCAGATACCTAAATGTAGCTAAAGATAACATTAAATCTAGACCATTCCTCTCTAGTGCTTATGGCATGCAACTCTCATTGGTTTCTGCTAGGTGCTACACTTCAATTCCATCAGAAGGGAATGATGACTCACAGTTGAAAAAGAAACTAATGAATTTGCAGTTCTAGCCAGTCTTACACACTTGTGTTTTGCCTAGTGGAAGTTAGTCCATGCATGGATGCTATTCTTTTTATTTTCTTTCAAGGATACATTCAGAGGATAGAACCACACACTTCGAGGATGAGATTAAGAAGGCCCACGTCTGTAAAAAGGCACAACAAGACTTCATCAGGAGACTATTTTATCTTCCAGAAGGGGAAATAAGGCCTTCTTTTTTTCTAGCAGAAGGTAGATCATAAATTGAGTAGAGTGAGATCTGCTGAGATTTGGGAAATTGATGCCTGTATGGGATGGATTTTCCCCTTAAGATTTTAGGGATCTTTTGTAGATTTATATTTTGTGTGCTTGTTTTATATTTTATGACTTTTCTAAATGTGTAAACCACCAGGATGTCTTTTTGAAAGGTAGGTGGTATAGATATAAGATACAGATAAATAAATAAATGAATAAGCAAGCAAGGAAATAAACAAATAAATAAAAGGGCAATGTAGCTCCTTCTCGTCTACCTGGGATATCAAATCCCTTATTGGTTAGTGAGCTAGAATGTTCCTTTCCCCGATCTCTATCATGGCCTAAATAAGTATAAAAACAGTGCTGTAGTCATCCCACCCTTTTTAGCTCCTCTCGCCCATTTTTATTTATTTATTTTATTTATTTAGAACACATTTATATACCGCTGCTTCCAGCGATCAGTAGCGGTTTGATTCTTCTTTTGGGGACGTCGATCAGGACAGGGTGGGGGAGCATATACATAGAGGACTTGGGGGGTCACGGCACACATGGTTAAAGTTTTGGGGGTAAACATATTTACATTTATATAATACATATTTACAGATTGAGGAAATCACATTTTACTTGGCTATACATGGTTACACAAGGCGGATTTACAAAGTACGTATTTATCAGTTTACTTTGTTACGTTTTCCTGGATTTTGTGACTTATGGCTGGTTGTAATAGCATTTAAATAGGTGGGTTTTTAACTCTTTCCTGAAACTTTTCATGTCCTGGGTTAGCCGCAGGTCAACAGGGAGCTGATTCCATATAGTGGGCGCAGCGAAAGAGAAGGCTCTGCGACTTGTACTTGTTTTCACAGTTCGTATTGCGTTAGGGACCTGCAGGGTGCCCAAGTTGTTAGTTCTTCTATTCCTATTTGCTGGTTGTGTGTTGATAAGAGAGGACAGGAACGAGGGGGCTATGTCGTTGATCAGCTTGAACGTTGTTACTATCATCTTGTACTGTGCCCTAGCAGCAACTGGAAGCCAATGAAGGTCGATCAATATTGGGGTGATGTGGTCAGTTACTCTTGTTCCCATTATTATTCTAGCTGCGACATTCTGGGCCATTTGAAGGATACCCAGTGATTTTTTGGGTAGACCTTGGAGGATGGCATTACAGTAGTCGAGGTGCGGCATGACTAGTGCTTGAGCCACTGACCTGAAATCGCCTGGTGCTATTATTTTCCTTAGAGGTTGTATCACCCTAAGTTTATGGAAGATGGCTTTGTTTGTTTTACGCAGGTGTTTCTCCATTCTTAGGTTGCAGTCGAGTGTGACACCTAGATATTTGATTTCTTCTTTTGCTTTGTATGTGTTGTTGCACAGGGTGATTGAGTCAGGTGACTTGAAGTTGGGTTTGTTGGACATGTACATTACCTCCGTTTTTTTGTGGTTTATGGTCATGTTATTTTTCTGTAGCCATAGCAACATCTCGTTCAGGCAGTTTTCGAGCTGTGCATATTTGGGGTCGGCGACGTCCAGTTGCGTGTAGAGCATAATATCATCTGCATAGATGTGGTAGTTGATGCTATGCCTTTTAAAGATGTCACAGAGGGGTCGCATGTAGATATTGAACAGCAGTGCTGAGAGTGCTGAGCCCTGTGGTATGCCCTGCATTTGAGTGAATGGAATAGCTTCTTCCCCATTAAATTGTACTTGAGGCCTTCTGTTAGATATATAGGAGGAGAACCATTTGAGGGGGGTTCCCTCAACTCCTATGGATTCTAGTTTACTAAGGAGAATCTCATGATGTACCGTGTCAAATGCGGCGGAGATGTCAATGAAAATGAGTATGAACATTTTCTTTGTGTCTTCTAGTCCTTTAAGTAGGTTGTTCATTAGTGCTATTAGAAGTGTTTCCACTCCATGGTTTCTTCTGAATCCGTATTGTTGTTTGTCTAGGGCATCCTGTTCGTCGAGGTGGTTTTGAAGTTGCAAGAGTACTGCCTTTTCTATGATTTTTGCCAGGAATGCGATGCTTGATATGGGGCGGTATGATGATGGGTCTTCTTTGTTGAGGGAATTATTCTTTAGGATCGGCCTTATTATAGATTGTTTTAGTTTCTCCGGCATTTCTCCTTGGCTTAGTGATTGATTGACAATGTGGGCTATTTGCTGGTTTATCTCATTTTTTGCCGCTTTGATCCAAGCAGTTGGGCAGGGGTCAAGTGGTGAGGTGGTGGTGTTTATGGAGGTTAAGATGTTGGTGGTTTGTTGTTTGTCAATGTTGCGGAATTTGCTCCATGTAGATTCTTGCTTCATCTTTGTTCGTTGGTGTGGGGTTTCTAGGGCAAATGTGGGGGTGGTGGTATTCAGTTTGCTTGCGTAGTGATCTGCTAGTGTTTGTGGATGTATTGAGCTATCCTGAGGTTCAGGGAGGGCTGTCTTTGTAAGTGATTTTACTAGGGCGAAAAGCTCCCGTGGTTTGTTAATGGCTTTGTTCAGTATGTTGGTATGGTGTAACCTTTTTGCTGTGTTTATTTCCTCTTTGTAGTTTGCGAGGAGATTAAGGTACACTGTCCTGAGTTCAGTGGATTTGGTGTGTCTCCACTTTCTTTCATGCTTCCTGAGCTCTCTCTTCATTTTGGTCAACGTTCTGGTGTACCAAGGTTCATTTTGATGTTTCGATGCGTTTGGCGTCTGAGTCTCTTTGAGAGTTGCTATGGTCCGGATTTCGGTGTCCCATTCATTTGCTAAGTCATCGAGGTTTGTTTTGTCGAGGTCTATATGTGATTTGATGGACTCAATCAGCCCTTCCATGTTTGGTTTGTTGAACCGTCGTTGTTGTTGTGCTGTTCTTTTTGCTTTGGTGTCTTTAGACAGGTTCGACAAGTTTAACTGTATATTGATTTGGTGGTGGTCTGACCAGGGTAGCGGGTTGATCCCTATCTTGGGCTTCTCGTCCTTGGCCTGAGCATTTTTGGGTGTGAAGACCATGTCTAGGGTATGACCTTTATCATGGGTGGGTTCAGTGATTTGTTGCTGGTAGCCTAGTTGGGACATGGCTTCCAGGAAGGTGGTTGTATTTGTGGCAGATGTTGTTGCTAAGTTTAAGTCTCCTAGTACAATTTGGAATTTTCTAGGTTGGGTTGATGAAATTATTTCCAATGCTGATGCTAGTATCTCATATTGCTGTGTGGGGGGGTCTGTATATCAAGCAGATGGATAAAGCGGGGTTTTCAATCTTGAGTATGTCTATGTCTGGATTTGAGTTCTGATACGTGCTGGTGAGTTTCAGGTTCTCTTTTGCTATTATGAGTACACCTCCACCCTTTTTATGGGATCGGGGACAGTTATAGATGTTATATCCAGGTTTGCTGATCTGATTTAATATGGCTGAATCTGTTTCCGTGACCCATGTTTCGGTTATACATAGGATGTCTGGTTTTTCATCTGTGATGATGTCGTAGATTATGTGGGTTTTATTTCTGATTGAGCGGGCGTTTATGAGTATGATTTTGCAGTTTTTGTATGTGGGTGTTGTAGCCTGGTTGGTGGTGGTTTCTGATTTCGCCTGGTTGTGTGGGCGTGTTTGTGTTACATTTGGCTTGTGCTTTCTCCGATTTTTAGTCGAATTTCTTGCGGAGAGTTTATGAACGTGCGCGTGTGACACAGGTTTTTCTGTGAAGTAGTATGGTGCGAGTAATAGTGGTTGTGTTGTTTGGATGGTGTAGAGGTTGTAGAATGGGGTGTAGAGATGTGAGAGGGGTCGGTAAAGGTTTTGGTTTAATGCATAGGCAGGAATTAGTGTGAGCAGGTATATCACTATGTACCAGATTTGGGCCTTCATTTTTTAGTTGTTCTAGTAGTTCTGCAAGTGCCTCTTGGTCTGAACAGTTTAGTTTTCGTATCTGATGTTCGGATTGTAATTTCGGATTTGTATTCTTAACAATCGTGGGTCGTGACCGTATTACTTATAAGCGATAGTTTGTAGCAGCAAGTATCAATAATATTACTTATATGTGTTAGATAGTCTCAGTAAGTATCAACAGCATCTAGTATCAACAGCAGGTATCAACAGCATCTAGTATCAACAGCAAGTATCAACAGCAAGTATCAACAGTATCTAGTGTGTGGCATCAAACTTAACAATATATCCTTCTAAGTGTTAGTTTGTGGCAGCAATTATTAACAGTGTCAGTTGTAAACTAGCGTACATGACATAGCCCTGGGTTAATAGTATCAATCTTAACAATCATGGGTAATAACAAAATGGCCTATAAACGATAGCAGGTAACAACAGCATCCAGTGTGAATCAACACTGACCTGGGTTTATAGTTCCAAAACGAATTGCTACCGTTTGCATTGATACTTTTATGAAGGCAGGAAAAGAAGCCTAGTTGCGGATGGTGAGACTGTTGTAATCAGCTGATGAAAACTCAAATATGCATCAATTATTGTTAAAGAGTGCAGCTAATGCACACAGGTTCAACCAGCCAGGTGGTTAGTGTCTATTTCGGTTTGAAGGAGGTAGCGTTGCTAGCTGAGAATAACTCAATTGAGAGTGACTTACGTGGCCCAATGCTCCCAGTTCGTTGGGCAGTTCGACGTCGGCGGTGAATACGGCGTTGGCGAGCTCTTACCCTTTCCTGGGGAGCTCCAGCCTATGTTGGTTGTGGGTTGGTTTCGGATCTTAGTGTTGCTCCTTTGTTGCTCTTTCGGTGTATTAGGTCGCGCCAAATGGCCACCGCCTAAGGGCCATGCCAAAGGGCCCTCTGGCGAGGCCCTCAGGCGCGGGCCCGCCAGGCGCAGGCGCGCCCAGAGGGGGCGCGGCTTTTAAGTGGCTCGGTTGGGCGGGCTTTCCAGCTCCCACTGCCCGGATTGGGCAGGAGCAACTCCCACTACCCCGAATGGGTAGGAGTTCGTGTGTGGAGAAGCCGGGTGAGGACGGCAGGTAAAGCGGCTCCCTCTCGGTAGGGACGCCGCTTTTAAGTGGCTCGGTTGGGCGGGCTTTCCAGCTCCCACTGCCCGGATTGGGCAGGAGCAACTCCCACTACCCCGAATGGGTAGGAGTTCGTGTGTGGAGAAGCCGGGTGAGGACGGCAGGTAAAGCGGCTCCCTCTCGGTAGGGACGCCGCTTTTAAGTGGCTCGGTTGGGCGGGCTTTCCAGCTCCCACTGCCCGGATTGGGCAGGAGCAACTCCCACTACCCCGAATGGGTAGGAGTTCGTGTGTGGAGAAGCCGGGTGAGGATGGCAGGTAAAGCGGCTCCCTCTCGGTAGGGACGCCACTTTTAAGTGGCTCGGTTGGGCGGGCTTTCTAGCTCCCACTGCCCGGATTGGGCAGGAGCAACTCCCACTACCCCGAATGGGTAGGAGTTCGTGTGTGGAGAAGCCGGGTGAGGACGGCAGGTAAAGCGGCTCCCTCTCGGTAGGGACGCCGCTTTTAAGTGGCTCGGTTGGGCGAGCTTTCCAGCTCCCACTGCCCGGATTGGGCAGGAGCAACTCCCACTACCCCGAATGGGTAGGAGTTTGTGTGTGGAGAAGCCGGGTGAGGACGGCAGGTAAAGCGGCTCCCTCTCGGTAGGGATGCCGCTTTTAAGTGGCTCGGTTGGGCGGGCTTTCCAGCTCCCACTGCCCGGATTGGGCAGGAGCAACTCCCACTACCCCGAATGGGTAGGAGTTCGTGTGTGGAGAAGCCGGGTGAGGACGGCAGGTAAAGCGGCTCCCTCTCGGTAGGGACGCCGCTTTTAAGTGGCTCGGTTGGGCGGGCTTTCCAGCTCCCACTGCCCGGATTGGGCAGGAGCAACTCCCACTACCCCGAATGGGTAGGAGTTCGTGTGTGGAGAAGTCGGGTGAGGACGGCAGGTAAAGCGGCTCCCTCTCGGTAGGGACGCCGCTTTTAAGTGGCTCGGTTGGGCGGGCTTTCCAGCTCCCACTGCCCGGATTGGGCAGGAGCAACTCCCACTACCCCGAATGGGTAGGAGTTCATGTGTGGAGAAGCCGGGTGAGGACGGCAGGTAAAGCGGCTCCCTCTCGGTAGGGACGCCGCTTTTAAGTGGCTCGGTTGGGCGGGCTTTCCAGCTCCCACTGCCCGGATTGGGCAGGAGCAACTCCCACTACCCCGAATGGGTAGGAGTTCGTGTGTGGAGAAGCCGGGTGAGGACGGCAGGTAAAGCGGCTCCCTCTCGGTAGGGACGCCGCTTTTAAGTGGCTCGGTTGGGCGAGCTTTCCAGCTCCCACTGCCCGGATTGGGCAGGAGCAACTCCCACTACCCCGAATGGGTAGGAGTTTGTGTGTGGAGAAGCCGGGTGAGGACGGCAGGTAAAGCGGCTCCCTCTCGGTAGGGATGCCGCTTTTAAGTGGCTCGGTTGGGCGGGCTTTCCAGCTCCCACTGCCCGGATTGGGCAGGAGCAACTCCCACTACCCCGAATGGGTAGGAGTTCGTGTGTGGAGAAGCCGGGTGAGGACGGCAGGTAAAGCGGCTCCCTCTCGGTAGGGACGCCGCTTTTAAGTGGCTCGGTTGGGCGGGCTTTCCAGCTCCCACTGCCCGGATTGGGCAGGAGCAACTCCCACTATCCCGAATGGGTAGGAGTTCGTGTGTGGAGAAGCCGGGTGAGGACGGCAGGTAAAGCGGCTCCCTCTCGGTAGGGACGCCGCTTTTAAGTGGCTCGGTTGGGCGGGCTTTCCAGCTCCCACTGCCCGGATTGGGCAGGAGCAACTCCCACAACTCCCATAAAAAGAGTTGTAAGCTCTAAATGCAGCATCTACCAACCAGAGCTAACCCCATTGCCGATGCACTCTCAGTAGGGGGCAGTACCGATTCCAGATCAATTTTTTCCTGTGCCATCTTGGAAATGGTGCCAGCTAACCTCATGCCATTTTCCAAGATGGTGCCACCAGAAGAGCAAAAACTGGGAATCACCCCTATTCGGTGTAGGGAGAGCTTCAAGAATGTAAATCTCGTAAACATGTCAGTATTCACCAATACATGCTCATATCCTGTCTTTTTCCAGAAATGCAGAATCTATTGCTATAACTTCAAGAGGCTTTGTTACAGTAAAACATCTCATATAAGCACTATCCTTAGGGAAGATTTATTTTGCCAAAGCACACTTCTTACAACATTTTATCCATTCTTCAACATCTTTCGTCAGTTTGGGCCAATAGTATTTTTGCCTTATTTTCTTCAAAGTGATTTCTGCAGCAAAATGGCCAAATTTTGTCATGAAATAATTCTAGGATTTATTCTTTGAATACTTTAGGCACCACTAAATGGAACTCCTTTCCATCTCTTAAAATAATAATTCTTCTGAAAAGGACACCCTCTTTGAAAACTATGCACTTTCTCAGTTTCCAGTTTTTGATTTGAGACTAACAAATTATTCCAGTCTATTGGCTGAGAAATTTCCTAAGCTTTAATTACCTCTGACATTTCTTCATCACTTCTTTGTTTTTGTTTCCACACAGCTTTTTGTTTGTCACTTTGTAAACTTGAAATTTCCTGATGTATGTTAGCAGACATCCTCCTTTGTTATGTACCGCTTCACACACAAGATCTTAGGCCATTTCCAGAAAATCCTTTCCCTCTTCAATCTCAGATGCCACTACATCCCCTAAGGGCAGAAGAGAAAGGACATCCACATTATTATTAATTCTACCTGGCTTATAGACCACCTCAAAATCTAACTCAGCTAGTTGTGCCAACCACCACTGTTCTACGGCCTGAAGCTTAGCCGATTCCAGATATTTCAGCAGGTTATGATCACTTCTCATCAAAACGTCTTGTATATTAGATATTCCTGGAATTTCTTTGTTGCTGCCCATTTAAATGCCAAATGTTCCAGCTTAAAAGCACTGTAGTGTTTGTCATTTCATTTGGATTTTTTGAGTCCTCTGCTAACGTAAGCGATTACACATTCTTTACCCTCTTGAATTTGGCTCAAAACAGCCCCGAGACCTCACTTACTTGCATCTGTGGTGAGTATGAATGGAGAGTTGAACACTGTCAAGGATAATATTGGAGGTGACATTAATTCCTCTTTCAACTTTTCAAAAGCCTCTTGATACGCTAGACACCAACAAAAAGGAATGTCAAGATTCTGGCGATTCCAGTCTTATTTCCTTAGGACAGCTCCATCAGATCCTTGAACAATCCCTCTAGATATTGGAGGACATTCATTCCCACAATACCCAGAACACATTCTTCTAGTTGGCTAGACTGGTTAAAATTATCCTTTACAACAAATATGCATCTTGTTGGAAATGTCTGTACAAGGCATTGTATATCCGCTTCTATATATCCTAAAACTGTACCATTTGCCGCTGTGAGCTTGACCCAGCTAGCATCTTTTAATTCTTTAGGATGTTGAAAATACTTATAAAAATGACTGGCAGTGATGGTTGACACATCTGAGACTGTTTCCACTATACATTTTGTTAAGACACCTCCTACAGAGATAATCATTGACCAATGGCTTTCTCTCTCAGTGTCTTCCATTCTGCATCTAGAACATCTCCCTCTGAAGTCTGCTGGTGAACCTGAGACCAAAGGAGTTATTTTTCTTTTATGGCCTTTATCTCAGGTGTTCCACTATGAAAAGGATCTGAAAAATTCATACAGGGATTTTCTTCCATTCTCCCAATCTCCGTCCAAAGCGTATCGTCCCTTAGACCAAGGACAAACTGTTCCTTCAAAGTTTCTTCAGGATCACCCAATCTATTATGATCTCTTTTCAGTATTGCTGTTAATGTCTCTTGTACTAGGTAGTCCAATACAAAACCCCACGAAAACAGCACAATCGCTATAGTAACAAGACTAAATCACAAGATTGTCTGGACAGCAAGCGTAATGATGTGACATAAAATGTCATCAATAAGAAATAAATTTCTGTCGGGTCCCACAGACCGGAGAGGAGCAAATCTGACTTGAAACAGGGCCGTTTGGCCTGAAACACGCGTGTGTGCATTTTCACTTTGCACCATAAAGCATGCACTGATTGATTAAAAGGGTGACACATACACTTGGAGTTGAACAGTTTCTGGCTCCTCTCCGGTCTGTGGGACCCGACAGAAATTTATTTCCTATTGATGACATTTTATGTCACATCATTACGCTTGCTGTCCAGACAATCTTGTGATTTAGTCTTGTACTTGGTACGCATACACTCTTATAAGTTCTTCCATTTGCTGGTAACGTCATAAAATTCCTTTATATGAAGCCCCAATGGAACTTTATCTCCATGCACTTGTAGTAGCAGCTCAAAAATATTTTTCACTGAAAGACGTCTTCTGATGCTAAATGCTTGACCATATCTCTTGCTTGCCACTTGAGATGATCTTTTAGTGTCCACACATGATCTTCAGCTGGTACTCTCAAAATCTTTAGTGCAGAGTGAGCCTTTTCAATCCATTCTTTAATGGACATATCACCAGAACACTTGGGAAATCCATGAAAATCTGGATTGGTCTTTTCTTGTTGAATCACCACAGTTGTTACCACTGCGGATCGTTGTTGAGATGAACTTCGATCTGAACTTTCCAACCTAAGACATAATTCATCAATTTTCTTTTGGAAAACCTTCCATGATCTTTTTTTCCTCTTTATGCTCTTTTCTGACTGGAGACTAGGCACTCATGGAAAAACAGACCCTCCCCGAAGAAGAAAAGTCACATTATACAAGAAATAACTTTATTTCTCAGCTCCCAAATGTTTTCTGAAATAAATTGGTTAATTTTCAAAATATTCCCATTTCAGCTTAAAATTTCAAATTTCACTTGAAAATTTAAAATTGCAACTTTGAAACACTGTTTTTTAGCTTTTTTAACCTCCTTTTAAGAATTTAAATCACTTTCAGAATGTAAAAATCAAAATGTAAAAAATTGTGATTTTGGGCTCTGAGTTCAAATTAAAACCACTTGAATGCAAAATGACTATAGAAAAAAGGCTAGATCCTAATGACTACTGTGATAATGTCAGCTATACTGAACAGATGGAGATAGAGGAAAATGGGGACTATACCTTTAAGACTGAGGAAAGGCAGGGTTTCCATAGAGCTCAAACTGTAAACAAACCAGAGAAGCACGTTGTAGCAGAGGTTGAGCCCCGCCCAAACCTTAACGTGGGGGCAGATTTAAGCCCAGATGGCAAGTACACGTGCACAGAACAGGGCGTGGTGGCTAGAAAGCACCTTTTTAAACCTGCGTCACAGAAGTCAAAAGGGCATGAAGTGAGCAGAGGAAAGAGCAGAGTGGAAGCAACCAGAGTTGGAGAAGAAGGAAGCAGCAGATACAGCTACCGAGAAGGCAGAGATTCCAAACTAAAGCACAGAGTTCAGTTTGTAGCTGGAGTTACTGCTGAAGCCGAGAGTCCAGACCCAGGAGGTCCAGAGAATGCTGAAAGGTCAGTGTGGACAGAAGGCTCAGCAAGAGCAGGAAACTCAGGGCTGGAATCCTGTTCAAAGGAAGCACTAAAGCCAGAGGGTTAAGAGTGAGAACTGCTTTTAAGAAACCCAGAGAAGGAAAAGCTGGAAAGTTTTATTCCACCAGGCAACTTAACTCTAGTAACAAAGAAAACAATTCCTTTGTGGAAGGTGTGGCTGACTCAGAGCCCAGCAAGAGGTTTGCAGAAGACGTTGCTAATGAGCTAAGGAGAAGTGCAGGGCAGAGTGCTCCAGGACCTTTGAATGCCAGAAGGTGGGTGAAAGCAATTCCTAACGCTGATTTTCTGAAGACAGACAAAAGCAGAGATAGAGACTTGAACTTGATTAAGAAGCTAAAGCAACTGTTTCTAGATAGTGGAAGTTTTCCAGAGAGCTTAGCTAATCCTTGGTTAAGAGAGCAGCATCTAAGGGAGTTTCTGAATACCCTTTCAAACAATAAGCTGAACTTTTCCGTTAGAAGCCCAAGTGGAGAGAAAGGACTTGCAGGGGAAGAAGATATGCAAGTAGATTCCCCTCCGCCTGAAGACGTGAGTGACAGTATTCCTATGGATTGCTCTTTCTGTAAATCTGTTTACCCGGGATAGGAGAAAGACAAAAAAATCCCATTGAAAGCAAAGAATGTTTCTGAAAGCCTAAACGTGATTTAGAGGAGTTTTGAATGAAGACAAGAGATAAATGCCCATTGTAAATAAGAGCAATAGCTGTGATTCTTTACTACTGGAAAAGGCCTATGAACAGCTATTGTCACTGTATAAAGAGCTTTTGCCAAGTTCTGATATTCCAGATAACCTCTATGTGCCTGTATTATTTTCTTTTGGAGAAATTATCCTTGCTGTTTGTGTATATGAACTTTAATGCGTGAAGGGGAGGCCAAAAATAAAAAATATTCTGTTTTTGCCTTAAACAAAACCATGTGGTGACAACTACTTTGTTTGCAAGTAATACAGAGAAACTACAGCTTCCAGAATTCCTTGAGGGAGGGAGAACCAAGTGACTCTATACTTAAAGGGCAAACAAGGCCACCCCTCCTGCTTATGGGCTTGGCCAGCAGGGGGAGTGTGACACTACCTCACTTTCCTGTAACCTGGCCTCAGGGTATACCAGCCTTACTTATACCATGCTAGATATTACTGTAGTCATATAAGTATACCTCAGACTGCAGCACCTCTGGAGGGCGTGCAGTAGAAAAGCACAACCATCCAGCAAACTTAGTATCAGAGAACTGATAACAAATTCATGTTGATGACCCCTCTGACTCTTATGTCGCAAAGCTACTTGCCACTCGTCATTCAGCCTCTAGCTATTTTGAACTGCCCTTACTCATCAGCATGGCCACTGCCTCAGCCTTGACCTTTCCTCCAGCTGCTCCACCCTCAAACCTTTCCACCCTCAGTTCTTCCGCTAGCAGACTATCATCTGCCTTCACTTTTATCCACACCTCACAACAGTCTTGACCAATGTCCACGAACATATTTAGGAGCCTTCAGGCTGTTGAGTCTTCAGCTCTCTCCATTGCTGTCTCAACTCCTCTCTCAACCACTAGGTATCTGAGTCTGTTGATGAGGCAGTCTCTTCCTATAACATTAAACTCTCTTTTGCCTTGGATGCTCTTGCTCCTCCCAACCCACACCCCATGAAGTATACTGTATCTCAGTCTTGGCTGACCTCCAAAACCCGCTACCGACATTCATCTGCCTGCTCTGCTGAACATCCTTCGCTCAACTAGCATGCTCACGCTGACTTCATATATTTCAAATTCATGTTAACTTCCTTCCAGTCTGCCATAGCACTTTCCAAGCAAGAGTACTAAGTCTATCTGACAAAATTATCCTTGCCCCTGACCCTTACCATCTTTTTTCAATGCTTAACTCTCTCCTCAAAGTGTCTCTTCCTCAACTCCTTCATTTTCTGCCGAGACTTTGGCTGACCACTCCCATGAGAAGATTTACAAGATTAGTGGCCTCCATCTCCCGTTCCCCCTCTTCACTCTCAGATTCTGCCTTCAACCCCTGTCACCCTTTCTATCTTTACTAAAATCACTGAGGAGGAAACTGCACATCCTCTCTCTTCCTCCAAACTCACTACCTCATCCTCTAGTTCCATATTGACCAATCTCCCAAGCTCTATTTTCCCTGCTGTCATTGGCCACATCTGTCCGCAAGCTATTGCTTTCCCGCTGCAACTGATACTGCTGCCTTAAAGCATGCTATGGATACTGCTATCAGAAGTTAAAAATATATATATAATATTTATTTACCTGGGTTCTGTAGGTTTCAAACCCATGGTGTTGCTGGCAGGGTTTGCTGCAGTTCAGTACAGCAGGTTTTAAAAAGTATGGCAGTTGATTTAAAATTAAAATATAAGAAAAGAGCAGAAGTTGCAATTCTGTGCAGCCTTGGAGGAGAAGAACATGGCTGCAGCTTTAAATAAATTGTTTGGGGCTGCAGGGGCTGCCCAATTGAAAGGTTCCTTATTTTAAAATATATTTATACTAGCTAATAGAATATTGAAATTTAATATTTTAAAAGGACTTTGAATCCTTCTTTAAAGTTACACATTGTAAAAGATTTGTGTCATCTTACCTGAATATACAGCTATAATAACATCCTAGGCTTTACCATCTTAAAAGTATCCTGAAATTAGTTCTTTTATTGCTTCCGTGAATTTGTTATCAGTTCTCTGAAACTAAGGAGTACGTCTACTAAACCGGGCTATTGGTTAATCCAGGCTATCTGCCACTAGGTTCCATGTTATTTAATGGGACCTAGTTGCAGATAGCCCAGGTTAACTGTTAGCCCAGCTTAATAGACATACCCCTAAGTGCGCTGGACGGTAGTGTTTTTCCACTGTACTCCCTCCAGAGGTGCTCCAGCCTGAGGTATGGCTATATGACTACAGTAACATCTAATGGGGTATTCCTGGCCAAATCCTAGGGCCTTCACTTGATCTTCATCCTTCTTGACCTATCTGCTTCCCTTGACACTGTTGATCACCACCTTCTCCTTAATACCCTGCTCTCACATGATTTCAAGTCTGTTCTGTCTTGGTTTTTTTTTCATCTTATCTCCCTTGGCATGATCTCCTTCTGTGGTTTTCGGTATCATCTTTATGTTGATTTTCAGATATGCCTCACTATCCCCAAAATCTCTCCAGGGACCTAGGCCCGAATCTCAGCCTGCTGTCTGATGTTGATGTCTGGATGTCCTACCGCCATGTGAAACTGAACATAGCCAAGATGGAGCTTCTTATCTCTTCCCCTAAATCTTCCCTCCCTTTCATCATCAGGTGTCAGGTCCCACCCTACCCACCCCAACCCCCACCCATTCCATGTGAGCATTCTTGCTTTATAGGGCAACTCCCCAATTAGCAACACATAGGAACATAAAACAGCACTGTTACAACACACTTTAAAAAAGTTAAATGCTTTTTCTCTTAAAGGATGACTGAAGAACAGGTAGGGACTTTGGTAGGTCATTCTCTTTTACAGATCACAAAGCTCCATCAACTAAACAATGGCTGGGAAAAGTCATATAGCTAATGCTGTTGTCCCTGTTACAGCTTCTGCCTCTGTCCAGACAGAGATCCCAATGACAGTTGAAGGATAGGTTCCTTGTGCAGGATGCCTGCATGCTGAGGCTCTCAAGAAAGAAGTGGAGGAGCTCAGAAAGAGGTGGCAAAGCTGAGAAGCATTCGAGACAGTGAGAAATACATCGATGAGATGCTTCTTGAAACATCCAAGCTCATAAGAACAAAAGATATGCCATACTGGATCAGACCAAGGTCCATCAAGCCCAGTATCCTGTTTCCAATGGTCACAAATACCTGGCAGATACCCAAAGTCCATAGCTTCCACAATGCTCATCCTGGAGTAAGCAGTGGATTTCCCGGGTCCTCTTTAATAATGGTTTATGAACCTTTCCTCCAGGAATCTGTCCAAACCTTTTTTAAACCCGGCTACATTAACAGCTTTTACTACATCCTCCGAAATGAATTCCAGAGTTTGAATATGAATTGAGTGAAAAAATATTTTCTTTTATTAGTCTTAACATTTTAGCTTCATTCTGTGTCCTCTAGTCTTTCTACTTTTTGATGGTGTAAACAACCGATCTGTTTCACTCCATTCATTAATTTATAGACTTCTATCATATCTCCCCTCAGCCGTCTCTTTTCCAGGTTGAAGAGCCCTAACCTTTTAAGCCTTTCCTCATAGGTGTATCCTTCCTTCTCCTTTACCATTTTGGTGGCTCTTCTCTGTACCTTTTCTAATTCCGCTATATCCCTTTTAAGATACGGTGACCAGAATCACACATAATATTCAAGGTGCGGTTAAACCATGGAATGATACAGAGGCATTATAATATCCTTGGTTTGTTCTCCATGCCTATCCCTATGATTCCTAGCATTCTATTAGTTTTCTTGGCTGCCGCTACACACTAGGAGGAGGGTTTCATCGTATTATCCACGATGATCCCTAAATCTTTTTCCTGGATGATGGTTTCTAAGGTGGTATCTTGCATAGTGTAACCAAAGTTTGGGTTGCTCTTTCCTAGGTGCATAACCTTGCATATCTCCATATTAAATTTAATCTGCCATTTGAACTTCCAGTCTTCTGATTTATCAAGGTCCTCTTGCAATTTTTCACAATCCTTTTGGGTTTTAAAACTTTGAATAATTTTGTGTCACCTGCAAATTTGATCACTTCACTCATTATTTCCATTTCCAGGTCATTTATGAATATGTTAAAAAGCAGCGGGCCCAGCACAGATCCCTGGGGTGCTCCACTATTTACTTTTCTCCTTTAAGAAAATTGGCCATTTTAGCCCTACTCTCTGCCTTCTATCTTTTAACCAGTTTCTGATCCACAATACTACACTATCTCCAATCCCATGATTTTTTAATTTTGCCCAGAGTCTCTCATGGGGGACCTTGTCAAAGGCTTTCTGAAAATCCAGATATACTATATCAACCGGCTCACCTTTTGTCTACCTCTTTATTCACACCTTCAAAAAACATACAACAGATTAGTAAGACAAGACTTTCCTTGGCTAAATCCATGTTGGCTTTCTCCAATTAAACCATGACTATATACATGATCAGTAATTTTGTTCTCTTTGCCTGCCTTATCAATGCCTTGCATCTAGCTTGGCAATGTTTATGTTCTTTCCAGTTTTCATCATTTGGCTCCTTTTTCCATTTCCAGAAAGATGCTTTTTTGGCTGCAACAGCCTCTCTGACCTCGCCTTTAAACCATGCAGGCAGTTTTTTGGCCTTCCTTCCACTTTTCTTAAAGCATGGAATACATCTGTTCTGGGATTCCAGAATAATATTTTTAAACAATGTCCATGCTTTATGCAAATTTTCAGTCCTTTGTTAACTATTTTCCTCATTTTATCATAGTCTCCCTTTTGAAAGTTAAACAAGAGTACTGTGGATTTCCTTGCTGTCCTTCATTTATTAAATCAAATGTGATCATGCTATGATCAGTATTGCCAAGTGACCAAACACCTTTATCCAGGGCCGGATTTACCTATACGCCATGTACGCCATGGCGTAGGGCCCACATCCGACAGGGGCCCACAAAAAAAGAACAAGTTGATTTTTTGTTAATACAATTTTTAAAAAAACCTGGTGGCTGCCGCCGCGGGGCCCCCTCTGCTGCCGCGGCAGCACCGACTGACCCGCGGGGGCCCCGTCTACAAGCTGAAGCCGTCGGGTTGGGTCGGGTCGTCCCTCCTTCCCTCCCTCCATGCAGGCTGCAGGCTGTGAGAGACGCGAAAGGAGAGTGTCTCCTCGCGTCTCTGTTAAGCCCGCAGGGGCTGATGGGAAATTTCCCATCAGCCCCTGCGGGTTTAACAGAGACGCGAGGAGACGCTCTCCCTTCGCGTCTCTCACAGCCCACAGCCTACAGCCTGCAGCCTGCACGGAGGGAGGGAGGGAGGGAGGGAGGGAGGACCGACCCGACCCGACCCGACGGCTTCAGCTTGTAGACGGGGCCCCCGCGGGTCAGTCCGTGCTGCCGCGGCAGCAGAGGGGGGCCCCGCCGTGGCAGCCACCAGGTTTTTTTTTTTTAATTAAATTTTACTTTAGGCCGGGGGGGGGGTAGGACTGGTAATGGGCTGGGGGCTGGGGGGGGTAGGCCTGGTAATGGGCTATGGGGGGGGAGGACTGGTAATGGGCTATGGGGGGGGCTGGGGCTGGAAATGGGCTGGGGGGTAGGACTGGTAATGGGCTATTGGGGGGGTAGGACTGGTAATGGGCTATTGGGGGGGCTGGGGCTGGAAATGGGCTGGGGGGGTTAAGGCTAGAGGTGGGCTGATGGGTTAAGGACTGGTAATGGACTTTGGTCTGTACGTCGGGCTAAGAACTGGCAATGGGCTTTGGCGGGGTTAAGACTGGTAATGGGCTGTGGGCTGATGGGGGCTGTCTGGTAATGGGCTATGGGGGGGCTAGGACTGGAAATGGGCTGGGGGGTTAAGACTGGAGGTGGGCTGATGGGGTTAGGACTGATAATGGGCTGTTGGGGGGTGTTAGAACTGGTAATGGGCTTTGGGGGGTTAAGACTGGTAATGGGCTGTGGGCTGATGGGGGTTGTCTGGTAATGGGCTATGGGGGGCTAGGACTGGAAATGGGCTGGGGGGTTAAAACTGGAGGTGGGATGATGGGGTTAGGACTGGTAATGTGATGTCGTATGATGGGGGGGGTAGGACTGGCAATGGGCTATGGGGGGCTGACTGGAAAGGGGTTGATGGGGTGAGGACTGGAAGTGGGCTGATGGGGGTTAGGACTGGTAATGGGTTATAGGGGGGGCTTAAACTGAAAATGGGGTGATGGGGGTTAAGGACTGTAAGTGGGTTGATGGGGGGCTAGGACTGGTATTGGGTTGGGGGGTTGCTAGGACTGGAAATGGGCTGATGGATGGCTAGGACTGGAAATGGGCTGATGCAGGGACTAGAAGGGAATGGATGCTGGGTGAGGCTGGAACTAGAAGGGAGCTGATGTTGGGGGAGGATTAGAATGGGATGGGGCTGGAAGAGTAAAATGGAGAAGGGAAAAATATTTTGTGTGGGAGGGATAAAAAATCTACAATTGGCCGGGTATTGGGAGAGTAAGTGGGGATTGAGGATGGAGGGGTAAAATTTGAGTGGATGAAATAGGAATGAGGAAAGAGCAAAAGGAGAAAGATTAGTATGTTAAAGCAGATGTAGAGAGAGAATGGAAAAAAATCTAGAAGAGAGAAGAAAGGACAAATGGACAGCAGACGATGGAGAGTTAGCAGAAGACACGAAGAAACCAGAAGAAAGTGGCTGGAGCAATTGCAGCTGAAAAAAATGCACAAAAGGTAGAAAAATATCTCTTTATTTTGAATTTATTAATTGGAATATGTCAGCTCTGGTAAATGTGCATCATTAACGTCTGCGCTTTGTTTAGTACAAGAGCAAATTAATGTATAGTTTTATTTCTACAGTGTTGTACATTCCAAGTTTGGCTTTTGGGATTCCCAGTTTAATTATTGTCTTCCTGTTTCTAAATTGTGATTACTTGTTTGGTGATGGTCTATGTTCTGCATGTGTAACTGAGCTGAGGTGTTCTGTTTATATAATTCCTATTTGACATTGCCACTTGTTCTCTTTCCCCAGTAGGTCATGTATTGTTGTTCTCTGAAATGTATTGGTTTAATATTTGCAGTGTTGCCTTTTGATTGGTAGAGTATGGTGCTTTGTGAGTCCTGGTAGTGCTGTTAGGATACGGCGGGTTTACTATGGGTTCTAAATGGGCAGTGTTTGTAGTAGTTCCTAATGTGTCTGGCAGTTGGCACTGGATTATAGTAATGTAGAAATCTTTTAGTCTTTCTTTATCCATACACTCATTAAGAGGCACGTTTACTAAAAGTTAGTATATGGTAACATTATGCAAATATTTATGCAAATGGGGCCCCTTATGCAAATGAGGCCCCGCACCCCCCTTGGGCCGCCCCTGCTGGGGGCCCACAATTTTTGTTGGCGTAGGGCCTCACTCAAGGTAAATCCGGCCCTGCCTTTATCTCTTGCACCAGATCCTATATGCCACTAAGGACTAAGTTCAAAATAGTCCCCCCTCTTGTCAGTTTATGAACCAGCTGTTCCAAGAAGCAGTCATTTATTTAATCTAGAAACTTTATCTCCCTAGCATGTCCTGCTGTGACATTGACCCATTCAATACCCAGGTAATTGAAATCACCCATTATAATTATTACTGTGTTGTAACTTTTGTGAGCTTCCCTGATTTCTTTCAGCATTTCATTATCTATCTGTTCATTCTGGCCAGACTGTTGGTAATACTGCCCCACTGCCATTGCCTTCCTTTTTTTACATGGGATTTCTATCCATAAAGATTCTACAGCATATTTTGTTTCCTGCAAAGCTTTAATCCTATGTGACTCAATGCCCTCTCTAACACAGAGCGCAACCCTTCCACCAATTTGATCTACTCTGTCATTGTGATATAGTTTGTACCCAGGTATCACAGTGTCCCATTGTTTGTCTTCCTTCCACCAGGTCTCTGAGATACCAATCATGTCTAACCTCTCATTTAAAACAATATATTCTAACTCTCCCATCTTATTTTTTCGACTTCTAGCATTTGCATACAGGCATTTTAGAGGTAGTATACAGGCATTTTAGAGGTAAACAAAATGTATATAGTTATCTGTACATAGTTACTACATGTTAAATGTATATAGTTCCAATGTTCAATGTAAAACTTGCTGTGATGTTCTCTGTAAACTGCCCCTGATCTCAGGAAGGGGCAGTATATAAAACATTGTTAAATAAATAAATAAATAAAAATAGTATGTGTCGATCATATTAATCTGGTTATCAGTTGATAGGGGTAATTTGGAATCTTTCAGCTGTGTACTTAACGGCACCTGTGTAACTTTTATCTTTATTGGAACCTCTCTTTTTGGATGTCCTAACTTCCCTGTTTTGTTAGTATCTTTCAAGGATGCATTCTTCCGAACTATGCACTCTTGGGTGACTGTCGGCTTTCGCTTATTATCTAATTTAAAAGATGCTCTATCTCCTTTTTAAATGTTAATGCCAGCAGCCTTGCTACATCCCGGTTAAGGTGGAGCCCATCCATTTGGAAGAACCCCTCCCCTTCCCCAGAAAGTTGCCCAGTTCCTAATATATCCAAAACCCTCTTCTTTGCACCATCGTCTCATCCATGCATTGAGACTATGAAGCACCGCCTGCCTTTTGGACCCTATGCATGGCATGGGAAGCATTTCAGAGAATGCTACCCTGGAAGTTTAAATTTCAACTTCCTACCTAAAAGCCTAAATTTGGACTCTAGAACCTCCCTTCCACATTTTCCTATGTCATTGGTATCAACAGGTACCAAGACAGCAGACTCTTCCCCATTGCTATCTAAAACCTTGTCTATGTGGCGCGTGAGGTCTGCTATCTTTGCACCAGACAGGCATGTTAACAGGCGATCCTCATGTGCATCAGCCACCCAGCTATCTACATGCCTAATGATTGAATCACCCACTATAACGGCCAATCCTAACCTTTCCTTTCTGCGCATATGGCTCTGAAGAAACCTTCTCAGTACAAGAGGTTGTTACATCTCCTGGTGGACAGGTCCTAGCTACAGGACCACTTCCTGCCTCACCAAGGTGATGCTCTCCTTTCATGAGACTTCTCTCCTCCTTGGCAGCTGAGAGGCTGCCAGACTGGAGGTCGGGATTCAATACTACGTCCCTGTAGGTCTCGTCTATGTACCTCTCTGACTTCCTTATGTCTTCCAAGTCTGCTACTCTAGCTTCCAGATGTTGCACTCATTCCCTGAGGGCAAAGAGCTCCTCACACCTAGTGCACATGTTAGACCTCTCACCAACTGGGAAAAAATCATACATGTGACACTCAATACAAAAGACTGGCTAACCCCCATCTCACTGCTGGACTACTGTCTGCATCTCAGTTTTAAAGTTGTGTTTAATGCTTTAAGTTGTTTTTAGTTGCTAGGGATACTTGTACTAATATAACTATACCAAATAAGTTTAAGGAACTTTGTTCACCTCAAGATTAATTACTTTCAGAGCCTTAACTCATCTATTCCTGGTGAGGATAATCAGTTGAACCTAGAAGGGAATATGACTACCACGCCCCCTTTAATAGATGTAAGACCCTGAAAAGCTAGGATTATTCCTGGGTTGGGAAGGAAGAAGGAACTAACAGTAAAGGCTGGTTTGCTATACAGGTCCCAGACCTGTGTTTCCAAGGTCATCTGTGACCAATTTCCTGGGTGATTCACACAGCCCTTGCTTTGATAGTGGGAGTCTTTCAAAATGCTCCATTGATCTCTCATTTGGCTTTAACACCTCTTTAAAACAAGTCCACGGGTATCTTGCCCTCTATCTAGAAGGCCTCTTTGTAAAGGTCTCTACAAACAATTTATTGCTCAAACAATACTGACCCTGTTTTTCCTTTTATGCTAAGCTATACTCTAATTTGATTTAAATTAAAGCTCTTTGCTTATACTAGTCCCTGACTGAGTATTAAATTTGGATTAGAAGCCCTCTGCTTGATTCTGAATTTAAACTGAAAGCCCTCTGCTGGGTTTTAAATTTAAACTGAAAGCTACCTGCTGAGTTTTAAATTTAAACTAAAAGCTTTTTGATACTAGGCCGTGACTAATTTAACAAATACACTGGATTCTAATTTACACAGATTAATCAGCTTTAATCCAAAGAATTACTTTTTCCCCCAAGATTAAGAAAAATTCCAAGAAGTAAATACTTACAATTGCAGATCTCTCTCCAGAAGTAGCAGTCCCTTTTTGTAGTCCTCTCCGACAGAGGTGAAGATGGAAGGCTACAGAAGGAAGAAGGTTGGGCACGAGTCACCAGAGCTTGCAATATCAACACTCCAACTTCTCCTGAATTGAAACACCAGTATGCAGCCGTGGAAGTGAATAGGTAGAAGAATCTTAAGGAAAGGGAAGAACCACAGCTTGAGCACCCCAAAGTTGCAGAATCAGTCATCACAAGGAAGTGAAGGGTAGTCGTGTTTGGTGACCCTCTTCTGAGTGGTACTGAGGCGTCCATCTGCAGACCAGATTTGATATCCAGAGAGGTGTGCTGTCTGCCAAGTGCCAAAATCTGAGATGTTATGGAGAGTTTGCCGAGACTCATCAAGCCTACTAACTATTATCTTTTGTTGCTCATCCATGTCGGCACAAATGATACTGCTAGGTATCTCTACGAGCATATCAAAACTGACTTTATCGCTCTGAGACAGAGGATGAAGCAGATAGGTTCACAGGTGGTGTTCTCTTCAGCCCTCCCTGTTGAGGGTAAAGACAAAGGCAGAGAAGCTCGCATCCTGGAGATAAATGCTGTGTGGATGGTGTCATCAAGAGCGTTTTGTTTATCTGGACTATGGGATGATGTTTCGAGGGCTGCAGAGCAGAAATAGTATCCATCTGTCCAAGAAGTGCTGAAGTATCTTCAGCAGCAGACTGGCTAACCTATTGAAGAGGGCTTTAAACTAGATCCATTGGGGATGGGTGAAGAGAGTCCCCAGGTAACTGAAACATTAAATGCCTCTGTAGAAATGGGTAATAGGGGCAACATCTGGAAAGTGATGTGTATAAATGTGTAGCAAGGGAAATAAGATCTCAGATGTTGAGGCTTTAATGGAAGAGACTGACTTGGATTTAGTGGTGGTTACAAAGAAAACCATGAATGGGAGATATTTCACAGAAAACCATGACTGGGAGATATTTATAGTGGAATATTCAGGAAGGACAGTGTAGGAAGAAGGGGAAGTGGAGTTGCACTATATGTAAAAAAATAATATTAAAGCTTTAGAATTGCAGGGCTTAAAATGAAGAGAGGAGGTACTGTGAGCTAAACTAGAAAGAAGGAAAGGGAAATCTATTTGCAATGGAGTTATATACAACCCTCTACGGAGCGTCAAGAGGAGACCATATTACCCCCATCTTGAAGGATCTGCACTGACTCCCTGTCCACTGCAGGATCACCTTCAAGGCACTAACAATGACATTTAAAGCAGTTAACAGATGCACTTCAACCTCCCTCTCAGACCTTGTACACCCTACCCCCCCTAACAGAGCGAGAAGATCAATAGCCTGCAACACCTTACTGCTACCAAAAGCCATCACCAAATGCTCAAAGACAACAAGTAAGCGTGCTTTTGCTCTTTATGCACCGTCCTACTGGAACTCCCTCCCTGCAGATATCCGTGCCATAACCAACCTCCCCCAGTTCAGGAAGGCAATCAAACACTATCTCTTCTTACAATACTTCTCCATTACTGATAACATCACCTAAACCTCCTATCCTGAGCCATTGTGACTCCCTCAGAGTAACATATCACTTGCCATAATTACTGCATTTAACTATCCCCACGTCAACTTGTCCTAAAGACAAACATGCCGACTATTATTCTAATTTGTACATAGTGTATATAGTTCACCCCGTTCTCCATGTTTAAGTTCCCTGTTCTCTGTAAATGTCAATGTTAAACTGTTATACATTGTACAACTTTGGTTACATGTAAACCGCGCTGATGATAAATAGTGCGGTATAGAAGAAATCACAAATAAATAAATAAAATAAGTCGAAATAGAAGTGGACAAAGATTTAATAGAAGACATACACAGTATTGCCAGGAAAGGAGAAGTGCTACTGATAGGTGATTTCAATATGCCAGATGTGGATTGGCACATCCCTGCTGCAGTGTCATCTAGAAGAAAGGAGATCCTGGATTCTCTACAGTGAGAACTATTCAGGCAACTGATAATTAATAAAACCCACACATGACAGGGCCATACTGCACTTAGTGCTTACCAATGGGGAAAATGTTTCTGATGTTGCAGTGGGATTTCATCTCACTTCCAGTGATCACCAGATGGTACGGTTCAGTATTGGAGTAGGACTGATAAAATCTATTCAAAAGCGAGGGTCTTAGACTTTAGAAAAACTAACTTTGCCAAGATGGGCCAATACCTCAGGGAGTTGTTAGCAGGATGGGAACAGCTGGAGGATGTAGAAAAACTGTGGGCAAAACTGAAAGATGATATTTTAAGGGCAACAAATCTTTTTGCTAGAAAGATAAATAAATGTAAAAGGAAAAGGAGGCCGCTATGGTTCTCAAAAGAAGTAGCTGAAAAGGTGAAGAAAAAGAGGGATGCCTTCATGAAATATAAGAGATCACAGAGAGAGGAAGACAGGGGCATCTATATTTGGAAAAACTTTGAGAAGCTAACAAAATAGTCAGGAAAGCAAAGATAAAAAAGAAGAAATAGCCAATGCAATAAAATGGGAGGATAAGACGTTTTTCAGATAAGTTAGAGAGAGGAGGAAGGGTAAAAGTGGAATTGTCAGACTCAAGGGTGGAGGAGAGGAATATGCAGAAACTGATGAGGATAAAGCAGAATTGCTTAACAGATAATTTGGTTCCATGTTCATAGATGAAGGGGTAGGAGCAGGACCTCAGAAAACACCCACAAATAGGAACAGAAGTGACGGGGAAATAGAAGGATTTTCAGAAGATTGTGTTCGTGGGGAACTAGCTAAATGAAAAGTAGACAAAGCTATGGGTCTAGATGGGATACATCCAAGAATACTGAGGGAACTTGGGATTGTTCTAGCAGCTCCATTGTCTGACCTTTTCAATGCCTCTTTAGAGTTGGGAGTGGTGCCACACGACTGGAGAAAAGCACATGTGGTCCCTTTACACAAAAGCGGAGGTAAGGATGACATTGAGAACTACAGGACGGTTAGTCTTACCTCTGTGGTTAGTAAATGATTGGAAAGGCTACTAAAAGAGATAATAGTGAGGTCTCTGGAGTCCATTGGATTGCAGGATCTGAGGCAGCATGGATTCATCAGAGGCAGGACTTGTCAGACAAATCTGATTGATTTCTTTGACTGGGTGCCCAGGGAGTTGGACCAAGGGAGAGCCGTAGATGAGATGTATTTAGATTTCAGTAAAGCCTTTGACATTGTTTTGCACAGGTGACTTATAAACAAACTGAGCACCCTAGGAATGGACCCTAAAGTTACTGATTGGGTTAGAAATTGGTTGAGTGGGAGGCAATAAAGGGTACAGGTAAATGGAGCTCACTCTGAGGAGAAGGAAGTTACCAGTGGTGTGCTGCAGGGATCTGTCCTTGGTCCAATTCTTTTTAATATCTTTGTTAATGATATTGCGGAAGGGCTTTTGGGTAAGGTTTGCTTGTTTGTGGATGATACCAAAATCAGAAATAGAGTAAACACCCAGGAAGGAGTAGATAACATGAAGAGGGATCTAGCTAAGCTTGAAGAATGGTCTAGAATTTGGCAGCTGAAATTTAATGCTTAAAAATGTGGGGTTATGCATTTGGGCTGCAAAAATCCAAAGGAGGGGTACAGTGTAGGGGATGAGGTACTTCTGTCCACAAAAGAAGAGCAGTCCTGGGTGTAATTGTGTCTGATGATATTAAAGGAGCTAAACAGGTAGAAAAGGTGACTGCAAAACCCGGAATGATACTTGGGTATATAGGGAGAGGAATGGTTATCAGAAAAAAGGAGGTGATAATGCATCTATATAAGTCTCTGGTGTGACCTCATTTGGAGTATTGTGTACAATTCTGGAGACCACATATTCAAAAGGATATAAGCAGGTTGGAATCGGTGCAGAGGGTGGCTACTAAAATAGTTAGTGGTCTTCGTTATGCAGCATATGAGGGCAGACATAGATCTTAATATGTATACTTTAGGGGAAAGGTAGGATAGGTGTATACTTTAGAGCAGGTATGTCCAACTTTGAACAGGTCGTGATCTACTTTTTCCGGCCAAAAGTGCCGGTGATCTACCACCATGAAAATTAAGTTTCAAATTTGTTTCAAATTAAATTTTAACCCAATAAAGTTGGAGGATTCCCCCCCCCCCCCCATTTTAATGAACCTTCTGTCATTTACTTGGATGTGATCAGCTGTTAAGCAAATTAAGCAAAAACAAAACTTTCTTTAACTTTTATTGAGTAAATTTGTGTTAAATTTAGGTTGAGTATTGATCCAGGCTGATCTTGTGCAATCTTTAATATTTTGCTCTTGCTCATTAGTGAGACGTCTGAGCCTGCATTTCATCCACCAGCTTTTTGAAGTTGGGTGAATATTGCATGAGGGCCAGTCTCAGGGGATCCTGGAGATGTTCATCTGTCATGTTGGAACGTTGTGTACTCTTTGTCATTTTCAGATGGGAAAATGCAGATTCACACAAATAAGTTGAACAGAAACAGGAGTGTACAGCTTCACTGCATCTTCTCAAGTTGGAAAATTTGTCTCTAGGCACTAGCTTCCAAAACGATTTTTGCTGCATATTAGGAAAATGATCAAAAGTGTTGTTTGCAAGGTCAGTCATGATTAGCTCAAATTTGCTCTTGTAGGATGAAACTGTACTCATCATCTCACCAATGCATTTGTTTTTACCTTGTAGTTCAAGGTTCATATCACTTAGTTCGCCTGTAAAGTCAGCGAGAAATGCCAGGTCTCATAACCACTCCTCATTTTTCAACTCTGCTTGGTCATCTCCCCTCTCTTTCAAAATTCTTCTTATTTTGGCGGGGGGGGGGGGGCACTAGTGAAGCCACAGAGGAATGGCTGGATTTCCCTGAAGCTGCGATCATCTTGTCCCCACAAAAATTGGGTGAAATGTAATTTTTTAAATTATCAGCTTGTAGCTGCAGATGTGGGCATAGTGACTGGATGTGAAAATTGTTAAAGGTCGGTACTGAGCACCGCAGATGTCACTCTTTGGAGCGGAAGAGTTTCGTCGGCTCTCACACGGCTTTAATTATGATTCTTGGTGAGCCTCAGGACTAGTGGAACAACTCTCACTTACTTATGTGATCTCTTCACCTTTATGTGAGATAAAAGATATGAAACTCAGGCGATGCACATTCCAGTTTGCCAGCTAGCGATCGCTAAGTAACAGTGAGTGCTCCTGTCAAATGTACTCCCCGATACATACGGTGTGAGGCGAAGGATGTTTTCACTTTTGTCACAGAATCTCCCTGTTAATATATCTGCAGTCCATGAAATATGGTAAGATTTTGAGGGTTTTCATTAGATTGGTGAGAGACAAGCTTCCCTCAGATTTTTAAGATCTTGCGGTGGGAAATGACAGGACGGCCATTACCGCATGGCAGTCTCATGTAGTGCTGGATCCTGATGACAGCGCGGGCACATCCATTTTGTGTCATCCTTATGCTGACAGTACCTGAAATCTATGTTTGATCTTCCTTCATATTGTTTAATGCAATGATGGCGATATAGCGTCTGGGCATGATTTCTGAGAAGCGCTGTCTGAGAGTGTGATAAGGAAAAAGGATCCTTAATAATTTAGGCACAGCTCCAATTACATAACAAATCATCTACCTTCCGTGAAGATCTAGACCCACTGCAAACAGTGTTCTTTTCATCAGCACTGGTAAGCGAGTCTAACAGGCAGATCTACTATAACTGATTATAGAAGCACTGACACCTTGCTACCAAGTTCTGGGTAGCAGATCCCTTAGTCTTCTCTGATATATTTAATAAAGGCAAAAGAAAACTTCTGTCAATATATTTGAATGGGATCGACAGGCAACCGGCTGCTCACAGCGGAGACCAGGGTATACTTTCAGTTTAACTTCAGAGGATCTGTTGAATTATATTTTGGAGCTTATTAGAAGTTAATATTTTTTGCATCTCTGATTTTTGTTGGTTTTTTGCTCCTGTGAGTGGTGCGAAGGTCCTTAAATAAGATTGGGACAGTTTTTCTTACTCTTTGTGAATCTCTATCAGGAGGTAATAAAATTGCTCTGTACCAGTTTTATTTCATATGAACTTCGAAACAGGATCTCCAGCTTGAGAAGGTGGAGAAATTATATGGTCATTAGCAAACTTTCCCATTTATTCAGTATTTAAAAGCTGTACCGCAGTGTTGTAACTAGCATTCTGGATTGCTTCACTACATTCGGCTGAGCGTTTAGCACCAACTTGTGGCGGTCCTTATAACTGACATAAACTTTATCCATTTTCTTGCTTTTAACAGCTCTGTCTAGCTTTTAAGGAGAGCGGGCATCATATTCATCTAAGTAATTTCAAAGCTAAAATCATCTACAACAGAATATTACTATTGCTCTCAGAGAAAGTACTTTCAAAGCTTATTCTGATCTCCTCTGTGATTTCCGGTTGGTTTTCCAGAACCTAGTTTTAGAAGGCCTCAAACAGCTAACCGGGCTACTGTGCTTGAGTTGGTAGACCTATGAGGATCAGAATGTCTGCTAAGAATCAATATGCTTCAGTGCTTTCTAAATTTTCCAGGAAAACTGAAAAAAACAGGGTCCAGTTTACTGACAGGTGCATCAGGAACTTCTATTCCAACATCTGACTCTAGAATGGATCAGAATATGGGAGCACAACCGGTGTCCAAGGCAGATTTGATGGAAGTGTTACAGGAATTGCGCTCCTTCCGTCTCGATTTCTCTAAAGCCATCACAGATCTTCGGTCAAACTTTAAATCTCTGGATGATAGAGTAACTCAAACTGAAGTAAATATAGGTGAAGAGATGGATTCTACAGTGGAACTACAAGCTAAGATATATAAGCTGGAACAACTAACTACAGATCTAAAGGAATGGCAGGATGTTATAGAGAATAGGCAGAGGAGAAATAATATCAGAATTTGGGGGGTACCGGAATCTTTTACCACAGCAGGTAACATTATTACACTAGTTCAAGATATATATGCATTTTGTGTACCTGAGAGATCTGCTCCAGTTAACATAGAAAGAGCACATCGGAGTGGCAGCACTAAGATGGGGGGAGATATCAGAACTCGTCCCATCATCGTCTGCTTCCAATATTCCAAAGATAAAGCAGTGTTAATGAGAGCACTTCGTGGAAAATGTTCCTTTTTCTTTAGAGACTGGGAACTTCAAATATATCAAGATCTGTCAGCCTACACACTAGAAAGACGTCAGTGCTTCAAACCACTAACACAGATCCTACAACAAAAGCAGATTAAGTATTGCTGGAACTTTCCATTTGCCTTAATTTTTGAGTGACACAATCAAACCAAAAAAATTACAGACTTATCTGTATGTATGGACTTTCTTGATCAGATCCAATATGGCGATAATCGTACTCCACGCCAGCGCAACCTACTTCATGAATGGGAAGTCTCCATGCCTAAGCGAAGGAAGATCCCCCGCTCCCATCGACAATCCAAAGCGGATGCTGATGATCAAGCCACTAGGGCTATGGACACTGCTGCTCCTTCATAAAGTCACTTGAAATGTATTCCTTTTTATATACTTGGACTGATTATCTTCCTGGTAGAGAGTGGAGGAGTAGCCTAGTGGTTAGAGCACTGGCTTGGTAACCAAGCAATCAGGGTTCGATTCCTGCTAGCACTCCTTGTGGCCTTGGGCAAGTCACTTAACCCTCCATTGCCTCAGAAGAAAGGCCTGGCAATCTACTTCCAGTGACACTGCCAAGAAAACCCAGGAGCTTCTGGGTCGCCAGGAGTCAGGACTGACTCAAAGGCACACATTGCATATATTGCAGGAGGTCTAGTGTTGCCATTATATAATTCACGATTCTGTAATGTCAAGTTTCAGTGAATGCTGTATGCCTTATATTTTCTACTTAAGATTAAGATGATACAGAATGGATGCTATGCTTAGCTACCAATTTATTTATTTTATTTATTTATTTATCTATTTCTTCTATACCGCCCCTTCCAGAGATCAGGGGCGGTTTACATGGAACAATTGCATACATTTGCATAACATTACATAGAACAAGAACTGCAGAGTATTACAATATAATGTGTGTGTGTGGGGGGGGGGGGGAACTATTCCTACATCTGTAGTATGTGCGCCTAGGGACGAACTGTATTCATTCGGGAGAGGGATGTAGTTGGCTGGGGCTTAAATGTGGTTCTTTTTACCCCTTTGGCGACCTAGACGTTGCTCAAGTTCTTGAAACTTTAATATGACGGGGAGAGGTCCTCTAATTCCAGAACCTGGGATATGGGGGGGGGGGGAGTAAAGGGAGATGGGGAGGGAAATAGAGGGGGGGGGAGGGATGTGGATACCGCTGGTTTTGGAATTTGAGAAACTTATGGTTTGGAGTATTTTTGTGCATTGGGGGATTTCTAGGCAAATATACAATAATCTAAGGAATGACAGAGTGACGGTATGGAACCAACTGGCTGTTTCAGGTAAGTAAACATTTAATAGAAACAATGCTTAAATTAATAACGTGGAATATTCGAGGGCTACATCACCCCATTAAGAGACGCAGGGTGTTAGCCCAAATCCATAGGGAAAAAGCAGACATTGTGTTTCTCCAAGAGACTCATTTAGTGCCAGGAGCACAGTCAGGCTTATCCTCTAAAGCATACCCGCAGGTTTTTTGTTCTAATTTCACTTCACATAAGCGGGGGGTAGCAATTTTAATATCTAAAGATTGTCCCTTTGCAGTTTCAACTCACATTTCAGATCCAATGGGGCGCTTTCTCCTCATTTCAGGGTCTTGCAATAATTTTCCAATTACTTTGCTTAATGTTTATATTCCTCCTGCAGATATTGCAATGTCGTTACATGATCTTCTAGAAGCACTCCGAGCTCACACTACAGGTGAAATGCTGATGGGAGGAGACTTCAACAGTGTAACCTCAGAGTTGGATAGGTCAGAATCCTTAGGGAGGGGACCAGGATGGTCCAAAGCGCTAAGGACTTTTATATCAAACTCTGACCTAAGGGATGTTTAGAGAGAGACTCATCCTGGAGAAAGAGATTACACGTTTTTTTCTCCAAGACATCATTCGCATTCCAGAATTGATACCTGGATGGTGTCTGTCGTTACTTCCTTCTATCTCTAGAGTACACATTGGAGCTAATGGTCCAGGATACCGAAGACAAAGTGCAACTGGACCCACAAACATTTGCGGACCACATCCAAGAAAAGTTCCACTCAGCAGAACAAACAAGACCTAGCCCAACCCCAAAGACTATCACACCCTTGAACACCTGGGGAACATTCAACACCCCATCCACGGAGTAACTCTCCCACATCATCTCAGCAATCAAGACAAGCACTGCCCCCACGGATCCCTGCCCAGTGCCCTGGATCAAGGCCACCAAATCAAACTTCATCCAAACCATCCACAAGATAGTACACTCCTCCCTAACCCAAGGGCGCATGCCAAATCAATTGAAGCTCGCAACAATAAGACCTATCCCGAAGAAATCCACACTTGACAAGAACAATCCAGCAGCATACAGACCCATCTCCAGCATACCACTTTTAGCAAAAATAATCGAAAAAACTGTATAGCACCAACTACAAGAACACATAGACAACCACGCTCCCCTGAACAACAATCAACACGGGTTCCGGCCCAACCACGGGGTAGAAACTCTTCTGATATACCTCTTCGACAGCGTCCTCCGCATCATAGACAACACCAAGAAAGGCATACTCATGATATTCATTGACATCTCATCTGCATTTGACACAGTTAACCACAAGACTCTATTGGATAGACTACAGAACATCGGTCTACATGGTGCCACCCTGAATTGGTTCCATTCATACCTAACCGACAGACAAATACAGGTCAAAGTAGGACACAACACATCTCGACCCATAAAAGTCAAACAAGGAGTGCCACAGGGATCGGCCCTTTCAGCTCTCCTATTCAACCTATACATCCAGCCAATATGTGCCATCATGAAAGAGCACCACATACATTATACAATCTACGCAGATGACATCATGATCTACACACCCATCTCAGTCGACAATCCGGACTACACCAACATAACAAACTGCCTCACCCAAATGGCAAACTGGCTTCAGGAAAACAACCTATCAATCAACTACAGCAAGACGGAGGCACTGATCATCACGCGAAACCCGGCCTTTATCCCTCCACCCGACATCAAGATAAGAGATGCACTCATACCCATAAAATCAGAAGTTAAGTACCTCGGAGTCATCCTGGACAAAGAACTTAACCTCCAAGCACACATAGGCAGAGCAACCAAAAGTGCATACCTAAGAATGCGACTCATCAGAAGACTCAAGCCCCTCCTCGACCCATAGCACTTTCGCACCATTTTCCAGGCGCTGATAACCCCTCTACTAGACTTCTGCAATCCAATATTCACCGGGCTACCAAAGCAGACCCTCAGACCACTACAACTGGCCCAAAACACAGCTGCCCACATAATAGCCAGTACTACAAGACACGATCACATCACACCCATACTGAAAGAACTGCACTGGCTCCCAATCATCTCACGCATCAAATACAAGACTATCATAAACATATTCAAGATCAAACATCACTCCTCCGCCATAAGCCTACACACACTCATACAACCCGACACAAGCACACGGCCAAGAAGAAGAGGCAACTCCAATCGGGTTAACACCCCAAAAGACTTCACCAAGACCCGCAAAGACACCGCACAACGAGCAATCTCCCTGGCTGCTCCATCCATATGGAACTCCCTCCCAGATGATCTGAGACTAACCACAGAAATCAAGGACTTCCGAAAACAGCTGAAGACAACCCTGTTCATCGATTACTATGGACATACCCCCTGAACCAGCATACAAGTCAGATCATCAACCCCCCCCCCACCACCCCAAGACTGTATATAAGACTGTATAATAGCTCATTATGTATAATAGCGCACTATGTAGATAAACCAAATCTAATTACATCCCCGCCAACACATACACACCACTCTGTACACTGCATGAAAGCATTTGCCCCCTTGATTGTTTGCCGTGGAAACCGCTTTGATTGAATGATAAGGCGGTATATAAATACCATTAAATAAATAAATAAATAAATAATAACAGATCAAGAGATTCCCCCCAGGACATGGTCACTGAATAGACAGCTTTTGAAAAACAAAAAATTTGTGGAGCAACTGCAAGTTAGTTGGAACGATTATTTACAATTTAATGACTCACCAGAGATATCCAGTTCCTTATTATGGGAAGCAGGAAAAGCAGTGATGCGGGGACAATTGATATCACTTTCAAAAGTGTTTCAGAAACAAAAAACGTTACAGCAGGATAATCTGCGAGCTCAGATATCTAAATTGGAAATGACACATAAGCGTACTCAGAATAGGAAAATTTGACATAAGTTATTAGCTCTGAGAGGTGAATTAGCTGCTTTGGAAACAGCTGAGATAGCATCTCAAATGCAGCGAACGAAGCGTAACGTCTATGAACATGGTAACAAAACTAGCAAGCTGCTTCTATGGCAATTAAAACAGCAGAGGTTGAAAAAGAAAATTTCAACTATTGTGGATAATGCAGCTAACCGGCTTAGGAAATCTACAGAGTTGGCTGATTGTTTGGCAACATTTTATAAAACCTTATACACATCTCAATTTTCGGCTGATGATCATCAGCTAAATTGTTGGCTCACTGAAACCAGTCTTCCTAAGATATCGGAGGATATCCTTAATACCTTAGAAAGACCTATTCAATTAGCGGAGGTGCAAGAAGCAATCTGTAGGTTGAAAAATGCAAAGGCATCCGAACCAGATATGTTTCCGGCAGAACTGTATAAGGTCCTTTCGGATCAAATTGTTCCCGTGTTAGTTAAGGTATACAATGAAATATTAATCCAAAGAAAATTACCACACTCTATGTATCAGGCTTCTATCATTGTGATACCTAAAGAAGGTAAAGATCTGACGCCCTGTAGTAATTACAGACCCATATCCTTACTTAATATCAATTATAAAATTTTGACTAAAATCTTTGCAATGCGATTGGATTCCAACATTCAGGAGATTGTGCACCTGGACCAGACAGGTTTTATTAAAGGTAGATATAGATTTGAAAATGTTCGGAGGCTACTCAATGTTTTAATAGGGCTGAAGAAAAGAGAGGGATCATATGCTGTACTGTCTTTAGATGCTGAAAAGGCCTTCGATAGGGTACAGTGGCCTTATTTATTTGTGACGCTGCAACATTTTGGATTTGGCCCTAATTTTTGGGGATGGATTAAGGCTCTATATAAGGCACAAGTGCAGTAGTGCAGGTTAATGGATTTAGCTCGTCTTCTTTCATATTGGGCAGGGGGACAAGACAAGGTTGTCCACTCTCCCCGTTACCTTTTGCTCTTGCTCTCAAACCTCTCGTAATTCGGTTACGAGCCCAGGCGAAGGATCTTGGCATTAATATAGGGGATCAATCCCACATTGTTTCCTATGCTGACGATACGTTGATTTTTCTCAGGGATCCTGATTGTACCTTACCTACAATCGTCGACTTACTCCATGGATTCTCCTCTCTGTCAGGCTTCAAAGTCAACTTCACTAAATCGGCCTTGTTACCATGTTCCACAGGAGGGAATGATGAGAGGGGTTTTTCTTCTGACTTTTCTCCATAGTAACTCAGTTCAGATATTTAGGAATTAATATACCTAAAAAACTGGAAGATTTATATGTTTTAAATTACCAACCATTGTTGAAATCTGTGAGGGAGGAGCTTCAACAGTGGTCCTCTTTGACGGTCTCCTGGTTAGGCAGAATAAATGTGATTAAGATGTGTTCACCACCTCCACTGGGAGACTATTCATGCATCTACCATTCTTTCCATAAATAAATATTTCTGCCTATTACTCCTGAATCTATCCCCTTTCACCCTCATCCTATGTCCCCTCATAGCAGAGCTTACTTTCAATTGAAAGAGACCCTCCTGTGAATTTATGCCATAGGAGTATTTAAATGTCTCTATCATATCACCCCTATCCCGCTTTTCCTCTAAAGCAGGCATGTCCAACAGGTAGATTGTGATCTACCTGTAGGTCACGGAGGGGTCAGAGGTAGATCACCAGCTCCACTTGGCTCCATCTCTCCAGCAGCTCGCCCTTTCGCTAGGAGAGAGCTCGTGCCGGCAGGTCGTCTGCCGAGGGCTTGCCGCTGCTACTGATCCTTTGCCTGTCTTTTTTCTCTGCTGTGGGAATCTTGCCTGTGGGTGTATTGGGGGCACTTGTTGTTTTTGTGCCAATAGTTTGTGGGTACCCCAGGGGGCCGCCGCCCACGCCCCACGGTGAGACACCACAGGCCCAGGGTCATACATGGTCTCCTGCCTCTCAGAATCACCCATTCCTGCCCCCGCCCCAACACCCCTTAGAAGTGTGTTATATAGCGGTCGATATCCATTCGCCCAGGCTTTACCAGAATACACTTACCCTATTAGTTGTGTCATGTGCTGGTCGTTGGTCGCTTTATAGTTCGCTTTCATTAAACATTTTCGGGCAGACACAACAAAGTGTCAAGAATTTGGTGATTTTGGTGGGCTTTTCCAATTTTGTTCTAACTTGCCTATGCCTTGCCTTCGAATTGGTTCAAACCACTGTGACTTTGCTTGCCTCTGCAATTTTATTTTGCCTAGCCTTTGTGTTGATTCTACATTGGAATTTTATTTCGCCTTGCCTTTGCGTTGATTCTACACTGTGTGCAGAATTTATTAAATCGCGTGTGGTGGTATTTGAACTTGTTTGGCGGTATTTGATTTTATCTGGTTTGCTAGACTGGTGTTTTGAGTTTTTTTGATGATTGTTTGGTGGTATTTGATTATTGGTACCAGTATGATGAATTCTTATTTTTACTTTTAGAACTGCATGTGTGGTTTTGGCATCTCCAGTCCTTGTATTGCACATCATCCAGAGGTCTTCAGTTCCTGTTGATCTTTAATACTTTGGGACAGTGACAGTTTTGGACCAGATTCAGCCAGTGTTTATACTAACTTAGCAGATTTGGCCTTCTTACATCCAGCCACCCCAATATAATGAAGATGAGTGTTCCAAGGAAGAGCAAAACCTACCTCTTTCATGATGAATGGGAAATGGACTACTTCTTCATCATGGTGAAAGACAAGTGTTGTTGTCTAATTTGTAATGCCCCAGTATCCTTGCCCAAAAAGGGTTATCTGGAACATCATTATAAGGCTCTGCATAGCAATAGGTTTGATGCTGATTTTCCACCCAAAAGTGAAATTCGTAAACTGAAGCTCAAAGAACTTAAATCAAAATTGGCTACTCAGCAACAGTTGATGGCGAAGCCAAGGTCCCATTCGGTCAATGCAACCATAGCATCCTTCAAGGTCAGCAACCTGATCGAAAAGAAATGCAAACCTTTCACTGAAGGAGAATTTGTAAAAGATTGTTTTCTTGAAGCAGCTGACAATCTTTTTGAAGGATTTAAAAATAAGAAAGAGATCATAGCTGCTATTCAAGATGTACAATTATCAAGAAACACTGTTGTGCAGTGAATAGAAAAGATGTGTGGAGCCACAACTGAACAATTGTTGGAGGATGTTCAAATTGTATTGTCCAACTAGATGAATCTACAGACAAAAGAGACATAGCCCACTAGTATTTATCCGGATGGTTTTTGAAGACTTCAGTGTTAAAGAAGAACTACTTTGAATGATTTCTTTAAAAGTGAGAACTACCGGTCAGGAAATATTCAGTTCTTTCCATTCTTTTGTGACAAAGTGTAATTTTCCATTGCATAGACTTCTTTCCATCACTACTGATGGAGCAAGAGCAATGACAGGTGAGGTTAACGGTTTCATAGCCCTCTGTAGACAGCATGACGACTTCCCAGATTTCATTTCTTACCACTGCATCATTCACCAGCAAGTTTTGGCAAGCAAGAGACTCAATACAAAGACTGTCATGGACATCACTTTCAGAATTGTAAATTCAGTTCGTGGAAGATCACTTCAAAGACGGATTTTCAATCTTACTCTTGATGAAGGGGCAGCGGAAATCATTTTGCACACAGATGTAAGGTGGCTAAGTAAGCACAAATTTCTGCAAATATTTCGTGATTTTCTGAATGAAATAAGAAGTTTTTTGAAGGAGAGGGGAGGTGACCAAGCAGAGTTTGAAGATGAGGAATGGTTATGTGATCTGGAATTTCTCGCTGACTTTACAAGCGAACTAAGTGATATGAACCTTGAACTACAAGGCAAAAACAAATGCATTGGTGAGATGATGAGTACAGTTTCATCCTACAAGAGCAAATTTGAGCTAATGATGACTGACCTTGCAAAAAACACTTTTGATCATTTTCCTAATATGCAGGACCATCTGGTACAATATCCAAATTTTGTTTTTCAGAACGAGAAGTAGGTGACAGAAATCTGTTCTGTTATTCTGGAATTTGAAAATAGTTTCTGTGACTTCCAAAAAATTGGAGCAGTTGTGGAGCACTTGTCATATCCATTCAAAGTAGATGTGGACATTTATTTATTTATTTACAGTTTCTTATATACCGCACTATTCGACATCAGCGCGGTTTACATGGAACAGAAAAATCAGAACATGTACATAGTTCTGTGTTTACAAATAACAGGTCAGTAAAACTTGGGTAACAGGGGAAACTATTTACATACTGGAGTCAAAGAGTAGATATGACATGAGAAACTATGTACAGGACACCTAGCTAGGAGTGTTCCTTGGTCTAATAGGTGTGTTGGTATAGTTACAAGTGTTCAGTGTATGTGATTCCATGTTCTCTGGGAAGTATTTGAGGAAAAGGTAGTGTTTGAGGGCTTTTCTGAACTGAAGTAGTTAGTGGTGGTTCTGATGCTTGAGGGTAAAGCGTTCCAGAGTCTAGGGGCACAGAATTTGAAAGCCCTATTTGATGTCGTCGCTGTGCATCTTGTTGATTCTCTTGGAATTGCCAGTGTCTTTATTGATGCAGATCTTCTTGATCTATTAGGGGTTATGGCTTGGATGAAGTCAGATAGGGAGGAGGAGGAGAGATTATTAACCACCTTGAATGTCAGTAGTACTGTCTTGAAGATGATCCTGGCCTGTATAGGAAGCCAGTGTAGCTGCTTCAACAGGGGCGACACATGGTCTCTCCTAGCTGCTCCATATAGAACCCTCGCTGCGCTATTCATTTCGAGCTGTAAGGGGTTCAGAGTGGATTGGGGAAGTCCTTGTAAAATGGCGTTGGCGTAATCGAAATGCGGAATGATAAGGGCCTGGTAAATTGTACAGAAATCCTCTGGTTCAAGCAATGGGCGAAGATGTCTGAGGGAACGGATTTTGAAATAGATAGCTCTGACAGTGTTAGCAATGTGTGCTTTCATGTCAAGGTTTTGATCCAATATAACGCCCAAGTACCGAATTGTGGGTTTTGCTTGTAGATCAGCTTCTCTCACTTTCAGGTATTGTGGAGGGTTGAAATTTGAGTTCCTGGTAATGAAGAGGACTTCTGTCTTCTTATGTTGAATTCTGAGGTTTTGTGATAGGAGCCATTCGGATATGGCATCAAAGCAATTTGTCAAAGTGGAGAGGTCCAATTTATCTATGAAGAACGGCATATAGAGCAGGACATCATCTGCTTATATCATGCAACTGACATTGAAGGACCGGATGATGTTACAAATGGGTTGCATGTATACGTTGAACAACAAGGCAGAGAGGGCGTATCCCTGTGGAACTCCTTGACCTTGATGAAACGGTTCTGAAGTATCTCTGCCGGAACGAACGTGTTGCCATCTTCCAGACAGGTATGATCTACACCATTCAAGAGCTGTTCCGCTGAGGCCTTTCTCCATTAGCCTCCCTAGGAGAAGATCATGGCTTACTGAGTTGAAGGCTGCAGCAATATCTAGGAAAATGAGTGCAATACCCTGATGGATGTTGTCAACACCAGTGACTATATTGTTGAAGAGGGTGGTAAGGAGTGTTTCCACTCCATGTGACTCTCTGAATCCATGTTGACATGTCTCTGAAGAAACTGCAGCTGCTATCAGTAAAAAATACTCATTGAACAAGCCATCTCTTGAAAACAAAATATTAACCCTTAAAAATGACATTTTTCTCAAGACCTGTGCTGAGCAAAAATCGTTTTGGAAGCGAGTGCCTAGAGACAAATTTCCCAACTTGAGAAGATGCAGTGAAGCTGTACACTCCAGTTTCGGTTCAACTTATTTGTGTGAATCTGCATTTTCTCATCTGAAAATGACAACGAGTACACAACATTCCAACATGACAGATGAACCTCTCCAGGATTCCGAGACTGGCCCTCATGCAATATTCACCCAACTTCAAAAAGCTGGTGGATGAAATGCAGGCTCAGACGTCTCACTAATGAGCAAGAATGAAATATTAAAGATTGTGCAAGATCAGCCTGGATCAATACTCGACCTAAATTTAACACAAATTACTCAATAAAAATTAAAGAAAGTTATTACTCAATAAAACTTTAAGAAAAAATGTACTTTCTATTTCCCCTCGTAGTTCTTACTGGACCTTTGTCTCTCAGTTTTGTTTTTGCTTAATTTGCTTAACAGCTGATCACATCCAAGTAAATGACAGAAGGTTCATTAAAAATGGGGGGGGGGTGAATCCTCCAACTTTATTGGGTTAAAATTCAATTTGAAACTAATTTTGAAACTTAATTTTCATGGTGGTAGATCACTGGCACTTTTGGCCGGAAAAAGTAGATCACGACCTGTTCGAAATTGGACATGCCTGGCTTAGACAATTGGTGATGGAACCGACTAAGGGCAGTTCAATGTTGGATTTAGTACACACCAACAGAGAAAGTGTGTCAAATGTCCGGGTGGGTGTCCATTTGAGCCGCAGCGATAATCACATAGTGTGGTTTGAGATAAAAGCCAAGGCAGATTCACCTCACAGTAAGCTCAAAGTCCTAGACTTCAAAAACACTGATTTCCGGAAGATGGCCAAGTGCCTGAAGGAGGAGATGACAGGGTGGGAGGAGGTAAGGTAAGTGGAATTGCAGTGGACTAAACTAAAGGAGGAAAAAAAGCAGCAACAGATACATATGTAAGGAAAGTAAATAAAACAAGAGGAAAAAGAAACCTATTTGGTTCTCCAAAGAAATAGCTGCATAAATAAAGGTAAAATACATAGCTTTCACAAAATTCAGAAGTTTGCAAACAGAGGAACATCAAAAAGAATACAGGATAGAGCTAAAAGAGACAAAAAGAGAAATAAGGATAGCAAAATCAAAGGCAGAAGAAATGATGACTAAAGATCTAAAGCGTGATGATAAAACTTTTTTCACGTATATTTGGAAGAAGAGGAAGAGGAAGATCAGAGGTGAAAATACAAGGACTCAAACGTGCTGAGAAAGAATTCATGGACAGTGACATTGAAAAAGCAAAAATGCTAAACAAATACTTCTGTTCTGTTTTTACCAAAGAAAATCCTGGAGAAGGACCACCTGTGATTGACAAATATACAAATGGGAATGGAGTAGATACTACAGCATTCACAGAAGATGATGTATTCAAACAGCTTGCAAAACTGAAAGTGGGCAAAGCCATGGGACTGGATGGGATACATCCCAGGATACTGAAAGAGCTCAGAGGTTCTTGCAGGACCGTTAAAGGATGTTTTTAATAGATCCTTGGAGACAGGAGAAGTTCCGCAGGACTGGAAAAGGGCCAATGTGGTACATCTTCACAAAAGTGGTAATAGGGAAGAAGTGTCAAACTACAGGCCAGTAAGACTTACCGCGATGGTGGGAAAAGTAATGGAGATACTCCTGAAAGAGAGAATAGTGGAATTTCTCAAAACCAATAGGTTGCATGATCAGAGGCAACATGGTTTTACCAAAGGACAATCATGCCAAACAAATCTGATTGAGTTATTTTCCAGGGTGACCAGAGAACTAGATCAAGGGCATGAAATGGATGTGATCTACTTAGATTTCAGCAAAGCCTTTGATACTGTCCCTCATAGGAGGCTTATCAGTAAACTGACCAGCCTGAGGATGGGTCCCAAGATAGTGAACTGGATCAGAAATTGGTTGGCTGACAAGACAACAGAAGGTAATGGTAAATGGAACTCACTCAGATGAAAGGAAAGTGATTAGTGGTGTGCCCCAGGGATCGGTCCCAGGGCCGGTACTGTTCAATGTATTTTTGAGTGATATTGCTGAAGGACTGAATGGAAAAGTCTGTCTTTTTGCAGATGACACAGAAATTTGCAACAGTGTGGACTATCCTGAGGGAGTGGATAACATGAACAAAAGAACAGAAGAACATAAGATATGCCATACTGGGTCAGACCAAGGTCCATAAAACCCAGTATCCTGTTTCCAACAGTGGCCAATCTAGGTCATAAGTACCTAGCAGTTTCCCCAAAAGACATAAGTTCCACAATGCTTGTTTTGGGTCAAGCAGTGATATCCTACAACTTCTACTACTACTGCTACTACTGCTGAGCATTTGTTTAGTGCTACAAGTTGTACGCAGCACTGTACAGACATGTAAAAGACAGTCCCTGCTCATCAGAGCTTACAATCTAGTCAAGACAGACAACACAGAAGGTGTAGCGAGGGATAAAACAAGGGGGAAAGGTAAAAAATAAGGCGATCAGGTGAGTCAAGATCCAAAAGCAGCAGCAAAGAGGTGAGTTTTCAGCCTGGATTTGAAAAGGGTCAGAGAAGGTGCCTGGCGTACAGACACAGGTAGTTTTTTTCCAGGCGTAAGGTGCAGCAAGATGAAAGGAGTGAAGTCTGGAGTTAGCAATAGAAGAGAAGGGCACAGATAGAAGCAGTTTGCCAGAAGAGTGGAGTTCCCGAGGTGGGGGGAGGGGTGTAAGGAGAGATACGAGAAGAAAGGTAGTGAGGAGCTGCAGAGTGAATGTATTTATACGTCAGCAGGAGAAGTTTGAACTGGATGTGGAAACGGATAAGGAGCCAATGAAGTGACTTGAGAAGAGGGGTAATATGGGCATGACGAGGCTGGTGGAAGATTAGCCGCGCAGCAGAGTGTTGAACAGATTGAAGGGGAGAGAGATGATTCAAAGGGAGACCCTCAAGGAGTAGGTTAAAGTAGTGAAGATGGGAAGTGATTAAGGAGTGGATAAGCTTCTTAGTAGTGTGTTCAGAAAGGAATGGGCGAATGTTGTTGATTTTATAGAGAAAGAAACGGCAGGTCTTAGCTATCAGATGGATGTGTGTGAAGAAGGGGGGAGAGAGAGAAGTCAAAGACAACCCCAAGGCTGCAAGCCGAGGAAATAGGAAGGAGTAGAGAGTTATCCACAGAGACTGAGAAAGGAGGAAGAAGAGAGGAGGTTTTAGGGGGAAAGATAAGAAATTCAGTCTTGGCCATGTTCAATTTCAAGTGGTGGTGAGACATCCAAGCAGCACTGTCAGAAAGGCAGGCAGAGATCCGGGTCTGGATTGCCGGAGAGATTTCAGGCGTAGAGAGGTAAATCTGGGAGTCATCAGCATAAAGATGGTACTGAAAGCCATGGGAAGAGATGAGCGCACCAAGGGACTGGGTATAGAGAGAGAAAATGAGCGGACTCAAGACAGATCCTCGAGGTACATCAACTGGGAACAGGATAGCAGAAGAGGAGGAGCCACCAGAACTAACACTGAAAGAGTGATGGGAGAAATAGGAGGAGAACCAGGATAGTACAGAGCCCTTAAAACCAAGCGTTGTGGTCAACAGTGTCAAAAGCAGCAGAGAGGTGAGGAAAGAGTAAAGGTCCTTGGATTTTTGCCAGGAACAAGTCACTGGAGACTTTGGCAAGTGCCGTTTCAGTAGAGTGTAAAGGACAAAAGCCAGACTGTAAAGGATCCAGGAGGGCATGAGAGGAGAGGAAGTCGAGGCAGCAGCGGTGAACTGCACATTCAAGTAGTTTAGAAATGAAGGGAAGGAGGGAGGTAGATGGATAATTAGAAGGACAGGTGAGATCAATAATGGTTTATGAACCTTTCCTACAGGAACTTGTCCAAACCTTTTTTAAACCCAGCTACACTAACAGATTTTACTACATCCTCCGGTAACAAATTCCAGAGTTTGATTACACGTTCAGTGAAAAAATATTTTCTCTTATTAGTCTTAAATAGGTTACCCTGTAGCTTCATTGCATGTCCCCTAGTCTTTCTATATTTTGATGATGTAAAAAATCGATCTATGTTTACCCGTTCCACTCCATTCATTAATTTATACACCTCTATCATATCTCCCCTCAGCTGTCTCTTTTCCAGGTTGAAAAACCCTAACCTTTTTAGCCTCTCTTCATAGAAGTATTCTTCCAACCCCTTTACCATTTTAGTGGCTCTTCTACAGTATGCACCTTTTCTAATAACGCTATATCCTTTTTAAGATATGGCGACCAGAATTACACACAATATTCAAGGTGCGGTCGTACCATGGAATGATACAGAGGCATTATAATATCCTTTGCTTTATTTTCCATTCCTTTCCTTATAATACCTAGCATTTTATTTGCTCTCTTGGCCGCCTCTGCACACTGAGCAAAGGTTTTTAACATGTTATCCACGATGATGCCTAAATCTTTTTCCTGGGTGGTGGTTCCTAATGAGGAAAGATCTGCAAAAGCTGGAAGAATGGTCTAATGCTGGGCAGTTAAGATTTAATGCCACTGTACAAGTCGCTGGTGAGCCCTCACTTGGAACATTGGGTTCAGTTTTGGAGACCATATCTCGCAAAGGATATAAAAAGACTGTAAACGGTTCAGAGGATGGCAACCAAAAGTATTTGGAGCCTGAGCCAGAAGATGTATGAAAAGAGACTCCAAGACCTAAATATGTATACTCTAGAAGAGAGGAGGTAGAGGGGAGATATGATACAGACCTTTAAATACTTAAGGAGCATTAATGAACAAACAAACCTTTTTCAAAGACAGGGAAGCTGTAATACTAGGGGGCATAACATGAAGCTGCAAGGTGGTAAACTGAAGGGCAACGTCAAGAAATACATTTTCACTGAAAGGGTGGTGGATGCTTGGAATGCCCTCCCGATGGAAGTGATGAGGGCAAATACAGTGACAGAATTCAAAATGGCATGGGACAGACAAAGTGGATCCCTTTATAGAAACAAGATAAAACCAAAATAAACATAACTGTCTCTGATATTTTAACAGTTCAAGGTGAGCTGCATTGAGCAGTGGGTACATCCCTAAACAAAGGCATGGGGAGGGGTGACTTGCACGGAGTGGCAGGTGCACCTACTCTTGCCACCTTGTGTGCAGACTAGATGGACCATATTGCCATTATATACTATGTAAAGAAATGAATGGGTTTTATAAAGCTATTTTTATAAACTTGTAGGCCCAATATTCAAAGGTATTTACATGGCTTTAAGCCATGTAAATGCTGCTGAACGGGATATTCAGTGGCACTAACATGCTTAGTGCCAATGAATATCCCCAATTAATGCCACTACATGCCCCGATGCTATTTAGCATTGGGGCGTGCAATGGGTGATCCAGGGGTGGCACCAATCACTAATCAGGCAGCAGCAGTATTTCACCACTATCCGGTTAGCACCCGCGGGTAAAAGATAAGCGCAACCAAAGCTGACCTATCTTTACCTGTGGAAGCTAACCAAGCGGTGGCTCAATATTGCTGTTACCCTGTTAGCTTCTGTGGGCTAGTGGGCTGTGTGGCGACCACGGATATTCAATGCCGGGGCCGCATATGATGCCGGCATTGAATATCCAGTGTTAAAGTTCAGTGGCGATGGCTATGTGCCATAGCAATGCATAGTTGTCCCAAAAGAACATCTGGCCTCTAGAGTCTAATGTGAGCAATCAGTGACCTAGTTATGCCAAGACAACAAAAATGAAATCACTAAAGACGTTTCAAGGCCAAATGTGTTTCATTCCAGAGATAATGATATTCTTTTATTCTAGTGACAGCTTACTGTGTGTACCTGCACAGACCAAAAGATTCTTGGCAAATATAACACAGAAAGCACTGTTTTAAAAAACTACATTTTTCAGTTTATGCTTTCCAGTATATGCTTTCTGGGGGTGGAGGGGTGAATTTGATTTAGTGCCTGCCTTTTTTCAGAAGTTCAAGGTGTATTTTATTTAGGTACAGTAGGCTTTTTCCTGTCCCCAGACGGCTTGCAATCTAATCTTCTTCCAGTGATGCAATGTTGGAAAGAATTAAGTAAAAAGGTAACACGTCTGAGTGCTGCCTGTCTGGTTATTCACTGGGGCCAAAATAACTCTATATAAGACTTGCTGGGACTTTCTCAGATATGTTGGAATACCAGAAGGATTAGCTTGATAATTTTAGAGAATAAATTCTCCAAAACGTTTTGCTGTGGGAGATAATTAGAGACTGCAGAATTTGCTTGTTTACAGTATTTAGGTGTGTTAGTGACAAGAGGCACTGCAAAGACGGCATTGTGAGTGAATATATAGGAATATATAGAGATTGATGAGAATAAAGTAGAATTGCCTAACAAACATTTCTGTTCTATGTTCAGAGATGAAGGGTTGGGTATGGAACCTCAGAAAACAAACAAAAATAGGGAAAAGAAGTCAGGTAGAACTCAAGCTATTTTCAAAAGACTGTGGTCGTGAGGAGCTAGCTAAACTAAAAGTTGGCAAAGCAATAGGGCAGGATAGACTTCATCCAATGATTTTGAAGGACTTTAGGGAAGTTCTAATAGTTTTGCTGTCTGACATTTTCAATGCTTCTTTAGAGTCGCAAATGATCCCGGAGGAGTTAAGATGGGTGAATATGGCTCCTGTGCATAAAACCAGAAGTAAGGAAGAGGTTGGTAGCTACAGACCTGTTAGTTTGAGCTGTGGTGAGTAAATGGATGGAAATGCTGTTAAAAGCAGAGGATGGTGTGATTTCTGGAATCCAGAGGAAGTTCTTGTCATATGAATCTCATTGATTTCTTTGACTGGGTGAACATAAGAACATAAGATATGCCCAGTATCCTTTTTCCAACAGTGGCCAATCTAGGTCACAAGTACCTAGCAGTTTCCCCAAAAGACACCGGTTCCACAATGATTGTATTGGGGCAAGCAGTGGATATCCTGGGTCCTTTTAATAATGGTTTATGGACATTTCCTCCAGGAACTTGTCCAAACCTTTTTTAAACCCAGCTACACTAACAGCTTTTACTACATGTTCCAGTAATGAATGCCAGAGTTTGATTACACATTAAATGAAAAAATATTTTCTCTTATTAGTCTTAAATAGGTTACCCTGTAGTTTCATTGCATGTCCCCTAGTTTTTCTATATTTTTATGGCATAAACATTTGATCTACGTTTACCCGTTCCACTCCATTCATTAATTTATAGACCTCTATCAAATCTCCCCTCAGCCATCTCTTTTCCAGGTTGAAGAGCCCTAACCTTTTTAGCCTCTCCTCATAGGGGTATCCTTCCATCCCCTTTACCATTTTGGTAGCCCACAGAAGCTAACTGGGCAGCAGCAACATTGAGCCGCTGCCTGGTTAGCTTCAACGGGTAAAGATAAGTCAGCTTTTGCTGCGCTTATCTTCTACCCGCGGGTGCTAACCGGATAGTGGTGCAATACTGCCGCTGCCTTATTAGTGACTGTACTTTTCTTAATAATTTTATATCCTTTTTAAGATAAGGTGACCAGAACTGCACACAATATTCAAGGTGAGGTTGCACCATGGAATGACATAGAGGCATTATAATATCCTTTGTTTTATTCTCCATACCTTTCCTTATGATATCTAGCATTCCATTTGCTTTCTTGGCCGTCTCTGCACACTGGGTGGAGGGTTTCAACATATTATACACAGTGACGCCTAAATTGTTTTCCTGGGCAGTGTTTCCTAATGTGGAACTTGCATCGTGTGACCATAGTTTGGGTTGTTCTTTCCTAGGTGCATAATTTTGCACTTGTCCATATTAAATTTCATCTGCCATTAGAATGCCCAGTCTTCCAATTTATCAAGGTCCTCTTGCAATTTTACACAATCCTCATGGGTTTTAACAACTTTGAATAATTTTCTGTCATCTGCAAATTTGATTAACTCACTCATTATTCCCATTTCCAGGTTATTATGAATATGTTAAAAAGCAGCGGACCCAGCACAGAACCCTGAGGTACTCCACTATTCACTTTTCTCCATTGGGAAAATTGGCCATTTAGCCCTACCCTCAACTTTTTCTCTTTTAAGCAGTTCCTGATCCACAATAATACACTGCCTCCAATCCCATGATTTTTTTAATTTCACCAAACGTCTTTCATGAGGGACTTTGTCAAAGGCTTTCTGAAAATCCAGATACACTATATCAACCGACTCAACTTTTATTCACACCTTCATAAAAACATAACAGATTAGTAAGACAAGATCTTCCTTGGTTAAAGCCATGCTGGCTGTCTCTCATTAAGTCATGACTATCTACATGTTCAGTAATTTTGTTCTTTATAATGGTTTCTACCATTTTTCCTGGTACTGACGTCAGGCTCACCGATCTGTAGTTTTATGGATCACCCATGGAACACTTTTTAAAAAATTGATAGTTCATATATTACTAATAATAGGTCTGCAATCTTATATTTCAGTTCTTTCAACACTGTTGGATGTATGCCATCCAGTCCAGGTGATTTGATTCTGTTCAGTTTATCAAATAGTTGTAATACATCTTCCCGGTGTATCGACATTTCTTTCAGTCCTTCTGCAGCTACACCTTTAAATACCATTTCAGTCATGAGTAAAATCCCTACATCTTCCTCAGTGAAGACTCAAGCAAAGAATTCATTCAGTCTCTCCGCTTTGGCCTTGTCCCTTCTTAGTGCCCCTTTTATCCCTCTATCATCTAATGGTCCAAATGACTCTCTCACAGGCTTTTTGCTATGAATGTACTTGAAAAAGTCTTTATTATATGTTTTTGCTTCCACAGCAAGCTTCTTCTCAAATTCTCTCTTTGCCTGCCTTATCAATGTCTTGCATCTAATTTACAAAATCAAAAAACAAATCCCGCTGTCAGAATACTACAAAACATCAAAAAAGTTAATTCTGACTTACTAAAGTGAATTTCTCTTTTTACTATTTTCTTTTTGTTGGCGCTGCCCCGACAAAGTGGGCGGAATGGAATCTATCCCCCCGCTGTGGCTGCTCCGTTTTAATAATATTAATAGTGAGTGCATTAATTTCAAACTCTTAACTTAGCTTTTGTCGAGCTTTTCAACCGCCGAAGAATAACAATGTGCCATGTTTCGGATCTGAACTTGTCGACCCTGCATCAGTTCATTGAAATCCAGTAGTTATAGAAGCTTCAATCCATGAGAAGAGAAAAAGCCGCCGTTGATATATAAAATGGCGTCCGATGTCAACACTGACGAAACCAACAACAAGGACCTATCAAAACGGTTCACAATTAGAAGGCAGTCTATCAGAAAGGGAAGTGCCCTACTGTCAAGGGAACCTCCAAATCCAGTTGGCTGATTGCTAATGTCCAAAAATTGTATTGAGGTGCAAAAATAACATTCATATAATTGTATGCCAATCAATCTGACCATTTAAACCTGCCGGATGAACAGTGTTTAAAGAAAAAATCCATCTTTGTTCTAATTTTTGTAGCTTTTGAACACGATCACCCCCTCTTGGATTAATGGGAACATGATCCAATATTCACCAATGTAAATGTTTAAAATCATGTCCATGATGAAGACAGTGGTCAACCATTGGCGCTGTAAGAGCTTTTGTGTGAAGGCGAGATGCATGTTCTCCTAAACACTTCCTTTATTACATAGGACGCACCACTAGGTCTAAACCTCGAACAGATTACGGAGTACAGCCTGGCTGAAAGCACTGTCCTGTTGGGACTCCCTATCCAGGCAGTAGTGGGCTGCAAAAGTCTGGCTTGAAGACCAGGTTGCAGCCCGACAGATGTCTGCCAGCGGCACAGAGCGGACGTGAGCCACTGATGCGGCCTTAGCACTGACCCAGTGGGCCGTGACTCAACCCTGCAATGGGAGATCAGCCACCCTGTATGCCCAGGTGATGCAATCCGCCACCCAGGTGGACAATGTACGCTTGGAGACAGGCATCCCCAGCTTACTGGAGTCATAAGAAACGAAGATCTGAGGAGCTCTTTGATGTCCCCGCGTATGCTCCAAGTAGAAGGCCAACGCCCTCTTACAGTCCAGGGTATGCAGAACTGCTTCTGCCTGGCTGGCATGGGGCCTGGGAAAGAAAGTCGGAAGTACAGTCGGAAGCTAAGCTTGAAGAATGGTCTAGAATTTGGCAGCTGGGATTTAATGTTAAAAAATGTAAGGTCATGCATTTGGGCTGCAGCAATCCAAGGGAGCAATACAGTATAGGAGGTGAAGTACTTTTGTCCACTAAAGAAGAGCGGGACCTAGGCGTGGTTGTGTCTGATGATCTTAAAGTAGCTAAACAGGTGGAAAAGGCGACAGCAAAAGCTAGAAGGATGCTTGGGTGCATACGGAGAGGAATGGCTAGCAGAAAAAAGGAGGTGATAATGCCTCTGTATAAGTCTTTGGTGCGACCTCATTTGGAGTATGGTGTGCAATTCTGGAGACCGCACCTTCAAAAGGATGTGAACAGGATGGAGTCGGTGCAGAGGGTTGCTACCAAAATGATTAATGGGCTTCATTATAAAGCATATGAGGACAGACTTAAGGATCTTAATATGTACACCTTAGAGGAAAGGCGGGATAGAGGTGATATGATTGAGATGTTTAAATACCTCCGTGGCATAAATGTTCAGGGAGAGAGCCTCTTTCAATTGAAAGCAAGTTCTGCTACGAGGGGACATGGGAAGACGGTGAAGGGAGATAGATTCAGGAGTGATATGCGGAAATATTTCTTTACGGAAAGAGTAGTGGATCCGTGGAATAGTCTCCCAGTGGAGGTGGTAGAGATGAGGACAGTAACTGAATTCAAGAAAGCATGGGACCAACACAGAGGATCTCTAAAGGCAAAAAGTGGACTGTTGTAGTTGTTATGGAAGGACAGACTAGATAGGCCATGTGGTCTTTTTCTGTCGTCATATTTCTATGTTTCTATGTTTCTACCACCTCCTGGTTGAGGTGGAAAGAGGAGACCACTTTCGGCAAGAACCTGGGGTTTGAGCGAAGCACCACCTTGTTCCTATAGAACCATGTGAACGGTCTATCGGACACCGGAGCTTGCAGCTCACTCACTCGTCTAGCCTATGTGAGTGCTACCAAGAAAAGCATTTCCAAGAAAGGAAGCGGAGATGGCAAGTATCTATCGGCTCAAAGGGTGGGCGAGTAAGCTGCTGCAAGGCCACATTCAGATCCCTTTTGGTCGCTGGGGGGGGGGGGGGCGAACCGGGAGTTTCAGCAGAAGCAGACCTCTCAAGAACCTATATACTAAGAGGTGTACAGAGAGAGGTTGCCCTTCCACTGGAGAGTGGTGTGCTGATAAAACACTAAGGTGAACGTGGACCGAGTTTGACTTGAGGCCTAAATCAGAAAGGTGAAGTAGGTACTGCAGCACCACAGCCACCTGGCAGGAGAATGGGTTCTCACTCTGCTGAGTACACCATATCTCAAACCTCCGCCACTTAAATGCATAGGTTTTCCTAGTCTATTGCCTTCTAGATGCTAGCAACACATCCTCTATCGTTTTTGGGAGGAGACGTGTTGCAAGGACTACCCTTTCAGCAGCCATGCCATCAGGTTGAGGGACCTGAGGTTTGGATGCAGAAGTGAGTCCCTGTCTGTGACAGGATATTGGGTGGAAATCCCAGAGGAATTGGAGTCTCCTCCGCCAGTTGCAGGAGGAGTGGAAACCAAGGCTGTCTTGGCCACCTGGGGGCCACCAGGATGACCGAGTCCTTGTCTTGAAGGATCTTGAATAAGGTCCGAGCTACCAATGGCAGGGGGGGAAACGCATATAGGAGGCCCACAGACCATGATATTAGGAAAGCATCAGCAGCTACCCTGTGTGGGTGTGGATGTCTGGAACAGAAGCGGGGCAACTGGTAATTTTGAGGGCTCGCAAACAAATCTATGGATGGTCGCCCCCAACACTGGAAGAGTTGCTGGGCTACGTTGGGATCCAGTTGCCACTCATGCGACTGGAGAATTCTGCTTAGTTTGTCTGCTAGGAAGTTCTCCTGACCTGGTAAGTAAACAGCCTTGAGGAACATACCCTGGCTGACTGTGAAGGAGCATAGGTCCAGGATACGAAAGCCTGTGCCCCCCTGTTTGTTCACATAGAACATCTGTCTGAATCAAGACAGATTGATAAGCCAGGGTTTGTCAGAAGGTCCGAAGAGCTAGGCAGATCGCTCGAAGCTCTAGGAGATTGATTTATTGTGTACTCTCCCATGGAGACAACACACCCTGAGTGCAGACCTGCTGGCAATGAGCACCCCACTCTTCTCATGTGGAGTCGAGCATTGGGTGTTACATGTACTGTGGAGGCCATGTGACCAAGAAGGCGCAGAAAGTGTCTTGCTGAGATGCGGGATCTGTGGCTCACTTGCTGCACTAGGGCTACCAGTCTTCGAGCCCTTTCCTCTGGTAGATAAGCCCTTGCTTGAAGGGTGTCTAACCTTGCCCCTATGAACTGAGAGGGAACCAGAGTGGACTTTGTGTAGTTGATCACAAAGCCCAGGTGCTGAAGCAACTGGATAGTGCGGGACGTGGCCTGTTGGGCTTCTAGAGCTAACTGGGCTCTGATGAGCCAGTCGTCTAAGTAGGGGAAGACAAAGACCCCTTGAGTCCTTAGAAAGGCCACCACAACCACCGCAAGCACTTTGTGAATACCCTGGGTGCCAAGGCTAGGCCAAAGGGCAGCACTTTGTACTGAAAATGGTTTCCTCCCACTACAGATCTTAGATATTGTCTATGTTCTGCATGAATCAAGATGTGTGTATAAGCATCTTTGAGGTCTAAGGAGCATAGCCAGTCTCCCTGGCGGAGGTAAGGCAGCAATATTCCAAGGGAAAGCATCTTGAACTTTTCCCTCACCAGGAACTTGTTCAGGTTTCGTAGGTCAAGGATAGGTCTTAGGCCTCCATTTCTCTTTGGTATCAGAAAGTACCTGGAGAAGCAGCACGTGCCCTGTAGGTGGTGAGGCACCGGTTTTCCCGCCTGATCTTCGAAGACCTGTTAACTCCTATAAGAGGAGGCCTCTGTGAAGAGGGGGTCTGACAGGCTACCCTGGAAAGTAAGAGGGAGGTACCTGGGTGAGATGTAACCGATAGCCCATTTGGACTATCTGGAGAACCCAGGGTAGTTTCGGTAAGCTTATCCTTTCCTCGGGAAAAAGGGCTTCTTACCCAAGCCCTTCTTTTTAGAAGGGGCAGAAGTCTTCTCGAATCTTGTCCAGGTCAGGTACTTGGACTCGATCTCGGCAGCTTTCTCAGTCATGGGCTTGCCAAAGAGGTTTTCACCTCGGCAAGGGACATCGACCAACTTGTCCTAAACCCATGGCTCCAGGTCTGATGACTGTAGCCATGACTGGCATCATGCACCGATGCCGGCTCCCGCTACCCAGGCCGAAGCCTCGAAGCCGTCATAGGCTGCTCGAGTCATGTACAACTGGTACATCTGGATTCGGCATGACAGCATCAAACCCTAGTAGCACTTTCTGCCGAGAGCATCCATGTTGCGGGCCTCCCGTCCAGGAGGCACCGAGAAGTGCATCTTCTGGCTCTTGAGCTGGTGCATGGCCAATTCCACAACCATGGAGTTGTGTGGCAGCTGTGCCTTTTGGAACCCAGAGCTCTTGCAAACTCGATAGATGGAATCGATTCACCTGCTGAGGACCGGCATCGAGGCCGGTGTCTCCCACATTTGGAGCATCAGCCATTCCAGAATGGGGGACACCAGTAAGGGCTTCCTTTGGAGGAAAGTCATACTGAAGGACCTCAAGCTCCTCAGCTTGAGGTTCCTCCTCAGCATCCATCGGGAATGACAAAGCCCCGGTGGTCGGGATGGACGGACGTGTAAGACCGGCCATCAGCGCCCGCTGCTGGTCCATGAAGGCAGACACGCTGCGCTCCAAGACCGCCAACCTGAGACCAAGTTCAGGAGGCTCCGCAGCCCCCAGCTCGGGTCCTGATGCCGTCGGCCCCAATGCCGGCTCTCCCGAGTGAGGGTCGACAAAAGGACAGTGCTTACCTTCCTCGGTGTCTCCGGGTCCTTTCGAGGTAGTTTGGCAGGCCTCTCCAACTCCCAGGATCCGGGCGGTGAGCTGGGCTCCGCGACCGAGCCCACGAGGAACCAGGCCGTTCGGAGCTCTCAGCTGACTCCGCCCTCATGGATTTTTTCTTCCTCTGGTGTTCCCACAAGGGAGACCACCTTTTCAGAGGACACCCAACGCTGTTCGGGATTAAACAGTTCCAGAGAGGTCGAGGCCTCTGACGAGGTCTGGGCCCGGGTGGTTGCGGACTCGGGAAAAATCTTGTCATGTTGCTGCTGCCTGCTCCTCAATGACTTGGAAGACATCTTCTTGCACGGGCCACAGGCCACGGGGTCATGGTCGGGCTCGAGGCATCGGAGGCAGCAGTCGTGTGTGTCGGAGAGAGACATTAGCTTTGTGCACCGATCACACTTTTGAAACCCGCTGGCAGCCATCGGGGGGAAAAAGGGCCCCTGCAAGGTCAAAGGACCAGGCTGCCAGCTAAAAAGAAAAAAGCACGCGAACGCTAGTCACTAATGACAAAAATGAAAAAAATAGGCTGGACTCGATATCGGTGTACTGAGCCATAGGCGGGAAGGGAAACCGGCATCGAACCAGCTAACAGAAAATAGAATTTTCTAACTTTTATCAACTTTTTCTGGGGGAAACTAGGACAACGTCCATTGGTCTCCGCAGAAAAAAGGAGACTGAGCAAGATGGCACCCTTGGGCGGGAAGGGGACCGCACATGCATGATGCAGTCCCAAAGGCTTTCTTCGAAAGCTGGGGATTTGCTCCACATGGATGCTTTGTCGACGTCACCATATGTGAGGACTGACTTCCTGCTTGTTCCTGGAGAACACTGGATTCTAATTTACGCAGATTAATTAGCTTTAATCTAAAGAATTCCCTTTTCCCCAAGATTTAGAAAAAAATTGCCAGAAGTAAATACTTACAATTGCAGATCTCTCTCCAGAAGTAGCAGGAGAGAGTACTTAGAGGTGGTACACTTGCTGGAGGGAGGGGGGTAGTATTCACCATGATTAATGTGGATAGCAGATCTACTAAATGAATTAATCATGGTTACTGTGATATTCAGCAGCACTAACACGGTTAATGTCGCTGAATATCCATGGGTGCCGCTACCTAACACCCTGCTAACAACGGGGGATTATGGGGGCAGAATGGAGGCTGCACCCGGCAATAACCGGGCAGTGGCAATATTGAGCCACTGCCCGGTTATTGCTAAATGGCAAAAGATAGGGTGGCCTCACTTTCACCTCAGAAGCTAACCGGGAGTGGCTGAATATCGCTGATGCCGGTTAGCTTTTCTGCTACCCAGCCAACACAGATATTCAATGCCACTGCCAGACATGGCATTGAATATCCAAGTCTTTAGTTATGCGGTGATGACTAGCTGCTTTAGTAGCACTAGTTGCCGTTGCTGAATATTGGGTCCTTTGATTTCAGTAAAGCCTTTGACACTGTTCCATGTAAGCAATTTATAAATAAACTGAGCACCCTAGAGTGACTAGGTAAGAAACTGGTGGAGTGGGAGGTGACAGAGGTTAGCAGTAATATGGATTCACTCTGAAGATAGTGACATTATCCATGGCGTGGCACAGGGACCAGTTCTTGATCCTGTTTTCTTGAATATTTTTTAAGTGATATTGTGGAAGGTCTGTCGGGAAAGGTACGCTTCTATGTGAATGATACCAAAATCTTCAACAGAGTAGAAACTCTGGAAGGTGTGGATAACATTATCTAGCTTCAAAAGGATATAAGCAGGTTGGAGTCGGTGCAGAGGGTGGAAAATGATTAGAGGTCTTCGTTATGAAGCATATGAGGACAGACTTAAAAATCTTAATATGTATGCTTTAGAGGAAAGGCAGGATAGGGGTGATATAGAAACATGATGACAGAAAAAGACCACATGGCCTATTTTGTCTGCCCTTCCATATCAACTACTACAACAGTCCCTTTTTTCCTTAGAGATCCTCTGTGTTTGCCCCATGATTCTTTGAATTCAGATACTGTCCTTATCTCTACCACCTCCACTGCATATTACTCCTGAATCTATCCCCTTTCACCCTCATCCCATGTCCCCTCATAGCAGAGCCTGCTTTCATTCGAAAGAGTCTCTCCTCCTGTGCATTTATGCCATGGAGGTATTTAAACGTCTCAATCATATCATATGATAGAGACCTTTAAATATCTCTGTGGAATAAATGCACAGGAGGGTCTCTTTCAATTGAAGGCAAGCTTTGCTACTAGGGGACCTAGGATTAGGGCGAAAGGGGATAGATTCAGGAGTAATATGCGGAAATATTTCTTGACACAAAGTGGTAGATGCGTAGAATAGTCTCCTAGAGGAGATGATGTACACAAGGACAGTACCTGAATTCAAAAAAACATGGGACAAACACAGAGGATCTCTAAAGGAAAAAGGGGACTATTGCAGTTGATATGGAAGGGCAGACTAGATAGGCCATATGGTCTTTTTCTGCCATCATGTTTCTATGTCATATATTTGGACTAAAAACCCAAGGGAGCAGTACAGTATAGAGGAGGTACTTCAATGCACAAAAGAAAAGTGGTTCCTGGGGTATTGTATGAGATGATCTTAAAGTGGCCAGGTGGGTGGAAAAAGCAATGGTGAAAGCATGAAGAATGCTTTGGTGCATAGGGAGGAATGATCAGCAGGAAAAAGGCGGTAATAGTTCCTTTCCATAAGTCTCTAGAGAGACCTCATTTGGAGTACTACATTATGTACAATTCTGAAGACTGCACCTTCAAAATGTAATAAACAGAATGGAGTAGTCCAGAGTGAGGCTACTAAAATGATCAGTGGCCTTCATCTTAAGGCATATGGAGATAGACTTAAAGATCTTAAAATTCATGCTTTGGAAGAAAGGCTTGAGAGGGGATATATAATAGAGATATTTGAATATCTCCTTGGATGTGACAGTTGGTATGAGGTCTCTGCTGACGGTTCTGAGAATGGCAGCACCATGTATTAATATGTTAGAACTACGTGCAATCTGTCCTTTCCCAAACACCATCTCACTGCCCACCCTTCACCTGTAGTCAGTTATCTCACATGTACATAACTGTCTTGTTGATATCTTTTGTCTCTCCCAACATCTTTGCTATACAATGGAATGGACATACTGCTGCTTGGATCATGTCTCCCGCCACCTGCTCTGACCATATTTCCCCACTGCTCAATGATCTCCACTGCCTGCCCATCAAATGTCGTATCCATTGCAGGATGATCACTCTGGTTTAGAGGTCCATTAACGTGCAACCCCACAATATCTGTTTGTCATCTGCTTCATGACCCCTCCAGTAGTCTCTGCTCCAGTCACATCAGTCATCTGCACCCTCTGCCAGCCTCACATGCATGCCTTGAGTCAAGGCCCCCTGCTGCCATCTTCTTCATGGGTACCCCCCTCTGGAACTCGCTCCCCACAGTTCTCTGTATGGAACCTTCCTTTCAAATTCTGAAGATTCATCCTTAATACCCATTTCTATACAGCCATCTGTGATTTATCCCTCCCCATCACCTGAACTTTCCCTGTCCTCTCTGATCTGCCCCTTGGTCCCTGGTATGTCTATAACTCTTTGAAGTGAGGATTTTCTATCCTACCTGATTAATGTTGTTTCCTTCATTTGCAAATCTGCCCCAATTGTGAACCATGTAAACTGCACTGCCCCCTCCCCTGACCCTGTTGATGTTAGTATGGGGGTGTGGCAATGCACGCTAGGGTTTGAGGGCCTGCATAGGGGTGGCAGCATAGCTGCAGGTCCTGTCTTGGGTTGAAGAAATTCCTGGCCTGGCTCTGCATGGAAATTCCCCAGTCCTTGTGAGCTAGGTTGTAAACATAGGCATTTTGAAAATGGTGGTACATCATCTGTGTGATGGTCATATTGTAGACATATGTATAAAGGGTTCTTGTGCATGTGTACTTACTGTCCTTGGATAGTCACTGCTTGCATTGAAGTGCTCCTACACACGCTGCCATGAGTGCTGCAGCCTCCTCATGTCATGGCGCACACCGGATGTTGGGAAGAGCTTCTTCTGCTTATGGCAGAACAGGCTGGCCTACAGGTGCAGGTCCCCATCGCAGAAGCGTAGCTTCCTGGATCAGGCTGCCATTCTGTCCTCATGCAGTATACAGCTGCCTCGCTGATGTCAGACATTATGCATGTTGGTAAAAAGCATCAATTCACCACAAAACATGTAACATCACAACAGAACGCATTATGCAGCCATAAAGCTTGTTGCTGTGATGTAAAGCGGTTGTAACTAGCACAAAACTGATGGAAGTATTCCCTGGGCGAGAGTGAACAGCCAGTACAGAGTGTGTGACCAGCAAAGTTTATGTAGCCCGGGAAGGCAGATGTCAACTCACAAATGCAATTTGAACATCTTACAAATATATTAGGGCATGCATAACCTCCCTCTTGACACAACATATATGTGTCACTGATGTCTATGTTTAACAACTGTCTCCTCATGCTGGCCATAGGCATGAATTGGAATTGGGATGACACCACTGCATGCAGGCACATAGCTCTATGTGTTTAGCATTGCACTGCCTGCCAAAAGGAGTGGAACAGGTCTCCACCTATAATGGCCCACATGCCGGAATGGTTCATACCAGACTGCTACTGCTGCAGCCAATAGCTGATTGAGCTGTTGTGAAAATATGATAACTGGCAACAAACATTGCATGAATGCTGTGAACTACTACTAGCATGTGGAACAATCACTTTACATACATTTACAAGATCAACATGGCCTGTTCAAGATCAACATCCTCCCTTTCTGGATATATGAACACACACTACCACCCAAATCACCCACATGATGGGTTTCTGCCAACACATCACACTCCCCAGCCAATCATCTAGGTGCCCCCTGCAAAGGCAGCAAGCACATAGGCCTCGTATCAATTTTCATATGCAGTCCAGGGTAGACAGGCAGCTACTAGTATACAGTTGTGTCATAGTTTGAACACACAGCCCATGGTACATCCCACAGCTGCCAGACATGAGCAGCTACAGGGGGACCTAAGCAAACCTTTAATTCTGGAGAACAGAAGTGGCCTAATGAAGATGGAGGGATCATGCCTCTCCAGGCCATTCTCCATCTTAGACAGAGACAGCATGGAAATCACATAGAACAGAACTCAGTGGATACCTATTCATGACATGCGTAAATGAAGATCATGCTTGCTGTGTCATCATTTCATGGAGAAATGTGTGCAAGCAAGATATAATAGTGCAAATATATTGTTCATGTCCCTCACCTATGCCTGCAACCCCCAGGTCACAGACATCATGATGTGAATGATCATTGGGAGTAATAGGCAGGACGTCCCACACCTTGTCTGTACAAACAGTTGCTGTCTAGACATCACTGAAGAACATGTCACTTAAGACAAGTGAGCAGCCATCAGAAAATGGGATCCCGCTACTGGCTCAGACCTGTTGACTGTCTGAGCCGCCCCTCCCTATACCAAGCTGCGACCAGTAGGCATTGTCCCATAGTACCCTCTCCAACGCTTCCTGCCAATCGTTCAACAGTAAGTCCACCCCTACTGGCGATAGGTGAACCCCATCGCTCCCATACAATCCGGCACAAGCCACCTCCACCCATGCATGCTGCACCTGATACCCCCCATCTCACACACCCACTGCCAAATCTGCCAATTAATTTCCATCAGACCCCTAGACCACCACTGCTGTCCCCAGCACGCCGGTCTGGGTATAATGTCAGACCAGATCAGCACCACCCCCGCAAACCACCGCAGCACCACAGTAAGATCCTTCTTTGCCACATTAATCAGCTGCTTGCATGTCCATGAAGTTAACTCATTGCCACCAAGATGCAACAGCGAAATCTCCAGCTGTTTCCGTAGGCGACGATGGTGTCGAAGCAAGGGCAACAGCTGCATCCACCGCAGACCCCATTCGCCCAACCATGATACAGACACCACCTCGGATCGAAGCCAAGGTTCAGCCCGACTGGCCGCTCTGCTGCTCGCTGACCGGCCCAGAACACGAAGGAGTGCCCCATAATCCAACAATCCCACACACCAAGTCCCCCATCTGTAAAAGAAATTAACATTTAGAATCATCCCCCCCCATTTCCCCCCCCCCCCCGTCATAAACTGACATATCCTTTAAATGCCTTGGACTGCCACCTGACAATACTTTGTATCTGCTCCCCAGACAGACCCACCTCTGCCACACTGGTCGCTGCCCCAATGCGAAAAGAGTGCGCCGAAAATTGAGTAGGGTCCTCACCCACTCGAAGCAATACCCTACGCAACACAGCTGACACCTGATACCATGTCAGCAACTGTACATCACTATGCACCACCGTATGCACACGCAAGTACTCCAGCATTGCAGCTACCGGGCAGGTAAGCCCCCCAATCCCTTTCAAGACTACCCAGAGACCCCTTCCACTCTGATCCATTTTGGATTTCGCCAGGAGTACCCGTAATTGCCCGCCACCACACTGCACATGCTGGCGTTGCAAGCTACTCCCTACTCCCGATTTCACAGAGTTTGCCACCAATTCCCCTACCCGTAACGCACCAAAGAAAGCCAAACTAAACATTCCATGGAAAAGAATGGCTTCGTATCGTGACTCCGTGACCTTGGGTAACTCCCTACATAGGCTCTGGAGTAACTCGTGCATAATTGGCCACCGCCGATCCCGCGGAGTAGGCCGCAAATACTCCCACCCTCGCAACAGCCTATGGACCATGAAGCCTCCTCCCATAGACCCCCATCTGACAGCTCTCATGAAAAGGGCAAAACCGGCTAAATGACCCCGCACTGATCGTGACACCCCTTGACCCTTCGCACTGATGATATACTGCCCGAGCAATAGATCTGGCACCTCCCCCTCCTGCCAACCACACTCCCTCAAAAATGCTACCACCCGCGCACAACCTCTCTGATAAGCATCCCAGGTCTTCTCTGCCACCGAACTCCACAGCAGCTCCTTCATCTCAGCAGGCCACCGTTCCATAAGCTCCAAGGGACAGCACGCCCTTCCCGATCCACCTCTGGAGCCAACTGCCTAAACAGGTCCCGCTGCAAATGGGAAAGAGCATCGGCAATTACATTAGTATGACCTGGAATATGTCTGGCCTTCAACACAACATTCAGGTGCAAAACAGACAAGCACAACCAATCTCATCAGCGACGCCACCTGCAGACATTGCGGAGTGTAATGATTAATGACGCTCATGACTGCTTCATTATCACACCACCACACCACCTTGCGATTCCACAGCCTGTCTGGCCACAACTCCAACACCACTAGCATCGGAAACAATTCCAAAAACATTATATTCTTTGACAGACCCTCCTCTTGCCACTCTTGTGGCCACTTATCAGCACACCACGCCCCACCGAAGTAAATTCCCATCCCCACACCACCAGCCGCATCCGTGAACAGCTGTAACTCCTCTCTCGAACTCTCAGCTTCCCGTATGACCGACGTCCCATTAAAATCCTTCACAAAGACGTCCCAAACCTGCAAGTCCTCCCTCATAACCCTGGAAACTCGAATGCGGTGGTGTGGCTTCACCACCCCAGCTGTTGCCGCCCCCAAATGGCGTATAAATACTCGATGACATAAAAAAATCCCACGCTCCCAAACCGAAGTTTAACTCAAACACTATCTCCAAAAAATTCTAAACAATTCCAACAATCATTCCATAAGGCAATAAGACCTCAGGTGGAATTGTTGGAATTGTTTAGAATTTTTTGGAGATAGTGTTTGAGTTAAACTTCGGTTTGGGAGCGTGGGATTTTTTTATGTCATTTAGAATTGCTCCCATACAGCTTCATTAGTGGAATAAATACTCGACCCATCGGAATCACTCTACAAGCAAAGTTGAGCGAGCCAATCAACGCCTGCATTTCCTTCAATGTTAACTTCGAGGACGCAAAAACATTAGCCACCAGAACCCACAACTTCACTACCTTCTGCATTGGCAAGCGCGCAACCATATGGTCAGAATCTAACTCAACTCCCAAGAAGGTGATCCTTATACACGGTCCCTCCGTCTTCCCGTCTGCCAACTCGCCCGCTAAGCTCATGAAACCATCCAACAGCTCTGTACACGCTGCCGTGTGTGGCGCACCCACAAACAAGAAGTCATCTAAATAATGCATGACCTCAGACCTACCCACATGGAGCATCACCGCCCACTGCAGGAAGGTACTGAACTTTTCAAAGTAGGCGCACGACACTGGGAAACCCATTGGCATCATTTGTCAAAATAAAACCCTTCGGCAAAACGAAAACCTAACAAATGAAAGGCAGTGGGATGCACTGGCAACAGACGAAATGCCAACTCGGTTTCCTCCTTTGCCATCAATGCGCCGAGCCCAGCTTTTCTGACCAACTCCACTGCCCAGTTGAACGATGCATAGCGCACTGAACAATACTCATGTGGTATGTGATCATTCACCGAGGCCCCTACTGGAAACGACAAATTGTGAATCATCGGAACTTCCCAGGTTCTTTCTTGGGAATAATTCCCAAAGGGGATACCACAAAATTCCGGATGAGGGGCTGCGTAAATGGCCCCGCCACTCTTCCTAACTTCAATTCAACCGTCAACTCCCCCTGCGCAACCGCCAAAAAGCGCCACACCGATGGGGAATTATGCGCCGCCGCGGCCGCCAACACTCCCCGCACCGTTATGACAAAAGCAAACTGAAACCCCAACTGTAACACTTCCCTATCCCTTTGCTTCGGGTATTGCCGAAGCCACTCCTTTAAAACCTCAACCCGTATTGGCATCAAGGCCACATCGAACTCCTCTCTGCTACTTAATGGCCTGCAAAGGGGGCAACACAGTACCTCTCTTAAGGCATTTGGCCATGGAATGTCCTCCGCCACAGGCCAAGCAAACGTGCTGGAACTTGCAATCCGGGAAGGGACAGGAGGACTTATTGAAATGCCAGCAGATGTCCCCTCCACTGCCTGCCACCGATCTACCAGGCACAACGACTCCCCCGCCACGAAAGGAATGACTCGCCCCCGCGGTGGATGCTGCCCCTCCTTTCCCCAAGCCCCCTCCTGCTATCGCCCTAACCGACATTTGGGTGAGCCATAAGTTGATATCCTGCATGCCCCAGGTTAATGACTTGTTCTCCTCCATTTTATCCCTAAATCTTTCATCATAATTAAGCCACGACCAACCTTCATGGGTCTGTGAGGCTTCCAATATCGAATCCGCATATGCCAACAACATCCCATTCTGCCCCGGATAATATCGCCCCCACACACTAGCCAGCCGCAAAAATGCCCACACCCAGTTCACGACCATCCGAGACACCTTTCTAATCTGTCCCACTTTCTCGTCCTCCTTGCGCTTTTTCCTGCTTTCTCCGGACCGCTTCCGCCCTTCCAGCAAGCAGAAAATGTCAATGTATTTCCGCTTGCGAATTCTTCGTCTCAGCTTCCTCGGAACTCCTTCCCACAACTCAAACAAAGTCACCAAATTTGGAGTCCCCCCCCAACGCACTACTCACCATTGCTGCTGCCTCTCGTGCTTCCAGCCCCCTGCCCTCGCCTCCCGACGATGGCCCAGACGAACCTGAAGACGATGAGGATGACGATTCTGAACTTCGCTGCCACCGGCATGCATGCTTTCTCTTCAGACTCGCTTTTCCCGACTGTCCAATCCGCACGCCGCTCCCCTCGCCCCCTGTATCCTTGTCAATTTGAGACTCACCCATCGTGGCCACGGACCCCGACTCCATCGCCAATGGTCGCTGCACCCCTTGCGCTGAATCCTCGCCCGGCCACTCCTCACTTACACCACATGCCTCCGCTACTGCTACCAGGCCTCTGCGCTGGTCCCAGCAACACCATGAAAGGCACCTGCGGAGAAATAAAAGGAAAAGCAGGGGGGGAAATACCCGCAGACCACGTTGGTTGCCACACCCCCGTCCACTCAGCTCGCGATGGGCCTTGACCCCCCCATCCACTGATGCCAGGCGTACTGATGCCCCACCACACCATAGTCCATTGACCCCCCCGACCCGCTCCCCGAGGCCCAAGCACCTCCAGCCCCCCACCTGGCTACCCCTTGACCATAAACGCCCCATGGACCCTCTCTCTCTACCATCCCTGGGTGGACTGGAGCCCTCGTACTCTGACGTGCATCTACTCCCCCTCCCACATGACCTCCGCACCAGCACTAAGCTCCCCCTGGGAACCCTCCTGTCCTTTTGCCATGGATGCAGGCACTGAGGCTTCACCCGCTAACTCCCTCCAGCATGCTCCCTGTTCCCCGTCCCCGAGCTCGGCAGCCTTCCCGTGACCTCCTTGCTACCAAAGGGGGCCCGGCACACACACGCACTGGCCACCGGGCCCTCCCCTCCCCCCATTGAGAGGCAGAGCACTCTGCTGGACCCAGCCGGCCCCCCGATCTCCCCTGACAACCCCCGACATCTGGAACCCCCCAACCCTGTTCCCCTCCACCCTGCAGGCCCATGGACCGCCACCCCGGCGTCCTTTCCTTCCCAGCATCCCTTATCCCTTTCTTGATAGGCAGTTGCTTTGCAGTATATTTTCCTTTTTTTTAATATATACACTGGCCCTCAGCCCCTCACCCGATTCTCCCCCCCCCCCAATAGCAGTATCAATCCTGATTTGAACACAGCAGCCCCAACTTGCCTGCTTCTCGGGTTTCGCGCCCACGTGCTCAGCCGCAGCTCGCGATGTCCCTGCTCTCCACAGGCTGCAGTAAGCCAGCAGGCCCCGCTCGCCCAACAGCACTCTCCACAGGCAGCCTGCTAACGCATTCCGTCGCTCGCGCGTTCTGCCCGCCGGACCTTCTCGCCGCCACCGCTACTGACCTGCAAACCTCTGCCACCTCCGACAAGCCTCCGAAGCCTCTGAGAAGACTCCCTACATGTGGTCAGCTACTGCTGCAGCCTGAGCACATGCAACCTGCTCCAATTGGCTCCCCCGCGTGCTCATGCAGGCGGAGCCAATCAATTCAAAGGATGTGACCAGCGTCCAGATACACGCATGCCTCCCCTCCTTCCATTGCGCCAATCAGGCACGGCAGGGTCCCGCACCGGGCCGAGCACCCAGTTACCCGCAGGCGCCGGGACCCTGCCCGTGCCTTTACTCTAATATTTACCTATTACAATGTTACATTATTACTTGTCCTACTACCATTAACCCTATTGTACCCCTCCTGTTGCATTCTACAATACCATTTATAATAAGGACAAAAACTACTGGTGCTATTTAATAAGTGTAATATATAATATTGTAAATATAACCAGGAATATTAGAATAAAATAATGCCAGCCATACTATACTGGTGACAAAAAAGCAAAAAAACAGAAAACCAAAAAAGAAAAGACCCATCTTATTTTTTGCATATGCAGTATGGCATATCTTATGTTCTTATGTTCGTATGTTATGTACTTATAGTCATCGTATACTTTTAGACAAATGTGTCTATGTATTTAGAGCCCCTAATCTTTATGGATCTAAATATCTATGAGTTAATAGCAAATTTTGCACAAGACAGCCAAGAGAGGTATTTGTACCATTTACAGTTCTCCATGTATGTTTAGTTGTTGTCTCATCATTCATTTAAAGCGGTTCACTTGATATTAAAGATTTTAATTCTATTTATTGTTTTAGTATGAATGTATTTATTATGGAATAATTCACATGTGTGTGTGTATATATGTTATTATATTAATTCCCTTCCTTCTTTTATACATTTCATTGGTCATTGTTTATGTTTTTAATGTATTTTTATGGTTATTTAAATGGGTTTTAATTATGTTTATTTTATGATTTTACTATGCCAATACCCCTGATGAAGTTGTGATGAAACAAGGCCTGTGTTGGGTCTTTGGCACCCAATTTCAATTAAAAATATATTTTTTAAGCATTCCCTTCCTGTGTGCTACGTTTTTGGACTTGGGCTCCAGACCATTCCCCTGTCATACAGATTTGCACGTTGAAAATGTAACTGAGAATTTAATGGTCACGCAGGAGAGACCTGTGAGCACATCGGCAATGTTCTAGGGTATCATCAGGAAAGCTCCCACTGCAGTGTAGACAGTGGCAGCGGGTGGGGGGTGGGTTGGCTGAGCACTGATGCAACCCAGCTGAGAGGGATATATGAAACTGATGTGCACAGGTAATGAATGATTGCTTTTAAGACAGAAGACCCATCAAGGCTGCCTCTGTGACATCAGACAACAGTTAATTTATATCCTCTTGCTTGCAGTTGAGATATGTGAGGATGATGAAATGCTCAAAGAAATCAGGGATGATAACAAAAGTTACAACACAGTAATAATATTAAGTGATTTCAATTACCCCGGTATCGACTGGGTCAGTTTCTATATGAAATAAATGGCTGTTCCCTGTAGCAGCCGGTTCATGAACTGACAAGAAGGGAAACCATTTTGTACCTAGTCCTTAGTGGAACACAGGATCTGGTGCAAGAGATAAGGGTGTGGGGGCCACTTTGCTATAGTGATCATAGCATGATTGCGTTTCATTTAATAAATGGAGGAAGGACAGCAAGGAAATCCTCAGTACTATCTTTTAACTTTCAAAAGGGAGACTATAATAAAATGAGGAAAACAGTTAAGAAAAAACTAAAAGGAGCAGTTGCAATGGTCAAAGATTTACATCAAGCATGGGTGTTGTTTAAAAATACTATCTTGGAAGCCCAGACCAGCTGTATTCCACGCTTTAAGAAAAGTGGAAGGAAATTTAAAAAAACTGTCAGCATGGTTTAAAGTTAAGATCAGAGAAGCTGTTGTTGCCAAAAAAGCATCTTTCAGCAAATGGAAAAAGGAGGCAAATGATGAAAAGTGGAAACATCATAAACAGTGGCAAGTTAAATGCAAGGTACTAATAGGGCAGGCAAAGAGAGAATTTGAGAAGAAGCTTGCTATGGAAGCAAAAACTCAGAATAAAGACTTTTTCAAGTAAATTCATAGGAAAATCCTGTGAGAGAGTCAGTTGGACCATTATATGATAGAGAGGTAAAAGGGGCACTAAGAGGAGACAAGGCCATAGCGGAGAGACTGAATGAATTCTTTGCTTCAGTTTTACTGAGGAAGATGTAGGGATATGACTCATAACTGAAATGGTAATTAAAAGAGATGTCACAGAAGAATTTAAAGAAATATCGATACACCGGGATGATGTATTACAACTATTTGATAAACTGAAGAGTAACAAATCACCTGGACTGGATGGTATAAATGCAAGGGTATTGAAAGAACTGAAATATGAGATTGCAGACCTACAATTAGTAATCTGTCAACTATCATTAAAATCATCTGTAGTTCCTGAAGATTGGAGGATGGCCAGTCTAATGCCAATTCTTAAAAAGGATTCCAGGGATGATCTGGGAAACTACAGACCGGTGAGCCTGATGTCAGTACCGGGAAAAATTGTAGAAACCATTGTAAAGAACAAAATTACTGAACATTTAGATAGGCATGGCTTAATGAGAGACAGCCAACATGGCTTTTGCTAAGGAAGGTCTTGTCTTACTAACCTGTTATGTTTTTTTGAAGATGTAAATAAACAGGTAGACAAAGACTGGGTATCCAAATGGCAGATGAAATTTAATGTGGGCAAGTGCAAAGTTATGCACCTAGGAAAGAACAACCCAAACTATGGTTACACGATGCAAGGTTCCACATTAGGAACCACCACCCAGGAAAAGGATTTAGGTGTCATCGTGGATAACATGTTGAAACCCTCTGTCCAGTGTGCAGCAACGGCCAAGAGAGCAAATAGAATGCTAGGTATCATAAGGAAAGGAATGGAGAATAGAACAAAGGATATTATAATGCCTCTGTATCGTTCCATGGTGCACCCGCACCTTGAATATTGTGTGCAATTCTGGTCGCCGTATCTTAAAAAGGATATAGCATTATTAGAAAGGGTACAGAGAAGATCCACTAAAATGGTAAAGGGGATGGAAGGATACCCCTATGAAGAGAGGCTAAAAAGGTTAGGGCTCTTTAACCTGGAAAAGAGATGGCTGAGGGGAGATATGATTGAGGTCTATAAATTAATGAATGGAGTGCAACAGGTAAACGTTGGTTGATTGTTTACGCCATCAAAATATAGAAAGACTAGGGGACATGCAATGAAGCTACAGGGTAACCTGTTTAACACTGGAATTACCGAGATTTTTTGCACACACTGAATACCGTTGGGGTCATAAATGAACCCATGACAAATTTTAATTGTTAACCATGAAAAATTTAAACTAAACAGACAAAATATTATTCCAAATTAATTATTTATTATATGAAGGTTAAATGTTTTGAAATTTAATGCTTTATCATAAAATTACACAAAGAAGTGTTGCCATGAAAGTAGTTTTTGGATGCACTTGATGAACACAGTAAAGTATTACAGTCATTTGCATGAGACACAAACAATTTCTGAATGTTCTTTGCAAACATTGCGCTTGCAGGAGGTGCAAACTATGTTGCTTTTCTTATCTTTTTCTCTGGAACAGCAGTGACACCTTGCCCTTTTCTTTGGGATCCCAACATTGCAAACAGCATCAGTGGCTTCTTCAATGCTGGAAGAAGTCTCGCTGCAATTACTCTGAAGCAGCTGTTTTCCTAATTCCAAGAGGAATAGACGACAGCTGTGCTTTGACTTGGACTGCCATTCTGGATTTAGTGACATCCAAACAATGAAGGCGTTCAAAGCACTGATGTCCAACATGTTGTAGAAGATTGTCACTGGCCAGCGTTTTGTCATTCATTTTGTGGTATACGTGCGCAACATTTGATCTGCCGTATCTACTCCACCTCTCACTTGGTTTGCAGCTTGTCGTGCTGTGAGGGCTTGTGTGCATCAGTGATGCTGAGAGCTAAACTATCGGTAGTTTAACTACTGGCAGGGTCTCCCAAGATGGACAGGTCTCAGCTGAGGTGCCAGACGAAGACAAACCACCCATCTGGGCAGCAGCAGAATGGGATAGTGTTGATGGCGGAGGATCACATTTCTGTGACAACGGCAACAACACCAAACTTAAACTGCGCAGAAGGAAGGCCCGGCAATCTACTTCTGTATCTTGCCATGAAAACCCAATGGATAGTTACAACAAAACAAATTGTGCTATGGTGCTGGAAGATGAGACTCCCAGGTCGGAAGGCACTCAACTAGCTACTGGGGAAGAGCTGAAGACTTTTCAGAGTAAAGCCAGCATTTATGATGTGGTTGGATCAAAGCCTTCAGGAAGTCTGACTGCTGATGTAGCTGCGCATGAAATGAGAGTCAGAAGCTGTAAAGATGTCTTACACATTGGAACATGGAACGTACGAAGCATGAACCAAGGGAAGTTGGAAGTGGTCAAGAATGAAATGGAACGTGTACAACTTGATCTGTTGGGTGTCAGCGAACTGAAATGGACTGGCATCGGGCACTTTGCATCAGATGATCACATGGTCTACTATGCTGGAAATGAAAGACAAAGAAGAAATGGTGTTGCATTTATAATAAAGAAGAAACTTGCAAGAACTGTAATGAAATACAATGCAGTCAGCGAACGCTTAATCTCTATTCGTCTACGAGGATTGCCTATCAACACAACTATAATTCAAGTATATGCCCCAACAACAGCTGCAGAAGAGAATGAAATTGAAGAGTTCTATGAACAAGTACAAGCTGAAATTGACAGAACATGCAAACAGGATATCCTGATAGTCATGGGTGACTGGAACGCAAAAGTTGGCAACAAAGAAGAAGGCAAAGTAGTTGGAAAATATGGACTTGGCAACAGAAATGAAGCTGGAGAAAGATTGATAGAATTCTGCAAGACCAATGATCTATTCATCTCAAACACCTTCTTTCAGCAACACAAGCGACGACTGTACACATGGACTTCACCCAATGGATTGTATAAAAATCAAATTGACTACATCTGTGGAAGTCAACGATGGAAAAGCTCTGTAACATCAACAAAGACAAAACCTGGAGCTGACTGTGGTACAGATCATCAACTACTAGTATGCAAACTCAAGCTAAAGTTGAAAAAGAGCAAACCACTCATGAATGCACCAAAATATGACCTTGAGAATATACCACTGGAATTTAAAGACTGCCTGCAAAATCGATTTGCTACCTTAGATACAAATGACAGAGCTCCGGAAGAGTTATGGAATGACATCAAGAAGGTTGTGCTGGAAGAAAGCGAGAAGTCTCTACAAAAGGTGAAAAAGCAAAAACGGCCAAAATGGATGACGGAAGAAACTCTGAAAATTGCCCAGAAACGCAGAGAAGCTAAAGCCAAAGGAGAAAGAAAGACAATCACAGAACTCAACAGAGATTTCCAACGTGCAGCAAGACAGGACAAGGAAAAGTACTACAATGACACTTGCAAGGAAATAGAAGCAGAAACTATTAGAGGAAGAACAAGATCGGCTTTCCTAAAGCTGCGAGAGTTAAAGAAAAAGTTCCAGCCTCGAATTGGAATGTTACAAGATGCTCAAGGTTCTATGTTGAATGATGCTGAGAAGATCAAGAAAAGGTGGAAGGAATATACAGAGTTTTTATATGATAAAGATCAAGTGGACCAACAGCCGTTTCAACCTATACCTTATGATCAGGAACCATTGGTGATGAAAGAAGAAGTTGAAGCAGCATTGAAAGCCTTATCAAAGAACAAAGCACCAGGCATTGATAGCATTCCCATAGAAGTATTGCAGCAATCTGATGCAGCTGTTACCGTACTTACAAGGCTCTGCCAAGAAATATGGAAGACAACATCATGGCCAACTGACTGGAAAAGATCTGTGTTTATACCAATACTAAAGAAAGGTGATCCAACTGACTGTGGAAATTATCGCACAATCGCTCTGATCCCACATGCCAGCAAGATTCTACTGAAGATTATTCAAAAGAGACTACAGCCATACCTAGAACAAGAACTACCTGAAGTGCAAGCAGGGTTCAGGAAAGGGCGAGGAATGAGAGACATCATTGCGGATGTGAGATGGATCCTTGAAAAGACTAAAGAATACCAAAAGGATATCTATTTGTGCTTTATCGACTATAGCAAGGCTTTTGACTGTGTAAACCATGAGAAACTCTGGGCCACATTAAGAAGCATGGGTATACCAGAACACCTGATCGTTCTCTTGCGTAATCTGTACATTGATCAAGAAGCAACAGTTCGAACGGAACAAGGAGAAACAGAATGGTTTAAAATAAGCAAAGGTGTAAGACAAGGCTGCATACTTTCCCCCTACCTGTTTAATTTATATGCAGAACAAATCATTAGAGAAGCAGGACTGTATGAAGACAACAGAGGTGTGAAGATTGGTGGAAGACTCATCAACAACCTTCGCTATGCTGATGATACCACATTACTGGCTGAAAGTGAAGATGATCTGAAACATTTGCTTCTCACAATCAAAGAACATAGTCTCAAAATGGGCCTGCACCTTAATGTAAAGAAGACAAAGATCATGACAACTGGCATAATCAACAGGTTCATCGTTGAAGGAGAAGAAATTGAAATCGTGAACAACTTTAACCTACTTGGATCAACTATCAATAAAGAAGCAACAAGCAGTCAAGAAATCAGACGACGCATTGCTCTTGGCAGAATGGCTATGAAAGACCTAGATAAGATTCTCAAGAGCAGAGATGTCTCTCTCCATACAAAGATTCGACTTGTTCAAGCCATGGTATTTTCAATAACATCATATGGATGTGAAAGCTGGACAGTGAAAAAGACAGACAGGAAGAAAATTGATGCCTTTGAATTATGGTGCTGGCGGCGAATACTGTGTATACCATGGACTGCCCGAAGAACAAACCAGTCGGTACTAGAAGAGATCAAACCTAAGCTTTCTTTAGAAGCTCAGATGACAAGACTTCGACTTTCATACTTCGGACACATCATGCGAAGTGAGAGATCATTAGAGAAAGACATCATGCTTGGCAAGATAGAAGGTCAACGCAAAAGAGGAAGGCCAGCAATGAGATGGATTGCTACAATAACAGCAGCTACGGGTACCAGTCTGTCAACAATGAGCCGCCTGACTGAAGACCGAACACAATTTAGGATAGCTATCCAGAGGGTCACCATGAGTCGACTCCGACTCGACGGCACTTAACAACAACAACAACATCTACTCCACCTTCACTAGAATTATAGTCCAAGATCATGCGTGTTTTTTTGTCTGGACGTGTGTTATCTACTTCTTCTTGATCATGCAAACTGCTCAGAAGAACAACCACTTTTCCTTTCTTTGGGCAATAGGAAACCAGAGTGGCGTCATCGCGAAAGGCAAACAGTGAAGTGAATACATCTCGGCCCTTTGCTGTTACAAATTCTGGAGGTAATTATTTTCTGTTCTTTCGATTTGTCCCCAAAAGTGTCATTTGTTTTTCTAGCAATTTCTGTGACAGGGATAAACTGCAGAAGAAATTGTCAACAGTAACATTTCTGCCAGATCACGTCAATCTTTCAGTGAGTTGCAGCACAACCCTTTCACCCTGACTCTGTTCCCTGTTTTGTCCGAGTTCCCTTCCTGTATATACTTGAAGACACAGAACATATGACATTGCACTGTCACACAACATCCATAGCTTTATGCCATATATCCCAGGTTTGCTGGGAATATATTGTCTGAACGGAACATGGCCACAAAATGTAAACAGTTGCTCATCCACGGTAACATTTTCACCAGGAACAAAGGCGTCACTTAGAGTTGCTTCCCAGGTATCAAAAACGTGCCTGATTGGAGCACGCTTATCCATGCCTCGTTGTTCACGTCTGTTGGTTGCATCATCAAATCTGAGAGCACAAGAAATTTGCTGAAAACTGTTACGGGCCATATTTTTGCTGAAAACAGAACGACCATCTTCAAGGTTCCACAACTGAACTATGGATTCATTTCATGACTTGTACACGCCTGAGAGGATCAGAAGTCCAAGAAAACATTGAAATTCTCAGTCTGTCAAATCTTTCCAGGTGTCGTCCTAAATGTGTCTTCCTTGTTTTCTCGTCCACATCATTTCATTCAATACGTTCTTCCTCATAAACAAATGGAATGCTGCGAAAGGGCCATCAACATTTCATACAGCATACATTGTAGGACCTTGTTGTACGGGCATGACATTAGCTCTGGCATATCTTCCAGCAGCTTGCTTTATAGGTTTCCTGTTCCATGATGTGGCATCCTTAGATACATAGGTTTCAATGGCAACATTTGTGCTTATAGTTGATGACCTCTTAGCTCCTCTACGACCACAACTAAGATTTCTCACAGATGATACTGACACCAAGGACTCCTGCCTTCTTCCCCGTCCAGCATAGCCTTGACCTTTGCCTCGACCTGTAAATTGACTCTTTGCTGCAGGTGATGTTACCGGCTGAACATCAGTCTCACATTCACTTGGCGACCAACTGCTGTCGCCATCTGAATCATGACTGTCATCATGAGATTTATCACTCAAACTTGGCTGATATGCTTCTGCGCTTGCTGAATATGCTGCATCATCAGACGACTCAGAGCCGTCACTGTCAGCATCTCGTTGCAATATTTCTCTTACTTGGAGCAGCTGAATACTTTCGTTTTGACATCATAAACAATAACCTAAAATAAATAAATAAAGATAAAGTTGAATAAAACGCAAAGCAGTTTTACTATAGGTGTACAATAATCATGATGAACGAGCTGAAAGCCTTTAGATTTCATCGGAAATAATGAGAGAACGTATTATATCAATTACAGAAAATGTGTAATTTTCATAAAATAAGAGTACAAAAAATAAATGATACATAATTAATGATAAATACCTTTGTCAGATCAAAAAATTCACAAAACTTCAAATTGTATCACGATCCAAACCGGATGTAAGCAACTGGGGTCAAAAATGACCCCACTGGTACTCTGTGCTGCAATTCATCACTAGCGTCACCTAGCAGATGAAAATTATTCCTCTCATGGTGCAATATAAAGAAAATATTGACATGTGAAAAGTCATAAAAAGATTGCATTCTTGAACAACTAGTTTCCGAGATACGCGTTGTGAAACTTGCAATGGGGTCACTTTTGACTCCATCGGTACCCCCAGGGTTAAGACTAGTAAGTGAAAATATTATTTCACTCAACATGTAATCAAACTCTAGAATTTGCTACCAGAGGATGTAGTAAAAGCTGTTAGTGTAGCTGGGTTTAAAAAAAGTTTGGACAAGTTCTTGAAGGATAGTTCCATAAACCATTATTAATGTGGACCCGTAATATCTGTTGTTTGCCCCAATATAAGCACTGCGGAACCTGTGTCTTTTTCGGAAACTGCTAAGTACTTGTGACCTAGATTGGCCATTGTTGGAAACAGGATACTGGGCTTGATGGACCTTGGTCTGACCCAATATGGCATATCTTATGTTCTTATCATTGTCCTGGTGCCTTAGCTTCAGCTATGGTTTAGGCATTTGATATACCACCCCTTACTATGCGCATCAGAGTAGTTTACATATATATATGACTTCTGCTCAGGACAGGATCTGTTTTTCACATTGTGGGGCATCAGAACATACACATGGGCTTTGTGTGCTTCCATGTTTCTCTCTGTCATCATGCATCTAGGCCTTGGTTGCAGTCACTTTCACACTGCAGTGTACTAGGTTATATCAGAATGGTGAATAACAAAGTGTTCCCAATGGGTATGTGAGAACTGTAGCAGGGACTAACGGATGCTCTCATCTACCTCTTGCTTATTTTCTGTGGGGGTGGGGGGGGGAGTACATCCGTGAGATGTGCATTTGTAAAACTGTCCCTTGCCAAAATGAGTGAATGTGCAATGTGAAGGTTTGTAAGCCACCTAAATTAGGTAGGGGCGTATGATGTGCAGGGACGCTGTGGATACCCCTCATGTGATCTGGACACTGTGTAGCCTACACAGTTGCCAAGTAACACACTAGCAGGAGTCACAGTATTCTAAATAATGTAGTAAGCTGCTTGCAGTCCATGATCTGTGACTGTTCTCCTCAGTGCTGTCTGTGCATTAACGTGTCTGAAACACATGTTCAGGACATGTATCAGACCTCCCCTGGGGTATGCATGACACTTCAATCCAGTCAGTGATGGGTGGGTGTGTCCTACAGCCATGTAGGCTACAATGGGGTATGTTCAGCACTGACCCCTCTAAATACCATGTCCTGGCTTAGAGTCCTCCACCGGTATACCTTCAAGTGGGATGTGACCAACCATCACAGCAGTTAGGATTTTTCCACATAGGGTGGTACCTTGACCCCTGCCTATATGCAGCAATCTGTACACTACATGTGTATCAGCTCCTTGCCCCTGCAGAAATGGTGCTGGTAGGGTGTAGCAGTGCACAACTTCCCTGGTAGTATCATTGGTTCATGGTCTCCCACACAATATACACACCTATATTCATGAGGCTGCAATGCAGATCTCTTATTCACTGCTACCTCTGTTTGTGTTGCTCTTCACCGAGTGTTGTAAATATGCCCCTGCCTGCTTGCTAATCTACCTGTTTGTGCAGTTAGTATAGCTCTTCCCCCATCCTCCATTGAAGCATTGTCTAACCCTCCTCATCTCCCCTCCCCACATGTGTTTCTGCCATTTGCCAGTTCTGGAAAGTGCAACTCGATTACTAGCTCTGCTTCCAGCTCCAGGGCCACACTTTTACTGTGAGTCCTCTCTGTCTATCTTGATATGTACATATTTATTTAGTTAGTTATTTTATCATTGTTAGTGCACTTTTTTATCTTCTCTGCATTTTTGTATTGTAATCTGGTTCACCTGTCTTATTTCTAGTTGTCTATTTCTGGTGTCTCCTTTTTACTTCCTAATTGGCTCTCCCTCTCACCCCACAGTCCACCCACCCCCTGGCTAACAGTCTCTCATAGCTGTCTTGGGTTCATCACCACTATTACTCACAGATGCACCCCAATTCCCTGAGGTCTTTCTCCTTTCTTTCCTTCATAATTTTTGTCTGATGTCTGCTCTCCTCTTGGTTTCCTTTATTATGGCTCCACATCGTGCTCTCTTCCTATTGTCGGCACTACCTAATCTTCTTCTCTCTTACCAACAGTCTTAAGCCCCTCCTCCTTAGCATCCCCTCTCCACCATCTTTACTTCTCCCACTATCTTCTCATCTACTCTGTCATCAGCTCTTGATCTTCACCATTTTCTCCCTCTCATTCAGACATCTCCTCTCTCTCTCTCTCTCTCTCTCTCTGCAACAACCTTACCCTCGCTACCACTGTACTGTCTCTTCTTTGCCCTCTTTGCCTTCTGTCATTTGGAGATATCAATCCCAACCCTGGCCCCCTCCGACTTCGGTCACACTTCCAGGTCAGATCCACATACAACTTCTCAAATCTTATTCGTATACCTCTACTTTCCCCTCCTCTCTCCCTCTTTCTTGCATCTTGTGGAATGCACACTCCATCTCAAATAAGCTTACCTTCATTCATGAACTCTTTAACTCTAATACCATCCATTGTCTTGCTCTCAGTAAGGCCTGGCTCCTTCCTGAGGACTCAGCTTCATTTGTTGCCCCATGCCATGGTGGCTACCAGTTCTGCCACATACCTCATCCTACTGGCCATGGTGGTGGTGGGTTTTTACTCGCTCATTTCTGCCAATTGCAAACCCTCCTTCTGCCTCAGCCTGACTCCTTTCCTTCCTTCAAAGTCCACTCCATCTGCCTTTTAACTCCACTACCTCTCCAGAAAGTTGTGGTTTATCGACCCCCTGATAAGTCCATTTCTATTTCTCTCACTGGCTTTGACACGTGGCTTTCCTTCTTTCTGGATTCATCTTTTCCCTTCCTTATTCCCAGGGATTTTAACATTCATGTTGATAACTCCTCTGACCCCTTTGCTTCTAAGACCCTTTCCCTCACCTCCTCATTTAACCCCAGCTTTGCTCTACTGCCCCACTCACCAGCACAGCCACTGCCTCGATCTTGTCTTCTTCTCTGATTGATTACCCTCAAACTTCTGTATCTCAACTCTTCCCTCATCTGACCATCACCTTCTGAACTTCACTCTTCATGAACCCCTACCTCAATCTCAGCCAGCCTCCTCCAACCTCTTTAGAAACTTTCATGCTATCGACCTATCAACTCTCTCCACTTCACTGTCACTTCACTTCTCTCCTTCACTATCTCATCTGAGTCTGCTGATGAGGCATTAGCTTCTTATAACACTGCACTCTCATTTGTTCTGGATGCTCTTGCTCCACCCATGCCATGTACTGTGTAACATACTATAACCCATCTCTGGCTATCTTCAATTACCCGCTATCTATGTTCCTGTGCCTGTGCTGCTGAGCACACTTGGCTCACATCCCGCACTCTTGCGGACTTTCTACACTACATAATCATGCTTGCCTCTGTCCAGCCAGCCATAGCACTAACCAAGCAGGACTATTATGTCCATCTGACTAATTCTCTTGCCTCTGATGCTCACTGTCCGTTACAACTCTCAATTCTCTTCTCAAAGTGCCTCCATCTCCAACCCCTCCTTTCCTCTCTGCCCAAATACCAATGTGTAGTGTCTGTGTGAGGTGCCTGGATCCTTTGTTTGGACAGTGATGTCTATGCAAATGGCACCTGACAACTATCCATTGGACCAATGTCAGCAGAGAAAGGCCATATATGGGCCCTACTATCTAGTACCCAGTTGCTTATCTGTGAATCACACTTGTCATGCCAAATCTCTGCTGTGTATCGTGATGTATATTGTGTGGCCTTTAGAATGACATACCACATATCCCATTGGGTTTGCTCAGGGCTGTACTCATAGCTATTTTGTAGGTCTGCACAAGGTCTGGCGATACAGAGGTGCATTGCTACTCCCCTCATATCAACATTCCTATTCTTTCATATCAATCCAAGCAAGATCAGGGAATGAATGTGGACATGATGCAGACATGTCTCCTCCAAAACACTGCTAGGTACAATAAAACACATACAACGTGAGCCTTCTGTGCTAGTACTTTGAGGGGGAGGGCTCATTCAATCATGATATGCAGCACATACATACAGACACATTGACCCACCAGGAAAGAGTGTTGACTTGGATCACATCTGACCCCATGTGTGACACATCTGTGGGCATTCAGTAGGAAGCAAATCCCATCTGTACAATGCCGCACAGATCACACTATGGGGCTGAGGCCATCCCATGACTCCACATAGGCAAATCTACTGGGAGTTGTTTCCCAGAAGCTGGGTCACTATACAGCATGCAGCTGTGTGCACAAACCTTGTATTGACATGTCTCAAGAATCTCACTACCACCATCTCCCCTAATGTGATGTCTGTTTATGCAACAATTACACAGGTACACTAAAAAAATTTTTTTTTAAACTGCCTCTAATGTTTCGATTGATTTTTACGTTTTTTGGTGTGCTGAATCCAAATCTGGTAACCAATTTGCTCCATCACGTACAGAATGTTTGCTACATTGGGTTAGCAGTTTGAGGTGAACATTTCAGATTGAGTGCGATCGAGATAAAAGTTTCTTGGATGAATTCTTTATACTAATTGTTTAGTAGTTATTCAAATAAGAATAAAGAAAATTGTAACAAGGCAGCACATAAGAATAGAGTAATGTCAACAAAACACACTGTGATGGTAGCAAAATTGTCTGCACTTAAAACAGCCACATACATGTGCACAAACATTGAGCATATAAGAGCGAGGTTAGACACAAAGCAAAGCAAAGAAATGTGCAAAAAATGTTGTACAGGTATGTATGTAAGAATAGAAAACGCAAACCACACCATTGCAATACATGAAGACAAACACCCGATGGTGTGAAAATAAAATTCTAATAAATGAGATCCAACACTGTGGTAATAACTAGCAAATTTTTATTTCAAAGTTTAGTAAAAACACGATATTTGTCAACACAGTTTAGATTTTAAAGTCATTCTTGGGTCAATCAATCTCCTGGTGGGCCCGTTTCTTCTTCCCCCGAATGCTTCTCTTGGTGCGCTGCTTGGCGTATTTTTCATCTGGGGTTTCCCGGAGCAGCAACCAGCAGAAATCAGCCATCATAGTGGTGTTCCATCTTCCTTGGTACCTTCTCTCTGTGTCCTTGATGTCCTGGTGAAACCTTTCACCTTGTTCTTCACTGTACGCCCCCAAGTTTTCGGGAAAGTAGTTCACATGGGAGTGCAAGAAATGGACTTTCAGGCTCATGTTACAGCCTTGTTCTTTGAAGGCATTGAGCATTCTGGCAACAATATCCTTATAGTTCTCATCCCGCCTGTTCCCCAAGAATTTGAGAACAACATCCTTGAAGGAATCCCAGGCTTCTTTTTCCTTCTCAGACATCGTTTCAGCGAATGCTCCATCTGAAATGAGTTTCCTTATATCAGGGCCAACAAACACTCCTTCCTTTAGCTTTGCTTCAGAAAGTCGGGGGAACTTTGAGCAAAGGTACCGAAAGCACTCACCATCTTTTGGAAGGGACTTGATGAATTGCTTAATGAGACCCAACTTAATGTGGAGAGGTGGTAATAGAATTTTATCACGAGGTACCAAGCTCTCATGAAGAACATTTTTCTCACCGGGTCTCAAATACTCCCGAATTGGCCAGTCTTTTTTCCCCCAGTGTAGGTCGCGGGGCCCGGCTATCCCACAAGCAAAGGAAGCAGGGATATTTGGTGAAACCGGATTGCTGCCCTAATAGCATGGATAGAATTTTAAAGTCTCCACAAATCATCCACTTATCCTCATCATAATGAATCTTCTGAAGAATCAGGGCCAAATTCTCGTATTTTTCTTGGAGAATAACAGAGTGAGCAATAGGAACTGAAGCGAATGTGTTGCCATTATGAAGAAGAACACCTTTTATGCTGTCTTTTGATGAATCAATGAACAGCCGCCATTCAGCAGGATCATACTTGAGTTTAAACTTTTCCATCACTCCGTATATATCGTTGCAAAATACCAAATCTTCCTCTTTGCTGAAATACTTCAAAAATTGTGTCTCGCGGTTGCGGTACCAATAAAAAGTTGTTCCTGGTGACAATAGATTTTTCTGTTTAAGCCGAGAACCTAGCAGTTGGGCAGCATCTTTTGGGAGTCCTAAATCCCGGACTAAATCATTCAATTCAGCTTGAGAGAAAAGTTCAGGTTTCGGATCTGGTTCAGTTTCAATCTCGGAAGTACTGGACTCATCGGGAAAAGCCATCTGATGAGTCTCATCATGATCAGAACCGTCCACACAAATATGATCCAAAGATTTTGGTGGTTCAGGCACAGGTACTTCGTTGCTATGAGGCATAGGCCTAATTGCTGAGGGAAGGTTGGGGTAACTTATTACGTTCTTATTTTTTAGGTTGTATCCCTTCACAATGCAAGAGCAAAAATAGCAGTCACTGCTGTGGTCTCTTTGTTCACGCCACATCATAGGTATTCCGAAACGAAATGCTTGTTTTTACCTTTCATCCATAAGTGTAGATCTTCCTCACATGTCTTGCACACTTTGTGAGGAGCCCACGGTTTGTCTTGATCGCCTAACTTCAAACCGAAATAGGCGAAATATACTTTTTAATAAATGCAGAAATGTTCCTCTGCCGCTTTTTCACGGTATATTCCCCACAAATAAAACAAAAACTGTCCGGAGAGTTGACGCAACCTCTGGCTCTGTGAGCCATCACAAATACACAGGACTGCAAACTACAACTGTAGTGAACCACTTCGGAATAAAGCTGGATTACGACTGAGCAAACAAAAGGTAATAATGAACTTGCAAGAAACTGAAATTTGACAGGAACGTTCATGTCGCAACCACCGTGTTTGAGCGAGCGAACGAGGCGAGGCGAACAGGAAAGAACATGCGCCAGCGCGAGTACTGGATTTAGCCCCCCGCCTCCCAGTTGTCCTGTTAATGTATAAAATGAATACAAAACACTCTAAAATATCATGAGGGAGTGTTTCTAGTTAGTTAACCATTACAACCTCTATTTTGGGCCAAGAAAATAAACTGCAGTCGGCTAAAAAGAAATTATGTGAACATTCCTTATATGGGTAAGAAATCTAATTTTGCAAGAAAACGTGACGTGATGGAACATTTTGGCTATTTTTCCTGGATTCAGCACCCCAAAATCTATAGGAATCAGTTGCAAAACTGGAGGCAGTTTTTTGGTAGTGTACCTGTGTTATCTGACCTTTTGTTTCTTCTGACATCTCCCCAGTTATCAATCAAGATCTGGTGGATATGCAAGGCTGCATATCTGACATGGGATACTCAGTCAGATATGCAGCCTTGCAAGTTGGGGATACCGCTAGGTATGTATGACCTAGATTGGCCACTGTTGGAAACAGGATACTGGGCTTGATGGACCTTGGTCTGACCCAGTATGGCATATCTTATGTTCTTATGTTCTTAGAGCTGTATTTGAGGAGATGTCCACTCCATGACAGGTGCCATGAGGTGCTGACTCAATGCAACAATTAGATGGCTGCTGCAACAACCCCAACAACCACCAATAACAGTGGCAAGCTCTACTGGCAGAGCACCAAGGAGGGGACAGAGACATTCCCAAACAATGATAGACTTGTTCAGAGAGGCATGCTTTGCATGTAGGTCATTTTACGTACAGCAATATGTGCATTTCTTTCACTTGTTTATAAATATGGTTCTATTGCTACATGTGTGCATGTCTCATTCCATGGCCTTTGTTGAGGGAATTGTGACCTATGCCCAGGGCCTACACATACTCTGTACCTTATGTCTGCACATGTGATGTGTGTAAACCAGCTGTGCCCTTGGCAGCAACATGTCAGGATCTACATATCATTCCTCCTTTTATCATGGTTTAGCCATCCCATACACAGAATAGCTCCCTTATTCAATTGTCCTTGATGGATTGCATATGTCTTTGTTAGTTCAACATGGGAGGGCACCTCTTGTTAGCGTGACAGCTGCAACTGTGGTATTGTGGTGCATGAGCTAGTTAACCTGTGTGCTACAAAACACTGCCTGTGTATCCTGGTGACATAGCTGTATGTGTGTGCATGTGTGCCTTTGGTGTATGCTGCTAATGAGTTCCATGGTCACACATCTCTAACAGGCGATATTCTGCCCATTCCACCATTTCCATCTTTGCTAAGATCCTAGCACTGCTAGTCTCCCATTAAGCAAATGTGGACAACATGTGTTTTTGCATTCACAACCATCAGGAGGCTTAGGTTCAGACATCATTCAGGTCCCTTCCAACCTTTTCACTGAGGGACACACATACAATAATGTTGGAACAGCTGTCATCACACTCATGCCCACACTTGCAGTTGTTGATAGTGATTACCATTGCATCCATTCAGCACCTGTGTGCACACATAAGATATGCAACTCCCATTCCCTGCTATCTACACATGTGTATAGGAACTCCAATTCACATTATGTACAGCATGTGGATCACAGAGGGGCACATCTCTTGCCTCAGGCAGCAGATTTTATTTTTATTTACATTCTCTTATATACTGCGCTATTCTGCATCAGTGCAGTTTACATTGAACAAACTGAAATTACATTGAACAGGGCATTATAACTTGGAGATAACTATTTTACAGGGAACATGGGCTATGGAGGGTTAAGTGGCTTGCCCAAGACCACAAGGAGCACCTGTGGGACTAGAAACCCCAGTCCTTCCGGCCCAAGGTTGCTGTCCTCTTGTGGGATTTGAACCCCCAACCTTCCGGCCTGAAGTACCTTGCCCCAACCACTAGGCCACTCCTCCACTCCTCTTGAGATGCCCGTGAGGGCACCAGATTCGTTAGTTGCACAGGGTACATTTCTAGCTTGGTATAGTCCTGTTTCACAGTACTACTGTTAGGGGTCGAGCTGACAAATAAGGTTTTGTGCTGTCTTAATTACTGGGAAGATGCAATGGTAGCCATAATGGCAGTTCAAACCTCAAGAATTAATATTCATGGAGTTTCTCCATCGCAATGTCTGATGTCTGAGCATCTTACCCTTTATTTACTTTAGCTTGTATATTTAAAATGTGTTATTTGAATGTATTTTATATATATTTTCTGTGTTTGGGGTCAAACTTTTTCACAGATGCATTTTTTAAAGGTAACATATGCATTTATTTGTCTTTATAAATTTGTCTCCATGAACACTGCTGCACAAAAATATTGCGAATGGTAGAGTGAATAGTGTGGAAAAAAATCAAAATTATCTGGTGACCGCGGGGCCAGAGGCTGACAGGGTCCAAGCTGCGTTGATGCCTCCGGGGGGGGAGGGAGGGGGGTAGACCGCTGTGAATAGCGGCATTGGGAAGGCCATGGTAGTGTGTGGCATCGGAGGGCTACAGGGCATCTTTTTTTGTTTAAGTGAAGAGAGGACGCAGCCACAGTGTTTTGCAGTGCTGGGGGCCTGATCTGAGGCCTTTCATGCTGAATTGCAGCATAGGGAGGGAGCCAGAGCTCGGATTGCATCCACAGCTGAACCGCGATAAAAACTGAGAAAAACAGAGCTGTGATCAGCTAAGCTTCAGCTATTTAAAGGGGCTGCAGCATCAAAATTAAAGGTAAAAAAAAAAGTGCAAGAAGTGAGGATCTGATGATAGGGTAGGTCAGAGGGGCTTTGTAGTAATACTAGTCTGTACTAACTTTTAAATTTAAAGGGACAGTGTCTTAAAAATTTGCTGAAGTTGGGCCGAGGGCAATCTTGTATGGGAGGGGTGGTCAGAAGAGAGCCTGAGAAAGTCAACCTGGGGGTTCAATGCAAAATTGAAAGGGCCAATACCCCATTTTGGCAGAAGTACTGTAGCACAGTAAAAAAAAGCTGTAAAAATGACTTTCATGGGTCCAAGGGGACCTTATCAGGGATAATCTGTGAGGGATGAGACATAAAGAGGGTAGTAGAAGGTGAAAAAAATATTTTTATAGGGGAAAATTGCTGTAGAGTTATAACTGTGTATTAGAAGTCTATGTTGTACGGTAGAGAGTAGTGGGAGTTTGAACAGGGTACAGAGATCACTTTTGAGAAAGTATGTAATGATTTTATTATAATATAAAGTATACATTATTTCAAAATATATGTTCCTATTAAAACTGATGGGCATTGCCATGGCAACCATTTGAAACTTCCAACATCCATTTCACTTCAGGATTGGATCCCAAGCTGTGGAGAAGCTGGAGATTCGATGCCTGATGGTGTCACCAGGGAGATACCATGACAACATCATGGTTATGTCCTGGAAACAGGGGTATCATCTTGAAAATCTGGGCTTGTTTGTGTCAGAGACCACCAGGGATTCAAAGAATACAGACCTGTTTTAAAGTGGTTGAGGGGCTAGGCCTCCAAAAAGCCTGATTTAAAGGTCTGAAGAGTAAACAATAGAGCTGTTTTGTGTGTGAGAGTGGGACATATGAAGTGTGAGTGTTTAAAAAAGTGGTCTGTGTAATTTTGCCACTGAGACTGTGAACGAGAGTTGGTGAGTAAGAACACGGTAACTTTTTAAGCAGGAAACAACCCAACGTTTAACCTATGGTATTGAAGAGTTTCAAACCTGATTAAAAGTTTTGCCCTGAGGAGGAGACAGGTGAAATAAACCTGTGAAACTCCTAATTACAGTAGTGCAAGGACTAGTAAATCTGGATTTTTGAGCCCGTCCCAGAGTCTGACTACAGAGAAGCCTCAATACAATTTCTTGCCAACTGAAGTAAACTCTATTGTAATTGAGAGTGAAAAGTTTGTGTTTTGACTGAGAGAATGAGGGCTAAGTGTTGAACAAAACAGCAAAGTAGAGGTCTCAAAAGTCAGGGAAACTTAAATTTCTTTTATTTTCATTCCTAGTTAGGGACAGTTTAGCGAACAACATGCTGCTCAGCTTAGGAAAAATAAATGCAAGAGAATAAGGGAGCTACATTCTAATAGAATGGCTAAACCTAAATTCCCTTGTTAGGCCAGGAAGGGTTTTTTCCCTTTTATTTTTGTATAGTCAGGATAGTAGGTTCTACAAGGGAGCAAAATGAGTCTCTGTTGAAAGAAGGAGAGGATGGAATTCAAGGCTGCTGACCCAAGGACAAGAAGACATCAGTGCACCAACAATTGTTGCCCTGGCCAGTGGTATGGACATTTGAAATTTGAAAAAAAACCCACAAGAAACATAGGGAGGGGGAGGATACATTTTAGTTAAGTTAGAGCTAATACTTACCTTCTCCTGGAGAAGGTGTTGATTTTGATAATTTAGGAAACACCTATTGAAAGAAATTGAGCACAGAGTATCAATCCTTAGAAACATTAAGGGGTATGTTTACTAAAGAGCGTTAAGGGCACACTGGTTATCAAGCGTTAATGGCAGCAGTAAGGGTGTTATTGTGCAGTAAAGGCCAGGGCGGGGATTAGGCATTCTGGTGTTAAGGGCACTAGGCTCCGCTTATCAGGTGCTAACAGGACATGAGGCATAAAGGTGCCCAGAATGCACCTTAATGCCCAAAACTGGAAGTCCCGTTAACGCAGGATAAGAAAACCCTATGAAAGTCACATTTTAGGTGATGGATGGAAGGAAAAGTAAGAGCTGATGGACATGTCAGATCCATATGTAACCTACGTAGTAGAAAGCAAGTGGAATGAGCATGTGGGAAGCATCTGTACTATAACAGTGAGGGGTGCCCATGTAATCTGCTGTAAGGTCAGTGTGTGGCATTGGATTGGGAAGAAGTGTGCCTTGGCAGAGCCAGCATTGCCACCATGTGGGCATCAAAAGGATGACTAAGCAGGGTGGAGATGTGCAGATCATTCACAGGAGAGGTGTGAGTGATACATCCAAAGTTTAAAATGTGTCTGTGTGGGCCATGGTGTAGCAGCTGGCAGGAGAATACATGACGTTACATGATGTGCAAATGCTGATGAATGGGCTGGAGGATGGATGGCAGTAGATGAGAGTGTGGTATGGCCTTGCTGCCCCAATGTACCTGATGTGCCTGCACAAATACAGTTGTAGTGAGCGTGAAGAAATAGTAGCTGTGCCACAGGGAAGTTCCAATCCCAGTTATGAGTATGACAGCTGTCCGTTTTTTCTAACCAACATACAAACTTCCTGACATGTGTGTATTAAACAACTGGACAAGTGTCTCTCATATTGGCCATATGGAGCACGTAAGGATATGTAATGATCCTTGCAGGTGGCCATCCCAGAAGTAGGATGTACCCGAATGCACTGCATGTATGTGATGGAGCCAAAGATGTTCAGTCACAGTCCTGATGAAATATTCCAGTTATGTACAACTCATGTGTCATACATCCGCAGGGTGAACATGTCCGACCCTATGCAATGTGCTACAGCAGAGCCAATAAAGTCTTGCCATCAGATGGGCATGATTGCAATGTGCATGTTAGCAGACACAATGTGCTATCATAACACATAAAAAAGCATGAAAATGTGTGTCCCCCAGACAATGCAGATCCCAGATTGTTTCTGGCAGTATAATGGAATGAGTTTCCTACAACCACAAGATAAAAATGGTGGAGGGATTCAAGCCCTGGTTCGTCTCTTACTGAGCCAGTGCTATAACCATTAGGTTACTCATCCACATTTTTCTGCAAAGCAATGTCTAGAATCAAAGAGACTGCAGGTGTCTGACTGCAATGACTGAGACCCAGGACATGAAACAATGTGGCCGACACATTCTGAGACAGTGGTATACCACACCTAGGGCCTGTCAACAGTGGCACACATACAGTACATACTGCACTTGACACTCAGCACTGTAGCTGCATAACAGACACACAGCTGTAAAACACATGTCTTGTCCAAAGGCCAAGATATAGACAAGATATAGAACTATAAGGTGGACCATGTTTATTAGAAATAATATATTAAAATAATAATGATATAAAGACAGTGACTTCTAGCATTCATACAGATCTTCATTGCAACACTATTGTAACATAAATTAGTATTGTTGTTATCATTCCCGGAAGGGTTATTCATCTCTGTTTGCACCTTTTCAGCAGCATTTCATTCATAGTGTTTTAATTTGGCGATTTTTACAGCTACGTTCACTAGTAATCTTGCAAGGGGTATTCATTTCTATCTACACCTCCCCAGCAATATTTTATTCACAGTGTTTTAATTTGGCGATAAATATAGGCACATATAAAGAGACGCTATTGCTTAGCCCGTTACTGCAGGTGTCTATCAAACACAATTACAGTCCGTATTTTTTAAAAGTTGAAATATAGGTTTTATTTTGAATCTTTTTCCTCATACATACGATCGCTGTCAAAATATATTTTCAACATCTATTCAATTGAAGCAGTTGTATATTGAGGGGCGTTTCTGGTATGGAGTTTACAGTATTGTTTGACAAGCTACAAAACTATAAGGTGGACCATTAGACGTAACATATTAAAATAATGGTATAAAGACAGTGACTTCTAGTATTCATACATATCTTCATCGCTCACTCGCCTCTCCTTCACATTAAATGGAGATATATTTCCCTACATTATAGATATTTTTATGAGAATATTAAGCCCTGCTGTTATCCATTCTTTCCATAGCATCTCAGTACATAAGTTTTTCAGTATTCATTTTTATTTTTATTTTAATTTCATCTTTACAATTTAATGCTTAAAAAGTAACAACATTTCTCAATGGACAACTTTAGGGTACATTTTCAAACAAATCTCCTCAGTATTCGTTTCAGTAAGTTTTACACGATACACTTTTCATTGCCCAACTTTTGAACATTACTACCCCTATGATTCTTTTTTACAGAAGATTGTTATTCTTCCTTCATTACTGTGATTACTGTTACCAGCTTCTCTCAACATATCATTTTATCCAGTGAGTATAATATGTACTTTAAGTTTTAGCAGCTTTTCTTAGATTGTAATTCTGGCGTTTTAGTATAATATTAATATATATTTTTCAAATATGACCGTAATATGTATAGATATTTTATTGCTATCATGGCTTCTTGTTTGTGTCAGTTTTTAGTTATATAAACAGAACATAGGATTATTTTAAAGGTGAAACATACCACGGTACACTTTAGTGAGTAAACCCAAATGTTTTTGTATAGACACAATACACTATATTCTTGTTTAGTTACAGCTTTCCTTTGTGTTTTCACTGCCCTGTGTTGGTGTTTTTCGGTATTTATGTCTACATTTATGATTATTTACAATGTTTATGTGCCACATGTCATATTTCATTTTATATGATATGATTTTTTAAGTACTTATATGTGCATTTGTATTTCTATGATTACGTTTTTAATTATATTTTATGTTATATTTATTGCAAGCTGTATGCCTCCTGAGGAAGGCGTTTGCTGAAACGCGTTGGGGTTATTTAATTAAAGTATCCTATGACCACCGCACACTTCTTGCCTCTTGTGTTCATCTGACTGTTCCAGCAAGAGCGGTTTTGCTCTTCTTTGTGTTTGACCTTGTCCAAAGGCCAAGCCACATGTGAGATCAACATGCCCTTCCTCCCACTGTACCTCCAACCCCAAAAAACAGCTGCACACAGAGGTCCACTGCACCACAGTGTGGCACTATCCCCTGAGGCAGCACATGTGCAGAGTGTGCAGTCCCTTGTCACATGTTATACATTGCAGGAGAGGTACACCTGCACATACGCTTAACTCAAACCACATTCATGACCCCTGCGGTTCATCGCAGACCATCCTGCCCTCCTCGCGAGGCCATGCACACATCTCCCATTATCATAGAAGACAAGCAGATACTGGGCAATGCTCCAGTGATCAGAGTTGCCACTATGGTTGCAACTGGTGTACGGGTAGGGTCGGCCCATCTACTAGGTGAGCTAGGCTGCCACCTAGAGCGGCCAGCCTGAGTGGGCGGCAGCAGCACATATGGGAGCCATGCCAACCCCCCAGCTGTCGCTGATTCAGTTTGGGGGGGGGGGGAGGCAGGCAGCAGCAATATTTCCAAAAGTGGTGGAAAAAAGCCGCTGCTTTTAGAAATACTGCTCTTGCCGCTCCTTGCCTCCCCCTCCTGAGATGGAATCAGTAACATCTGGGGGGGGGGGGGGGGCGGGTGGTGGCAGGGGTGGCAACGGCAGCTGGGGGGGGGCAGAGGCTACTGTGGGGGGTGGCAAGGCTGGTGTTTCTGCCTAGGGCAGCAGAAATCCTTGGGACGGCCCTGGGCATGGGTATTGATTAGCACCTTCATTACCCATGATGCACTGCATAATCTAAGCAGATATATGCAACTGATGCTCTGATGGAGAATGCAGTAATTCATCACATCAGCACTGTAATATGCAGGGACAGTGTGTACCTCCTGTACATGACAACTGCCATATGTGCAAATGACTTGTTTCTGCAGTCACCCTGATTGTGAGGGAGGGCACACAACATCTGGTCCCCAGAGCGAGCAGGATCTGGAGTAATTTCTATTGCTGATAGTGTGCTACAGGTGTTGTCTGCAGTGTGTGATGCTAGTCACTTGGTCTGTACATTTACAGCATGCCAGAATGACCTGTATTATTTGTGTCCTGCTCCTGTTTGGCCAGGAACTCTCCTATAACATATCATGTTGGTCCCTAAGGTTGTGGTAGCTGTTGCCAAGGAACCTGAATGCTGTGAGTGTTGTCTGGGCAGGAGGGGTGGGGGTGCTGACACCAAGCAGAAGAACCTACCAACACCATAGTTATTAGCAGGTTACCAACAGTCCAAGAACAGCTGTTAGACTCACTTCCTGGAAATTGCAATAAACTAGATCAACCCCAGGTAGCCTGCATATGTTGGGTAGCACCAGCCTGTATCAGCCACTCATATACCATCTATGCCCAGTCTGCTAGTCACCTCACGCTTCATGTGCACATAGGCACCATGAACACATTGGCTTTATACAAACAGCATGGTTGACCAGTAGCCTGTCTAATAACTAGACCATCATAAAAGTAACAGCCCACATATCACTGCAGCCTGATCCTATATAGTGCATGTGGATACATAGCTGTGACATGGTCACAGCTAGGTCAGAGTGAGAGTTACCTCTCAACGTGAACAAATGTATGCACCCAGGCCATGTCCATGGCAGACCAGCGCTTGGATGGTTCAGCCATGGACCTCACCTCTGACACATGTACATCCTGTGCAAACCGCTATGTTTTAGGCAATACTCAAAATCCTCTGCTCCTCATTATGCACCCTTTTATCTTGGACTTGGGGACAGCTATTGCAATGCAAGGCACAGTGGAAAGTGGGCCAGAGACAGGCTGAGAGTGCATGCTGGCCTACAGTGGGCTACGTCTGTCACAGACACATATACAGTGTCACCCTACACAGCTCTTGGCAGTGAGCATTGCTCCTAGTGCCATGCTTGTACTCCTATATGATGCCATGTCCCTAGCCATGGCCACTAAAAACTTGGCCAGTGCAGCACATGCATTCTCCCATGGTGCAGACGCATTGGCCCTCCCCCCAAGAGTGTGTAGAAACATGGCAGGTTGAACATGGGGTTAGATATTGGAACAGTTGCTGGTGTCACATACACCACTATTCCCTGCCTCTTTGTACTCTAACAGCATCCTTGTGACTGTCACACTCGGTGCCCATGGGGAGCAAGTGAGGCTGTCATGCAGGCCATCTGATGTAACACATGTAGACACAGAGAAGGCCTGCATAGGTACTAACCATGTGAACATAGGCCTCGGCCAGCAATGCCACCTATGAGGGGCACATTCTAAACATATATGGTACTAGTCCCTTCCACCCCCACCCCCCTCACCTCCAGGCACTGCCTTCCCATATGGTAGCAGGCAATGCAGAGACCAACATGACAACCCTTGTTTCAATATGGCAGCTGGTAGTGTGCACGCACAATTCAGTGTCCCATTGTCACAATCAGGCACACAGGTGCAGTTGGACTCTCAATTGGGGTGATAGGTTATGTGCTTCTGTATGCTTTGGTGAATGATCAGTAGGCAGTGTTAAGGTGGTGTTTATTGTGTGTGTAGTTGCTTGACACATACCTGCCTGTATGTGCTTATACTGCATGGAGCAACATGTTACCTCGATTGCATGCTGCAAATGCAGCATGGGATATGAGCAATATGCATGTGGGTAAATTGCAGATTCCTGCCAATGTCACCAGCAAAGTGACTAAATTGGACATTCACAGAGGCCATCCCTCCACTTAAGCCTGGTTCCCTATAGGCTGCTCCAGGGAGGCTGACTGTTTTGGTATAGATACAGCTGTTATGGCAGTTGGCATTAATCAGGCCTCTTACCTGTGTAAATGGGTGTGTCCTGAGAACTGGAGGCTGAGTCAGAGCTGAGGGCTACAACACACACACATGTGTCCCCCCTGCTTACTCCAGTCAAACCAGCAGGTGATTTGAGAACTACACAATGACATGTTGGGTGGTAAGTGTAGGGGAATGTTGAAGGGATGAATCTAGGCAGTTCTGTAACTTGGAATGCATTATAGCATCAAAGTCACATGTTGCAACTACTTACTGTAAACTAACTTTCTGCTTGTACATGGTGTCTCACAAAGTATGTGAGGTTGCTCTATAACTGACCAACAGCATGTCGTATCCACAGCCATAAAGCTTGGGCACCACATGCATGCACACTGCGTTGATGCAGCTCATACTTCTCTTCAGACACAAACATACACACACACACACACACATGACCCCGATGTCCAAATGTGGTGCAGGTTGAATTTCTTACCTGCCCCTTAAGCCTCCTTTCAAGCTACACCATTGCCAATGCCTGCTCAATGTGCAGATGCTGTTAGCCTGCATTGCAATGCTCGGGTGCTGTCAACGCTTGATCAGTGTGCTGGTTCTATTGGCGTGCTCTGCCATCCCAGCTTGGGTGGTGCAGCTTCTCAGTGTGGAAGCTAAATATGTGGACTCATGCTGGAGGAAAAGTGAAGGTTAAACATGCTGATTTAGTTCTGGTAATGAAGGATAAAGTTAACATACCAGGTTATACCATTCCTAATTTACAAAATAGTCTTGAACCCATTACCCTTCTCCCATATATACACTAGCCATATGTTTGGAGCCACAGTGCAGCTGTGTGGGTTCATCAATCCATGGGTATATATGTGATCATTGTCAGGACGCATGAGGGCATGAGTTAGGGCATGTCTATGTCTGCTTACATCTCTGCAGGCTCTGTGCCATATATGTCTGACAAGGTATGTTCGGCAGGTGTGGGAGATAGACATCCTGTAATGTCTGTATGTTGCACTGCCTTGCTATGCTTCTGGTTCAACTTGTGGTAGGCTATGGCCTAGGAATATGGTAGGCTATGGCCTAGTATGGTTTACTATTGTGAAAGGCCTATAAGTGAGGCCTGAGTCCCAACCCCCACTTGTGAATACTGTAGCTATAAGAATCGAAACTTAACTCAGTTTAACTGAACATAGCTAAGCAGAAACGAAACTTGGAAAATAGAAGAAAAACAAGTTTAATTGGTACTGATAAGGTATGCTATGCTTCTATGGAATTAATTAACTCTGCAGAGAGCAAGGTCACAGTGCCTCTGCTTCCCATATGTTTTAACAAGCTCAGCGACCTTGGAGGAGAGAAGTAACAAGTTGGAGACACTGACCATTGTAATTGGGACTAGAAGGGGGGCAACCAGGTGCTGGGCCCAGACCAGAGTCCCGATTGGGTAGCCATATCAGTACCGGGACCAATAGATGGGTGAGAGGGGTACTGGGACCAATGAAAAGTTTGCCTATGCTTAGAATGGACAAGAAAGCTATAAAAGTTGTTGTTTTACTAGAAGCCATTGCTCAGCCATTTTGAAATTGCTTATTGCTTGAGCCATGTGCACATTAAACTGGCTTGGATCCTTGAAAAGACTCCTGGATTTATTTATTGCATGCTTATCTGCTGCTACATTCTTGGTGCGTTGGCCGGGAAGTGCGAGTGGTGGATAGTGTTCAAGTGAATAAATCCACGTAATTCGCCTTGAGGTTTGGTCCAGTTGGAACCATGCCAATCCGACGCAGGGGAATTTCCCTGGGCCCACCGATCCTCTTGTATCGGAGGGAGTTCTGCCTGGCCTCGGCAGGCACTGAGTCCAGCTGGCCAACACTTCCGACCCGGGGGAGTCCAGGATCCAACTCAGAAGCTTGGGAACCAGATCTGGTAAGTATAGTTTTGAAAACCTGTCTAGACAGATGAGTTAGAACTGCAGTTTGAAAACTTTGGTAAGACTTAAGTCTTTGTTTGAAAATCCTTGCATGAGTATTCGCTAGGTACAGCTGTTATAGAGAATCATGATTCAGCCTGGTCAGAGCAGACAGGACTGGGTTTTTGGTATGTCTAGACAGAAATAGAAAGAGCAGTACTGCCAGTGGAACTTGGAATTTGTAATCTCGAGATATTGGGAATTGGTAAGAGAGCTCTCAAGGAAGGGCCGAGTAACCCCGCATGGGAATTCGCCGGGTGAAACCCTCATCCTTTTTGTAATTGGGAAAAAGACTAGTCAGAATAGATAGAAAGGAATGCATTCTAAGATACGTTGCTAGCATGATTGTGAAGCGTTTGTGTATTGTCTGCCTGTATGTTTTTTGTTCTCTGTTGAAACCACGAGTTTCCCTTCTGTTATAAATGTGAGAGTATTCTGTTGAGTAATTTGTGACAGTTCACTGATTAAGAAATTGTATTAGTAAAGCAGAAAGAAGACGCAAACATCTAGAGTTATTTTAAAAATCCAAAAGCTGGTCTGACCCAGTTTGCCTTCCTACGGCACAGTGTGAAAAATTGACAGGGGGCGTGTCTGAAGGAAAGAATGTGCAGTGTCTTTCTAACTCTGTTCAGGTTTAAATCTCAATGCTGTTAGTTTAATAATAATGTTCCTTCTGCTGTGGTTATGTAATATATATCATTTGTATATCATTTAATAAGAATGTTTAGTCAGGATTGTGGGTCCCGATAGTTTTGGGGCTTAGCCTGGAATGCCGGCATGTCTCTGTCTCTGTGTGTGTGTGTGTGTGTGTGTGTGTGTGAACAGCTAAGCTGTTTCCAACGAGCCACACAGCAAGAGGACAGAAAAAAAAAAAAAAAGAAAAAAAAAAATGAAACCGCAGTTCCCGATTGAAAAGTTTCTTGCTTGTTTAAAATAAAGGATTCATTCAAAATGTGATAGGAGATGAATTTATAATTAGTTTTCTAGTGATTGCTTTAAATTGTACTTAGCCGGGAAAGGGTTAAATTCCTGCTCGAATTCCTGTACAGATCAAGCGAGCAGAAATCATGTAGGTCTCCGGTTTCAATAGGAAAGGATGTTTGTATTTTCCCTTTGCCCTACAAAGCCGTGGTTAAGAACACTGACAGGACTTTGCAGATCGCAACTTAAAAAGTGCTTTGAATCCTGAGTGAATGAGGGGTTAATCGTGTATGAGTTTTTCGTTCCTGATACAGCAAGCGCCTCATAGAAGACATGTTTATTGTTAATAAAATGAACTAGGAAGGAAAATGTGTATTTGTGTTCTAGATGTCCACCCGCTTTATTGAAAAAAGTATCCGGAATGTCTTTTGAATATCTCCTTCCTAAACTGTAATCTTTTGCAGAGACGTTATTCACCTTAAGTGCAGATTACGGCTGGCAGCTAGTTTCTTCCAGCCATACGTAATAGTTCTCTCTGTTGGGATTGTTGTTTATAACATGTTGCAAAAAAATAGTTTTATATTTGAAGGAATTTATCTAAATTGTACTTATTTAGAATGAGATTATTATGCCTAGTCACAGGAAAATGCAGCCTGACAGACCGCCTTCTGTCTGTTGTTAACTACGTCACCATGGGGGGAGGAAGGGGGGTCAGAGTCCATGCAGATTCCAGAGTTACTTCATGGCCCCGTAGTTTCCCGTGTTTATCAGATTGTACAGAGAATAGTTCCCCTACATAGGATTCTTGGTTAAATGTTTAAAAAAAAAAAAAAAATCCTGCCTGTTTATTTCCCTCAGCTCTGCCATCATCCCGGGCAGAGCCTGGAACAAGGGGGGGGCGGAGGGGGGATGACTTCTCCCTACAGATTCCCAAGTAGTTTGCTAGCTACCTCCGCAACAGGGGAATGTCCACCCCCTCCGGACTAGAAGTGAAAGTCAGCTGACCAGACTTGTTTAGAACTGAAAAAAAAAACTGCACTGAGAAGTTTTAGGACTTGATTGAACTAATGAACGGAAATTGCAAAGAACTGGATGAATTTGCGGGCATAATGGTTAAATGAAAGTTTATCAGAAAGTATGTGGATTGTTGAAGAAGGACAGAGAATGTAAAAATTGTAAGATGGGAAAAAGAGAACAGATATTTTAGTTGGATGATGTGGAGGTTTTCCTAATCGAAGGAGCAGCGGATGTGAAAACTGGGTGTGAGTGTGCCCATTATAGAAAAAGAAGGACATTAGAGAAGTGAATGCCCGTATCTTGACTCCCGAGGGAGTACTTGATTGCAAAGTCATAAAACAATAAACCAAGCACAGTGTTTCAGCACGAGAGTGAAGCAGCTATAGCGTGAGTGGCAGCCGAAGAGGGCTACAGCATGGATGAAGACTAGGCCAGACCGGACTCTCCAGTTTCCCTGGGTCCCCAGGAGTCAGTCTGAAAAATAGGGGACCAATATATGGACTTTTATGGGGGATACAGGAGCAGAATACTAAAGCCAGTAGCCCCTGTGTTTTTCTCGCAAAGCCTTTTCTGCAGAACCACATGTGTGAACTAGAAAATAATAATAATAATAATGTACCAGTTCCTGTATATGCCTGAATGCCCTATTCCATTTTTGGAGCCGAGATCTGCTTGCAAAGCTTCAAGCACAGATATCCTCTGTTGAAGGAAGAAAAAAATGAAACTCAAACTGTCCCCAAGAAGAAGAATGGCGGTTCTATTCACCTGCATCCAAAGCAACAAGCTGTACACTTACCAACCTCATAGCCCCACCTGGAGGATGGGCAGAAGATAATCCACCTGGCCTAGCGAAGAACATAGCCCCTGCCATTGTCACCCTCAAGCCAGTCAAGAAGCCTGGGACAGGTGATTACCGCCCAGTGCAGGATCTAAGAAGAATGAATGATGCAGCTGAAACTATACAACCAGTGGTACCAAAATCCTTATATTCTCTTGGAACTGATCTCTGCTGAAGCTATACATTTCATCATTCTGGACTTAAAAAGATGTTTTTTTCTGCATACGCTTAGCCCAAGACCCCACTACAAGGAGGCGGGGCCAACTCATCTGGACAAGATTACCTCAAGAATTCAAGAACTCGCCTCACTCAGCAAAAGATTTGACAAGTTATCCAGAAACTCCAGAGAAGAAAAAAAAGAAAAAAATTCTACTTCAATATGTGGACAACTTGCTCATAACCACCAACTCAGAAAGTGAATGTCCACCAGCCACCAGTGAACTCTTGCACCTTTTTAATGAGGCTGGATACAAAGTCTCAAGAGCCAAAGCATAATTATGTCAAACAAGTTAAATACCTAGGATTCCAGTTGTCCAGCGGAATTCGACGCCTGGAACCCTTACCAGAACGCAAAGCAGCTGTATGCAGTATTCCTACTCCAACCACCAGGAGGCAAGTGAGAGCCTTCTTGGGTGCCACAGGGTACTGTTGTATATGGATCCCCAATTTTGCGCTGCTAGCAAAACCATTGTATCACATTGTATCAAGCTACCAAAGGAATGAAAAAGTCTCCATTGGAATGGGGACTTGAATAGGAATGCAGTCTTTTGATCTTTGAAAACCGCTCTGATGTTATCACCAGTTCTGGGTCTACCCGATGTCCAGAAAACCTTGCAGTCTCTATGTTCATGAGTCGCAAGGAAATGTTCTGGGAGTGTTGACTCAATCTCTTGGACCTTATTTGAGAAGCTGTTACAGCTACAGCCTTCCTAGTAAGCAAAAACTAAAAGAAAAATCACTTTGAGATAGAATCTTCAAGTTACTGTACCACACTCTGTTCTAACCATTATGAAACACAAAGGAAATTACTAGCTAACAAATCTATGAATGTTGAAATATTAGAGTATGTTGTGTGAAAACCCCAGATACAACTGAAGGGTCAGTCAAGCTTTCAATCCTGCTATGTTATCAGTTAGTCTTGATCCCCTGATCATGACTGTTTAGAAATTATGGACACTGTATTCTCAAGCCACCTGGATTTGACTGATGTCCCTCTGGAGAACCCTGAACAGACTTTCTTTGTGGCTGAAGGCAGTTTCATCATCAATGGACATTGTTGTGCTAGATATGCAGTGATGACCCCTGATTTGGTAGTTGAGTCCTCAGCCCTGGCCCCAGAAACTTCACCACAGAAAGCTGAACTGATAGTCCTCACTAGAGCACTAACAATAGGAAAAGAGCCCTGTCTAAATGTGTACCCAGATTTCAAGTATACCCTTACAACCTTGCATGCATATGGGGCCCTGTACAAAGAATGAGGGTGGATAACCCTAGGAAGCAAGTCCATTAAGTATAGCCCCAAGATATTGATATTAATAGATACATACTGCCTATAGATCTCAGAATTTAGGAAAAGTAGAATGTATGAATAGAACCCTGAAATCTCAGTTGTCCAAACTTTGCCAAGAGGTTTACCTGAAGTGGCCCCAGGTTCTTCCCATAGCCCTTCTTAGGATATACTTAGCCCCTGCTAAGTCTTTAGGAGTTTCCCTTTTTTGAGATTCTGTATGGGCAACCCCTGCCTATTGTATAGGAAATAAAAGGAGATATGAGACAGATAGGATCTGAAATTATTAGATATGAACTATTGGTTTTAAGTTCTGTTTTGCAGGAGTCTTCATACCTGAGTACAAAATCGATTACTCATCAATTTGCCTGCACCCCTGCATCCTTTCAAGCCTGGAGTCTCGGTGTGGATCAAAGAGTGGAGAAAGATACTGTTAGCCCTGCATTGGAGGGGACCCTATGTCGTCATCCTGTCAACAACTCCAACTGCAGTAAAAGTCGCAGAATTTGAACCTTGGATCCATCATAATCAAGGGAAGCCAGCAGCTGCTCTTGAACCTGATCACTGGACTACTGTATAGCATCCTGAGACTCCATTGCACCTCACCCTACGACAACAACCACGGACCTAAGACTTATTGGTCCCTCAGAAACTGCACTGTTTCAAGACTGTTTGTTTATCTGAAGGTAAGCCTCGCATCTGGAAAAAAACTGCAATCATCAGAAAGAGACTGTGTTGTGTCAAGAAATTGAATCTTCTAAGAGACTATGTTTAAATACTCTGAAAAGACTGTTTTGATCTCCTAAAGAGTGAACTGCTCTAAGGAAGCAATAATAGCCTAAGAGACTATGCTATGATATTTTAAGAAATTGAGACATCCCAGAGGACAGTGATACTTTGGAATCTACAGCCCTACTCCTGCCAAAAAGCTGGTAGGTCTACGTACGGCAGAAGCTTGAGGATCTACAATCAACCCTACATCTGTTATCTGTTGTGGAAGTCGACAGTTCCACCAATTTTCCAGAGACTATGCCCATTATGAATTATTATTATTGCTTTATTTTGGCAGCAGCCTTGGAGTGCTCTGAAATGACTTTTGCCTTATCTCCCTGGGCAGCCTGTATAAGTACAACATGAACTGGACCGAAGGTCACTCAGACCTTGATTTATCATTCTCCCTATACTTGCATTGGTATACTCTCCAATCCAAAAGTTGTTCTAGATCTTGACTTTCTACAAGGCTATGCAAGCCACCGTTGCAATTCCTCATACCACCACCAGAACTTGTTTCTTGAACTTGCTGGAGCAATAGCATCTAGTCTCCACACTTCTGACTGTTTCTATTGTGGAGGAACTAAGATGGGAGATCAGTGGCCCTGGGAGACGCAAGAACTGAACTATTCTATCCTATACAATCAGACTGATTTACATAATACTACTAGTGAGTGGGTATTGGCCCACCCCATTGTTGACAGTTTGTGTTTTGTTTGGACTGGACCACAATCTACTACGAAGGATGGACAGCTGGTCTGTCTAAATCAGAAGCTTTACGACAGCACAACAAAGATGCAACCGAACCTTCTAATCCTTTAGTTCTTTTTCCCACTCTTGCCAAACTATGGACTTTGACTATCTGCTTGTTGCTCCCTTGTTTCTTGCTACTTTGCTTGCGAATGATAACTTCAGTTATTAATAACACTGTAGAGCATAAGGCAGCTACAAAGATATTAGCTATGTGAACTTACTACCCTATACCACAGAGTGATACCTTTACCTAGTATTATGTGATTTGATTCTCACCCTTTCTCACTTGCGGGTGAGAATAATCAAAGGGGGGAATGTGGTAGGCTATGGCCTAGGAATATGGTAGGCTATGGCCTAGTATGGTTTACTATTGTGAAAGGCCTATAAGTGAGGCCTGAGTCCCAAACCCCACTTGTGAATACTGTAGCTATAAGAATCGAAACTTAACTCAGTTTAACTGAACATAGCTAAGCAGAAACGAAACTTGGAAAATAGAAGAAAAACAAGTTTAATTGGTACTGATAAGGTATGCTATGCTTCTATGGAATTAATTAACTCTGCAGAGAGCAAGGTCACAGTGCCTCTGCTTCCCATATGTTTTAACAAGCTCAGCGACCTTGGAGGAGAGAAGTAACAAGTTGGAGACACTGACCATTGTAATTGGGACTAGAAGGGGGGCAACCAGGTGCTGGGCCCAGACCAGAGTCCCGATTGGGTAGCCATATCAGTACCGGGACCAATAGATGGGTGAGAGGGGTACTGGGACCAATGAAAAGTTTGCCTATGCTTAGAATGGACAAGAAAGCTATAAAAGTTGTTGTTTTACTAGAAGCCATTGCTCAGCCATTTTGAAATTGCTTATTGCTTGAGCCATGTGCACATTAAACTGGCTTGGATCCTTGAAAAGACTCCTGGATTTATTTATTGCATGCTTATCTGCTGTTACAAACTGACATTCATGTCTTATATGAGGGATCTGTCTAATCAAAGGGGTAGGCCATAACATATGAACACTCACATTCCAGACCATGGGTGTCCTACCAGAGTGATCAAGGTACCCATGTCCTGATGTGTGCTTGTTGGGCAGTCATTGAATAATCTCATAAGTTGTAGACCACCATAGCTCATTTGAATTCACATGTGGCTCAGATACTTGTACCTGACTGAATATTTATTATGGGGGATCACTGGTTCACACACAGATTATGGTCATCATTTGGCAGGTGAGGAGGCAGGGTAGTCATTTGACCTCTGACATGGGCTGTTATCATGTTGCATAGTTTTCCTGCTTCAGTGGCAGAGTTTTCCCCCTACATGCACATTTGCTCTTGATATATGCAAATGGAGGGCAACCTGATTCCAGGACCAGCCCATCCACTCAGCATATTAGCTGGGCGCAAGAGCCCACCAATCGTGGAGGACAACATGCCGGCCAATCCCTCCCTCTCTACCATCGTGGCACAGCTGCCGCTTCAGTGCTGCAGGTGGCATTACCTGTGCAAATGGGTGTGTCCTGAGAACTGGAGGCTGAGTCGGAGGTGAGGGCTGCAACACACACATATGCGGCTCGTCTCAACATGCCACTCCTGCCCCCCTCCACCGGGGGATGTGGGCACACGTGTGGCTGCCTTAGACCTTGGAAGGGATTACCATATGCTCCACTGTACCTGCTGCTGACATGCTTGCCAATCCACTGAAAGTGGCAACTGCAGCGTTGCACCTGACACACAAGGCTGGGACACAGATCTCATCTGTAGCAGGCCACAGCTGCTACGACCACCATCCCCATCCTCACACAATGCTGACATGGTAGCATGATACAGTGGGGGTGGTGCGATTCGTTTTTGACTGTGGCAGCATGTATTTGTACTGCCACTGTCATGGTGGAGTCATACCAGACATCATAGCTGTCCACCCTAGGCAACAGCCTTGTCAGCCTAGTGGACCTTCCAGCCGCAAAGCATCACCCATGTGACACCTCCTTTGCCAAATTGACACCAACAACATAGTGTCCTTTATTAATGGGGCACCATGCTGTTGCTGCCAATGGAGCACTGCTATTAGAAATTTGAGAACTAGGGTGGGTGGAACACATTGCATACATTAAAATAGGCTTTCTCCCGTCAGAAATAGTCTTTAACATAAGCTTTCAGATGGCGTAAGGTTCCCAGCACAGAGAGCTCTAATGCACAGAAACACACACCAGCATTACGGGAGCACATGCTATCCCTGCCCAGTCTCTGCCCCATGAATACCCACTCTCCACCTCTTTTTACCTTAAGGCTAGGGGACCTGTTTCCGCACATTATTCTAGTGTTATTGGCACTTTTCACAGTGTTAAGAACATAAGAACATAAGTTATGCCATACTGGGTCAGACCAAGGTCCACCAAGCCCAGTATCCTGTTTCCAACAGTAGCTAATCTAGGTCACAAATATCTAGCAGTTTCCCCAAAAGACACAGGTTCCACAAGGCTTGTATTTGGTCAAGCAGTGGATATTCTGGGTTAACCATTAATCGCTCATGGGTGCCAATAACGCCCATTAACTGAGTCTTTGCTCCCTTAACGCTCCTTAGTAAACATACCCCTAAGTGCTTAGTGTCACAAGGTAATTCATTGGAAGAAGGAAATAATTGAAACTTTTCTGAATGCTGCTGATAATTTAAAGTTCTGCTGTTGAAAATCTGCAAAACAAAGAAAAGACAAATTGTTATATTGCATGTTTATTAATAGTAATTTAAAGAAAGAAACTTTACCCATTTAATAACTAACTACATTGATTTTCAATAAATAAAACTGTCATCATCTAAATTAAATTTTCTCTATTGCAAATCATTTTCATAACAGAATTTAATATTTTACTTTGGGGAAGTCTTACCTGAGCACACCAAGCTTCTGTGGGGATGGCCTCAGCTCAGGAAGCATGCACAGTAGAAAAACATTTTAAAAATAAATAAATTAGTTGAGGGTCCCGCAGTTCTTGAGGAGACTCTAGGCTGCAATGGCTGACAGACATGATCGCAGTCTACATAGCATGAAATGAGAGAGGGATGGGGTAGAAGAGCTACGTAGTCTGAGAGAAATGAGTGGGCTACATGTTTTAAAAAAGAGTAAATACAGGCATGGTTCACAGCACAGGGATGCAGCATCGGGGCCTGTATGGCCCATATGGAGGAGAGGGCTGCCACTGATGCAAGGCCATGGTGGAGGCTGCAGTGGTAGAAACAGGCTGGGTCTTGGGCCCACAAAGAGGCTGACAGCTGTAATCATTGTGCTTGTGCTATGCCGTAGGCAGGGGGCCTGACTCTAAAGCAGCATTGGAGCCATGAGTAAGGCCTTGAGCAGAACAGAACTTCAGAAGAGCCACGATTCGCAGTTGCAACAGGCTCAGGAGCAGTGCGGCACTGAGCCACTTTTAAATTTAAAGGGACCACTGCCCTGAAAACGAGCAGGAGTGTTCTTGGTGAAAAAGGGGATTCCTCATTTGGAGTGGAAGTTAGAAAGATGGTGGAAGAGCGCAGCTGTGAGATTCACTTCCAAAATGTTAAAGGGCTGGAGCCCTCTTTCAAAGGAGATACAGGCAGCAATACAAAGGTGAGCAATAATGGCAGATAGTTACTGGCAGAATGTCTGGAGGTAGTGGAGGCAGAGAAAGGAAAGGACAGAAGGAAATGTAATAGGAGTTTTAATACTTAAAATCTGCAGCAACTTTGCTAAAGGATTACAAACAGCAGAAAGCCCTGGAAACCATGGGATACCATGGTGGAAGGTCATTTTAGGAGATGGTTCTATGATTTTTAAGTGATTTAAAAAACACTGACTGCTATGGGTTGAATATTGGCTTGTAAAATGTTCTGGAAACTATTTGAACTTCAGTTGTTTAAAAAGTTTGAGAAGTTTCACTCAATCCCAAAAGATCTGTGAATTATTTTATTTCAATGATATACGAGGATATTTAACCTTTTTTGCCTTTGTTCTTGAATATAAGATAATCAAATATGAATATGCATAAAGTGAAGAGAGGACACATTAAGAAAAATTATGCAGGCCTATAAAGGCCTACAAATTAAGGAAAATTATGTGTAAACAAATCTGCCAAGTCTGGTACTTCTTGTTTTAGTTACAACTTCTTAAATCATCCTATCTACTGCTTATGACTCATTAATGCCAAGCTTTAGCACTGGCAAAAAAAAGCACAGTACTATTTTTGCTACTGAAAATCCATCAAAATATGCAATTTTGGGTAAAAATAGATTTATCTATAAATGACACATGAAATTCATTTAAGAAATTTTAGTTTGGATTCAAAATGTTTGCTGATTTTTTAACATTACTTGTCAATGTTTGCTTGCCATTTAACATTGAAGTAGACAGATGTTGTATAGAAATAGGAAAAAGTGTAACATCTGGACCACTATATATACACATTTCCCTAACATGGGAAATAAAGTCTCAGACAGGGGTGTGCATGACCAAAAATAGTTTGGTTCATGCTCATTTGAAACAGGTTTTTTTCCCAGTTATTGAGCATTTTTCATGTTCATTTCACAATGTGCAGCCCAAGGGTATCTGCTGCTCTAGGTGAACCTTCAGTCATGTAGGCTCCTTCCCCCGGGGATGGCTTAATACCTTCCTTTCTCCATAGCCCAATATATCCATGGCCTGCTTGTCAAGGTATGTGTCCATGCTCTGTCCGTGTTCTCAAGGCTGTTCCCTTTTCATGCAGGAACTTGGTTGCAGGCAAGGTAATTTGGTGTGACTTTTAACTACAATCTCTCTGCCTGAAAGCTCTTAAAGGTGTTTTGGTTATCATCTGTAAAAGCCAATTGTTTTTGTTTGTTTTTCTATACTGGAAAGGGGAAAATGTTTGTGGCATTGGGCAAAAAGTTCTGTCAGTTAGATTTCATTGTTTTTTGTTCCATTCACAGCAAGCTCTTTGAAGCCACTGACCTCATCATATGTTAGGTCCCTCCTTACCCACCCACCAAATGTGAGCATTCTAGCTTTATAGAGCAGTTCCCCAATTAGCTACACATTTATAGGGGAACTCCTCAATTAGCTATACACATGGACTCCAAACAGCACTGTTAGAACACACTTAAAAGAGGTTAACTGCTTTTTCTCTGAAAGGAACAGGCAGGTACTTTGGTAGGTCTCTATCTTTCTTTTATTTCAACAGGTACCAAAGCTCCACCAACTGGCACGTGGCAGGGAAGAATTGTATTGCCAGAGCTGTTGCCCCCATTACAGCCTCTGTCTCTGTCCAGACAGAGATCCTTATGCCAGTTGAAGGACAGGTTCCATGTGCAGGATGCCTGCATGCTGAAGCTCTCCGAAAAGAAGTGGAGGAGCTGAGGGAAGAGTTGGTGAGGCTGAGGAACATTCAAAACAGTGAGAACAGTGAGAAATACATTGATGAAATGCTTCTTGAAACATCCAAGCTCCCTAACAAAGGTGAAGAGGGGAGCCTGCAGAATGACGAAAGCTGGACATAAGTCACCAGGCCCTGCAGAATCATCAATCCAAATCCTCCAGCCCTTGAATTGAAGAACCATTATGCAGCTCTAGAAGTGGAGGAGGTGAAAACATCCCAGGAAAGGGAATAATCAGAGCTCGAACACCCCAAAGTTGCAGAATAACTGACCACAAAAAAGCGAAGTGTAGTGGTAGTTGGTGACTCTCTTCTGAGGAGTACTGAGGTGTCCATCTGCCTACCAGACTTGATTTCCAGAGAGGTGTGCTGTCTGCCACATGCCAAAATTTGAGATGTTATGGAGAGTTTCCAGAGACTCATCAAGCCTACTGACTATTACAGATGTTGTTCATCCATGTTGGCAGTAATGGTACTGCCAGCTATCCCTCTGAGCATATCAAAAGTGACTTCATGGCACTGGGACAGAGGGTGAAGCAGATAGGTGCACAGGTAGTGTTCTCTTCAATCCTCCCTGTTGAGGGTAAATGGGGAGGCAGAGAAGCTCGCATCCTGGAGATGCATGAATGCTGTCATTGAGAACATTTTGGTTTCCTGGACCATGGTATGATGTTCCAAGGGCTGCAGAGCAGAGATGGCATCCATCTGTCCAAGAAGCGTTGACATGTCTTCAGTAGCAGACTGGCTAACCTACTAAAGATGGCTTTAAACTACATTCATTGGGGATGGGTGAAGAAAGCCCCCAGGTAAGTGAAAGCCCCCAAGTAAGTAACAGTCCGCCTTCTGCAGACTCATTCCTATCAACATTTCTAAACAAGGTCCTTTCACAGTTTCTGTTAACTGCCTCCCTTATCATTTCTGCAGCCCCCTCCTCTTCTGCCTCTCATGGCAATCATGCCCTTTCCCCTTCTTACTCTGCATTAAATCTTTCTTCCAAATGATCCAACTTTCCTCCTGTCTCCTTGTTTCCACTAGAACAAACTCTATCATCCTTACACTTTATCTCTTCTCCTCCTTGATCCATTGCCCACGTATCTGGCAGCTAAGCTGGTTCCAGTCCTTATTCCCTTTATTTTACCATATTCAAATTAGTCCTATTCAGGGCCAGCACTACAATCAGGCAAATTAGGAGGTTGCCTAGAATTTCAACACTTCAGCGGTGGCAATGGGTGCAAACAGCCCCGTAGTGCTTAACTTAAAGCTGCAACACTATGGGGTTGTTTGCTTCAATCCCTCTCTGACACCTGATGCCAACTTCTTATGCAAACAGGAAGTATGATGCCGATTTCCTGTGCAAACAGGAAGTTGGCATCGGGGGTCAGACTGGGGTGGAAGTAAACAGTCCCGTGGTACCAAAGCTTTAAAGTAAGCACTGTTGGGCTGTTTGTGCCCATTGCTGTTGCCGCTGCAGGTCCCAGAGAAGGGCGACAGTGATGGCAATGGGCACCTGGGGGGCAAAAGGGATGAGGTTTGCCTAGAGGCCTCATCTCCTTGCTCTGGTCCTAGTCTTATGCCAGGTTATATACCTTCTTTTTGGAAACATGCCATCATTATTATACTGCTAAAGAAACCTAATTTATTAAGATTCTGATCCTGTCAATTCTTGCCCCATTTCCAATCTACCCCTTCTCTCCAAAACTTTGGATAGATTAGTTCTTAAACAGATTTCCATTTTTCTGGACAAATCCCTAGCTCTTCATCCAAAACAGGCTGGCTTCCATCAAGAAATAGCACCAAAATCCTCCTGACCAGCATACACTGTTCTCTTGATCAAGGTAATTAAGTTCTCCTCATCAGTATTTATTATTCTGCTGCATTTGATGTAGTTGATCACTGCTACCTTCTACAATGATTTCAGGACCTAAGTATCCCTGACTCCATTTTGTTCTGGTTCATTTCTTATCTAAATAGTCATTTATTTCAGATCTTGTTGGACAATATGATCTCCTTACTCTCTCACATGTGGAGTCCCTCAGGGTCACTTCTACTCTTTATAGCATATTCCTCTCCTGGCTTCTGCTGCCATTCAGTCAATGGGTTGCTCATAGACAGTTCTTTATCCTTTAAGCTTCAAATCAACACAGTTGTGAAATCCTTTTTTAATGCCCTATGTCATATCCCATCATAAGGGTGCTATTTTCAAGCAATTATCTTAAGACTCTGACCCAGGAGTGAAAGAAGGGCTTTTTCTTTGGGGGCTCAAGCCCTGGCCCATGCCCACCCCTAACTCTGCCCAAGCACCACCCCTAATTCCGCCCAAGCACCACCCCTAACTCCACCCAAGCATTGCCTCTAACTCCACCCAAGCATTGCCCCTAACTCCGCCCAAGCCTTGCCCCCTGGGCAGAGACCCTTCTTTGCAGACAAGGAGGGCCTTTGCCACAGTTCTGGCTTTTCTTCTGCCCATGGGGGATGGGATCCCTGTGGGCAGACTGCTACCTGTGGACCACGATCATTGTAAAGAACCTTCCTGTCTGCCTGTGATCCTTGCAGGCAGACGGGAAGAATGTTTTCAATGATCGGGGCCGACAGGCAGTAGGCTGCCCACGAGGATCCCATCCGCCTTGGACAGAAGAAGAAAAGAAGCTGAGATCGCAGCAAAGACCTTCCTGTCTGCCTACAGGGATCTGATTTCCCGAGGGCAGACAGGAGGGATCTGTGCTGCAATCACAGTGCTCTTCTGACCACAGGGGATGGGATCACCATGGGCCGAAGTAGGAGAAGCCCCCCACCTTTTCGACACCTATGCTCTGATCTATCACTTGTCATTTATTTATTTATTTGCATTTATATGCTGCACAACAGATCACAATAAACATATATAATAAAAACATAAAATCACTTAAAATAAAATAAAAAAATATCCAGAAAAAGGAACACTGGGTACTTAACAACTAAAATGATGGCATAGGGCAATAATAGAAACATAAAAAGCAGAAAACAACCAACTCTATTATTTGCAAGAGTGTTGCTTAAATCACCTGCACAGACCTGCATAAATGGTATTAAAAACTAATATAGAAATGCTTGTCAGAATAAGTGTGTTTTAAGCTTCTTCCAAATTCAATAAACTGTGATATACTGTGTAACTCCAATGGTAATGCATCTTTAAAGGAAGGATAGTCCCAAAGAAAATATGTGATATCTCAATTCTTTAAACCATATGTGTTTAAAGAATGGAATGTCAAGCAGCATGGCATTTTCAGAATGAAGGACATGTGGAGCCCGATTCTGAAAGGGGCACGTCCGGACCATTCAGATGGCCCCAAGCAGGACGGGCCCATTAGGACCTGATTCTGTACTGCAGGAGCAAAACGCTCCCATGGCATATAGAATCAGGCCTGAGGACGGCCTGGCATGTCCCTGTATGCCTGTGGGGACGTCATCCCTTCAGGCTCCCCTGGTGCTGACCCTCTCCTTCCCTGCTGCCTGACCCACGACTGGGCAGCTGGGGCCTGGATTGGGTGGCAGGACCTACCCACAACTGGCACCGGTCCCGGATGGGGGATCTGACCCCAATCACCCAGTTAGTGCTGCTTATTCCACCTTCACAGTGGAATAAGTAGAATGTTCCCCCTGAACCTGCAGGACGTACAGGGCCGTAACCGGAATTGGCCCCCCACTCTGGCCAGACTCCACCCCTCCCCGCCCCCCGCCAGCTGTCCCTGTACTGCTGCTCTAGCTGTGCAGGAAGGCCCGAAGGAGAAAAGGGGTAGGATGGTTTGTGCGGCTGCACGTCCTGACTCAGAATTGGGCCCATAGTGGTCAATAGATTTTTAGTGCTAAAGTAATATATGTGGCCTCATCGTTTAAGACCTTGAAGACCATGACCAGTACTTTGAATATGATTTGCCACTTAATATATAGCCAGTGCAGACTATGAAGCACAGGAGATTTATGTTCCTGAAGTCGAATACCAGCAATACTGTGAGCAGCTATGTTTTGAGCTACCTGAAGGGAGTGCATGATATATGCTGGGATGCCATATAGAGACTATTACCATAGTTCAGGTGGGAAATAACTAAATCTTGAATTACTATGCACAAATTGCTGACTGACCAAAAAAGGTCTTAATCTCCTGATCTTTAACAATTTATACACAATAATTTTGCATTCTCACTTAGATTATTGTAATGCCTTTATAATGGTCTTCAACTATCTTCTATAAAGAGTCTTCAATTGGTTAAGTCCACAGCATTAAAAATGCTCTTGGAGCTCATCACTCTGAACACATCGTCACACTCTTGATATCTCAACACTGGCTCCCCCATCACTGCTCACATGAAGTTCAAAATTCTGCTCCTGACTCATCATGCATATTCAACTGACACTTCTCCCTTTATTCAGTAGCTTCTTTACTCATACCATATATCCCTCTATTCTTCTCAGGCTTACCTGCTTACTCTCCTTCCTCCTTCTCGTCTCCATCTCAAGGTTTCCCAAGATGCAGTTGACCTCTGGAACTCCTTGCTGTCAGGAATTTGAGTGCATTTGGTCTGAGTCCTTTTTGGATTGGGTTTGTTGTTTGTCTGCAAAGGTGAAAATACTCAGATGACCCATTTGGTCCTGGATACACTTCTCAGAGAAAATGGGAGTAACAAAATGATAAGAACATAAGAACATAAGAATATAAGATATGCCATACTGGGTCAGACCAAGGTCCATCAAGCCCAGTATTCTGTTTCCAACAGTGGCCAATCTAGGTCATATGTACCTAGCAGTTTCCCCAAGAGACACAAGTTCCACAATGCTTGTACTGGGTCAAGCATTGATATCTTCGGTCACTTCTTAATAATGGTTTATGGACCTTTCCTCCAGGAACTTGTCCAAACCTTTTTTAAACCCAGCTACACTAACAGCCTTTACTACATCCTCCGGTAACAAATTCCAGAGTTTGATTACATGTTGAGTGAAAAAATATTTTCTTTTATTAGTCTTAAATAGTTTACCCTGTAGCTTCACTGCATGTCCCCTAGTCTTTCTATATTCTGATAAGGTAAACAATCAATCTATGTTTACCCGTTCCACTCCGTTCATTAATTTATAGACTTCTATCATATCTCCCCTCAGCCGTCTCTTTTCCAGGTTAAAGAGCCCTAACCTTTTTAGCCTTTCTTCATAGGAGTATCCTTCCATCCCCTTTACCATTTTGGTGGCTCTTCTCTGTACCTTTTCTAAAATCGCTATATCCTTTTTAAGATACGGCGACCAGAATTGCACACAATATTCAAGGTGTGGTCTCACCATGGAACGATATAGAGGCATTATAATATCTTTTGTTTTATTTTCCATTCCTTTCCTTATCATACCTAGCATTCTATTTGCTCTCTTGGCCGCCGCTGCACACTGGGCCGAGGGTTTTAACATGGTATCCACAATGATGCCTAAATCTTTTTCCTGGGTGGTGGTTCCTAATGTGGAACCTTGCATCGTGTAACCATAGTTTAGGTTGTTCTTCCCTAGGTGCATAACTTTGCACTTGTCCACATTAAATTTCATCTGCCAATTTGATGCCCAGTCTTCCAATTTATCAAGATCCTCTTGCAATTTTTCACAATCCTCTTGGGTTTTAACAACTTTAAATAGTTTTGTGTCATCTGCAAATTTGATAACCTCACTCGTTATTCCACTTTCCAGGTCATTTATGAATATGTCAAAAAGCAGCGGACCCAGCACAGATCCCTGGGGTACACCACTATTCACCTTTCTCCATTGGGAAAATTGGCCATTTAGCCCCACCCTCTGCTTTCTATCTTTTAACCAGTTCCTGATCCACAATAGTACACTGCCTCCTATCCCATGACTCTTTAGTTTTGCCAAAAGTCTCTGATGAGGGACCTTGTCAAAGGCTTTCTGAAAGTCCAGATACACAATATCAACTGACTCACCTTTGTCCACCTGTTTATTTACTCCTTCAAAAAAACATAACAGATTAGTAAGACAAGATCTTCCTTGTCTAAAGCCATGTTGGCTGTCTCCCATTAGGTTGTGACTATCTACATGCTGAGTAATTTTATTCTTTATGATGGTTTCTACCATTTTTCCCGGTACTGACGTCAGGCTCACCGGTAGAGGCAGGTGTTTGCAGAATAAAGGATGTTTCTGTCTGGGAAGTGAGCTTGCCACAGCATTTGTCAGAATATGTTTCAATGGAGCTAGTACAAAGTGCATATGGATGTTTGTGTGATGGAAGGTATCTATACTGTGTATGTGTGTGTCTCCATTAGGGTTGCCAACTTTTTCACCGAGAAAAACCCGGCACCTGTGGCTCGCCATGCTCCACCCATTCTCCGCCCCTAGTCCAACCCATGCCCCGCCCCCAGCCCCACCCACACAAATTACAGAGGATACGTGTAGGCTAACTTCCTTGGTCAGATAATAACACAGGTACACTACCAAAAAACTGCCTCCAGTTTTGCAACTGATTCCTATAGATTTTGGGGTGCTGAATCCAGGAAAAATAGCCAAAATGTTCCATCACGTCACGTTTTCTTGCAAAATTAGATTTCTTACCCATATAAGGAATGTTCACATAATTTCTTTTTAGCCGACTGCAGTTTATTTTCTTGGCCCAAAATAGAGGTTGTAATGGTTAACTAACTAGAAACACTCCCTCATGATATTTTAGAGTGTTTTGTATTCATTTTATACATTAACAGGACAATTGGGAGGCGGGGGGCTAAATCCAGTACTCGCGCTGGCGCATGTTCTTTCCTGTTCGCCTCGCCTCGTTCGCTCGCTCAAACACGGTGGTTGCGACATGAACGTTCCTGTCAAATTTCAGTTTCTTGCAAGTTCATTATTACCTTTTGTTTGCTCAGTCGTAATCCAGCTTTATTCCGAAGTGGTTCACTACAGTTGTAGTTTGCAGTGCTGTGTATTTGTGATGGCTCACAGAGCCAGAGGTTGCGTCAACTCTCCGGACAGTTTTTGTTTTATTTGTGGGGAATATACCGTGAAAAAGCGGCAGAGGAACATTTCTGCATTTATTTAAAAAGTATATTTCACCTATTTCGGTTTGAAGTTAGCCGATCAAGACAAACCGTGTGCTCCTCACAAAGTGTGCAAGACATGTGAGGAAGATCTACGCTTATGGATGAAAGGTAAAAAACAAGCATTTCGTTTCGGAATACCTATGATGTGGCGTGAACAAAGAGACCACAGCAGTGACTGCTATTTTTGCTCTTGCATTGTAAAGGGATACAACTTAAAAAATAAGAACGTAATAAGTTACCCCAACCTTCCCTCAGCAATTAGGCCTATGCCTCATAGCAACGAAGTACCTGTGCCTGAACCACCAAAATCTTTGGATCATATTTTTGTGGACGGTTCTGATCATGATGAGACTCATCAGATGGCTTTTCCCGATGAGTCCAGTACTTCCGAGTTTGAAACTGAACCAGATCCGAAACCTGAACTTTTCTCTCAAGCTGAATTGAATGATTTAGTCCGGGATTTAGGACTCCCAAAAGATGCTGCCCAACTGCTAGGTTCTCGGCTTAAACAGAAAAATCTATTGTCACCAGGAACAACTTTTTATTGGTACCGCAACCGCGAGACACAATTTTTGAAGTATTTCAGCAAAGAGGAAGATTTGGTATTTTGCAACGATATATACGGAGTGATGGAAAAGTTTAAACTCAAGTATGATCCTGCTGAATGGCGGCTGTTCATTGGTTCGTCAAAAGACAGCATAAAAGGTGTTCTTCTTCATAATGGCAACACATTCGCTTCAGTTCCTATTGCTCACTCTGTTATTCTCCAAGAAAAATACGAGAATTTGGCCCTGATTCTTCAGAAGATTCGTTATGATGAGCATAAGTGGATGATTTGTGGAGACTTTAAAATTCTATCCATGCTATTAGGGCAGCAATCCGGTTTCACCAAATATCCCTGCTTCCTTTGCTTGTGGGATAGCCGGGCCCGCGACCTACACTGGGGGAAAAAAGACTGGCCAATTCGGGAGTATTTGAGACCCGGTGAGAAAAATGTTCTTCATGAGAGCTTGGTACCTCGTGATAAAATTCTATTACCACCTCTCCACATTAAGTTGGGTCTCATTAAGCAATTCATCAAGTCCCTTCCAAAAGATGGTGAGTGCTTTCGGTACCTTTGCTCAAAGTTCCCCCGACTTTCTGAAGCAAAGCTAAAGGAAGGAGTGTTTGTTGGCCCTGATATAAGGAAACTCATTTCAGATGGAGCATTCGCTGAAATGATGTCTGAGAAGGAAAAAGAAGCCTGGGATTCCTTCAAGGATGTTGTTCTCAAATTCTTGGGGAACAGGCGGGATGAGAACTATAAGGATATTGCTGCCAGGATGCTCAATGCCTTCAAAGAACAAGGCTGTAACATGAGCCTGAAAGTCCATTTCTTGCACTCCCATGTGAACTACTTTCCCGAAAACTTGGGGGCGTACAGTGAAGAACAAGGTGAAAGGTTTCACCAGGACATCAAGGACGCAGAGAGAAGGTACCAAGGAAGATGGAACACCACTATGATGGCTGATTTCTGCTGGTTGCTGCTGCGGGAAACCCCAGATGAAAAATACGCCAAGCAGCGCACCAAGAGAAGCATTCGGGGGAAGAAGAAACAGGCCCACCAGGAGATTGATTGACCCAAGAATGACTTTAAAATCTAAACTGTGTTGACAAATATCGTGTTTTTACTAAACTTTGAAATAGAAATTTGCTAGTTATTACCACAGTGTCGGATCTCATTTATTAGAATTTTATTTTCACACCATCAGATGTTTGTCTTCATGTATTGCAATGGTGCGGTTTGCGTTTTCTATTCTTACATACATACCTGTACAACATTTTTTGCACATTTCTTTGCTTTGCTTTGTGTCTAACCTCGCTCTTATATGCTCAATGTTTGTGCACATGTATGTGGCTGTTTTAAGTGCAATTTTGCTACCATACAGTGTGTTTTGTTGACATTACTCTATTCTTATGTGCTGCCTTGTTACAATTTTCTTTATTCTTATTTGAATAACTACTAAACAATTAGTATAAAGAATTCATCCAAGAAACTTTTATCTCGATCACACTCAATCTGAAACGTTCACCTCAAACTGCTAACCCAATGTAGCAAAAAATCTGTACGTGATGGAGCAAATTGGTTACCAGATTTGGATTCAGCGCACCAAAAAACGTAAAAATCAATCGAAACATTAGAGGCAGTTTAAAAAAAAAATTTTTTAGTGTACCTGTGTAATTAAACTAGGAACCCCAAAATCCAAACATGAAATGTACAACACTGGAGAAATAAAACTATAAAGTAATTTCCTCTTGCACTAAACAAAAACGCAAAGATGTTAGCAATACACACTTCCCAGACCAGACATATTCCAGTTAATAAATTCAAAATAAAAAGTATTTTTCTACCTTCTGTTTGGGCGTTTTATTTTTCAGTTGCAATTGCTCCAGTCACTTTCTTCTGGTTTCTTTGTGTCTTCTGCGAGCTATCCATTTGTCCTTTCTTCTCTTTTAGATGTTTTCCATTCTCTCTCTATTTCTGCTTTAACATACTGATTGTTTCCCTTTTGCTCTTTCCCCCAATTCTTTCCTTATTCCTTTATCATCCGTTTAAATTTCACCCTTCCATTCTCAAGCCCCTCTTACTCTCCCAATACCTGGCCCATCATAGACTTTTCTTCCACACAAAATATTTTTTCCCCTCTCTATTCTCATTCCCCATCCATTCTAGTCCTCCCCCAAAATCAGTTCCCTTATAGTTCTAGACCCACCCAGCATCCACTCCCTTCTAGTCCCATTCTCCCATGCCCCACATCAGCCCATTTCCAGTCCTATTCTAGCTCTTCATCAGCCCATTTCCAGTGCTAGCCCTCACATCACAGGTCATTTCCAGTCCTAGCCCCCCCCCCCCCCAATCACAGCCCATTTCCAGTCCAAGTCCCCCATCACAGCCTATTTCCAGTCCTAGGCCCCCCACCATCACAGCCCATTTGCAGTCCGAGTCCCCCCCCCCACCATCACAGCCCATTTGCAGTCCTAGCCCCCCTAATCACAGCCTATTTCCAGTCCAAGTTCCCCCTCCCTCCACCATAGCCCATTTCCAGTCCAAGTCCCCCCCCCCCATAGCCCTTTTCCAGTCCAGGTCCCCTCCACCCCCATCACAACCCATTTCCAGTCCATGTCCCCCCCCCTCCCATAGCCCTTTTACAGTCCAGGTCCCCCCCATAGCCCTTTTACAGTCCAGTTCCCCCCCCGCATCTCAGCACATTTCCAGTCCAAGTCCCCCCCCCAGCCCTTTTACGGTCCAGGCCCCCCCCCATCACAACCCATTTCCAGTCCAAGTCTCCCCCCATAGCCCTTTTCCAGTCCAGGCCCCCCCCCCATCACAGCCCATTTCCAGTCCTAGGCCCCCCACCATCACAGCCCATTTGCAGTCCGAGTTCCCCCCCCCCACCATCACAGCCCGTTTGCAGTCCTAGTCCCCCCCCCCACCATCACAGCCCATTTGCAGTCCAAGTCCCCCCCCCAGCCCTTTTCTGGTCCAGGTCCCCCCATAACAAACCTTTTCCAGTCCATGTCCCCCCCATTGCCATTTTACTGTCCAGGTCCCCCCCCATCACAACCCATTTCCAGTCCAAGTCCCCCCCCCCCATAGGCCTTTTCCAGTCCAGGTCCCCCCCCTCCCCAATCACAGCCCATTTGTATCCTAGCCCCCCACCCCCCCATCACAGCCCATGCAGTCCTTGGCCTCCCCCTCCCCCCCACCCCGACCAGCACCGCGGCTGTCTGAGAGGCTTCAGAGGGAGCCGGGTAAGCTCGCGCGAGGCCCCGGCTCCCTCTGTACAGCCGCCAGCGTGAAGAGCCTTTTTCTTCACGCTGGCGGCTGCATCTGTGAAGCCGCGAATGCTGGGAAAGGTTAAAGGGTATTGCCTTTAACCTTTCCCACCAATCGCGGCTTCACAGATACAGCCGCCAGCGTGAAGGAAAAGGCTCTTCATGCTGGCGGCTGTACAGAGGGAGCTGGGGCCTCGCGCGGGCTTCCCCGGCTCCCTCTGAAGCCCTCCGGTGTGTGGGCCGGCCTTGGGTGGGGTTTTTTTTTAACTGCGGGTCGGGAGAAAAGCCGGTCTTTTGCTCTGGCCACTCCCGATCTTGCGGCCAGAGCAAAAAACCGGCTTTTCAAGGGCCGGTTTAACATCTGCGCCGGCAGCCGGCCTGGCCATGGAAGAACCGGCCAGGCCGGCTGAAAACCGGCCAGTTGGCAACCCTAGTCTCCATCTGTGCTGCTGCTGTGGATGTGTGCCTGTGTGTGTGTCTTTCTTTATCTGTCTAAGATCTCTTCAAAACCAGTGCTTATACACATTCCAAAAGTTGTAGATTATTTCAGTATTTTTTCCTCTGCTCTTTGTCCCCCACACTAATTGATATGCAGGTGTGATTATCTTTGATGATGAGATCATATAGCATTTCTGTCCATACAGTTGTTAGAATACTAAATAGTGTTCTTTTGATGTTTGAATGGCGATATGCGGTCTACTACACTGATATCACCTAACACCAAGAGTCAGAGCCTCTTGATTTATGTTTATGTTTATGTTTATTACATTTGATATACTGCTCAAGCCAAAGCATCAGAGCGGTTTACAGTATTGCATAAAAGTTACAGAAAATATGAAAAGAGCGCCATTAATTAGATAGGACAGAATAAGAGATACAGTGATAGTTAAAGGAATAGAGGAGACAAGAAGAAATGCTCCACATAGCATCTGAAGAGGTAGATACCATACCACCAGGTGTTTAAGCTCCCACTCAAAACCTCCGCTGTCGACATCACCCCTCCACCGCTCCGATCTCCACAGCAAGCAGAACCAATGTAGCAGCATTTTAAACGGCCCTGCATGGTCCTACGCCTAAGGGCCATGCCAAAGGGCCCTCTGGCGAGGCCCTCAGGCGCAGGCCCGCAAGGCGCGGGCGCGCCAGTGGAAGTGATGGTTTTAAAGCCGTTAAAGGCTGCTGGTATGGGCAGGCTGAAAGGAAAGAGGTGGAGCTCCCGCTCACACACCTCCGATGCTAGCTGGCTGCTGCTCTCCCCGTCTCTGCGCGCCAGTGGAAGTGACGGTTTTGAAGCCGCTAAAGGCAGCTGGTATGGGCAGGCTGAAAGGAAAGAGGTGGAGCTCCCGTTCACACACCTCCGATGCTGGCTGGCTGCTGCTCTACCCGTCTCTCCCCACTGATTAGCCTGACTGTGCAATACTTCCCAGAAGCCTTATCAGGCTAACTCAGGTCAGCTGAATTGAATTTTAGGTAAGATTTATACGAATATTTCCAACATTTTTTCTTTTTTGGAATCTGTATGGAGGAATGAGAAAGAAAATAAGTGGTAATTGCAAACAGAGCCTTCAGAGACACAAATCAAAGAGTTGTGGTTGTGCCATAAGTTCTCTCTACTCTCTACCCTTCCCTCTCTGATATTTTTCCCTTGATATACCTCCGTGGTTTACATACAGCCATCACAAAGGTGACAGAATAGCAATCACCCTGGACAATAAAACAATACAGGATAGGTGGGGGAATGTTCCTAAGAAAACAATTTCCAGTAAGCTGGCGATACACAAGTGGAAGAAGGGGGAAAGAATGGGACACCCAGCAATGTCACAATACTCAAGAATACCTAAACTCCAAGGGCCCGATATTCGAAAGGCATTTACACAGTTTACAGACAGTAAACCATGTAAATGCTTTAAATCAGGATATTCAACAGCACCTACATGGTTAGTGCCGTTGAATATCCCCTTTTAACTACCCTCTATGCCCCGATGCTATCTGGTTAGCACTGGGGCATGTCAGAGCATTCCAAAGAGGCGTGGAGGTGGTGACAAGCAATAACCGGGCAGCCAGCGATATTGCATGCTGCTTGGTTAGTGATCTGCGCTAAATAGTTAGGTGAGGAAAACCCTTGTCTATCTTTCAGTGCAGGAGCTAACTGGGCAGCATGCAATATCACTGCTGCCAAGTTACCTAATGCAGCTTCTGGCAGGTGCAGCGATCCTCGGATATTTAATGCCAGGGCCGCATATGACTCCAGCATCGATCAGGAGTTAAGGGTCAGTGGGCAGGGCTATGAACGTAGCGGTGCATAGCCTGCCCAGGAGAATATCAGACCCCAAATGCTTTCCAAAGAAGCCATTGCTTCAAGCCTATTTTAAATTTCTTTAAGGACATCTCCAAGCACAGATTAGGAGGTAGTAAGATGCAAAGCATAGGTGCTATGAAACTGAATGCTGCAATATAGGTTAGTTTGAGCCTAAACTGAGAAGGCAGTAGGATGGTGAGCAAGTTGGATTGGTGACAAGGAATAATGAGAGAAGACAAATGGGATGGAAAACCAGTAAAGGAAATCCTATGTACAAGGGATAGGATTTTATACTTGAACCTTTAGGAATCTGGGAGCCATGAAAATTGCTTAGTAGAGGAGAGATAGGATCTGTATGGTTGGCCCTATGAAGAATTCTTGCTTAGATATTTGAACCATTTGGAGTCTTTTTATGCTGTAAGCGGGAACACGAATCAGAGGGGAGTTGCAGTAGTCCAGTTTGAGGGGGTCTCAGACAGATAGAGAAAGACACACACACACACACGCACGCACACACACACACACACAGCATAGATACTGTACCTTCTATCCCACAAACATCTATATGCGCTTTGTATTAGCTCCATTGCAACATATTCTGCCAAATGCTGTGGCAAGCTCACTTTTCAGACAGAAACATCCTTTATTCTGCAAACACCTGCCTCTATTATTTTGCTACACCCATTGTCTCTGAGAAGTGGATCCAGGACCAAATTGGGGTTGTCTGAGTATCTTCACCTTTGCAGAAATAAACAACAAACTCAATCCAAAAAGGACTCAGAATCAATGTACTCGAATTCCTGACAGCAGGGAGTTCCAGAGGCTTTCAATGCTGCTTCTACTTCTTCTTTCATCACCAATGGTTCCTGATCATAAGATATAGGTTGTAACGGCTGTTGGTCCATTTGATCTTTACAGTATAATGACTCTGTACATTCTTTCCACTTTTTTTTTATCTTTTCAGCATCATTCAACACGGATCCTTGAACATCTTGTAGCATTCCAATTTGAGGCTGGAATTGTTTCTTTAACACTTGTAGCTTTAGAAAAGCCGATCTTGTTCTTCCTCTAAAGCTTCTGATTCTGTTTCCTTGCATGTGTCATTGTAGTATTTCTCTTTGTCATCTCTTGCTGCACGTTGGAAATCTCTGTTGAGTTCTGTGATTGCCTCTCTTTCTCCTCTGGCTTTAGCTTCTCTGCATTTCTGGACAATTTTCAGAGTTTCTTCGGTCATTCCATTTTGGCCATATTTGCTTTTTCACCCTACGTAGAGACGTATCGCCTTCTTCCAATACAACCTTCTTGATGTCATCCCATAACTCTTCTGGAACTCTGTCATTTCTATCTAAAGCAGCAAATTGATTTCTCAGGCAGTCTTTAAATTCCAGTGGTATATTCTCAAGGTCATATTTTGGTGCATTCATGAGTGGTTTGCTCTTTTTCATCTTTAACTTGAATTTGCATACTAGTAGTTGGCAATCTGTACCACAGTCAGCTCCAGGTTTTGCCTTTGTTGATGTTATCGAGCTTTTCCATTGTTGTCTTCCAAAGATGTAGTCAATTTGATTTCCATACAATCCATTGGGTGAAGTCCACATGTACAGTCAGTGCTTGTGTTGCTGGAAAAAGGTGTTTGAGATGAATAGATCATTGGTCTTGCAGAATTCTATCAGTCTTTCTCCAGCTTCATTTCTGTTGCCAAGTCCATATTTTCCAATCACTTTGCCTTCTTCTTTGTTGCCAACTTTTGCATTCCAGTCACCCATGACTATCAGGATATCCTGTTTGCATATTCTGTCAATTTCAGCTTGTACTTATTCATATAACTCATCAATGTCTTCCTCTTCTGCAGCTGTTGTTGGGGCATATACCTGAATTATAGTTGTGTTGATGGGCATTCCTCGCAGACTAATAGAAATTAAGCGTTCATTGATTGCATTGTATTTCATTACAATTCTTGCAAGTTTCTTCTTAACTATAAATGCAACACTATTTCTTCTTTGTCTTTCATTTCCAGCATAGTAAACCATACAGTATGTTCTTCAGATACAAAGTGCCCAAAGCCAGTCCATTTCAGTTTACTGACACCCAACAGATTGACGTGCATACGTTACATTTCATTCTTGACCACCTCCAACTTCCCTTGGTTCATGCTCCATATGTTCCATGTCCCAATATGTAAGATATCTTTACAATTTTTGACTCTCTTTTTACGCGCAGCTACATCAGCAGATCCAACCACATCATAAAAGCTGACTTTACTCTGAGAAATCTTCAGCTCATTCCCAGTAGCCCATTTGAGTTCCTTCCAACCTGGGGATCTCATCTTCCAGCACTATAATGCCATTTGTTTTGTGACTATCCATTGTGTTTTTGAGGCAAGATACAGAAGTAGATTTGCCAAGCCTTTCTTCCATGCAGTTAATTCCAGTCTTGTAGCATTTGTCACAGAAATATGATTCTCCGCTTACAACACTGACCCATTCTGCTGCTGCCTAGATGGGTGATCTGACTTAGTCTGGCATCTCTGCTGAGACCTGCCTAGCTCTCAGCATCACTAATGCACACAAGCCCTCAAAGCATAACAAGCTGCAAACCAAGTGAGGGCTCTAAGTGCATAGGTTCTGTATATATATAACTCACAGATTGAAACGTAATAAGGCACTTAAAGGGAAATTTCAAAAAGAAAGATCCTCCCACAGTCAAAATCTTTGCACGATATGTGAGAAAGGATTTCCTTTAGCCTGAGTGGCACGAGACACATCAGGGAACAAGGACACCCGCTGCCGACAGAAAACAGTGCTTTTCTTTTTAAAGTAACATTTAAGTATCCTGTTTGTATCTAATTCATTTATGCAGGAGACCAATAAGATAGCCTAAGAGGTTAACTCGTTTTTGGAATCCTCCAAAAATTAAGTTAAATTAACAGAGGAAGCAGGAACAAGTTCATCAAGTTCAATGTCCACAGGGTTAACACTCCAAACTCTCTGGGGAATATAACAAAGATTTGAAGTAATTATATTCTCCAAGTTCAGAAGAGCAAGAACTTCTACCAAATATTTTCTCAAAAGTATTTCAGGAGAAAGCAGTTGAGATATGAGAAAATTAATGTAACCAGGTGGTTAAAAATGAAAAAGAGTGGATACCTTGTGTTCTTAAGGGAACAGCATGAAAAATTCTGGTATGGCTCAAATAGACTAGGAAAATAGGTAATATGGGGGAAAAAGAGAAATAAGATTTTAATTTCTACAGATGAGGAACTTTTTGATGACATCAGCAAGAGAGAGTGTTTCTGCAGAGGGTCTGGAATGTTGGTGCTGTGATGCTGGAGAGTCAATGGGTGAATAAATGCTGGAGAGACTAGAGGTGTATGAGAGTGACTGATGTTAGGGGCCCTGATAGACTGGGGTTTTGTGAGAGTTTTGAGGAATATTTGAGAGATTGGGTGAATTTGTGAGAAGACTGATGGAAAGGGAGAGGTTTCAATTTTTTTCTTTGCTTTCTAGGTTGAATGAGATGAATAGATGTTGTGTTATATGTGAGAGGGAAAGAAGAGAGATTAAGAGAGAAATTATTGGGAGCACTGGAAAGAGGAAGATCAGAGCTAGAGATGTAAGATTATTTTTATTTTCCCATCAAAATAAAGAAAACCATGGTAGAGGGGTGTAAGTTTTTAAAGTCATCTTAAATTGGTTTAAGGTTTATTTTTAAGGTAGAAAAAAATTACTGTATGAGAAATAAGAGGCTCCTATGATATTTATTTGAAGTTTAGGCAGAGAGGAGTGAGGTATTTACCCTTTGATTAAATCCCTATAGGAGAGGCTAGATAGGGATAAGAAGGGAAGGAGAAATATATAGGAAAGTGAATTCAGAGTGAATTTATGAGAACTGACAGATGATGCTTTTTTTATTTTTTAGGTTGAGTATTGTTTGGTAGCGGGCTGTTGTGAGAGTCTGAATTGCTCCTTAGTGAGGAGTCTGTATATGCTGTACAGGAGTAATAGAGCCAGGAAAGGAATATTTTTAAGCAAGCTTGCTACATAATTTTTCCATTTTGATTGTTTAATTGTTTTTATTTGCTCAGTTAGGAGTTTTGCTGGGTTGGAGGGGTCAGGATTAATTTAGCATCGGGGTGAGCCATCCAGCTTTGAATAAAAACATCAAGTTGAAGTTGCACAAGACCTCAGAAGATGATTCACTGACCGGAAGACAACCGACCAGACTTGGGCCCCAACAGGAGTGAAGATGAGAGGATAACTTGTTTAATTTGAATACATTTATATTACATCACCTTTATTTGAATGAGAAAAGAAAATCATACATTTATTAATATATGAAAATCTGGGGAAATAAATATTATTGTTTAACTAATCCAATTACTCCTAGCTTCTTTCTTTTTAGTTTTATTTAGTTTCCTGTGTGCTCTTCGTGGGTAGTCTAGTCTGAACTTAGTGTTTTTGTACCCCTCATCACACCCAAAGTGGGTTAGATAGTAAAAACATCCCGGCTAACATGAGAACTCCTACACAAGGGAAAGCCTATACTATATTGGCCAGGTGGGGATGGGTAAGGCTTACATTAAGAAAACAAAAATTCTTTGACTTGTAGGCATTCTCAAGAGCCTCTAACTTATTATGCAGTAACAAACTATCTACTACAGAATAGGCCACTGCGGACTGCAAAGACTGAACCACTGGTTCAAGTTTAGCAGTACAGCGTGACAGGTCATCAATCTGATCATTAACTTTAGAAAATTTCAAAACAATATCTTGTGAGAATGTACATAATTTAGGAATAGTGTTCTTCAACAAAGATTCAGTCCTAACGAAAACCTTCCAAACATCAATTAAAAAAATAGCAATAGGAGGGGTAGCAGTAGAAGCAGAAGAGACATCATCCAAGGGAAAATCAATGGCTGTGGGGGAAACCATGGAAACGGAAGATAAATGCAAAGAGTCCAAGGTATCTTCAGAAGGAGATACCCTGACTGCTGTTGGAGGGAGCGGAGGGCAACAATCAGAGAAGCTAAGGGACGCTGCATTTAGAGACAAATCAGTAACAGCAGTACCTTGCACCGACACTGAAACCAGGTGCTTATCCATTGGGACGGTAATCTTCAGTGTGGAAGAAGACATCTGCTTCCCCTTGGCCTTGCATTTCCCCTTCGCTATGCACCAATGAAATCACAAGCCGAAAGAAACAAACCAGTGGGGAAGCGCTGCCAAGCAATCCCCTTCTCAGTGTTTCTCCATGTCCAAAGGAGCTCCAAAGGACCACCCCCTTTGGTCACATCCCTCCAGCTACGCCCACAACGTAGCTCAAGAACTTTTAAAAAGCCCCAGTGACTCTCACTGGTGAACTCGGCTGACATTGCCACGGGGGCTTTTTAAAAGTTCTTGAGCCCCACTTCACAGATGCCTGAACCACTGCCCGATCTTCTGCTTCACACACAGTTCAGCTCTGTTCCTGGTAAGGAATAAAACCGCAGATCTTTTAAAGAGCCCCAGTGGCTCTCACTGGTGGACTCGACTGATGTCTCTGCAACTACAGGCAGGCCCATGGGTACCTCACATGTGCCTGAATCTCTGCCCGATCTTCCGCCTCACACATAGTTCATCTCTATTCCCAGTAAGGAATAAAACTGTAGATCTGTTAAAGAGCTCCAGCAGCTCTCACTGGTGGACTCTTCTGATGTTGTCATGGCTGCAGGCAGGCCTCTGGTTACCTCACAGGTGCCTGAATATCTTCCCGATCTTCTGCCTCACACACAATTCAGTTCTGTCCCCCTGCTTACCTTATTTCTAACAAATAAAATATATAAGATTCTTTTAGGATTTCATATTTCAATGCTAATCCAGCTTTGAGAAGAAATTCACCTTGTAATGTCGTTGAAGGATTCCCCCAACTGGCTAAAACATCAGCAAGAGACCCTTATTTATTTATTTAACAGTTTTTTATATACCGCCCCTTCCAGAGATCAGGGGCGGTTCACATTGAACAAAAATCTATATACTTCTGTATATTTTACATGGAACTTGTGTTAACTATATACATGTTTAGTTACATTGAACATGTTTTGAACATTAACTAGAATAACACTTTTTAAACTATGTACAGGTCATCATAACATAATTGAGTTACCGGGATTTATTTACAATAGTGATATAGCCGTTTGTTTGTGTAAATCTTTGTCTGTAGGTTAAGGTAGAGTAGAGTAAGTGTCTTTCTTATGTTTAATCATTTGTTCTGTCTTGAGAACTGTGGATGTGTTTCTGTGATTGTATTGGAGAGGTTTTTTGTTGGTAGGGGATCTCAAAGTTTTTTGTAAAAAGGTATGTTTTTAGTTCTTTTTTGAATTGGTGAAGGTCCTTTATCTTAGACTGAATGCGTATCCACCAGGCTCTTAAAGGAATCTCTGCATAAAGATGTGAGAACTCATAGTAAGGCTTACAAACATACAGTAAATCCCTGTTTGAAATAACATGGGAAATATCACCAAAATTTCTAATTTTGTTTCAAATCATTTTAGGGGATCATTTTAAGAGCCTTAGTCGTATGTAGATGTACAAAAACAAGCATTTGGATGTCCAAATCACGGAGACATCCCCAGAGCCATTTTACAAATGGCTTTTAAAGACATCTCCAATGTGAGGATGGTCAAGTAAGCATGGAGCATAGCATAGACATGTCTGGGTGGTATAATAGAATTAGATATCCCTGCTCGATATCAAAAATGTCGGAGATTCCTGTGACCTTGTCCATGTTTAGACCTGCTCCAGGAATGAATAGGCATTGGGAAAGTACTTGTTTTGGCCTTAAAACATCCAGAAGGTATAGGGAAGATGGCATTCCATCATCTCCAGGACTCTCCACAACCATATGAAAGCAGGAGTAGAAGCTGAATTCTTGCTATCACTACTCTAACCATAAGGCTATTCCTAGACATCCCTGGTCTTGAATATTATTCCAGGGCTGTCCATATTAGGAAAATCCATATTTGTGAAATCTTATCCGAACTTGGACATGCCTGCTTTTTTTTCAAATATTCTGGTTTAAACGTTGCAGATTGAACTGGATGTCATTTGTAAAATATACCTTTTAATACAAAAACAGTACTGAAAAATCCAAAATTCAGTTTCCCTACAAGTTTCATTATAGGCTGCCTCAAACTGCTAACAATGGGCTTGGAAGGCAGGCTTCTTGTAGAAGAGCCATCACATTTCAATGAGGGTTGGTTCTAGCCAGCCTACACTTAACTCTGCTGATGATCTTTTTTTCTGTTTCCTGATTGCCCAAAGCTTTCTGCTCTGGGAGCTCTATGGAAAATGCTAACTGGATTTTTTACGTTATGAATCTATTGACTCCTCAAAAGTTTTTTCTTTTGCCATGTTCTTGTGTCAGACATTCTGTGAAATCATGTCTAAGTATATCAGAGATATTTACCAAGCCTGATCCAGATCCTCGTTGATCATTACTAACTGGATAACCACACATTAGTTTTCTCACTAATCACACATTAAGTGCAACCCTTTAGTAAAAGAGATCCATAGCTCTTTTCTGCAAGATTTACTAGCTTTAAATGGAAATCATTCTTTAAAATATAAATGATACTTTTTTACTGAAATCAAGACTATTGCTCGATAATGTTAATATGATTTAACTAGGGTTCCTCATGCAAATCTGATAAATCATAGATGTATATAGCCAATGTCTGTTTTTGGTATAAAGTACAAACACCTACTGTTAGCATAAAATATAATATGCAGTTTATCTAGAACAGAATAGCCATTCCATTAGTGTGACTGATGTGTTCCTAGTTTTATTTGATAGCATAATTAGTTATTCAACCTGCTTTTCATCAGAAAACTGACTGCTAGTGTACAGACCCAAAACAGTGAAGACCTGATCTAATAATGTCTAGTAAAATTAGCATGGAGCAGGTCCATGCCAGCCAGCATGGTAGAAAAGAGTATTTAATACACTCTATTTAATCAGTACATGCTGCAAAATCAGAAAGTGCCAGGGGTGACATTCATTCCTCAAACAAAATAATGTGCCACACAGGCAGCTACTGCTGTGGTAAATGAGCTAGTGACAGCATCCTCAAATACGTGGAACTATGGCACCACTAAACATAGACAAAATGATTGAGAAGTAGAAGGCAGTGGCAGGAAATAGCTGTAGCAGCTTACAGAGGGTGGCAAGTCATTCCAAAATTCCATGCTTGCTATTTTCCCTGTTAAATCAGATATGAATGACAATGACGCAGTCTTTGAATTGAGAAGGCTGAAGACCTAATGTGTGAATTTCTTCCAAAATGGTGGATTGAGCAAGTCAATGAACCTAGAGGAGTTATGAAGGTGTATTGAATGGGTTCATCAAATGTTTTTGAAGAAATTTGAAAAAGTATTAGAAAACTATCCTTCTGGTTTCCAAAACATTTCAAGTGGAATTTTTTAGGGATCTGTATATTAAAAAATCATTTTGTTTTCTTTTTACTTCATGTATTTTACTCCTTTGTGTTTTTTTATTCCACTGTTGTTTTGGGTTTGCTTATGCTATGCATTATGAGGTGTGATCAAAAAGTATCGAGACTTGTTGTGTAACTATATGACAATATGTCGTGCCATGATGCTATTAAGCATGTAGAGACCTAGTTATGTGCTCTGTATGTTTAGAATGTAGTGTTGCTGCAGCACACCTGTAGTGTTTTTTAATCACATGATGTTTGGTATTGTGTAAAAGTAATTCATCAGATTTACAAAGAGTGAAAAAAATGAAAAGCGAATTTGCATTAAAATCTGTCAGAAACTTAGAGATTCGTGCAGAGACTTATGAGAAGTTACAGGAAGTGTATAGCAATGAATGCATGAGTCACGCTCGAGTTTATGACTGGTACCAATGTTTCCAAGTGGACCGCCAACGTGTTGACAGTGTAACTAACAACACTATAAAGCCAATATCGAGGCCTCCAATTGATACTTCAAAAAATTAAATGAGAGACCTCACTCAATCTAACCAAACTGCACAGCACTTTAAACATAACCCACAAGTGAAAGCCTCAGAATTAACTCACTAAACAGACCACGTTTAGGAGTTAAAATAACATCAATAGCTCTCACTCGCCTACAACCACCATCCAAGATACATGATATCCACACATTTACAAACAATTCCAGTTAACAGAGATTTGCACAATTATCAACAAATATCAACAGATACGTTAATCATGTAACAGGATGGAATGTGAATGCCCCAACGCCTTTTCTAGACATCTCATGTGAGCGTTTCGCTACAGCTGTTTCAAGGGGGTCCAACACAAAAATCACATCGACTAAAGACAAAACCACTTCATATTAGTCAGAACTGACTTCCAGGTTTATTGGATATTGACTGGAAGCATGGCGGGTGATCAAGACCTGGAAGTCAGTTCTGACTAATATGAAGTGGTTTTGTCTTTAGTCGATGTGATTTTTGTGTTGGACCCCCTTGAAACAGCTGTAGCGAAACGCTCACATGAGATGTCTAGAAAAGGCGTTGGGGCATTCACATTCCATCCTGTTACATGATTAACGTATCTGTTGATATTTGTTGATAATTGTGCAAATCTCTGTTAACTGGAATTGTTTGTAAATGTGTGGATATCATGTATCTTGGATGGTGGTTGTAGGCGAGTGAGAGCCATTGATGTTATTTTAACTCCTAAACGTGGTCTGTTTAGTGAGTTAATTCTGAGGCTTTCACTTGTGGGTTATGTTTAAAGTGCTGTGCAGTTTGGTTAGATTGAGTGAGGTCTCTCATTTAATTTTTTGAAACGTGTTGACAGTGACAAATGTTCTGGAAGGACATCCATGAGTAGGAATGAAGACAAAGTTGAAGCAGTGCGTGTCACAATTCGCTCAAATCGTCGATTGACTATCAGGGAGCTTGCTGAAAACATGGACATCAGTTTCAGATCTGTACAGTCCATTCTTATTGTCAATTTGGGGATGAGACGTGTGTCTGCAAAATACGGGTCAAAACTCCTGTCCCCTGACCAAAAAGAAGATCGATTGTCTGCAGCCAGGGAGTTATTGAAATGCATTGAAAATGACTCAGATTTCATCAAAAAGATTATTACTGAATCATGGGTTTATGATTATAACCCAGAAACTAAGGTTCAGTCATTACAATGGAAGACTCCAGACTCTCCCAGACCCAAGAAAGCCCATCAGGACAGGCGAGGAGCGATGTCAAGGTCATGCTCACAGTTTTCTTTGATTACTAGGGTATTGTTCATCATGTGTATGCTACTATGTCCAAGTTCTGACTTGTTTGAGAGATGCAGTTTGTCGTAAGAGGCCAAAGTTGCACAGGAATGGTGAATGGTTGCTTCATCACAATAATGCCCCACTCACGCATCACACCTTATCCAGCAGTTCTTGGCCAAACACCAAATCAAAAAAGCCTGCCAGCCTCTGTAGTTACCTGACCTTGCATCCTGTGACTTTTTCTTGTTTTCAGAATTGAAATTACCACTGAAAGGAAGGAGATTTGACGACTTGGTGACCATTAAGCAAAATTTGACACAGCAGCTTCACAACATAACAAAAGAGGCATTTCAAAATTATTTCTAGCAGTGGCAGGAATGCTGGAGGAAGTGTGTTTTATCGGATAGGGACTACTTTGAAGGAGACTGAGTTCTATAACTGTCAGTGTTGTGTTATTGTAGAAGTCTTGATACTTGTGATCACACCTCATATTTGCAAGTAGTGTGCACTAAAAGTATTTACTGTACTGTTTTTTTAATAATGCACACTAAAACCATTTAGAGGTCCTTTAACTAAAGTGTGTTAGGTTTTTGCACCCAATGCATAGTTAGCACAAAATGAAACATGCATTAAGTGCACCGCTTCCATAGTAATTGTTGGAGGTGTTATTAGCATGTTCCCGACAGTTAACACATTGACGAGTAGTACCCTAACACATGGTGCAATTGCCTCAAATGCACTTAACTCCACCTACTGAGATGGCATTAGATGCATCTGCAAATTGGTTCACAAAATATCACAAATGTCTCGGTACAAATGTGGACAAAAAAACAAACTTGTAATCATGTCTTTCAGTTCAAGTAAATTTCACTTTTCTATTCACGTTTTCTTATTTAGAAACATAGAAACATAGAAATATGACAACAGAAAAAGACCACATGGCCTATCTAGTCTGTCCTTCCATAACAACTACAACAGTCCACTTTTTGCCTTTAGAGATCCTCTGTGTTGGTCCCATGCTTTCTTGAATTCAGTTACTGTCCTCATCTCTACAACCTCCACTGGGAGACTATTCCACGGATCCACTACTCTTTCCGTAAAGAAATATTTCCGCATATCACTCCTGAATCTATCTCCCTTCACCCTCATCCCATGTCCCCTCGTAGCAGAACTTGCTTTCAAGTGAAAGAGGCTCTCTCCCTGAACATTTATGCCACGGAGGTATTTAAACATCTCAATCATATCACCTCTATCCCGCCTTTCCTCTAAGGTGTACATATTAAGATCCTTAAGTCTGTCCTCATATGCTTTATAATGAAGCCCATTAATCATTTTGGTAGCAACCCTCTGCACCGACTCCATCCTGTTCACATCCTTTTGAAGGTGCGGTCTCCAGAATTGCACACCATACTACAAATGAGGTCGCACCAAAGACTTATACAGAGGCATTATCACCTCCTTTTTTCTGCTAGCCATTCCTCTCCGTATGCACCCAAGCATCCTTCTAGCTTTTGCTGTCGCCTTTTCCACCTGTTTAGCTACTTTAAGATCATCAGACACAACCACGCCTAGGTCCCGCTCTTCTTTAGTGGACAAAAGTACTTCACCTCCTATACTGTATTGCTCCCTTGGATTGCTGCAGCCCAAATGCATGACCTTACATTTTTTAACATTAAATCCCAGCTGCCAAATTCTAGACCATTCTTCAAGCTTAGCTAGATCCCTCCTCATGTTATCTACCCCTTCCTGGGTGTCTACTCTATTGCAGATTTTGGTATCATCCGCAAAGAGGCAAACCTTACCCGACAGCCCTTCCGCTATATCACTAACAAAGATGTTAAAAAGAATCGGACCAAGGACAGATCCCTGGGGCACACCACTGGTAACATCCTTCTCCTCAGAGTGAGCTCCATTTACTTGTACTCTTTGTCGCCTCCCACCCAACCAATTTCTAACCCAGGCAGTAACTTTAGGGTCCATCCCTAGGGTGCTCAGTTTGTTTATAAGTCGCCTGTGAGGAACAGTGTCAAAGGCTTTACGGAAATCTAAATACACCACATCTAGAGCTCTCCCTCGGTCCAACTCCCTGGTCACCCAGTCAAAAAAATCAATCAGATTTGTCTGACAAGACCTGCCTCTGGTGAATCCATGCTGCCTCGGATCCTGTAATCCGCTGGACTCCAGAAACCTCACTATTTTCTCTTTCAGCAGCGTTTCCAATAATTTACTCACCACCGAAGTTAAACTAACCGGCATGTAGTTTTCAACCACATCCTTACTTCCGCTTTTGTGTAAAGGCACCACATGAGCCTCTCTCCAGTCCTTTGGCACCACTCCTGACTCCAACGAGGCATTGAAAAGGTCAGTCAGTGGAGTTGCTAGAACGTCCCCAAGTTCCCTCAGTATTCTAGGGTGTATCCCATCCGGTCCCATCGCTTTGTCTACTTTAAGTTGAGCTAGTTTCTCATGAACACAGTCTTCTGAAAATAGTTCAAGATGTCCCTCGCTTCTGTTCTTATTTGTGGGTGTTTTCTGAGGTCCTGCTCCTGGTTCTTCATCTGTGAACACAGAACAAAAATATTTGTTAAGCAATTCCGCTTTATCCTTATCAGCTTCTACATATTCCCCCCCTGCACCCTTGAGTCTGACAATACCACTTTTGCTCTTCCTCTTCTCACTAATATATCTGAAAAAATGTCTTATCCCCCCATTTTATTGCATTGGCTATTTCCTCCTCCTTTTGAATCTTTGCCTTCTTGACTACTTTGCTAGCTTCTCTAAGTTTTTCCAAATACAGATGCCTGTCTTCTGCTCTCTGTGATCTCTTGTATTTCATGAAGGCCTCCCTCTTTTTCTTCACTTTTTCAGCTACTTCCTTCGAAAACCATAGCGGTCTCCTGTTCCTTTTGCCTTTATTTACCATTTTAACAAAAAGGTTGGTTGCCCTTAAAATACCCCCTTTCAGTTTTGCCCACTGTTTTTCTACATCCCCCAGCTGTTCCCATCCCACTAACGACTCCCTGAGGTATTGACCCATCTTCGCAAAGTTAGTCTTCCTAAAGTCTAAGATCCTCATCTTGGAATGGATTCTAACAGCCCTAGTCCTAATACTGAACCACACCATCTGGTGATCACTGGATGCAAAATGATCTCCCACTACAACATCAGAAACACTTTCACCATTGGTAAGCACCAAGTCCAGTATGGCCCCTTCACGTGTGGGGTCTGTTACCAATTGCCTGAACAGTTCTCCCTGTAGAGAATCCAGGATCTCCTTACTTCTAGATGATACTGCAGCAGGAATGTGCCAATCAACATCTGGCATATTGAAATCTCCTATCAGTAGCACTTCCCCTTTCCTAGCAATGCTGCATATGTCTTCAATTAACTCTCTGTCCACCTCTTCCTCTTGTGAGGGAGGTCTGTATATCACTCCAATGCAAATAGATTTCTCTTTCCCTCTTTCTAGTTTAACCCACAATGCCTCCTCTCTCCCTTTTAAGCTCTGTAATTCCAAAGCTTTAATAGTAGTTTTTACATATAGTGCCACTCCTCCTCCTCTTCTTCCTACCCTGTCCTTCCTGAATAAAGTATAGCCAGGTATAGTTACATCCCAGTCATTGTTTTCTGTGAACCATGTTTCTGTAACTGCCACTAAATCCAAGTCAGCCACTCCCACCAAAGCTTCAACCTCAGGGATCTTATTTCCTATGCTACGGGCATTAATACATACTGCTTTCCATATGTTACCCCTGTTACCCATTTCCATAAAGGTATTTAATGTATCACCTACCTGGGGGCTTTCACTTACCTGGGGGCTTTCTTCACCCATCCCCAAGGAATCTAGTTTAAAGCCCTCTTCAGTAGATTAGCCAGTCTACTACCAAAGATGCGTTGACCTCTCTTGGACAGATGGATGCCATCTCTGCTTTGCAACCCTTGGAAAAGCATCCCATGGTCTAGGAAACCAAAACGCTCTCGATGACACCATCCACGCAGCCATGCATTTGTCTCCAGGATGCAAGCCTCTCTGCCTTGGCCTTTACCCTCAACAGGGAGGATTGAAGAGAACACCACCTGTGCACCTAACTGCTTCACCCTCTGTCCCAGAGCCATGAAGTCACTTTTGATACGTTCCGAGGTATACCTGGCAGTATCATTTGTTCCAACATGGATTAGCAACATTGGGTAATAGTCTGTGGGCTTGATGAGTCTCGGCAAACTCTCCGTAACATCTTGGATTTTGGCACCAGGCAGACAGCATACCTCTCTGGACATCAAGTCTGGTCGGCAGATGGACGCCTCAGTACCCCTCAGAAGAGAGTCTCCAACCACCACCACCCTTCGTTTCCTTCTGGTGACTGATTCCGCAACTTTGGGGTACTTGAACTCTGGTTCTTCCCTTTCCAGGGATGCTAATCTCCAATTTCCATTATGCTTCAAAAAATATTGATTATTTATGCTTCAAAACATTTTTTTTAATTCCTTGCAAAATTCACAAGATGTATATAGCAGGCCTCTGCCGATGTATGAATGCTGTGCTATAAAGAGACGTGAAGCCCAATCCTAGAAGGGGCACGTCTGGACCATCTGGATGCCCCCAAACAGGCTGGGCTTGTTAGGACCCATTTCTGCACCGCAGGAGCTAGACATTCCTGTGGGTGCAGGATCGGGTCCAGAAACGGCCCAGTGTGCCCCTGCATCACCGCGGGGACATCCTACCCGCTTGCCATCCAACTACCAGTGCCGACCACTGTTACTCTGCCGCCCAACCCCTAGCTGGGGCAGCTAGGGCCCAGATCGGGCGGCGGGGACCTACCAGCAGCTCGACCCTGCCTCAAGGGTGGTCTCTGGTCCCAATCGCTGACCTTGCCACTGCTTATACCACCTCCACGGTGGAATAAGCAGCACATCCGTCCCTCTACCACAGGACGTACAGGGCCATGACCTGAATCAGCCTGTACATCCTGCTGCCTTGACCCGCCCCCGCTCCACCCACTCTCTGCCCCCTCCTGATCTCCTCACTCTGCAGTTCAGAGTGTGCGGGGAGAGTGTGTGCCAAAATATGGCTGGGACGAATAGTGGGGCTGCACGTTCTACCAGGATGTATAGCCCTGCTATTCGCCTTGCAGAATCAGGCCCATAAGGGGCTTAATTGGCAGTCTTACTGGCATCAAAACCTCAGCCTGTCATACCCATTATGTCATAATTTCCCCAGATCTCAAAACCTTTGAATTATACACACACCAAGCCTATTACAACTCACCATCAAGCATTTAAATTTACTTAGTTCTCTCAAACCAACTTATCTGAATCCAAAACGGCTTTCACTGCAGTGCACTCGCTTGATGGCCACACTTATCTGACCTCAGCCGATGGTTTCACTGACATCGAGCAGCTTCCTCAGAGGAATTTCATTGGTCAATAACTAAAAATGAAGGACATTTTTGTTATTGCAATTGTAATCGGCAGGAGCTACAAAGGAGTTCTGCACTAGCGCTACCTTTCATTCATGATATCAAATTTAAAAGCCGTACTGCCCATGTCATCCCTATGAAACCAATCCAAGACGTGGTAAAAGTGGAAAGACAGAGTCTTTATTAAACCATAGACAACCCGACACAGGCCGTGTTTCGTTGCCCTTCGTCAGGGGTATGTCAGGCACAAACTAAAAATACAAACACATAAACATATAATTTAAAAACATAAGAGAACATCTACTAACAGTACCATCTAGAAGTAAATAATGTAGTACAAACAATGCACAACTCATTAAAACTAAATTAAGTTAATGGCGCAGTCTTTGAATTGAGAAGGCTGTAGACCTAATGTGTGAATTTCTTCCAAAATGGTAGATTGAGCAAGTCAATGAACCTAGAGAAGTTATGAAGGTGTATTGAATGGGTTCATCAAATGTTTTTGAAGAAATTTGAAAAAGTATTAGAAAAGTATCCATCAAATGTTCTGGAAGGCCATCCACGAGTAGGAATGAAGACAAAGTTGAAGCAGTGCGTGTCACAATTCGCTCAGTTTTAATGAGTTGTGCATTGTTTGTACTACATTATTTACTTCTAGATGGTGCTGTTAGTAGATGTTCTCTTATGTTTTTAAATTATATGTTTATGTGTTTGTATTTTTAGTTTGTGCCTGACATACCCCTGACGTATTCCGCATGTCATCCCTATGTAATTCAAAAATCCCCAAGGACACCCTGACTGGAGGAAACTTATAAAACTAGTTCCATTCCACTGGGCCATTCAAACCATCAGGAGCCACAGTCATCCAATGAAAAATGAGAGCTTGCTCCTGCTGACATAAACACCAGGATATATCACCTCCCGGAGCATCTTAAGAATGCCACAAAGAAGGGTGTGTGCACTGAGTGAGTTCGATGATATATTGACAAATCACACACTTCCTGTATCACACATGGCCTCCCACATTACCCACTTCCTTAGAAACACTAGGTCTGTTCTGTGTGTGGACCAGCATATCCTTCAAATTACATCCCAGTACTTTAATATAATGGGCCTGATACTGATTTGGGCAGGCTATGCGCCACTACGGCACATAGTCCAGCCCTCTGATCCCTAACCCTGGATATTCAATACTGCGGTGATGGCATTGAATGCCTTGGATTGGCACAAAGAAGACACAGCCCCAGAGCCTAATGGAGTAGCGACGATATTGCATCACTACCCGGTTAGCATCCGTGGCCAAAACTAGATGAGCCAAAAGCTGGCCTAGTTTTATCCGTGGATCACTAACCAGGTAGTGGTGCAATATTGTTGCTACCCAGTTAGTGGTGGTTTCCACCCCAGAATGCCCCCAACATGTCCCAATGCTAACTGAATAGCATTGGGGTGCATAGGGGACTTAGAAGGGGACATTCAATGGCACTAACCATGCAAGTGCCATTGAATATCCCTATATGAGGCATATGCATGGTTTACTGAACTGTAGATTGTGTTAAATGCCTTTCGAATATCAGGCCCAATATGTTTAATTTTAAATGCTTGCAGAGAACATAACACACAAACAAGACCCCACTGTTCTCTGTGCCCTGTTCCTATAGAAGAAGGAGCCCTGTTCACATAATGAGCTTGTGTATATGCCGTCCTTAAAAACGAGTCAGAGTAATCTTTATGTTGAAATCTTCTTTTCATGCATATTGCTTGTCATTCAAATTAATCCTCTGTCATGCAAAGACATCTTAGATGTAAAAACTGTCCTGTAGGGATGGTATCCTGCAAATGTCTTGGAAGAAAATTTTGAGATTTTAGTAGACTACTCTGATCAATCTTTTTTTGATAAATAGATGTCACAAAAGTAGTGCCTTCTTTCACTATGGAAATATCCAAGAAATGAATGGTAGTCAAAGAAATTTCTGGGGTAAATTGCAAGCATTCATCCACTCCATTTGTCCATGTCAAAAATTGCTTCAAACAATCACATGTACTCTTCCATACGTAAAAAACATAATCAAGAAAACATGTCCATAATGCTATGTTGGACCAGGATAGAAAGAAGGGGAGGAGGAGTGGCACTATATGTAAAAAATATTATTAAAGCTATGGAAATACAGGGCTTAAAAGAGAGAGAGGAGGCACTGTGCGTTAAGCTGGAAAGAGGAAAAGAGAAATCTGTTTGTATTGGTGTGATATACAGACCTCCATCACAGGGAGAAGAGGTGGACAGAGAGTTAATTGAAGACATACACAGCATTGCCAGGAAGGGGAAGTGCTACTGATAGGGGATTTCAATATGCCAGATGTTGATTGGCACATCCCTGCAACACTATGATCTAGAAAGAAATCCTGGATTCTCTACAAGGAAATTTATTCAGGCAACTGGTAACAGAACCCATACATGAAGGGGCCATACTGGACTTGGTGCTTACCAATGATGAAAGTGTTTCTGATGTTATAGTGGGAGATTATTTCTCATCCAGTGATCACCAAATGGTGAGGTTCAGTATTAGGACTAGGGCTGATAAAATCCATTCAAAAGCGAGGCTTTTAGACTTTAGGAAAACTAACTTTCCCAAGATAGGCCAATATCTCAGGGAGTCATTAGCGGTATGTGAACAGCTGGGGGATGTAGAAAAACAGTAGACAAAACTGAAAGGGTATATTTTAAGGGCAACCAATTTTTTTGTTCAAATGGTAAATAAAGGTAAAAGGCAAAGGAGATTGCTATGGTTTTCAAAAGAAATAGCTAAAAAGGTGAAGAAAAAGAGGGAGGCCTTCATGAAATACAAGAGATCACGGAGAGAGGAAGACAGGCATCTATATTTGGAAAAACTTAGAGAAGCTAGCAAAGTAGTCAGGAACGCAAAGATTCAAAAAGAGGAGGAAATAGTAAATGCAGTAAAATTGGGGGATAAGTCATGTTTCAGATATGTTAGTGGGAAGAGGAAGGGCAAAAGTGGTATTGTCAGACTCAAGGGTGAAGGGGAGGAATATGTAGAGGTTGATGAGGATAAAGTAGAATTGCTTTACAAATACTTCTGTTTTGTGTTCAGAGTTGAAGAACCAGGAGCAAGACCTCAGAAAACACCCACAAACAGCAACAGAAGCAAGGGGCATCTTGAACAATTTTCAGAAGACTGTGTTCATGAGGAGCTAACTAAACTTAAAGTAGACAAAACAATGGGACCAGATGGGATACACCTGAGAATACTGAGGGAAATTAGGGACATTTTAGCAGCTCCACAGACCGACCTTTTTAATTGCTCATTGGAGTCGGGAGTGGTGCCAGAGGACTAGAGGGAGGCTCATGTGGTCCCTTTATACAAAAGCGGAAGTAATGATGTGGTTGAAAACTACAGGCTGGTTAGTTTAACCTCGGTGGCTAGTAAATTATTGGAAGTACTGCTGAAAGAGAAAATAGTGAGGTTTCTGGAGTCCAATGGATTACCAGATCCGAGGCAGCGTGAATTTACCAGAGGCAGGTCTTGTCAGACAAATCTGATTGATTTCTTTGACTGGGTGACCAGGGAGTTGGACCGAGCGATAGCCCTAGATGTGGTGTATTTAGATTTCAGTAAAGCCTTTGACACCATTCTGAACAGGTGACATAAACAAACTGAGCAACCTAGGAATGGACCCTAAAGTTACTGCTTGGGTTAGATATTGGTTGAGTGGGAGGTGACAGAGGGTACAGGTAAATGGAGCTCACTCTGAGGAGAAGGAGGTTACCAGTGGTGTGCTCCAGGAATCTGTCCTTGGTTCGATTCTTTTTAACATCTTTGTTAGTGATATTGCAGAAGGGCTGTCGGGTAAGGTTTGCTTGTTTGTGGATGATACCAAAATCAGAAATAGAGTAAACACCCAGGAAGGAGTACATAACTTGAAGAGGGATCTAGCTAAGCTTGAAGAATGGTCTAGAATTTGGCAGCAGAGATTTACTGTTAAAAAATGCATGGTCATGCATTTGGGCTTCAGTAATCCAAGGGAGCATTATAGTATAGGGGTGAAGTACTTCTGTCCACAAAAGAAGAGCAGAACCTAGGCATGATTGTGTCTGATGATCTTAAAGTAGCTAAACAGGTAGAAAAGGTGACAGCAAAAGCTAGAAGGATGTTTGGGTGCATAGGGAGAGGAATGGCCAGCAGAAGAAAGGAGGTGATAGTGCCTCTTTGTGTGCAATTCTGGAGACCGCACCTTCAAAAGGATATAAACAGTTTGGAGTCGGTACAGAGGGTGGCTACTATAATGGTTAGTGGTCTTCATTATAAAGCATATGAGGATAGACTTAAGGATCTTAATAAGTATATTTTAGAGTAAAGGTGGGAAAGAGGAGATATGATAGAGATGTTTAAATATCTCCGTGGCATAAATGCACAGGAGAAGAGCCTCTTTCGATTGAAAGCAAGCTCTGATACGAGGGTATATAGGATGAAGGTGAAAGGGGGTAAACTCAGGAGTAATATGTGGAAATATTTCTTTACAGATAGAGTGGTAGATGCGTGGAATAGTCTCCCAGTGGAGGTGGTAGAGATAAGGACAGTATCTGAATTCAAAAAAGCATGGGACAAACACAGAGGATCTCTAAAGGAAACAAGGGGGCTGTTGTAGTGGTTGATATGGAAGGGCAGACTAGATAGGCCTTCATGTTTCTATGTTTCTAATGTGTAGATGAATATACATATTGCTCCTCAAATGTCTGTACAAACAAGCCACAGATAGTGCTACTGTGGCCCCCCATTGCAACTCCATGGATTTGGTGGTAAAACTGCTGATCACATTCAAAATAATTACGACAAAGCACCAACATCAATATTTGAGTCAAAAAGCCAGTTGAGTCCATAATATTCCTGACTGTGACAGATATCATATAGCAATCTCCATCACTCGCTGCTGTGGAACATTGGTGTATAAGACCATAGGGCCCTATCTTGAAATGGGTAGGGCTAAGTGCCATAGCCACGTAGCCATGCCTGCTGACCCAATATCCTCTGATATTCACTTCCGCAGCAACAGAAGTGAATATCCGGGGTTGCCACACAGCCGGGAAGCTGCCGAGCATAACTGAGCAGCAGCGATTTTCCAGGCTGCCCAGATAGTGCTCTGTGCCATAAAGATAGGCAAGGGTTTTCCTCTCCTATATTTTTGGTGCAGAGCGCTCAGCAGGCAGCATGGAAAATCACTGCTGCCCAGTTAGCACTTGGCCTCTGCCCCCGCTCCACCCTAGAATGCCCCCAACACACCTCAATGCTAACTGGATTGCATTGGGGCATGTAGGAGACTTTGGAAGGGATTTTTGAAGGCACTAACCAGGTAAGTGCCTTTGATAATCCCTGTTTACAGCATTTACACAGTTTTCTGGGCTGTAAATTGTGTAAATGTCTTTTGAAAATGCTGCCCGTAATGTCCGTTTTTACCAGTATCCATGTGGGTTCCACTGATTTTATATTGGACAACTGCTGAATTAAAGCCCCTGAATCCCGAATATAGGAGTCTGATTTTTTCAATAAAGGGCACAAATATTCCTCCAAATATTGTGAGAAAGGTTCCAAAACTGACCCCTTCCCTGACACAATAGGTCAGCCCAGTGGCTTAGATTAACTCTTGTGAATTTTGGGGATAGATTCAGGAGTGATTTGCGGAAATACTTCTTTATGGAAAGAGTGGTGGATCCGTGGAATAGTCTCCCAGTGGAGGTGGTAGAGATGAGGACAGTAACTGAATTCAAAAAAGCATGGGACAAACACAGAGGATCTCTAAAGGAAAAAAGGGGACTGTTATAGTTCTTGATATGGAAGGACAGACTAGATAGGCCATGTGGTCTTTTTCTGTCGTCATATTTATATGTTTCTCTAAAAGTTGGGGATCACAGCATGACATACCCCAAAAACTAATACATGAAAAACTTCTGCCTGAATCTCCCATGGGGTCACTGGCTAAACACCAATAAAACCATCACAGACAAGATGAGACAACACCACTCAGACACCCTGAAACGGTCTTTGAATAAGTCGCACAACCTCTTCAACTTGGTCAAATCCCTTGCTAAAGAACCCAACCCTCAGCACCTTGGAGGTATACACCCGCAGGACTATGCCATCTTTATGCAATCTAAAATGTGCAAGACTGACAAAATGATGATACCTGACCCCCCCGACGAACAAGAGTAACCTGCATCTCTAACTGCCTTTGTTACACCCTCAAAGAGAATTATTGAAGACACCATCTCAGCCCTAAATACCTCCACTGCACACTCAGACCCCTGTCCAGCATTCTGGATAAAAGATTTGAGATGTGACCTCGCCCCGATAATAGCTAATATGATAAACCTATCTTTTACCACTGGGTCTTTCCCCTCTACTCTTAAACAGACCTCCGTTAGACCCCTGTTGAAGAATGCCAAACTAGACCCACAAAAGGTGGAGTCATACAGGCCCATATCCAGCATCCCGATGCTTGCTAAAATCATTGAAAAGATAGTATACAAGCAGTTACAAGATCATATCGACACCAATGCCCCTCTGGATTCATCCCAACATGGATTCAGAGAGTATCATGGAGTTGAAACACTACTTACAACTCTTTTCGACAACATAATTTCAGGCATTGACAACATACGACATGGTTTTGCACTCATCTTCTTGGACATAGCAGCGGCTTTCGACTCGGTATGCCACGAGATTCTCCTATGCCGGCTAAGAGAAAAACAGAAAAATATCGTTCACCATTCACTGTGTATAGAATCAAAACTAACAAATGAGGTCTCAGTTTAAAATAACACTGCTGCTTCAAGGTTTACACCCAATGGCAACATTTTTGTTGTATCACATCAATGACCTCATGTGAGTTTTATAAAAAAATTTTCCTTATAAAAATATTTTTTCAGAAGACACAATACAGTCCTGATAATCAAAATATGTTGTACTCAACTTCAGAAAAGGACTGGATGAAATCTTCCCACACACATTTGATCCCAATACAGTCCTGATAATCAAAATATGCTGTACTCCACGTCAGAAAAGGACTGGATGAGATCTTCCCACACACATTTGATCAAGTGTAAGAGCGATCTACTTTAAAATCAGATCCCTCAGACACTTACGTCCGTTACTCGAACCAGGTGATTTCCGCACCATTTACCAAGCCCTCATTATTCCTCATCTCGATTATTCAAACGCCATCCTACAAGGACTCCCCCGGGCCACCTTAAACCCCCTGCAACTTGCTATGAACAATGCAGCGCGGGTACTCTTTGGAGCCTCCAGAAGAGAGCACATCACACCCCTCCTGAGGCAGCTGCATTGGCTCCCCGTTCAAGCCAGGATCAGTTTTAAGACCTTGGTGATGACCTTCAAGGCCACCAAGGGGCTCTCCTCCTCTTCACTATCCGAACTCATCCAACCTCTCGCTCCCAACAGGATAAGGAGAACCGCAGATTCCAATATGCTATCAATACCTAAAGATACGACAAACTGCACCAAAACAACTTCCAACAGAGCTTTCAGACTCTGCGCACCAAGTCTCTGGAACTCCCTACCACCACATATCAGAGCAATCCCCAACTTGAGCCAGTTCAGGAAGGCCCTGAAACATTTTCTCTTTATCAAATATCTCACTGACTGCCCTGAACCCCAGCCACCCTAGAATAGCGCGTCCCCAAGGATGTACAACACCCAACAATACCCGTGCTCATTTCATTTGCATATGTATATAGTTTACACTGTTCAATTCATCTGCATATGTATATAGTTTACCCTGTTCTCCAAGTTACTTTTCCTGTTCAATGTAATGACCAGACATTTGTTTATTGTCGGATACTGTTTGTTCTATGTAAACCGCGCTGATCTCAAATAGTGCGGTATATAAGAAATGTAAATAAATAAAATAAAACTGCTCAGTACTTAAGAAAACACCTCTTCCTCATAATCTTAATGATTCATCAATATTACACCCCCACCTTTATCAACAGGTTTAATAACTATAGTGGGGTCTTGAGAAAGTAATTGCAAGGCTTTTCTCTCATCCTTGGACAAATTGCTCCAAATAGATAGCAGTCCCATCTCCCATAGATCTCTTAAAACCAGACATATAAACACCTGAATAGTGGGATATATGGGGCCCAAAAGAACCCAAAATGACTTAGGGACCAACAGAGACCCTTGCACAATCAATTGTCCATCCTACTTAAAAAACAGGGACAACCTTAAGCAATGTATATGTATCTGAAAAAAATCAGTCTTTATGGTGGGGACAAACAATAGCCCTTTATTGAGTAAAGACTTATTTATTTAACAGGTTTTTTATATCATTTCAGTCAAAGTGGTTTATATTACAACTTAAATATGGTAATGTACATTAAACAGGGACTTTGATAACTTGGACTTTTCTGAAGCAGTGGAGGGTTAAGTGATGTGTCCAAGACCACAAGGAATGCTAGTGGGAATTAAACCCTGGTCTCTTGATTCCTAAGCGAGTGCTCTAACCATTAACCTACTCCTCCACTCCAAAGATAATACTACTACAGACAACTGTTGAGCTGATAAATTAATTTAAAAATTTAGGAGGACTTTTACTAAAGGGTGTTAGCTGACAACGTGTGTTCTGGCGTGTACATTGGGGTATACGTTGCCAGTTAGCACAAGGCCATGACAGCACCGGATTATCCCCACACTGACTAAGGTGAAATTAGACTTACCTGCTAATTATTGTTCCTTGAGGAACTCCAGTCTAGTCCCGAATCTCTGGGGTTTAAGCACCTCCTCTCGCAGCTTGGAGACTGAGCACGTCACTCTTTTGGTGACACCAGTATAAATAGTCCAGGGACCGCCCCCTTGTTCCAATAACCTATTGACAAAGCAGGCTCACCAGAGCAATAAGTAAGTAGATATCATTACCATAAAACTTTATAACTGTATAACTTTTATATAACAAACCAAGTTACCCGGCAACCTACCAGGCAATCCCTATATATTTTCCTGCTTAGGCTTGATTCACCCTCTCCCTAGGACCCCCTAGGAAGCCTTATCATTACTGTCACCCCCACTCCCCTAATTGACTGCAGCCATTAAAGCTGCTCCCACAGCCAACGATCAATCTTACCTTGCTTCAGGCTACCGTCCAACACACTACACCAGGGAGGGATGTGGGACTAGACTGGAGTTTCTCAAGGAACAACAATTAGCAGGTAAGTCTAATTTCACCTTCCTTATCATCCCTCCAGTCTAGTCCCGAACCTCTGGGGATGTAACAGAGCAGTGAACACTTTAACGGGAGGGACCTGCTAGACCAGCCTGAAGCACCGCTGATCCAAACCTAGCATCCCCTTCTGCCTGAACATCAAGTCTGTAATGCTTGGCAAAGGAATTCAATGATGACCAAGTCGCTGCCTTACAAGTCTCTACCGCTGGCACTAAACTGAACTCTGCCCAGGAAGCCGCCTGTGCCCTGATCGAATGAGCCTTCAAGCCCTAAGGCACCTCCTTGCCCTTCAATATATACGCAGACTCAATAGCTTCCATAATCCACCTAGCAATGGAAAACTTTGACACTGGTTCACCTTGTTTCAGCCCCCCAAACAAGACAAACAATCTGTCCATCTTACAGAGTAGAGCCGTTCTCTGCAAATATTTCCTTAATACCCGACTTACATCTAACCGATGCAGCCGACCTTTGGACTTATCCTTGCCACCTCTCTCAAACACCGGCAATGACACCACCTGATTCAAATGAAACACCGACACCACCTTAGGTTAGAAAGAAGGAACCGTTCTCAAAACTACTTTCTTGTCATAGAAGGATAAAAAAGGCTGCCTACACGACAAAGCCTGCAATTCCGATATCCTCCTCGCCGAAGAAATAGCCACCAAAAATACCACTTTCAGGGTAAGATCCTTCAAAGTCGCTTTAGCTAACTGCTCAAACGGCTCCCTTACCAACGCATTCAGTACCACGTTGAGATCCCATACTGGTACCGGCGCCCTGCATGGCAGCCTCAAAAGAGACGCCGCGAGTAAGAATCTTTTAACATCCATATGTGATCCGAGCACCATGCCTTGCACCTTCCCGCGATAACAAGAGAGCGCTGCCAACTGAACTCGTAGAGATGCTGCCGCCAGTCCTTTATCAAAACCATCCTGCAAAAAGGACAGAATCTGTGGAATGGAGGCCCTTAATGCCACCACTCGCCTATCTTCGCACCATGACTCGAACAGCCACCAAATCCGGATATATGCCACCGAGGTAGATCTACGCCTGGACCTCAATAGAGTAGAAATCTCCGCTGTCGAGTAACCCTTGGCCGTCAACCTTGCCCTTTCAAGAGCCAAGCCGTAAGCGATTGATCCACCTGAGGCATATTCAATGGACCCTGCACTAGCAGATCTCTCCTGACTGGCAGTTGCCATGGAGGCTCCACCAGGAGACTACTAGGTCGGCATACCATGGCCTTCTTGGCCAATCTGGCACAATTCGGATCACTTGATCCCTGTGTCGCTCTATTTGCTGCAGAACCTGACCTATTAACACCCATGATCCTCCGGCTACCTCTGCATCAGAGCATTCAAACCCTCGGACATCCTTTCTCTTCTTCTGCGGTAAAAACCTCCTACCTTTGCTGAATCAAATGTCGCCATGAGATCCATTACCGGAAGTTCCCAGTGATATACCAGCAACTCGAAAACCTCTTGATGGAGAACCCACTCTCCTGGGTCCACCTTGACTCGACTCAAAAAATTGGCTGCCACATTGTCCACCCCTGTTACATGTGCTGCCGATAAAGTCTCCAGATGCAATTCGGCCCAATTTAGGAGCTCTATGGTTGGATCTTTCATTAAGCTACACTTTCAAAATAGCACTGCCTCAGTTACATGTGTAAATGCCATGTTGCATGCATAACTCACTAAAAAACCATGATTTAAACACATAGGGCCCGATTCTGTGGCACAAATAGCAGGGATGTCCATCCCCGCTATTCGTGCCTTTCCCCGAGGGCATCTAAGCACTTTTATCCGGCAGCCAGCATCGCGGCTTTTAAATGGAGCCACGATGCTATGTAATCAGATGCCAAGGCGCCACAGCTCCATTTAAAAGCCCTGACTGAGTTAGTCGGCTCGTCGTATATGTGCAGGCCGGGCTGAATCGCAGTACCGGCCTGCATGTATATGACTGATCGCGATTCTGATCCCGTGGGGCTAGATGTGCCCTGCGGGATCAGAATCGCAACCCCCCCTCTACACGTCCAGTCAAACCAGACGTATAAAGGGATGGACTGAGCCTGATAATGGCATGAGCATTACATGGCTCCTTATACAATTATCCTCAGAATGGGAGAAAAGCCTTAGTAAATCGGAACCTAAGAGAATTATTTGAGAAGCCTTATTTGCAATTTCCACTTGTAAAATCCAGTGTTTTAGATGTGGAAATGGCAATTTTACAAAGGACTGCATTTACAATTTATATGTAGAAATTGCAAAGAGGTGTGTCAGGGGTGTGGTAAGGACATGGCCTGGGTGGCTCAAAAATCTACATATCTAATCCCCATTTCGTATATGGAATGCACGTGTATAACAAAAATTGTCCACATTGGGATTTACATCTGATCCCCATCATGTATAGGTTTTGAAAACGTCCTTGTTTCTGTTAGTACTTTAAAGGAAGGATTAAGGGTGTTATCCTCTTTAATCCCCCATTGTTCTTTTCCTTCTCCAAATTGAAATGAAATATAGAAGCATCTATAGTTAATTGGTAGTCGTTATACGTGTATGTTTGCAAAATGGCTGACATACATCTGCAAGTTGCCGAGTTTTTTCTGTTGATTTTTCCCATGTGTAGATTTTCAAAATGGGTCCTCCAGCTTTATGTTTAAGCAACTATACATACACTTCTGCACTTTTTTAGAAAAGGCCCTTTGTTTGGCAGAGCTTTTTCTAAAATGCCACCAGAATTGTGTACTTCCCAACCTCCATGTCTCAATTCCAGTTTCCAGCGCTATCTAAAATGAATCTTCAAGTATTCCAAGCAGTTGTCTGATTGGATGGTAAATAACTTTGATGAATTAAATGGCTTGTTTCATTGGGAACTCTAGAGAATAGGAAACTCCTCTACCAAAACACTTGATTTGTTTTTTTCACTCCAAGAGCTGAATCTTAGGATCGGCATGATATTTGGGCTCAATAACCAGAACCCTTAGTTTGTATACCCTCATATTTTATGTACTCTAATTTTGTTTAATAATTCCAGCTTCAAACCATGTCATAATCTATTTAGATTTCTATTGGTAATGCTAATACCTTTAATCATAATGAACAAAGCTCTCTTATATGCAGATTATTATATAGTGCATCTAACTACTTGATAAGGCCTCCATTCAAATAAATATGTAATCTCCTGCCTGGGTGTACAGTATCTGCACCTGCAACTTGACAGACAGTGGCCGCAACCATACAAGAGCAATGCAGTCTTTCAGTCTCTACTTTTGAGAAATTGTAGTGAATTCTTTGAATGGGACCAGTATATACTGGGAAGTCTATGGCACTTTAAACTCCACTCTCTCCTTTTTCCATCTCAAAATAGCTGATCCCAGGCCAGAATGTGTGTTCTGAACAGACAGGTTTACATAAGAAACTTTAGGGTCGCTAATAATAAAAGTAAATACAAATGGCAGAAAGAACAAAAATAGAACATGCATTTAACTCATTTTCCTTTTTGTCAAAATATCTTATAAGCAGATTTAAGCAGATTCAATTTTTCTCTTCTCTCTCTGTTATATTACAATTCACTCTTAGTATGCCTTTCCAAGTATTGGTATTTTCCTCCAAGTTTCTCCACTCCTTCACTGTTTTTACGTCTTGTGGTTACCCTGAGTGGGAACCACCCCCCCCCCCCCCTCCTGCTCTAATGATATGTCTGAATGTACCTTCAGCTGGGAGTTGTGTAGACAAACGTTCCCGATTCTGTCCTGTGTTCACTCATGGCTCTTGGGTCATTGGTTGCTGATGGACTCCTGAGGTTTCTCTTGTATAGTCTTGTAGAACTATGCAAATGATCAGTAGTTTATGTTCCTCCGTAATGCTGGTAAACTCTGAAGATGCAGTTTACCGATACTACAGTTTAGGCACTCCTAGCTCCCATATCACTGGGTTGTTGGGATGTTGATCTACTTCTCAACAACTGGGCAGCCAAATGGCAGATGAAATTTGATGAAATCTAATGTGGACAAGTGCAAAGTTATGGACCTAGGAAAAAACAACGTAAACTATGGTTACATAATGCATGGTTCCACATTAGGAACCACAACCCAGGAAAACAATTAGGCATCATCATGGATAACATGTTGAAACCCTCTGCCCAGTGTGCAGCAGTGGCCAAGAGAGCAAATAGAATGCTAGGAATCATAAGGAATGGAGAATAAAACAAAGGATATTATAATGTCTCTGTATCATTCCATGGTGTGACCGCATCTTGAATATTGTGTGCAATTCTGGTCGCTGTATCTTAAAAAGGATATAGTGTTATTAGAAAAGGTACAGAGAAGAGCCACCAAAATGATAAAGGGGATGAAAGGATACCTCTATGAAGAGAGGCTAAAAAGGTTAGGGCTCTTTAACCTGGAAAAGAGACGGCTGAGGGGAGATAAGATAAAGGTCTATAAATTAATGAATGGAGTAGAAAGGGTAAACGTAGATCGATTGTTTACACCATCAAAATATAGAAAGACTAGGGGACATGCAATGAAGCTATAGGGAACATATTTTTTCACTCAATATGTAATCAAATTCTGGAATTCGTTAATGGAGGATGTAGTAAAAGCCGTTAATGTACCCGGGTTTAAAAAAGGTTTGTTCAAGTTCCTGGAGGAAAGGTCCATAAACCATTATTAAAGGGACCCGGGATATTTACTGCTTGCCCCAATACAAGCATTGTGGAACCTGTGTCTTTTGGGGAAACTGCTAGGTACTTGTGACCTGGATTGGGCACTGTTGGAAACAGGATACTGGGCTTGATGGACATTGGTCTGATCCATTATGGCATATCTAATGTTCTTATGTTCTCTGAACCCTATTTCCCTTCCTGGAGTATTTGGCTTCCCTATTTAAACTTCTTGACTCTTTCGCTTTTCCACTGTTAGGGCTCCTTCCCTCTTGAGCTTGTGGGGATTCTGGCAGCATTTACATAGTCACTCAGGAATTCAGGTTGTAGGCTTGAGCCCAAGACATCTTCCTTCTCCTCTGTTCTCTCCTCTGCTGCTCCTTGTCTGGTGGCTCTATCTGGATGCTATGAGGGGCCCAGGAATGACCTTCAATACCTGCCCCCTGGGGTAGACTCTTCACTCTTCTCTCATGGTACCTATGGTTATGGGAATAGCTTAAAAAGAAGCTGGATTTTCCCTCCCAAGCAGGGGGCTGGGGTGGTGGTAGGGGGAGCTCCTCCCAGCCTAAAGTAACTGGGCAGAAGATAATCTCCTCTGTTCTGGAAACTTACCAAGTCATCTGCAGAGTACATTTTAGTAATTTAGTAGGGACACTGAAGATCTCTGCTGCCCATAGCAGTCATATTCAAGGGGTCTCTACAAATATCATATTGTTACAACTAAGATGACCTATATAAGCAACTGATTAGTCATATAATGGTTAGAGCAGTGGACTGAGAACCAGGGAAGTGAGCGTTCAAATTGCATAGTCGTTCCTTGTGATCTTGGAAAAGTCACAACCATTGACTACCTTGGGCACGACCTTATATTATAAGCCCTTAAGGGACAAGAAAATATGTAATATACCTGATTTTAACTTTCCTAGAACTGCTAGTGAAAAAGAGGTGAAGTAAATCCAAATAGAAGTATTTGAGAAATGAGATCCAATGATATTATTGAAGATTTAAAATCTTTCAGTCTTGGTTACTTTCCAAATCGGCAGCCTTTTTTTCATTCAATACTTACTATCCAAGGCAGCTTTGCTTGTCAGGCTCTGCTTTATACTACAGAGTTATCATTGATCATACAGCTGTCAATATGTTCCAAGAGACAAATGATAAATTAATCCAGACTGTCTCAGTTTCCTTTCTTGGGATTTCATTAGAAAAAGAGAAAACATATGGTTAGAGTACAGTCATTCAATAAGCAGAAAAATACCTGACAAGAAATGTATCATAGCTAGAAAAGGAATAAACCATTATAAATTATTTAGACTATGCATATATAGCTGCCCCATTCTGCTTACAGTCTGACTTTCCTGCCACATGTTCAGCTTAGAAATCTGTTTTTACAGACAGCATTGTTGTGATATAGAATTGTGTAACAGATCACTAAACAAAGAAACCATTATGAAGAAATAAGTAAGTTGTGTTTCACACACAGTCTGTCACTCTAATGGTATCTCACAGAGAACCATCACTTAATAAATTATTGTAAACATTTGCAGAGGCTTTCATTACATCATATTCATTTTAAATCTATACACTATGTAATATAAGAAATCAGACAGCAATCACAAGTAATTATTTGGATCTTGGACTACTGAATGTAGGGCATCAATATAATGTAAACATCTCATTGTCCAGATCAGAATTAACCTACAATATTGTAATATGTAGCTCTGACAGAAACTCTTTACAGGTTGTAATACTATTTATTAGACCGACTTTGCATTTGTGAATGAGCTTTCAACACATATAGTAAGATAGCAGCATACTATATGACTGCAGATAAAGATCACATGGTCCATCTAGTCTACCTAGCAAGATGACTAGAATTGTACCCACCATTCTGTGCAGGTTACCCTCCTCTATGCCCTTGTGTTTCCGGCCTGCTCCCGTTAAAACACACTGACGTCATTTTGTCAGCCAATCATCTTCCAAGACTGCTACATAAAGAACCGTTGGGTTCAGCTGTTGGTTTCCGTCATTTGCTATTCCCATGATACAGCGGTTAAACACTTGAGACAGGGTCTTTCTGGGACCCAAAACATGCATGTCGTGTGCAATTCTAAGTCAGCGATTACATGGACCAGCTGATAACCGCCAAAGATTGAGATAAGCTTCAATTTTTTAAAAATATTTCACTTGAGCAAGAAAGATTTTTCAAAAAAATGGGCGTTTCGTACCTTTGAGCAAGGAGTTGTTACTCTCTCTGTTCTAGTCCGTTTTGCCCAACTATTAAGTTTTGATTTTGGTGGCAGGGATATCATCACTGATGACTTTTGGTTAATTGAAATTTCTATGTGTCATCGGTCACATTGAGGTTCTTTTTATTTATTTGTTTGACATCAGAAGTGATGGCAGATAAAAAGCAACATGGCAGCATGACCCCTCTGGTCAGTCTAGTAACATGGCTAGGGTTGTACTTGCCTCTCTGTATATTATTAACCCATGTATTATAAACCACTACATATTCATATAACCACCTCCTTCTGCCCTTTATTCATCCTCTAAGTCATGTGGGGTAAGTTTAAAAACAAATGTTTATGTGAGAAATCCAAAAGTTGTCTATTTCAAGTCAATCGTATTTAGGTAACATAATCACCCAGACATAAATGTACACCTGTTCCACTGAAGATATAAATGTATGTGTGTACTCTGTGCACACATAGGGGGTTATTCCGTTCCTTGAATAGTGGGGATGGACAGCCCAACGAGACACCCATCCTCACTATTCATGACTTCACCTGGCTGCGTCTAACTTCCCTGCCAGTTGTGTGGGAAAGTTAGACAGGGCGGGGAAGGGGCGGCTCGGGGCAGAGTCTGAGAGGTCGCCGGCCCTGGATGTACAGGGCCGATTCTAATTTTGGAGGTGGAATAACTTCCCTGGACATGACTGTATTTAAACGCTGTGCTCGGATGGGGCAGAGGGGGCTGGAGGACAATCATGGCAGCCTGACCCTGGCCTTAGGAGGCCAGATCAGGGATTGGGTTGCGGGGAATAATCATTTGTACTCCAGCAGCCAGCATCGCGGCTCTTCAATAGAGCTGTGGTGCCATGGCAACATGACGCCATGGCACTGCAGCTCCATAGAAGAGCCTTAACAGAGTTAGCCGGGGACAGTCCTGCAGAATCAGAATCCCCTCTGTACATCCGGTTCAGATCGGTCATACAGAGGGGATCTACGTCCAAGACGGAATCGGGCCCATAGTTTATAAAATATGTGGGTTTTGCAATTTCATCCTCACTTTGCCAAAAATACAACTATAGGAATGCCTATGCACAGACTGCATAAAACTAGGCATACTCTGGGGGTTATTTTAGAAGCTCTATTCATGATTTATTTATTTATTTAATGGGGGGGGGGGTTATATATCTTTATGCCAAGGTGGTTTACATGGAATGATAAACGCAAATATTTTGTGACATATAACTAAGGGAAGCAAACTTGAAGCTAACAAAATGGGTATTTATAGATGTTCACAGGGTGTGGTTGGGGTTATGGTGTATGCAGTTAAGTGATATCATTTGGACCAAAGTGTTAATAAACAGATGTATTTTTAATAGTTTCTTAAGACCTTGAGTCAACTGTGCTGATCTTATAGCTTCCAGAAGTGAGTTCCAAATCATTGGAGCAAGCAGGGAAAAGGCTCTATTGCTTGTTTGCTGTGTGGTCCTGATCTTGAAGGGGGGAATGACTAGAAGGTTCTGATTTGCTGATCTTCTAGGCCTTGTTGAGGGTGCTTCATTGATTATGTCTTCCAGGCAGGGAGATGATGCATTATGGATGATTTTATAGATAGTGGTTATGACCTTGTATTTTGTTCTTTGGGCTATCGGTAGCCAGTGAAGGCTCTTTAGAGTTGGTGTAATATGTTGCCTTCTTGAAGTTCCCGTCAGGATTTTGGGGGGCTGTATTCTGTATTAGTTGAAGTGGGCATAGTGCTTGTTTTGGCAGCCCTTGGTATGGTATGTTGCCATAGTTGAGATGTGATGTAATGATGATCTGAAAAACTGTTCTGAAGTCATTGTATTAGAGTAATGGTCATAAATGCTGGAGGAATTTGAGTTTCATGTATGTTTATGTTTATGTTTATTACATTTGATATACCGCTCAGGCCAAGAAGCATCAGAGCGGTTTACAATCCTACATTTATGTTATGGAAAATAAGAAAAGAATGCCATTAATAAGATAGGACAGAGTAGGAGAAACAGATAGACAAAGTGATAGCACAGATAGGAGAAAACAGACTGTAGACTGTATTGGCTGATTTCTTGATGTGAGAAAGCATGTTGAGGTTATGGTCCAGTGTTATGCCGAAAGACTGTGTTTGACTTCGCTTTTTATTGTGCTCTCTGTGTTTTGGAGCATGAGTTTCTCTGGTGGTTTGAAGGAGGGGTCTCTTGTGACCAGATGTGCCTCTGTCTTGCTGTTATTTACTGCTAGGATAAGTTCTGTGAGGTGGTTTGTGACGGTTGAAAAGGAATTAGAGATGATCGAGAAGTCTGGGGTAAGAGGAGATGTAGAATATGATGTCGTGGGCATATAGATGAAAATGCATTTTGAATTTCATCAGTATATTGCAAATAGGTTGAATGTAGATGTTGAATAGGAGGGCTGATAATGCTGAACCCTGTGGTATGCCCTGCTTTAACCTGAAGTGGTTGGATTTGTCATGACCAAATTTACCTTTAGCATTCTATTAGTGAGTTGAGAGGTGAACCAATGTATTGAGTTTTTATGGAGGCCTATGTCGCTGAGCCTTGTAAGTAGCATGTTGTATGATAATGAATCAAATGAATGTCACTCCTTATACTACCCTGACTTTACCTAACCTAAATCTCCACACATACAGACACTACAGTGTGCTTTAATTAATTCCCAATCAATTTGGAACAAAATACAGACCATATCCCACAACATAGACATACTTTACATAACAGAAATATGGATCACAGATACAGACAATGTGCTACTGAATCAAGCGGATACACCCTTTACCATTGTCCAAGAACACAATGCAGAGGCGGTGGAGTGATGATCCTAGCGAAGAAACATCTAAACCTCCGGTATCATTCAAGCAACAGCACCAACGATTCTGACTTCATCACTGTTACAAACAAATCAACCATTATCTGCCTCATATACAGCACTCCTACCTCTAATGCCAATGAACTATCATCAATCCTGGACATAATAATAGCAGCATCAAAAAACGGAAAAGACATCCTAGTGCTAGGGGACTTCAACCTCCCATCGCTGAAACAAAACCGCATGCACTCCTCACCCAAGCAATGGCAGCAATGGACATAGAGCAACTCATCAACTTTCCCACACACATGAGAGGCAACTCCATCAATCTAATCTTCTTCAATGACCACGATGCACAATCAAACCACCCTCACACCATCCAAGCCCAACCAGTTCTTTAGTCTAACCACAGATTCATCAAATTCTCTCTACCAGAGAACATCATCAGGGATATTCACATCCAAGGCATATCAATCAGAAGATTCAAATCCTTCACCAAGGGGGACTTCATTCAGGACACTCTCACACACATTTATTTATTTATTTTAATTCTCTTATATGCCATGTTATTCTGCATCAGTGCAGTTTACATTGAACAAACTGAAATTACATTAAACAGGGCATTATAACTTGGAGATAACTATTTTACAGGGAACATGGGCTATGGAGGGTTAAGTGGCTTGCCCAAGACCACAAGGAGCACCTGTGGGACTAGAAACCCCAGTCCTTCCAGCCCAAGGTTGCTGTCCCCTAGTGGGATTTGAACCCCTGACCTTCCAGCCTGCAGTACCTTGCCCCCAACCACTCGGCCACTCCTCCACTCCTAATAGCATCACTGACCTAGATACCCTCATTGACTACTGGACCAACAGCACCAGAATTGCCACCGCTGCCACCAACACAGCCAATAACATGCACAGGAAGCAACTAGTATACACCGACTCTGCAACCTCAAACAGCAACTACGCAAACAAGAAAGAAAATGGGGCAAAACAAAGAACACTGAGGACAAATTGGTGTACCTACAACTGCTGAAATACTGTCGCACCGCAACAGATAAAGTCAAATGTAAACACCACTCAAAACTACTATAATATGCAATCAACCAACCAAGAGAGTTGTTCAACATGGTGAAATAGCTGACCAAAACACCTTCAACTGAAAACCAAGAAATTTCAATCACCCCCAACAGCTAGCAATACACTACAAGTAATTTCTCTCCCAACCAGATATCTACATCCCACCCACCAGTGGAAACAGCCACCCTGACCCCTGGATATCTTTCACCAAAATTACAGAAAGATAAATCAAAGATAGCATATCAGTCCTGAACACAGCAATCTCCCCCTGGATCCCTTCCCAACAGCATGGATTAAAGTGACAAGAAGGATCTTAGTGGTGTAATCACGAAAATTACGCAATCGGTACTTCAACAGGGCATCATGCCCTCATGCCTGAAAATCTCCTCCATTTGCCCAACATTAAAAAAACATACCCTCGATCCATCTGACCCATCATCATACAGACCCATCACAAACATTCCCTTCCTAGCAAAGATAGTTGAGAAAAAAGTGCAGCACCCTCCTGCAAGACCATATCAAAAAGCATAACCTACTTGACCCTCAGCAACATGGGTTCTGCCCAAATCATGGAGTGGAAACTCTACTAACTACACTGATAAATATCCTAACACAAGGTATGCAATGAGTCCATCAAGGCTTCTTACTAATCTTCCTGGACATTTCCTCAACCTTCGATACTATAAACCACCACCTGCTACTACAAAGTCTCTGCGCCAATGGAATCCAAGGCACCGTGCTCAAGTGGTTCCCATCCTACCTCACTGATAGATGACAACAGATAAGATAGGAAATAACACTTCCATCCCAAACAAGCAAACACAAGGAGTCCCCCAAGGAACCACCCTCTCCGCCATACTCTTCAATCTCTACCTGCGACCACTCTGCACAATCATAAGATCACACAGACTTAATATCCACGTTTATGCTGACGATATTATGATATATGGACCAATCAACACAAACCAACCCATCCCCTCCACTCACCAGGAATGTTTCACAGAGGTTTCTGACTGGCTAAGAGACAACAACCTGCAAATTAATTACAACAAGACTAATGAGAGACACCACATTTTCCCCCCCTCCCCCTACGATAACACTGAATAACACCAAAATCAAAACCAAGGCAGAAGTCAGATACCTTGGAGTCACCCTCGATCAACATCAAATGTTCAAAACCCATAAAAATGAAACCACCAAAACAATGACCACTCCTCAAACCAGAAGACTTCCGAACTGTACTTCAAGCATCAGTAATAGCCCACCTAGATTACTGCAATGCCATATACCAAGGACTGCTTTAGTTTACACTTCTACCACTCCAAACAGCTCCGCATTTAGCAGCAAGAACCCTACAAGAAGCAGCAAGGCATGATCATATTACCCCAATACTTGAACAGCTTCACTGGCTCTCACTGCAGAGCTGTATAAGATATAAAACAATAATGCTAACCCATAAAGCCATCCATTCAGACCCCTCTCCCCCCACACACCTCAGCTCACTTCTGCAACCCTCCCAACCACAAAGAATTAGATGAACCTCCACAATAAACACCTTGGTGATTATTTATACTAGGACCAAATCAAACCAGCAAACATGTAAAAGAGCATTTCAGTAATATGCATCCCCCCCCCCAATATGGAACAAACTACTGGACAAGCTCAGACTCATCACTGACCTCAAGACTTTCCGAAAACATTTTAAAACACATCTATTCATGGAACATTTCAATACAACTACATAACCCCCTCCCTCATAAAGAACAAAACATGATAGATACTATTGTCTATTGTCTGGAATGTATATAGTTGAGAATTCTCTGTGTCCTGATCGCATGTTGTATATATTTTATAGCACTGTTACAATGTACTTGCATTTGTTATCTGTAAACCACCTTGACCCGGTGAAAGGCAGTTTATAAATAGAGCTAAATAAATAAATGTGGCATTGATGTCCAGAAAGATCATAATAAATCCTTGATGTAGCTTGTTTAGACCTCTGATTAATGTGTCAAAGAAAGCTGTGAGTAGGGTGTCTGGCGTTGATTTCAAGTAATCTGCATAGTGATTTTGCATGCTGGGCTTTGAGGCATGGATTTGGAATGGGAAGTTAAATTCGGTAATGGATTGGAATGTTATTACCTTGAGAGGGCAGCACATGTGTTGTTGTTAGAAGGAATAGTAGCAGTAGTAACATGACAAAGTAAGGGAGACAATTGTGTGGCAGCATATTGAGTTGTGAAGTTGGCGGCTTACCTGGGAGGGCATTTTGCTTTTGCTGGATTGGTGTCTGCAGTCCTCAAAATGGAAGGCTTTGGTGGCCACGCTGTGTGAGATAGCGATTAGGAGAATTTCGTGCTGGGGAGTTGGTTCGAGGTGAAGTCACCTTGTTGGTTGTGTTCTCTTGATGTCTCCCTCAGTCCGTGCCTAAGGGCCATGCCAAAGGGCCCTCTGGGGAGACCCTTAGAGGCAGGCCTGCCAGGCGCGGGCACACCTGGAGGTGCTTCTTTTTAAGTGTTGCTGATTCCAGGGGTTCTGGTGCGCCTGATTGGTCTTGTGGAAGCAATCAGTGAGGGGCTTTCCTTCCTGCTTGCCTCCCTGATGCCAATCAGGCTCTTGGTTGCTGGAGGTGCGGCGAGCAGTGCCTGGAAGCAGAGGCAATAGGCATTTCAAAAATGCTTGATTCGGCCAGCTCTCAACAGTAGGGATAACAGGGGCATTCTCTTTTGCCATGATCATTTTCTCTCCCTCATAGAAGGATAGCAGGTAAATAACATAGCCTATGTGAATACTATCACAGCGCTGCATGTCTCCATTTGCAAAATGGCAGGCTAGGAAATATGAACATTCTTAAATGCTGGTGCAGACACATCTATGCTGCTGGTCCCACCAGCGTCCATTTCACACATGCACATTTCTAAAATCACTTGTTTCCTTGCAAACTGAGGAAAATGTTTATTTTTTGGGAAGGAGATAGGCTAAAACACATTCACAAGTGTCTATTGTTTCTGCCAATCCTCCCATGGAATTTCATTTTTTTTTTGACTTGTATATCCCAGGGGGCAGCAAAACTAAAATGTACCTTGATGAATGCATGCTTTCTACACTTGCATGCAAGGGCACGATTTTATGAAAGTCCTTTTCTGATAGAAAATAGGTTTCACTCATAGAAAATCTTTATAAAATTAACTCTAGCCCTTAAAATATAAGATAAGAACATAAGATATGCCTCACAGGGTCAAATCAAAGTTTCATCAAGCCCAATATTCTGTCAAGTTCCCAAAAGGTAGACACATTCTGTACTGCTTATCCCAAGGGTAAGCAGTGGATTTCCCTCATCCACTTTAATAATGGTTTATGGACTTTTCATCCAGGAACTTGTCCAAGCATCTCTTAAGCCTAACAACTTTTAATACATCCTCCTGTAGCAAATTCCAGAGTTTCATTATGCATTGAGTGAAAAAAAATAGCTTCATTTGTGTCCTCTAGTATTTCTATTTTTTGAAGGAATAAACAACCAATCTACTTTTACTCATTCCACTCCATTTATTATTTCGTAGGCCTTTATCATAACTCCCCTCAGCCGTTCCTTTTCCAGGTTGAAGAGCCCTAACTTTTTAAGCCTTTCCTCATAGGAATATCCTTCCATCCCTTTTATCATTTTGTTTGCTCTTCTCTGTACTTTTTCTAAATCTTCTGTATTCCTTTTAAGATATGGCGACCAGAATTGCACACAATATTTGAAGGGTGGTTGCACCATTGAGTGATACACAGGCATTATACAGTAATATCCTATTTTAATTCTCCATTCCTTTCCTTATGATTCTCAGCATTCTAGGAATCTTTCTCCCTTTAAAATATCTTGACATCTTAAAAGGAAGGCACATTTTTCCAAGTAATGCCTGAATGTTCACTTTTCTTTACCAACAGATTATTAGAATAGATGAAAATTGATTGTACTGTAAAGCAGATGAGTGTGCCCTGTAAATATGTCAAAACACTCTTGTTTACATCAGTAATGTAGATTTTATTTGTGTCACCACTGTTGAGAATCTATATTGTACAATAAAAGCAAACCATGGCTAGAGATAGTGCAAGCATGTTAGGGATCCCAGGCAAATCTCAACCTTCTGTTCTCTTTAATTACCTTTCAGGACCTTAGTCCCCTCCCCCCTCCCTGCCCCATACACTAAAATTTTGATAATTAAACTCAACAATAATGATCACTCTAATACTGCCCTTCGCAACACAATCATGTAACTATGCAAAATTGGGCGATATTTTTAAAATTTGTTTCATGTACATAGTTTCTGGCTGGTCCTAGAGAAACACACACCGTGCTCGCAAAGCCAGAAGGAGGCAATAGAAGCGAGACGTGAACCAAAGGTGTTCTTTATTAATAGACCAGCAACCCCAACATGGCCGCGTTTTGGCATGTGTCTTCGTCAGGGGGTAACCTCAAAATATAAACATACAAGATAAAATGTAAATCATAATGCATAACAATGTGGAATATAAACCAATAAAATAACTTAAAAGGATACAATCAAAAATAATTTGACAGCATGGTACAATGTGATGCCAAAACGATAATGCAAATACGTTTGCTAAAACACAAACACTAATAAGGAAAGAGATGTATCCTTGAGCAGAGGACTGTTCCAGTGTTAATACACAGAGTATAAAAGATACAAACTGTATATATGAAAAAGTTATATATAAAAAAAAGACCAAACAGACAAACACGCAACATGCAAAACATTCATTTCCCAGTGTATGGCATACATATACAATGATCTGTCACATATGTTATTCACAAACACATACGTATACATAATCTATGATGTTCTTGTTTCTAGAACATGTGCAATAACCAAATAAAGCCAAGTGAAGCCAGCAATTTTTTTTGGAAGGAAAAAGAGAACAACTTACAAATGGTCTTGCTTGTCAAATTTTCAAAACCACTGTTGGAAGCAGTCTTAGAGGTATGTTTACTAAACGGTCTTAACGTGTGCCCAGTGATAATGTGCAGGATGCCATAAAAGGAGTGGGTGTTCCGGTCTAAACGTAGCAAGCGTGCGTTATCGCACGCTAACGTGTGCTGCACACATTATCGGGCGATAGAGGGAGCCGCACATGTTAACGCGCGTTAGTCTTAAGCAGGTGCGCTGAGCTGCAAACATAGCAACAGAGGAGTAACACAATGGTTAATACACTAACCGATGGTAGAGGGGTCATGAGTTTGATTCCCCGGTGGGCCTAGTGAATAAGGCTGGCCAAGGCAATTCCTTTTCCTGCTTGCAACTGTACAACAATCTGTGCTGCCAGCTAAAAATACCTGCACCCCAGTGCCATAAACTAATGCACTAATGCCAAGGCGGGTTATAATGTGCCCCAGAGGCCCTGGTGAAAGGTTTCCAACTCCCAAGGCACCATAGTAGGCACCCCATCAGCTGCCTGAATCTAAGGTGTGGCATAAGATGCCCCAAGGATGTATAGGTGAACCCAAAAACGTTGGCCAAGAGCAGTAAGGTCCCCCAATTTGACAAGCAAGAGAGGTAGGGGCGAAACACAGATGTAACCCGAACACTGCTCAGAGCAGCAAGGAAAAACAATGCACAAGTAATGGAAGGAAGTAGATCTGAGCTGATGGACCAGACAAATCTGCATCCAGCCCATGTGGCAGCTGGAAAAATGGACAAACATATCGGGGGCAGCTGTAGCGATGCACAGAGTGATGGTAACGTACCATGCAATAATGACAGTGTGTGGCAGAGGATGGGAAGACGTGTCCAGCAGAGGAGGTAGAAGTGGCAGGATATGTGTAATGTCAGGATGACAGTGGAGTAGCAGTGCTATGCAGAGCACACACAGGAGAGGCAACCAGGGAGAGCTGCAATGCAGAAATGTGTAGCAGTGTAGGGCATGGGGTAGCAGCATGCACATCAGGGTAGGACGGCACACAGCTGGCAGACACACGTAGATGGACAGAAGGATGTTGACAACTGTGATAAGGGTACAATGTGCTAACAGCACAGATCTGCACAGATATGACTGTCACAGGAATGAAAAGTGGTTGTGCAGGACAGGCATACCAATGAAAGAGACAGAGAGGAATCAAACCTATGACCATTAGCACAAATGGCAATACACAAACTCGTAGGCCACACCACCAACTTGAGCTCATTAGCAAAGGCTGCATACAAAAATACTGCAGGGCAGCACACAAGAACCCTGCTGGCTGTTAGGACAAGCAAACCCCCAACAGTAACCATGATGAAATGCACATGCAGATCTGGTGTGTACAGATCAGATCACAGTCTGTAATTGGGACCAGAGCCACATAGAACTACATGCACACACACAATGAAATGTTATTCAGTGGATACAGCATGCAAAAGAGGAAAGAACCTAAACCCCAAGGGCAGCAGAGGATGCTCTGTGGAGCAGAAAAGGAGAGAATTGAACCTGCAAACAGGTGTGTCACACACCAGCTGAACCACAGCAATGCCAAACCCCCAAGCGGACTGCCATATAAGCATCATAAAGAAAGAGACATATGTAACAGCTAATATGTGATGGATAGGCAGCACAGAGGGCACACCTTGGTGTACAGTGAAGAGATGGAAGGGTGTGTGCAGAGGTGATGAACCTGCAGGTACCTAATGGTCATGTTAGCACTACAGAAAAAAAAAATAACCCCATGTGGGGATCAAACCTGCAACCTACAGTGTTATAACACATGTCTGTAACCACTATCCCAGACAACCACAATGAGCATACTGAGCACAATGCAAAAATAGTACCTCAAAGGGAGGGTGTGTATGGGAACCTGTAACACCCAGTGATGTGGCAAATGGCTGGCAGATAGACAGCTGCCACCGTACAAGGATGTGAGCACAGGTGGGACATGTATATGATCAGGAAATCAGTAAATACTAGTGTCAGTGCAATTAAGGAGTGGAGGAGTAGCCTAGTGGTTAGAATGCTGGCTTGCTAACCAAACAGCTAGGGTTCAATTCCTACTTCCATGTGGACTGGGCAAGTCACTTAACCCTCCATTGCCTTGGAAGTAAAGGTCTGGCAATCTACTTCCAGTGACACTGCCAAGAAAACCCTGGAGCTTCTGGGTCACCAGGAGTCAGGACTGACTCAAAGGCACACATTGCATTGCAGTTTTGTCAGCATGATCAAGCAGCAGCAGATAAATGCATGGCAAACATATTTTTTTTTATTTGAGTTAATCATCACAGATAGTGTAGATGCTGCCATCATAATATCAAGGTGAGTGGATCCCAGGTGAAAGACAGAAAACACATTTAGCAGGGCAGCAACCCACATCCTACAGAAAGGTCACTGGCCCGTCTACAAATGATGGGCAGGAGAGATAACGTGCATCAGGTGCATGGTGTGCAGTATGCATTAGGCCCCCAACCCCACATGCTGTTGCACGCCTCAAATGTGGTACCTACATATGAGTGCATGTAGACAGTAGACGGTGCATGATGAGGGCCCAACACACATCAATCATGATCTGTTCCTCAAAACATATCTATCTGCCAACACAGGAGGCACACAAATGAAAACAGCATATGTTGTTAAAATGTTGTAAGTTGTAAAACACATATCGAAAGTTATGTTACAGCTGTCACATAATGCCTGATATAGGAATCAAAGCTGCATCAATGTAACCCTAAACAATCGTCAAATGCACAATGAGGATATGCTAATAGGTAGCAGAGGCACATGAACACGGAGAATTCAAATGAAACCATCCGCAGAAACATGCAGAGATAACACTGTGCAGGAGGTCCCCCTGTACTGGTTGGTGTGGATACAGTGTCTGTACACATATATCACGGTACATGGAATGCACAATTGAAGGAAGACAATGGACACTCACACTGCTACACTCCAAATATAACGGGGCAATGTGAGTGTCATTACCGCTGGGGATAAATACGACTGTGCAGACATGCAATGCAAGGTTGGTAAATCAATGTTGAACGTCACGTCTGTACAGTAAACAAACACAATAACCAGTATATAGAGATGGAAAGTAAGGGCAAACATTTTACAGTAAACCACAAAGAAGCCATATTGCCACATGCTGTGTTTCCCCAACAGTCAGTCATATGCACATGCACCGTGTACATTTCAACATGATACAGTGATGCCACACATGCACGGAAACACCCTTGGTGAGTGAAAACATCAATCCAAGATGTTGGTGTGCATTAAAGCGGTGTTATGGCAAAAAATGTATCATGTCCAAGTGGAGAGTAGGTGGACATAGACAACAGGACCAAAACAAAGCAATAACACAATGTTGGAGGAATGTACAACATACAGCGACAATGTCAGTCCCTGCTGCACAAGTGGGGACCAGTACACAGTGTCCAAGGTGTAAAGTGTGACTGCAATCCAGCAAGTCTGGTTAAGACTGTCCTTGAAACCCTGGGCATGCATAGTCAAGTGTCACATCCCAATATGCCACAGTACTTGAAAGGTCATGTGTATCTCCTGCGATGAACACGACTCCCAGCCAGAGCACGGCAGCAACAGTGTGTTGGACAGGTCTGTCATGGCCAATGTAGCACTCCAACAATAATACTGTTCATCCTAGGCATGTGTCCCACTTGCAGAGGTCAAGCATCCTATGGCACCATTTCCCAGGGATAGTTCCATGGTGTTGTGTCCCCCAACAGGTGGATGATGGCGACGCCAGATGCACTGTAATAGATGTGGCTGGTTTGTTCTATGCCCTGTGTCAGAAGAGGATAAATAATGTATTGGTATGCTGCTTGCAACATCAGCACAAATTGCAGAGAGTCAAACATTAATATGCACATAATAAAAGGACACACAGGCATACATAACATGATCACAACACAAAACACACTGCATGTTTGGGACATCTTGAATTGGAACCGCAGACGCAGGTGTCACATGGATATGGTCATGTCCATGCCCATGTTACACAGGCGTTTCACAGCTCCACCCCATGTGCATCAGCGTTCATGTACAGAGACCCAACAGGAAATGTATATGAAACAAACAGTAAATCATTAACATGTAAAGGCTGACGTCATTCACAAAAGAACAAAGGTGCAACCTACCGTGTGTTTGCATTAAGTGTATGTCTTGGATCCCCTGAGTCACTCAAAGGTCACAACAGGTCACAGTGAAGGGAGACGATGTCACCAAAATGTATAGAATCACCATGTCACCATGTCAAGCCACTGTTGATGCATGTCCACATTATGGCGATATCTGTGATACAAAAGTGCTGTTCAACAGTGGTCTATCAGAACACAAGACACAGTTCTGCTCACAACACACAACACATGTCCACAATGTTCACATGGTAAACAGCAGTAAGGTAGAGATAGCACAGTCACCACTGCTCTCCAGGTGTACAGACCCCTCATACCACATGATAATGTAAAATGCCTGCACACTATATCATCACACAGCCAACCCAAAAACACCCACCCACAAAGTATGCTAAGGTGAGCGTGCCAGCAGTAGCATACGGCTTGTATGTGCACAATTGGAGATTAGTGGACATAAAGGTCCTGTGAAATGCAATGATACACTGGTGTTGGCTGATGGTGCAATGTCGATGAAAGGTGTACGTGTAGCCTACCACCCAAACACCTAGGGCCTCCACACACATGCAGCTCTGTTGGACGTGTCCCTGAGACAGTGTTGCAGAAGACATACTGGACAGGAACACATGGGGATATGTGTGCCAACAGCAAGATATGGGGTATGGAGGTACAGGGAAAAGAGGTGAACAACAACATATGTACAATATGACAGATCACTGAGGACATGTGTTCCCCCTGACTGCCGTCACAGACAATGTAGCTGTAGGTCCACCTACCCCAGACCACTGCATGTTGGATGAAGTACAGCCATCTGCCAAGACACCACAGCACCAGGAGCGTCACCAAGTATGTCCTGTGGATTGAGAAACACAAGGGAAACATACATATGTCATGTTCTAGCTGTGCAACACACACTGCACCTTCCTGTACTCAGCTTGCAGACTCCCCAAGATCCTTTACAGACTGACTGTTCACCATCACACTGTACAGATCTCTTTCATGTGAGAGTTATCACTGACGTTTGTTTGGCAAACTACAAGGGTCTGTACTCTGTATGTCCCCTCCCTAACCTCTCTGTTGCCAGAAAAACTGGTGAACAGAAGTGTTTGCTCCCTACCGTGTCCCTGCTTCACTCCAAGGCCACAGTATTATCCTGTGTCCCCCATATTGCTCCCAATGCCCCTTCACTGTGTATACTGGTGTCTCAATGTCGTCTGTTACCCCACTGTCAATTCCTGCAACACACAGAAATATGCATGGGCACCTCCCATATCCTCTGTCCATATACATTTCCTTGGTGTGTATATCTCATACCTTCACTAACATTAACAGCTGTGTGCTGATGAGTTGCAAATATATTTATTTATTTATTTTTATTTATGCTTTTCTTCTATACCGCTTTTTCCCAAGATCAAAGGCGGTTTACAAGTAACACAATGAACAGTTTACAATTAACATAATGAACATGGTTTTACATGGAACATCTTGTTTTTTTTCAAACTACGTACAATTAACTTTTCGTAAACAACAACAAGTAACATGGAATATATAATTATGCAAATGTTGTAACTATTTACATTAGTTAAATATTTACATTATTCAATTGTTAATCGTGGTTTTTAATACACTAGGGATTTCTAGGGATTTTAATACACTGAGGATTCTAGGTTGATTTTTCTAAATGCGATGTGGTTTGTGGCTTTTTGATCTGAGGTTATGGAGGATTTTTTTGGAGGTGTGGTGAGGGTGCTGGAGGGGGTTCATTAAGATTTATAAAGTATTCTTTAAACAGATATGTTTTTAGTTCTTTCCGGAATGTCTGTAGGTCTTTTATTTTGCGGAGGCTTAGAGGGAGTTTATTCCATATGGTGGGGGCTGCATATGAGAATGCTCTTGAGCTTGTGGTTTTTTTTGTTTTTCGAATTGATTTTTTTTATGTCTAGTGAGTGAGTTGCGTTTTGTCTGCGGGTTCTATGTTCTTTTGGAGTATGTAGTAGAGTGGTTAGATGTGAGGGTGATATGTCGTTGATAAGTTTAAATGTAGTTAATAGTATTTTGTATGATATTCTGCTATTTATGGGAAGCCAATGTAGTTCAGCGAGGATGGGAGTTATGTGGTCAGTAAGGCGTGCTTTTGCTGTTACTCGAGCACAGATGTTTTGAGCTCTTTGGAGTAAGTTGGTGCTTGTGAGGGGGGAGGCCGATAAGTAGACTGTTACAATAGTCAAAGTGTGGAGTGATGAGTGTGCTGATAACAGATCTGAAGTCATGTGTGTCTAGTATTGGTCGTAGGTGTTGAATGGTCTTAAGTTTATAGAATATGGTTTTTACAGTTTGCTTTATGTGGGGGAGCATACTAAGTGTGTGGTCTATTATGATGCCTAGGTATTTTACTTCCTTTTTGATTGGGATTGTTGTGTTGTTAATTGTTATTGTTTCAGGGAGAGTAGTATCTGGTTTTCTTGTTACGAACATTGCTTCAGTTTTTTTTAGGTTGATGCTGAGGTTATTATTTTCTAACCAGGTATTTGCTTCGTTGATGCAGTCCAGTAAGTTCTGATAGGTGGGATTATTTGTGCTTATTGGTTGAGTGAGCATGATATCATCTGCGTATATGTAGTGGTTGACTTTATGTTTTTTAAATATATTTGTGATGGGTTGCAGATACAGGTTGAAAAGAAGGGCCGATAGGGCCGAACCCTGTGGAATACCTTGCCCTTGTACAAATGGTTCAGAGGTGTCTTGTCCTAATTTAACGCGTATTGATCGATTTGTGATGTATGATATAAACCATTGTAGAATTGTTCCTCCTATTCCTAGACTTAGGAGTCTGTTAATGAGGGTGTTGTGGTGGACATTGTCAAAGGCACCAGCTATATCAATGAATATGAGGATGTAGCCTTGGTTGCATGTGTCAGTGCCTTTTATGAGGTCATCCATGAGTGTTATAAGCAAAGTTTCGACCCCGTGGGATGGGCGGAAGCCGAATTGGTGTGAGTCTAGTGGTGCATGTGAGTCAATAAAATCTTGTAGTTGGAGCTGTATGATTTTTTCTATTACTTTGGCGATAAACGGTATGCTGGCTATGGGCCTGTAGGAGTTTGGGTCTGTAGGATTTAGTTTATTATTTTTTATTATTGGGCGTAAGGATGTGAGTTTCAGGGCATCTGGCATGATGCCCTGGGATAGTGATTGGTTCACTATATTTTGTATATGGTTAGCTAATTCTGTTTTGGTGTTTTTTATCCATGATACTGGGCATGGATCTAGGGGGGAGGTGGTGGTGTTGATCATTGATATGATATTGAGGAGGTGTTTTTTTTCAATGTCATGAAAGGTTGTCCATTTAATTGTTGGTTTTAAGTCTGTGGATATAGTTATGATTGTATTAGATGATTTGTTTTTTAATTTGTTAGCAAAATGATTTGCAAGAGTTTGTGCGCTTATTGTTGACTGTTCAGGCTCCGATGTTTGGGTTTTTGTTAGTGTTTTTATAATTGCAAATAATTCTCTCGGTCTATTGAGTGCCATATTTATGACTTTTGTGTGGTATTCTCTTTTCGATCTGTTAATAGTGTCTTTGTATTTGTTGAGAAGATTTAAGTAATGTGTTTTATTATCGTTGGTTTTAGATTTCCTCCACTGTTTTTCTTGTTTTCTTAGCTGCTTTTTCATATTATAGAGGTCTTTGTTGAACCATTTTTCTGACTTTCTTTTTGTAAATTGCTTTTGGGGACCTTGAGTTGGGGTTGCTGCTTCTTTTATTGTTGTGTTCCATTGGTTTATTATAGTATTGATTTCTGTTGTGTTATTTATAAGGTTAGGTAATACATTGTCTAGGAAGGTGTCTTTGTTGAAATGAGTAAAGCGAGAATTATAAGGTGTTTGAGTAGTTTCGGTGTTGTTGTATGATAGTGTGAGTAAATTGAAGGTTATTAGATGATGATCTGACCATGGTACTTCTGTAATAAGAGGTGGGGATTGTAGTTGGTGTTTATTAAATGGGGTGGGAATGAATACAAGGTCTAGAGCGTTATCTTTTGTATGTGTAGATGTTTGTATAATTTGGTTGTAACCCATTTCTTTCATGGATTCCATAAAGTTGATTGTGTGTTGTGGGTTGAGTGATGGTAGGTTTAGATCACCTAATATAACAAGTGGTTTTCTCTGTGTAGCTGTACATGCAAGTTCTAGAATGGGGGTGAGATTTTTGTGGTCTGCTGTGGGGGGTCTGTAGATGAGGGACAGTGCGAGGGTTTTGTTTTCTATATTTATGATGTCCATACCATCTATGTTATTCACATTTTTTAGTGAGTATTTGAGCTCTTTTTTGGTGATGATATATATCTCAATGGCTGAGTTATGTCTGCTGAACCACACCCCGATGTCTGTTTGTGACCTGACCTTGATGGCTGCATGTCATCCCACTGTGTGAAAGTGATAATGGTAAAGCATGGATAGCCTATATGTGCACCTGAAACTTCCTCTCCCATCAGAGCCTCTTTGTGTGTGTGGACATCTTTCCTTCTCGAGGGTCCGCAATGTAGTTGTTGTCTTGGACTGCACTCTCCTCCTCTACACACTTACACAGCTTGTAGTTGAGTCATGTGGTTTATGTCTAGATGTAATCAGCTATATTTGCTCTGTCCTCCCTGAAAGCACCCCTAAAACCAAATCCCACCCCCATATTCAGCTCTCGGCTTGCCTACTGTAACCTACACCTTGCTGATCTGGCCTGAATCATCTCTGTCTGTGTGTAAATATGCAACACTGCACTGCATGGCTATTCTACAGCCAAAAAAAAAGAGCAATGATACCTCCCCTGACTGGACACCGCACAGGTTCCCTATCCTTCCCCGCATCCATGTCAGGGCTACATGATGACCTATACATTCAGGCACACTGTGGTGTTGCAGTAACTCCCCTTAAGGATATTAAATACCAGTATGTAAAACACAACTGAGCATGTATATATTGCTATGTATCACATGTAGCGCCATACAAAAACAACGGACACACAGATCCTGCTCATCAGAGCATACCAACCACACAATCAGCTCAAAATACTAAATGAAAAACACGCACAGCTGGACAACTGGCCCAAATCATGGTCTGCTCTCCCACTGTTAACTCCACACTACATGCCTTTCACCTTTCTGCACACAAAGCATCAAACTAATACCTGTGGCTGCACAGCAGCCTCTATCACAATCAGCCACAAACCAGGTATGTCACCCCCAACAACTCCCACAAGCCTAAAACTCCCCACACACATAATCCACCTCCACCCGCTGTTGTGCCCTGCCCACATCTTTTGGGTTTCAGTCATGTTTAGATTTGAAGTTGTGATGGCCAGGCAGTGTCTGTAACATGTCAGTGCAGCGTTGCATCTTACTGATATTGGAATACAAATGTTAACTAGTATTAGCAGTATACACATATTCAAACAAATGTAGGTGGAAACATATGCAGTACTTACATAAGAAGAGCTCCGCAATCACCTGCCACCTGACTGCTGTGCCCTCACGTGTGTCACCACGGGCACGTGCAGGAGGGCACTTAGGATCATCCTCCAGATCCTCATTAATTTCGACAGCGATATGGTGCCTGAGAGCAATGTTGTGCAGGATGCAACAGGCTATAATGATCTCTGCCACAGTCTGTGGATTGTATTGTAAGGCCCTGCCTGTCCAATCCAGACACCTGAAGTGACTCTTTAAAATGCCAAAGGTGCGCTCTATGACAGAGCGGCTTGAGGCATGGGCCTCATTGTACCTCCTCTCTGCATGTGTCTGTGGTTGACGCACGGGGGTCAACAACCAGGGGCGACACCCATATCCTGCATCACCTGCAAAAATAAATGTGGAATGTTAAAGCAGGAACTCATGTCCACCCAAAAGGACACAGGTATATACGTGCAAAACAAATGCATATCACATCTTGACATAAACATATGACATCACAACTATGCCTCAGCGTGTGAAGTTAAGACACACAATACAAGGGGTAGGTATACAGATTGAAAACAACATAATCTGTAACCACGACACAAATGCTAGCATCTATTCAACCATCATCACACAGTACCATAGCAAGGTGTAGTTGGAGGGCACTAACCCTCCCCCCCCCCACCTTATATCACACACAGACAGATGACACACACACACAACAAGGGATACACCTCCAAGACAGACATTTGCACATACAGTTAGTCACATGAACACCATGTGCATGTCAGAAATCAGAAATACACACCCAGCAATATACAGTCCTCATACTGTCTTGCCTCAAATTGTCTGAATAGTGCCGAGTGATGCAGGATATAGGAGTCATGGTTGGACCACATTCAGAATATGCATATTTGTATTACATACAACCTGAACATTCAGGGCATGATAGTGTTTGCGGTTGCGGAACACTACCTCCCTGTCTCTAGGTGGGACCAGGGCAACATGTGTGCAATCAATAGCTCCCATCACGTGTGGTATCCCGGCTAACGCCTCAAAGGCTTGCTTCAGGGTCCACCACTGTTGCCTAGTGTGGGGAATGGCTATGTAATTCCCCACCCGGCTGACCATGGCACGCAGTACCTGGTGGAGACAGCGTGAGAAGGTGGAGCGGCTCATGCCACCCACTGCAGCCACAGATGACTTGAAACAGCCAGAGGCAAAGAAATGTAGGGCACCAAGGAGCTTGACCAAACCCGGTATGGCATGTGACCGACCAGTCAGGGTCTTGAGGTCAGGTCTTAGATCCTCGTAGAGCTCCCTCATAGCTCCCATGCTCAGGCGGTAGAGGGAGATGACCTGGTCCTCACGCATGCCCTGGAGCTGGGCCCTGGGCCTGTAGAGGTGAGGCTGGCGAGCCTGCACCTCTGCACATCTCCTGCCACGTGCGGGTACAGCCCCTGCCTGGCCTGCCCCCACAGCTGCAGGTCTGTGTTGCAGCGGGTCTACACCCATGCCCTGTGCCTCAGCCCCATGGACACCATCTCCCCCGTCAGGAAACCACAGCCCCTGCTCACTTCCCACTGCAACCACAGCAACCACGAAGGCCGCCATAGACTCCACCCATCCAACTCCCTAAAACACTCAAACACAGTCACCTCACTAACCAAGCCACACACCTTTCCCACCACACACACACACACACACACACACAAAGCCACACAATCGAAACAACACTCACAAACCCAGCCACTACACACAATACACCTTCCTTTGACACTCCACAAGCTTCACCAACAGCGCACGCCTTCTCTCCCTCGCCTACACAAACCCCTCAACGTGACCCAGGTGTGCAAGTGTATTGACAGGGTTTTTTTTTACATAACGTGCATTGCACATGCGCATTTGCGCGTGTCAGCTGCACTCGTTGCGCATGTGCCGCAGAGATGCAGAAGGTGCGCGCACATGATAACATGTTACCCATGTGCTGTGTGTGAGCATTAGACATGCGCATGTGCTGTGTGATGTTACGCGCATGTGCTACACCTCATACGCACAGCGCATGTTTGACATGGTGTTCTGCGCACGCATCTGCACGGCACATGCGCAATGCGTGCAGCTGCCGCACGTGCGCAAATGTGCATGCGCAATGTGCATTACATAAAAAAACCCTATAAATACACCTGCACACCTGGGTCACGTTGAGGGGTTTGTGTAGGCGAGAGAGAGAGAAGGCATGTGGTGTCAGTGAGGTTGAGATAGTATCAGGAGAAGGTGTGTAGTATAGGTGGCTGTGTTTGAGAGTGGTGGTGGAGAGTGTCAGAGGCAGGTGGAGAGGTGTGTGGCCAAGCAGGAGAGAGAGAGAGGAAGGGAGGCGAGGAGCAGGTGAGAAAGACAGGAGGAGAGTTGCATAGCCGACAGCAGGGAGAGGAGGGGGGCGAGCAGCAGGTGTGGGTGGAGCCCAGGTGGCCAAGAGCAGGAATGTGTGATAGGGAGGGAGAGGGAAGAGAGTGTAGGGTGATGGAGAAACAGGACATGGCGGGAATGGAGGAGGGGAGGGAACCTATTCAGCAAGACACAGAGCTGTCAGGGAGTGGTGGGCCTGCAGTGGTGGCAGCAGGCACATCGGGTGGGTCCCAGTCCACACAGGGGCCCCCCTGCCAAAAGAAGGCAGATCCCGTTGCCAGCTGCAGAATGGAGGAGGGCTGTGAGGTTCAGTCAGCAGGAGAACCTCATCCTGCTGGCTAGCATGTTGGAGAATTATGATGTGCTCTATTGCCGTATGAGCAACAGCACCACAGTGGCAAAACGCACACACGTGTGGGAGGAGGTGCAGGAGGCCGTAGCACAGGCAGAGGGGCCACCCAGGGACCCTGACAGCCTCATAAAGAGGTTTAATGACATTAAACGTGGTGTGTGAGCACACATGGTTGCTGAAAGGCAACATGCTATGGGCACTGGTGGGGGTGGCCCCTTTGCACCAACCCTCACACCCCTGGAGCAGGAGCTTGCAGACCAGCTTGGGCCCATATACCTGCGTGGACTGCCAGAGGCCCTGGACACCGCCCATCCTCAGGCAGGTATGTATGCAACTTACACCTTGCTGCTCCAAACGCATCCCGGAAACTCCCTTTGTATATGTGTCAGCCATCGATTTGCAACACCTCATATCTGTGTTCCATGCTCATCTATGTGCCCATGCCGTTGGCTCATGGGTGTGCTGTACTCCATTACAACCCTTTTAATTTGCATGTTTCTGTCCTCCACTCACATGTGTTCCTAACACCATCCCTTTTTCTATCTGCTCTGCACATGTCTCATCACTCCTGCTACGAACCTCCTCACAAACCTGGTATTGCTATGTCTGTTTAGATTATGAGCCCCGCTGAGCAGGTATTGTCTGTTTGTCATATTACTGTCACGGTGATGCATGTGCTTGGTAGTGCCCTATAGATGCTTAGTAGTAGTAGTAGTAGTTGGAGTTGTAGTAGTATCTATGCAGCACACGTACAGGGCATGCCCAAGCACACATTGATTGCGGGGTGGATGTGCTACACAGGTGTACATAGGTGCACTGTGCAAACTTACCTGTGCTGTGTATGCTTTTCCACAATCCAGGTGACTACAATACCATGGAGGCACCTGAGGAGGAGGATGTGGCAGGGCCTCAGGGTGGGGAGGAGCCAGAGGCCGCAATCTCCGGGGACACCACCAGTGACGGTGAACACACACCAGCAACCAATGTGGTGATCGAGGCACAGGACATGCCCCCGGATGACAACGCCACATTTGGGGATGCTGGCAGCTACTCACAGTCTGTAGAGGGTGCTGAGATGGGGGCCAACCACCACCTATGCAGGCGCAAGATACATCAGCCACAACTCCCACAAGCATGGCTATGATCCTGGCAGAGCTGAGGGCCCACAGTGCCTCAGCACGACACGATGCCGAAGGTGGGTAACAGCATACACAACAATCCCCATGGGGGTTGTCGCAACATCCATAAGGAGATTGGATGTTGCCAACATAGCAGATTGTTTATAATGTTGGGGGAGGGTATGTGCCATGTGCGTTCCACCCTCCTGTCAGATGGCTTGTCAGGTGTCAGCATATTTGACAGACTCAGACACACACACACTGTGCACGGCCATATACCCCAAGTAAGCAGACAGCGGAAACTACTGATCCCAGGCCACCCAGACACCCTACCTGACAGGCACCTCTCCATGGGTATTGTTATGCAGCATAGTCTGTCAACATAATCTGCACTGTGCGCCAGCATTATAGAGAATAGGGCACCCCAGATATATGTATGTGTGTGCCACGACCCCTCCGTCATCTGACCTATCTCAGACAACCAGTGTGCAGATCAAGCATCCACAGATTAAACTGCGACACTGGCATGTGTGAGATCTGTGATTCCCATGACCCCTCATCAAGACCCCTTCCAGGCATGAGAATGGCTCATGGGACACACAGATCTAAACATGGTCATGTGTTGCTAGTTGTGACATGCATGATTGTTCTGCAAGCTGATCTGGTGGGATATGCCTGACATGTGCATGTGTGACGGTTGGCTTTGAAAGAGGTATCTCACATATCACCTTGTGTCCCACCCACAGGCACTCGGCAGGCTCTGTTGCAAATTCACTATGATCTTTTGGCGAACACCCAGGAGATCCAACAGCTGTGGACTACAGCTGAGACCATAGCAGGGGCGCTCCTCCAGATCGCGGATGCCCAGGAGGCTATAGCGGCCCGGTTACAGCAGACAGCACAAGAGGCTGCACCAGCAGCCCTGCAACAGAGGGGTGGGTTGGGCCATGGTCACCGTGGACGGCCATGGAGGATGTGAGCGGCACAAATAAAACATCCTGAAATATTACATCCTATGTGTTTGTTTCCAATGTGTGGCACTGTGTTCCCCTACGTAGCCTGCACCTCATGTTGTCTCCATGCCCACATGTGCCTTACCCATGTTCCTCAGTGCTGGGGTGTCTGTACTGCCACCTATCAGCGCACATAGGTCATACCATGCCCTGTGTGGCATGGACTGTGGTAGGTCCCCGCCCCACTACCTATGTGTGGGGGTATACCCATCCTCTCCCGTTGCGCAGGAAGATATTCATGGTGGTACATGTCTGGTGTAGGGATCTGACACCGTCTCCCACCCCATATACTCTCCATCATTGGACACACATGTGTGACCATTCTCCCTGCCCACACCAGAGCCTACGTGGCTGTCTTCCCACATAGGCTTGCATGCGGCACAGGCAGACAAAGGTGGCTTGCTTTGGTCAGCTGATCAACCTTCACTAGCACTTGTAGTCCCCCACCGCTGATCCTTGTGACATGCATTGACCCATGTCGCCCTCAACAGCTGTCCCCCTGAGCAGCTCCTGGGTACAGCATTTCATCTTACCCTTCATGCCACAAACCTGCTGCTAGCCATTTCCACTATTGGCACACAAGCATGGTGCATCAGATATGGTTCCCACACATTGCACACAGCATGCATGTGACCAAAGACTGCGGGACATGCTCCACATTGGCACTTCACAGGGACAACATGGGACCCAGATGCCTATGCACATGGGCAGCCCCCACAACTATGAGTGGAGACGGTCCATGTATGATACCCATGTCTACCTTGCATACACATACTGATCTACACACATGTCCCATGCTTACGTCCACAGTCTGTCTGTAAGGGAGACACATGACCATTGTGTTGTAGTATAAAAACTGTATTCACAACTTATTTACAAATGGTACATAAACATATGAACATAAGAACATAAGATATGCCATACTGAGTCAAACCAAGGTCCATCAAGCCCAGTGACCTGTTTCCAACAGTGGACAATCTAGGTCATATGTTTGAGGCTGTCATGTTACGTCCCGGAAGATAGGACAGCACAGGGCACGTGTGTGGGCATCACAGGGGCCATCAAACGCTCCTGGGACACCCATCAGGGGATGGCTGCTGACACAACAGACACCGCATCTCAGAAGCCATCCACTGAATGGACCCTGCCAGCCACCGGATGGTGTGGTCCTGGTACCGCAGGCATTGCTCCACGCCTTCCATGGCCACATACAGGTCCTGAATGCACCTACCACCACACACACACAAGGTGCCAGGTATCTGTGTGGTGGCATGTGCGTGGGACCTGTGTGTGACAATGAGTGGCGTTCCTACACCCAGGCGGCCACCATCACCAACAACATGCGGTGGCTGGCAGGGACCCACAGTGCCCTGTGCTGTCCTGGGTTCCCTCCCACCCTCCCCCACCCACCACTCCACTCCTCCCCCCTGGCACCTCCCACCCACCCTCCCAACCCTCTGCACTCCCCTCCTCCTCCTCACCCCCCAAAACAGCAGCCACACTTGCACCCTCCCCTCCCAACCCACCCTCCACCCCCTCCATGTCCCCATCATCCCCTTCTGCCTCCGCTGCCTCCGCCACCTCCTCCTCTGCCACCTCCTCCTCTGCCTCCTCTGCCTCCTCCTCCTCTGCCCCCTCCTCCTCCGCCTCCTCCTCCGTTTGGCGTCAGGCAGTGGGGCACCTCAGAGTCTGCCCCTATGTGGAGGGGCCCTCACCGGCAGGATCTTCCTCTGTGGAGGATAACAGTCATTAGCACACTATCATGTGAGTCACATACCACATGTACATATTCAGGCACCACACAGGCTGGTGGGCCACTGTGACATTCTTTACTGAACTGCAGAGGCCGCACAACTCACCTCCACGTTGGGCCATCACCTCCCTCTAGAGGCGGGCAAGGTACTCGGGGTGGTGCAGCTGCAACTCCCGACCCTTTTTCCGTAGGTCCTCTACCTAGCGGGGGAAAGCAATGGGTGGGAGCATTAATGACCATATATATCTGGTAGGTGGCCAAAACATATCAAACATCTCTTTGAGCAGCATCGTGCTGCTCCTGCTCTGCTGCTCAGTGTGTCCTGTAATAACTGTTGCCAGTGCCACCTGCATGTGTGGCTGTGGGTCTGGCCATGTGTGCAGTGACACCTATGTGTACTGTGCGTAACACCCTGGACACACCATACCGTGTTCCTATGCTCTCCTTGCATGACATGGCAGCACCATGCCACGTGTGGTTTGGCCATGCTGGTGTCCAGGGGAAGTCCTCCCTAACCCCCTGTGTGGTGTGGCAAATACATGTGTGCTTTCCTGACCTACACACATCATCCGACACAACCCCAATGGCAACATGATATCCTACCACGCATGGGTGATGTATTCTAACATAGAGCGGAAGGTGGGTGGCCCTGTGCACCTTGCCAGGGGCCACTACCATGGCACTTGGCTTTCTACTATACCTCTATGGTCATGACTAGGGCCTCCTGTGATTAGGGCAGTTGTTGCTGGCTACAAAAGGGGCATGGCCCAACACACCGAACTGGCCTATTAACATCTGTGCTCCTGTCTGGGGTTATGGCAGAGCTGTGCAACCCCAACAGGTGCATGTACCCTTACACCAGCATCTGTAATGTTCTTCTGCAATCAGGTATGGAACTCCTGGGGAGTGGGCAGATGTGTGACTTGAAACTGCGTACAGTTCAATGATATATGGCTTTGTTACAGACCTTCGTAATCAGATCTCAGTGCTCATGGGGGTAGGGTACTGTAAAGCACATCCACAGCTGCATCTACCATACCATCAGGATCCATCACAGAAGTGTGTAATGAGGTATGGGCCTCAAGGGAATAGGGTCAATGTGAGACCTAACTCGGCATACCCTACCACAATATCTAGATGCCATACCCACCTTTGCAATCTGGTCTCAGGCCTCCTGGGGGTAGGGTGTCTTAGCACACATCATCATCAGCATTAACCATATCACCAGGGTGACTGACAGCCCACTTTGATGGGCTCTCAGGACTCCTAGGGATAGGGTGGATTATAACAAAGCAACAGCAGCATAAACCATGCCACCAGGGTGACTGGCAGCCCACTTTGGGAATGTCTCAGGCCTCCTGTGGGTAGGGTGGAATATAACATAGCAACAACAGCATAAACCATGCCACCAGGGTGACTGACAGCCAACTTTGATGGGCTCTCAGGACTCCTGGGGGGAGGGTGAATTATAACACAGCAACAGCAGCATCAACCATGCCACCAGGATGACTGGCAGCCCATTTTGCTGGGCTCTCAGGACTCCTGGGGGTAGGGCAGATGTTTTAACCTGCAAATGCACACAGAACCATATCACCAGGGGGACTGACAGACCATTTGGAGCATGTCTCGGGACCCAGGGGTAGGGCAGATGTGTGACCCTGCAAATGTGGAACCTACCATATCAGCATGATGTTTACAAAACCTTTTTAGGCAGATCTATGGGCTCCTTGTGTTACGGTGTGTTTTAACACATCAACAGCAGCAGCTTCCATAACACCAGGATGACATCTGGAACTCTGTGATCAGGTCCTTAGCCTCTCGGGGATAGGGCAAACCACTCTGATGTGATACATAGACAGTATATCACGTGGGTTTAACTAATAAACATAAATGAGATAGACTACCTATGCACAGCAGCATGCACACCTACAATCAACACTGGATATGTATATGGATATACTGACCTGTCCCCATACACTTACCTCACGTGGGTAGTCTGCAAAGCGATTGTAGCGCCTTCTGACGCGGTCCCAGGCCCTCCTGACTCGCCCCAGGTCCTGCTGCTTAGAGGATCCTGGAAATAGCTTATGCTGCCTAGAGCAGATGAGCCCTGCAAGGTGGCAAAGTTCCCTTCGTGTGAAGGCTGGCTTTCTTGACCGGGTAGCCATTTTCAGCAATGCCTTATGAATGCCCGTGCCTATGACACAGCTGGTATACAGGAAATGGTGGCGCAAATAATATATATAAAGATCTATGCTGCTGACACACATTGTGGTGATGTGTGTGACCTTTTTAAACACAATTTGTTTATTATACATTTCTCTAGTTATTGGCACACTTGGGTCTCAAGCCCATCACCACTGGCTCTTGGGGCATTGTATTAACTGGTGTGCTATGCCTTTTCACATAGCAATGGCTGGCTAAACAGTTACACCAGGGGGTATGTTTACTAAACCGTCTTAATGTGCACCCAGCAATAATGTGCAGGATGCCATAAAGAGAGTGTGCGTTCCGGTCTAAACATAGCAATCGTGTAATAAAGTACGTGACGCTCATTATCACATGATAGAGGGAGGCATGCCACGTTAACGCACGTTAGTCTTAAGTAGGTGTGCTGACCTGTAAATACAGCAGCAGAGGTGTAGCACAATGGTTGATACACTGAATGATGGTACGGGGTCATGGGTTTGATCCCCCAGTGGGCTTGATGAATAAGGCTGTCTGAGGCATTACCCTTTACTTTTACTCAGTGCTGTCTGAGGCATTTTCTTTTTTATTTTAAATCTTTGCTGCCAGCAAACACACCCTCAAAGAGCCATAACCTACGGTGCCGCATAAGGCACCCTATAAGGCACTCCAGAGGGCACATTATAAGGTGCACTGTCCACCAAGGCACCCTATAATGTTCCCTATAGGGTGCCTTATAAGGCACTTTATAGGGCACCTTATGGGGCGCTTTATGGGGCACCTTATGGTTACAGCACTTGTGAGTGTGTTTTTGCTGGCAGCACTAATTTAAATTAGAAAAACAAAATGCCTCACATAGTCCTATCAAACAACCCCACTGTGGGATCAAACCCATGACCTCTGCCTCCATAGGCAGTGAAATAACCAGTGGGCTACAGCTCTATAGTTGCTGACAAACCCCTGGCTGGCTACAGAAGGACTGCAGGTCACCATACAAACTGTCTGCTGTGGTTACCTGGATAGGGTTAACCCACCCATACCCCTGATGCACTGCGCATGCAAATCAACAGTCTACAGATGATCACCAGATGGGGTATGCACCCCCACAGTACCACAGCCTGGTAGGGGGTACTGACTGTGTGTGTTATTGTCACAGAGTAGCTACAGATCGTCACATTCTGCGGGTACTGTGCTCACCCTGAGGATGAGGTAGGGGTGTGTGTGTGTGTGTGTGTGTGTGTGTGTGTGTGTGTGTGTGTGTGTGTGTGTGTGGGTGGGTGGGTGGGTGTGGGTGTGGGTGTGGGTGTGGGTGTGGGTGTGGGGTAGGTAGTTCCTACAGACACACTTAGAATACATCTGTGTCCATCTGTATTTCTCAGTCACATCTAGCCCTTCTGGGCTATGATGCACCTAGAATAGTGCATATCCTGTGTTGGTGCCATGGGCACATGATATAGGTGAAGGGGGGTGTTTGGACCCATAGGTGGATTATGTACCACCCCCCAACCCGCTCTCTGTGGCTCAGGGTGGGGAAACAGGATCTCCCACCAACAGATCCACATTCTACCTTCCTCCCTGCAATGGTGGCAGTAGAGGGGACCATCAACCCCCATCCTGCTGGGGAACAGACACCCTACAGGGCAGTCAATGCAGATCTGTACCCATCCAAAGGCAATGGCAGACGGACAGTAGGCCTGGAAATGCTCAGCTGTCCCCCACCACCATCTGACATTCTCCAGCAGCAAGCACAGTGAGTCTCCAGCCACTGCACCCTGCAAGGTGTTCCAGCCATACACATAACTGTAGACAGTCTGCTAGCTAGTCCATAGTGCATATTCCTTGAGGAAATGCATGCACCCAGAAATGGGATGTGAGCACACCCACCAAGCAGATAAGTCAGTGATTGGGCCCCAGAACAGAGAACCATAAATATCATTTGAGAGAAATACTATATAACACTATGGGGGAACCTAGCCATGCCATGGGCACTGCTCAGTCAGGGTGAGTGTGACCTCACAGCAGGACATTTTGTGGCCACCCTGTCCGTGCAGGTGGTGGCCGGGCACTACAATGTCCCAGCCATTGCCCTATGCCCTGTGCAGATGCATCCTGCCCAGGCCACCCTGTCCGGGCTATACCCACAGTAACTTGCTCCTCATTATGCACATTGTCAGGCTAACACTGGAAACAGTGCAAGCAGTATGGGCTGAGTAAGGTGTTGGCAGCCACCACACACTGGATAGACAGACACACACTCCCACACCTATGCCAGTATTGTGCAAATATAGAGACTTTTGGCAGCCCTGGCCACCGCACCAGTCCTGGGCACGGTGCAGGCATGGCTATGGTACACAATACTGTTGGGGTCACTCCCCAGGGTGGTAAACACTGTCAGAAACCAGAACTGACACATACTCCACAGATATCAGAAAGATTGCTATGATGCAGCTCAATAAGCAAATTGTGCTTAACTTAGGAATTGCTATATGCCATTAATCATAGCAACCTTTTGATATATGTGTAACGTATTCCCAAGTTTAGGGTGGCATTGCTAAGGTATGCAAGTGCTAGTATTGGGAGATGCTGCTGCATGCAGGGCTCAACATCCTGCCTCTCCATGAGGCTTTGGATAATAGAGCCTGTGGGTGCGGGTGTTTCTGCCCCTGTTGGCCGCTGCTCTAGGGCAGAGGTTCCCCACTCCGGTCCTGGTGGGCCAGACACTGTTCGGGTTTTCATGCTGTCCCTAATGAATATGCATGAGATACATTTGCATACCATGGGGATGGCGCATAGAAATGCAGCACAGGCATATTTATTAGGGACTGCATGAAACCTGAATGGTGTTTGGCCCTCCAGGACTGGAGTTGGGGAAACTCTGCTCTAGGGATTGTACATGTTTATGGTGTGTGTGCTCTGTAGGGTAAAATATAGGCGTTTCGGGCATGTTTATGTTATCTGCAATAAAGGTTCCATCTTTATTACCGCCGTTTGGTACTGGGTAAAATATGGGGACTGGGTTGGCAGGTGCACAGCTGGGACTTGAGCCAGTGACCTTCCTGAACACACTGGCTGTGTGTACTGCACCATACTGTTGCCACAGGGACAGCTCATTCCCTGGGGATACCATGATTGTTCGTCAGACAGAGCCTGTCTGTTGCAGTGCACGGCACCCACCTAAACAGGGCAAGGCCATGGTCTGCTTTGGGCAGATGCCACTGCCCCCTCCACCACCAGTACCCCTCTGCCAAAATGCTGACATGCTCATATGCTGGTGATGCTGGTGGTGCACAGTCTCAGGCCATCCAGTGTGCCGGTAGGCGGCTGCCTATGGTGCAGTATCTGGGGTAGGGATGCCTGCATAGACGTCTGCGCTTCCCCCCCCCCCCCACCACCGCCTGCCAATGTTCTGTACCCTTGGGGATACCTGCTGTGTACTATCCCCTGTGACACTGCGAGATACACACTCGTGCCCATGTTGGGCCCTCATCAGTTGCTGTCTGGCTGCTGTACAGTTTCAGCATTCCTATGTGCCACCGGGGCATCTCCCTAATCCGCACTATGCCCCAGCTGCACCACAGCATGTGCCGCCTGCAGCCCTCTTTATCCCATTTCCCAGCATCTGTATAGTTGCCCTTTCTGACATGCCCACCCTGCTGTTGTGCCACACGTGCACGCCATAAGCAACCTGTCCAATAAAAAGGGAGAACCCTGATCGGCGCTATTTCAATGTGGGATCATAGAGCATTGACCCTTCCAAAATTAGTATATTTTTTTATGAGCTTTCTCGGTAATGCCGACCTACTATCCTTCAGAAAACAGCTAAAAACCTTCCTTTTCCAGGAATACTTCATCACTACTCCCACCGAAAAGCGCACTAACCACTGATCTCGCCCACCATGAACCTCTGAATCAAAGCTACACTATCTTGTCAATGTACAAAGTTTGTCCCATGTCCAAAGTCTTTCCTATGTCAAAATCATCAATGTTGCCTCCTCGGTGATGGCCCCGCCCTATACTTAATTTCCCCACCCCTCTATGTAACGCCGCTTTGACCCGGTGAAAAGTGGGATATAAATACAGCTAAATAAATTAAATAAATAAATAATATTTTTTTTATTTTTGCCATTAATATCACTATTTGCCAGCTTGGTTATGTTGATTTAAAATTTTGTTCATTTCATTTTCAATGTTTATTTGCCTTTTTGTTCCATGCACATTTATCACAACTATCACTTTTTTAAGGTTTCCTGGCTTTGCTATACATTGCTGACGGAAATTGTTTCTCTTTCCTGCACACGTGCCAAGTGCAAGGGTTTCACTCGCGCTAATTTTTCGAGCTGAATTTCGCGGGGTTAGTGTGCAGGAAGCCACTCCACGCCTACTCTCCACCCATTGACCCCGTCTCTCCGCCCCTGGGGAGCCCTCCTCCGCCCTCCGGGGAGCCTTTCTCAACCCTCAGCGCTCGTTTCCGCCGCTGCACGCGTTATCACACGATACGTGACATCTTCGCCCGGTAAAGCGCCATTATTGCGCGATAACATACCTTATTGCACGATAACATCACGGCAGCGCAATTAGCGCCCTTTAGTAAACATACCCCTTAATCCTACTAAATGCAAAAGGAGAGATAATATAAAATCATATCACTTTTTGCTAAGCAAAGAAACAAGACTGTTAATCCTTTTCAGATGCCACACAAGACACTCAATATGGAAGTTCTCAGAGATACCCTATAAGCCCATATGGGGTTACCAAGGCCTGGTATTATAATATATGATTAATTGGTGGTCATCATGGATGTCCCTTCAGGGGTTTCCCTGGAGCTATCAAAAGTCCTGCATCCACCCCAGTCTAGTAATTTTACAGGCAGGACACATAAAACAGCTTTTTTACATCTCCCCTCATTTTTCTATATTCTGATGACATAAACAATCGATCTACGTTTACCCGTTCCACTCCATTCATTAATTTATAGACCTCTATCATATCTCCCCTCAGATGTCTCTTTTCCAGGTTGAAGAGCCCTAACCTTTTTAGGCTCTCTTCATAGGGATATGATTTCATCTCCTTTACCATTTTGGTGGCTCTTCCTGTACATTTTCTAATAACGCTATATCCTTTTTAAGATACAGAGACCAGAATTGCACACAATATTCAGGGTGCAGTTGTACCATGGAACGATATAGAGGCATTATAATATCTTTTGTTTTATTTTCCATTCCTTTCCTTATGATACCTAGCATTCTATTTGCTCTCTTGGCCGCCACTGCACACAGGATGGAGGTTTATAAGAACATAAGAACATAAGATATGCCATACTGGGTCAGACCAAGGTCCATCAAGCCCAGTATCCTGTTTACAACAGTGGCCAATCTAGGTCATACGTACCTAGCAGTTAACCCAAAAGATGCAGGTTCCGCAATGCTTGTACTTGGTCAAGCATTGATATCCTGGGTCCCTTCTTAATAATGGTTTATGGACCTTTTCTCCAGGAACTTGTCCAAACCTTTTTTAAACCCAGCTACACTAATAGCCTTTACTACATCCTCAGGTAACAAATTCCAGAGTTTGATTACACGTTGAATGAAAAAATATTTTCTTTTATTAGTCTTAAATAGATTACCCTGTAGCTTCATTGCATGCCCCCTAGTCTTTCTATATTCTGATAACGTAAACAATCGATCTACGTTTACCCGTTCCACTCCGTTCATTAATTTATAGACTTCTATAATATCTCCCCTCAGCCGTCTCTTTTCCAGGCTAAAGAGCCCTAACCTTTTTAGCCTTTCTTCATAGGAGTATCCTTCCATCCCCTTCACCATTTTGGTGGTTCTTCTATGAACCTTTTCTAATAACGCTATATCCTTTTTAAGATACGGCGACCAGAATTGCACACAATATTCAAGGTGCGGTCTCACCATGGAACGATATAGAGGCATTATAATATCTTTTGTTTTATTTTCCATTCCTTTCCTTATCATACATAGCATTCTATTTGCTCTCTTGGCTGCCGCTGCACACTGGGCTGAGGGTTTTAACATGTTATCCACGATGACGCCTAAATCTTTTTCCTGGGTGGTGGTTCCTAATGTGGAACCTTGCATTGTGTAACCATAGTTTGGGTTGTTCTTCCCTAGGTGCATAACTTTGCACTTGTCCACATTAAATTTTATCTTCCATTTTGATGCCCAGTCTTCCAATTTATCAAGATCCTCTTGCAATTTTTCACAATCCTCTTGGCCTTTAACAACTTTAAATAGTTTTGTGTCATCTGCAAATTTGATAACCTCACTCGTTATTCCACTTTCCAGGTCATTTATGAATATGTCAAAAAGCAGCAGGCCCAGCACAGATCCCTGGGGTACACCACTATTCACCTTTCTCCATTGGGAAAATTGGCCATTCAGCCCAAACCTCTGCTTTCTATCTTTTAACCAGTTCCTGATCCACAGTAGTACACTGCCTCCTATACCATGACTCTTTAGTTTTGCCAAAAGTCTCTGATGAGGGACCTTGTCAAAGGCTTTCTGAAAGTCCTGATACACTATATCAACCGACTCACCTTTGTCCACCTGTTTATTCACACTTTCAAAAAAACAGAACAGATTACTAAGACAAGATCTTTCTTGTCTAAAGCCATGTTGGCTGTCTCCCATTAGGCCATGACTATCTACATGCTGAGTAATTGTATTCTTTATGATGGTTTCTACCATTTTTCCCGGTACTGACGTGAGGCTCACCCCCCTGTAGTTTCCTGGATCACCCCTGGAACCTTTTTTAAAAATTGGTGTTACATTGGCGATCCTCCAATCTTCGGGTATTAGAAATGATTTTAATGATAGTTCACAGATTACTAATAGCAATATATTAAAAAGCTGCAGACCCAGCAGAGATCGCTGGGGTACTCCACTATTCACCTTTCTCCATTGGGAAAGTTGGCCATTTAGCCCTACCCTCTGCTTTCTATCTTTTAACCAGTTCCTGATCCATAATAGTACACTGCCTCCTATCCCATGACTTTTTAGTTTTGCCAAAAGTCTTTGATGAGGGACCTTATTAAAGGCTTTCTGAAAGTCCAGATACATATTCATAAATATAACGCGTGAGGTTAACAAATTTGCAGATGACACAAAACTAAAGTTGTAAAAACCCAGTGTGCAGCAGCAGCCAAGAGAGCAAATAGAATGTTAGGTATCATAAGGAAAGGACTGGAAAATAGAACAAAGGATATTATAATGCCTCTGTATCGTTCCATGGTGTGACCGCACCTTCAGTATTGTGTACAATTCTGCTCGCCGTATTTGTACTATGATGTCAAATTATTTTTTAATTGTATTTCTTTTAAGTTGCTTTATTGGTTTATATTCCACATTGTTATGCATTATGATTTACATTTTATTTTATTTTGTATGTTTATATTTTGAGATTTCCCCTGACGAAGGCAGGTGCAAGGTTCCATATTAGGACCCACCAGTAAAATGATTTAGGCATCATCGTAGACAATATGTTGAAAGCCTCTGCTCAGTGTGCAGCAGCGGTGAAGAAAGCAAATACAATGCTAGGAATCATAAGGAAAGGAATGGAGAACAATAATAAGGATATTACAGTTCCTCTGTATCATTCCATGGTGTGACCGCAGCTTGAATATTGTGTGCAATTCTGGTTGCCATATCCTAAAAAGGATACAGCAGAATTAGAAAAGGTACAGAGAAGAGCCACCAAAATGGTAAAAGGGATGGAAGATACCCCTATAAGGAAAGGCTTAAAAGGTTAGGGCTCTTCAACTTGGAGGAGAGACGGATGAGGGGAGATATGATAGAGGTCTAAAAATTAAGGAATGGAATACCCAGGTAAATGTAGATGAGTTGTTTTATTTGGATTTTCAGTGTGATTGCTAGTGATTGACTAGGTAACAATTGAGAGCATACAATAGTGTCTTATCCTATGTGGTCGAAGTCCCCTGAAGAAGGTCGGATGGCTGAAGCACTGTAGGGCAAACCTGGTGACACAAATAAAAGCCTTGGTTCCTCCAGTGGCATTTCCTCCTGTTCTTTTGTGCTTCTGATGAGTTATTTACTCCATCAAAAAGTAGAAAGACTAGGGGACATGCAATGAAGTTATGATGTAAAAAATATTTTCTCTTATTAGTCTTAAATGGGTTCATTTAAGACTAATAAGAGAAAATATTTTTTCACTCAATGTATAATCAAACTCTGGAATTTGTTATCGGAGGAAGTAGTAAAAACTGTTAGTGTAGTTGGGTTTAAAAATGGTTTGGACAAGTTGCTGGAGGAAAGGTCCATAAACCATTATTAAAGAGGACTGTAGAAATCTAGTGCTTACTCTGGGACAAGCATTGTGGAACCTATGTATCTTTTTGGAAAGCTGACAGGTACTTGTGACCTGGATTGACTACTGATGGAAACAGGATACTGGGCTTAATGGACCTTGGTCTGACTCAGTATGGCATTTCTTATATTCTTATGTTCTATAGTAAGTTTGTTAAAATCTTTCTTGAACTGCCTTATTACTTTTTTACATCTAACTTGCCAGTACTTGTACTCATCCCCATTTTATTTGTTAGGCTCTGCTTTCCGTTTTCTGAAAGATGTAGTTTTGGCCTTTTCAGTCTTTTTTACTTCAACATTAAATCACATTGGTTGTTGTTTGGGTGTCTTTCAAAGTTTTTTAATATATGAAAAATATTTTATCTGGACTTCCAAAATGGTCTTTTTAAGTAATAGCCATGCTTCATTGAAGTTTTTGACTATGGCAACTGTTCCTTTTAGGGTTTTTTTCCCCTAACAAATGTCCTTATTTTATCATATTCTCTCATTTAAAAAATGAGTGCTATATCTATAGTTTTTTAAAATGTATTCCTTTCATTGATGACAAATATGAACACACTGATCATCATTGCCTATTATTATTATTATTATTATTATTATTATTAAAGACTTATAAAGCACTGCAACATACGAAGCACTATACAAACATAGAAGAGAGACAGTCCCTGCTCATCAGAGCTCACAATCTAATAAGACAAAAAAAAAATAAGTTACATAATACAAATAACAAAAATTTACAGGACAAAGTAAGCTAATGTTGATAGAGAGATCAAGATGGGGTAAGACAGGAACGGAAAGCAATAGTGAAGAGGTGGGATTTTAGTCTGGACTTGAAAATGGCCAGGGAGGACGCCTGGCACACAGAGATAGGAAGACTATTCCAAGCAAAGGGTTCTGCCAGTTGGAAGGAGCGAAGTCTGGAATTGGCAGTACGAGTAAAGGGCCCAGATAAACAAAGGCTGTTAGAAGAGCGAAGCAACCGAGAGGGGGTGTAAGGAGAGATGAGAGATGAAAGGTACTGGGGGGCAGAAGAGTGAATACATTCAAAGGTCAGGAGGAGAAGTTTAAATTGGATACGGAGATGGATGGGAAGCCAATGAAGCAACATGAGGAGAGGAGTGATGTGGGAAAAACGAGACTGGCGGAAAATGACCTAGCAGACTCACTACTGTAGCGGCAGAGCGCAAACAATCCAATAATACCAGGAGTCTGTTCAGAAGGTCCAAATCATTTATTGTGCACAAGACTCAAGCAGAATCACATTCAAAATGGCTGAGCAATGGTTGTTAGTAAAACAACAACTTTTATACTGTTCTTCTCCATTCTGTACATAGGCAAACTTCTCATTGGTCCCGGTAACCCCTTCTACCCCATCTATTGGTCCCGGTACCATTACATAGCTATCCAATGAGGACCTTTGTCTGGGCTCAGCACCTGCTTCCCCCCCTTACAGTCCCCATTACAATGGACAGTTCTTAAACTCTTGACACATTTCTCCTCCAAGGTCACTAGCTAACTAGAACATGTGGGAAAGCAGGGCACTGTAACCTTCCTTCCAGCAGAGTTAATTAATTCCATAGAAGCTTCTCACATTCTTATCAGTACCAATTAAAGCTTGTTTTTCTATCTTTTCTAAGTTTCGATTCTGCTTTTGTATGCTTGGTTATGCTTAGTTAAGTTTCGATTCTATGGTGGCAGCATTCAGGGGGGGGGGGGTCATTCCTCCGGGCCTAACCACAGGCTTCATTTACAGGTCAAGCTGCTTAGGCCTGTCTGCTTAGTTCAAGCAGCATGGATCATAGGCCTTTGCCTACCACATTCCCCCCTTTGATTAATCTCACCCTATGGCTAATAAGGTGTGAGATTTAAATCAATTACACTGGGGTCGGATTACGACCAAGCGTTCCAGGATTAGGGTGCCATAAGGCCAAAATCTTAGTGGCAGTCTTTCGTTCTACTGTATTTTCAATAACACTGTTAATGGAGCGCATACAACATGGGATTATAGATGGTAACAACAGAAACAAGGCTACAAATACTAATATCATCATAGCAAAAGTAGTAAGTCCCCCCAATCCAGAGAAGATAGATTCAAACCAATTAGGCATTTTAAGACCATGCCAGGTCTGTACTGGCACATAAGTTTGCTTTCGCATGTTTTCAGCAATATCTTCAACTACTTGACCTTTGTCATTTATCTTCAAACAACAATTGGTTAAATTCAACTTACCACATACTCCTCCTTCAGCTGCTAATAAGTAATCTAGTGCCAAGCGATTCTTTTTTTTTGAAACTTTTATTTTCATTTTGCAACAAACAAAGAACAACACACCAAAAAGACAAAACAAGTATACAATAAGGAAAAGTAAACCCATTACCCCCCACCCCGGTGCTTCTTCTCTACCCGTTTGTATCAGCATGTGAGCGCTTCCAGTTAACAGTGATTATACATCAAACAATCAAAAAATATCCATAATACAGCATGATCATAAGACAGAGATATATACAAAGTTAGACAGTCAGATGAGAGCATTTAGCAAAATGTACATATTCATTGAACATCTTCCATTAAGACCAATAAGAAGGAGTCTGAACGGAGGAAGCACACAGACGAGATATTTGTTCATATTTACTGTAGAGACAGGCATGATTCCACCATTCATTGAGGCTCAGATGGGAACTAATTTCCCAGTATTACTCAATGAGGGAAACAGCAATGCCAAGCATAAAGTTCAAAAGGAGATAAGCCATTTCTTGGGAGAGAGGGGATCCCCGCAACTGGGCGAAGTCCCACTATCCTCCGAGAAAGGGACTCCTGAGAGTGCAATATAGATTAAATACGACCCCAGACCCGACGCCAGTTATACTGTAGTGCGGGATATTCATGCATAACATGAAATGAAGTAATAAACCAATGGCCACAGGACGTGTCCAGCAACCATTACCCTGAGTAATGTTCCATATGTCTAAACTGTGAGGAGTGTAAAAAACACCGGTGGGCTAGAAAGAAGAGGGTCTGAGTGAGTGAGGCGGGTCAGGAACCCGTGTCCCTCTGCTCCAGATAAGGCTCCATTGCTCCGAGGTTAAAGTCACATGCAATTCTCTCTCCCATACTTTCTGCGCTATAGAGGTATCTCTAGTAATAGCATTACATAAGGTTTAGTAAAATTGGATGCTACACCCGGTAAACTACCGAGAGATCGGAAGTTTCCAATCAACCTTATGCAGAGAGTGCCGATAGCGGGAGTACTCCAGTGTTCCGAAGGCAATACTGAAGTTACACTGACCAGAGTCGGGAGTCGAAAGGTTGCATAGGAATATTAAAGGCACCTAAAGTGTCAAAAAACATTGGTGGATAGTGGGAATCTAATGGGAGAGTCATACCAGGGAGTAAGGTAAAAGGAATCGATGAGCAAAGGCCCGCTACTATATCTAGCCACACAGGTCTGCTCGGTACTTGAGCTTCCAACCAACAAGCACGTTGTTTGAAAAGAAAAGATTGAGGGAGCACTTGAATAAAATCGCCACCAAGTATTAATGGAGCATTAGCGGAGGCCGAGGCCAACTGCGCAAAACTTGCATAGTGAGCAGGGTTGTCCACGTTCGGGACATAATGCAAATACACGTGAATTCATTATCTCCAACCTCAAGGTGTACACGGGCCCATCTACCCTCCATGGCAGCGCTAATATCAGGTACAGTAGCGTGCAAAAACTTCTTGACCAGAATGACTATCCCGCACCATTTGGAAACGGCGGGAGAGTAGGCAGCCACCATGTGAGGCCCAGCATTGAGCTGCAGTGTTTCAGCAGAGTGTAATGCGTTTCCTGAAGAAACACCTAATCAACGTGCTCATGGCTAAGATAGCTAAGGATTTTCTTTCTGCTGAGTGGACCAGCAATGCCCTGTACAATGAATAATAATAAGATTTTACATGAGGCCATTCAGAAAAGTTAAAATTCTGAGCATGATAGCACACATAACGTCACTGTGTCCCTCAAACTGACTGTATCTGGCTGTACACATGACATAGAAAATAAGCTAATATAATACAATGAAGCGCCCCACATTAACAAAGATAACCGCAGTACGGTAGAGGAGAAGCAAAACCCCAAAATTACTGGCGACCATGTGTCTGCGGGGAGAAACCCCAGAGAAGGCCGAAATTGAAAAAACATATAACCTGTAGGACTGTGCGTGCTCCGAATCCGACCGAGGCACACATCATGAAGGGATAGGAACCAAAGACAAAAGTCATACAGAGAAAGAAAGAAAGTCCAGGCTATTTCTGTGCTGGGCTATGACCGCCGCATCGGGCCCTTCAAAATGGCGGACAGAGCCGGCAGATAAGAGTCCAAAATTTGGGATTAGCGCATCTGTTCTGCTTCTTTGGAGTCCAAAAATGTTGATAATAGATCAGGATCCTCGAACGTCCTGGTCTGGTTATGGAGAGTCACTCGGAGCTTTGCTGGATACAACAGGCCAAAGCGAGCCTGTAGCTGTTGAAGTCGAGGGCGAAGAGCAAGGAGTTTCTTCCGACGGTCAACGGTAGGCTTTGCCAAATCAGGAAAGAAGGAGACCTTACGACCTTCATATTCCAAATGATGATTCGCTCGGGCAGCATGTAAAATTTGTTCCACTTGCTGATATCGTAGCAAGCTAAAGATAATAGGCCGGGGGGTCGTGCGGTTGAGCGCCATGCGGGCAGGAACACGGTGTGCTCGATCGATTTCCAGTTCTCTATGAAAAGTAATCTTCAGCAAGGAGGGAAGAGTTTTGAGCAAGAATTCTCTTATATCTCCTGCTTCCACTCCCTCCGGCATTCCAAGGAGCCTCACATTGTTGCGACGAGCGCGATTATTGCTATCTTCCAACTCCTTTTGAAGATTCTGTATCTGGCGCTCAGCCTCGTCCAGTTTGCCCAAGCGCACCTCGTGCGAGTCGAGGACCCCCGCCATATTGTCCTGCCGTAATGAAAGACCTTCAAGTCGGTCTTGGAGCACTCCAAAGTCTTCTCGCATGGCTCGAAGCGCTTCTCCATTAGACTGCACCAATTCCTTCACGCCGCGTATTTCCTCCAAAATCTCCAGGTGCATTGCGGGGTTTTCACGAAATGGAACCATCTTCTGCGGGGAGGATACCTCCGTTTTGGAGCGTTTTCCGTGAGAAGAAGAAGGAGACCCGAAGTCCAAGCGCGCTGGTTTGTGGGCCGCCATCCCCCCCGAGGTGCCCCGGTCAGCTCGGAGCAAAATAGTAAATTTATATAGGTATTAAGTCAGGATTCTGAGTAGGCCTCTCGGGAGCTTCAACGCAAAGCGTCCTACCCGCTGGACATCAGGCTCCGCCCCCCCGTGCCAAGCGATTCTGATATATTGCAGTACACATTTGTGTGCTTTGTCTAGCTAGAAGTGTGAGTGCTTGACTAGTCTTATTAGTTATTAATTCAACAACTGCTTGCAAGCGTATAATACGATTTATCATATACACAGGGGTCCGGTATCCCCAGGTGCCATCTTGCTCCCAAGTGGCAGGTCCATAATATGCAATAATTCTCTCAGGTGGCCAATCATCCCCCTCCCATCTCTCCCATTTGCCTATCTGCAAAGCTGCTCTTCTCTGTCTCTTTGTATAGACTGGGTAACCTAATTGTTCTCCGTGTTCTGTGGGTAACAGAAAGAAAGAAGGTCGGATGGTTCCTAAGACACATGCCCCTCCCCAGTGAATAGGGAGTCGAGCATATGCTCGGTTTCAAAGATCCAATACAAACCAGGTGGGGCTTGCCAGGCATGAGGCTGGGCAAGGTTGGTCCATAAATCGGCTAGCTCAGGGAATTTTACTAATGGGTTGGTAGGTTCAGGTTCATTAACTCCTGACCACCAGGACGTCTGTTTTGTGGTGTCATTATAAAACTTCTGGCTAAGACAGACAAGCTGTCCTACTTTCAAATTGAACTGGGGTCCAGTCCGAGCATAACACAGACGTCCAATGATTGCGTGTGCTAATACCCATTCACTTGTGGTCTTATGCAGCTCAGTATGATTATAAGCTACTGAGTAATTCAATTCTTGGGCCTCCCAGGGCCACTGATCACCCATTCGAGTTCCTCCGCAAAAATAACAATCTGAAATGTGGAGACTAGATACTACTGCTCCAGCTAATTCTAAGAACAGATTTTGAGAAGGATGTGGGATATCAAACTTATTTACATGCATAGTTTCGTAGAAGGTATTATGTATATGGTACCGTGATGAACGATGGGCCTGGGTGTTCAGCCTTATATATACAATGGTTCCGGGATCTGACCCAGAGCCTGCAATGTGTATTCCAAACTTATACCCTCGTGTCCATGCACTAGGATTTATTATATGTAACTCTAATGGATTACAAGCACCCTTCTTACATTTTTCTGGATTCTTAACATAGGGCTGATATAAGGCAGCCATTCGATTATCTCTGGTGTTTTCTATCATACCCGTCTTCCATGTGGCATAGAACACACATTCCCACTTTGGACAATAGTAATCTTCAACTGGTGCTGTGCTATATTCATTTGCTAAAATTCGTTTACTTGTACAGGCTCCCCACCCGGTGGTTCCTTCTGGACACATATACTTGTGATCATGATAATATGCTTTTTCCCAGTTAGCACAATTAGACCGGCTATCTCTATTTATAGCATCACAAGCATCAAAATACAAAACAGCACTCTTTGTAAAATCAGTGAGTGGGGGTGTGGCATTAAGTAAAGCTCCATCTGCATCATTCCATCGTATTTCTAGAGTATAATAGGATGGGTTCTGATGTGGGTTAAAACAAACTTTAGTATTACCCTTGCTGCAAATGTTCAGTTCAGTGGTATTATATATACACCGGCTTACTGTACCAGTACAGGTATAGTAAGAATGATAAAGCAAAGTCTGAGTTACTTTCATTCCAGTCCGAGTAGAAGTAATGCAGGCAGTACATGGGGGTAAAGTAAATGTGAGTTCAAATCTCCCCAGGCAGGCAACCAGAACAAAATAGAAACAAAGATGCATGTTGATTGTAGTCCTTCTGAATCTCCGCTGGAAGATCTTGACCTCGATGTTCGCTGCTTCTTGACACAATGCTGACCCGTCTGCTAATGAAGCAATTCAACGGGTGTCAATGTTGATTGAAGATCCTCAAGTTTCCGCTGTATGCCAACTTACCAACCGTAGTTGGCCTGAAGGAAGGCTGTGAGTGCAAAGTTATTCAGTGAAGAAAACAAGTGTTTTTGCTGTATGGGAAACAGCAATCCTCTTCGAAAGACTTGTCTACTGTGAAGTACCATAGTTCTTGGGTGGCCTGAATAGAGTGCTAGGCCACTGGTTGCCACCTCAGGGTGAGCCGCAAAGGAATATCAGGATGCTGCACTGTTGTCCACTGATCTGGGTCTGGAACTGCTGCTGGCTTGACTCTGCTATGATGGATCCAAGATTCAATTTCTGCGACTTTGACAGCTGTTGGTGTAGACAGGATGACGGTGTATGGTCCCTTCCAATGCGGTTCCAGCGGTGTCTTCTTCCAATCTGATCCACACCGAGGTACCAGGCTTGTAGGGATGCAGGGATTCCGTCAAGTTGATGGGTAACTGGTCCTGTATCCACGTATGAAGAGTCTGCAGAACAGAACTAAGAGCTAGGAGTTCTTGTCTGGTTATCTCTGAACCAATTTGTGTCAAACTCCCTTTGACCCCCTGCACTATTGGTGGGGGTCTACCATACATGACTTCAAAGGGAGAAAATCCTGATGATTTCACAGGGGCTGAGCGTATTCTAAGTAAAGCTATTGGGAGAACTTGGGGCCACTTCAGGTGAGTCTCCTGACAGCTTAGACAACTGAGATTTTAGAGTGCGGTTCATTCGCTCAACCTTCCCTGAACTTTGGGGTCTGTATGCAGTGTGTAACTTCCATTGTATCTGTAGGGCACTTGCTAACTGTTGGGTAATTTGAGATACAAATGAGGGCCCATTGTCCGACCCTATTACTGCTCGGATTCCAAATCGGGGGATAATTTCCCTCAGCAATACCTTGGTGACTTCTCTGGCCTTTTCAGTCCTGGTGGGGAAGGCTTCCACCCACCCAGAGAAGGTGCAAACTAAAACTAACAAGTAACGATATCCACTGGCTTTTGGCATTTCAGTAAAGTCTACTTGTAGGTTATGCATAGGGGTTACACCACCTGACTGAGCTCGGGGTGGTGGTGTAGGACCCTGCTTGGCATTGTTCTTCGCACAAGTTATGCACTGGCGAGCTACTGCGGCTGACAAGGCTCCCAACAGTGCAATGCAAAAATGGGGTCTAAGTGTTTTTTCCATTGCGTTTTTCCCATAATGTGTAGCTTGATGAAAGGCCTTTACAAAGGCCGGTCCCAATGATTCAGGGATCACTATTCGTCCTGGGGGTTGGTTGCCCTCTGCTGGTGGCAACTCAATCCATCCATCTTTCAGTACCCCCTTCTCTATAGTGCAATAATAGTCCAATTCCCTTGTGGTATATCGTGGCGTCCACAAGTTAAGGGGTACCGGAAACAATACTGCTTGCACTGGTGTTGCTTGTGATGAAATTTGGCCTGTCATGGCTGCTTTGCGTGCTGAAGCATCAGCAAATCTGTTTCCTTGGGCAACTTCTCCTTTTCCTGTTTGGTGTCCTCGGCAGTGCATCACAGTAACTTGTGCTGGGGCCCATACTGCATCTAGTAACATTAATATTTCTAGGCCATACTTAATTGATTTGCCTCCCGAGGTAATGAGTCCTCGTTCTTTATACAGAGCTCCATGAGCATGTAAAGTTGTGAAAGTGTATTTTGAGTCTGTATATACGTTCAACTGAAGTCCGGCACCTAATACTAGTGCCCTTGTTAGTGCTATCAATTCCGCTTTCTGTGCTGAGGTTCCCGAGGCAAGAGCTGATGATTCAATGACTTTCTCCCGGGTGACTACTGCATACCCGGCACAGCATCGTCCATTGATGATGAGGCTGCTTCCATTCACGAAGTAAGTCTGGTCAGGGTTTTCTATAGGTACATCAGTTAGATCAGGTCGACTTGAAAACACAGTGTCCATGACTTCTATACAGTCATGTTCTGGTGGGTCCTTGCTGATTGGTATCAAGGTGGCTGGGTTGAAAGCATGGCTCACTTCCAGTTGTACTCGAGGATTTTCACATAGCATACTCTGGTATTTCAGCATTCGAGAGTTGGTAAACCAATGATTTCCTTTTTGTTCCACGAGGGCAAGTACTGCGTGTGGTACTGTAACACGTAGGTTCTGTCCTAAGGTGAGTTTGTCTGCTTCACTCACTAACAAGGCTGTAGCTGCTACAGCTCTCAAACATGGAGGCCATCCTTTGGCTACAGTATCTAACTGTTTTGATAAGTATGCTACGGGTCGCTCCCAATGTCCCAATGTCTGAGTTAACATTCCTAGAGCGTTCCCCTGCATTTCATGTACAAATAAATGAAAAGGCTTCTGGACATCTGGTAGTCCAAGTGCTGGCGATGACATTAATGCTTCCTTCAAGGTTTTGAAAGCTGCATCTTGATCGGGTCCCCACTCTAGTGGTGACTTCTCTTCTCCTTTGGTGGCTTCATATAGTGGTTTAGCAATCTGAGCAAAGTTGGGTATCCATATTCGGCAGTATCCTGCTGCTCCCAGAAAGGCTCTGACTTGCCTCCTGGTGGTTGGGGTTTGGATACTACACACAGCTTCTTTTCTTTCTGGTCCTAATTGTCGGCTTCCTTTGGTCAGCTGGAAACCCAAATACTTTACTTCTGTTTGGCATAGCTGTGCTTTTGCTCTGGAAACTTTGTATCCAGCTTTATCTAGTAATTGTAAAAGGTCATTTGTGGCTTGTACACATTCACTCTCCGATGTGGTAGCTACCAATAGATCATCCACATACTGGAAAAGCACTCTTTTCCCAGGGGTTACAGGATAGCTTGAAAGATCTTGGTTCAGTGCTGCACTGAAAATGGTGGGTGAGTTCTTGAATCCTTGAGGCAATCGTGTCCAGGTGAGTTGGCCCCGTCTTCCTGAGACAGGGTCCTGCCATTCAAAGGCAAACAACAATTGGCTAATTGGGGCTAATCGTATGCAGAAAAACGCATCTTTCAAATCCAGAACAGTAAAGTGGGTAGCTTCAGCAGGTATCAGTCCTAAGAGTGTATAGGGGTTTGGCACGACTGGATATATGGTTTCAACTGCTTCGTTCACTCTCCTCAAATCTTGTACTGGGCGGTAATCACCTGTCCCAGGCTTCTTGACTGGCAGGAGAGGTGTATTCCAAAGTGATTGACATACTTTGAGAAGGCCATACTCCAGTAACCTTAATAAATGGCGATGAATGCCCTCAATGGCTGGTCTTGGGAGTGGGTATTGTTTAACATGTACTGGTTCTGCTCCAGGCTTAAGGGTCACAATTACTGGGGCTATGTGCTTGGCTAGTCCTGGTGGGTTGCCTTCTGCCCATACTCCAGGAAGAGCCATAATACTTGTTGGCATGCTGAAATTGGTATCAGGAACTGGCTTAGTACTGTAATATCTCCACTCTTCTTCTCGGGGAACAGTAAGCACCATTAGTCCTGCAGGCTTTGAATTTACAGTCATTTGCATTTCTCCTTTCTCAGTGAAGGATATTTGGGCCTGCAGTTTGGCTAGCATATCTCGTCCCAGTAGTGGCACTGGGCACTCAGGCATATAAAGGAATTGGTGCGCTATTTGCTGTCCTCCTAATTCACATACGCGGTTTTTCAGAAAAGACTTGGTGGCTCTGGCACCAGTTGCTCCCATAATAGTGACTGCTCTTGTGGACAAAGGAGCTATTTGTTTATCTACTACAGAATGTTCTGCTCCAGTATCAACCATAAAGTCCATGAATTGGTCCCCTATCTTTAAGCAGACCATAGGCTCCTGGGGACCTAAGGCGAATTCGGAGCCCGGTCTGTCCTAATCTGTTTCATCTAAATCATAGTCCGTTGCGGTTGCAACTCCCTCTATGGCCTCCTCTCTTTCCCATTGGAAATGTACTCGATTTGTTCCTCTGCGATTCTGTGATCGGCCTCTCTCCCTCTCTCTCCGAGGGGCGTTTTCTTCTTCTTCTTCGTGCGAGGCGCCTTCGAGTTGCGGGCATGCATTCCTCCAATGTCCTTCTTCCTTGCAATAAGCGCATTGATTCACGCTTAACATGGGCCGGCTATCTCCTCGGCCCCTCCCTCTACCTCTGCTCCTTCGGTTAGGGAAACCTCCCCGTTTCTGTTCAACTAAAGCGGCAGCCAAAAAATCGGCTTTCTTCTTCATTTTACGCTCACTTCCTCTCTGTCTTTCATTATCACGATTCACAAACACTTTCTGGGCGACTTCCATTAGCTGTGACGTATTCATGCCCGCGAAACCCTTCTAATTTCTGTAGTTTACGTCTAATGTCTGGTTGGGACTGGCTGACAAAAGCGGCATTCACCATGCACAGGCTCCCTGGTGCCGCTGGGTCATAGGGCGTGTACATTCTATATGCCTCAGCTAATCTCTCATAGAATACTGCTGGGCTTTCATCTGCGCCTTGGATGACTTCCGCTGTCTTGGAGAGGTTCATGGCTTCCTGACCCACCTTTCGCAGACCTTGTAAAAGGCCTTGGCAAAACCGAGCTAGGGCTCTGGACCCGTCATCGGTGTTTGGATCCCACCGAGGGTCTTCATTAGGAAATTCTTTCTTCGCTGCTTCGCGGTTATCTATTCCTCCTGCTCCCTCTACTAGGGGATTTTCTGCTAACCAATTGACAGCTGCTTGCATAATTCTCGTCCGCTCCTCAGTAGTAAATAAAGTAGACAGGAGTTGACGGCAATCTGCCCAAGTAGGCTGGTGGGTTTGCATGATTGTATTCATTACCTCTGTTAATTCTTGGGGCTTGTCAGTGTAAGAAGCATAATGCATTTTCCAATTCAACAAATCAGTAGTGGAGAATGGCACATAAACTAGACTCGTGGGTCCCGCTACTATCTGGTTCTCCTCGTTCCTTACGGGCATTCCCGGGACCTGCCGCAGTGGCATTAATTTCTTCGTAGGGCCTCTCTTTCTCAAGTTAAGCTTAGTCTTGGAACTTTCGCTTGCAACAGATGAGCTTGCACTGACAACTGATCTCACACTGTCAATCTCATACTGGGAAGACGTTTCTTCTTCTTCCTGCTCTGACGACTCAAGATTTTCCTCAGTCTCGGGCTGATCAGCCTCTTCAGGGGGCGGATCATCTAGCTGAGCTTCTGGCGGGTCAAGGGGTGGAATCCGCCAGTCCCGGGGGCCTGCCGCAGGACGCGGTGGTACTTTTACTGGGCGCTGAGCTTGGGGCTGTCTAGTTACAACTACCGGGGACTCGGGATCAACATAAACAGGCTTCTTTTCTATCCCTGTCTTCTGTGTCTGTTCTGTCAGTGCTACCATTATTCTGCACTGTTCTTCATAACAGCGCCGGGCCCAAGGGGGCGGGCTTTCACAAATACTTAACCAGGAATCTATATAGGGATACTGGTCAGGGTGCGCTACTCGCACCTTCTGATGAACTGACTTAATAATTCCTATGGCAAATGTTCCATCTCGGGGCCACATGGGGTCTAATGCGGGCCACTCCCTAGTACACAAAACCTGTAATCGTGTCGCAGTCATTTTCACCCCATAATCTCCTGAATATCCTTTATTAAAGTACTTAATCATACATTCTAATGGAGTGTGCACAGTAGACCCCGCCCCTCCCATATCGATGTGTGCGCGCAACAACAAACAGAAGGGAAAAGGAGGGCGGACCGTGGGTGAGGGGTCCTCACGGCCCTAGAAACATGCAAGGGAAACAAAAAACAAGACAAGACGACGGTCGCTTCCTCCTTTTTACAACCTGGACGCGGTCACCCGGCCAGGAACTGCATTACTCAGGAGTCCGCCTTCGCTTGGTCTGTGTCACCAGACCTCTCAACCACACTTCATTCACACAATCATGCTAGCAACGTAATCCCAAAAAGCCCAATCCTGTCTGTTCTGACTAGGCTATACCAAAGTTATTCCAAGTTATGCCGGCTATTCCAAAGTTATTCCAAGAAGACGGTGGGTTCACCCCGCGAATACACTATGCAAGGTTAATTGGACTGCCTTGAGAGGTGATCATGCTCTCTTACCAAAATTCACAAGTTCAAAAGTTTCACAAGTTTCAAGCTGCAGTTCTGACTCATCTGTCTAGACATACCAAAAACTATACTCACTGGATCCGGTCCCCGTTCCCGAGCAAGCGCATGAGTTGGACCTCGGACTCCCCTCACGGGTTCGAGGTGTTGGCTCCGTCCAGGTCCGGCACCCGCCGAGGCCTGGCCCAGCTCCCTCCGATGCAATGGGACTGGTGGCGCCTAGGAGCCGAGCCCACGTCGGAAGGGCACGAGCCCGGCAGGACCAAACCTATAGAGGCGGAAAGTCGTGGTATATCAGCTCGTATACCCTCTACTAACCACACTTCCCGGCCATCGCACCAAGAATATGTAGCGGCAGAGTGCAAACAATCCAATAATACCAGGAGTCTGTTCAGAAGGTCCAAATCATTTATTGTGCACAAGACTCAAGCAGAATCACATTCAAAATGGCTGAGCAATGGCTGTTAGTAAAACAACAACTTTTATACTGTTCTTCTCCATTCTGTACATAGGCAAACTTCTCATTGGTCCCGGTAACCCCTTCTACCCCATCTATTGGTCCCGGTACCATTACATAGCTATCCAATGAGGACCTTTGTCTGGGCTCAGCACCTGCTTCCCCCCCTTACAGTCCCCATTACAATGGACAGTTCTTAGACTCTTGATACATTTCTCCTCCAAGGTCACTAGCTAACTAGAACATGTGGGAAAGCAGGGCACTGTAACCTTCCTTCCAGCAGAGTTAATTAATTCCATAGAAGCTTCTCACATTCTTATCAGTACCAATTAAAGCTTGTTTTTCTATCTTCTCTAAGTTTTGTTTCTGCTTTTGTATGCTTGGTTATGCTTAGTTAAGTTTCGATTCTATGGTGGCAGCATTCAGGGGGGGGGGGGGGGTTCATTCCTCCGGGCCTAGCCACAGGCTTCATTTACAGGTCAAGTTGCTTAGGCCTGTCTGCTTAGTTCAAGCAGCATGGATCATAGGCCTTTGCCTACCACACTACTATTACCCCTTTCAACAGGTACAGCACCACAAATAGCATCAAAGCAGTCTGTAATTTATATTTTTTATTTTATGCAGCAGACAACTTGTGCCAGTTTTAAAGATGAATACAGTAAGATATCACCTGTTTCCAGACATGTTAATTGGGAAGGCTACACCTGACTTCTATAACTGCTATGTGACCTTGGAAACAAGAAAAAACACAGAAAGTTAGTGTGACCTTTGTTTGGCAGTAGATCATCCTATATTTTTCAGGTAGTGTAAAACCAGCTGAGCAGCCTCTTCAAAGACCTTCAGTGTGGAAGCTTGTGGGATTGGCTGAGAGTGGGGACCAATCAGTGTGCAGTTATATGGACAGAAAGCTTTGCTTATCCCTGTGTTGGCAGCATTCATGTGGTGAGGGAGTCTTCTGCGAAGAAAATTTTCTTGTTGGAGGGGGTGTTTGGTAGGTTAGATCCTTTGCTGTTTTCTGTTTTTGCTCACTGCGGGTTTCCATTCTTTTTTTTTCCACTGGTTTCCTGGCTGTGGTTGTCATGGCTATGAGCTCTTTCTGGCAAAGGGGAGGGTTTGTTGAGCTGCCTAGGATGGCCATGGCATTTCCTTGCTGTTTTTGTGCAGGGCTTCTCTCCTCTGTGAGACTGGAAGTAGGCAGCTTTGTTTTGCAGAAGCACCATTTGAGGGCATCTGTGGGGTCCTAGTGCCTGCTTTTTTCATTTTTACTTCTGTGGTGTAAAGTTTGTATGTTGTTGTGGGGATTTTTCTGTTTCTTGTAGTTTTTTGGGGGGCTGGGAATTTTCAGGGGAGGGTTATACTCCATTTGGCCTGCGCAGGTTTGGGTTTCAGTTGGGGTAGGTTGGTTTTCTGTTCTTATGGTGGAATGAATGAAATCCTTAGTTGGAAACAGAAAAGAAGGACACAGATAAAAGGGATCTGTTTGAAGAGTGGCATTCCCGAGGAGGGATATAGGAAGAAATAAGAGAGGAAATGTAGTGAGGAACTGCAGAATGAATGCACATATAATCAGGAGGAGAAATTTGAACTGGATGTGGAAACAGATAGAAGGGTACAGAGATGATTCAGAAGGAGACCAGCAAGGAGCCAGCTGTAAAACACAAGAAAATTGCAAAATATTGCAAGAGGACTGAAAAATTGGGGAACTAGGTGTCCAAATGGCAAATGAAATTTAATATGGACAAGTGCAAAGTTATGCACTTAGGGAAGAATAACCCAAATCATATTGCACGATGGAAGGTTCCACATTAGGAATCACCACCCAGGAAAAAGATCTGGGCACCATCATGGATAATATGTTGAAACCTTCTGCCCATTGCGAGGCTGCAGCCAAAAAAGCAAATAGAATGTTAGGAATCATAAGGAAAGGAATGGAGAATAAAACGAAGGATATTATAATGCTGCTGTATCACTCCATGGTGTATATTGAATATTGTGTGCAATTCTGGTCGCCATATCTTAAAAAAGATGTAGCAGAATTAGAAAAGGTAAGGCTCTTCAACATGGAAAAGAGACGCTGAGGGGAGATATGATAGAAGTCTATAAAATATTGAATGGAGTGTAATAACTAAGGGGTATGTTTACTAAACCGTGTTACCGGCGCTAGTTGCAGCGTTAATGTGAAGAATGCCATATAAGGTAGTGGGCATTCCGGAGGGAAGGTTGCAAGGAATCGGTATCGTGCGATAGTGGGCACCATGGCACGTTAACGCGCGTTAACCCTAAGTTTATGCCAGCACAGTATTAGCTGCTATAAAGATGTAGCCCACTGGTTACTACAATGCCTGTGGAGGCAGAGGTCATGGCTTTGATCCTGCAGTGGTGTTATGTAAGAAGGCTGCCTGAGGCATTTCCTTTTAATTTAAATCAGTGCTGCCAGCAAAAACACCCTCACAGTGCCGTAACCTAAGGTGCCGCATAAGGCGCCCTTTAAGGCACTCCATAGGGCACATTATAAAGTGCCCTGTCCGCCAAGGCACCTTATAATGTGCCCTATAGGGCGCCTTATGAGGCACCTTAGGCTATGGCACCAAGGAAAAGACTCAGACAGCCTTATTAAATAACACCACTGTGGGATCAAACCCATGACCTCTGCCTCTAAAGTCATGGAAGTAACCAGTGAGCTACATCTCTATAGCATCTAACACACCGCTGGCTGGCTACAGAAAGACTGCAGGTCACCACACAAATTGTCTGCTGTGGTTACCAGGATGGGGGTAAACCCACCCGTACCCATGATGCCTGCACATGCAGATCAGCAGCCTACATCTGATCACAAGATGGGGTATGTGCCTCTATAGCACCCCGGCCTGGTAGGGGGAACTGACCGTGTGTGTTACTGGCACAGAGCAGCTACAGACCGTGACATTTTGTGGTTCCTGTGCTCCCCCTGAGGGTGAGGTGGGGCGCCCAGCACCAGGTCCGCAGCACCTGGCTTGGCTGATGTAGTCTGTGCTATAGGTCCCCATCCGTTCCAGTGTGGGATAGGTAGTCCTTGCAAACACACCTAGGATACACCTGTGCCCATCTGTATTTCCCAGTCACGGCTAGCCCTTGTGGACTATGAGGCAACCAGAATAGTGCATATCCTGTGTGGTTGCCATGGTCACATGTTATAAGAGAAGGGTGGTGTTTGGACCCAAAAGTGGATTATGTAGCACCACCCAACCCACCCTCTGTGGGTCAGGGTGGGGGACAGGATCTCCCACCAACAGATCCACATTCTACATCTCTGCAATGGTAGCAGTAGAGGGGACCATCAACCCCAGTCCTGCTGGGGAACAGCCACCCTACAGGGCAGTCAATGCAGATCTGTACACATCACATAGGGCACTGGCAGTAGGCCTGGAAAAGCTCATCTGCCCCCCACCACTATCTGAAATTCACCAGCAGAGAGCAGAATCAGTCTCCACCCGCTGCACCCTGTTCCAGCCATACACATGCTAACCGCAGACAGCATGCTAGTTAGCACATGGTGTTCCAGCAGGACACATACCAGCTGCATCCAGTCTGCTAGGTAGTCCATAGTGCATGTTCCTGGAGGAACTGTGTGCACCCAAAAATGGGATGTGAGCACACACACCAAGCAAGTATGTCAGTGATTGGGCCCCAGAAAAGAGAACTCACAGATATCACTTTAGAGAAATACTGTATAGTACTATGGGGGAACCTAGCCATGCCATGGTCACTGCTCAGTCAGGGTGAGAGTGACCTCCCAGCATAACATGCTGTGGCCACCCTGTCTGTGCAGGTGGTGGTTGGGCACTACAATGTCCCAACCATTGCCTATGCCCTGTGCAGATGAATCCTGCCTAGACCGCTGTGTCCGGGCCATACCCACAATACCTTGCTCCTCATTATGCACATTGGCAGGCTAACACTGGAGACAGTGCAAGCATTGGGGGCTCAGTACAGTGTAGGCAGCCACAAAACACTGGGTAGACATACACACACTCCCTCACCTATGTCAGCATTGTGCAAAGAGGTGGTTGGCAGCCCTGGCCGCCACACCAGTCCTGGGCACAGTGTAGGCATTGCTATGGTGCTCAATACTGTTAGGATCACTCTCCAGGGTGGTAAACACTGTCAGTAACAAAATATGAAACACACTCCACATATATCAAAAGGTTGCTATGATGAATCTCTGTTAACAAATTGTGTTTAATGTAGGATCTGTTATCTGACATTCATCATAGCAACCTTTTGATATATGTGGAACGTGTTTTCATGTTTATGATGGCACTGCACTGCTAAGGTATGCAGGAGCTAGTATTGGTAGATGCTGCTTTGCACAGGGCCCAACAGCCTGACTCTCCATGAGGCTTTGGATAGTTGAGCCTGTGGGTGTGGGTTTTTGTGCCCCTGTTGGCCTATGCTCAGGGTAGAGGTTCCCAACTCCGGTCCTGGTGGGCCCAACACAATTCAGGTCTTCATGCTGTCCCTAATGGATATGCATGAGATACATTTGCATACAATGGGGGCAGTGCATACAAATGCATCTCAAGAATATTTCTTAGGGCCAGCATGAAACCTGAATGGTGTTTGGCCCTCCAGGACTGCAGTTGGGAAACTCTGCTCTAGGAACTGCACATGTCTATGGTGTATGTGCTCTGTAGGGTAAAATATAGGCGTTTATGACGTGTTTATTTTATCTGCAATAAAGGTTCCTTCTATATTACCATGGTTTAGTACTGGGTAAAATATAGGGACATGGTCTGCAGAAGCCACAGCTGGGACTTGAACCAGTGACTTTCTGCCCCTGAACACACTGGCTGTGTGTACTGCACCAAACTGTTGCCACAGAGGCAGGTCATTCCCTGTGGATACCATTACTGTTCGTCAGACAGACCTTGTCTTTTGCAGTGCACGGCACCCACCTAAACAGGGCTCGGCCTTGGTCTGATGTGGGCAGATGCCACTGCCCCCTCCACCACCAGCACCCCTCCGCCACCATGCTGACATGCCCTTATGCGGTGGTGCTGGTGGTGCGCAGTCCCAGGCCATCTGGTGTGCCTATAGGCGGCTGCCTGTGGTGCGTGATATGGGGTAGGGGTGCCTTATAGACATCCACACTCCCCCCCGGCACTGCCTGCCAATGTTATGTGCCCTTTAGGGTACTTGCTGGGTGATGTCCATTGTGGCACTGTGGAACACACACTCGTGGACATGTTCGCCCTTGGTCAGTTGCTGTCTTGCTGGATTTCCGTTTCTACATTCCTATGTGTCACCTAGGCATCTGCCTAGTCCACCCTGTGCCCCAGCTGCCCCACTGCATGCCCCGCCTGCAGCCCCCTGTACCCCATTTGCAGCCTCACCATAGTGCCCTTTCATACTTGGGCACTATGCTGTTGCTGCACATGTATCACTACTATCACTTTTCTTGGTCTCCCTGCCTTTGCTGTACATTGCTGATGAAATGGTTTCTCTCTCCTGCAAATGTGCCTCTAACTCGAGGTTTTCACTGGCGTTAATTTTCAGACCCTGATTTCATAGCGTTAGTGTGCCTGGGGCCTCTCCCCGCCCACTCTCCGCCTATTGACCCCTTATCTCCGTCCTCTGGGGAGCCTTACACCACCCTCTGTGCGCCTTAATGCCGCTGGAGACGTTATTGCGTGATAAGTGATGTTATCACCTGGTACATTATCGCGCGATAACGTCACTTATCGCGCGATAACGTCACTTATCGTGCGATAATATCACTTATCACGCGATAACGTTGCCACTGCGACATTAGCGCTGTTTAGTAAACATACCCTTAAGTGTAGGTAGATAGGTTGTTTACTTCTTCAGAAAGTAGAAAGATTAGGGGACATGCAATGAAGCTACTACGTAGCACATTTATGACTAATCAGAGAAAATATTTTTCACTCAACGCATAATTAAACTGCAAATCATTACAAGAGGATGTAATAAAGCTGTTAAATATAGCTGGATTTAAAGAGGTTTGGACAAGTTCCTGGAGGAAAAGTCCATAAATTATTATTAAAGAGGACCAGGAAAATCCACTGCTTACCCATTGGAAAAGCAGCATGGAATCTATATACCTTTTGGGAACCTAACAGGTACTTGTGACCTAGATTGGTCACTGTTGGAAAGAGGATATTGAGCTTGATGGACCTTTGGTCTGACCCAGTATGGCTTATCTTATGTTCTTATACAATATTCTGTATGGGAGATGACTAGAGAGTGGATAAGGGGTGAATTTTGCTGTTATAGAGAAAGAAATGACAGGTTTTAGCTATCTGTTGAATGTGTGCAGAGAAAGAGAGTGAAGAGTCAAAGATTACCCCAAGGTTTCAAGCCGAGGAAATAGGGAAGCATTCTCCACAGAAATAGAGAAAGGAGGAAGAAGTAGGGTTGCCAACTTTTTCACCGAGAAAAACCCGACACCTGTGGCTCGCCATGCTCCACCCATTCTCCGCCCCTAGTCCCACCCTTGCCCCGCCCCCAGCCCCACCCACAAAAATTACCGAGGATACGTGTAGGCTAACTTCCTTGGTCAGATAATAATTAAACTGGGAACCCCAAAATCCAAACATGAAATGTACAACACTGGAGAAATAAAACTATAAAGTAATTTCCTCTTGCACTAAACAAAAACGCAAAGATGTTAGCAATACACACTTCCCAGACCAGACATATTCCAGTTAATAAATTCAAAATAAAAAGTATTTTTCTACCTTCTGTTTGGGCGTTTTATTTTTCAGTTGCAATTGCTCCAGTCACTTTCTTCTGGTTTCTTCTTCGTGTCTTCTGCGAGCTATCCATTTGTCCTTTCTTCTCTTTCAGATGTTTTCCATTCTCTCTCTATTTCTGCTTTAACATACTGATTGTTTCCCTTTTGCTCTTTCCCCCAATTCTTTCCTTATTCCTTTATCATCCGTTTAAATTTCACCCTTCCATTCTCAAACCCCTCTTACTCTCCCAATACCGGCCCATCATAGACTTTTCTTCCACACAAAATATTTTTTCCCCTCTCCATTCTCATTCCCCATCCATTCTAGTCCTCCCCCCAAATCAGTTCCCTTATAGTTCTAGACCCACCCAGCATCCACTCCCTTCTAGTCCCATTCTCCCATGCCCCACATCAGCCCATTTCCAGTCCTATTCCAGCTCTTCATCAGCCCATTTCCAGTGCTAGCCCTCACATCACAGGCCATTTCCAGTCCTAGCTCCCCCCCCCAATCACAGCCCATTTCCAGTCCAAGTCCCCCATCACAGCCTATTTCCAGTCCTAGGCCCCCCACCATCACATCCCATTTGCAGTCCGAGTCCCCCCGCACCATCACAGCCCATTTGCAGTCCGAGTCCCCCCGCACCATCACAGCCCATTTGCAGTCCTAGCCCCCCTAATCACAGCCTATTTCCAGTCCAAGATCCCCCTTCCTCCACCATAGCCCATTTCCAGTCCAAGTTCCCCCCCCCCCCATAGCCCTTTTCCAGTCCAGGTCCCCTCCACCCCATCACAACCCATTTCCAGTCCATGTCCCCCCCTCCATAACCCTTTTACAGTCCAGGTCCCCCCCCCATCACTGCATATTTCCATTCAAAGATCCCCCCCCCCATAGCCCTTTTCTGGTCCAGGTCCCCTCCACCCCCATCACAACCCATTTCCAGTCCATGGCCCCCCCCATCAGACTTTTACAGTCCTGGTCCCCCCCCATCACAGCCTATTTCCAGTCCAAGTCCCCCCCCCTTAGCCCTTTTCCAGTCCAAGTCCCCCCCTTTAGCCCTTTTCCAGTCCAAGTCCCCCCCCCCTTTACCCCTTTTCCAGTCCACGTCCCCCCCTTAGCCCTTTTCCAGTCCACGTCCCCCCCTTTAGCCCTTTTCCAGTCCATGTCCCCCCCCTTAGCCCTTTTCCAGTCCAAGTCCCCCCCCCCTTAGCCCTTTTCCAGTCCAAGTCCCCCCCCCCTTAGCCCTTTTCTAGTCCAAGTCCCCCCCCCCATTAGCCCTTTTCCAGTCCAGGTCCCCCCATCACAGCCCATGCAGTCCTTGCCCCCCCCCCCCGACCACCATCGCGGCTGTCTGAGGCTTCAGAGGGAGCCGGGGAAGCCTGCGCGAGGTCCTGGCTCCTTCTGAACAGCCACCAGCGTGAAGAGCCTTTTCCTTCACGCTGGCGGCTGTTCCTGTGAAGCCGCGAATGCTGGGAAAGGTTAAAGGGCAACCTTTAACCTTTCCCAGCATTCGCGGCTTCACAGGAACAGCCGCCAGCGTGAAGGTAAAGGCTCTTCACGCTGGTGGCTGTTCAGAGGGAGCCGGGTCCTCGCGCGGGCTTCCCCGGCTCCCTCTGAAGCGGAGAAAAGCCGGTTTTTTTGCTCAGGCCGCTCCCGATCTTGCGGCCAGAGCAAAAAAACCGGCTTTTAAAGGGCCGGTTTTGCCTCTGCGCCGGCAGCCGGCCTGGCCGTGGAAAAACCGGCCAGGCCGGCTGAAAACCGGCCAGTTGGCAACCCTAGGAAGAAGTGAGGGGGGAGGTGGGTTTAGGTGAAAAGATAATAAGCTCCATGTTGCCCATGTTCAGTTCCAGATGACAGTGTGACATCCAGGGAGCAATGTCTGATAAGCAGGCTGAAATACAGGCCTAGATTCCTGGAAAGATTTCATATGCAGTAAGGCAGATCTGGCAGTCATCGATGTAGAGATGGTACTGGAAATCATGGGAGTAGATAAGTATACCAAGGGAGTGAGTGTAGAGAGGGAAAAGAAGAGGTCCCAAGACAAATCCCTGAGGTATACCAATTACCAACTGAAAGTGGGATATCAGTGGAGGAGAATCTTCCTGAACATATACAGTACTAAAAGTGTGGTGGAAGCAATAGGAAGAAACCTAGGACAGAATAGAGCTCCTGGGGTAAAGCCGGCCAGTCCACCCCTACAGATAACCCTTCCTCCATCTGACTCGGTGTCTGGTCCCCACAAGCCAAAGCAGGCAAAGCCGCTGGTGCCTGCTCTCCCAGAGGGCTCCAAATAGGCATGTTCTGAGAAGACGCTGGCAAACCCAACTCAGCATCCTGGCCTCTGTCGTCTGACCCTCATTGCTGATCTCCTCTCCCAACCAAAGAAGGGCTCAGCTGCAGACCACCATCGGAGGTATGTTGTAGGCACAGCACTTTCAAAACCTGCCGCAAGTCAGGAGTGAGAGAAGACATGCCCGAAGCAGATGCTGAGACCTCCAGCTCCAGCATACCCACAGCTGGACTTACTCCTCTGTATCTGCCAGTTGCTGTAATGGCCGAGAATATGAATCCAAATTGCCAGAAACTAGTGCAGGCAAAGGCAGTGAAGCAGCAGGGAGCTGGGAAGGCAGCAAATCGCCTTTGACTTTATGCTTTTTCCCCATGAGAAAAGGAGCCTTACAAACAAACTCAGCAAACCACCATCTTGGCTCTGTCCCCCTCCCGCCCCCCCATATGTTTTTAACTCAGAAACATGCTAAGTCCTCATGGTGATGTATTTGGCTCTCACAGTCAAATGAATCCCCATTTTGGATTTACTGGTTAGGTGTCCATGGGATGTTGTGGGATCAGCTGCTCCCTTCTGTGGTAAAAGATGACCATTGGTTGTCTCCCCTGAAATTGTTGTTAATTCATTTGGAGGATAATGATTTATATGTTGTAAAAGTGGTGGACCTCATCTGGTGAGAAAAAAATGAATTATTGATGATTCACTGTCAATTTCCTTATGTGTGTTTAATCTGATCTCTCATTATTCCTAGGAGAGTTTGGCATGGGGCTCTTAAGATTAGGGTCAGAGAGGGTTTATGTTACTTGCTAGCTTGGTCCTGAAATATGTGTTGTTAACAGCTGATTATCCTGGTCTTTATCAGCCTGATGGGGTCCATCTTTATGATATTGGTTTGGATATTTTGCTGAGTTCTTTTCAAGAAGTTTTGGAGCATGAGGAGCAGGACATCAGCTGGGTTTGGAGGAGCAGAAGACAAGTGAATCACTATCTTTGCTTGTGGCAGAGGATGATATGTGAACAAATGCCTATGTTAAGGGGAGCTCCAGAGTCATCTGGAGATATAAAATGCTGGCTGAGTAGTGCCTTTGGAGACCCACGTATGGAAGCACTGCAGGACTGGCAGGAAGTGAGGGCCAATCAATGTGCAGTTTGTGGGCTTGAAGATTTACTTACCCCCATGTCAGCAGTGTTGGCTGCCCTCCCACCATTTTTTTTGTTGGGTTTGGGTAGGTTGGGTTCCTATGTCACAGCCTGGGTGGAAGAAGACATGTGAACTTTGGCAATTCTAGCCTGACAACTCTCTGACCATACTGCGAGGATGCTGGTGGACTTACCTGTATCAGCTTTGTGCCAGAGCCTTTTGCTAAAGCATCCTGGCACCATTGCAGGTGCTTCATCAGCCTACTAAATGCTGTTTAATATAACTTTTCTGTTGGGCTAGGTCAATACTCTCTCGCCGGGGGTCAAAGACTGAGGATAATAATGCCTTCCCTTAGGTTGTCTGCTGAGCATAAAAGGCATTTGAAAGACTGACTGGGGCTGTATAGTTTATTTGTTATTTGACTTGTTTGGTATTCATATTTATTCTATGTATACGTTGCACTTGGATGTTAATAAAGCTGTAGTCCTAATTTGCCTCAGATCTTGTTGTTTGTGTTTTCCTCTGAGGATAAGGAGGGATATGTGTGAATGCCTGCATTATGTGCCTATTTTTAGACTAATTTGGAAAGATATGTTGGCGCTTATGCGTCTGTATAAATTATTAACACAAATCCTGCAGAAATAGCACAGAGGTTGCCGATGATATCTTTGTTTTATGTCATGGTGAACAGTAATCATTGACCAGTTTTAACAAGTAGTTCAATTCACATGATGAGCATATTCAGTATTCTTGTAATATACATTGGGGCATTCCTACTTAAGTGTGCTAATGGCTAGTGTGGGATTTACCGCACTCTAAGTGCACTGTGATAGTCCTTATTGTGTGCTAAAAACCCTACACAACTGCTTAGCAGAGACTGGGTAGTTCAGGGGCAGAGCGTGCATATTGCAGTTGTGCAGTCATCCTTGGTATGCACTAAGTAGCAATGTTGCAACTGGCATTGGAGCACTTATTACCACCTCAATGGGTAGCAGTTTGTGCACCTGCATTAATCACATCAAAATGTTTAGCATGGTGGCAGAGCTGAATCTGTGCTAATTGCATGGGGATATGCTGGACACCCCTCCATCACTTAGCCCAAGTTTGACCCTGCCCCTGCACTAAAAAGCAGGTCTCAATACCTGCCAACTTAGTGCATTTTGGTAAACATGGCCCATCATGAATCTAGTGTTCTTTTATTATGTGCAAATAACCATTGAATCAAATTGTTTGAAAACAAATGTATATAAGAAATTTACAGATCATAGCATTTTTTTTTGCATCTTACTTTTATACAGCCAGCCAGTATAAAGAACAATTTTGTTTAAGACTTTGCTTAAATTCCGCACATTTAAAACAAGAATCAAGGCAAATGGCATGATATTTGAAACAGGGGATATCCACAACATATTTTTCATAAGACATGTAAGAGTGTTATTTAATCACAGAGAGTTACTGTTAAGTTCTAATCATTTTTTTATATACCTCTTGCTCAGAAATTATAACATGACCCCCCTCCCCTAAAGGTGGGTCTTTGAGGGTGTGTTGAGTAACCTGGCATAGAGGTAAATGGTCACTTATTCTGCTAAAGAGGCAACTACTGAAGAGGTCAGATGAGGGGTAACATTAAGGGAGTAGCCTGCAGTAATGATCACTGCACTAGCAGAGCTGGAAAGTAAACATTAGGGGGGATATGCAAATTACTGCCTGTGCTGAAGGGGCAAGGGTAATATTTGCTCACATTTATATCTATTATTAAAGTTTTTCTATAGGGAATAGTGTAGGGTAATAAAGTGTACACATTAGACAGAGGGTGAAGAAGTAAATCCTCGGGCCGATGGAAATTGATCACTCTAAGAGTAATGGTATCAAATAAACAGGTACTGGTACTAAAAAACCCTGTGAGAAAAAAAAAGAGAAAAAAGCTTGAGAAGAGATGAAGGAGTTTAAGATTTAAAGGCCATTAAGCTTCTTAATCTAAAAGAGCTTCCTCTTCTGAAGATGGCACTTGAAAGTCTCCTGGGAGCCTAGACAGATTCAGAGTGAAGATGCCAGAAGAGAGCCTCCTACAGATCTAGTCAGGGGTAGGAGTGAAGATAGGGCCAGATGGTCTCCTTACAATCCAGGGAATTGAGATGGCGGCAGAGAGATTCTGGAGAGCCTATTCCAGGTGTGGGAGGCCAGCGGCAGATCAGCTTATTGGAGAGCTGCAGCAACAGATCACCTCCATGGAGAGCTACAGCAGCAAATCAGCTCCAGGGTGAGCTGTAGTAGCAGAGAGTCCATTCTGGACTAGGAGCTACAAGACCCAGGGGGGTCCAGTGGCAGTTCAGCTCACTGGAGAGCTGCAACAGTTGTCTGATTGGACAGGAGTGCAAAGCCTTCTCTTGATTGGAAGAGAGCTTAGAGGACGTGGAGTTAAGACTACAGCCTCAGTGATTGAACAAGATTACAAAACCTCTCTCTTCACAAGCAGCCACCAGTCCAGAGCTTCAGCAGTGGGTGAGACTTGGGGCTGGTGGGCAAAGGAAAAGGGAGGGGAGTTAGGAGACAGGTTAATAAGGTTAAATCCATAGGGCCCTATTTTCATTTATTTATTTTATTTATTTAACATTTCTTATATACCGCCTTTCATGATATCAAGGCGGTTTACATTGAACAAACTGAAATTACATTGAACAGGGCATTATAACTTGGAGATAACTATTTTACAGGGAACATGGGCTATGGAGGGTTAAGTGGCTTTAGGCAGGCAATGCGCCGTGTCAGCACATAGCCTGCCCGCCGACCCCCTTAACTTGGATTTTCACTTCTGTGGCAACGGAAGTAAAAATCCAGGTTTGGCTGGATGCTCCGGCAGCTGCTGAGGCTAAGCGGGTAGCAGCGGTTTTCCTCGCCTATCTTTCAGGCGTAGGGACTAAGCGGGTAGCGGGAAAATCATTGCTACCCGCTTAGCCCTTTCCTCTGCCTCCGCTCCGCCACATAATGCCCCCAACACATCCCAGTGCTAGCCACATAGCATCTGGGCATTTTAGGGACTTATCTGGGATTTTCCAAAGGCACTATCTGTGTAGGTGCCTTTGGAAAATCCCGGATAAGGCATTTACACGGGTAACTAGGGCAGTTACCTGTGTAAATGCCTTAAAAAAATGCCACCCATAATCTTTAAAGGCTTACTTAAGTCACTACATATAAGATTATAGTTGATTATTTGAACTGCATTGAAATACTTTGGTGAACACTGTATTATAGCTTGCACTTTTAACCGTGGGTATTCTAATAGGAGGAAATGCTTCAATGACTGGTATTGAATGTCCTCTTATCCTATGCTGCTATTTCACGCTGCTTGTTTGAATCACTTATCATACTATTGGTTGTTACATTGCTATAATTATCAGCACAGTAAGTATTTCTACTTGTAAATAAACTGTTATTACTGTTTCAGTCAGCCTTGTTCACAGCAGTGTTTGAGAGGTTTTCAGGGGGTGAAAGGAGGGAAATCCTACCTGCTAACACCTTTCTTCCCCTGGTAGAGGCACCAGGCACCAAATTGAGAAGGACCGACGGAATCCACCTTGAAGGGGACTCCAGCCAGGCCTGTCCTGGACCCAGAAGCACACCCAAGGGGGCACTACATAAAATTTTGGAGACACAGCTGGGATTTTGAAATTAAGCTTTTTGTACTGTGACAAGACTAGCAAATTGTAAAGATGGATACTAGAGAGTGGAGGAGTGGCCTAGTGGTTGGGGCAAGGTACTTCAGGCCGGAAGGTTGGGGGTTCAAATCCCACTAGAGGACAGCAACCTTGGGCTGGAAGGACTGGGGTTTCTAGTCCCACAGGTGCTCCTTGTGGTCTTGGGCAAGCCACTTAACCCTCCATAGCCCATGTTCCCTGTAAAATAGTTATCTCCAAGTTGTAAATGCCCTGTTCAATGTAATTTCAGTTTGTTCAATGTAAACCGCACTGATGCAGAAGAGCACAGTATATAAGAGAATGTAAATAAATAAATAAATATGGTGAAGTTGAAGAACTGGTGCAGAGGTAAGGGGATTGATTGCTTACATGCTTTGATGATTAATGGTGCACCTGAAGATGTGGAATCTGGAGATAATGAACAAAGGTTGGAGGAAATTGAGGTGCTAGGCCAGGTGAAGGTCAGAGTGAAATTTTATGATGATGTCCAAGAGAGCATGACATTTTTCTGTACTTGTGTAGGGTAAGTTGATCCTGCAGAGCTACCCCACACTGTGTTGATAAAGGAGGAAAATACACTGCACTAAACCACTGTCAGCTGGCAGGATAAACGACTAGGCTGGTTAAAGAGTGAAGGGAAAACTTTGCAAGATATGCAAACTTATTACCCCAAGGGGGACCTGTAGGCTACTCTCCAGAGTTTTTGATTGCCACTATGGGTAAAGTAATAGAAAAAATGTTTGAAGCCTCATTATGACACTAGCCCCTACAAGAGACTGAGGGTCTTTTCTGGGATTGAGCCCACCCCCCTTGGAATGGAAGATTTTGATCACTGGATGGCTTTAGCTCTCCAGATGGCCCATGAATGGTAATGTACTGAGGGACAGAAAAAGAAGAGGGTGGTGGAAAGCTTGCAGGCCCCTGCACTAGATGTGGTAATTTCATTGACCTTATCTAAACCTGTTGCTATGTCAAAAATTGTTTGGAAATTTGGGAGGGTGCGTATAGTAGCACTGAAAATGAAGAGGATTATTTTGTCTGCTTCAAAACTACCATGCAAAAATTTGATGAAAAGCTTTCCCAATATATGGCCCAACTTGAGCGTGTTCTCCTTAGAGCTGTGAGGAAGGGTGCTGACCTTGCTCATGACATGGACAGGGTTTGAATTGAGCAAATTCTTAGAGGAGCTTATTATTCAGATTTCATTATAATTAAAGCTGGTTTAGCAGACATGAGAAGGGATCTCCCACCCTTTGCTGTATTAATGAGTAATGTTAGAGAAGAGGAGGACTGAGAGGCCATCAGGGACTCTTTGGGTCATTTTAGCAGAGTAGAGCCGCCATTCAGACAGGAAGGGAGGGTCACACCTGACCTTAAGACTCCTTGGGAACAATCAAAACATTCAGCTTGCTCATGCTGCCCCAAGAAGAGAAAGGAGGGGGAGGACCTATGGACCAATACAAACTAGTAAGAAAGAGTACAAAGCTAAAATAGCTGAATTGAAGTTCAAGCTGGTTGCTTTAGAAAGCAGGAGTGTCGCCAAAAGGGGAACAGCCTCCCCCCACCCCCACAGAGAGAGTGGATTGACCAACCACAGCCCAGTCATCCCAGAAATAGGTCAAGAGCGTCCAAAGGGCCAAATAAGCAATTTGATTCTTTTTACAGATGTGGGAAATTGGGACACCACCAGAGAGAATGCAAGTTCTCTTATAATGCCCAGGGAGGAATGCAGGCCTCCCCAAAGTCAGGAAGTCATCAGGAACCCCAGGAAAGAGAACAACAAGGAACAGTGTATGTTGGTATTTGTCAGGCTGAACTTAAATATATGGGACATGTTGTCTCCAAAAATGGAGTGGCAATGGACCCTGATGAGATCGCTGCTCTCACCACTTGGTCATGTCCAGCCAATCTCAAAGATTTATAAGGAATTACTCAAAGACTGTGAGTCCTTTGCTTGCTCTGATGCAGGATTACCCTCCCACAAATCAGAAGCACAAGCAGAGGGCAAGTGACAAATGAAAATATTATAAAGTGTCAGAGTCCTTTGGTAGCAGATGGACTCCAGAGTATGAAATTGCCTTCAGAGAAATTGTACATTGTCTGTGTAATGCTCCTGTCATATGCTTTGCTGACCCAGGAAAACCTTATGAGTTGCATATTGAAGCTAGTCTAGATGGGATGGGAGCAGTTTTGTATCAACTTCACCCTGAAGAGCTGAGGACTGAACAAGACTGAGAGAAATTATCTGGCTCACAAACTTGAGTTTGTAGCCCTTAAGTGGACTGTGGTGGACAAGTTATGAGACTATTTGTATGGGGTGGAATTCAAGGTCAAAATGGACAGTGATCCACTGACTTATGTGTTAACCACTGCTAAGATGGATGAGAATGGTCACCGATGGCTAGCTGCATTGTTTCTGTATAACTTCAGTTTGCAATATCGCCCAGGAAGGACAAATGGGGATGCTGATGCTTTGTCCCGGCATCCCTACCGGAAAGATAACATAGAAGGGGACTGGTATTAGGTATCAGAGGCTGGAGTGACAGCCATATCCAATGATGCAGGGCATGAAGTCAAGAGGGACTTTGAAAATACATACTGGAGTGTAGACATTTTTGGAGTTCCCCTTGAAGGTATCCCCGCTGTCTTTGGCCTCAACTCATATGCCCAGATTGAATTTTCAGGACATTTGACAGACTCAGATGACTGACCTGCTGCTTGGGAACATTCTCAGAGCAAAAGAAAAGACTTTGGGACCTCATACTATCCGGTCAGGACACCCTGAAACCCGACTAATGCTTGGAGAGTGGAATTGGTTGTTTGTAAGACATCAGATTGTGGTAGGCGACGGCCTATGATCCATGCTAATTGAACTAAGCAGACAGGCCTAACCAGCTTGACCTGTAAATGCAGCCTGTGGAGAGGCTATAGGATTGCACATCCCCCAATATGCTGCTATAAACCATGGATTTAATAAGTATGATTGTAGTGACCTAGACAAGTAGAATTTGAGTCTGAGAAAATAGAGAAATATGTTATGCTCACTGATAAGAGAATGCAGCTGTAAGGGATTTAATTAAAACTGATGATAGAGAAGCTGCAGAGCCCTGCTCCCCTGCACGTACAAATTGGCTCTATGGCCTTGAGAGTGTGAAAGTAACAAGTTGATGAACTGACCATTGTAATTGGGACTAGAAGGGGGGCAACCAGGTGCTGAGCCCAGACCAGAGTCCCGATTGGGTAGCCATATCAGTACCGGGACCAATAGATGGGTGAGAGGGGTACTGGGACCAATGAAAAGTTTGCCTATGCTTAGAATGGACAAGAAAGCTATAAAAGTTGTTGTTTTACTAGAAGCCATTGCTCAGCCATTTTGAAATTGCTTATTGCTTGAGCCATGTGCACATTAAACTGGCTTGGATCCTTGAAAAGACTCCTGGATTTATTTATTGCATGCTTATCTGCTGCTACAAGATACTGTATAGACAGAAAGATTCTTACTCAGGTCACCTATGCTTGCCTCAGGAATTTGACACAATGATGTTACAGTCTCTTCACAATGATATGGGACACATGGGAACAGAAGGGGTACTGCAGCTGGTAAAAGACAGATTTTATTGGCCAAGACAAGCTCAAGATGGGGAAAGCTACTGTAAGCAGTGCACCACCTATATAAAAAGGAAGACATACCACAGAGAGCAACAGGACTGGTGAATATCTCTAGACAAGGGCCTATGGATTTGCATAGACTTTTTGACACTAGAAATGGACTCCCAGTGTAAGGAAAATATTTTGGTGATAACAGATCATTTTACAAGGTTCGTTCAGGCCTATCCTACCTGGGATCAAAAAGCAGAGACTGTTGCAAAGGTCTTATGGGAAAAATTCTTTGTGATCTATGGACTCCCAGCACGCATACACACTGACCAGGGGAGGGATTTTGAGAACCTACTCGTTAAGGAAATGTTACAGATGACTAGTATTATGAATCACACACTTCTCCCTATCACCCTCAGGGAGATCCACAGCCTGAGAGGTTTAACAGGACATTTAACATGTTGGGCACTTTGAGGTCAGTGCAAAAGATGAACTGGAGTCAGTATGTAAACCCCCTGGTACATGCTTACAATTGCACATATAATGATGCCACAGGGTTTTCACCCTATTTTCTTATGTTTGGGCGAGAAGCTCAATTACCAATTGATTTATGTTTGGTGGTTGCGGCTGATGGGACAGTGCCTCACATTTTTCTTAGCTATGTCAGAAAGCTGAAAGAACAATTGGGGGAGGCATACAGGTTGGCTGCAGATTCTGCTTACAAACTGTGTCAGAGGAAGAAACTCAGATTTGACCTGAGGGTAAGACAGAATGAACTGATGGAAGGCAACAGAGTTCTGTTGGAGAACTGGGGTTTGTCAGAGAAACACAAAGGGCCCGATATTGAGCTAAGCTCATTATCAAAGGGCTATGCGCTGCGTTGGCGCATAGCTCTCCCTGCCGACCTCTAACCGGGATATTCAATGCCACAGTGATGGTATTGAATATCCAGGGATTGCCGCCGAAGTTAACCATGCAGCAGCGATATTATATGCTGCCCGGTTAGCTCCTGTGCCTTAAAGATAGGCAAGGGTTTTCCTTGCCTATCTTTCCAGTGCACAACCTCATCCGCTGCTGCTCTCTGCTACGGGGGCTACCAGTTCACCCATACACCTCAATCCACTGGCCGGGGTGGTGGTGTTGGGCTCCTACTCTCTCCCTCCTGCCAATTCCAACCTCTCCTGCTGCCTCAGTCTAACTCCTCCCTCTTTTTTGAAGTCCACTCCATTTGCCTCTTCACACCACTTCCCCTCTGAGTAGGTGTTATCTATCGCCCACCCGACAAATCCAAATCGACCTTCCTTACCGACTTCGACTCCTGGTTTTCCATCTTTCTGGATCCCTCTTCCCCCACTCTTATTCTTGGCGACTTTAACATTCACGTCGATAACCCCTCCAATCCCCATGCGTTAAAGTTCCTCGCAATCACCTCCTCGTTTGACCTCCAACTTTGCTCCACTGCCCCCACCCACCTACACAGCTACTGCCTTGACCTGATACTCTTCTCTAATTCTTCTCCTTCAAACCTCTGCAACTCAATCCTTCCCTCATCAGACCATCATCTTTTAACCTTTAATCTTCAGCTCCCGCTGTCTCAACCTCGACCTGTTTCCTCCGACCTATTTAGAAACCTTCATAATATTGATCCCATGACTCTCTCCTCCACCATTTCTCCATCTTTTTCCTCCATTATGTCCTCCAAGTCTGTCGACGAAGCAATATCCTCTTATAATGCTGCACTATCCTCGGCCCTCGACACTCTTGCCCCACCCACTCCACGCCCTGTTAGACATTCTGCTCCCCATCCATGGCTGTCATTCAGAACCCGCTATTTACACACCTGTGCCCGTTCTGCTGAACGTACTTGGATCAAATCCCGCTCCCCGGAAGACCTTCTACACTTCAAGTTCATGCTTGGCTCCTTCCAGTCAGCCATAGCACTTGTCAAACAAGAATACTACATCCATCTGACTAACTCCCTCGCCGCCTCTTTAATACCCTCAATTCTCTCCTCAAGGTGTCCCCGCCCCGGTCACGCCCTCCCTTTCTGCCAAACCCTAGCCGACTACTTCCACGACAAAATCCACAACAAAATCCAATTCCCCACTTCCTCACCTACCTCCCCCCCCTCTCCAATTCTCTCCCCCCATCCATACTTCCTCTGCTACCCTCTCCTCCTTCCCTACGATCTCCGATGAGGAAACCACACTCCTTCTTTCCTCCTCCAAACCCACCACCTGTTCCTCTGACCCTATCCCCACCCACCTCCTACACCCCATCTCTCCCACCGTTGTCCCCTCCATCTCTCATATTCTAAACCTTTCACTCTCCAGTGCAACCGTCCCCACAGTCTTCAAACATGCTGTTGTCACACCTCTCCTCAAGAAACCCTCACTCGATCCCACCTGTCCTTCTAACTATCCCTCCTTCCCTTCATATCTAAACTACTAGAACAAGCAGTCCACCGCCACTGCCTCGACATCCTCACCTCCCATGCCCTCCTGGACCCACTACAATCTGGCTTCCGTCCCTTACACTCCACTGAAACGGCTCTCACAAAAGTCTCCAATGACTTGTTCCTGGCTAAATCTAAGGGCCTCTACTCAGTCCTCATCCTTCTCGACCTCTCCGCTGCCTTTGATACTGTTGACCACAATCTTCTCCTCACCACCCTCTCCTCGCTTGGTTTCAAGGGCTCCGTACTATCCTGGTTCTCCTCCTACCTCTCCCATCGCTCCTTTAGGGTATGCTCTTGTTCTCCTCCTACCTCTCCCATCGCTCCTTTAGGGTATGCTCTAGTGGCTCCTCCTCCTCTCCCACCTCACTCCATGTTGGAGTACCCCAGGGATCCGTCTTGGGCCCGCTCCTTTTCTCGCTCTATACCCAATCCCTTGGCACGCTTATCTCCTCCCATGGCTTTCAGTACCATCTCTATACTGATGCCTCCCATATCTACCTCTCTACACCTAATATCTCTCCAGCAATCCAGACCATGATCTCTGCCTGCCTCTCTGACATCGCTGCCTAGATGTCTCATCACCGCTTGAAGTTGAACATGGCCAAGACTGAACTCCTTTTCTTTCCCCCCAACTCCTCCCCTCCTCTACCCCCCTTCTCAGTCTCTGTGGATGGATCTATGATCCTTCCTGTTCCCTCGGACCACAATCTGGGGGTTATCTTTGACTCCTCTCTCCCCTTCTCCACACATATCCAGCTCGTAGCTAAGACCTGCCGCTTCTTTCGGTACAACATTAGCAAAATCCGTCCCTTCCTTTCTGAACACACTACCAAAACCCTTATCCACTCCCTAATCTCCTCTCGCCTTGACTACTGCAACCCTACTCCTTGCTGGTCTTCCAGTGAGCTATCTCCTTCCCCTTCAATCTATACAAAATTATGCTGCTCGACTAATCTTCCGCCAGTCTCGCCATGTCCACATTACTCCTCAAGTCGCTTCACTGGCTCCCTATTCAATTCGGCATTCAATTCAAACTTCTCCTGCTGACCTATAAATGCATTCACTCTACGGCCACTCAATACCTCTCATCTCTTATCTCGCCCTACATCCCCTCTCGGGAACTTCGCTCCGCTAACAAATTACTTCTATCTAGGCTTTTCACTTGCACCGCTAACTCCCGACTTCGCTCCTTTCACCTTGCTGCATCTCATGTCTGGAACAGCTTACCTGAGTCTATACGCCGGGCACCCTCACTGGCCCTCTTCAAATCCAGATTGAAGACCCACCTCTTCACTGTCGCTTTCAGATCCTGACTTCTATCCTCTATCTCAACCTGACTCCCGCCAATTTTCACGACCAAATTGTTAAGACCATATTGTGCCTCCACCGAATTGACTAATGCTCTATATTGTCTCAACTAGATTGTAAGCTCAGACGAGTATGTATCTGATGAGCAGGGACTATTTCTTGTATGTATGCCTGTACAGCGCTGCGTGAGTAGCGCTATATAAGTGCTAAATAGTAGTAGTAGTAGTAGTGCAGATCACTAACTGGGCAGCATGAAATATTGCTGCTGCCTAGTTATCGTTTGTCGCCGCCTCCGCTCCACCCCAGAATGCCCCTGACATTCCCTGATGCTAACTGGATAGCATCGGGGTGCATAAGGGAGTTAGAAGGGGATAGTCAATGGCACTAACCATGTAAGTAGAACACAAGAAGCAAGAGTCGTAGATAGGTGGAACAGGTTTATTGAAACCCCTACGCGTTTCGGCCATAGCCTTCTTCAGGGGGCACACAGCTATACAATGCAATATTTAATACAAAATATAAAAACATATAAATAACTATAATTCATTAAAACCATAAAAATTAAAAACATATAATGTGAACAAATAAAAGAGCTCCTTGTGAACGGACCAAAGCTCATGAAAACTACTCCTAAGAAGTACAAAATATATAAATGACATATATATCTACAGATTAAAAAACCAAAAACGCAGAGTGGAAGAACACGAATAAATATGCTAGATTATACATCCAAATTATGTGTCAAAGATTGGTTTCATAATGCTCACAACATATATGGGTCATTGAGTATGCGAATAAATATGCCTAATAAAAAGGCGTAATTTAAAAAAAAAAATTTAATCTAATTAATAATCCTCATATGCTAAGAAAAAGGGGGGAAGGAGGTTGGGGGGAAGGAGGGGGGAAGGAAAGGAAAGGGGGAGGGAGGGGAGGAGGGGAGAGGAAAGGAGAGAGAGACAGAGAGAGAAAGAGAAAAAGAGAGAGGGGGAGTGGGAAGGGGAGGATGGTGGAAAAGGAGAGGAGAGGGAAGGGGAGGGGGAGGGGAGGGGAGGGGGAAGAGGGAAGAGAGAGGAAAGAAGGGGAGAAGGGGGGGAGGGGGGAGAGAAAGGGTAGAAAAGGAGGAAAACATAGGGAAGAAATTGAATAATGATTATGCTGGTACCTGTGATAAAAAACACTAGCATAAGGAATTTTTTGAATGTAAAAGAATTATATCTGTGAATGAAAAACCAATGGAACTAGTCACCTTCCGTAAACCGAAAGAAAGGGGGAATTTGCATGTTGTACTTACATGTGTGACACAGAAGGAAATCTGCAGGCGCAAATACACGTATGAGAAGAATCACTGAAAAATGTACATTTGACTTAGCCAATTACAAACTAAACTCTCAAACCCATAAAGCATATCTGTACAGGAAACCATTTAAAAATGAGCTTCCATAGTGAATGAAAATACAACTTTGATGATGAAAATCACTATGCTGTACAATAAAGATCTGTAGCATTACAACTGAGCTCTACTCCAACAACAAGTCTTGTATAGCACAGTGCTGCATGTACAGACATATATTAAAAAGTTGTGCGATTGTTTCAAAAAGAGGAAGGAAATAGAATTGTACATATGCGTACTTACATATAAAACTTCTGAGAAAGGACAATAGAAACGCGATTGCCGCAGCGTTGAGAATATAAGAGACTATAAGAGACTATAAATAAATGAACCTGGCATAAAGTTAAATGGTCACTTATTCTGCTAAAGAGGTAATTACTAAAAAGGTCAGATGAGGGACAACATTAAGGGAGTAGCCTCCAGTAACAGTCACTATGCTAGCAAAGCTGGAAAGTAAACATTAGGGGGGGGGGATATGCAAATCACTGCCTATGCTGAAGGAGCAAGGATAATATTTGCTCATCTCTATTATTAAGATTTAACTTTTAAATCTATAGGGAAAAGTGTAGGGGAATAAAGTGCACACACTAGACAGAGGGTGAAGAAGTAAATACTAGGGTCGGTGAAAATTGCTCACCCTTAGAGTAATAGTATCAGATAAACAGGTACTGGTACTAAAAAACCCTGTGAGAAAAAAAGAGAAAATAATTTGAGGAGAGTTGAAGGAGTTTAAGATTTAAAGACTGTTAAGCTTTTTAATCTAAAAGAGCTTCCCCTCATAATGCTAGTGCTGGAAAGTCTCCTGGAAGCCTAGACATGCTCAGAGTGAAGATGGTAGCAGAGAGCCTCCTACAGACCCAATCAAGGGTAGGAATAAAGACGGAGGCCAAACAGTCTTCTTTCTACCCAGAGAATGGAGATGGCAGCAGAGAGACTCCGGAGAGCCTAATCCAGGTTTGGGAGGCCTGTGGCAGATCAGGTCCAGGGAGAGCTGCAGCAGCAGAGAGCAGGGTTGCCAACCGGCCGGTTTTCAGCCGGCCTGGCCGGTTTTTCCATGGCCAGGCTGGCTGCCGGCACAGATGTAAAACCGGCCATTGAAAAGCCGGTTTTTTGCTCTGGCCGCAAGATCGGGAGCGGCCAGAGCAAAAAACCGGCTTTTATGCCGAAGTCCGCGGCGCGAACGCGATTCCCCATAGCAGTGCAGCCGCTGCTTCTGCTTTGTACAAAGCAGCGGCTGCAATACACTTACATTGAAAACTAAAGACAAACTGTGTAAGAAGCCCTCCGGTCATCGCAGAGCCCGAGGAAGTGATCTCATGGGGGCGGGCTCCTTACACAGTTTGTCTTTACTTTTCAAAGTACGGGTATTGCAGCCGCTGCTTTGTACAAAGCAGAAGCAGCGGCTTGGGCAGAGGGGGGGGGGGGGGTGTGATGGTGTGAGTGAACCAGCAAGGGGGGTGTGTGGTGTGAGTGAACCAGCAAAGGGGGGGTGGTGGGGTGAGTGAACCAGCAAGGGGGGGGGGGTGGTGATGTGAGTGAACCAGCAAGGGGGGGTGGTGGTGTGAGTGAACCAGCAAGGGGGGGGGGGGTGGTGTGAGTGAACCAGCAAGAGGGGATGGTGGTGGTGGTGTGAAGTGAGTGAACCAGCAGTGGAGGGGGGGTTGGTGTGAGTGAACCAGCAGGGGAGGGGGGGTGAGTGAGTGACCCAGCAGGAGGGCTGAGTAAGTGACAGGGGGGTGGGTGAGTGAACCAGCAGTGGAGGGGGGGTGTGAGTGAACCAGCAGGGGAGGGGGGTTGGTGTGAGTGAACCAGCAGGGGAGGGGGTGAGTGAGTGACAGGGGGTGGGTGAGTGAACCAGCAGGGGAGGGGGGGTGAGTGAGTGAACCAGCAGGGGAGGGGGTGAGTGAGTCAGCAGGGGGGGGGTGAGTGAGTGAACCACCACTGAGGGGAGGGGGGTGTGAGAACCAACACTGAGGGGGGGGGGTGTGACTGAATCCTCGGTAATTTTTGTGGGTGGGGCTGGGGGTGGGGCAGGGTGGGACTAGGGGCGGAGAATGGGTGGAGCATGGCGAGCCACAGGTGTCGGGTTTTTCTCGGTGAAAAAGTTGGCAACCCTAGCAGAGAGTCCATTCTGGACTAGGAGCCACAAGACCCAGGGGGGTCCAGCAGCAGATCAGCTCACTGGAGAGTTGCAACGGTTGTTCCTGATTGGACAGGAATGCAAAACTCTCCTAACTGGAGGAGATGGAGTCAAGGTTACAACCTCAGTGACTGGACAGGATTACAAAACCTCTCTCTTCACAAGCAGCCATCAGTCCAGAGCTCCAGCAGGGGGTGAGACTTGGAGCTGGTGGCCAAAGGGAAAGGGAGGGGAGTTAGGAGACAGGTTAATAAGGTTAACCCCATATTCTTTAAAGGCTTACTTAAGTCATTACTTATAAGATTATAGTTGGTTATTTGAACGGCATTAATATGCTTTTTCATATGGCATATAAGAGAGTGTTATTTAATCACAGGGAGTTATTGTTACGTTCAAATCATTTAATATTTAATTTAGTACAAATGTTTATATTCCTCTTGCTTAGAAATTAGAACATTTGTTGGAAGACCTAGCACCCTGTGATAGAATGTATAGGAAACACCCCATCCCCTGCAGAGACACTCCCCAGCCAAGCTCAGAACCGGTGAGACATTTTCCCTGTCAGAGCCCTGCCTCTAAGAAACTAAGCTGGAAAATGCCTGGGGAGGGTGTGGTCAGACCCCAGGATTTAAACCAGGAGGCAGGAGACCTGGAGGAGGGGAGAGAAGCCCAGGGTTCTATGGCTTACATGCTGATGACTTATCCATGAGAAGGTAGGAACAGTACCTGCTGAAAATTACTGTTTTCTGGTTTATATGTATGTTGCCTAGCTACTGAAAAACTGATGAGTACGAACTAAGTTGTGTGGCTAGAGTGAGGAAACTGTGGAGCACCAGCTTTTCGTCTTGTGCTTTTGAAATACTGTTTGTAACTATACTTAAGGCCTGAGAAGGGGCCAGACAGTCTGCCTGATCCTGCTCAAGTGCATTATACAATTTTTGCGTTTCCCTATCGACCTACAATGGGCTGTGGATCCTTAAGTCACCGCCCTTTGCTTGCATGCCTATACCACACACCCCTTCAATCTAAAAGCTTCTGCAGTTTAAACAAGCACCATAGTATTGCAGGAAGGTGAGACAAGCTTAGATTTCATTAAGGAAATCTGAAAAAAGTGGTATAGATCTGATTCTATGGAGGTTAAGAATAACTATATTTCATTGATGCAGGATAATTGTCAGGTTGTTGTAAAGGTCAAGCAAAGGTTTTACACTTCTCATTTGAGTCTTGTGCCATCTTGACCATGGGAACTTTTTAAAGTGGTACATCAACCTATTGGTTCTAATCAACAATTAACTGGAACTGAATGTATTGATTCCCAACAATATGCTTTATATTTACAGTCAAAACTTGATAATGCTAAGGATTATTGTGGTGAAAATGGGCTTGCCGATTCAGCTACTGTTGCTCCTGATTTTGTGGGTCATAAACGGGAGGAATTCATCATTGTTTCAGAGGTCTGGACCGCATAAGTTTGGAATGTCTCTGTAGTTCTTTTAAGGTTAGATACTGTTCCTCCATGCTTAATCAAATCTTGTAAAATGACTTTTGTTCCTCTAATAAGAGAGTTGACCAACAGCTCCTTTCGTGCCTTCTTTCTATCACCTGAATTCAAGAGATTGGCTGTGCGTCCTCTTTTGAAAAAGACTCATTTGGATGTGACCAGAATGAAGAACTATAGGCCTATTTTCAGTTTGCTATATTTGACAAAACTTATTGAATATATGGTAATCATGCAACTGTGATGGCATATTGAAAAATACTCTTTGCTTGACAGTTAACAAGTTTGGTTTCCACAGTGATTAAAATACTGAAACCTTACTGGTTTCAACAGCTGATAACTGGTCAAATCAATTTGGAAAGGATTATTTATCGTACAGTTCAACCCTATTATAAGAATTTTAATTCATGTATATAGCCTATCTCATGTATATAGTGCATGTATATAGTTCAACCCTGTTATCCAAGTTTGTACCCCTGTTCGATGTAAAACCAAACAGACTGTGTGTTTTGGTCACTTTGTTATACTGTAAACCGCGCTGATGCCGAATAGTGCGGTATATAAGCAACTGTAATAAATAAATAAAATAAAAATAAATAACAGAATTCTAGTTGCCTTTTTAGATATAATAGCTGCTTTGATTCGATACCACACTTTACTCTCCTTGAAAGGTTAAAGATATGTGGGCTAGATAAGTCAGTTTTAACTAGGGAACAGAAAGGGTTTATTGGGAATAGGTCTTCTGATTTCTTCTGTCAGTGTTGCTATTTAACATCTATGTTGGTCCTTTATGCCACTTGCTGCAGCATTTACAAGTTGATTACCGGCTGGATGACAATGATATTATGCTGTTCTTTCCTTTCTATAAAGACATTCAATCTGTCTTAGGGATCTTTTCTGTTTGTGAATTTCAGATATCAAGTTGGCTGCAGGCCCATGGGCTTGAATTGAATATTGCCAAAACTGAACTTTTGGCTATTCTTCATTATCGTGATTTACAATTACCAGATATGGTTTCTATTGGCTCTTCTCAAATTATTTTCTCAGATAAAGCACATTATTTAGGTATACTTGTAGATTCTCAGTTATCTTTTCGCCCTCACATAAGGGCAGTCGTCAAGTGATCTTTCTTTTTTTTTTTTTTTTTTTTTTAAACTTTTATTTTCATTTTATAACAATAACAATACACACAGTAATAAAACAAGGATGATTGCATCAAAATAAAATGGAATAAACCGGAAAATAACCCCATCAACCCTCCCCCCCTATGCTTCTTCTGTCGAGAATAATAAAAAAAATGGAAAGTAATGATATTAACCCAGGCATGGGGTCCATAGCAATTATGTTAGAACATAAACATAACAGTCATGATATACTATGGATCAAGAGAGAGATATAACTAGACAGTCAAGTGCGAGCATTTGGCCGACTGCACGAAATCTGTGAGTAATTTCCATTTAGACACCTGGTAGCGGGCCTGAAGGGAAGGGGTAGCCCTACGAGGAATTTGTTCAAACTTACTATATAGACAGACACAATTCCACCATTCTAGAGGACTCAGTGAAGAGCTATTTTTCCAATATTTCATGATTAACGATATGGCAATACCCATTAGAAAGTCAAGGAGGAAGTAAGCAGACTTCGGGAGAGAGGGGATGCCCGCTGCAGAACGGAGTCCCACTATTTTCCAGGAGAGTGGTTCAGTAAAGTGTAAGATAGATTGAATACGACCCCAGACCCGGCTCCAGTAGTGTTGTAGTGCGGGGCATTCGTACATGACATGAGTGAGGGTGCCTGTAGCTGCATGGCAAGTCCAACATTGATTACTCAGAGTGGAAGTCCATTTGGCCAGTCTATCAGGGGTATAGAAACAGCGATGGGCAAAGAAGAAAAGCGTCTGGGTTAAGGAAGCCGAGCGGGAAACACGAACCACTTTGCTCCAGAAGAGGTTCCAATGTTCAGGGGTTAGAGTTACACCCAATTCTCGCTCCCAAGTCTGCTGTGCAGAAGGGGGGACAGCATTCTGAGGAGCACAAAGAGTTTTATAAAAGGTGGAAGCAACACCGGACTGAGCCCCAATAAAGGAGACCACCTCAGTTATCCCTTGGTCATGAGGAGTTAGTGGGGGAAAAACCCCAGCACTCTTGAGACAGTGCTGCAACTGAAGCAGTTGAAAATAGTATTTAGAAGGAAGGCCAAACTCACAATGGAGCTCATTAATGGACTTCCAGCGAGCATTGTGAAACAGTTGATTGGGAGTCCAGATGCCTCTGGAATACCAGGGACTCCAGGCCACCGGCTTATGTTGAATTTGGAATCGAGCATTATGCCAAATTGGAAGCCTATCTAGTGGGCAAGCTAGGGAATCTAGGGAGCTGATGAGAACATTGAAGGAGCGAAGTGTATCCAGGAGCATTGGTGGATAGTGGGCATCCAGTGGGAAAGTCATTCCAGGGAGATAGCTAAGTGGAATGGGCTTACAGAGGTCTTCTTCTATATCTAACCATATTGGTCTGGACGGGAAAGAAGCGTCCAACCAACGGGCACCCTGTTTGAGAAGAAAAGAGAGGTGATAGTTGAAAAAATCAGGAAATCTTATCCCACCATGTTCCTTATCTGACTGAAGTTTATGTTTCGCTATTCTAGGCGGTTTGTTCTGCCACAAAAATCTGATCAACAGGCCCTCGATATCTTTGTAGGTGTGTCGAGGGAGAAGGCACGGTAACATTTCTAAGACATAATTAACCTTGGGAACAATCATCATCTTTATGGTATCCATACGGCCCCACCACGTAAGAGTAAGTGGAGACCAACGTTGGGTGAGCTCACGGACCTTGGTGATTAAATTTTTGACATTAAAAGCGACGGTTTCTTCGAGAGGATAACAATAATGTACCCCTAAATATTTTACCATACGGGGCTGCCATACAAAAGGAAAGGTTTGCAAGTCTGCTTGGTGAACCTGGTGGTTTAGGGGAAAGGCGACTGATTTGGTCCAATTAATTTTGTAACCTGAAAGTTGAGAATAGCGGTCAATTAGATCCAGAACAACAGATACGGAGTCTAAGGAAACAAAAAGCATAAGATCATCTGCATACGCTGAGACTTTTATATCCCGACGGGGAAAGGGAGCGCCGTGGATATGTGGAGACTGACGGATTAACAGGATTAGGGGTTCTAACGCAAGATCAAAAAGTAAGGGGGAAAGTGGGCACCCCTGACGGGTGCCTCTTTGCAGTAAAAATGGCTGGGACTTCAATGTGTTGGCACAGACACTAGCAGTTGGTTGAGAGTATAGCACTTGAAGGCAACGGAGAAAATTATCGCCGAAACCAAACCAACGGAGGGTCGCAAATAGGAATGGCCATTCTAGCCGGTCAAAGGCTTTTTCGGCATCTAGGGAAAGGCCAACCAATGGACGATCGTGGGAGGCCATATTAGTTAGTACATGACAAAGAGTCCTGGCATTATCAGCAGTTGATCTGCCGGGAATAAATCCACATTGATCTGGATGTATTAAAGTGGTCATTTTGTGAGAGAGCCGAGTAGAAAGAATAGTGGCGAAGATTTTATAATCTGCGTTAAGCAGGGAGATGGGTCGGTAATTGGCTGTCAGGTGTGGGTCTCTCCCCTCCTTCTCAAAGACCACTATGTTGGCCTCTGAAAAGGAACCAAGGGAGGATCCGTCGGCTACTAGGGTAGTAAAGTATTGCTGCAAAAACGGGGCCAGATCAGAGCTGAAAGTTTTGAAGAACTCAGCCGGAAGGCTGTCTGGACCCGCAGCACGGCCGGAGGCACATCTTTTAATTGCATCCTGTATTTCCACAAGAGTAAACGAATGATCAAGGGCCGTGCATTCCTCAGCCGAGAGAGTAGGACGCTGTGCACCAGCTAACAAGCGGTCGAAATGTTCAGGAACAAACTCACATTCAGATTTATACAAGCTAGCATAAAAATCGCGAAAAAGCTCTAAAATCTCATGATCTTTTGTGACAAGGCCATTCCCAGATGGGCTTCGGAGAGCTGCTACCCGTTTGGCTTCTTTTTTCCCCTTCAAAGCATTAGCTAGTAGTTTACCAGCGCGATTATTTTCCCGGTAATACAATCCCTGCTGGGATGCTATATTTCTAACAGCGGCATTATGCAAAATCTTGTTGTACTGAAAACGGAGACGTTGCAAACGAAGCAGAACACAGGGGTCTGTTCGGGACGTAAGAATACGTTCACCAGCCTGTATCTGTTGTTCAAGGATCACCAATTGTTGCCTTCTTTGTTTCCCAAGACGGATTTGATAACTAGTCACCGTGGCTCGAATAGACGCCTTAAAACCCTCCCACCAGGCCCAGTTCGTTGTGTCAAGGGGAGAGTTAAAATGAAAGTAATCTTGTATGGCAGCCCGTATTACAGTTTGAAAATCCTGTTGGTCTAGGAGAGACCTATCAAAAGACCATGCTCGGGGACTTGCATTTTGCGCAGCAGTGTATATCGTAAAAGATATGGCAGCATGGTCTGAAATGTGCAAGGGGTGAATCTTAGCCATACCAATCTGCGATACCAATGTTTTAGATAAAAGAAAAAAAATCTATTCGGGATTGTGATTGGTGAGGAGCGGAGAAAAAAGGTAAAATCCAAATCAGAAGGATTCAATAACCTCCATATGTCCACCAAAGCCAAATCAGCGATCATAGCTGTAAGTATGGAGAGACTCTTGGGTGGACCACAGGTTCTAGGCGGCTGCCGATCCACCAAAGGGTCGAGGACCTGATTAAAGTCTCCTCCCAGTATTAGTGGGGTATGAGCGGAGGCTTGCGCAGCTTGTGCAATTTTAGCAAAAAAACCAGGATTGTCAACATTTGGAGCATAAATACAAATACACGTGAATTCTAGATCCCCCACTTTGAGATGAGCGCGAGCCCATCTACCCTCATTATCTGAGCTAATATCTAGCACGGTGGCCTGCAGGGATTTCTTAACAAGTATGGCAACACCACAGCGCTTAGCAACAGCGGGAGAATACGCCACAACAGCATAAGGCTTGACATTAAGCTTTAGTGTTTCTTTAGCATTTAAATGCGTTTCTTGAAGCAGTACTAAATCAGCATGCTCAGTATTCAAATAGCTAAGAATTTTCTTCCTTTTGATTGGACTATTGATACCTTTGACATTCAATGATAAGAGCTTACAGAAAGCCATCTAGTAATATACAAAATTCTGAGAGAACATGAAGTTGCACATTATTCCCTAAACTATGCATATTGGTAGCAAATGACTGTACACACGACATGAAATAATAAACTTTTGGTAGAAAGCATAAATAACCCCAAAAAAAAAAGAGACAGGCACCGAAGTGCACTAGAGAAGAAGCAAAACCCCAACTATTACTGGCGACCATGAGTCTGCGGGGGGAAGCCCCAGAGAAGGCCCGATACTGGCCATACTCCCTGCAGCAGGAACAAGTCCCGGGAGCCACCGAAGGGTGCAGAGAAGCAGGATGGCGGTTCAAAGAAGTAGGTCAGGAGAGCAGTCCAACCGCGTCCGCAGCGAAATCACTGCGATAGGCCCCAATGAGGTAGAGATTTAAGAGAGCTTTGAACAGCAACACAGCTTGATGGTAACATCAACGCATCAGTTCAGCTTCTTTAGAGTCCAAAAATGCAGCGAGGAGGTCAGGATCCTCGAAGGTCCTGGTATGGTTATGCAGCGTAACGCGTAGCTTTGCCGGATACAGGAGACCAAATCGGGCCTGCAGTTGCTGAAGGCGAGGGCGATAAACAAGAAGCTTCTTTCGGCGGTCCATCGTGGGCTTAGAGAGATCAGGGAAGAAAGACACTTTATGCCCATCTATCTCGAGGTGATGATTAGCCCGGGCAGCAGCCAGAATTTGCTCAGCTTGTTGATAGCGCAGTAGCCGAAAAATGATGGGCCTGGGAGTCGTCCGGTTGAGCGCCATATTAGTGGGGACACGATGTGCCCGGTCAATCTCCAGGTCCTTAAGAAACGTCGTCTTCAATAGAGAGGGTAGAATATTGCCCAGATATTCCCGCAGATCTCCTGCTTCTACGCCCTCTGGAGCTCCAATGAGTCGAATGTTATTGCGACGAGCTCTATTATTGCTATCTTCAAGTTCCTTTTGAAGGAGCAAAATCTGGCGTTCAGCTTTATCGATCTTCCCCATTCGCACCGCGTGCGATTCAAGAGTCTCCGCCATTTTGTCTTGGCGCAACGAGAGGCCCTCGAGCCTTTCCTGCATCATGGTAAGGTCCTCACGCATGGCGCGGATCGCTTCTCCGTTGGATTGTACCAGTTCCTTTACACCACGAATCTCCTCGAGTATCACCCGCTGCATTTCAGGGCTCTCACAGAGCGGCGCCATCTTATGCGGGGAAGGCAGTTCCGTTTTGGAGCGTTTGCCGTGCGACGAAGTGGGGGAGCCGAAATCTAGGCGCTGTGGTTTAGGTCCCGCCATCCCTCCGATGCGCCCCGGCGATTTTAAAGCAAAATAGTGAAGTTTTGCAGGAGTTTAGTCAGGATTCTGTGTAGGCCTCTCGGGAGCTTCAGCACAAGGCGTCTACCCCGTTGGACATCAGGCTCCGCCTCGTCAAGTGATCTTTCTTTGAGTTGTGCCTTGTTAGGCAGCTGAAATATATTCTTCCTTCAATGATTTTCGGACTGTTGTACAATCTGTAGTCTTGACTCCGATGGATTACTATAGCAGAATTTTGTTTGGTCTTCCTAAGTCTTATTTAAAACCACTTCAGAGTGTTCAAAATCCAGTTGCCCATGTATTAACAGGTGTGAAAGTTTGTGACCATATTGTCCCTATTTTGGAGAGGCTTCACTTCTTGCCTTTAGAGTATTGCATCTTATTCAGATTAGTGAGGCTGATTTTTAAATTGCTAAAAAATGAGTGTAGGGGTCCTTTTTAAGGTCTCTTGGAAGGCTCTTGCCTCCATGCATTCACTGAAATCTCAGGGGACTGGAAAGCTAAGATATCCAGCACCTCCCTCTGGTTATCGTGTCTGAATTTTGAATCGTATATCAGATACCACTCATTGGAATAAGCTTCTCTCTGAGCTTCGTGTCCTTCAAGATTATCTTGATTTTAGGAAAAGGTTAAAGCTTTTTACTTTAGTAAGGCCTTCAAGAAATTCTAGTTATATTGATTGTTTTGCTATATTACTGATCTTGTTTTATTTTAATTTTATGATTTTATTATTGTTTAAATGCTTATTGTAAACCATGGAAATTGTACAGGATCTGTGGTATGTAAGTTTAAATTATATTAAATTAAAATTCACAATGTAGAGATCAGAATGGTGTAAATTTGTACTATTAAAACAAATCAAATATAATCTAACTAAGCTATACGTAAAATTCAGTGAAGATACAGTAAGCAGGAAGTCAATCCTCACCTATTGGTGATGTCGGCACTGATGGAGCCCGCACAGTAACCACACCCCAGCTTTCACAGAAAGTCATCGGGAGTTCTACCATGCATGAGTGGTCAACCTTCCTGCCCAAGGGTGCCATCTTACTTCAGTCTTTTTTTTCCATGCAGCCCATCAGATGCTTATCTGTTACTCAGGAAAACTTGGCATTTCTTTTGCTTACTTTTGTTTTTCTGTGCAATTCTTCACTTAGTCATGTACCACTGCCTTTCGCTTCCTCGGAATCACATTTTTCTAAGGTTCCCTTCTTTTTTTCGTCACTCGGTGCACGGGTTTTTTCTTGTACCCTTCCCTGACCAGGACCTTAGAGTTTGATCTTGCAGATCTCCTTTTTCCTGCTATGCCCTTGGTCAGCGATTTTTTTTTAAAGTACAGCAGTTGTGTCCACACTATGTCCATAACGGACCGGCACAACTGCTGCCTTCAATGCCTTGGGGCCGACCATGATGACTCCACTTGCCCAATCTGTCTCCAGATGATCAGCAAGAGCCAGAAGAATTGTGAAAAACATCAGGAGGCGCTATTTGGCCTCAAGGCCTCATCTTCGGTCCCAGCTTTGAACATGGAATTGATGCCCCTTGGAGCCGCCATGGAGTCACCAGCCTTCAGTGGCAACTGTACCTGCTTTGAGACCCGGATTCATAGAGAATTGGACCAGGTATAATCTGCAGAAGACTGTCCCTAGAAGGACTGGGCTCCACCTGAGTCAAAACCAAGGCCGGTGCCAGAACCATGGTCACCTGCACTGCAGTCCTTGGTGTGATGCTGAAGGTGATGGCTGGGAGCGGCCCTCGAAAGTTGCCCCAGCAGGAGACTCCCTGTTCCTCAGAGGGCCACAGGAAGTCCACTGAGGCCATCACCATCAGTGAGTAACCACTGAGGGAACCGGCGTTGGGCCCACGACCATTGGGACGCACATTGGTGGCTGCGGAGCCTTCAGCCATCGAGGCCAGGATGTCTTCCTTGGAGCGTAGCCTTGCGGTTTTCTTCCAGCAGCATACTGACTCTGGTTCCTTGGGTCCAGACACCGGTCCCGCTATCATGGAGGCATCACTGGTAGAGGTGCAAATGGTGTTGGAGCGATTCAGGTCAAAGATAGAAACATAGAAAAAATGACGACAGGCCATTTGGTCTTTTTCTATCTAGTCTGTCCTTCCATATCAACAACTACAACAGTCCCATTTTTCTTTTAGAGATCCTCTGTGTTGTCCCATGCTTTTTTTTTTGAATTCAGATACTGTCCTCATCTCTACCACCTCCACTGGGAGACTATTCCACGGATCCACCACTCTTTCCATAAAGAAATATTTCCGCATATCACTCCTGAGTCTATCCCCTTTCACCCTCATCACATGTCCCCTCGTAGCAGAACTTGCTTTCAATCAAAAGAGGCTCTACCCGGGGGGGCGGAGCCTGATGTCCAGCGGGTTAGACGCTGCGCGCTGAAGCTCCCGAGGGGCCTACTCAGAATCCTGACTTAATATCTGCATAAACTTAATATTTTACTCCGAACTTACCGGGGTGCCTTGGGGGGAATGGCGGCCCACAAACCAGTGCACTTGGACTTCGGGTCTCCCTCTTCTTCACATGGAAAACGCTCCAAAACAGAGTTGTCTTCCCCACCAAAGATGGTTCCACTTCGGGTAAGCCCCGAGATGCAACAGGAGATCTTGGAGGAAATACGTGGTGTGAAGGAACTGGTACAGTCCAACGGAGAAGCGCTCCGAGCCATGCGAGAAGATTTCGGTATGCTTCAGGACCGGCTTGAAGGTCTTTCACTACGGCTGGACAACATGGCGGGGGTCCTTGATTCGCACGCGGTGCGCTTGGTGAATCTGGACAAGGCTGAGCGTCTGATACAGAATCTTCAAAAAGAGTTAGAGGATAGCAATAATCGAGCCCGTCGCAACAATGTAAGGCTCATAGGAGTACCAGAGGGGGCGGAAGCAGGAGATATCAGAGAATTTCTGGTCAAAACTCTCCCCTCCTTGCTGAAGATTACCTTTTGCAGAGATCTGGAAATTGACCGAGCATATCGTGCTCCTACTAACATCGCACTCAATCGGACGACCCCCCGGCCCATTATCTTTAGTTTACTGAGGTATCAGCAAGTTGAGCAAATTTTCAAAGCTGCCCGGGTGATACCACATCTGCAGTTTAAAGATCATAAAGTTTCTTTTTTCCCCGACTTGGCAAAGCCTACAGTTGATCGGCGGAAGGGACTCCTTGCTTTTCGACCTAGATTACAACAGTTACAGGCTCGCTTTGGCCTTTTGTATCCAGCGAAGCTCAGAGTGACTCTCCATAACCAAACTAGAACCTTCGAAGATCCTGCTCTGCTAGCAACATTTTTGGACTCCAAAGAGGCTGACCTGATGCGCTAAGTCAACAACTCGGATGGACTCCGCTGGCACTGCCCGCCATTTTGAACGGCCCGATGCGGTGATCACTGCCTGGAATAGAGACTGCCTGGACTTTTCTTTCTTTTATATCTACCTCTCTTGGTCTCCTTCTCCTCCATGAGGTGCACCGCGGTTGGATTCGGAGCACGCACAGCTACACCGGTTCTATGTTTCAATTTAGGCCTTCTCTGGGGTTTCACCCCGCAGACATCAGGTCGCCAGTAATTTCTGGGGTTTTGCTTCTTCTCTAAGGCACTTCGGTGCTTCTACTGTTATATAGGGCGCTTCATGATTTATCATTGGCTTATTATCTGTCACATCGTGTATACAGTCATTTATAGTTGATATGAGGGACATTGCGCAACTCGGTGCGCCATCATGTTTCTTTCTCAGAATGTTTGACTTTGTTGTATGGCCTTATGTAAGCTCTTGTCACTGAACGTAAGAGGCATTAATAGTCCAAGCAAAAGAATGACCATCCTTAGTTATTCTAATCATGACCATATTGATTTAGTGTTTCTTTAGGAAACCCATTTCACCTCCGTTGAATCACTGAAACTTACTGCTAAACCTTATATGGTGGCTGCCTACTCTCCCGCCGTTCCCAAGCGGTGTGGGGTAGCCATCTTGGTTGAGAAATCTTTGCCAACTATTGTAATGGATACTAGCTCTGATGGGGAGGGTAGCTGGGCCTGTGTATATTTTAAGGTTGGAGATAGTGAATTTACGTGTATTTGTATATATGCTCCGACTGTGGATGACCCTGTTACTGTTACTTGGCGGTGACTTCCATCCAGTGTTTGATCCTTTGGTAGCTAGACTGTCGCCTAGAATGAGTGGTCCGCCCAAGAGTCTTTATGCTCTGCCAGCTCTGATGACAGATTTTGTGTGAGTAGATATCTGAAGCTGTCTCACCCCTCTGACTTAGAGCTCACCTTTTCTCAGCCCCCCTATCACTCACAATCTTGATCAGATTTTTCCTTATCTCCTCAGTACTGCTATCTCAAGTGGACATATAATCCTGATAGGTTAGCCAATTGGAATGCCATCCAGAGCACTTGATGCTGGACATGCCATGTGGCCTTTGGTTCACTAAACTCCTGTTAAGTTTGGTTGTCCCGCATTACGGTATTACTGGAGTCGGGTCTGGGGTCGTCTTCATTCTATTTTATATTATCCGGAATCCCTCTCTTGGAGGATTGTGGGGCTCCGCTTGGTTGCGGGGCTCCCCTCTCTTCCTAAATTGGCTTACTTCCTTTTAGCCTTTATACTGGGCATTGCTATTTTTTATTTCCTTAATCACGAAATATTGGGAAAGTAGCTCTTCTTTGAGCTTTAATGACTGGTGATTCATATCTGTCTTTATTGTAAATATGCGCAAATACTTTGTATGTCAGCCTCTTCCGTTCAAACTATTCACTATTGGTCTGGCTAGAAGATGCTCAATGATTATGTTCAAACTATTCAATGCTCTCAGTTGACTGTTTGAATCTGTATTAATCTCTGTCCCACACTTATCCGGTATTATAGATTCTACTTCTGTTTGCTTGATGTACAATAATTATTGTATGTAAGCGCTTATATGATGATTCTTATCAGCTTAGAGAAGAAGCATTGGGGTGGGGGGTAATTGGGGTTGCTTTCTTTATTGTATGTGTGTATTTGTTTCTTTTGGTGTGTTGTTACTTTTGTTTGTTGTAAAATGAAAATAAAAGTTAAAAAAAAAAAAAAAAAGAGGCTCTACCCCTGTGCATTTATGCCACAGAGGTATTTAAACATCTCCAATCATGTCACCTCTATCCCGCCTTTCCTAGGTGTACATATTAAGATCTTTAAGTCTGTCCTCATATTCTTTATAATGAAGACCACTAACCATTTTAGTAGCCACCCTCTGCACCGACTCCATCCTGTTCATGTCCTTTTGAAGGTGCGGTCTCCAGAATTGCACACTATACTCCAAATGAGGTCGCACCAAAGACTTTTATACAGAGGCACTATCACCTCCCTTTTTTCTGCTAGCCATTCATTTCTTTATGCACCCAAGCATCCTTCTAGCTTTTGCTGTTGCCTTTTCTACCTGTTTAGCTACTTTAAGATCATCAGACACAACCATACCTAGGTCCCGCTCTTCTTTAGTGGACAAAAGTACTTCACCCCCTATGCTATCTTGCTTCCTTGGATTGCTGCAACCCAAAAGCATGACCTAACATTTTTTAACATTAAATCCCAGCTGCTAAATTCTAGACCATTCTTCAAGCTTAGTTAGATCCCTCCTCATGTTATCTACACCTTCCTGGGTGTCTACTCTATTGCAGATTTTGGTATCATCCGCAAAGAGGCAAACCTTACCTGATAGCCCTTCCACTATATCACTAACAAAGATGTTAAAAAGAATCGGACCAAGGACAGATCCCTGGGGCACACCACTGGTAACTTCCATCTCCTCAGAATGAGCTCCATTTATCTGTACTCTTTGTCGCCTCCCACTCAACCAATTTCTAACCCAAGCAGTAACTCTAGGGTCCATCCCTAGGGTGCTCCGTTTGTTTATAAATTACCTGTGAGGAACGGTATATCAAAGGCTTTACTGAAATCTAAATACACCACATCTAGGGCTGTCCCTCGGTTCAACTCCCTGTTCACCCAGTAAAAGAAATCAATCAGATTTGTCTGACAAGACCTGCCTCTGGTGAATCCATGCTGCCTCAGATCCTGTAATCCGCTGGACTCCAGAAACCTCACTATTTTCTCTTTCAGCAATGTTTCCAATAATTTACTAACCTCCAAAGTTAATCTAACCGGCCTGTTTTCAACCACATCTGTACTTCAACCACATCTGTACTTCCGCTTTTGTGTAAATACACCACATGAGCCTCTCTCCAGTCCTTTGGCACCACTCCCAACTCCAAATGAGGCATTGGAAAGTTCAGTCAGTGGAGCTGCTAGAATGTCCCCAAGTTCCCTCAGTATTCTAGGGTGTATCCCATCTGATCCCATTGCTTTGTCTACTTTAATTTGAGCTAGTTTCTCACGAACACAGTCCTCTGAAAATTGTTCTAGATGCCCCTCGCTTCTGTTCCTGTTTGTGGGTGGTCCTATTCCTTGGTTCTTCATCTGTGAACACAGAACAGAAATGTATGTTAAGCAATTCCTCTTTATCTTCATCAGCTTTTACATATTCCTCCCCTTCACCCTTGAGTCTGACAATACCACTTTTGCCCTTCCTCTTCTCACTAACATATCTGAAAAATGTCTTATCCACCCATTTTATTGCATTGGCTATTTCCTCCTCTTTTTCAATCTTTGCTTTCCTGACTACTTTGCTAGCTTTTCTAAGTTTTTTTTTTCCAAATATAGATGCTTGTCTTCCTCTCTCTGTGATCTCTTGTATTTCATGAAGGCCTCCCTCTTTTTCTTCACCTTTTCGGCTATTTCTTTCGAAAGCCATAGCGGTCTCCTTTTCCTTTTACCTTTTCTTTACCATTTTAACAAAAATGTTGGCTGCCCTTAAAATATCCCCTTTCATTTTTTTTTTAACCAGTGAATAAATACATTCAAGAACAAAGTCAAATAGCAATAGAAAACACATCAAGAGAGAGAGAGAGCCATACTCTCCGAAGAGAGCCTTGAAAAAAGAATCATAGAAGAAAAAAAAGGAGTACTAAAACTCCAAATCAGGGAGCAAAAATCTAAAAGCCAACCCACCTACACAACATCCTGCCCATCAACTTTCTCCTTATCAACAAGAAACTGGCTTTTAGATTTTTGCTCCCTGATTTGGAGTTTTAGTACTCCTTTTTTCTTCTATGATTCTTTTTTTAAGGCTCTCTTCGGAGAGTATGGCTCTCTCTCTCTCTTGATGTGTTTTCTATTGCTATTTGACTTTGTTCTTGAATGTATTTATTCACTGGTTGGAGATTTTCTTTTGTATGTAACTTTGTATTCAAGAAAATTTAAATAAATAATTTTTAAAAAAAATATCCCCTTTCAGTTTTGCCACTGTTTTTTCTACATCCCCCCCCCCCAGCTGTTCCTATCCCACTAACGACTCCCTAAGGTATTGGCCCATCTTGGCAAAGTTAGGTTTTCCTAAAGTCTAAAACCCTCACTTTTGAATGGATTCTAACAGCCCTAGTCCTAATACTGAACCACACCATCTGGTGATCACTGGATGCAAAATGATCTCCCACATCATAAATGCTGGCTTTACTCTGAAAAGTCTTCAGCTCTTCCCCAGTAGCTAGTTGAGTGTCTTCCGACCTGAGGGTCTCATCTTCCAACACTATAGCACAATTTGTTTTGTTGTAACTATCCATTGAGTTTTCATGGCAAGATACAGAAGTAGATTGCCGGGCCTTTCTTCCGCGCAGTTTAAGTTTGGTGTTGTTGCCGTTGTCACAGAAATGTGATCCTCCGCCTTGAACACTATCCCACTGCTGCTGCCCAGATGGGTGGTTTGTCTTGGTCTGGCACCTCATCTGAGACCTGTCCATCTTGGGAGACCCTGCCAGTAGTTAAACTACCTATAGTTTAGCTCTCAGCATCACTGATGCACACAAGCCCTCACAGCACGACAAGCTGCAAACCAAGTGAGGGTATTGAAAGGTAGCACTACAAATATTTATTTATTTACATTCTCTTACATACCGCGCTATTCTGCATCAGTGTGGTTTACATTGAACAAACTGAAATTACATTGAACAGGACATTTATAACTTGGAGATAACTATTTTAGAGGGAACATGGGCTATGGAGGGTTAAGTGGCTTGCCCAAGACCACAAGGAGCACCTGTGGGACTAGAAACCCCAGTCCTTCCGGCCCAAGGTTGCTGTCCTCAAGTGGGATTTGAACCCCCGACCTTCCGGCCTGAAGTACCTTGCCCCAACCACTAGGCAACGCCTCCACTCAGTATTAAATATTAAACCAATACATCTGGAAAAAGAGAATAAGTGGATCTACTACACAGGCATTAGATGAACAGAATAGCACAGTTCTGTCGTACACGCAAAACAGGCCATAAAAAAATACAGAAGGGATCACAATTTAAAAATATGAAGACAATAATTGAACTGGGAAGTCCAAAAGCAAAACTTTGAATGCACCACAACTCTGGAAAAATTCAACTATGAGATTAATTTTCTCTTATACTGAACAAAGTGCAAAGACATCGGAGCACATTTTCCTGAGCGGACATATTCCAGGTAATAAATTCAAAATAAAATACTTTTTTTTTTCTACCTTTTGCTGTTTGGGCATTTTGGACACAATATTTGAAAAGCATTTACATGGTTTACAGTCCAGTAAACCATGTAAATGCCTTAACCAGGATTATTCAATGGCACCTATATGGTGTCATGCCCCAGCCCTCTGCCTAGGGCTTAGAGGGATAGGGATGCCATTTACTTCCCTTGTAAGAGGTTGAACAGACTTTTTCTCCAGTGAAGGATGCTGGGAATTGTAGTTCTAGGCTTCTAATAGGAAGTGTAATTATGGACCGAGAGTGTAGGCAAAAATGACAAGGTTTATTTCCCCATAACGCAAACAAAGTTCAAGCGTGTTGTAATAGGATACTTTTCATGTATTCGCTCCAGGTCATTTACAAACTGGGCTATATGAGCTTTCACAGTCTTTACATCTATGCATGTGCTTCAAAATAAAAAATAAAGCAAAACAGAGCTTCTTCATTCAGCCAAAGTAAAATAACTTCTTTTTACTTTTGTCTTGATTCAACAGTCAAATATAAAAGCAATAAGTATTCTCCTCTTAACAAGAGCAGGCTCCTACCTTCAGCTTAAGGCTAGGCTTCCTTACTCAGCCATTCAGGAGACTTTTATCATCTCAGGTATTCCTTAGCTAATAGACTCAACACTATCAGCTTTACACAGTGTACAGTCCATACGTTCCTCTGGCTGCAAAGAATCTTGCTCAGTGAGGTCCACCTGCATTTCCTCTAGCTCCGGCAATGCAGTGCCCTGCTCTGAAGCTTCAACGGACGTTCCAGGGTAAACCCTCTCTGAGGAACCCTGCGTTTCTCTGGAGTACAGCTCTCGCCGGTAAGGATAAGTTATCTCTGAGGATCTGGTCACTTCCCCCTGGCTGTGTTCACCATTCTCCCTCCAGCTTCTGGGAAAAAGTCCCTGTCTCACTTGCCTGAGTTCCTCTCTGGAGCTCTGCCACGGTCTCCAGTTCCAGGCTGGGCTCTGTGAACTCTCGGGCTGAGTCCTGGGCTTCCTCCTCTGGACTCTCTGAATCCTTTCAACAGGAACTGGGGTTTGAAGCTTCTCCTGCTCACTCTCTCTGAGCACTCCTCTCCTGGTCTCTCTCAACCCAGGCTCTCTCCACTGCCTTCTCTTCTCCTCCCTGGCTGTCTCCTCAGCTCTGGCTGTGGGTGTGGTCCTCCTTCTTCCCTCTCTCCTCAGCTCTAGCTGTGGTTTATATCTCTGCCTCTCGGGCCGTGTCTCCCTCTCTCTAGACAGGTGCATGCAATCATCATCCAAGCCTGCAACTACGTCAGCAGAGCTTGGGTGCGGCAGCCTAAGTTCAGATTCCCTGCGCTTGCTCTCTCTAGGGAAACGCTGAAACCTGTGCACTGCAGGGATGTCACTTTTCTTAAAGGTAAAATCCTTAATTTCTCCTATTTCCATAGGCTCACTATGGGCTTCCTTATCACAATGGTTAGTGCCGTTGAATATTCCCGACTATGTCCCCTACGCCCCCAATGCTTTTCAGGGAGCACTGGGGTGTGTTGGGGGCATTCCAGAGTAGAGTGGAGGCAGAGAGTCCCTCTAACTGGGTAGTGGCAATATTGGACCGCTACCCAGTTAGCTCTCTGCGTTCTAGCTGTGGTTGCTAACCGGGTAGCGGTCCAATATTGCCACTACCCAGTTAGTCTCTGCGACTGACTTTACGTGGCACCTAACCCAGATATTCAATGCCATCGCCGCAACATTGAATATCTGGGTTTAGAGGTCAGCAGGCAAGGCTATGCACCGACATGGTGCATAGCCCGCCAACAGAATATCAGGCCTTTAATTTTCAGTCGCAATTGCCCCAGTCTCTCTCTTCTGCATTCTTCATGTCTTTCCATTGTCTGCTGCCCATATCCTTTCTTCTCTTCTCCTCCTATTTTTTTCCATTTTCTGTCTACATCCACCTCTGACATACTGATCTTTTGCTTTTTGTTCTTTTCTCCATTTCTTTCTTTACTCATTCATCCACTCAATTTCAAACCTCCATCCTCAATTCCCATTTTGACTTTTCACCTAGCAACTTTTCATCTACTCTTCTAACCTCCAGCCCATCCCCCCCCCATTTCTCATCTCACTCCTTTGCTAGCCTCTTATTCCCCCTCTGTGCATCCTAGATCCCTTCCACCACCCACTTACTTCTTTCTTAGATATTCATTAACTCTACCTTTCCTCCTTCTTAGCCCAGCATTCACTCTTATGCCCCTCTTTCAGCTCTTCCCTCCCACACAAAATATCTGTTCCCCTCTCAATCCTCACTCCCCTAGTTTCCACTCCCTTCCAGTCACATTAACCCATTTCCAGTCCTAACCCCCCAATATCAGTATTCCTCCTGTTCCAGTCCCTCTATTCCCCAACATTAACTCATTTCCTGTCCTGTCCCAGTAGCAGTCCCAGTGCTAGTAGCTACTGCTCCCCCCTTCCCTCTCATTCATACACTCACACACATACATACACATGGTCCCACATTCCAGAGGGCTCCATGCTGGCCTGGCTGGCTTGAGATAGAGCCAGTGAGGATCAAAGTCTGGTTCCCTGACTCACTTCTGCACAGCCACGGGAGTAAAGACCTGCCAGAGCAGTTCCTTTTTTCTTCCCCGGCTGTGGTGTTTTGCTGCTGGCATGGATCTCCATGTAGAGGTTAAATGGAAGAAAACTAGGAAATGCCCCTGTTTAACCTCTACATAGTGACTCATGCTGGCAGCAAACACAGTAATAGGAGTAAAAATAAACTACTCCGGTAGGTCTTTACTTCCGTGGCTATGCAGAAGTGAGTCTGGGAGCCTGGCTTCAGTCCTCACTGGCTACCCCTCAAGCCAGTCAGGTCAGCATAGAGCTCCCCGAGGTGCGGGGCCATGTATAGGCAACATTCTCGCACATGCCTTAGGCTGACCCTGGTGCCAGTTCCCCCTATTTTGGAGCTCCTGTTCAGGATGTGGAAAGCCCCAGTTACTGTTCCCATTGTGAGCAAGTGGCTCAATTCCATGTATCAAGTCCGCAAGAGCCCAGGATTTCAAAGACACAGCAACTACAAAATTCCATGGTGGTAGACTTGGCCATGTGCTGAATTAGAAGCCAAAAGATGCACTCCTCAGTGCCCCTGGGTAAGGAGGCCCACACCATAGATGGCTTTGGTAGATGAGCATCAAACCCTGGAAGCACCATCACCCATATCCAGGCATACCAGCTGTACATGGGCATGTACCTGAGAGACCTGGCAAAGGAGCTTGCTGAGTTCTCAGCTAGTCTCCCTGACTACCTCCAGTGCTTCAAGAGCCTGGCGGCAACGGTCAAGGACTGCTCCAAGTATGTCACTCAAGCAGCCTAAGAAAACTTTGAGTCTGTAAATAAAGTGGCTGCTGTAGGCATTAGTACCTGCTGCCCGACTTGGCTATAGTCCTCGGACTTAGAGCAATGGGTCCAGGGCAAACTGGTTGATGTCCCATGCTGGGGAGAGAACCTGTTTGGCAAGCACATGATGGACAGGGCCACTGAACTGGGGACTGAGTTGCTCTCACGGAAGACTGCTGATCCTTCTCGATGGAAGGCTTTGGGGAAAAATTCCTTCTACCCAAAGAAAAGAAGGCCTACTGACAATACCCTCAGTATCCAACTTATCAGTCTCCCCCACAGTGGCAGCATGCCAAGGGCCAGGAGCAGGGCTTCCGTATGCCTAAGGCCCCAAGCCCCAGACAATACCTCAGCCGCAACCTGATGGGTGTTTTGACTTCTTGGACATAGCCACTCTTCCCCAGGGGGGTCACCATCTGTTCCACAAAGGGGGGGAAGAGCATCTGGTGTTTTTCACTCACCTGTAGCCCAACATCACAACTGACACCTGTATTTTACAGGTCATGAAGGACAGATACCTCCTGCACTTCGAGCAGTTTCAACCGCCCATCTATTCATGGGAGTTCCCAATGGAAACTCTTCATCAAGAACTCCTTTATCAGGAACTCGCTGAGGTGGTGGAGTTCATCCCCCGGTTTCAGATAAGAGAGGGATTCTATTCTTGATACTTCCAGGTCCCCAGGAAGATTGGAGGGTTTCAACCCATCCTAGATCTGCGAAACCTCAACCGCTTCCCGATGAAGGAGAAGTTCAAGATGGTCTCCCTTGGAATGTTACTGCCCTACCTCCAGCGGGGAAACTGGCTATGCTCCTTTGATCTAAAAAATGCTTATACCTATATTCTGATCCATCCCTTGCACCAGTAGTACCTTCAGTTCATCGTCGGAGGCTGCCACTACCAGTACAAAGTTCTGTCCTTTGAACTGGTGTCTGCTCCAAGGGTATTCACAGTGCTTAGCAGTGGTTGCTGTCTTCTTGAGGATGCAAAGCATATCTGTCTTCCTGTATTTGGATGACTGGCTCACCATACTTGTACTCGAACACTTGGGATTTGCCATCAACTATCCCAAGTTCCACCTGCAACCTACGCAGCACCTCGAGTTCATTAGTACCCTCCTCAACACTGCTCAAGCGATGGCTGTTGGATCTCATCTGGATGGTGAGTACCAGCACCTCAGTCTTGGCTCACCTCATGCTTCGCCTCCTGGGTCACATTCACAGTTCATGTCACCCCGTATGTTTTCCTCTAACTGCAGCAAGCCCAGTGGTGCCTCTCCACTCAGTGGACACAGGTAACAGGGTGCCTGGAGGACACGATCCTAGTGACCCTGCTGATTGCCGACTCCCTCCTCTGGTGGCAGCAGTGGATGAATCTCCTGGCAGGGCTTCATTTTCAGGCACCCCCACATCAGCACATACTCACCATGGGTGTCTCCATGCTTGGATGGGGGGCCCATTGGGACGGCCTCCAGACCCAGGCATCTGGTCGCAGAATGAAACTTGACTACACATCAACCTCCTTGAGCTCAGGGAGATTGCAAAGACACTACAGGTGTTTCAATCCTACCTAGCCAACCAGATAATCCTGGTACAGATGGACAATCAAGTGGCAATGTTCTACCTCAATAAGCAGGGTGGAATGGACTCATACTTTCTCTGTCAGGAGGCAGTCTGCCTCTGGAACTTTGTCATCAGTCAGGGTATGTTTCTCAGGGTGGTGTACCTCCTGGGGCAGGACAGTGCATTAACAGATAGGCTCAGCTGGGTGCTCCAGCCCTACAAGTGGCAGCTCAGTCCACAGGTTCTTCCGTGTCTCTTTAGCAGGTGGGGCACCCCAATGATGGACCTTTTTGCCAGCCTCAGCAACATCCAGTTGCCTTGTTTCTGCTCCAAGTTTAAAGCCCCTGCTCAGATGGCAGCCAATGCCTTTCTCCTGCCTTGGGATGAGGGTCTCCTGTATGCATACCCTCCCACCCCCTGGTAACCAAGACTTTCTTCAAGATTCAGATGGACTGGGCCATGGTCATTCCCTTGGCCCCTCGCTGGTGCAGATGGCCATGGTTCCCGTTGTTGCTTCATCTCTCTCTCAGGTGCCCCCAGTTCCCCTCTTGCAGGGGGAAGGGATCCTCCTGCATCCTTAACTCCAGTCCCTAGCTCTGATGGCATGGATGCTAAGAAGGTAGCCCTGTCTCAGTTTCACCTGCCCAGGGATGTGAAGGATATCTTCTTCGCATCCCACAAGGATTCCACCAGACAGTCATACACCTTCAAATGGCATAGGTTTGTGGTCTGGTGTGTGGACAGAAATATCAATCCTTTCTCCTGACTGATGTTCAGGAGGTCCTGCAGTACCTCCTCCACCTCTCCAGTGCTGGTTCGAAGTCCAATTCCATATGGGTACACCTCAGTGCCCTCACGACTTACCATCATCTGTAGATGGTCAATCTCTGTCCATTTACCCTTTTGTTGGTCACTTCATGAGAGGATTATTGCTTTCGTGTCCTCCAATCTGCCCATCTACAGTGGCATGGGACCTGAATGTGGTTCTCGGGAAGCTCATTGCTACTCCCTTTGAGCCAATTGCCTCTTTTTATCTCAAGTATCTCACTTGGAAGGTAGCCTTCCTTGTGGTGCTCATGTCTGCATGCAGAGTCAGTGAATTGCAGTTTTAGTTGCCCATGCCCCTTACACCAGGTTCCATCATAATAGGGTGGTCCTTTGTACTCACCCTAAATTTCTCCCTAAGGTGGTCTCCTTTCATCTCAACCAGGAGGTAGTTCTACTCATCTTTTTTCCCTGGCCTCACGCGAGCAGGGCTGAAGCCTCTCTTCACACTCTAAACTGTAAAAGAGCTTTGGCCTTCTACTTTGAGTGAATGCTTCTTTCAGCTATTCATTTCTTATGACCCAAACAGGTTTGGCTTCATGATCTCTAAATGCACCTTTCTACCTGAGAGGCAAAGGAGATAGTCAGCCAATCTGCATTCTGGTGTCTCTCTGGAATGTTATGTGACAGCCCATAATGTTCGGGCCATGGCCGCCTCTGTGGCACATCTGCACTCTGTCTCTCTTTTGGAGATCTGCTGGGCTGCCACCTGATCTTTGACTCACACCTTTACAGTTCACTGTTGCCTTAATGTGGATTCCCGTCATGAGAGTGCCTTCGGACAGGCTGTGCTGTGTCTTCTCTTTGGGGATTGATACAACTCCTCCCCCTTCCCCTTCTGTCTCTCCAGGCTACTGGAAAATTGATTCTCTGCTTGAAGCTGGGGCTGCATCCTGACTTTCTGGCCTCTCGGCATTCTTCACTGCCATTCATAGTCCATTTTTTCGGTTGCCCGTGGTTTTTACGGGTTCTCGGTAGCCTGTAGCTAGGTAGTCCCATATATGGGACTGACTTCCTGCTTGCCCCCAGAGAAAGTGTAGTTACTCACCTGTAGAAGATGTTCCCCGGGAACAGCAGGAATCAGTCCTCACTACTCTCCCTTCTTCCCATGGAGTTGTTTTTTTCTTTTCTGCTTGATTAAGCTATGTCATCATGCTGAGGTAAGGTGGCACCCTTGGGCAGGAAGATAACTATGCATGTGTGGTAGAACTCTCAAAGGCTTTCTGTGAAAGCTGGGGAGTGATTACCATGCAGGCATCGTCAGTGTTGAAATCACCCATATGTGAGGACTGATTCCTGCTGTTCCCGGAGAACACCTGCTACAGATGAGTAATTATGCTTTATCAAATATACCATAAAATGAATTTACAAAGAACTATCTATCATAATCCCTCTAACATTTTCTGGAAGAGCCAGGTTTAAATCATTTTTCTGAACCCAAATATGATAAACAGTCTCTCAGATCTCAGGGTAGTTCATTCCAAATTTTTGGGGTGACCTTTCTTAATGTATGACTCATAGTAGAAGTCAAGCTAATATCTCAGTCGTGTTTCAGTTTGACAACAGAGCATTCATCAAGAAACATTGAACAGTGTTTGTTTGCAAATAAGTTAGTCTAACATTATGCAAAAAAATTAAAAACAAATGTCAAAAGCTTAAACACATTTTGCACTAATGGTACCACCAGTGCAATGTGGTAAAATGGAGTTTGACAACAACGAGACAGATTATAATGATAAAGTTTTGACATGAGCATGATCAGAAAGTATCAACAAGTTTTGCCATTTCTACCATGCTATCAATATCATAGAAAGTGGTTTGCCTACAAAATTTTCAAGGAGTTACTAAGCCCATCTATTCTGAGAAGCAAGAATGACAAAGCCACATTATCATTGGTTGCCAAGAAAGGATGCTCTAAATTTGAGAATTGCAGTATATGTGATATCACATTGCAGACTGAGTTTTCATTAGCAAATGAAACTGGAAATAAAGATATTGTACATAACTTTACCCCTTAAAACTCAACATATGTCACGTATGTAACGATTTCTCTTTATAATAAGCAATATGTAGGTCATATGACAAGGAATTTTGGAATACAGATAATAGAGCATCACAGCTGTCTTAAGAGGAAGATTTTGACAGCTCCATTGGTATCGCATTGTCTTAACTTGCAATGTATTTTTCAATCACTTCATTGCTTTTGTATAGATTATATTATATTTTAATAGGTGAACAAGCTAACTTGATATGAAAAACACAGAATATTTCAGTTAGAATGCAGACATACAGGAAATGACACAATGGAGAGGGGGGTATTTTATGAAAAATTTCCATCAACCAGTAGATGTGGTTTGTTTTTTTTTAGCATGGATATATAGGGGAGGAGCTTCCTGAAGCAGCGTAAATATTGTATTCATATACAAGGAAGAGCAGGAGCTTGATTTTTTTTTTGGATAAAGATCTTCAAGTCATTAAGTAAAGGGATACACTGTATTCCAGTGTTTTATGGAGGAGTTCCAAGATGGCGTTAGCTGGACTTGTTTAAAGTGCACATTTGGTGGGATGGGTAGGAAGCGTAAGGGAAAGGGGGGTTCTTTGCCATCCAGACACCCTGATACCTCTGCTGATTTTTCCTTCGAGTTTTGTGGTCATTTGGACTCTTACCTTGTCTGTGCGCCTCAGTATCTGGTGGAGGCAGGGGAGGTTTGCTGAGCTGCAACTCTGTCAGAATCAGAGGTCTCGATGGCTGGCTGTTTCAAGGTCATCTCTATCCCTCGACGTGAGCCAGTATCCAAGGCTCTGCGCTACTACCAATAGTCCCCAGGAATTGTTCTGAGCCTAGAAGCTTTCTCTGTGAAAGGAGAACCCCAGGGCTGTAAAGACCAGGTCCTGTGGTTGAGCAAGCAAGGGGGGTAGGTTGGCCCCAGAGTAGCCCAATGGTTAGTGCACTGGCTTGAGAACCAGAGACCAGGGTCTGATTCCCACCAACACTCCTTGTGGCCTTGGGAAAGTCACTTAACCCTCCATTGACTCAGAAAAAAATCCAAGTTATCAATGTCCCTATTTAGGTGATGCCAGAGGACTGGAGAGAGGCACATGTGGTCCCTTAACACAAAAGCAGAAATAAAGAGGTGGTAAGGAGCAGGACCTCAGAAAACACCCACAAACATGAACAGAAGCAAGGGGCATCTTGAGCAATTTTCAGAAGACTGTGTCCATGAGAAACTAGCTAAACTTAAAGTAGACAAAGCGATGGGAATGGATGGGATACACCCTAGAATACTGAGACAACTTGGACATTTTGGCAGCTCCAGTGACTGACCTTTTCAATGCCTTGTTGGAGTTGGGAGTGGTGCCAAAGGACTAGAGAGAGGCACATGTGGTCCCTTTACGCAAAAGCGGAAGTAAGGATGTGGTTGAAAACTACAGGCCGGTTAGTTAACTTCGGTGGTGAGTAAATTATTGGAAGCACTGCTGAAAGAGAAAATAGTGAGGTTCCTGGAGTCCAGTGGATTACAGGATCTGAAGCAGCATGGATTCATCAGAGGTAGGTCTTGTCAGACAAATCTGATTTCTTTGACTAAGTGTCCAGGGAGTTGGACCAAGGGAGAACCCTAGATGTGGTGTATTTAGATTTCTGTAAAGCCTTTGACACCGTTCTTCTCAGGCAACTTATAAACAGAGCACCCTAGGGATGGACCCTAAATTGACTGCTTGGATTAGAAATTGGTTGAGTGGGAGGTGGCAAAGGGTACAAGTGAATGGAGCTCACTCTGAGGAGAAGGTTACCAGTGGTGTGACACAGGGATCTGTCCTTGGTCTGCTTCTTTATAACATCTTTGTTAGTGATGTAGTGGAAGGGTTTTCGGGTAAGGTTTGCCTCTTGGCTGATGATACCAAAATCTGCAATAGACAACCAGGAAGATGTAAATAACATGAGGAGGGATCTAGCTAAGCTTGAAGAATGGTCTAGAATTTGGCAGCTGAGATTTAATGCTGAAAAATATAGAGTCATGCATTTGGGCTGTAACAATCCAAGGGAGCAGTACAGTTTAGGGGGTGACGTACTTCTGACCACGAAAGAAGAATGGGACCTAGGCATGATTGTATCTGACTATCTCATAGTAACTAAACAGGTAGAAAAGGTGACAGCAAAAGCTTGAAGGATGCTTGGGTGCATAGGGAGAGGAATGGCCAGCAGAAGAAAAGAGGTGACAATGCCTCTATATAAGTCTTTGGTGCGACCTCAATTGGATTTTTGTGTGCAATTCTGGAGACTGCACCTTCAAAAGGATATAAGCAGATTGGAGTCGGTGCAGAGAGTGGCAACTAAAATGGTTAATGGTCTTCATTATGAAGCATATGAGGACAGAATTAAGGCCCTTAATATGTATACTTTAGACTGAGTAAAGGTGGGACAGAGGTGATACGATTGAGAGGTTTAAATAGCTCTGTGGCATAAATGCATAGGAGGAGAGCCTCTTTTGATTGAAAGCAAGCTCTGCTATGAGGATATATAGGATGAAGGTGAAACGGGATAGACTCAAGAGCAACATGCGAAAATATTTCTTTACGGAAAGAATGGTAGATACGTGGAATAGAAACATAGAACCATGATGACAGAAAAAGACCACATGGCCTATCTAGTCTGTCCTTCCATATCAACAACTACAACAGTACCCTTTTACCTTTAGAGATCCTCTGTGTTTGTCCCATGCTTTTTTGAATTCAGTTACTGTCCTCATCTCTACCACCTCCACTGGGAGACTATTCCACGGATCCACTACTCTTTCCGTAAAGAAATATTTCCGCATATCACTCCTGAATCTATCTCCCTTCACCCTCATCCAATGTCCCCTTGTAGCAGAACTTGCTTTCAATTGAAAGAGGCTGTCTCCCTGAACATTTATGCCATGGAGGTATTTAAACATCTCAGTCATATCACCTCTATCCCGTCTTTCCTCTAAGGTGTACATATTAAGATCCTTCAGTCTGTCCTCATATGCTTTATAATGAAGACCACTAATCATTTTAGTAGCCACCCTCTGCACCGACTCCATCCTGTTCACATCCTTTTGAAGGTGCGATCTCCAGAATTGCACACTATACTCCAAATGAGGTTGCACCAAAGACTTATACAGAGGCATTATCACCTTCTTTTTTCTGCTAGCCATTCCTCTCCGTATGCACCCAAGCATCCTTTTAGCTTTTGCCGTCGCCTTTTCTACCTGTTTAGCTACATTAAGATCATCAGACACAACCACGCCTAGGTCCCGCTCTTCTTTAGTGGACAAAAGTACTTCACCCCGTATACTATATTGCTCCCTTGTATTGCTGCAGCCCAAATGCATGACCTTACATTTTTTAACATTAAATCCCAGCTGCCAAATTCTAGACCATTCTTCAAGTTTAGCTAGCTAGATCCCTCCTCATGTTATCTACACCTTCCTGGGTGTCTACTCTATTGCAGATTTTGGTATCATCCGCAAAGAGGCAAACCTTACCCGACAGCCCTTCCGCTATATCACTAACAAAGATGTTAAAAAGAATCGGACCAAGGACAGATCCCTGGGGCACACCACTGGTAACATCCTTCTCCTCAGAGTGAGCTCCATTTACTTGTACTCTTTGTCGCCTCCCACCCAACCAATTTCTAACCCAAGCAGTAACTTTACGGTCCATCCCTAGGGTGCTCAGTTTGACATTGTTCCTCACAGGCGACTTATAAGCAAAAGCTTTACTGAAATCTAAATACACCATATCTAGGACTCTCCCTCGGTCCAACTCCCTGGTCACCCATTCAAAGAAATCAATCAGATTTGTCTGACAAGACCTGCCTCTGGTGAATCCATTCTGCCTCGGATCCTGTAATCCGCTGGACTCCAGAAATCTCACTATTTTCTCTTTCAGCAGCGTTTCCAATAATTTTACTCACCACCGAAGTTAAACTAACCGGCCTGTAGTTTTCAACCACATCCTTACTTCCGCTTTTGTGTAAAGGCACCACATGAGCTTCTCTCCAGTCCTTTGGCACCACTCCCGACTGCAATGAGGCATTGAAAAAGTCAGTCAGTGGAGCTGCTAGAATGTCCCCAAGTTCCCTCAGTATTCTTGGGTGTATCCCATCCGGTCCCATCGCTTTGTCTACTTTAAGTTGAGCTAGTGGGAGCTAGTCTCCCCAGTGGAAGAGCTTAAAATGAGGCCAGTATCTAAATTAAAAAAAATTCAAAGGATAAACACAGAGGCTCTCTAAAGGAAAATAGGGTACTCTAATGTGCCCTTCCATATCACCCTCCTCAAGATAGGCTATGTGGTCTCTTTCTGCTGTCATGTTTCTATTTAACACCACTCCGAGGAGTCTGTGACGCCTGTGGCTGGAAGCTCCACGGTTAGCACACTTGCTTGATTGGGAAGTGTAGGAACGCCAGCACAGATGGATGATATATAAGCTGCCCTGGCTGCCTCAGGTGCTTCAACAGCGTTTTCATTGGATAGTCCAATAAACTTCACACTGGAGACTATTTGGCAGGCTATATTTTCTTTGGGGGAAGCTTTGCTCCCTCAAGCTTCATCTTTGGCTCTAAAAGCTGCAACTAATTCAGCTGCAGTAGTGCAGTTAGAGAATAAGGTGGATACAATTCAACTCAAGTTGTGGAGCTACAAGCAAGAGTGTAGCCCAATTCAGAAAATCACTAAAACACCACCTCTTTCTCTTGCACTACTCTCAACCCAGCAACCTAACATCATCCATCACACACCCAGCTAGGAACTCATAAGTTATAGTCAAATCATGTCCATACTGTAGATAACTGTAAATAGATGTACATAGTTCCCCCAGTTGAAACCCAAGTGTAACCTCCAGTTCGATGTAAGTGCTTAATAGTGAGCCTGTTATGCACAATACTGTTGTCTGTGAACCGTGCTGATTTTTAAGAGGGCGGTATATAAAAACAATAAAATAAATAAATACAATAAAGAGTGGTTTCCCGGGAAGAGCAGTCTTTGGCTCATATTAAGAGTTCTGCTGGGGTTAGTGCTAAATTTGAAGATTTTGGAGAATTTGTCTCGTGCTAATAAGCTAAGATTAATTAATTTCCCTAAGTATTCAACTATTTCAGCAAGAGATATGTTAAAGGTGTATTTGACTGAAACATTGATTCCACCTATTGCTAAGGTTTATTCTTCCAGGAAGGTCTCAGATCCACCAAAGAATGAAGACCGAAATCAAGGCCAAAGGGTTGTTGCTTTAAATGTGATAGATTTGTTGGAGACTTCACATGTTCCATCTACTTTGTTAATAACCTTTGCTCTATAAGCTGATAAGGAATGACCTTTTAAGTTGTTCTTTCGTAAAAGTTTGTTATTTTGTGGTTTATTAGTACAAATCCTGAATTGGCTAGGGATACCCAGCAACGCCGCAAGGAGTTTTTACTGCTGCATCCTGGAGTTCTTCAATGTGGAGGACTCTTTTTTTTTTCTTATGCACCACTCACTACAAGTTTTTAGCTAGATATCATTTAGTTTCCTATATATTTTATGAACCCTCCCAACTGATTAGCCTTCATTAATGCTAGACGTTTAGAATCCTCCATTCTGCTTCAAGTTGAACCCTCATGATGGGTATCATGTATATACTGGATATAAGTCTCGCTGTATTTCTTTCTTTACCCAAAATTCCCATAACCCAAGTAATCTCCTCTCCCCTAATTGTGGAATGCAGTGAGCAGACTTTTTATGCTTATTAGATATTGCTTCATTTTTGTTTTCTGCTTTTGTCTTCTTGTGTTCTGCTCTTTTCTGTACAAGATTGTTTTTATTAACTTTCTTGATAATTAAGGTATAAAATGCATAAAGATAAAATTTTAAAAAAAGTAAGGAGATACTTGATTTTAAGCTGCAGCCAGTCATTCTACTTAATATTTAACATTGAAGGATGTTTCAAATTGCTTTTCTGTTTTTGAATATTTCAGAAAGTTTCTGCAGTTCCTGAAACAACAATCACTTGTGAAGTGCTGACAGCTTCTGACTTCAGTCTAAAAGGATGCTGCAATGATTATGAAAGCTATTTCTTCCAAGCTAAAGTACAGAATTTTAACATTTGGGTCTTACTGAAATTAACTTTGGATTTTTGGTCTTTGATGCACTGCAGTTTTATTTTTTTATGTATATGCACCTCTAAAATTTCGTTTTGTTTTGAATACTAGATTTTGGAACAGTGAAATACAACAAAAGAGGTTGTGTTTTTTGTTTATTTAAACATATGACTGAAAGAAAGCCATATTGATGCAATTAGATAGATATAGATGAAATGGCACAATAAATGCATGGTCTTATTATTGAGGTCTTCCCCTTTATTATATTTTTAGTTGATTGCTAATGTGGAACATTTGTGTGCAATTAGTTAGGTCTAATATATTCCACAGCCATCTCTACAAGAAAAATTAGGGCGAATGTTTGGCAAAATGCTTTTAGCGACTCAAAAGAGCATGTCAGAATTTATTAAATGCAATTCAAACTTCCTGATTCTTTTAAGTCAATCTTCTTCTCCTCAGTTGTTTGAGTTGATATCTTTGCAGAAGATGATTAGAGTGGAAGTACATAGAAATACTCTTATTGAAAGTATGCTGTAGAAAATAACATATTCCCAGACAACTTAGAATCAATAAAGAATTCAAATTGTTTAATGCGAACTACATTAGATGCTATAGAGAAATGCATGCTCGATTTGATGATTCTAAGTTTTGAGACTACTAAAGAATCTAGGGTACGAATTAAACAACAAATGGATGAACAGTTGATGTCACTGAAATCTTCCACATTGGATGATAAATTTATGGAATATTTTAGGAATATGAATAAGACTTTGGAAACTTTTACTACTGATACCAAGAAACAAAAGATGGTAAATTTAAATATGAGATGAAAATGATTATTTGAAACAGTGTGTTTTTCCTGGATGAACCCATATAAAATTAAACAGAAGAGAGACCCTTTTGATTCATTTACAGATAGTGCAGTGGGATTGGATGGGTCTAATTCTCAAGGTAAACAGTGGTGGGTTTTGTGTGTGGTTGTGGGTTGTTTTTTTTCACCATAAGCAACAGAGGGGAGATGGAGATTTCAAAATGGAATTCAGTTTTGGCCATGGATGTGATCACAGAAATCCGATCAGTGGTGATAAATTTGGCTAATTATACTTTGGCTAATGATCAGATTAAATTACTTTCTAAAGGCTTATTTGTTCAAGCCCCCAATCATGATATTTTTCAATTTAGATTGTGTCTTGAAAGTTTTAAATTTTAGGACTTACAACAAAGGAGTTTTCACCTATGAAAGAAAGAAAGACACATTGTTGCAGTTGACCAGATGTAATGACTGCATAAGCTTGATTCTGAGATCTTCCCCTTTATTATATTTTTAATTAATTGCTAATGTGAAATTTTCTTGCACAATTAGATATTATGAATTGTTAGTTCATCCCAGTACTTATGCTGCTGTAGTAAAGCATATGACCAAGAAGTGATGTTTGTTGGGATCTTCCTGCCACTACTAATAGAAGCATGTTATCTGTTGCATCCTTGTCTTATGAGCCTCTAAGTAACTAAATATATAGCTTGCCTACTTCTCTTTCAGCATCTTAGTAACTTGGGTATACATTGGAAAGCTATTTTTGAGTGTTCTGAATGAGGAGACCCAGAGTGGCTATGTCAACCTCAGCCACTAAGAATTCCCTAGATACAGTGGAGCCAGTAGAGGAATCAGAGCTGTGAGAATACTTCCTATTTCTTTTATTGTGCTTCCCTTGACCCTATTAAGTACAGATTAATGACCTACCACAAGACTAGAATGGGATTTAACACTGTGTAATGCTGCAGGACAAGACTAGGGTTTTTTTTTCTCTCTAACGTTTCCTGAGGCTCAGCTATAGTGATGTTGGACTCTATGGGGTATGGTTGGTGAACCATCCAAAGTGGAAAGGGGAAAAATCTGCTTCAAATGCCCTAAGACAGATATAGCCCAACCCTGTAATTTCCCAGATACCCGATTCCCTTGACTTGGTACAAACCATTCATTCTGTTCTCTCACTCTATCATTCTGTCCAAACTAGCCTCACATTGGTAATGATCTGCATGCCACTAAAATGAAAACCCAGGGGAGGAATAATGCCAGGAGATATTGTCTGAATGTGCCCCTAAAAATATGCCCAAGAGGACTATGATGACAAGCCAAATGTATAGGTCTCCACACAGAATCCTGATGGACGGTCAAGTTGCTGACTCTCAACTAGTGGAGCTATAAGTGAAATGCCATCTGTTGCTTTCTGGGAGTCAAAGTATAACTCCTGCTACTCCTGTGAGGTAGAGGATTGCTAGTATGCCAGTGAGGCTTCCCTTGTTCCTCTCTTGAGTTGAGAGCCCCTTTGTCTAATCTTACCAACACAAGTTTTGTCCATCCCAGAAACTGCAGATACTGTGTATCCCATATTTCAATCCATGAGCCAACTGTCTACTACATAAGATTGCTGCAGAAACTGGAATATAGAACCCATTCCTACCACTTTGCTGGAATCCTCTAGATCTACCCACGTGTCAGGCTCACCAGGAAATATAGGGGCAATAATACTGGTCTGAGATTGGGCCAACACACACACCCTTTAGTTTCCTTTGCCTCTATTGGGTAGACAGAAGAGAGAACTTACTGGAATCATCAGCATAGACCCATGGAAAGATAGTTCTTCTGTCTCCCAAATTCATTGGGTTATTGAGTCCAAAAACAGAAATTCCAGATTTTTTTGTAAATATCTGGTTTGTTTTAACTGCTTGGTTCTTTCTTTACTGTTCTTATTTGAACTGATGCAATGAGTTAGGTATCCTTCATTTTTGTTTTTTTAATCAAATTGCTTTATAATAAATGCATGCATATATATATTTATGTGCATTTATAAATTGCTTTCCTGGGTTTCAACAATTCATTCAAGATGATATACAAAGGTAAAAACATAAAATAAAATAAAATCATGAAAATAAATAAACATATATAGGTATTCGCCATAATATCAAAATTACTCTTTCAAACCACCTTCTTCTTTCAGCAGTAATTCAGGACTGTGAACTCCCTCCTGTTTCCATCTGTAAGAATTAATTTTCAGTGCTTTCTAAAAATCAGCAAACAATAATAATTTTATGTTTTTCCAAAACTTCAAATAATTAATCTTCTGCCATAGCATCAGTGCAATTTGTTCCAGCCTATCGGAGCTACAATGGAAAAAGCTCTATTGCAAAACCACATTTTCACCTGCAGGATGGCATTCTGCCTAGATCTTAATGGCGTGGTTGGGTGTACCACTCTCATGTGCTTCCAGGCACGCTAGAGCGGATTCAGAAAGGGATGCTTTAAGATGTTCCACACATCAGATGGGCAGTGAAGAAAGGGTACCACCTCTAATGGAATCGGTGTCATCCATGCCCCTTTTAGTCTCACCTATTCAACATCCTTTGCCCCCATCCATAAAGGAATAATCCTCAGACTGGAGCACCTGTAATACAACTCAGGATCAGGGAGTCCAAGATCTCCCAGTAATTTAGGTTGAGTTAAAATTTCCAAGATAATATGCGGCTTGCGGCCTTGCCAGAAAAAACACGTTATAAGCTGTCAGAGCATCATGAATAAAGCTTGCGGTATGGGAATCGGAAGCCGAGTAAAAAGGAACAAACATTTGGGCAGAAGCAACATTTTAATGGTGTTTATTTGCCCCAGCCAGGACACCGAAGAAACCTGCCATGAGGTAGATCCCAATGGATGCTCTGGAGAAGGGGGCAGTTGTTAAGAACATACAGTTGGGGTAGGTCCTGAGGAATGCTAACCCATAAATATTAAAACTGCTGGACTGACTGGAACCTGCCATATGACATTGCTATACTCGAAGAAGTTTGCAAAATACATGTTAACAATACTAATTTCTGTTTATTAATGGAAAAGCTGGAGAGGCGAGAGAGAGAATCCAGCACCTCTACAATGATCGGGAGCGATCTGGAGGGGTCATGCAGGTAAAGCAGAGTGTTATCCACATACAGTGATATTGTGTGCCATTGAGAGGCTAGGAAAATACCAATGTCCTCCTGCCTTTTCCTAATGTGCCTGCCAGTTTCAATGGCAAGAGCGAACAAAAAGGGGGGACAGCAGATAGCCCTATCTAGTTCCTCTGCCTAAATCAAAGGGAGCAGATATAAACATAGAAACATGATGACAGAAAAAGACCACATGGCCTGTCTAGTCTGTCCTTCCATATCAACAACAGTCCCCTTTTTACCTTTTAGAGATCCTCTGTTTGTCCCATGCTTTTTTGAATTCAGTTACTGTCCTCATCTCTACCACTGCCACTGGGAGACTATTCCATGGATCCATCACTCTTTCCATAAAGAAATAGTTCCAGATATCACTCCTGAATCTATCCCCCTTCACCCTCATCCCATGTCCCCTCGTAGCAGAACTTGCTTTCAATTGAAAGAGGCTCTCTACCTGAACATTTATGCCACGGAGGTATTTAAACATCTCAATCATATCACCTCTATCCCACCTTTCCTCTAAGATCTAAGATATTAAGATCCTTCAGTCTGTCCTCATATACTTTATAATGAAGACCACTAATCATCTTAGTAGCCACCCTCTGCACTGACTCCATCCTGTTCACATCCTTTTGAAGGTGCGATCTCCAGAATTGCACACCATACTCCAAATGAGGTTGCACCAACGACTTATACAGAGGCACTATCACCACCTCTTTTTTTTTTCTGCTAGCCATTCCTCTCCGTATGCACCCAAGCATCCTTCTAGCTTTTCCCGTTGCCTTTTCTACCTGTTCAGCTACTTTAAGATCATCAGACACAACCATGCCTAGGTCCTTCTCTTCTTTAGTGGACAAAAGTGTTTCACCCCCTATAAGATATTGCTCCCTTGGATTGCTGCAGCCCAAATGCATGATCTTAAATTTTTTAACATTAAATCCCAGCTGCCAAATTCTAGACCATTCTTCAAGCTTAGCTGGATCCCTCCTCATGTTATTTACACCTTCCTGAGTGTCTACTCTATTGCAGATTTTGGTATCATCCGCAAAGAGGCAAAACTTACCCAACAGCCCTTCCGCTATATCACTAACAAAGATGTTAAAAAGAATCGGACCAAAGACAGATCCATGGGGCATACCACTGGTAACATCCTTTTCCTCAGAGTGGGCTCCATTTACCTGTACTCTTTGTCGCCTCCCACCCAAGCAGTAACTTTAGGGTCCATCCCTAGGGTACTCAGTTTGTTTATAAGTCGCCTGTGAGGAACAGTGTCAAAGGATTTACTGAAAACCAAATACATCACATCTAGGGCACTCCCTGGTCACCCAGTCAAAGAAATGAATCAGATTTGTCTGACAAGACCTGCCTCTGGTGAATCCATGCTGCCTCAGATCCTGTAATCTGCTGGACTCCAGAAACCTCACTATTTTCTCTTTCAGCAGCATTTCCAATAATTTACTCACCACCGAAGTTAAACTAACCGGCCTGTAGTTTTCAACCATATCCTTACTACCGCTTTTGTGTAAAGGCACCACATGAGCCTCTCTCCAGTCCTTTGGCACCACTCCCGACTCCAACGAGGCATTGAAAAAGTCAGTCAGTGGAGCTGCTAGAAAATCCCCAAGTTCCCTCAGTATTCTAGGGTGTATCCCATCCGGTCCCATTGCTTTGTCTACTTTAAGTTGAGCTAGTTTCTCACGAACACAGTCTTCTGAAAATTGTTCAAGATGTCCCTCGCTTCTGTTCCTGTTTGAGTGTTTTCTGAGGTCCTGCTCCTAGTTCTTTATCTGTGAGCACAGAACAGAAATATTTGTTAAGCAGTTCCGCTTTATCTTCATCAGCTTCTACATATTCCTCCCCTTCACCCTTGAGTCTGACAATACCACTTCTGCCCTTCCTCTTCTCACTAACATATCTGAAAAATGTCTTATCCCCCCATTTTATTGCATTGGTTGTTTCCTCCTCTTTTTGAATCTTTGCTTTCCTGACTACTTTGCTAGCTTCTGTAAGTTTTTTTTTTCCAAATATAGATGCCTGTCTTCCTCTCTCTATGATCTCTTTTATTTCATGAAGGCCTCCCTCTTTTTCTTCACTTTTTCAGCTACTTCTTTCGAAAGCCATAGCGGTCTCCTTTTCCTTTTACCTTTCTTTACCATTTTAACAAAAAGGTTGGTTGCCCTTAAAATATCCCACTGTTTTTCTACATCCCCCAGCTGTTCCCATCCCACTAACGACTCCCTGAGGTATTGGCCCATCTTGGCAAAGTTAGTCTTCCTAAAGTCTAAGATCCTCACCTTTGAATAGTTTCTAACAGCCCTAGTCCTAATACTGAACCACACCATCTGGTGATCACTGGATGCATAATGATCTCCCACTACAACATCAGAAACACTTTCACCATTTGTAAACACCAAGTCCAGTATGGCCCCTTCACGTGTGGGGTCTGTTACCAATTGCCTGAATAGTTCTCCCTGTAGAGAATCCAGGATCTCCTTACTTCTAGATGATACTGCAGCAGGAATGTGCCAATCAACATCTGGCATATTGAAATCTCCTATCAGTAGCACTTCCCCTTTCCTAGCAATGCTGCGTATGTCTTCAATTAACTCTCTGTCCACCTCTTCCTCTTGTGAGGGAGGTCTGTATATCACACCAATGCAAATACATTTCTCTTTCCCTCTTTCTAGTTTAACTCACAATGCCTCCTCTCTCCCTTTTAATCTCTGCAATTACAAAGCTTTAATAGTAGTTTTTACATATAGTGCCACTCCTCCTCCCTTGTCCTTTCTGAATAAAGTATAGCCAGGTATAGTTACATCCCAATCATGGTTTTCTGTGAACCAGGTTTCTGTAACTGCCACTAAATCCAAGTCAGCCACTCCCACCAAAGCTTCAATATCAGGGATCTTATTTCCCATGCTACGGGCATTTATACACACTGCTTTTGATATGTTACCCCTGTTACCCATTTCCACAATGGTATTTAATGTATCACCTACCTCGACCCATAATTGCCTGCTTCAGTTTTTTTTGAGGATAAAGTTACACTTATGTGGAGCCTACATGGTAAACATTCCATCATCCATCATGACCACGAAATTCAAATCCTTCATGACCTTTCGCAATACACCATGGAGCACAGGAAGAGCTTTAAGCTAAACAGGTAGAAAAGGTGATGGCAAAAGCTAGAAGGATGCTTGGATGCATACAAAGAGGAATGGCTAGCAAAAAAAAGGAGGTGATAATGCCTCTGTATAAGTCTTTGGTGCGACCTCATTTGGAGTACAGTGTGCAATTCTGGAGACCGCACCTTCAAAAGGATGTGAACAGGATGGAGTCAGTGCAGAAGGTGGCTACTAAAATGATTAATGGTCTTCATTATAAAGCATATGAGGACAGACTGAAGGATCTTAATATGTACACCTTAGAGGAAAGGCGGGATAGAGGTGATATGATTGAGATCTTTAAATACCTCCGTGGCATAAATGTTCAGGGAGAGAGCCTCTTTCAATTAAAAGCAAGTTCTGCTACGAGGGGACATGGGATGAGGGTGAAGGGAGATAGATTCATGAGTGATATGCGGAAATATTTCTTTACGGAAAGAGTAGTGGATCCGTGGAAGAGTCTCCCAGTGGAGGTGGTAGAGATGAGGACATTAACTGAATTCAAAAAAGCATGGGACAAACACAGATGATCTCTAAATGTAAAAAGGGGATTGTTATAGTTGTTGATATGGAAGGACAGACTAGATAGGCCATGTGGTTTTTTCTGTTGTCATATTTCTATGTTTCTACATTCAACAGGAAAGATAACAGGACATACATATAGACTATCGGCAATTAGTTCTCAGTCGAGTGTGCAGGCTGTTAGTGGGCTGTATGCAGCAGGGTTATGGTTAGTACAAGACCCTGCACAAAACATTCCACACTAGCCAGTTAGCATGCAATTAAGTGGGGGCTGGATGGGTTCAGGGCAGAATGTGAGCACTGACGACACATTTCAATTAGCATGGGAATTTTTTGTATATGCTAGTTGTGAACTTAACCCTATCTCACTGAGTGGCATTAAGTGCACCTACATGCTGGTGAGTGTGGTGCTACATATTAGCATTAAAGCTATTGCTAGGCAGCAGGACATTTTTTATTTTAGTGCTGTCAAGTCAATGCTGACTTCCGGGGATCCAGTAGCCCCTGGGTTTTCTTGGCAAGGTATAACTAGAAGTAAATTGCCAGACCTTTTCTTCTAAGGCAATGGAGGGTAAAGTGATTTGCCCAAGAGGATATGGAGTGCCATTGAGAACTTAACCCATATCTCATGTGTGCTAGGCTACTCCTCCACTCTTCAAGGAAACATATGCCCCCAAAAATTAGCATGGGTCTCTGTGCAAATTTGGCAGCAGGAAACTACAAGGTACAAAGAGTTGGAAAAGGAGGAAGAATCTATCAGCTCCGTAAGAAACTGATAGCGGGGCAATGCGGCACCCCCTCCTCCCTTTCCAGGGTGACCATAGTAGGATGAAAGTCTATACAGTTTTATGGCTTTTGCCACGTCTTAGTAAGTGGATCTGACATTTTAGCCATCATGCTGTGGCCTTCTTCAGGGTGGCTTGAAGAGAGCAACAGTGTGACAACTGAAAAGTCATTTCCACTTACTGAGATGCAGCTTGACCTGGAAAACTACATAGATCATGGTACTAGCTGTGGAAACCTCAGAACATAATAGAATGAAAACCACAAGGCACCAGAAAGATGCAAAGCAGAAGGAGGAGGAACACTAGGAAAAGAAAAAAACACAAGACACAGCTCACACAACACAGAAGGAACGGTGGCATGACCCACCCAAGGCAACAGAAAAGGGGCAAAGAGCACAACAACAGTGGCATGGAGCCACATGGCATTGAGAAAAGGGGTGAGCAGCTGCTTGAAACAACATAAGTTTCATGTTCTAGATGACATTTCATCTCTTCTTATGTTGTTAATAGTGTGCATTGTTGATCAATAGTGCGTGCTACTGAATGGTAGAGTGTGCTGTTAAGCAATAGCATACATTAAATTTGCAAGAGTGCACATGCACAAATAATGTGCATTATTACTAGCACACACTATTGTTCAACAGTGCACTCTATTCACCCATAGAGCTCATTATTACTCAGTAATGTACACTATTAACAGTTCCCCAAAACAAAATTTGTAAAAAAAATAACACTACAAAAGGCCAAATACTGCAAGTGACAGGAGTGGAGGAGTGGCCTAGTGGTTGGGGTAAGGTACTTCAGGCCAGAAGGTCAGGGGTTCAAATCCCACTAGATGACAGCAACCTTGGGCTGGAAGGACTGGGGTTTCTAGTCCCACAGGTGCTCCTTGTGGTCTTGGACAAGCCACTTAACCCTCCATAGCCCATGTTCCCTGTAAAATAGTTATCACCAAGTTACAATACCCTGTTCAATGTAATTTCAGTTTGCTCAATGTAAACTGCACTGATGCAGAATAGCACAGTATATAAGAGAATGTAAATAAATAAAAATGGAAAACTGAACAAAATGAAGATTTTGGCTTGCACATTCTAAATGAGAGAGAGAAAAAAAAAGCAGAGGGGAATTTTAGAAGGGATGTCAAAGTGCAATCTGGGTCGCCTAAGCCAGAATGTCTGAAATAAAAGTAAGCATGTCCAAGTGCAGACACAATTTCACAAACATGGACAAGCAGGATATGGACAGCTGTTGGGGAAGTCTACATAGGCATCCCCAGAACTATCTGCTAGAATTTAATCTTCCATGACAGCCTAATGGTTAGAGTAGTGGACTAGAAACAAAGTAGCCAGGGTTCAAATCCTGTTGCTGACTTTGGTTTGTCCTAGATGGCCCTTCTAAAATCCTATTTTTTTACAATCCGTGTTATAATGCATCTTTATAAGGCTGTCAGAATGGAAGACTGGATTCAAATGTCCAGTTTGGAGTTGAGTAAATTGACAGCTGTGTGTGCAGCAAAACAGGCACTGTACAATTGAAGACAGAAAACAAAGACCCTACATTTGTAATGTTTCAATCAAATTCAAAAAAGAATGAAAGCAGCAGTGTTCCCTGAGTAAAAGTGATCAAGTAGCAGAAACCCTACACTCACAAATTCACTCCTGTCATTTGTGCAAGTAGTTTTTTTCATGTAAAATTATGACAAACCCTCCGGAAATCCAAAAGTCTACACATAAATCTATTCCCTGCTCTAAGCACATCTCCAGAAATGTCATCCTGATGTGTGGCTAAATTTATGCATGTAGGGGAAGCTTGCCTTCAGATACCATAGACAATTTTAAAAAGCAAATTTTTGTATATAAAAGCCTATTTTATTCCAAGAACATCTTTGAACACTGTCCTTCCCATAACAGGCAAAACCACAAGTGGATACTCTTACTTATCATTTGTATAGCACGACAAGGCGTACGCAGCGCTATACAGAGACATGTAATAGATAGTCCCTGCTCGTAAGAGCTTACAGTCTAGTCAAGACAGACAACACAACTGGGGACTAGGATGTACAGTATCTAGGGGGGATCATGATCCAAAAGCAATCTCAAAGAGGTGAGTTTTCAGCCTGGATTTGAACAGGGCCACAGATGGAGCATGACATACCAACTGAGGTAGTTTGTTTCAGGCATAAGAAGCAGCAAGGTAGAAAGATCAGTCTGGAGTTGGCAGTGGAAGAGAAAGGCACAGACAAAAGGGATTGCTATTACTACTACTACTGTCATTTGTATAGTGCTATTATTCTTTATTTATACATTTGATATACCGCCCTTGTTGAGACATCAGAGCGGTTTACAATAAACATGTACGCCATAGAAAAAGGAAAGGAACGTCATTGCATTATAGGAGAGAAGTAGAGGGAGTAGTAAAGTCAGCAAAAGAAGACAACAAACAATAGCTAGGTAGGGTTGTCAACAGGGAAGCTCAAAAGCCTGTTCGAATAAATAGGTTTTTAGTAAACCTACAAGGCCTACGCAGCACTATACAGACACATGTAAAAGACAGTCCCTACTCATCAGAGCTTACAGTCTAGTCAAGACAAACAACACAACTGGTGGGGACAAGGATATATCTAGGGGAATGGTAAGGAAACACATGGGAGACTAAGTGGATCAGGATCCAAAAGTGGCCTTGAAGAGGTGAGTTTTCAGTCTGAATTTGAAAAGGGGCAGAGATGAGGCCTAATGTACAGACTCGGGTAGTTTAGGATCAGCAAGGTAGAAGGATGGAAGTCTGGAGTTGGCAGTAGAAGAGAAGGGCATTGATAGAAGTGATCTGCCAGAAGAGCGGAATTCCTGAGGAGGGGTGTAGGGAGAGATAAAAGAGGAAAGGCCATGAGGAACAGCCAAATAAAGGCACTTAAAGGTCAATAGTGGAAGTTTGAAATGAATGCAGAAATGGATAAGAAGCCTGTGAAGTGACTTGAGAAGAGGGGTGACATGAGCATAGTGACATTGGCGGAAGATTAGCCGTGCAGCTGAGTTTTCAACTGATTGAAGTGGGGAGAGATAATTCAGAGGAAGACCAGCGAAGAGGAGGCTGCAATAGTCTAGATGGGAGATGACTGGAGAATGGATGAGGGTCTTAATAGTATGTTGTAAAAGGAAGGGACGAATTTTGCCAATGCTATAGAGAAAGAAACAACAGGTTTTAAGAGTTGGATGTGTGTGGAAGAGAGGGAAGAGTAAACAAATGACCCTAAGGTTGTGAGCAGAGGAAACAGGGAGGAGTAGAGTGTTATCAACAGAAACAGAGAAAGGAGGAGGAGGGCTTAGGGGGAAAGAAGGAGCTCAGTTTTGACCATGTTCAATTTCAGATGGTGGTGAGACACCCAGACACTAATGTCAGATAAGCAGGCAGAGATCCAGGTCTGGATTCCCAGAGAGATTTAAGGTGCAGAGAGGTAGATCTGAGAGTCATCAGCATAGAGACGGTACTGAAACCATGGGAGGAGATGAGCGCGCCAAGAGACTGAGCGTATCGGGATTCCTTGGAATTCTCTCATTTTTGCCTGTTTGTATTTCTATTAAAGAGAGCATTCAGATCTTTCTGAAGGAAATATATGAAATTAGCTTGAATATAATGTTTCTAAATACTTATGGGGCCTTTTACTAAAGGGCAATATCTGGCAGCACATGTTCTGGTACGTGCTGAAGGTGCATTGGGACACAAATTACCACCTAGTGTGGGGCCATGACAACACGCAACACGCATGGGATTACCTAACGCCAACGCAATAGGTGGATTTAAGCTCACTCTAGGGAACAGGGCTCCATGTTAACGGCCAGGGACATGCTTTCCACACCCTTGACAGTTAACACAGTGCTGTTTCACTTAACACACCATCATTTTGGAGCTATTGGTGCATTAGGTGCAACACCTTGGGGCCCTTTAGTAAAAGACCCCCTTAGCATAAAAAAACATGTATCACAAAATTAAAACAATAGATTAAAAAATGCCTGCTCAAGTATTTCCTGCTGAATCACTGAGCACACAAGTTCTGATTTGAAAAAGGACATTTTTTAACAAGTTCACTGCTAAAGAACTACAGCTCAGATTGTACTTTTGCTTCCTTGGGGGAGAGGAAGGAGAAGAAAAGGTTAGCTGATGATCTACCCGTTACCAAGTGAACAATAGCATTTTTCACACAGTTTATAGTTTTTTTGCTGTGACTGACAGCTTGCAAGGCATGTGCAAATGGTTCTTTGACACATAATGAAACCCAACAGACTGTGTAGATAGCAAATAAGAAAGGTGAAAAGTCGGATGACTACTAGTCAGATTGACTACCAGGATAAATTACGGAACAAAAAGAGTAGATTTTATGCAGTAATGGGTCAGATACAAGGTGAAGCCAAATATATTTATGTTGAAACACAGTGGTATTATGCTGACCTTAGGCAGTTTATCAAAACAGAGATTGACTTTCAAGTTACTTACTGTGTTACAGTGAATTGGCATCATAGTCTGAATATGTTTGATGGGAAAACTATTTAAAATCTTCTACTCTGATTGTAAAGTCAAAGTCTTACTTGAGCCAAAATTTTGAGGTAATTTTGAGACTGCCTTGGGGCCTCTGCAGGCCTGTGTTTGAAAAGGAGGCCAGCTTCTCCTTCTCCACTCTATTTTGTTGATATAATGTTACCCACAATGTGGAAGGGAAGGGGGGGGGGGGGTGCAGGTTTTCAATATGGGATTTTTCATGGGCAAATAGCTAATGTGAGCAGTTATAAAGCTACCCCTTAAATGCTATATATCTTATTGTGTAAGAACATGTTCATAATAAACTTGTCCTGCAGCTAGGATGATTTGGTTATTTCCAGTGCGTATTGCCTTCTTATGCAGGAGATACGCACTCAGCAAATGCTTGAATTTGGCTTCATATATTTTTCAAAGGATGATTTCCTTAATATTTTATCCCTGCAGCTGTGTCAGTAATCTTATTTCTCACTTGCAAATAGCAAGTGGTAGTAGAGACATCATTAATTACATGAGCTGGTGCTGGACAGAAAAAGTCATTTCTATCACCTTCCTTCCAGCCTATATTAAATTTCTTGCAGTCGTGCTGTTCAGAGAAGGGAGGGCTGTGTCATCAATGTGTGAAGCTGTAGCGCTGTGGAAAATGGTTATAGGATTAGGGTGAATAATAAATATGAAACAACTGAAGAAGCTAATTCAATAGAACATCTAGTTTCATATGAAACACTGTTTGGAAATAAAATGAAAATTGTTACCAGCATACCACAGCCAATTTTAACCGGTTCAAACACTATTGCCATATTCTATGCTTTCTCAAGTAGCAGTTGGAATACAAAGGTGATTGCTTGCAAAACCAATTAAACATATGGTGGTCAATATTCAGCTGGATCGGTCAGCAGTTTCTTAAAAAAATATCCCAGATATTCATCGCCACTATCTGGATAGCTAGTGGCTGACACTGAATATCCAGATAATATGGTCAGTGTCAGATATTATCTGGAGAGCAGTGGTATTCAGTCTCCTATTCAGATAATGACCTGTCTTAAGGTATCTGGATATGTTATTTGGATAGAAGACAGAATATTGGTGCTATCCGGATAAGTTCTAGGACCACTCTAACTCCACCTATGCTGTGCCTCAGTACTATATAGATAGTGCTGATGAAAATATCTGGATGGGCTAGACTAGCGCGCTGATCTGGATAGCAGGTACTGTTACCTGGATAAGTGCCGTTGATGCTTGGGCTGATGGAAATTTGGATTTTAGATTTGGGGGTGGCATAGTCAGCAGTGACGGCCAGCACAATTAAAATGGCTGACTGTCACCGCTTTAATTACTGCCCAGATATTCAGTGCCATATCTAGCTAGTGACACTATCTAGTTTGCTTGGACAGATAGCTAAACCAGCTAACATTAGGCCAGCTTTTTTTCTGTCTAACTTTAGCCAGTTTAGGTTAGCCAGTTAGTGGCTCAATATTATGAATGACAGCTAACATTAGGTGCTGTTGTAAGAATGCCCTGGCACTAAGGGGTATGTTTACTAAGGGCCATTAAGGATGCCTCCTTAATGTGCCCTTAATGCCAGCATTGACACCCAGTGGGCGTTAAAGTCCAGGGCAAGGAGGAGGCGTTTCGGCAATAAGGGCACTAATGGGTGGTTAGCAGGTATTAACTGGACATCGGGCGTTAAGAGTACCAAGCATGCAGGTTAACGCCCCCTAAGGGCGGTTGCCTTAACATGAGATAAGGGAGCCTTTCTGCAAGTCATATTAGAGCTGCTGGATGTGAGCAAGCATAAAGCTGATGGACGTGTCCCATCCTTATGTCTCTTATGTGTTAGACACTGAGTGGTAGGATAATGTGGGAGGCAGTGGGATGGTATCAGTGAGGGGCTGTCATGTAATGCACTGTGATGTCAGTGGGTGGCATGAAGTGGGTATCAGTGTGTCCCATTGTAAAGCAACCATGCCCATGATGTAGCCAGAGCAAAAATAATTGGGCATCTGTGCTGCTCTGCACATCAGCTGCAGGTGAAGTGTACAGTGTGAGCCAGGGTGTAGCAGTTGCCACAAGAACAGAGTAGTTAGCATGATGGATAGATGGAGATGGATGAACTGAAAGAATGATGGAGGTAGATGACAGCACTGTATGGCATAATTGCCCCAAAGCACCCCTGCCAGAATGTTGCACCCAATATTGTGCAAATGTATGCTTGTTTGGAATAAAGCTTGGTAGTATAATGCAATATGGATGCATTGACAGTGTGACAAACTGAGCATGCATCATGCAGGTCCGTGCCACAGAGGTCTGAATTGTGTGTTCCCAATCCCAGCAGGAGGAGGAAATGGAGCGTGTTACAGTAATCCCCTGGGCATGATCACAGAAAGGATGGTCAGTCATCATGGCCTGACAGATTCAGCAAGCTTCAATAGAAACTGCAGTGGTATGTGTGTGCACGTGTCTGGTCTGTGAAGGGCCTGCTGACCACCTTGGCACTGATGTATGGGACCCAAAAACTGCAAGACAAAAACATGTTTGGTAGCAGGAGCCACCTCAGTATACACAGCTGTAGTAGCCTCATGGTCTGAGAAGCAGTATGGTTATCCTAAGGATAAGAGTATGAATCCTACTCAATCTCCGTGTTGACTCACATAAGCAAACATAGCATTTGTCAGTGATAGAGTTGTGGAGGTACAAAGCACTGCTAGCACCTTTGATGGCATGGCATGACAGCATCTGATAATTTGGTACACATCCCACAAAGGTAAGAGCTGGGGGAAGGGGAGAGAAGGAGCCTCCCTGTATGAATAGCTATTACACTCTAACAGGGGCACATGACAGCAATTGGGGGAGGCAGTACTGTAAAGGGCTCCATGGGATGGGATGACATTATCAGACAAATACCATCCACACTTCTAATATGGACAAGGAACTGCATGCTACAGGTACACTTTGTGAAGACTGCGCCCAATGTACCGAGCACTCTGAGAGTCATTGCACATGTGCCATTGTGAAGTCACAAAGCACACAAATGAGCCAACCTCCTGCAATACCTCCACTTAAGTCAACGGTGCATCTGTAAAGGAGATGTTATGTGCTAAGGCAGAAGGCATGTAAATCACCATCAAGTCTCTATGCCATGTACATGTTGCTAGCATGCGTGAGTGTGTGGCCCCAAAGCAGATGCTGACATGCTCTACCTTGCTTCCCACAATCTACCATAGCTCGACATCAATGATGTCCAATATATAGTCACACCAGGTCTTTCTCAGTGTTAACTGTAATGTTGTCATGCCTCCACTACTGATGCTGTATCTGCAAAAATGTCAGTCTTGGCATTGCAAGTACATAAAGCTCATGTGCAGCTGTGATACTACAGTGACAAGTTAAGCGCCCCGTACATCAAAGTCCTGCCCTGGCCATATAAATTCTCCGTAAGGTGAACACATGCTCCCCGATCTCTTTGAATGGAAATACAACCTGACCCTTATGTCTACTGTCATATGAGACAAGGAACACTGCATGTGCTGCTAACCCCTCAAAGGCAGTTTCCATGATCCAGGAAGGAAAATATGTAAAGATAACCTTGCATACTGATGAAGAGAATCAAGTAGCAAAACAAATAGAAAACCTTGACAAAATAATAAAATCACATATTATTATGTATGTACAGTTGTGATCAACATTATTGGCAAACTTGCAGTTCAACCTCTTAATGTCCAATAGCTCCTAAAAAAAGTCGCCAGTGAAATGGCTTTGGACTATATATGCACACATATTTGACACATTAAAAAATCAAATAAAACAAGATCAATTAAAAAAGGAGATAGTAGGAAACAGTATAAAAACTGGGACATTGCCAGGACATGATTATCAACATCCTTATAAACAATTCAAATCAGTTTGAACAGAAGAATCACATTCCCATTGCAGTAAAATTAGACAAACCTGTAATCAATTGGCTGTATTCACATGACTCGAATCAACCAATGAATGATGGGCCCATTATTCTAATATTTAAAATGGCCACATTCACTCCCTGTTCCATTTTCAGAATGAAGAAGTTGCCAGAGGCCGTCAGAAAAGCTATTATCATCAAACTTCAAAGGGGTGCAAGGCCATCTCCAAAGACCTTGGAATTTCTGTATCTACAGTTTGCAATGTTATTAGGAAGCTTTTTGCTCATGGAACTGTCAAGAACTCCCAGGATGTGATGGGAAGAGGAAAATTGATCCAAGAAGTCTTTAAATGTTAGTGTGAACTGCTGAAAACACACCACGTACAATATCCAAAGAGCTTAAGGCTGACCTGGAGCAAACTGGAGTGGTGGTTTCAACCTGCACCATATGCTGCATACCAAACAAAGAAGGATTTCATGGGCAAAGGCCAAAGAGGACCCCACTGCTCAAAGACAGACATAAAAAGGCATGCTTGATCTTTGCCCAAACCCCCCTTGAGAAATCACAGTCATTCTGGGAAAATGTTCTGTGGACAGATGAAACCAAACTTGAGCTTTTTGGCAATGTAGATCAATGATACATTTACAGGCAAAGAAATGAAGCTTATAAGGGGGGAAAATACCCTTCCTATGATTAAATATGGCAGAGGTTCTATAATGTTGTGAGGCTGTTCTGCTGCCTCAGGAACTGGAATCATGAAGTCAGAGGACTACCAAGGTATTTTGGAGTGAAATGTGCTACCTACTGTCAGAAAGCTAGGTCTGGGTCGAAGGCCATGGGTCCTCCAGCAGGACAATGAGCCAAAACATAAATCTAAAAGCACAAAAGAATGGTTAAAAAGGAAAAAATGGACTGTTTTAAACTAGCCAGCAATGAGTCCTTATCTCAATCCAATTGAGAACCTTTGGAAAGAGCTGAAATCTGACACTGGTAAAAAGAATCTTGGAAACATTCATGAGCTGGAACAAATCACAGTTGAAGAATGGGAGAAACTACCAGCACAACTTATAGATGGCAACCAGAAACGTTTGGAGGCTGTCATCATTGCCAAGTATTATGCAACCAAGTATTAGTGAAGGGTGCCATTAATCCTGTCCAGTTGGAATATTTCCAATTATTTCTCAAGATACTGTACACAACATACCTAAAATGCAAGAGTGCCAATAATGTTGACCACAACTGTAGGTTAGGATGGTCCACAAACCAATGCAAAAAGTTAATTTTTGTAGAATTATTTCTCCACAAAGCTTATTTTTGTCTATTAGGGACAGCTTGCTTACCTGTGAAATTTCAGCCTGCTTGCGAAACATTTAGAGGTCACCCTATTCTGAACATTTTATAGATGGGAAAAGGCATTTTGCATTAAAAATATTCCTTTTTAAAGTTCAGTTCAGGGTGACTTCACATGAGTACAAGAATATCACAGGTTTGGCTCTGTTTGTCAGTCTTGTTTATGTCAGACAATGGAATGAAACACCATTTGCAATCCGAGCTCCTCTCAGAAACATCACATTTTTATCAGTTCTTTACCCAAACCAGGCTGTTGCATTTTCAAGGCACCTCTGGTTTTTGTCTGAACATTTGGCAGGCTTAGCCCTTTTTGATGACAGAGTCTCAGCAGAAAAAAAAAGAAATAAATTGTGCAGAACCTTCAGCAGCCACTGTTACCAGACAATCTAGTTGTCTGCAGTTTAATTCAGATGACATAAAAACTGCCAAATGGAGTGACATCTAAATGTTGTTTATTTTCATTAAAATTTTGTGTGTTTGTTATAAATATGATAAAGAACAAAACCAGCCTTGTGGAAAACTGAAATCGATTTGTTTTGTTTTTTTGGACCATCTTACTGTAGGTATTTAGTTGTTTCAATCCAAAGGCTGCTACAATCTTTTGCTAATCTCTGGAATTCATGCATGCAATTTACACTGCCCATCTGCAAATATAGCTCTCTTCTCAAGTCACTTCACTGGCTCCCTATCCGTTTACACATCCAGTTCAAACTTCTCCTGCTGATTTATAAGTGCATTCCCTCTGCAGCTCCTCACTACCTTTCTTTTCTTATCTTTCCTTTCACCCCAACTCGGGAACTCTGCTCTTCTGGCAAACTGCTTCTATCTGTGCCCTTCTCTTCTATTGCTATCTCCAGACTTCACTCCTTTCTCCTTGCTGCACCTTACGCCTGGAACAAACTACCTGTGTCTGTATGTCAGGCACCTTCTCTGGCCCTTTTCAAATACAGGTTGAAACCTCACCTCTTCACTGCTACTTTTGGATCTTGATGATCTCCTTGTTTCTTTACCATTCCCCCTAGATGTATCCCTGTCTATTCCTTCTGTGCTGTCTGTCTTGACTAGAGTATAAGCTCTGATGAGCAGGTACTGTCTCTTACATGTCTGTGAAGCGCTGCAAATGTCTTGTAGCGTTATACAAATGCTCAGTAGTAGTAGTAGTAGTAGTAGCCAGGTACACTGCAGCTAACAAGCTATGACCCTGAATCTTCACAGTCCAGCTCTACCCTAGTCAGGTGTGTCAGATGTGCCCTCCCAGATGGAGATAACCACGGTTATATTGTGCAGGATAAATTGTTACCGTCTAACCACATCTCTTTTGATTTCACAGCTCTCTCACCTGTAATAATCACCCCATAACCCTCCTGAAACATACAGTATGCATATAAGAAATAGACAAATAACATATCTATGATTCAAACACATAACAGCCACACATCTCTACAAACTGAATGCTACTGCAAAGTGCAGATCCCTAGACAAGGCTATGGCCACATCGCTGATGTATCTCTGACAGGTCCCCAATCAGAGTATATGTTGGAACAATGTCCCTTGCATGATACAAAATACCTGTTTTCCATGCACATTTCAAAACTGATGTGTGTCACATATTGGCCATATGGAGTAAGTAATGAAGTGTGATGACCTGTCAAGTGGCCATCCCAGGAATGTGACTTGTCTTCATGTACTGCATGTAATATGTGATAGAGCAACTGATGTGCTCCCCAGGTTATCAATAAAGGTTCCAGTCATGTATCACTGATGTGCCATGCAGTTAATGGTTGACGTTTTAGGACCCTTGGTGATGTGCTGCAGGAAAGTAAACAAAGTAATGCTGTCAGACAGGTGTGATTGCAATGTACATGTCTGTAAACAAAACATCCTATCATAACACATGTCCATCCATATGTGCCACTGTGTGGTGCATATCAGAGTTACCATAATGGTGGACTGATGCGGTCATGGTCTAATGGCTGTTATGGGTCATTCATAGCACCAGAAATAGCCCCCTGTGACTCTCATGTCCAATCCATGTGCCTCTCATAAATGTCGCAGAGAGATCCGCAATGCTGGAGCAATCTTCTCCCTTCCCAACACATCTACCCCACACATCTGAATACTGTGCTTGCCTCTATTAGTTCAACAGTTCAGCAGCTGTGCAGTAAGCACATAGATAGATGCAGTGTAGGACATGCACTGTTATGCAGTGGTAGCATGCCACTCTGGCACCTCCATAATCCTGATATGTCAACTCTTTATGGGACACCCCTGCCATGCTAAACAGAGTGTATGACACAGGTGGCTTCCACATTCAGTTGCCATGCAATGGTAACCAGCAACCCTGTGAAACATTGAAGTGAATCTTGAACCTGCATTGGATTCCAGTAGATGTGCCCCAGGTACATTTGCATGATAAACCAGAAGCTCTCACCTTTGACAACTGTGTACAGAGCTCCACATTGAGGTTGGGCAAAGGGCATGTCATGTCAACTTTCAACACAGCTGTGGTGCTCCGAGCTGCATGGCCCAGGGCTTCCACCCATGAAGTAGGGGTGCAGAGAACTGTCAACATGGTATGTTCAGATTTAGCACTGGGTGGATGTCTCTCAGTTGTATCCTCAATAGCAGCCTCTTCCATTAACTAATCTGCTAGCAGAAATCTGCTGGGTCTGATCAGCACCACAGTGTCACCAGATATATTACCACATAGCAGAAACGTGGAGCACAATACATGTACCATCTCTGTTATGCAGGATGGCATACACAAGTATGCAATCTAACCAGTTGATATGAAGCTACAAAGGACAGTAGCTGATGTTCACACATCGCTAGTGCTATATGGGTAGGCATTATAAATAAATTGCATTAACATCTATTTTGTCACTGGTACATGAAATCTGTCCAGTAAGATCATAAAGGATCCAGGGGGATACAATCCAAGGGCCAAATGTCTCTACCATGAAACTTCTACAATCACATGTCTGATATACTTGCACTGTCCAATATCTATCTATCTGTCTAACTATCTATCTATCTATCTATCTATCTATCTATCTATCTATATATATATATGTAACTATACCAGGCTATACTTTATTCAGATAGGACATGGTAGGAAGAAGGGGAGGAGGAGTGGCATATATATGTAAAAACTACTATTAAAGCTTTGGAATTACAGAACTTAAAAGGGAGAGAGGAGGCATTGTGAAGAGGGAAAGAGAAATCTATTTGCATTGGTGTGATATACAGACCTCCCTCACAAGAGGAAGAGATGGACAGAGAGTTAATTGAAGATATACGCAGCATTGCTAGGAAAGGGGAAGTGCTACTGATAGGAGATTTCAATATGCCAGATGTTGTTTGGCATATTCCTGCTGCAGTATTATCTAGAAGTAAGGAGATCCTGGATTCTCTAAAGGGAGAACTATTCAGGCAATTGGTAAAAGACCCCACACGTGAAGGGGCCATACTGGACTTGGTGCTTACCAATGGTGAAAGTGTTTCTGATGTTGTAGTAGGAGATCATTTTGCATCCAATGATCACCAGATGGTGTGGTTCAGTATTAGGACTGGGGCTGTTAGAATCCATTCAAAGGTGAAGATCTTAGACTTTAGGAAGACTAACTTTGCCAAGATGGGCAAATACCTCAGGGAGTCGTTAGTGGGATGGGAACAGCTGTGGGATGTAGAAAAACAGTGAGCAAAACTGAAAGGGGATATTTTAAGGGCAACTAACCTTTTTGTTAAAATGGTAAATAGTTTTTTCATGCTATAGAACTAATAGAATATTTATTCTATGTATATAGTCCTCCCATGTTATCCAAGTTTATACTCCTATTATATGTAATACCGAACAGCCTGTTGTTCTGGTCTTTGTGTTCATCTGTAAACCGCGCTGATTATAAATAGTGCGGTATATAAAAAACTGAAATAAATAAATAAATAAATAAATAAAAAAGGAAAAGGAGACCGCTATGGCTTTCGAAAGAATTAGCTGAAAAAGTGAAAAAAAAGAGGGAGGCCTTCATGAAACACAGGAGATCACGGAGAGAGGAAGACAGGCATCTATATTTGGAAAAACTTAGAGAAGCTAGCAAAGTAGTCAGGAAGGCAAAGATTGAAAAGGAGGAGGAAATAGCCAATGCAATAAAATGGGGGATAAGTCATTTTTCAGATGTTAGTGAGAAGAGGAAGGGCAAAGGTGGTATTGTCAGACTCAAGGGTGCAGGGGAGGAATATGTAGAGGCTGAAAGGATAGAGCAGAATTGCTTAACAGATATTTCTGTTCTGTGTTCACGAATGAAGAACCAGGAGCAGGACCTCAGAAAACACCCAGGGACAAGAACAGAAGCAAGGGACATCTTGAACAATGTTCAGAAGACTGTGTTCATGAGAAACTAGCTCAATTTAAAGTGGACAAAGCGATGGGACTGGATGGGATACACCCTAGAATACTGAGGGAGCTTGGGGATGTTCTGACAGCTCCATTGACTGACCTTTTCAATGCATCATTGGAGTCGGGAGTGTGGGCCTGGTTTTCCCACAAAAGTTCCTCAAATATCACCAATATTATCAATTGCCTGGGCACATGGGAGTCGTGCACCAGAAAATAAAAAGAACTCAGATCACAATTATTTGTCAGTAAAAATAACTCTTTTATTTGGCATAAGCAAAAGCTGTAAGCACAGATACACAAGTGTCTATCTGAGGGATCTGAGTACAGGCAGCGTTCCCTATCTCCACAGTGATGAGACAGAGAAGGCCGCCCATGAGCTCTGTAACTGCTTCCTTATACACCCTATACCCTCTGTAGCAACTCCTGCACAAACGTTTTGTACCGTGTGCAAAGGTTGCTGTACTGTCTGTAAAAGGCTGGAAGGCCATGTCAGAGGCCTGTTTCCTTTGAGGCAAAGGAGGGCCGTGTGCAAAAGTCTGCAGAGGGTCTTTCCTTTGGAGCAAAGGCTCATTCTTGGGATCCACCCTTATTAGCATATTAATGGCTTTTATTCTTGCTAGTGTTGAGTCATTCTGGCTACACCCTGCCATCCCCTTTGTTTCATTAATCACTGGCACTGTAGTCTTCAGGGCTTATGAATAGTTTTGTATCACCAGCTTTGTTTGGCCTGTTTAACTTGTCCAGGCTTGCCCAACTTGCTGAGGCCTGTTCAATCTGTTCAGGCCTGGGCTATCTTTTCTTAGCTGGATCCATTTTTTTCTGTGCACTCCTGCTCAGAATATGGTTCCTCTAGCTTCACTCTTGTTGTGCTGGGCTCTGGGTACTCATTTTCCTAGCCCACATGCTTTTCTTCTGTGCCATCATAATATATTACAGCCTCAGGCAAGGATGCAGCCATACTAGACATACCTATCAGCCAATTTCCCTTCATTAGTGGTGCCAGGGGACTGGAGAGAGGCTCATGTGGTGGCTTTACACAGAAGCGGAAGTAAGGATGTGGTTGAAAACTACAGGCCGGTTAGTTTAACTTCGGTGGCGAGTAAATTATTGGAAATGCTGCTTAAAGAGAAAATAGTGAGGTTTCTGGAGTCCAGCGGATTACAGGATCCGAGGCAGCATGGATTCACTAGAGGCAGATCTTGTCAGACAAATCTGATTCATTTCTTTGACTGGGTGACTAGGGAGTTGGACCGAGGGAGAGCCCTATTGTGGTGTATTTAGATTTCAGTAAAGCCTTTGACACTGTTCCTCACAGGCGACTTATAAACAAACTGAGCACCCTAAGGATGGACCCTAAAGTTACTGCTTGGGTTAGAAATTGGTTGGGTGGAAGGCGACAAAGAGTACAGGTAAATGGAGCTCACTCTGAGGAGAAGGATGATACCGGTGGTGTGCCTCAGGGATCTGTCCTTGGTCCGATTCTTTTTAACATCTTTGTTACTGATTTAGTGGAAGGGCTGTCGGGTGGGGTTTGCCTCTTTTTGGATGATGCCAGAATCTGCAATAGAGTGGACATCCAGGAAGGTGTAGATAACATGAGGAGGTATCTAGCTAAGCTTGAAGAATGGTCTAGAATTTGGCAGATGGGATTTAATGTTAAAAAATGTAAGGTCATGCATTTGGGCTGCAGCAATCCAAGGGAGCAATATAGTATAGGGGGTGAAGTACTTTTGTCCACTAAAGAAGAGTGGGACCTAGGCGTGGTTGTGTCTGATGATCTTAAAGTAGCTAAACAGGTAGAAAAGGCAAAGGCAAAAGCTAGAAGGATGCTTGGGTGCATATGGAGAGGAATGGCTTGCAGAAAAAAGGAGCTGATAGTGCTTCTGTATAAGTCTTTGGTGCGACCTCATTTGGAGTATAGTGTGCAATTCTGGAGACCACACCTTCAAAAGGATGTGAACAGGTTGGAGTCGGTGCAGCGGGTGGCTACTAAAATGATTAGTGGTCTTCATTATAAAGCATATGAGGACAGACTGAAGGATCTTAATATGTACACCTTAGAGGAAAAGCGGGATAGAGGTGATATGATTGAGATGTTTAAATACCTCCGTGGCATAAATGTTCAGGGAGTGAGCCTCTTTCAATTGAAAGAAAGTTCTGCTACGAGGGGACATGGGATGAGGGTGAAGGGAGATAGATTCAGGAGTGATATGCGGAAATATTTCTTTACGGAAAGAGTAGTGGATCCTTGGAATAGTCTCCCAGTGGAGGTGGTAGAGATGGAGACAGTAACTGAATTAAAAAAAGCATGGGACAAACTCAGAGGATCTCTAAAGGTAAAAGGGGACCGTTGTAGTTGTTGATATGGAAGGACAGACTAGATAGGCCATGTGGTCTTTTTCTGTCATCATATTTCTATGTTTCTAAATTCTCACACCATGTCAAGTCAGTCTGTGACATAGTAAACCACTTTATGGTCCATTTAAAGAGGCATAGCTCTTGCAATTATATTGCTCAATAATTGTACTCTCACAAAGCCTAAATAAATGCCTTGCAAACAATGTCACAGTGCCAAGTTTGACTCTTCCCCACATCACAGTTCCAAGTTAAACTATCTCCAATTTCCTGCTGGGTTTCATACATAGGATCATATCCTGGTTCTTCTTCAGGGCGATGACTATTGTTCTTGCATTGAAGTTGATATGATGAGATGTTATGACAATGAATATATCAATGCAGAAACAACATTTGTCTCCTTACAAACCCTGTGCTGCATAGGAGAGTCTAACTGTGAACTGTGATGTGGAGAGTCTAACTTGAATTGTGAAAGGGTTAGACAGATAAGTGTTTGCCCCTTTTCACAACCACAAGTTTTCAGCCACATGATTGCTTGTGGCAAGCTTCATCAAGTGGATTACTGTGTCGTGGAATGACTTGACATAGTGTAATAGATGTGGTCCAATATATATCTGTATAGGACAGTACTATGATATACCAACAATCTTAATAGCGATGTCTCTGTTGAAACATATGAAAGTTGTTGTGAAACCATGCACCTCACTGACAACACATATCCCCACCTCCCAATGAGCCCTATAGCTCACCTCCACCATCAGCTGCACCTCGATGTTGAGAATGCACTCTGCACTGATGTGGATGATGCTCATGATCCCCTTGCTGAACAGTGTGGCAAATGGCACATATTCCCATGCAATATTTCATCAGAACACATACTCACACAAAAACCTTGTTGATGCACAAGCACAACTTACCCCTAATGGCCCCAATTCCATAAGGCAGATAGTGGGGCAGCACATACTGTGGGACATGCTACTCCGCTATCCACCTTGCCAGTATTCCACCTCCATTCCCCACTTGCACAGAGCTACTGTGCGTGCTGCGGGGGACGGAGGCATGATGGTGGCAGAAGTGGCTGGAGCATGGGAGGGGCCAACCCCTGGACATATAGGGCCGATTCCAGGATGACCCTGTACATCCATGGATCGCCAGGGGGACGCCCTGCTTATTCCACTTCTGTGATGGAATAAGATCAGGATGCTCCCCCTCCCCCCCCCCCCAAACATTGCTGGCAGCCTCCCTGGAGCCCCCACACAGGAGCACCGGGACACAGAAGGTGAGTCCTTGCCAGCTAATCCAAATCCCAGCGGCCCCCATAGGGGTCAGAAGGCAGGGACTCAGAGGTCAGGGGCTGTGGACAGATGGAGCCGTGGGGAGGACATCCCTGCAGCTGTGGGAGGGGCACACTGGGCCATTCTCGGGCCCAATTCTGATAGCCATGGGAACATTTTGCTCCCACATTTCAGAATTGGGTTCAAATGGGCCCGTCCTGCATGGGGTCAATTGGATGACCTGGACATGCCCATTCTGGAATCATGCTCAATGTGTCTGAGCCCACAGCATTGCTGATGGGTGAAAAAATTCACACCTTCCTACATACACTTAGCTTATTTTGCTGATTGCAGTGATGGAAGCTGCATCCCAATGGATTGGGGCCAAATATTGTCATATATCTGGGTACAACATATTTCATTTGCCAGGACTGACCTCTATATAAAGAATGAATGCTGCCACTATAGTCATTAGGAAGGCATGTGCTAGAGTATAAAGTAGCAGTTCAGCATACAGCATCATTTCTCTTCCCTATATCCCATGCTGCTTGTCTGTTCTCTCATTATGCATTGTTCAAAGTGGTGCTCTTTCAGCTAGACTAAACCTTCTGGACCTGTGTGCAGGGAATGTCCAGCTGAAGCCACACATCTTGGGGGGACTGTGGCCACCTGACAGCTCTCTTTTGTAGAAATGTTATGTGCTGCCATGTGTCCACATGCAGTATTTTATTTTATTTATTTAGCAGCTTTTTTTTTGCCCTCACCTAGGCCTGTGGCACAAAAAGTGGTCTGGACCATGATGCACCCTCATGGGAAAGGTGGCCTGTCTAGTGGATAGGTAATGGTGTTCCCCATGGTCTTTAAAGTTTGGGTGCATGAGTCAATACAGGCACAACATCTAAAGGGCTGGTGTGATAGGGAGTCAGTCACTCCCAATGCAGCATGTCACCATGCCTGAAGTAGGATAACAAAGTCTGCTGCTGTTGTTAAGTGCCGTCGAGTCGGAGTCGACTCATGGCGACCCTCTGGATAGCTATCCTAAATTGTGTTCGGTCTTCAGTCAGGCGGCTCATTGTTGACAGACTGGTACTCATAGCTGCTGTTATTGTATCGATCCATCTCATTGCTGGCCTTCCTCTTTTGCGTTGACCTTCTATCTTGCCAAGCATGATGTCTTTCTCTAATGATCTCTCTCTTCGCATGATGTGTCCAAAGTATGAAAGTCAAAGTCTTGTCATCTAAGCTTCTAAAGAAAGCTTATGTCAGACCACAAACTGATCATTTTCCAGATCCCCATCATCAATGAGAAGCTGCACAGAAGCCAAAACATGCACAGCACATCACGGACGCCCACAAGAAGATTTAGACCATTTAACAGGGAACACATCTTGGCTGAGACCCAATCACTCCTCAACAAAACCATACCAGACCTCGACGAACTAATCACCTCCTGGAACTCCAATCTGCATGCCATATCACAACCTCCAATTTCCAATAACACAAAGAGGAGAAAAAGAAGCACCGCCCCATGGTTCTCTCCTGAATTGCGATCCTCTCTGACTCAACTCCGCAGACTGGAACGCCGCTGGCGCAGATCACTTTCCACTGAAGATCAGACCGCCTACCGTACTCACCTCTCCACACACCGTGAAGCAATCACAACCACAATGAAACAATATCACACAGACACCCTAAAGAGATCACTGAATAAACCACGTGACCTCTTCAACCTGGTCAAATCCCTCTCAAAGGAACCTTCTCCCGAACAACACAGTGAGATTCATCCACAGAAATTCGCTGACTACATGCAATCCAAGATAGTGCAAACTAACAAGGTGTCAACAGTCCCGTTCCAAGAACCAACGAATGCAACCCCACTAAATAACTTCTCTACACCATCCACTAAATGCATCGAGGACACCATAGCATCTCTCAATACCTCCACCGCACAAACGGACCCATGCCCAGCTTTTTGGATTAAGGAGCTACGTTGTGCGTTCAGCCCCTTCATTGCAAATCTAATGAACCTCTCATTCACAACAGGGTACTTCCCTGCAGCACTCAAGCAGACTTCCATCAGGCCACTTTTGAAAAACCCCAAGCTAGACCCGCAAAAGGTCGAATCTTATAGACCTATAGCTAGCATTCCCCTCTTAGCCAAGATAATTGAGAAGGAGGCACAACGGCAAATCCAAGATCATATAGACAACACAGCTCCCCTAGATCACTGCCAACATGGGTTCAGAGAATATCATGGGGTCGAGACCCTTCTCACTAACCTATTCAATGACATTATCACAGGCATTAACAACATCCGACAAGGATTTGTACTCGTCTTCTTAGACATCGCTGCGGCGTTCGACTCGGTAAGCCACGAAATTCTCCTCGGACGACTGAAAGAGAAAGGTATCTGCAACAGTGCATTAGAATGGTGTAACTCTTATCTGGATGGAAGATGGCAATATGTGAAGTCCGGTACAGAAGAGTCAAAACGCTTCCATCAAAAGCAAGGTGTGCCTCAAGGTTCCTCATTGTCTTCCCTACTATTTAACATATACATGCAGCCCATCTGCGACATCATAAGATCTTTCAAAGTCAACTGCTTGATATACGCAGATGATATTCTCTTATATATGCCTTTCTCTACAACTCAATTAGACCTGGCACCGTTGGTAGACTGCCTCAATACGGTCTCAGAGTGGCTCCAATCACAAAACCTTCGCATTCAACATAAAAAAACAGAGGTGCTCTTCATCTCCAAAGACCCCAACTTCACCCCTCCAGCCCACGTCAGTGTCAAGGAAGCTGACCTACAAGCTAAAGAAACAATAAGATACCTTGGAGTTACATTGGACCAACGTCTGGATATGAAACATCACATAAATAACATAGTCAAAGCTGTATACTTCAAAATACGCTCGCTTAGGCATATGCGCTCCCTGTTGGACCCGGATGACTTCCGAACCATATACCAAGCGCTAATCCTGCCACACTTCGACTTTGCAAATGCCATATTACAAGGTCTCCCTCAATCCACTCTTAGCCCATTACAGATGGCCATGAATGCCGCAGCAAGAGTCCTCTACGGAGCCTCCAGAAGCGATCATGTAACTCCCATTCTTAAACAGCTTCACTGGCTCCCCATCCATGGGAGGATCATCTTTAAAACCCTAGTCCTATCATTCAAGGCAATCAAGGGTATCTCATCCTCCTCACTCACAGATCTGATTCACACTGTACCCCCCAACAGATCCAGAAGAACATCAGCCGTAAACCTACTGACAACCTCGAAGGCGTTGACAAAGTGCAACATGACAACCTCAAACAGAGCCTTCAGTTTCTATGTACCCAAATGCTGGAACGCTCTACCCTCCGACATAAGGGCCATTACTGACCTACTCCAGTTCAGGAAGGCACTCAAATACCACCTCTTCCTTCAATACTACCCTACCAGCAATTGAACCAGAGGAAGTGACCCACTCATGAACACACCATGCCGTTCTTGATATTATTAAGACTCTATTCTGTTCTATGCAATTATCTCATGTATATACTTTACCCCGGTTCTCCAAGTTTATACTCCTGTTCGATGTAAACCAAACAGCTTGTTGTTATGGTCTTTATGTTATAATGTAAACCGCGCTGATGCCGAATAGTGCGGTATATAAGAACTTGTAATAAATAAATAAATAAATAAATAAATCTCCTCTAGTACCGACTGGTTTGTTCTTTGGGCAGTCCATGGTATACACAGTATTCGCCGCCAGCACTATAATTCAAAGGCATCAATTTTCTTCCTGTCTATCTTTTTCACTGTCTGCTATGACTGGCACAATGCAGTAAACTACTGAGAGGCATGTCGACTGGCCAGCTGAAGGTGTGTCTGAAATGAATGGACATGTGTCTCCCAAACACTCACTGCCATGTTACTGAACCCTTTTATGGACCTGTACTCAGAGAAAAACATATGTGTGGCAGAAGATTCAGAAATTATAGTATATTCAGTATAAAACTATGTAAAATAAACTTCTGTACAATAAAACAAGAAGGCTAAGAGGCCTTTTCTTGAAAACTTTTATGTAGAGGGGGAGGGGGTAGGAAAGAGGGTGCCAGCACAGGCTGCATGAGTGCTGGCTGCTGAGGAGACCACATGGGTAAAGGCTAAAACTCCCTTACAGGGGTGGCACACCCCTCCTATGTGGGAATAGCTGATGTCCTGGAGGAGCAAACCTCTCTCTCATCCTCTCCTCCAGGACATCAGTCAAGCTCACCATATGGGCAGTGAGTTGTTCAACGGTCTCCTCCAAGTTCCTGACTGTCTGTTCCAGGGCAACTACTGTAGTACCCCAGGCACTTTCAGTGCTGCCCAACCACAGATGCCACCAACAGGAGGTCTAGGTGACAGCATCTGAATGTGGCTGGGATACTGCAGTAGCTGTCAAGGGAAGATGGGCCTCTGGAACTTGGACGAGATAGTTGCCCAGCTTATTGCCCACCCCATGCTCCTTGGCAGCCAGGGATAGTGGGAGGGGAAGAGGGGGCAGGTAGAGGGCAGCAACAGTGGCTGAGGATTCAGCTTTGCCCAGGTGGCTGGTGGCCTCTGTGGATGTGGCAGACTCCTGCTCCATCATTTCTGGTGCTAGATCTCCCCCCAGCTCCACCTCTTCCAGGAGCTCTGCTGTTGGTGCTGGCACAGGTTCTCCACTTCTGCATCTGTTCGGGAGCAGCTGGGGTTACTGTGTGGTGCTGATGATGGCCCTGCACCTGTGTAATAAAGAAAGATAGTGCAGCATGACAATGTATATCCCCCAAAGCTCTGACTAGGCACACTAAGGCAGTTTTGTAGCCCCTGACCCTATATGCTAATCACAGAAACACTTGCTTTCTACACAACAACATTGGGCTAACCCTACACCAATCAGCTGGTCATGATAATTGCCATTGTGCTCCTATTTGCTAATTCATTGTCCTGCATTTGAAAGTATTCTGTGACCTCAGAAAACATACGGCGTGTTCTGTCATTGCATGTGCATCAAATTGGTTGACAAATTCCACTTGGGCAATGTGCAAACACAAATAAAGGCAGCAGCACTACACACATTCCAAGTTCATGGCCAGTTCCTCTGTTTGTCAGGCATGTTGTACTGTAACCATAATGTTCTATCCATCCAAGGAAGGATAGGGAAACTGTCCTGCTAAGGCAATTGATTGTCTTTGTTTCATCAGATATAGGTGCTGGGAACATAACCCCTTGCATGGTTGTGCATGCAGCATCTGCAGGACTGTGTACTGCCCACAATTCCATGCCCATTGTGTCCATTATCTGTCCCTGCTGACCATGGCAGATGGGTGCAATCAATGATCATGGTCAACTCAGCTGTACACGCATGTCTGACTACTTAACACATGTGCCAAGGATGACAATAACTTGTCTTCTGCAAAAGAGGGTAATGACACATGCACAGGGGCATTCATCCATGGTCAGTTTCCCCTCTGGCCTATGACTGCTGCTAACCAAAGGGAATGAGCTGTGAAGTACCACTGTCACCACCGTCTCTTCTTCTCCATATAGGCTGCCCACCCTTTGACAGTTCATGCATAGTGATGCCTATGAAGTTCCATATGTTGGAGGGGGAGGGGACATGCACATCTTCTATGTGCCTATGTCCAGTGTGAATCTTGCCACATAGAAAATGATGAGGGACACTGTATAGCACAGTATGAAATGTAGAAGCCAGCCAGCATCAATTGCAGACTATGAGGAAGCATGTTGAAAGCATTGTTGAGGTGTATGCAGGTGCCTCATTGCAAACTCTGCAAGCACACATATAGTTATCACCAATGTGCAAACACTTATGGTCTCGGTATGGCCAGTATCCAGGCCATGTGCAGGTTGGCTGCAGTGATGCCAACGTTTGCACAAAAATGCATCACATGCTGCAAGTTGAGACAAGTTTGGATCAAATTGGCAATTGGCCTGCAAATGGCCAGATGTTTTATGCCATGTGTGACACTTGCAAGGAGAGAGGGGGCTGATAATGCTATCGCAGCGTGTGGAGAACATCTAACATCTACATGGGTGCTATGATAGCTGATGAGGTCAAGCCATGATGTTAAGATGGGTGTGGCCTGCACATCACCAGGGGGCTAAACAAAATCTTATTGTGAATTGCCAAGAACAGCACTGATAGTATTGCTGGGCTTAGCTTCTAGGAACTACATTTCACAGGGAGCATTGCATTGCATTGCACATGTCAGAGAAATAAGCACATGACCTATTCTGAGGAAAAGGTGTAAGTGCTCAGTGACTATAACTGATCCAATGAATTCACCTTAATAAATGTGTTTGTTGTTATCTGACCTAATAAAATAGATTCTTATATCAAGCCATCTCACAACCATCTAACAGGTTTAGAAGTGAATAGATGGAAGGAAAATCATATGGAAGCTACTGCAATCACAAGTAGGAAACAGTAATGATAAAAGATTTGCTTCCCGAACCTCTGCTGAGGGCATGCTGAACCAATTTAGTTTTCAGGATATTAGAGACCCAGTGGAAGAAAATCTAGTTCATACATAGTTCTTGTTGCAATCTTGAAAACCTACATGGATAGGTGTGCTTCTAAGAAAAGGTTGGGAAATACTCTCATAATGCTTCATGGTTTTCAGCATTTTTACCAAGCAGTTTCCTCCACTGTACCTCTCTCCAGGGCCGTACTGAGCCAGAATCGCACCCTGTGCAACTTGCACTTTGGGAGCGCGCCCCCCCCTCCTTCCCATACCTCCGTCTAGCTGCTGCCTGCTCCTGCCCTGCTGCTGCCGCCCTCTGTTTTCTCCACAGCGGCAGCAGCAGGGCAAGAGCACATAGAGGCTGGAAGGAGGTAAGGGGAGGCAGCGTGCCTGATGTGCAGGTCTCCAGCAGCAGATCTGATCCCTCCCTGCTCTGATGCCGTGTCAGAGGAGGGAGGGAGGGAGGAACCAGATCTGCAAAAAGACCCAAAAAGGCTTAGGAGGTGCATTTTGGCTGTCTGCTGTTGCCCTGTCGCCGCTGAGAGAACAAAAAGTGGTAGCGGCAGGACAACAACAGGCAGCCGAAATGCACCCCCTAAGTCTTTGCGCCCTATGCGGTCGCACCGCTTGCACAGGGCTAGGTATGGTACTGCCCCTTTCACACCCTGAAAAAGTGCGATCTCCATGAAACTGTCAATTTAAACTTGGAGAGCTTGTAATTACTATAGCAGAAAGTTGCATTAGTTTTCATGATACCATTAAAAGCCCAGTTTCTGAAAGGATCACACGGTCACACAAAGCTTGGAAGTCCACAATTGTGTACTATTGATCTCTGGTAATGCGAGTCTGTCTTAGGCTAAACCCCATGTTCGCCATCCCGTAGTCTGCCTTAAACAATAGTCTCTACGCTCACATTTCTTAATATTTCTAAATATGTTGTAAATGAGCTTTTATTTTAAAATAGTGTTTCTTTTCAAATGCATTTTTTTAGTATGGTATTAACTTTTAAAATTATTGCATGTACAAAATGCCTGCAGTAATTTTATACGACTGATTTTTAAAGCTGATGCAGTTTCCAAAGTCACAGCCTTTGGTAGGAAGTGATAACGGTATTCGTGAACATCAACGTTCCTTAAAATATCTCTAGCAGTCCTCATTTACATAACAGTATCATCCAATTAGTAAGCAGAGCCAACTAAGTCTTTTGCTCACTTTTGAAAATGACTGTGTGATCATGTTCTGAACTATGTAGTTATTTAAAAATCTGTGTTCAGCTCACCTTCGCCTTTCTTAAACCCTCCCAAAAATTATGTCATGTTGGAAGTTGCAAGAAAATATATGATTGGGATTATGCAAGTTCAAATTCATGTCAGGTCACGGTTCTCTGGAGCTTCAATAATTTGAGTCAATATGAACCCCAGGATCCACGGAGCATTGGAATCAAATCTGAACTGGGTCACTAGTTTTAGTTTGTGATAATTTGTCCTACTGCTTCTGATGTGACCAATAAGGTGAGATCCTACTGTGGATAATTATTGGTTTGTAATTGCTAAGGCCATTTTCTTATTTTATGGGATTTCACTTATGTAGATCCTTGAAGTGCATAAAATTATCCTTATTATAGAAAGCAATGTGTAGGAATAATGACTTGGACATTAAAGTCTTGCAAACTAAATGTTCTAGCCTAAGTTAAAACAAATCATAGTAACTCAAGTGTATGATAATCTAGAATAATTATGGCTATTTGTATTAAAACAGATAAAATTGTCCCTTCTTCATGAAATAGTAATGAGATAAAATCAGTATCTAACAGTTACTGTTGTTCCCTTGTGACTCAAACATTTTTTCACTTACTTGGAAAAAAGCCCTTTGACATGTTGATCTGATTTTAGATTTTGTCACTCACGATTATGGCCAAATTCCTTTTCCTGTCAGTGTTGTGTTCATATTAATATGAAACTCTCATTTATTTTTCTTAAACTGATTTCCTTGTAAAAATATGCTACCTGCTAGCAAAGGTTTTACATTGCGATTGGAGCTGCTCTAAAAAGTAGCATGGGCCCCTGTGCAAAAAATCCTATGCTAACTGGGTGGTGTGTGAAAGGCTGGGGCCTGGGCAGATCAGGACGGAATGGAGATGTTGAGGGTTAGTACAGGCATTAGTAGTTCAGGCTAACCATGCTTGCTGCCCTCAGAGTAGGTGCATTTAACACTAACTCAGTGCCTTTCCTGGATCTAACTACCCTCCCTGACTTTCACCCTCCTCTTTCTTCTGTCCTCTGTCCCTCTTCTTTCTCTCTTAAGTAATTGTAACTTTCTTTTTCTGACTTTGATGTTTTATTAATATTGTAAACCGCCCCGATGTAACGGGGGGCGGTATATCAAATGTTTTATAAACAATAAACAATAAGTGCGCAAGCATGCCAGCTTGCATGATGCTGCATTTTTGCACCATACTGATTGCAGAGGGACTAATGCACACACCCCTTGAAGTTAGTGTGAGCTCCCTCTGCTGGTAATGCAGCTCATATATGTATTACCAGTGAGGTCTTTAGTAAACATGCCTCTAAGGGAGTCATTGCACTGACATTTAATGTGTGCTAATGCTGTTATATCATATTATTTACTATATAGCCCATTCAATATACAGCAATAGGCGTTGCAGTAAGTAACGTATATTGTCACAGCCCCTCCCTTTGGCAACGTGCTTGGAGGTCAGGGTGGACATTTATTTCTTTCTTGAAGTGAGAAACTTCTTTTGCCCAGAGGGATTCTGGGACTAGTAGTTCACCTCTTTGGAATGAATAGTTGTGAATGCCAATATAAGTGGTAAGGTAAAGGGTTTTATTCCCATACAGCACAAAAGATTTCCAAATGAAAGCAAACAGGTTTCGCCTTATTCTGGATTATCACCAAACATTTACCAAGTCCAAACTGTTATATGTGTTTCACAGTTCTTGTTACTTAGGCAGGTTGAAAGCAAACAAACAGGTCAAATAAATCAAAGTCAAAGCTTCTTCCTTTCAGCTTAAGCAAACAGTGTTTTCCAGTATGTCCTAGCCACTATACTTCAGGTAGGGATTCCACACTCCCTGCAATACATAGTGTGCAGTCCATAGGACATTCAAACTGGGCTAATTCAGGTTCCACAAAGTCCAATTGCATAGCCTCTGGCTCTGCTACGTTAATTGCTAAACCTGGGTTTCCTTTCGGTAGGTCTGGCAATATGTCAGTGGTTCTCTCCAGGCCTTGCCAGCCCTGCTCTGCTTGTTCTGGCAAACAGGTAATGTGCTCTTTGGCTAGTACTTTCTGTACAGGTTTCCATACCTTCTGCCAACTAGGTTTGCTATAGCCACGGCTCCCTGACTCCCAGGCTTCTCTAAGACCTGGCTCAGATCTAGGAAAGGAATTGTATCTGTACCTTGGCTCTCTGAGCTGTGGATCTCCAGCGTCTCGTCTGCAAGGCACTCTCCTGCTTTCTCAGTCTCCACTGAAGACCTTTCTCTGGGGCTCTCCAATATGAGACGGTCCTTCCTGGAACTTGTATTTTCCCTGTAAGGACTTCCAGTTCAGCTGCCTTTCCTTTTGTAATTGGAGCCTTCTGCTTTCTCTCTCCTCAGTATCAGTAGGAGCTCTCCTCCTCTCTACAGCAGCAACGTTTTCTGCTCCTCTCTCTGGAATACTTCTCTTCTGAAGACTTCCCCTTTGAAGACTTCTTTCCTGAGGACTTCCCTCCTCAGGACTTCCTTCTCTCCTAATTGGGGACTGCTTATAAGAGCGTTCCTCAGCTAAAGTTCCTGGCATTCTAAACAGGTGTGTTTGATTACTCTTTGAATTAGGCTTTGCCTCCTCTACTCTAGGGCGTGTCAGCTTTCCTCGTGAGATTCCTTGCTTGCTCCCTCTAGCTGCACTTCTATCTAACTGCACTCTATACATATCTGATTCTTTAACAGAATCAGTGTTTTTTTCTAACTCCATAGGCTCAGTGGTGTCAGCTTCATCACAATATGCATGCCATTAGTGTCCACTGTTAGTAAGAAGCCCCCTATGCACCTCAGAAATTAAGTGAATTATGGAATACTATTGGAAGGATGTGTATGGAGATTTGTTATGTACATCTGAAAAATTATCATTTTATTTAGTTGTGTCATTTCCATTTTTTCTTCTTTTTGAGAGATAAAATGAATTTAATGAATTTTAGAGGACAATGGGAGGACTGAGAGCAGGGGAATTTGCCATCTGCATGTTACTAGTGAGACCTACCTGAATTGGTGTGCCACTGGAGTTCCTCCCTGCCTTCAGTGTCATCATGGGGAGACCCTGCAACAGTACATAAACTGTAGCTGCCGCTTCTCTGGTAAGAACAGGAGGATCAAGAACAGGGGAATTGGCCGTCTGTACGTTGCTAGTGAGACCTACCTGGATTGGTGTGCCATTGGAGTTCCTCCCTGGCTTCAGCGTCATCATGGTGAGACCCTGCAATGGTACTTAAATCACAGCTGCTGCGCCTCTAGTGAGAATGGGAGGATGGAGAGCAAGGGAATTGGCCATCTGCAAGTGCTAGTGAGACCTACCTGGATTGGTGTGCCACTGGAATTCCTCCACTCCTTCTGAGTCATCACGAGGAGACCCTGCAATGGCACTTAAAATGCATCTGCCACCCCACGGCCATAGACACGGCCCGCAGTTGTGTGCCCAAAGGGGTGTGTGACCAAAGGGGCATGCCCCTTTGGTGCCCCTTCGGGGCCATTTCGGAGCCTTTTGGGCTCTGAACCTAGCCACTGGAGATGCCCAAGGGTTGTGGAAAGAGGAAAATCAAGCTTTCAGGAGTAATATCTGAGACTGTAATGTCCACAACAAAGGGGATAGTCAGCCCTATGGATCAGCATGTTCGGGTACTGTCAGAGGTGAAGGTAGGACTGGGAATCCCCCTGCTTGACTTTCCTCTGAATCCTCGGGTTCCTCATTCAGTCCCATCATCAGGACTTCTCCTCCTAATCCTAGCTCTCTCCTAGCAAGTATTGAGAGGCGGTACCCACTCCCTCAATGGTCCTCAGCGAAGTGTCAGAGCAAGCCCCGTCTGAGGCCCTACTGCAAGCTCAGGTTATTGGATCTTTTCTAGAACCAGTTCAAGTTGTTAAGAAGTCAGTTAATTGACTATCATCTGTGGCAGCTATGGCTGCCAGTATTACACTGTTCGACATTTGGAAAATGGTTACAGAGACTTTTTTGCATGGTTTTTAAATTTTCCTAGAACACGTCTTCTGTCTCCGATATTGTTGTTGCAGATAACATAATGGTTTCAAATATTTATTATTTGTCTTCACGTATGGTGGCAAGGAATGATGAAGTAGCACAAATGGAGGAGTCTGACCTTGATTTAACAAATTTCCTTAAATGTGCGAATAAAGAGATAGCCTCCCGTGCTATTTTAATTGTTTCCTTGTGCACTGAGATAGACAAAGTGAAAATATTGAAGAGTTTTTCCCCCAAAAAGATTTTTTGTTTCATGTTCCTAAAGTTTCCATTTTTCCAGATATGCCGCAGGTTTCAGAGGCGCGGAGGAAGTCCTTCCTGCAGCCGAAGCCTCGTGTTCTAGCTGTAGGGTGAACTTTCTTCTTGCTCTTTCCATGTAAGTGTCTAATTGTACTTAATGGGGCTAGCTATGCACGTACTGACTACTTACAACTTGAAGCTTTTTTGGATAATCATTAGAGATAGGCTGGGAGAAGCCTTATACAGTTTGATTTATTTCTTGAAGGATTTGATGTTATTGGGTGGGTTATTATTTCCTGATATGTAAAGAATTATTCTCCTTCGATTGGACCAATGTTCTCCATGATGTGGGATACCAAACTATGGGGTATGTTTACTAAACCGTCCTAATGTTACCGGTGCTAGTTGCAGCGATAATGTGAAGAATGCCATATAAGGAGTGGGCGTTCCAGTCCTAAGGAAGCAATAATATGTATCACGTGATAGTGGGCGCCATGGCACGTTAAAGCGCGTTAACCCTAAGTACATGCCAGCGCACTGTTAGAAGCTATAATGATGTAGACCACTGGTTACTGCAATGACTGTGGAGGCAGAGGTCATGGATTTGACCCCGCAGTGGTGTAATCTAAAACGGCTGTCTGAGGCATTTTCTTTTAATTTAAATCAATGCTGCCAGCAAAAACACCCTCACAGTGCCGTAACCTAAGGTGCCTCATAAGGCGCCCTATAAGGCGCCCCATAGGTCACATTATAAAGTGCCCTATCTGCCAATGCACCCTATAGTGCCCTATAGGGCACTGTATAGGGCGCCTTATAGGGTACTTTACAGGGCGCCCTATAGGGAGCCTATGAGGAACCTTAGGCTACAGCACTGTGAGGGTGTTTCTGCTGGCAGCACTGATTTAAATTAAAAGAAAATGCCTCAGACAGCCTTTTTAGATTAGACCACTGCGGGATCACACCCATGATCTCTGCCTCCACAGTCATTGAAGTAACCAGTAGGGTACATCTCTAAAGCTGCTATCACACTGCTGGCTGGCTACAGAAAGACTGCAGGTCACCACACAAACTGTCTGCTGTGGTTACCAGGATAGGGTAAACCCACCCGTAACCATGATGCACTGCACATGCAGATCAGCAGTCTACAGCTGATCACATAATGGGGTATGCACCCCGACAGCACCTAGGCCTGGTAGGAGGAACTGACCATGTGTGTTACTGGCACAGATTAGCTACAGACCGTGACATTGTGCGGGTCCTGTGCTCACCCTGAGGGGAGATGGGGAACCCAGCACCAGGTCCGCAGCACCTGGCTTGGCTGAGATAGGCTATGCTGCAGGTCCCCATCAGTGCCAGTGTGTGATAGGTAGTCCTTGCAAACACACCTAGGCTACACCTGTTTCCATCTGTATTTCCCAGCCACATCTAGCCCTTGCGGACTATGATGCACCCAGAATAGTATCCTGTATGGGTGCCATGGTCACATGTTATAGTTGAAGGGGGGTGTTTGGACCTAAAAGCAGATTATGCAGCACCACCCAACCCGCCCTATGTGGTTCAGGGTGGGGGGGACAGGATCTCCCACCAACAGATCCACATTGTACATCTCTGCAATGGTGGCAGTAGAGAGGACCATCAACCCCAGTCCTGCTGGCGAACAGGCACCCTACAGGGCAGTCAATGCAGATCTGTACACATCACATAAGGCAATGGCAGACAGGCAGAACGCTGGAGAAGCTCAGCTGCCCCCACCACTATCTGACATTCAACAGCAGAGGGCACAGTCAGTCTCCACCCGCTGCACCCTGTAAGGCATTCCAGCCATACACATGCTAACTGCAGACAGTCTGCTAGCTAGTACATAGTGCATGTTCCTTGAGAAACTGTGTGCACCCAAAAATGGGATGTGAGCACACACACACCAAGCAGGTATGTCAGTGATTGGGCCCCAGAAAAGAAACCCCATAAATATCACTTAAGAAAAATGTTGCATAGCACTATGGGGGAACCTAGCCATGCTGTGGTCACTGCTCTGTCAGGGTGAAAGTGACCTCCCAGCATGCTGTGGCCACCCTGTCCATGCAGGTGGTGGTCGGGCACTACAATGTCCCAGCCATTGTCCTATACCCTGTGCAGATGCATCCTGCCCAGGCCACCCTGTCTGGGCCATACCCACAGTACCTTGCTCCTCATTATGCACATTGGCAGGCTAACACTGGAAACAGTGCAAGCAGTGTGGGCTCAGTAAGGTGTAGGCAGCCACAACACACTGGATAGACAGACACACACTCTCACACCTATGCCAGCATTGTGCAAATATAGAGGTTTGTGGCAGCCCTAGCCACCACACCAGTCCTGGGCACAGTGCAGGCATTGCTATGGAATGCAAAACTGTTGGGGTCACTTCCCGGGGTGGTAAACACTGTCAGAATCAATAACTGAAACACACTCCACAGATATCAGAAAGGTTGCTATGATGAATCTCTATCAACAAATCGTGTTTAACTTAGGATTTGTTATCTGACATTAATCATAGCAACCTTTTGATATATGTGGAACGTGTTCCCAAGTTTAGGACAGCATTGCTAAGGTATGCAGGTGCCAGTATTGGGAGATGCTGCTCCACGCAGGGCCCAACAGCCTGACTCTCCATGAGGCGTTGGATAGTGGAGCTTGTGGGTGTGGGTGTTTGTACCCCTGTTGGCCTCTGTTCTAGGGTTGAGGTTCCCAACTCAAGGTCCTGGTGGGCCAAACACTATTCAGGTTTTCATGCTGTCCCTAATGAATATGCATGAGATACATTTGCATACAATGGGGTGGCGCATACAAATGCAGCTCAGGCATATTTATTAGGGACAGCATGAAACCTGAATGGTGTTTGGCCCTCCAGGACTGCACTTGGGAAACTCTGCTCTAGGGATTGCACATGTTTATGGTGTCTGTGCTCTGTAGGGTAAAATATAGGCATTTCAGGCATGTTTATTTTATCTGCAATAAAGGTTCCGTCTTTATTACCACGGTTTAGTACTGGGTAAAACATGGGGACAGGGTTGGCTGGAGCCACAGCTGGGACTTGAACTTGTGACCTCCTGCTCCTGAACACATTGGCTGTGTGTACTGCACCAAACTGTTGCCACAGGGGCAGATCATTCCCTGGGGATACCATGACTGTTCGTCAGACAGACCTTGTCTGTTGCAGTGCACGGCACCCACCTAAACTTGGCTTGACTGTAGTCTGCTGTGGGCAGATGCCACTGCCCCCTCCACCACCAGCACCCCTCTGCCACCATGCTGACATGCCCTTATGCCAGTGGTGCTGGTAGTGCGCAGTCCCAGGCCATCCAGTGTGCCAGTAGGCAGCTGCCTATGGTGTGGGTTCTCGGGAAGGGGTGCCTACATGGACATGGACATGGAGTGGAGGAGTGGCCTAGTGGTTGGGGCAAGGTACTTCAGGCTGGAAGGTCGGGGGTTCAAATCCCACTAGAGGACAGCAACCTTGGGCCGGAAGGACTGGGGTTTCTAGTCCCACAGGTGCTCCTTGTGGTCTTGGGCAAGCCACTTAACCCTCCATAGCCCATGTTCCCTGTAAAATAGTTATCTCCAAGTTATAATGCCCTGTTCAATGTAATTTCAGTTTGTTCAATGTAAACCGTACTGATGCAGAATAGTGCGGTATATAAGAGAATGTAAATAAATAAATAAAATAAATAAATGATGAGTTGTCAGGGTGGGAGGGGATAAGGGACGTGGAATTGCAATGGGCTAAACTAAAGGTGGCAATAAAAGGGGCAACAGATAAATATGTAAGGAAAGTAAATAAAAACAAGAGGAGAAGGAAACCTATTTGGTTCTCCGAAGAAGTAGCTGCTCAAATAAAAGCAAAAAACACAGCTTTCACAAAATTGAAAAGCTCGCAAACAGAGGAACACAAAAGGGAATACAGGATCAAACTAAAAGAGAAATAAGGAAACAAAATCAAAAACAGAGGAAAAGATGTCTAAAGATGTGAGGTGTGGCGTCAAAACTTTCTTCAGGTAAATTCGGGAGAGGAGGAAAATCAGAGGTGGAATTGCAGGACTCAGAAGTGCTGGGAACAGACTCGTGGAAAGTGACATTGAAAAAGCAAAATTGCTAAACAAATACTTCTGCTCTGTTTTTACTAAAGAAAATCCTGGAGAAGGACCATCTGTGACTGACAAATATACAAATGGGAATTGAGTAGATAGCACACCATTCACAGAGGATGATGTGTTAGAACAACTTGCAAAACTAAAAGTGGACAAGGCCATGGAACTGGATGGGATACATCCCAGGATACTGAAATAGCTCAGAGAGGTTCTTAAATGGTTGTTAAAGGATGTTTTTAACAGATCCTTGGAGATAGGCGAAGTTCCTCAGGACTGAAGAAGGGGACTGCTACTCCTGGAGAGAGATCTGCAATTGTGAGTATATACTTCTGGGAATTTTTCTGAAGGGAAGCCCTCGAGTATGGAGCAGACAGAGCTTAAAGATCCCAAATTACCCATGCCTACCAATAGCCAAATTAATATGAATAAAATACAGTCTCTAAAATGCTTGTATGCAAATGCTAGAAGTCTAAAAAATAAGATGGGAGAGTTAGAATATATAGCACTATATAAGAGGTTAGATATGATTGGAATCTCAGAGACATGGTGGAAGGAGGACAGCCAGTGGGACACTGTGATACCTGGGTGCAAACTACATCGTAATGATAGAGCTGATCAAATTGGTGGAGGGGTTGCGCTCTATGTTAGAGAGGGCATTGAGTCAGAAAGGATTAAATTTTTGCAGGAAACAAAATTTGCTGTAGAATCTCTATGGGTTGAAATTCCATGTAAAAAGGGGAAGGCGATGGCAGTGGGGGTATACTATCGACCGCCTGGCCAGAATGAACAAATGAATGATGAAATGCTCAAAGAAATCAAGGAAGCAAAAAAAAAGTTACAGCACAGTAATAATAATGGATGATTTCAATTACCCCGGTATCAACTGGGTCAGTGTCAGGGCAGGACATGCTAGGGAGATAAAGTTTCTAGATGAAATAAATGACTGCTTCTTGGAGAAGCTGGTTCATGAACCGACCAGAGGGGAAACCATATTGGACCTAGTCCTTAGTGAAACACCAGATCTGGTGCAAGAGATAAGGGTATTGGGGTGATGTGAGTTTGTTGGGATTCTGCCAGTATGATTCTTGCTACAGTGTTCTGCGCTAGTTGAAGGAGGTATAATGTGCTCTTAGGAAGTCCGTGATAGATGGATGGAGCTGCAGTAATCAAATACTGGGGTGATCACAGCTTGACACACAGTGCGGAGGTCTTGGGGGGAAGAGGAGTTTGTGTAAATTCTTTAGCGTGTGGAGCTTGAAATACACAGACTTGCTTACACAGCTTATTTGAGGCTGGAAGTTAAGTTCTCGGTCGAATGTGATACCCAAATAGTTGATACAGATTTTGATATTGAGTTGGTTTTTGTTTAGAAACATAGAAACATAGATTATGATTGTAGCTGGCAGTTTGAAATTCTTGTCTCTTGTACTATGAAGTATTTCTGATTTGCTATGGTTAATCATGAGGTAGTGTTCTTTGAGCCAAAGATTAATTGCAGTGAAGCAGTTTGAGATTTTGGTGTAGTCAGGAGCTGTCGTTGAGAAAGGAGTAAATATCATTATGTCATCTGCGTAGATGAGGTAATTGACTCCTAAGTTCTTGATAATGTCGCAGAGTGGCTGTATGTAGATGTTGAATAGAACTGAAGAGAGAGCAGATCCCTGTGGTACTCCTTGACATAGGGTGAAAGGTGCAGAGGTTAGGGTGCCAGTTTTGACCTGCTGTATGCGGTTTGACAAGTAGGAGTGGAACCATTTTAAAGGAGTTCCTTGTATCCCAATCTTGTAGAGCCTGTGTGGTAAGAGATGGTGGGAGATGGAGTCAAAAGCAGAGCATACATCCAGGAATATGAGCATATATCCTTGTGTTATGATTTCTGTGCCCTTGATCAGAGTGTTGAGAAGGGAGATCAGGAGGGTTTCTAAACTGTGGAAGGGGCAGAAGCCATGCTGGTGGATGTTAAGAGGAGCATGTCTGTCTAAGTGATCTTGAAGCTGCAGTTGAAAAACCTTTTCATTGACTTTGGCAACAAATGGGATACTAGAGGTTGGTCTTAGACTCTATATGATGTTGGACAAGCAATGTCTAGGTTTGGTCTCTTCAATATAGGATGGATGGTGGACTGCTTGAGTGGTGGGGGGAAGTTCTTTGTGATAAAGATCTGTTAGTCATCATGCATATGTAAGGTATGAGACTGGCTTTTAACATCTCGATCCAAGATACTGGGCATAGGTCAAGGGGGGAGGTGGTTGTGTTTATAGCTGAGAATACAAAGTCAATATGCTCATGGCTGACTATGCTGAAATTGCTCCAAGTGTGGTCTTGGTCTAAGCTCACCCACTCTGAGGGAGACTCACAGTGTAAACCATGTAAATGCCTTTCAAATATCGTGCCCCTAGTTTTTAAGGACAGCATCTAAAGAATAGTATTATAACCAATGGAAATTCATATTACATTAGAACATCTGATTGCTGGTTCTGAGCGCTACCATTTCCATGAAACTTGCTAGGGCTGACTTTGCATCAATATATATCTGTTTAACAGTGAAAAAACCCCTTTTCTATTAAATTATATTATTAAGAGCATTATATTGCTATGGTTTCTGAACAAAATAAGAAGCAGTGTAAATAATAAAAGTGAAACTGATTGTTCTTGGATACTTTCCTTTAGTTTTTTCTTGCCTTGTGAAATGCTGGGCTCTTCTTTGTTAAATGTTACCTTAAGAGGCACAGACCTGCTTTAGTCCAATACAATTAAGCACACAACTCTTATACATTTGAAATAACAGACTGCATGGGAGCATAGGTACAAAATCCAATGGTTATGCAAATATTTAGGCAAATGAGGCCCTGCAATGAGTTTCTGCACATGGCCCCACACCCCACTTGGGCTGCCCCTGGCTTGATAAGTACAAAAATTAACAGCATTCAAGGAAACAGGCCCCTTAGAGTTAAGTTTATGTTTATGTTTTATTTGTGCTTAATAAACCACCCTTTGTGGGTCATAAGGAGCAATTTACAAAAATAAAACTATACACATTCAAGAAAGGAACTACAATAGCAATAGGACAGCACACAGAACAAAAGACAATAAAAATCAAGCATGCCCATAGTAGAGTTACGCTAGACAATCACCTGCACTGAGTGCTCGTAGCCTAGAAGGGGGAAGAATCAAAGGGACCAAAAGTGTGTTCAAAGAGAGAGGTTTTTAACTGAGCTTTGTAGTTTGGCAGAAATCATTCCAGACAAATGTAATCAGGTAAGCAGTTCCATAATGAAGGAGCAATCGAGAAAAACGTAGAACGCCTTGTAGTTTCATACTTAAGAAGAGAAAGTGATGGAATAACCAACCTACGATTCTGAAAAGAGAATGAGAGAAGAGAGGTACGATGGTTTTTTTTCAGAAAGTATCTTATGAACAAGCATCAAGATTTTGAATGACACTCGCTGAAGAAAGGGAAGCCAGTGTTGGTTGATAAGGAGAGGAGTGACATTATCATATTTCCATGCACCTGAAAGTAAACAGACGGCAGTATTCTGTACTGATTGAACTTTTTGTATCGAATCCTGTAGCAAACCTGAGAGAATAATATTACAATAATATAGGCACAATGTTACCGTAGCAAGAAGAATAGAAGTAAATGTTGTTTTGTCAAGTAAAGGACACAGTGCCCTACCGTGATGAAGAGCGATGAACGAGGATCTTACAGTGGCGCTTATATGATCTGAGAGACAGCAGAATCAGTATAGACTCCCAGAAACTTGTCTAATAAAATTGCAGTGATACTTGGATGGGACATATTAGTAAACTCATCCCAGCTTCCTTCCTTTGTAGAATGTGTCCAGAACTATTTTAAACTTTATCTTCCCTCTATATTGTGTTCATAACTTCTACAAGCAGCACTATAGCCCTAGTTGCTGTTTCCTACTTGATTAAAGACCAGCCTAGGCAAAAAAATCTCAGCAAACTAGTCTTGTAATTTCCCTCTGTTGATTCCAAACATATCTTGTTGCTAAGAACTCCACTAGTTGCATTATCTCCTAATACATATGCTTTCAATTCAACAGCTACCACTTATGCAACTACAGCATTATAGCAAGAGGAGAAGAAGGAGGACAGAGAACAAAAGCCCAAAGAGGTGGCAGCAACAAAGGAGGGAGGAGCACCTGAATGGAAGATGCCCCTTGAACTGCTGGCTAAGCTGTTTGTTGCAGCTGCTGTGCCCTGGACAAATGGATCCGCTTGAGGACCCTCCTGAATTTAGTGGCCTTGAGGTCTTGCTGCATATTCATTCTCTACAACAGGAAATGTGGCAGGGTTTCAGGGACATCTTCGGCTCGATGGGCCTGATACTGACTCATCTAAAGAAAGTGAGGCAGCTCTACGTGCGCTCAATATCTTTAATCAGCTGGGGGCATGTAGCTCTGCTCCTCAAGATCCAGAAGTATGATTTTATTATGATATTTGACATTTGATTTTTTTTAATTTACATGTATATGTACAATATGTTCATAAAAAGCCATTGTTTAAAAGATCCATCTGCCTTGTATTTTGTTAGCTTAGGAACCCACATCCTGCTCATTGTCTTACATCTATGCTTCAAACTTCCATGTGCGCACACACCACATGGCCATGGATTGGAACGTATTCCCTTCCTCATGCGCACATCTTCCTACAGATTGCACAGTGGCGATAGCTGTGATGGAGTGGAATATAATGTGCTATACAGCTGTGGGAACACTAAGCTTCTTAGCCATCTAACATGCTTCTAAACTCTAATATACAGGCTGCAGTATATAGAAATATAGAAACATGATGACAGAAAAAGACCACATGGCCTATCTAGTCTGTCCTTCCATATCAACCACTACAACAGTCCCCATTTTTCCATTAGAGATGCTCTGTGTTTGTGCCATGCTTCTTTGAATTCAGATACTGTCCTCATCTCTACCACCTCCACTGGGAGACTATTCCACGGATCCACTACTCTTTCCTAAAGAAATATTTCTGCATATCACTCCTGAATCTATCTCCCTTCACCCTCATCCCATGTCCCCTCATAGCAGAGCTTGCTTTCAATCGAAAGAGGCTCTTCTCCTGTGCATTTATTCCATGGAAGTATTTAAACGTCTCAATCATTTCACCTCTATCCCACCTTTCCTCTAAGGTGTACATATTAAGATCCTTAAGTCTGTCTTCATATGCTTTATAATGAAGACCACTAACCATTTTAGTAGACACCCTCTGTACTGACTCCAGCCTGTTTATATACTTTTGAAGGTGTGGTCTCCAGAATTGCACACAATACTCCAAATGAGGTCGCACCAAAGACTTATAAAGAGGCATTATCACCTCCTTTCTTCTGCTGGCCATTCCTCTCCCTATGCATCCAAGCATCCTTCTATCTTTTGTCATCACCTTTTCTAAGTGTTTAGCTACTTTAAAATCATCAGACACAGTCATGCCTAGGTCCCGCTCTTCTTTAGTGGACAAAAGTACTTCACCCCCTATACTATATTGCTCCTTTGGATTGCTGCAGCCCAAATGCATGACCTTACATTTTTTAACATTAAATCTCAGCTGCCAAATTCTAGACCATTCTATAAGCTTAGCTAGATCCCTCCTCATATTATCTGTGCCTTCCTGGGTGTCTACTGTATTGCAGATTTTGGTATCATCCGCAAAGAGGAAAAACCTTACCTGACAGCCCTTCTGCTATATCACTAACAAAGATGTTAAAAAGAATTTGACTAAAGACAGATCCTTGGGGCACACCACTGTTAACCTCCTTCTCCTCCGAGTGAGCTCCATTTACCTGTACCCTTTGTCACCTCCCATCATACAATTTCTAATCCAAGCAGTAACTTTAGGGTCCATCCCTCGGGTGCTCAGTATGTTTATAAGTCATCTGTGAGAAACGGTGTCAAAGACTTTACTGAAATCTAAATACATCAAATCTAGGGCTCTCCCTTGGTCCAACTCCCTGGTCATCTAGTCAAAGAAATCAATCAGATTTGTCTAACAAGACCTGCCTCTGGTGAATCCATACTGCCTCGTATCCTGTAATCCGCTGGACTCCAGAAATCTCACTATTTTCTCTTTCAGCAGCGCTTCTAATAATTCACTCACCACCAAAGTTAAACTATTTGGCCTGTAGTTTTCAACCACATCCTTACTTCTGCTTTTGTGTAAAGGGACCACATGTTCCTCTCTCCAGTCCTTTGGTACCACTCCCGACTCCAACGAGGCATTGAAAAGGTCAGTCAGTGGAGCTGCTAGAACATTCCCAAGTTCTCTCAGTATTCTAGGATGTATCCCATTCGGTCCCATTCCTTTGTCTACTTTAGGTTTTGCTAGTTTCTCACAAACACAGTCTTCTGAATATTGTCCAAGATGCCCCTCACTTCTGTTCCTGCTTGTGGGTGTTTTCTGAGGTCCTGCTCCTTACCACATCTTTACTTCCACAACATGTGCCTCTCTCCAGTCCTTTGGCACCACTTCTAACTCCATCGAGGCATTGAAAAGGTCCGTCAGTAGAGATGCTAGAATTTCCCCAAGTTCCCTCAGTATTCTAGGGTGTATCTCATCTGGTCCCATCACTATGTCTACTTTAAGTTTAGCTAGTTTCTCACAAACACAGTCTTCTGAAAATTGTTCAAGATGCTCCTCACTTCTGTTTTTGTTTGTGGGTGTTTTCTGAGGTCCTGCTCCTGGTTCTTCATCTGTGAACACAGAAGAAAAATATTTGTTAAGCAATTCCGCTTTATCCTCATCAGCTGATACATATTCCTCCCCTTCACCCTTGAGTCTGACAATACCACTTTTGCTCTTCCGCTTCTCACTAACATATCTAAAAAATGTTTTATCCCCCATTTTACTGAATTGGCAACTTCTTCCTCTTTTTGAATCTTTGCTTTCCTGACTACTTTGCTAGCTTCTCTAAGTTTTTCCAAATATAGATGTCTGTCTTCCTCTCTCCATGATCTCTTGTATTTCATGAAGGTCTCCCTCTTTCTCTTCACTTTTTCAGCTACTTCTTTCGAAAACCATAGCGGTCTCCTTTTCGTTTTATCTTAATTTAGCATTTTAACAAAAATGTTGGTTGCCCTTAAAATATCTCCTTTCAGTTTTGCCCACTGTTTTTCTACATCCCCCAACTGTTCCCATCCTGCTAATGACTCCCTGAGGTATTGGCCCATCTTGGAAAAGTTAGTTACCCTAAAGTCTGAGACCCTCGCTTTTGAATGGATTTTAACAGCCCTAGTCCTAATACTGAACCACACCATCTGATAATCACTGGATGCAAAATTATCTCCCACTATAACATCAGAAACACTTTCACCACTGGTAAGCACCAAGTCCAGTATGGTCCCTTCACATGTGGGTTCTGTTATCGGTTGCCTGAATAATTCTCCCTGTAGAGAGTCCAGAATCTCCTTACTTCTAGATGATATTGCAGGAGGAATGTGCCAGTGAACATCTGGCATATTAAAATCCCCTATCAGTAGCATTTCCCTTTTCCTAGCAATGCTGCATGTCTTTAATTAACTCTCTGTCCACCTCTTCCTCCTGTGAGGGAGGTCTGTATATCACAGCAATGCAAATAAATTTCTCTTTCCCTCTTTCTAGTTTAACCCACAGTCCCTCCTCTCTCTCTTTTATGCTCTATAGTTCCAAAGCTTTAATATTATTTTTTACATATAGTACCACTCCTCCCCTTCTTCCTACCCTGTCCTGTCTGAATAAAATATATCATCTATAGTTACATCCCAGTCATAGTTTTCTGTGAGTCATGTTTCTGTAACTGCCATTAAATCCAAGTCAGCCTCTCCCATTAAAGCTTCAACATCTGGGATCTTATTTCCCATGCTATGGGCATTTATACACACCGCTTTCCATATGTTGTTCCTTTTACCCATTTCCATAAAGGTATTTAATTTTTCACTTACCTGAGGGCTTTCTTCTCTCATCCCCAATGAATCTAGTTTAAAGCCCTCTTCAGTAGATTAGCCAGTCTTACCTGAAGATTACCTTGTGAGTTGTGACCAAAATCACTGCAGGGACAAGGCACTGTCTTCACACAGGAGCCTCTGTTTACAACCGGAGAGGTGTTCTGCCAGATTTATCAGAACCAAAAAGAAAACTCCAAATTCAGTGATTGCTATCACATCAAAACAATAAAAATCACCTAACAAAGGCACAATTCCCCCAAATGAAACTACTTATTTTTGTTGGATATACCAACAATAGAAGAGCATTTCTTACTCTCAAATGCTGGTAATATCCATTTTAATCAGTCTAATTCAGAAACAAAGCACACTTATCTCTTTGGCATAAACCAACTGCTTCAGAATCCAATGAAGGTCACTTCCAAAACCATGTGACATGCACGTTTCAAGTCTTAAAGATTCTTTATCAAGCACCAAGAAGGAAGTGTAACAAACCCTCCAGGATTCTCTATTCAACTGTAAAATAGTTATCTCCAAATTATAATGCCCTGTTCAATGTAATTTCAGTTTGTTCAATGTAAACCACACTGATGCAGAATAGCATGGTATATAAGAGAAATAAATAAATAAATAAATAAATAACTGCCATAAAATGCCAAGTGTGCATTTGAGAGTCTGAATATATTTCTATTGGCTGTAGGAAAGCATAGTCATTCAACAGACCTACAAATGAAAAAAGAGGGAATACCCCATGTCATCGGGAAGCTCATACTTCATTGGTCAAATTCAGAACAAACTCAGCCAATTTCTTTGTTCAGTCCACGAGGATATACTGTGTTTAACCAATAGATCCAGTGCTGCTCCAAGCATTGCAATTTAAAGACCCGATTACCACCACGAGGTCATAAGGAACGTGATCAGTGATTGTCCAGCGGAGATTCTCAAAATTATGGAAGAATGTCAAGCAGTGTTCTACCATCAAATTATGTGGCCAATGTAAGAGATAGATTGCATGGACAACGTAATAAATAAACAACAAATCCAGATGTACAAGTAGTTTTCCATTGAAACTGGTATCGATGGCCATTTGCTGGATCCTTCCAAAAATCATGCGGTAAGATCATGCAACAATATTGACATTGGCCGCATGCTGTATGTCCCAATTCATTCCTCAATGGATGTGAAGGGCGATCCATAGATAGTATTGATTTTACCAAAATGTCTCGCAAATTTGATCCCCTAGAATATGCAATAATAAGAGGTTTTGCAAAACAGGAGTGAAGAGTCAAATCTTACCAGTGTTTTCTTATTAAATTAACAACCTGGAATGAATTTTGCATGAACGGTGGTAATCAGGTCTTTAAATTGCAATGGTTGGAGCAGCGCTGGATCTATCGATTAAACACAGTGTATCCTCATGGACTGAACAAAAAATTTGATGGCTGAGTTTGACCAATGAAGTGTGGACTTCCCCAATGGCATGCGGTATTCCCTTTCTTTTCATTGGTGGGTCTGTTGAATTACTATGCTTTTGTACAGCCAATGGAAATGTATGCAGACTCTCAAATGCACACTTGGTGTTTTATGGCAGTTTTGTTACATTTCCTTGTTGGTGCTTGATACAGTCTTTAATAGATTCGAAATGTGCATGTCGCATGGTTTTGGAAGTGTCCTTCATTGGATTCTGAAACAATTGGTTTATGCCAAAGAGATAAATGTGCTTTGTTTCTGAATTAGATTGATTAAAATGGATATTACTAGCATTCGAGAGTGAGAAATGCTCTTCTCCTGTTAGTATATCCAACAAAAATAAGTAGTTTCTTTTTGGGGGATTCTGTTTTGTAGGTGATTTTTGTTGTTTAGATTTATCAGAACAGCATAATTTCCTTGAACTTACCAGACATTGTGACCAGTGTTCTGATCACTCCATCACTTCTTCCTCCCCTCCCCAAATACCTATCCAGCACTGTTGGATTAACTCTGGCAAGATGGAAGCACCTACTTTGGAATGCATAATGTTGAATCAGCCATAATGCAGAGTCCTTCCCCAAGCCACTTTGGCAACCTACACATTTGGCAAGTCACAGCCACCCACAATGCTCTAGTGACAGCATGTCACTTTCAAGGACATGACACCCATTTCTATAGAGGGTTGCCATATTCACATGCTACATGCATTCCACAACTGATCATTGGTCCAGTAACCTATATTTGGGTATGTCTGTTCACACTGTTTGCCCTGTTCCCAAGGGATGTTTGAATACGGGGATGGAGGTTCTGGGAGGAGGACCAGAAGTGAAGGCACAGGGGTGCCATAGAACTGACTCCATGGGTACTTACATGTTCAGTTTATGTATATATCATTACTGCCGTGCAACCATCCACTCACACTGAAAGATGGAAGCATGTATTAGCTGATACTCATGTACAGTATCTAGCACCCAGGTCTCTATCATACCTGGTCTGTATTTCCCTATTCTTCATCAAGGAGACACATATGAGCACATCTAATTTTCTGTTATGTGCATATTTCTCTTTTTTTGGGGGGGGGGGGGGGGATGGCCAAGAGAGGGAACTGCACCACCAAACGAGCTGCCTTACCTAGGCTGATCCTTGAGTCTGGGACTCGGATGAAGAAGGAGGGCACTGGTGGAAAGGAAGCTACAGTCAATCTGGGGCACAGCATGATCATATAAATTTTGACTTCCTGCTTCCTCTCTCATACTGCCTGCACTCTGCTCTTTATTTCTCTGTGATCGCCACTGTTTTGAGGGGAGCTCAGTTGCCTGCCTCTTGCTGCTCGCAATGCCATGCCTGCTTCAAGGATTGCTGTCCCCGAATGCTCGTAGACCCCACAGCATTGGCAGCCTAGCATAGGCTTGTAGAGTGCAACAGCAGCCTGATCAGCACCAAAACAACAACACCCCCCCCTCAGAACAGCACTCCTTGCTGTAGCCCTCACACCATTCAGACCACTCTGAATTATAAAGATATGTTTTATTTCTTGTAACCACCTGCTGTGGGCTACTTCCCAATCCCCACCCCACCCCTTCTTTGTGGACTGCCTGTCTGATTTTTGCTGGGGCTACTTACAAATAAAGAGCATTACAGTAGTCAGTGACACTAATCACTAATTCCTACATCACCATACAGAAGGTGGAGTAATCCAATAAAAGTGGTAATTGATGGACTAGTGCTCATAGTAGATTCCACTGAAAAACTGGAGTCTAACCGTACTCACAAACTAGTCACTACTTTGGAAATGGGAATACTACACCTATCTCTTTTCACAGGTGTATGGAGATTCAATCCATTCAAACGACCAATGGCCAAGGTGATCATTTTATCAGCATTCACTACCAACTGGCTATTCTTCAATCAACAAAGTACCTCAACCAGAGGCATTCAAGTTCCCTAATTCCTCTTCTATATTTTTTCACATTGGTGCAACTGGTTGAACGTCACCTGCACATAAATAGGGGAGAGACCAAAAGTTCAAATAAGTCTTCCCCAGAGGCTGCAAGATAATGTTAAAGAGAAGGGGAAGAGGGCTGAACCCTGAGGCACTCTGCAGTCCAGATAAAAAGTTCTAGAAGAATAATCCCTGTTTGTTTCCTATAATAATATCCAACAAGAAAAAGATTTAACTCATAGAAAAATCTCAAATTTCCATATTTTTACACCATAATAGCAACATTTCAGAATCTACTAGATCAAAAGCACTGGATAGGCCAAGTAAAACCAGGAACACTGGGATATTGTTTGGTAAATGCCAACAGACAGAAACAGGCCTTGTAGCTGTGAATGATGACATCTCTAAGCCAACCTAAAAACCTGATTGACTCATCTAATCTTTAAGTTTTATCCAATAAATCCTGGATCTAATCTGTGGTCACCTTCACAATCAATTTAGCCAAATAAGAAATACTGGCTAAAGGCCAGTTCTTACAATTAGCTGTGATAAGTTTATCCATGTTATCTGTCATTGTTGTAACACCAGTAAAGATTTCTTTGTGGTAACTGTATGGGAAGATGTAGTTACCACATGGGCTGTGGAGCTACTTTGCATTAATTTGGAAATTTATTTTACTGCTTAGTACCTACAAACTTTGCCACAATTTAGTAAAAAGGACCCTGTATGTAAGTAATTGTCAGATCACAATTTTCAGTCCATGATTTTAACCTATATCTTTTTTCTTCATCTTGATCTTTCTGGAAATTATCCTCTGCATGTACTGATATCGCTCTATAAATAAACATTAATACCTTTGAGAAGACAGGGAGAGTAATTTGCAAACACTTCTCCACACGTAAAGCAGTGCTTTGTGCACAGAAGTAGCCTGTTACAAAATTGTTTATTGGATATGTGGAAAACTTATAGAAATGCAGCCTGCATGATGCAAAATGGCACAAAATTATTCAAAGTCGTTAAAACCCAAGAGGACTGTAAAAAATTGCAAGAGGACCTTAATAAATGGGAAGGATGGACATTCAAATGGCAGATGAAATTTAATGTGGACAAGTGCAAAGTTATGCACCTAGGAAAGAACAATCCAAACCATGGTTACACAATGTGAGGTTCCACATTAGGAACCACCTCCTAGGAAAAAGATTTAGGCACCATTGTGGATGGTATGTTCAACCCTCTACCCAGTGTGCAGCGGTGGCCTAAAAGGCAAAGAGAATGCTAGGAATCATAAGAAAAGGAATGGAGAATAAAACAAAGGATATTATAATGCCTCTGTATAATTCCATGGTGCAACCGCACCTTGAATATTGTGTGCAATTCTGGTTGCCATATCTTAAAAAGGATATAGCGTTATTAGAAAAGGTTCAGAGAAGAGCCACCAAAATGGTAAACGGGATGGAAGGCTACTCCTATGAGGAGAGGCTTAAAAGGTTAGGGCTCTTCAACCTGGAAAAAAGACAGCTGAGGGGAGATAATGATAGCGGTTTATAAATTGATGAATGGAGTGGAACAGATAAACGTAGATTGATTGTTTACGCCATCAAAAAGTTGAAAGACTAGGGGACATGCAATGAAGCTACAGGGTAATCCTTTTAAGACTAATAAGAGAAAATATTTTTTTACTCAAGGCATAATCGAACTCTGGAATTCTTTACTGGAGGATATAGTTAAAGCTGTTAATGTAGATGGATTTAAGAAAGGTTTGGACAAGTTCCTGGAGGAAAGGCTCATAAACCATTATTAAAGGGGACATGGGAAATCCACTGTTTGCCCCAATACAAGCATTGTGGAACCTGTGTGTCTTTTTGGGACCTGCCAGGTATTTGTGACCTGGATTGGCCACTGTTGGAAACAAGATACTGGGCTTGATGGACTTTGGTTGGACCCAGTATGGCATATCTTGTGTTCGTATTTATTTTATTTACATTCTCTTATATACCGTGCTATTTGCATCAGTGCAGTTTACATTGAACAAACTGAAATAACATTGAACAGGGCATTATAACTTGGAGAAAACTATTTTACAGGGAACATGGGCTATGGAGGGTTAAATGGCTTGCCCAAGACCACAAGGAGCACCTGTGGGACTAGAAACCCCAGTCCTTCCAGCCCAAGGTTGCTGTCCTCTAGTGGGATATGAACCTCTGACCTTCTAGCCTGAAGTACTGTGCCCCAACCACTAGACCACTCCTCCACGCCAAATTTTTAATTTTTTAAAAAAATCCAATAATTTATTTATTTTATTTACATTCTCTTATATACCGCGCTATTCTGCATCAGTGCGGTTTTACATTGAACAAACTGAAATGACATTGAACAGGGCATTATAACATGGAGATAACTATTTTACAGGGAACATGGGCTATGGAGGGTTAAGTGGCTTGCCCAAGACCACCTATGGGACTAGAAACCCCAGTCCTTCTTATAAGTGAAAGTCTGCCAGCTGTTGGAGGAGGCATTCCTGAATGCAGGATTAGCAAGAGATTTGCACTTGTCATATACTTTTGAATATTCAAAACATAATTTAATCTAGAAAAATTGTCCATCCCAGATAGTAGTTATAAACATGAGTAGTTTACCTGGGGTAATTTTCAAAGTAAAAGTATGTATGCACTTCTACTGTGAAAATCTAGTAAAGTTTACCCAGAATGTGCATATGTTTACCCAGGCATCCAGTTATAGAATTATCCTCTTGATTTTCAGAGCTTCTATAAAGAGTCTAGCCACATCAAGAACTCAGGGTCCTTTTACTAAAGTGCGATGAGAGTATGCATTTACTGTGCTGTAACAGAAAAAATTACTACACAATAAGCACAAAGCAGAGTGGAGGAGTAGCCTAGTGGTTAGAGCAACTGCCTAGTACCCAGAAGATCAAGGGTTTGATTCCCACTGGCACTCCTTGTGACCTTGGGCAAGTCACTTTACCTTCCATTGCTTCAGAAGAAAAGATTGGCAATCTACTTCTGGTGATACATTACCATGAAAACCCAGAGGTAGTTGGGTCACTATGAGTCAACACTGACTTGACTGCACTAAAAAAAAAAAAGTACAAAGCATCCAGCAAATCCTCTGCAGTTACCACATGGAAAAGTTATCATTCATTAAGTTCATTCATAGCAGGGATGCACCTGTAGTCTGCTTTTGCGGAGGCATTAGGCGTACCCATGCTAATGGCACAGATAACTAGATATGATAAATACCTCATGCAATGTGCAGTCCACACTCTTTAATCCCTGCCCAGTTCTGTCATCCTTCCACCCACTCCCCCCCCCCCATACTGTGCTAAGCTGTTACTGTTGATTTTATAAGAAACTGTCTAAAGATATGCACCATTTACTTGCGTACATTCCTATTTTAAAGAACTTAGGCATGTAAATAAGCACTTAGTAGCAGACTTTAGGCGATTACTATTCAGGAAGCAGGGGCATAAGTACAATTGTAGATACTTTCAGTATAGGCGGATATGGGTAGATCTTGGGTGGAACACAGACGAGTCTATATTTATGCGCATAAATTATAAAATACTATATGTGCATACTTGAAAAATCTAGGCGTGGGCATTTGCATCTGTCCTACAGCAGGGGTAAGTTCCCGTGCCTAGATTTCTGCATCACTTGTGCGCTGCTTCATAAAGTAGGCGCCCAATTTTCTGTATAAAATAGGATCAGGATAGGTGCATTCTGAGTTCCTAAAACTAGGCACCCAGTTATAAAGTTACTCTCCATGTAGATTTTTTTAACACGCTCAGGTTTTTTTAGCATGCAATAGCCATTAGCACAGGTCCTCACTAACAGTGTGTGCTAACTACCGCACTAGCTGCTCAATGTTGTACTTTAGTAAATGGGCCTTTTTGAGCTCAAAGAACTAAGTTTAATTAAGTATTTATTTTCCTGGGTTTATTGATTATTCATCTGAGCAAAGCGTGATACATTTTTAGCTCATTCAACTCTCAAAATGTCTGTCCAGTGGAAAAAGGAATAATAAATAGATACAAGTTCAGGGTAATACTTTTGGGAGATCCTACATATCATATCAGAAAACAATAGGAAGTAGTTGTGCAATGATGTTATCCCATGAATTAGTTGTCTCAAATCCTAGTGAACCTTTCTGGGCAAGTAATGAATCTAAACAAGCAGGGAAAACATGGCTTATGGAATTCTGTCCAATTTCTTGGCATGTGCTTGTGCATGTATGTGTGCACACATGTGCACTCTTCTCTTTGTATCTCTGTTGCCTGTGTGTCGGTCTATTTTTCTCTGTGTTTTGCACATGTGGTGTGTGTGTGTGTGTGTGTGTCGGTATGTATGTATCTCTGTTTTGTATGTTTGTATATTTATTTGTTTCTAAAAGCTTATTAATTGTATATATAGAGACCATTATGATCTCCAAAATCATATACACAATAAATAATACCAATAAAACATAAAATAACATAAAACATCATACAAATGATCCATCTTCCCTGCTACCCAATATACCTATTTATCCCTCCCTCTGCCTTAGTCAGAAACCCCCCTCCCCCCCCCCACTACCACCACCAATCTCACAGTACATCAGGCTGCAAGAAAAGGTCATATTTGGATTGAGGAAGTGACATCATCAACTTCAATAGACAACTGAACAAAGTGTTGTACAAGTAAAATCCAATATAGTGCAGTTAAAATAACTCCCTATGCCTGCAAATACCATACTGTGGCAGGGGAAGATCTTGGAAAGCTCCTGGATCTGAACTAATACAATCACCTGCCGTAAAACAGTGGATCTTAAAGAATATGTCTATCAAGTGCATAAGGCCAAGGATCATGAGATAGAGAAAATGGTGAAAGGGAAGTCTCAGCTGGGAGAGCATGAGGCTGTGGTGATGATGAGCGAATTACTCATTGGATAAGGAGCGGTTGTGCAGATCTCCAAAGAAGAGTTGAAACTATGGTTTTCGGAGAATTGAGTGGACATTGCTGGAGTTAAAATAGTGGTGGGGAATGGTGGCAGAGCTCTGCTCAGAAGTGGGGCGAAAAGAGGAAGATGTCGAAGGCCAGGTGGAAGAAGCAGTGGAGGAGTTGACTGAAGAAATGGGAGGATCATCCAGAGAAGGATAAAGAGGTGATGGCCCTAAAGTTGGAGGATCGGGAGAACAGATCAGGGCAACAGAACCTTCGCATTAATGGCGTTCCAGAGTCAGCGGATTATAAGGACTGTCATGTTATTGCTAAGGAGATTTTTTGGGAGCCGCTTGCACGAGAACGGGCCACACAGGAGGTAAGTAAAGTGGACAGAGTACATACGGTGCTTGGCCCAGTGAGAGAGCATGCTCTATGAGATATTATGGAATGCTTGGATAAATAGGAAACACACAGAGCAAGAGTAATGATGGCACAAGCGCTTTTATTGGTATCCCCAACGCGTTTCGGCAGGTTGCCTTCCTCAGGGGGTCATATAACTTATAAAGATAAAACAAATAAATACAGGATATTAAAAAACAATTACAAAAAACTTGACAAGAAACCATGAAAATAATAATAATGATAATAAAAATGTTGATAAAACAAAATTAAAGCTAACCGGGCATGGTAAAGATAGAGATGATAGCATTAATCAAAACGTTTCCAAATTTTATAATGCTCTGATCAAATGATTAAATCAACAAACACTTGCAAGATAATACAATAGTCAAAGGTTAAAAATTATATGGAATAAGATAATAAATAATTAAAAACATATATACAAATTATTAATAACCAATTACGATTAAATTGTGATAAGGTCACTAAACAGTTATAAATGTGATATGATTAAAACAAACTGATGAGGAACATGTACAAACATGTACAACATGTACAAACATGTACAACCACGCACCATGGTATACCAAAGACCTCCGAGACTCACTCAAGTGCCTGCGCAGGCTAGAGAGAAGATGGCGTCGGTCTCACTCTACGGTTGCACAAGATACTTACATCGCTCACCTAAGAGTACACCGTGATGAATTAACAAAAAAGCGGAAACAATATCATTCCGACATCTTGAAGCGGTCACTAAACAAGCCCCACGACCTCTTCAATATAGTGAAATCTCTCATAAGAGAACCTCCTGCAGACCAGTCACAGATGCCACACCCCCAGGCATACTCCAACTATTTACAGTCAAAAATGGTCCAGACTACTACATCTGCAACCAACTACCTTCAACCTGAAGTGACCCAGGCTGGTACAACCTTGAACTCCGCGGAAAACAGCTCTCAGCATACCTTGCCCCAACCATCACCACTATACAAATTTGAAAAAATATCACGCAGAGAGATTGAAGACACTATCGCTGCAATCAACCCTACTACCGCACCCAATGACCCATGCCCTGCTTTATGGATAAAGGAGTTACGATGTGACTTAAGCCAATATCTGAGCAAATTAATAAACCAATCTCTTACAACCGGATCATTTCCACAAAGTCTGAAACAAACATCCATCAGACCACTGCTAAAAAATAACAAGCTGGACCCATCGAAAGTGGAATCATACAGACCAATTTCAAGTATCCCCATGCTTGCCAAAGTAATCGAAAAGTTAGTACAGCGCCAAATCCAACAGCATATTGATACTGAAGCCCCACTGGATCCTTCCCAGCATGGGTTCAGAGAAGCACATGGGGTTGAAACCCTCCTCACCAACCTATTTGACCATCTAGTCTCTGGAACCGACAAAATTCATCAAGGATTCGCCCTCATATTCCTCGACATTGCGGCGGCTTTCGACTCGGTGAGTCACAAGATACTCATACAACGCCTCAGCGAGAAAGGAATTCAGGGAACAGCCCTAAAGTGGTGCAAGTCATACCTGACTAATAGATGGCAACATGTAAGGTCAGGCTCCACAACCTCCGAACCATTTTTACAAAACCAGGGTGTACCACAGGGCTCGTCACTATCTGCATTGATGTTTAACATCTACATGCAGCCCATATGTGCCCTAGCACGTTCATTCAAGGTCAACTGTTTAGCCTACGCAGATGACATCCTCCTATACATCCCATTCAGGACTAACCAACCGGACCTCTCCCCTCTAACAAGATGTTTTGAGGCAGTAGCAGAATGGTTCAGCACACAAAACATGCGAATCAACTACAGTAAAACAGATGTCCTTTTCATCTCAAGGAACCAGGACTTCACCCCTCCACTCTCTTTAAAAATCGGCAACACAGAACTGAAAACCAAACCCACAATCCGCTACCTTGGCGTTACACTGGATCAACACCTGGATCTGAAAACTCACATAAAAAACACAGTAAAAACAGTATACATGAAAATAAAGACCTTAAAACATCTCCGACCGCTACTCGACTTCAGCGACTACCGATCGATCTATCAGGCATTAATATTACCTCATTTCGACTATGCCAACGTAATTCTACACGGTCTCCCTCAAGCAACGCTAGCTCCCCTCCAGCTTGCAATGAACACTGCTGCAAGAGTACTAACAGGGGCTTCACGGAGAGAGCACATAACGCCAGTACTGATGAACCTCCATTGGTTACCTGTTCAAGCAAGAACCCTCCACAAAGTTCTAACCTTAACTTTCAAAGCCTCAAACACTCTGACCCCCACAGCCCTCAGCAAGATGATACATAAAGTACCACAGAACAGAAATAGAAGACCCATGATGCAAAACACCCTAGAGGTCCCAAAAGTAATAACAAAATGCACAAGAACAACAACAAATAGGGCCTTTACGATTTACGCTCCCAGAGCATGGAATGCTCTCCCTACCTATATTCGGAACATCACTTACCTAACCCACTTCAGGAAGGCAATAAAGCAGCACCTGTTCACTACATACTACCCTAAATCTAGCCTTAGTAACCATACATATGGCCCCCCAGACAATCTCTCATTACAAGTAAACAATCAGACTCAGCATGAAAAAGGATAATCAACTGATCGCTCAGAATGTACCCCAGTGTAAATAAAATGTAGATATGTTCTGCCTGAAATCAGGTACCAGTGTGATACAATGTATAGAGTTAAGAATGTACATAGTTTCCCCCCAGTTACTTCCAAGTTGATCTCCCTGTTTATTGTAAATACAACTCAAAGTTCCTTGTGTTGTATAGTTGATGTTAAATGTAAACCGCTCTGATCTAAAATAGAGCGGTATAGAAGAACTGTTAAATAAATAAATAAATAAATAAATAAATATCGTGCACAGACGTCTTAAACCAGTGTTGTATAAAGACGCAGGGCAACTTAATGACACACAATTTTATAAAAAAATCTATGATGATCCCACGCATAGCATACAACAACGGATTGATACACTTCTCTATATAGGTCAGGAAGCCGGTTATTTAACACCTAAAGAGAAAGCTTTCTTAACAGTTCCGCATCCTATAACTCCCACAATTTACATGATCCCTATAAGTCTCTGAATAATCCACCAGGACGTCCGATAGTCTCCGCCCTAGTGTCACTTCTTGAACCTATTTCTAAATTCCTTGATGTATATTTAAGACCTTTTGTCACTAAAATAGATTCGTATGTTCAAAATTCTACACATATTATCAACATTTTAAAAGATTTCCCACATTATCATAATCAATTGTTACTAGTAACCTTAGACATCAATTCCCTGTACACCAATATTCCCCAAAAAGCGGCATTAGATGTTTTAGCAAATACTCTTATTCAGAGACCAAAACCCATCCGTACACCCACATTCTTTCTGACAATTCAGGGCCGCGGAGCTAGTGCACGCGGCCCCTTGGTAACCGGGGGGGCGGCGAGGACGCGATCCCCCCCCCCCGGGGGGCCGTGACGTCGGCGGGGAAAGGGGGGGCGAGCCGGTGCGGTGCTGGGAGCCCCATTGGCTCCTGTGGGCTGCCGGGAGGCAGGGGGAGCCAATGGGGCGTATAGGAGGGTGGGACCAGCCGGAGCGAGTGCGGGGACGCGCCGTGGCTCCGGCCTTTTCCAGGTCGGAGCCAGGCGCGTCGGGTTGCAGCACGAGGGTGCTCCAGTTACCACATGGCTGGGGGAAGGCAGGTAGGGGCCCGGTGGGGTCAGAAGCCCGTTGTTGTTGCCCGGGGGTGCCGGTGGCTATCAGAACCTAGCTACACACCATCTTCAAAAAAAAAAAAAAAAAAGGCATAACAAACGCGGCAACGAACGAGGGGGGGGGGGGTGTGTCGGGCCGGAGGATTGATAGGCAAGGGGGGGGGGAGTCTGTAAAGTCTGCGGGGGCCGGGGACTGGAGGTTTTGTAGCAGCAGAGCGCAGACAAACCAATAATACCTGGAGTCTATTTGGAGGGTCCAGATCATTTGTTTGTGCACGGGTCTCAAGCGGAATCCAATTCAAAATGGCTGAGCGAGGTTCTCTGGCAATACAACAACTTATGGATTTCTGTTCCATTCTAGGCATGGAGGAACATTTCATTGGTCCCGGTGCTCTCCCGTGCCTCCCATACCCCTTCTATTGGTCCCGGTGCTGATGGGATTGTCCAATTATGTTCCTTTAGTGGGCTCAGCACCTGCTTACGTTTGATTTAAAAAAAAAAAAAAATATCTACTATCTCTAACAAAAGCCCGAAGTTAGTTATCATACAAAAAAAAAAAAATAAATAAATAAGCAAGCTACATAAAACTTCAGCCGTTGCAAGGGCCACAGGCAGCCCCTCGTGGTAGCAGGACTGTGAGCCATGCGGCCTGGAAAAGGGCGGGGGAGGAACCCGAGCGGCAGAGCGAGAAGGGGGCAAGGGAGGGGGGGCTGCGGGGGGGGGCCAGGGTGAGGATTCGTCTCGGTCTGCCCAAAAAGGGGGACAAAGGGGGTAGAGCGAGGGGTGGGCCTGGGGGCGCTGGTCTTCCAGCGACCCGGGGAAGGAGTAGAGGGGGCAGTAGGGGAACACGGGTGGAGGAGAGGGGGCAGGGTGCGGGGGGGGCCCGCGCAGGCCCTGCCCGTAGGGGCAGGCCCTGCCCGTAGGGGCAGGGGGGGGCAGGGAAGCACGACGCGGATTACGGACCGCCTGGGCCCTGAAGGGCGGTCAGGGGGGTCAGGGGAATCGGGTGGGGGACCTGTTGGCACTCTAGCCAGGCGAGCGCCCACAGCGGGACTGCCTCCGGTAGGGGGGGGTGCCTGCATTGGGCGACGTTCGGGCTACCGAGAGTGTGGTGCCGGAGGGCCCCGGGAACCGGGCGGGAGTATCGGGGTGTGCATACCCGCCTTTGTGGGAGCACGGACAAAGGGGAGGGCCACGGTACTTCGGGGGTGGAGTGGTTGGGAGCATGGCAGCCCCCTTGGGCCAGGGGGGGCCCCCTTCGCCTTTTCCTGTGTTTTCCCCGCAGGTACCTTTCGGATGGCGGTACACCGGGAGTCCGAGTTTCGGCGGTCCGAGGCCCTCGGGTGCGATGCCTCTGGCGGGGTTGAGTGAGAGGACGTCAGCAGCAGCGCATGTGGAGCCGGAGTCGCGGTCGGTCGGCGCAGAGGCTGCAGCGTCGGTGCGAGCGGCAGGTGAGTTGGAGGGAGATTTGGGCATGGACGTCAAGGCTGGGGCGTCAGTGGGGGTCGGGGGGGTACAAAAGCGAGGAGAAAGAGGAGGCATTCTTGTCGCAGATGGCGCAGGTCGGGGACTTCTTCCGCCTCCTCCACAGCTTCCTCGTCGGATTCTTCGGTCTCGGGCAGGGAGAAGGGGCAGGAATCGGGGGGGCCCGGGGGTAGAGCGAGCGGAGCCTCGGCCACGCCTTCGGTGATGGCATATTCGGAGTTATGGGAGGGCGTGCCGAAGAAGCTTCGGCGGAAGATTCTGCGACGGCGTTATATAGATATTTTTCATCTGCTCGAGGGCCGCAAGCGGTCAGGGGACAGTAGGAGGAAGCGGAAGGAAGACGAGAAGGCGGGGAGGGTGCGGAGAGCGACGCGGAACGTGGTGAACTGGACGCAAGCTTTTTTACGCTTGGCTAGTGTGTGGGGGCATTCGCACCCGGAGCATTGCGGGATGCTCCTCGCCTATGCGGATTCCATTTTAGAGGCGGCACAAGTGCATGATGGTTGGGCATGGCTCAACTATGATGAGAAGTTCCGGGATAGGATGGAAGAAAACCGCTTGTTGTCTTGGGGGACGCAAGATATCAATCTGTGGCTGACGCAGATGGCGGTCAGACCCGGTGGTAGTGCGGCGGGCGGTGCGCGTGGCGGAGCGGCTGGTGTTTCGGGGGCCGGGCGGCCCTTTTGGGGGGGTGTACCCGGGGGGGGGGTACAAAAAGCTTCAGCTTCAGGGGGAGTTGGAGACGTCTGTTGGCGATATAACAAATAGTCCTGCCCATTCCCGGATTGCAAATTCCGGCATGCCTGTTCCGTCTGCAACGGTCTGCATTCAGCACTCAAATGTGTTAGGAGGAGGGGGGGGCGGGAGCGCCCTCTTCCAAGCTGTGAGAGCCTCCTTTGCCTGGCGCCCACCCCAGTCCGGATAGAATCAATGCGTCCGTGGCTGCGAAGGTATCCGAATCGTGGGCGAGGCTCAGGCGGAGTGCTGCGCGGCTCTGCTAGGGGGCTTTGAGTGGTTGGCTCGGGGGTGGGGGTCCCGCTAGCGGTGGGGAAGACGGAGGGCCCCGCGACCGTCATTACATTCTTGGGGGAGGAGCTCGACTCAGGAGCGATGGTAGCCCGCCTGCCCGCGGCTAAGGTAGTGAAGCTCAGAGTCTTGGTTGCGACCGTGCTCGTTTCCAGCAAGCTCACCTTACGGGAAATGCAGTCGTTGATTGGCTCGTTGAATTTCACGTGCAGGGTAATACCGATGGGGCGGGTCTTTTTGTGGCGGCTTTCGGCGGCTACGGTAGGGGTTCGTTTGCCTCATCATCGGATTCGGGTGTCGCAAAGCCTTCGGGCAGACCTGCGGGTGTGGGACGAGTTTCTCCGTGACTTCAACGGCACTACGGTTTTGCAGGAGGAGGACGTCTCTACTATAGCGCTGCAACTGTACACGGATGCGGCGGGGGGAGCGGGCCTCGGGGTCTACTTTGGGGGTTCGTGGTGTGCTGCAGGGGGTCCCTGGCGTGGCAGGAATCGGGCCTGACCAGAAATATCACCTTTTTGGAATTGTTTCCGATCTTGGTGGTGTTGACCTTATGGCCGGATAGGCTTCGGAACCATCGGGTTGTCCGGTGGTGCGACAATGAGGCGGTGGTGTCTGTGGTAAACAATTATGCCCCACGCTGCAAGCCAGTGGCGGATTTAATGCGTCAAGTAGTGTTAGCGTGTTTGCGTTTGACAGTGGTTGTGCGGGCCCGCCATATTCCGGGTATTACTAACAAAATTGTTGACGCTCTTTCCCGTTTTCAGTGAGAGCAGTTTCGGGACTTGGCTCCGGAAGCCGAGGGAGGAGGAGCATCGGTCCCTGCGCACTTATGGCGGATTGGCCTGGAGGCCTGACGGAGCTGCTGTGGAATTCCGTGTTGGCGGCGATGTGGGAGGCTGATCAGCGGGGTTGCAACAGTGTGGTAACTTTCCTCGCGGAGCACGGCTGGCGTCAGGGTCCGGTCCCTGAGCAGCTTCTCGGTCAATACGTGGTTGCGGCTAAGGCGGCGGGTCTTTCGAGGGCAACGGTGAAGAGGCACCTGGCAGGGTTTTCCTTCTTCACGGGAGCAGTCGGGTGGGGGACGGGGGGGAAGGGGTTTGTTGACTCGTCGGCTTTTGCAGGGCTGGGAGCGATCCCGTCCCACCCCGGTTGACGGGCGGCAGCCGGTCACTCATGCTTTGTTGGGCCGCTTGTTGGATGTTTTGCCACAGGTGGCGTCCTCCGGGTACGAGGGTACGTTGTTTCGAGCTGTTTTTTCGGTGGCCTTCTTCGGCGCCTTTCGCGTGGGGGAATTGGTGGCGGAGTTGGGCTCTAATGCGGGTGGGTGTGAATTGAGGGTCCATCAGGTGTGGGTGGGGGAGGGCACGGCCCGGATTCACTTAGTGCGCTCCAAGACCGGCCAGGCGGGGAGGGGTGCCTGGGTGGTGCTGCGTGCCATGCCAGGGGAGCTGGCTTGCCCAGTCCGGTTGTTGAGCGCCTACTTGCGGGTGCGGCCGGCTGGGGAGGGCAGTCTGTTCATTCATGAGGATGCACGAGTGCTCACGCGCTACCAAGTTACGGCGGTGCTGCGGTTGTCGTTGCGACGGGTCGGGGAGGACCCCGGTGGATTCGCTCCACATTCTTTCCGCATTGGCGCAGCGACCAGCGCAGCAGCGGAGGGTCTTTCTGCACAGGCGATACAGCAGATAGGGCGGTGGAGATCGCAAGCGTTCCAGGGCTATGTGCGCTTGTAACGGGCTGTGGGGGGGTGCTAACGCTGTTGTTCTTTATTTTGCAGAAAGGGGCTTTGCATCGTGTCGCTGTTGGGTGATTGGCCACTCATTTGTGTACTGGGCCGGTCGTCGAGCAGCAACACGGCCATTGGGGACACATCTTGGACTGGAAGCGCAAGGGGTGACCGTATCATGGCTGGGCGAGAGGGGACTCCGGTGGATCCAGCTGTTGCCTTTGCTGCGGCATCACGAGCGCGTGAGAGGATCGCCGGATATCCTGCTGATTCATCTCGGTGGCAATGATCTGGTGTCCTGGACTTGCAAGCAGCTCATCCGCGCTGTGCACAAGGACCTGGGGGAGGTTTTCACATTGTTTCCGGGGGTGATTGTGATTTGGTCGGATATCCTTCCACGGCCGGCCTGTTGGGACCAGCGACGATGGTCCAGAGGGCTGACTAAGGTTAATCGCCAAATAGGCAGGTGGGTGGGGGAGCGGGGGGGGTGCCAGATCTTCACCCATGGGTGGAGGTGGAGTGTGCTGGCCTGTTCCGGCCAGATGGCTTTCACCTCTCGCCGATAGGGCTGGACCTCCTACTTAATGACTGGCAGGAGGCCGTGGAGGGTGTCCGGCAGGGGAGTTGGGCTGGTCGCAGCTTTAGGTTGGGGGGCGGCTCAGGTCCATAGGGCCTGAGCCGGTGGCGGGATCCCGGAGGTTTCTGGGTTCCGGAGCCGGAGGCAAGCTTGTGGGCGGGGGTGGGGGACCCCCGCCCGGATAACCCCTCAGGTTTTTGCTAGTAGCATGGCGAAGCCGGACGAGGGAGGGCTAGGCTGTTTAGCCGGGGCCCGGACTCAGTAGAAGCGGAAGCGACGTCATCTTGCTACTCACATGGCGGGTGAGGGGTCGTGCTTCGAAAAGGGGGGGGGGGAAATGTTATGATGTTGAATTGTTATTGCGTTATTGTTAATGGTAATAAAGCTGCGACCAGTTTTAAGCCCAAAATTGTGTGTTGGTCTTTTATCAAAGGGTGTGTGTGGAGGGGGGGGAGGGGCGACGAGTCCGCCTTACCCGGTTAATTCAGGGCCGCGGAGCTAGTGCACGCGGCCCCTTGGTAACCGGGGGGGCGGCGAGGACGCGATCCCCCCCCCCCCGGGGGGCCGTGACGTCGGCAGGGAAAGGGGGGGCGAGCCGGTGCGGTGCTGGGAGCCCCATTGGCTCCTGTGGGCTGCCGGGAGGCAGGGGGAGCCAATGGGGCGTATAGGAGGGCGGGACCAGCCGGAGCGAGTGCGGGGACGCGCCGTGGCTCTGGCCTTTTCCAGGTCGGAGCCAGGCGCGTCGGGTTCCCGCCCGCCCACCCTAGCGTGGGAGTGGGGGGGGACTGGGGTCTCGGTTCTGGGTTGTTGCAGCTGGGGGGGGGGGTGGCGGGATCCCGGTGGTTTCCGGATTCCGGAGCCAGAGGCAAGCTTGTGGGCGGGGGTGGGGGACCCCCACCCGGATAACCCCTCAGGTTTTTGCTAGTAGCATGGCGAAGCCGGACGAGGGAGGGCTAGGCTGTTTAGCCGGGGCCCGGACTCAGTAGAAGCGGAAGCGACGTCATCTTGCTACTCACATGGCGGGTGAGGGGTCGTGCTTCGAAAAGGGGGGGGGGAAATGTTATGATGTTGAATTGTTATTGCGTTATTGTTAATGGTAATAAAGCTGCGACCAGTTTTAAGCCCAAAATTGTGTGTTGGTCTTTTATCAAAGGGTGTGTGTGGAGGGGGGGGAGGGGCGACGAGTCCGCCTTACCCGGTTACAACTGGCAACCATAGCAATGACTGAGAACTATTTTGCCTTCAAGGGCATTTTTTATAAACCAATTAAGGGAGTGGCCATGGGGTCTTCCATGGCCCCAGATGTGGCCAATTTATATGTGGCTGATTTTGAAAGAAAGTATCTGAAATCACATCCTTTTCAATCTAACATCCGTCTCTGGAGGAGATATATCAATGATATCCTGGTAATATGGGAAGGTACAGAACAAACGCTTCTACAATTTTTCGAATGGCTTAATTCATTAGACTCTAACCTCCAATTTGATGGTTTATTTAGCAATAACCAAATATCATATTTGGATATTAAAATTAAAAAAGGAGCAACAGGATTCCTTACGGAACTTTATCGGAAACCTACGGATAGAAACACATTGTTACAGTATAACAGTTTTCATAATGCATCTCTGAAAAACAACTTACCAATAAGTCAATTCCTTAGAGTAAAGAGACTCTGTACTACAGAAGAGGACTTTAAGAAACATGCAATAGATATGCAACACAGGTTTCAGCAGCGTGGTTATCCCAAACGCTATATTAAGGAGGCATATCATAGGGCGAGCACTACAGATAGGGCATCATTGTTAAATAAAAAAGAACGCAAAAAACAAGATAGAATTGTGTGTTCTCTGACTTTCACCAATTACACAAAAGATATAACTAACATTTTAAGGCAACAATGGGATTTACTTTCACCTTTACTACCCTTTCTAACTAAAAACATTATGGTAGCACACAAACGAAACCCAAATTTGTCTGATTTGTTAGTCTCCTCTGCCCTTCCATTGTGTAAACCCATCTCGACATTAAGGGGACATTTCAAATGTGGCGGATGTTCAGTCTGCACTCATGTTCTCACAACAAAAGAAGTATTCACTCATCCTGTTTCACATCACAAAATATATTTACAGTCTTTCACTAACTGTAAAACGGAGCGTGTGATCTACGCAATAATATGTCCCTGCAATTTACTTTATGTAGGGAAGACTAAAAGACAGGTGCGTACAAGAATAGTGGAACATAGGAGCTGTATCCATAGAGGAATACCTGACAAACCCCTGGTAGCCCATTGGAAAGAAAAGAACCACACCATTAGTGATTTAAAATATTTGGTGTTAAGAGTAGTCTTTCCAAATTGGAGAGGAGGAGACATTGATAGGGCATTATTAAAATTGGAACAACGGTACATTTATGAATTAGATAGTTTAGAGCCCAAGGGGCTAAATCAGGAATTTGATCTTTCCGTTTTTTTATAACCCACTTTCTCAACACATTTTTTAACACAAATTTATTTTGTAATTATGGGTGTCCCATATAATAATTTTTCATTCAACTGTTATGCCATATGAATCCCCCCCCCCCCACATGTATTTATCATTCATTTCTTTATTTTCAGCCATTATTTACCTAATAGGTGACTTGACAATCATTTTTCATTATTGGCTTTATTTTATATCAAAACCCTCAGGTTAGATTACTAAGTGACATGATTTAAATGTTGTGTTCAACATCCAGAAACTCTGCTCTGTAATTTGACTCTGACCATGCCCCCTTTTTTGGCGCGAATCTCAGCATCCTGAAATTCTCAGTCTCTATCTCGGCTAAGCCTTTACAATTCTCTCGGAGTTAGTGCTGCTTGTTTACTCACTCTGATTGGTAAGTTTTTAACCCCTCTGGTTCATACAATCCTGCTGTAAATATTTCTTTTACCATATGTCTCTCCTTTTTTTTTGGCATGATTTCCAGCATTTAACAACACTCAGGGTTTATCTCGACTATGTTTTTCTCAATTTTCTTGGAGGTATCTCTCTTTATTCATCTCAATGTTATCTGGTCAGTTACATTACATGTCTGTGAAACAAAGGCACGTTACTCATGACATCTTGAACTGACTGCTTGAGTTAATATGTGTGCATGGAAATGTGAATTCCTATGTTTGCAAACACTTTGATTATATATTCTTAGTCTTTTGTTGGGCACCTAATGTGTTCATCGCTACAAACTCCATGTCTTCACTTCATCCGTTTGCAAAGACTTCTATCACACATTTTTGTTTCTCCGGTGTGTATTTCCTATATCTAAATGGTTAATGCTGCAAACTCCATGACTGCACTTTATTTGTATTGTTTTTTAAACATTGGGATTGCCAACCGGTACAAGTAGTTCTCCTGCACTGAAGGGCTTGCCATATCTTTCTGTAGAAATTCAGTACGTCCCTATTAACCAGGAGAATTTGCTGCTTCTCATTATCGTTATTTTCTTTTGTCAGTGAATATCGAAATTCATTACATCAGCACAATTCTGCAGGACCGTGACTTTTGTGTCAAAGATTCAATTTGGGGCTGTGAGTAGCGGTATAATGCTATTTTTTTTAAGAATAATCCATTTTAAGGTTCCTACTAAGCATTAAGTATTTTGAAATCCAGTTTTAATTATTTATTTATTTATTATTTTAGTCTGTAGTTTTTAGCACATTAACCATGGTGTCCACATATACATTTGCATAACTTATAGCTTATATATGGATTTTAATTTCTTTGGGACCTCAATTTTATGGCAACAGTTATTTATTTATCATTTTTAACCACTCTCCATATTTATTGTGATCCTGCCATCTAGCTTAATTTTATTTCATCTCATGCCCTATATGTTCGTATTGGGTTTTGATCTTCACGTCTAAGTTTAACTTATTGTATTTTCATTTGAGCATTCCACAGTCGATGCTTTGGCAATTTGCCCCTTTCAATTTCACCGTCTGAAGATTTGCTGTTGTGTGCGCGTTAAGTGAGTACGATCATGACCCTTGATTCACTCAGCTACCACAAAAAGTTTTTATATAGTTTAGTTTTTTATGTTTATTCAATCAATTATCCGTTTTAACTCTTCATTTGCCCTGCGTCTTTATACAACACTGGTTTAAGAAGTCTGTGCACAATATTATTTATTTATACACATGTTTGTACATGTTCCTCATCAGTTTGTTTTAATCATATTACATTTATAACTGTTTAGTGACCTTATCACAATTTAATTGTAATTGGTTATTAACAATTTGTATATATGTTTTTAATTATTTATTATCTTATTCCATATAATTTTTAACCTTTGACTATTGTATTATCTTGCAAGTGTTTGTTGATTTAATCATTTGATCAGAGCATTATAAAATTTGGAAACGTTTTGATTAATGCTATCATCTCTATCTTTACCATGCCCGGTTAGCTTTAATTTTGTTTTATCAACATTTTTATTATCATTATTATTATTTTCATGGTTTCTTGTCAAGTTTTTTGTAATTGTTTTTTAATATCCTGTATTTATTTGTTTTATCTTTATAAGTTATATGACCCCCTGAGGAAGGCAACCTGCCGAAACGCGTTGGGGATACCAATAAAAGCGCTTGTGTCATCATTACTCTTGCTCTGTGTGTTTCCTGCTGCAATCTGCAAGAGCTGTTGCTCTCTTGTGCCTGATGCTTGGATAAATATACTGTGAAGCAGCACATAGCGGCACAGATGAGAGCAGCTGGAAAATTTGAGTGGCATAGGAATAAGACTGCAGTCGATGCGGATCCGGCTCTGGCAATAAAACAGAGAAGAAGAGACTTCCGTGGCCTAATGAAAAAGTTGTGGCAAGAAAATATAAGGTACAAATGGATCTACCTGAAGGCACTGGCCTTTGTGGTGAATGGAATCATCAGGAGAGTGCAAACTCCAAAACAGGTAAGGGAAGCACTGCATGAGATGGGCATAAAGGATCTACCTGGGGAAGAGACTGGACAGACAAACCAGAAGACAGTGAAGAGATTAAAACAGAAGTGGAGAAGAGTGGATAGGATGGACAAGAATAAGAAAAAGAAGATAGTTTGGAGTGGAGTGGACATGAAAGACTTCCTTGGAGATTTGTGGGAATAACATTTTTGGTAGTTTGCATGTTGCAGTAGGATGTTTAAGGGGAAAGCCTGTTTGAAGGGGACATAAGGAGGGTTGTTTGGATGGAGATTTGTGTGGGATTTGATGGGTTGTCTATTTGGATGAGGAGGGTATAAAAAGGGGGTTGGAGGAGAGAAGGGTGGTGAGTGGGAATGTGTGGAGAAAGTAGAGTGGGAATGGGGCTATGCAGAGCCAGCCTGTCCACTAGGAGCCCAATCCTAGAAGGGGCACGTACGGGCTGTCTAGTCGCACCTGAGTAGGATGGGCCCTTTAGGACCCAATTCTGCACTGCTGGAGCCAGACATTCCTGTGGGTGCAGGATTGGGCCCTGAGACGACCCGTAATTCCCCTGTTTACACTCGTGGATGTCCTCCCTGCATGCCCAAAGACAAAGTAATCAAACCATTTTATTAAACCACATAGGTGAACAGGAATACAAATACCATATTGTATTCCTGTTCACCTATGTGGCTTAATAAAATGGTTTGAGTACTTAGCCTCTAGGTGTGCCCTTGGACTTTTTGGTGAATACCCCTGTGCTCTTCATTGGATGATCTCCCCACATGCCCTACTAACACCCACAGCACAGACTCCCTGTTACTCCATTGTCCGACCCTAGGCGGGGCAGCTGGGGTCTGGATTGGGTAGTGGGGACCTATCCGCCACCTATCCCGGTCTTGGAGGGGGTTTCTGGCCCCGAGTGCCGCAATCCCACATGCTTATTCCATATCTGAGATGGAATACGCAGCACATCCAAACCTGACCCGCAGGACAGATAGGGTTGTGACCTGAATTGGCCCTGCATGTCCTACTGCCTCAGCCCACACCTGCTTTCAGAAACAAGGCACATTGTTCCAAATCATGAGCTCTTGGGCAACTGTTGGCTTTCCCCTATTGCTTGCCAAGGCCATCCATCTATGGGTAATATACTGACGTTTGCAGCATCTTGACCTTCATCAAGGCACACATTTGCTTCATCACCTTGGATACAAAGGGTGTTCCTTGATTGTGAGGATCTCATTGGGTATTCACACCTGCGAGAATACTTCCCAGAGGGCATTCGTGATCATAGTTGTTTTTATATTCCTTAGAGCAATGGCCTCTGGGTATCAGGTAGCATAGTCTAGTATGATTAAAATATAATTGTTGCCTTGGGTAGTTCACTCTAAGGGTCCAACCAGGTCCATGACCACTCTTTTGAGTGGCGTTTCAATGATAGGCATAGTCACTAGAGAAGCAGGTCGGACTCTGATGGGGTTATAAAGGTGGCAGGTGAAGCATGACTGGCAATATAACTGCACCTGTTTATGGACCCTGGGCCAGAAAAATCAGGCTAAAACACACTCCAGTATTTTCTCCACCCCCAGGTGTCCCCCTAATAAATAGTTATTTGCCAACGATAACAGTTGCTGTTGATAGGGTCGGGGAACTATCAGTTCTTCTACTTCTTCCCCCTCTAGGGCACCCTCAGCCACTCTGAATAATAAAGCTCCCTTTAGCACAAAATAGGGAAAGGTTCTTATAGGGGACTCTTGATTATCTACTGGAACCCATCCACTTCCAAAACCCCCTCTCGGGCATGTTTAAGGGACTCATCCTCTTGCTGGGCCCTCCTGAAGCTCCCTGGGTCTTCCCCCAGCCCCCACTCTACTGCTGAGCCCTGAGCTATACCCAGGGGTTTCTTTCCTAGGCTCTCCCTCAGCCCTTCCATCAGGGCATGTAGAAACTGCTGCTGACATTGTCGCTGCTGATACTGTCACTGTTGCTCCTGACCTTCTGCCAGAATCTGGAGGAGTCACTCCATTCTGGCTTGTCACTGTTCTCTTGCAATGCCACCACAGCTTCCTCTTCTGCAGCTGAGTTAGCCCTGCAGTATTCTAATTCCAACAAATCTTTAGCAGCCTCTAGTGGCCAAAACAAAGCCTGCCTGCCTGGCACTGACTAGGCCTTCTTCAAGATCCCTAACTAGGGCGAGGCTAACTATCTTAGCCCATACAAACAGGGCACAGGCGGTCCACGACCCCAGATGTACAGGGCCGATTCTGAGGTCCTGGACGTCAAGCAATAAAGCTGCCGGGCCGAGAGCAAAAGATAGGGGGATGCAGGAAGTTCCCTGCAGCCGAACCTGACCATGGGAGGCTGAATCAAGTGTCCGGCTGTGGGGAATGATGTAAATCGGCAGTGGCTGGCATTCGTGGCTCCTGAATGGGGTCACAATGCCATGGTGATGGGACATCATGGCACTGCGGCTCCATTCAGGAGCCTGACTGAGGTAGCCTGGTAAGTGGCTGTGTGTGCAGGCCAATCGGAATTGGGACCCAGCCTGCACATTCAGGCCCTAGACCCGATTCTGATCTCGTGGACACGTCTAGCCCCTGCGGGATCAGAATCAGGTCTGCTTCTGGGGTAGCTGTTGCTGGGGTAGCTTTTAGGGGATGGGGCAATTTGCTGTAAGTGGTGGTGGATTATACAAAAGAAAATTCACTCAAAAAATTATCATATAACCACGATCTCTTTAAAAACCTCTTGCCACTGGTCTCAGATAAACGGGTAAGTTATGACACTTGTTTATGGGTAATTTTGTTCGCCCACTCTGGTGTCCGTTTACATCAATGACCTTTTTTGCAAGTGGTTTTTTCATATATATTGCTTTTATCTTATTACTTTTTTATATACGTTTTTCTTCAGCTTTATTTAAAACGATAGCAAATGCCACTCTACTTATCTTAAGCGTTGCAGAATGGCAGCAGTTGATATTCCTTGTTGATACAAACAGAGGAAAAAACCCCAACGCCTCAATCTTCTAAGCGCTTCAGAGCATTTCTAAATAAATAAATAAATAAATAAATAAATAAATAAATAAATAAATAAATTTCTCCAATTGGGTTTCTCAAGGGGAACTTGAACTTGTTTTGTATCAAAAACCATGCGGTATCCACTTTTTCAATGTACAGGAGCTATTTGCTATGATAGTAAAAACAGCAACAGCAAGGACATGGTTAAAAATTAAAAATGTACGATGTTATTTTCAGAAATATACTTCACTTCTCATGTAGATTACCTTGTAACGCTTCTCCGGGTTCTTACTCTTACCGGTCACCAGCTCATTTCGTTAGTGATCCTGTGGGATGGTGAACGCCAACGCATGCGCTCTGCTTTAAGATTTAAATACCCTATGAAAACCTCCTCTGATTGGAGCAGCCTACACACATGCTTGCCAGTCTACACAGATATTCAGTCCCTCAGGTTGCACCGTCTGAAGTTGATGAATCCACCATTGTTCTCGATATAGAAGCCTTTGCTCTTGCGATTTTCCTTGTAACCCATGTGTGACTGACTCTATGCACCAACAACGCAACATTTCAAACTCATGGTCAAAATCTAAACAATGCTGAACGATCGGTGCCGTCAGTTGTTTATTACGTAATCTGCTGCGATGTTCCTGCATGCGTATTTTTAAAGTCCGAATTGTTTTCCCAATATATAATAAAAAACAAGGACATTAAACAGCATATACCACTGACTTGGACTCACAATTTGTCACTTGTTTTAAAAAATATCGCTTCCCTTTATGCACAAAGTCAGAAAGTTCCAATGTAATATCACAAATGTTGCAATGACCACACTTGGTATGATTTCCCAAGATTTGATCAATAGAACCCCAATCTAAAGGTCGTAATACTGTGGGTGACAAATATTCTTTAAGGTTTTTGTTTCGTTTCCAAACACAGCGTATTGATATTTCCTGCAGCTCTGGCACCACTGTGAGAACCGGTTTATGTTTTTTAATAATTTTCTGAATTTTTGTGCTCAGAGGTGAAAAAGCCGTTACTAAGTTCACATTATGTTCTTCTGGTTGTCTCTCAGATCTTTCTTCAGATGTCAGCAACAAGTCTCTATTGTTGTAAAGAGCTCGGCGATAGGCTTGATGGATGACCTTTTTGGGATATCCTCTATCCAGGAAACTGGTTTTTAGATGTTTAGATGAGCACTTGTATTCCTGTGTTGTAGAACAATTTCTACGATATCTTAGAAACTGTGATATAGGGAGGCCATCCTTTAAGCGCTGTGGATGAGCGCTAGAATAATGTAAAAAGGTATTCTTATGGGTGGCCTTTCGAAACACCGTAGTTTTCCAGCCTTCCGATTGCCTGATAATTTGCACATCTAAATAGGTAATTCGCATTGTATTACTTTCACAGGTAAACTTTAAATTATTATCACAAGCATTCAGCCATTCGACGAAACTACTTAAATCAAAGGTAGACCCTTGCCATAACATAAAAATGTCGTCGATATAGCGATGCCATGATTTAATATGAGCTTTAAACGGAGACTGTGATAAATGTACTATATTATGTACGTTAACACCATTTTCTGTTAGTTAATTGTTTTAACTCAGTTCCAGTTAAATTTGTTTAATTTATGATACTTTAAGATGTTCTATGTATATCTAAGATGTTCTATGTAAAACAAATTTCGATTTGTTAATAGTTGTTATTTGTACACCGCAACTGATCTCTGGAAGATGCGGTATAAAAATGAATGTTAAATAAATAAATAAATAAATAAATAAATGTTGTTTTTCAAAGATATGCATATAAAAATTTGCTACAGAGGGGGCACAGGTAGCACCCATAGCCACCCCTGCAATTTGATGGTAAATTTGTTTGTCAAAAACAAAAAAGTTTTCAAAGTGAGGGCTGCAATTTTATACAAAAATGTGATTTGTTCTACTGTCAGGTCTCCTCTGTCTTGAAGGACTTCTTGTATAATCAAGTAGGCTGACTGTTGTGGGATACTTGTATATAAAGATTGAACATCTAATGTGACTAAAAGAATTTCTGTTTGCGTCGCCCAAAATGTTAAATTTTGTAATATGTTTAAAAAATGAGTAGTATCTCTTACAAAAGATGGTATTGTTTTCAATAATGGTCGTAAAAATGAATCTAAGTATATTGAAAGGGGTTCTAGCAGAGAACCCCTGGTGGACACTATGGGCCTACCAGGGGGGCGTTCCATATTTTTATGCAACTTTGGTACCGTGTAAAATTTAGCAAGTTGAGGATATTTCACCACAAGAAACTTGGATTCCTTCATTGAAATGATTTTACTTTGCACTGCGTCCTTTACTAGGATATTAATTTGATATAAGCCACGGTGCCTACCTCCAAATTGACTCTGAAGGCTATTGTGCAGTCCCTGCTCCAGTTTGTGATGCCTGCTTCTCGAGAATCACATGCCTCTTCAGCACTGTCTGCGGCATTATCCTCAGACACTAGTGTTAGTGGGTCTTCTCTGAGCCCCAAGCAATGTTCAGTCCTGCCACTGCCTAGACCAGGAGTAGACACTGAGGTGAGTCTGACAAAGTTCATGGGAATCTCCTTGGTTCATGGCCAACAGTGGAGGCTTCCTCAGTGACTAGATCAGCTTTGGAGGATCCGGTGAGGAGCTCTGAACAGTGTGTTCCAGCAGCAGTGGTAGTTAGACCAGCTGTAGTGACCCTGGAAGTGTTATGGGATGCCATCAAAGCAGTGGACACTAAGCTGGCTATATTTCCTGGCACATTCAAGTCTGATTTGAATATTATAAATGCCAAGAAGGCCGAGCATGGGCGATCTCTTACTCAACATGCTGTGCAGTTAGACTGGGAGGAATCAACTTTGGAAAATCTCCAGTCCATGAGTATAGCCCAGATTAAAGAGAAAGCAGTTTTGAACAGGAAACTGCTCTATTTGGAGAACCGGGTTCGTAAAAACAATTTGAGGTTTCTCAACTTTCTGAAATGTCCTCTAATTACATCCGTGGACACGTTGAGAAAATATTTAAGTGACATGTTAAAAATGTATGGAGAAGCTTTACCACCAAATACATGGGCTCAGAACCTGTCACTCTCTACTAACCATGGCGAGTCGGGGGGGGGGGGGGGTGTCCTAGGGAAGGAAATGTAACGGACGTGTAAAACTTGACTGCTGTCCTAGATAGGATATTAGTGGCTTGCTTTGCTTTTGAGTCAGATAGGAATGCTGTCTTGAAGTGTTCTTTTGTGACATTTCAGCTACTTTTCTTGTCTCAAAAATCTATATATTTCCTTATGTATGCAGACGAAATGCCAAGAATTTTTGGTTCTTATAGATAGGGCCATAAATCTTGGTGCAACGATGAAATTGTTTTTTCCTTGTAAATGTTTGGTTGTGCGGCCGGGTAAACAGTATGGGCCCGATATTCCTCTGGGCAGGCTATGCACCGCTACAGTGCATAGCTCTGCCCACTGACCTTTAACCCCGGATATTCAATGCTGGGGTCATATGCGACCCCGGCATTGAATATCCAGGGATTGCCACACACACCAGAAGCCACATTGCATAACTGTGCAGCAGTGATATTGCATGCAGCCCAGTTAGCTACTGTGCCAAAAGATAGGCGCGGATTTTCCTCACCTATCTATTCATCACAGATCGCTAACTGGGCAGCATGCAATATCGCTGCATGGTTATTGCTTGTCGCCACCTCTGCTCCACCCCAGAATGGCCCCGACATGCTCATAGGGAAGTTAGAAGACAATATTCAATGGCACCAACCATGTAACTGCCGTTGATTATCCCAGTTTAAGGCATTTACACAGTTTACTGTGCTGTAAACTGTGTAAATTCCTTTCAAATATCAGGCACCATTGTCTTTTTGAGCCTGATAAGTTTCAACAGGTTGTTTTGCCTGGAGAAGAGTCCTCTGTTCAGGTGATGCTCCCAGAGGGGTCTGCTAGTTAATCTGCTGAGGATGTTTTTCTAGAGTCGCTGCAGGTAGATTTAAATCAATTTTCCTGGTTTTTGTATTTCTTTTTTCTACTTCTTGATCTAATTGTGGGTTTAATTTTGGACTATTGTACTTTATTTGATATGGTATGATTTTGTTTCCTTTGTGATGCTTTTTTCTTTCATTGCCTTTCATTCAATGTTAATTGGATGTACAATTTTGAAATTACATAAGAAAATCATTGGGCCTTTTTTGTGTGTATGTGGGGGGAGGGGGGACTTATTTATGTGGAACGCCTGGTTGTTTTCAAACTCAATGGGCCCAATATTTAGCCCATAGCGTCAGCTCTTGTAAAGCACCTGAATACAAGCAATAGTGAAACTTGATATTCCCCATTTACCTCTTTTGCTATATGGTCAGTGACACTGACTGGTTATGCCACTGAATATCAGGTTCAACAGGTCCTACTAACCTCTTAAACACTTTTGATATCAGGCCCAATGTATTTTTTCACTTTTTTCTGCCATCCCAAGTTTCATCCCATTTTACTATATTTTGAAAATTCCCCCCCCCCAAGAGACATTCTATATCCCTTTTATATAATTCTTTCCAACTTCTATTGCATTGGAAAGATTAAAACGTGATTTTAAGCTATTCAACTGAGCAATATACAATGTAGGTTATAGAGGCAGTCGAGTGGACTTATATCCACAAAGCAACTTGCATTCTTAAATCAGACTCTAATGTTTTCGTCTATATGTGCTCCCCCACTGATAAAGTCATGCCCTACATCCTAGATGGAAAAAGGATTAAATAAACTTTATGAACTCCCAAGGTATTTCAAGCTACATGCCAGAAGAACGTCTTCTGGCAATTATATTAATTTAACTCATGATTAAATTTCAAACCAATTAAAAATCACCCTAAATGCTGAGTATACTTCTATTATAGTACAGTTATAATGCACATGATCTCAGCGAGATCCCTCCTGATATTGTGAGAGAATTAAAATAAGGTATCCTAATTTACCACGCTTCAGTATTCAACCAGTATAATTAGTTTCACATTTGATGAAGAATCTCTGTCTGTCTAAAAGGCAATATAAGTTCCTTGCATCTAAGTTCTTTTTGATGGAGGCTCTTAGTATCACCCTATGATAGATATAGTAAAAGACCCTCAGTCATGTTCATTAACCGGGCCATTTACTAAATGTGTGTTATTTACAGCAGGGCCCATCTTATGCAATGGACCCTGCAGTAAATCAAGTGTATTAACAAATTTTGCACACACTATTTATAAAAGTCCCATAATGTTGTAAGGATTCTGGTCTCCAGAAACTGAATACTGAAAGATTTTTTATTATCAAATTTCAACTACATTAAATTGTGATAAATGGTCATGGAAAAATATATCTGGCTAGATTTTTAGGGGTTGGTTATTAGCTGTGATAAAAGATCACATTTTACAACATCTTAATTTACTATAGCAGCCGCTAATTTGTGATAAAGATAACGCATTTAATCTTACAAGCTGCGTTATTCATGGAAGAATAATGTCACTGGCATTATCTTCGCTCCCTGTGGGCACTGGGCCACTAACACATGGTCTGATACCTGATCCATGACCCCTGATCCCTCTAGCAACCCCTCAATGAAAGCCTCTCAAAATACAACCCAGCACCCCCAAAATAAACCACCATAGACCCTACTCCCAAAGAGACCTCCAACCCCTCCCAAAACACCTCCTGGACCCCTCCCTCAAACAAAGAATCCTCTAACCCCTAAAGACACCTCCTGAAATTACCACAAGGGGTAATTTTGAACTGGCAGGAGCAACTGGGAGAATCACTCCTGCTCCTCACCTCTAGACAGCGGGATCATCAGGCTGCTTCTTAGTGACCCAATACTTCAGAGGGTGGAAAACTAGTGCCAGCTAAAAGAAACATAGAAACATAGAGACATGGCGGCAGGAAAAGACCACATGGACTATCTAGTCTGCCCTTCCAAATCAACTTCTACAATAGTCTCCTTTTTTCCTTTAGGGATCCTCTGTGTCCTATGCTTTTTTGAATTCAGATACTGTCTTCATCTCTACCACCTCCACCAGGAGACTATTCCAAGCATCTTTCCGTAAAGAAATAGTTCCGCATATTACTCCTGTCTATCCCCTTTCACCCTTATCCTATGTCCCCTCATTGCAGAGCATACTTTCAATTAAAAGAGGCCCTCCTCCTGTGCATTTATGCCACGGAGATATTTAAACATCTCTTTCATATCTCCTCTATCCCATCTTTCCTCTAACGTATACATATTAAGATCCCTAAGTCTGTCCTCATATGCTTTATAACAAAGACCACTAACTACAGGCTCCTCCTCTTCCCCTCCCACTGCCCTTCCCTGTGGTGTTCCTCAGGGTTCTGTTCTTGCCCCTCTTCTGTTTAACGTCTTTCTGGCCCCCCTTGCTCTCCTCGTCCAGCAACATAGTATCTCCGCCCACTATTACGCCGATGATATCATTCTCCTTCACCATACGGACCCTTCTGCCCCAGATCTTGCCCCCCTCAACTCTTGCCTGTCTTCAGTCTCTGCCTGGTTTTCTTCCCACTTGCTGCATATAAACTCCTCTAAGTCTTTTGCCATTTGGTTTACCTCTGGTGCCCCGATCCCCCCCCTTTTCCCCCATCTTCTCCAGCGCCCCCTTACCAGTAGTCTCGTCCCTGCGATACCTCGGAGTCACCCTAGACTCTGCCCTCTCTTTTAAAGATCATATTTCCTCCGTTGTACAGCAGTCCTTCTGCACCTTGCATCAACTCCGTGCCATCCGTCCCTTCATATTAGCTCCCTCCCTGTCTACCCTGCTACTGTCCCTGGTCGTCTCCCGCTTTAGACTACTGCAATGTAGTTCTAGCCGGTCTCCCCCAAACACAACTGCATAGATTACAACTTGTCCATCATGCTGCTGCATGCCTTCTCACCCATGCCTCCCGTTTTGACCACATCACTCCCATCCTGATCCACTTACACTGGCTTCCCCTTCCTTACCGCATTCAGTTCAAAATTCTTATCTATGTACACAGGACTATCCATACCGGGGTTCCTCTCTATCTTGCCAGTCTCATACATCTCCACTAATCATATCGTTCCCTCAGATCAGTTCACCTGAATCGCATGTCCCTCCCCTCCCCCTCACAGGCTCACCTCGAGTCCACCTGCTCCTTGGCATTTTTCTTTTTGGGTCCAAAACTTTGGAATTCGCTCCCCGTCGCCCTCCGCCTGGAACCATCGTACAAGACTTTTAAGTCCAGGTTAAAGACCCACCTCTTTTGCACCGCTTTCGGTCTCCCCCCCCCCACCTGCCTCCCTCTCCCCCCCCACCACGATAGTCCCGATTGTATTTGTTACCTGACTCTGTTTCATTTTCCGATGTACTATCTACGGCTTCCTCTTTCTCCTCCTGTCCTGTTCTCTATACAATGGCGTTCCTTTCTGTTTCCGCAGCTTGTATTTTCATTATTGTACACCGCTCTGATGCCACCGGTAAAGAGCGGTATATTAAATCCGCAAATAAAGATAAAGATAAAGATAACCATTTTAGTAGCCACCCTCTGCATAGACTCCAACCTGTTTATATCCTTTTGAAGGTGCGGTCTCCAGAATTGCACACAGTTCCCCAAATGAAGTCACACTAAAGACTTATACAGAGGCACTATCACCTCCTTTTTTCTGCTGGCCATTCCTCTCCCTCTGCACCCAAGCATCCTTCTGGCTTTCACAGTTGCCTTTTCTACCTGTTTAGCTACTTTAAGATTATCAGACACAATCACGCCTAGGTCCCGCTCTTCTTTTGTGGACAAAAATACTTCACCCCTATATTATATCACTCCCTTGAATTGCTGCAGCCCAAATTTTGGCATCAAATCTCAGCTGCCAAATTCTAGACCATTCTTCAAGCTAAGCTTAGCTCCTCATGTTATCTACACCTTCCTGGGTGTCTACTCTATTTCAGATTTTGGGATCATCTGCAAAGAGGCAAACCTTACCCGACAGCCCTTCCGCAATATCACTAACAAAAATGTTAAAAAGCTGTCATTAAATGTAATGCAGCTTGTAAAGTTAAATGTAATCTTTATTATTCAATTTGCATAACAATGAGGTGCTTTGCATGCATTTGCATGTTTTGCATCTCATTATTTTGCCACAGCATTATGGTAAACTGCATGTGTTAAGCTAAAATAACACACAATTTTACCATTTAACATATGAAGGCAAATTTTAGATAATATATGGACAGCAGAACTGTGACCTCCGGGTTAGAACATATACAATTCCAGCAGTATTTTAGAAAAATGTTCTGCTGAATTTGGAATGTTCTATAAAATACGTCTAAGGATGTGCAGGAGTGCACATGAATTTGCCAATAGGTAGAACTGGAGGAGCATTTTAAATATCTAAAAGTGTGAAAAATCAATGGAGGTGACTCGGCAACTTACACATGTAAATGCTGGGACTTAGACATGTAAACTGGTATTTTGCAATTTACACATGCCTGTGGGTCATTTTGCAAACTGATATGTATAAAGGTGCCCACAGACTGCAAAGGCCAATTAATTTATTTTAATTTGGAGGTGGAAATAGAGGATTAAGGAAAATAATCCCCTGACTTCTGTAAAGGGCTAGCCGAATCAAGCACTTTTTATACATGCCAGTGAGCAACTGTAAGTATCAACATGGACAATTTTGGTCATACACTTGCTTTCCTCATATGAAATGGATAATACACATGTAGATTTTTGACCCACACAGGCCATATTCTGACATGCTCTTTAGTTCACACCTATTGTATAATACTTTAATTCAATTGTTCTATGGCTCTCTCAACAAGGCCGTTCCATTAATTATAACAAAATGGAGGTGCTATTCATTTTCAAAGATTCTTCATTCACCCCACCAAAGACACTTAAGGTCAATCAAACAGAATAGTCAAAACAGAGGTACGATTCCTTGGAGTAACTATTGACCAGCATTTTACCCTGAAACCCACATCAACAATTCGTCAAAGCTGATCTACAACAACTTCGCCCCCAACATGAAATTCACGACTACAGGACTGTCTTCCAAGCAATGACACTTCCACATATTGACTTCTACAATGCAATTCTCCAAGGCTTGTCAAAATCCCATCTGCTACCGTTACAACTGGCTCAGCACACCGCAGCTAGAGTACTCACTGGAACATCAAGGGGCTCACATATCACTCCCGTCATGAAAGGGTTCCACTTGCTACCGCTAATAGACAGAATCAGATACAAGAACATCATCATTATATTTAAAATTCTCCATGACCAGTCCTCCGAGTACTTACAAACTATAATAACAAAACTCCTGAAAACATACCTGTTCTAATTGTGCTTTCGGGGCATAACATAAGCAAGCACTAAATTATATACTAAGATACCGCTAAGATATAGCCCACCTTCATCCTTCAACAATAAAATCACTCACACCACACCAAAAACAATTACACCAAATGAAACACATGCCCAGTACTTGTATATATGTTATTTATGCCTTGGATTATATTGGATTCTAATAGTTATATGGTTCCTTACATGGAGTTAAATGTTCTTTATAATGTTAACACGTTCCATGTAATGTTCTGTTCTATGTATACCATATTGAACATTGGAAATGCAGTATATAAACGCAGATAAAATAAATAAACAAATAAATTACAGGCACACATGAATAAATGTAGCCCTTTCTAAAATAGATCTTTATATGTGGATGCCATTTCCGTGTGTAAATACTGAATTTTCCATTTGGAAATTAGGAATAAGGCTTCTTAAATAATCCCCATGATTAAAAAAAAAAATCATGCATTATTCCCTTAATGCACATTTATTAACTAACCCTTTAACAGGCATGATTCCATTGTATAGAATGCCCATTGTGGACTTCAGTCTAACGTCCTCAACTCTATCAGCAAAAAGATTCCCCTAAAATAAAAGCAAAACACTAATTCCAAAGCCATCAGATATGAATTTATTTCATTCCGCCAGGCTCAGGCTTAATTCTGGGACTGGGCTTCAAACTGCTGTTATCATACACCTTATTTATTTCTATGATAGATTTCTGGGCACTTCAAAAAACGTATCCCTTATTTTTATTTATACATCCTTTCTTCTCTTCTACTAATGCCTACAATTTCACTAGCGTTGTGCATCCATTAATGTGCATGTCATTTGGTAGTGCCCCTATAAAAATGTAGTGGGGGGGGGGGGAGTTGCTAATGTTCATGAAGGGAAAAAAGGGAATAATGCACAATTTTTTGTTAAAGGGCAGAATTGTGCATTGTTACTGATTTGTAGTGGAACAGTTTAACTGAGTCTCTACCAAAGTATTGTTAACTTAATGCAATTGTTAACACCTAAAATGAAGTGTAAATAATGTATGAAGGAAACAATTGAAATAAATGAATAGCAAATATTCCACTGAACTGCTATACATTATTATAAGTTTCCTGTTGAATTTCAGAATGGACGAAGGAAAGACAAGGAGGCACAGAGCTGGAAGGGTATAAGAGTAATAGGGCCAGATAAGGGACTGGGAAGGAGGTAAATGATAAGGGTTTGCAAAGACAATGGCAGGACATAGGCGAGGAAAGGGGTCAGCCACACAGGCCCTGGCCCCACCAAAAATCACAGCATGGCAGGCAGCAGGCAGGCTGTCCGTAGAGATCCCATCCCCCATGGGCGGAATAAGAAGAGAAACCGTGATCGTGGCAAAGATCCTTTCTTTCTGCCCGCAGGAGATCGGCTCCTCACAGGAAGACAGGAAGAGTCTTTGCTGCGATCGCGGCATCTCCTCTTTTGCCCGTGGGGAAGGGGGATCCCTGCAGGAAGCCTGCTGCCTGCCAGCCGAGATCATGGCAAAAAGCATTCCTATTTGCCTGTGGGGATTGCGGGCAGACAGGAAGGGTCTTTCTTTTTTTTTTTTAATTGATATTTTTTACAGTTTATAACAAAACAAAAATACATAATTACAATACAACCCTCCAACAAAACTGAACAACCGTACCAGACTACTATCCACCTTCCTCACCCCAACACCTTGCACGCCCAACCTAAGACTGATGGAGCGAAGTGTAGTCAATGAATAAATCCGGGAGTCAATTGACAGGGTCCAAGCCAGTTTATTGTGCACAAGGCCCAGTCAGTCAAAGCTTCAAAAAGGAACTGAGCAAAGTTTTTACAGAGACATACTCATTTATACCTCTTTTTCAGTTTGATACATGAGAACTTTCTATTGGTTCTAGCTTGATACATGCAAACCTCTCATTGGCTCCAACGCCCCCTGTACCTGTCCAATCAGAGATACCTCCGGGGCCTAGCAACCAGCCCCCTCCCTTAGAACTGTTCTAACAATGGTGCAGTTTCTAGGTTTGATACTTCTGTACTGCAAGGTCACTTCTAGCTCCAGGAATGCATGTATTGAAACATTTCTTTCTTTTGCACACAAGAGAATAATGAAAGACTTATGAATTCATGTAAAACTTCTTATTAAGCAGTTTAAAACAGTTTTCTCATTTTTCACAGATTTTTGGTTCTTTTCTAGCTATAATGGAGGTTGGAATCCATGCCTAACTTACAGGCCTTTCATATTAGCAGACCATTCTAGGCCATGGCCTGCCACATTCCCCCCTTTGATTATTCTCACCCGCTAGTGAGAAAGGGTGAGAATTAAATCACTCAAAAAATTAAATCACACATTATACTGGTGTAACAGCATCATCTTGGGGTATAGGGTAATATTTATTTATTTTATTTATTTAAAGTCTCTTCTATACCGCACTATTCAGCATCAGCGCGGTTTACATTGAACAAAGAATTTACACATTTCCGATGGTACTTTGTGTTTACATTTGAACAGGAAGAAATAACTTGGATAACAGGGGTAACTATTTACAAATTAAGACAGGTAACTATTTACAAATTAAGACAGAATCATGAACATTTCTTGGTTTCAGCGTTATTGGTTTTGGGAGGTCTGTGAGGTGGTTGAAATAACTGCATTGGTTACTGGGTAATACAATAGGAAGAGGTGGTGTTTCAAAGCTTTTCTGAATTGCAATATATCCGGGATTGCTCGGATGTCTTGAGGGATTGCTCGGATGTCTTGAGGGAGCCACATAGCTAGTATCTTTGTAGCTGCCTTCCGCTCTACAGTACTATCGATTACTGAGGTTACCATGTGTAAGCAAAGGGGTAGGAGACATGGGAGCAGCAAGCACATAGCTAGTATGAATAATACAATAAATGCAAGGGTCTTCAGACCACCTAACCATGAAAATACTGAACCAAACCACCCATCTAGTTTCAGACTATGCCAGGTCTGAACAGGCACAAATGTTTGCTTTCTCATCTGGATAGCTATATCCTCAACAACATGCCCATTATTATCAATTTGCAAACAACAATTACTTAAATTTAATTTCCCGCATACCCCACCTTCAGCTGCTAACAAATAATCTAAAGCTAAAGGATTCTGGTAAATAGCTGTGCGCATTTGTGTACTTTGCTTAGCCAAAAGGGTTAGCGCTTTACTAGTTTCATTGGTTATTATTTCAACAACAGCTTATAAGTGTATTATGCGATTTATCATATAAACAGGGGTACGATATCCCCATGTCCCATCCTGCTCCCAAGTAGCAGGTTCATAGTATGAGATAATTCTCTCAGGTGGCCATTCTTCGAATGTCGCATCCCATTTGTCCCATTGGCCTATCTTCAAGGCCTCCTTTAGCTGTTGACTTCTGTACACAGGATATCCCAGTTGTTCTCCATGGGATGTAGGCAAAAGGAAAAAGGAAGGTCGTATGGTTCCCAATACACATGCACCTCCCCAATGATGAGGGAACCTAGCATATGCTCGGGTTCCGCAAATCCAGTACAGTCGAGGTGGTGCTTGCCAGGAATTATAAGCTGCCAGATTAGTCCAGATGCTGGCAAGATTGGGGAAACGGACTAAAGGATTGGAGGGCTCTGAAGCGTTGACTCCTGACCACCAAGACATCTTTTTAGTGGTACTGTTGTAGAACTTCTGATTGAGACAGACCAGCTGCCCCACCTCCATGTTAAACAGTGGTCCATAGCGAGCAAAACATAAGTTACCCACGATGGGGTGGGCCATTACCCATTCACTAGTAGTATTATGTAAGTCAGTCTGATTATAGGGAACAGAATAGTTCAGTTCTTGCGCCTCTCAAGGCCATTGGTCTCCCATCTTAGATCCTCCACAGAATAGATAGTCTGAAATGTGGAGACTAGATGCTACTGCTCCCGCTAGTTCGAGGAACAAGTTCTGGGAAGCAGGAGGAATCTCAAATTCTGCTTTCATGGCCTCATAGAAAGAGTGATGTATATGATAGGGTGAGGATACATGGGCCTTGGTATTCAATTGTATGTGCAGGATGGTTCCAGGATCTATGCCTCCTCCTGCTATACGCAATCCAAATCTGTATCCTTGATTCCACTGGCTGGGGTTGATTATGAGAAGTTGCAGGGGATTACAGGCACCTTTCTGGCATTTCTTGGGCTCAGGTAATCTGATCCTTGTCAGACTGCCTTTTCGACTATCACCATCTCGTCCCACAGGTGCATTCTGCCAAGTAGCAAAGTATACACAGTCCCACTTTGGACAGAAGTAGGCATCTTTAGATGCAGTGCTGTAGACGGTGGTTGGAGAGTTCTTTCCCGTACACCGTCCCCATCCGTAGGCTCCTTCTGGGCACATATATTTATCATCATGATAGTAAGCTCGTTCCCATGACCCACACTTGTGGTAAGCATTTCTGTTAATTACATCACAGGCATCAAAGTTCAAAACAACATCTTTTGTGGGGTCTGCGAGGGGGCTTGTGGCATTTATGATGGCTCCATCCTCATCATTCCAGCGTATCTCAAGTGTATAATATGAAGGGTTTTGTCGGGGGTTATAACAAGTCTTACTCTTTCCTTTCGTACAGATATTTAATTCTGTGCCATTATAAATACACCGGCTGACTGTACCAGTGCAAGTATAGTAGGAATGATAAAGTAAAGTCTGAGTGATCTTCTGTCCTGTTCGGGTGGTAGTTATGCAAGCTGCACAAGGAGGTAAAGCAAAAGTTTTTTCCAGAAATCCAAGGATCACCACTCCCACAAGACAATAGTGGAAGAACATATTGATTATAGTCTTTGGAGGGCAACTGAAGTATAGGGTACGATGAACTTGTAGAACCTTCTTCTTCTTTGGTTCCAGCAGTCACCCTTATGCAATAAGAGTAGAAGTGTAGATGCTGAAGATGCTTATAATGCTGATTGTCTCTGCAATGTAAGTCGCAATGGAGTCTCAGGATCATTCACTGAAGTCCATTGGCCAGGGTCAGGAGCGGCGGCTGGCTTCACTCGACTGTGGTGGATCCATGGTTCAAATTCTACAACTTTCACTGCAGTGGGGGTTGACAGGATGACAACATAGGGTCCCTTCCAATGCGGCGCCAGTGGGATCTTTCTCCACTCTTTAATCCACACGGACGCTCCTGGCTTGAAGGGATGCAGAGGCTCTGTCAGGTTGATGGGCAATCGATCTTGCACCCAGGTATGGAGATTCTGAAAAACAGAACCTAAAGCTAATAGTTCTTGTCTAGTTATTTCGGATCCTATTTGTCTCATATCTCCCTTTATTCCCTGCACAATGGGTGGAGGTCGCCCATATAAAATCTCAAAAGGGGAAACTCCTAAGGACTTGGTGGGAGCTGAACGTATCCTAAGAAGGGCTATAGGGAGAACCTGAAGCCATTTTAGGTGTGTTTCTTGACAGAGTTTGGACAACTGAGATTTCAGGGTTCTATTCATACATTCCACTTTCCCTGAACTCTGGGGTCTGTAAGCAGTGTGCAACTTCCATTGTATTTGCAAAGCTTGAACTAACTGTTGTGTCACTTGGGACACAAATGAGGGTCCATTATCTGATCCTATAGTCAATGGTATTCCAAATCGAGGAATAATCTCATGGAGCAGCACCCTAGTAACTTCTCGGGCTTTCTCAGTTCGGGTGGGATAGGCTTCTACCCATCCGGAAAATGTGCAGACTAACACTAACAAATAGTGATACCCGTTTGCGCGGGGCATTTCAGCAAAGTCCACCTGCACATCACTCATTGGGGCCACCCCTATGGACTGGACTCCCGGGGGTGGAATGGGACCTTGCTTAGCATTGTTCTTGGCACATATCAAACATCGCTGTGCCACTGAGGTGGTCAGGGGTCCTAGTAGCGAGATACAGAAGTGGGGCCTTAGGGCTCTCTCCATGGCTGTCTTTCCATAATGTGTGGCCTGATGAAAAGCATGGACAAAGGCCGGCCCTAATGCTTCAGGAACAACTGTGGGACCGGGAGGTGAACTACCTTCTGGAGGGGGCAACACTATCCAACCTTTTTCTGTCAGGACCCCTCCCTCCTTTTCACAAAAATAATCTAACTCTCTTACAGTGTATCGGGGTGCCCAAGAACTTAGGGGCACAGGAAATAGAGCTGCTTGCATCGGGGTATCTTGGGTCCTGACTTGTCCTGTTGTGGCTGCTTTTCGGGCTGTGACATCAGCAAACCTGTTTCCTTGGGCGACTTCTCCTGCTCCTGCCTGATGACCTCGGCAGTGCATGACTGCCACTTGTTTGGGGGCCCACACAGCATCTAATAACATCAGTATCTCAGGCTCATACCTAATGGACTTGCCCCCTGAGGTGATTAACCCTCGTTCTTTATACAAGGCTCCATGTGCGTGCAAAGTTGTGAAAGCATACTTGGAATCTGTGTATACATTCAAACGGAGTCCTTCTCCTAATGTTAATGCTCTAGTAAGGGCTATCAGTTCAGCTTTTTGAGCTGAAGTTCCTGGGGCCAGGGCTGAGGACTCAACTACCAGATCAAGGGTCACCACTGCATATCCAGCACAATGATGTCCACTGATGAACAAACTGCTTCCATCTACAAAGAAAGTCCGTTCAGGGTCCTCTAGAGGGACATCAGTCAAGTCAGGGCGACTCGAGAATACAGTGTCCATGGTTTCTAAACAGTCATGATCAGGGGGCCCAGGACCAATTGGGAACAATGTAGCAGGGTTCAAAGCTTGACTGACCTTTAACTGTATCTGGGGGTTTTCACACAGCATGCTCTGATATTTCAACATTCGTGAATTGGTTAGCCAGAAGTTCCCTTTGTGTTCCATGAGACTCAGAACAGAATGTGGTACAGTAACTTGTAGATTCTGTCCCAGGGTGAGCTTATCTGCTTGGCCCACCAGGAGGGCTGTCACTGCAACAGCTCTCAAACAAGGGGGCCAGCCTTTTGCAACTACATCCAATTGTTTTGACAAGTAGGCTACTGGCCGTTGCCAAGATCCAAGAGATTGGGTCAGTACCCCCAACGCATTTCCTTGTGACTCATGGACAAAAAGATGGAAAGGTTTCTGGACATTTGGAAGACCTAAAGCTGGTGATGACATCAGAGCACTTTTCAGAGACTGGAATGCTGCATCTTGTTCAGGTCCCCACTCTAGTGGAGACTTTTCCATTCCTTTAGTAACTTGATACAATGGTTTTGCGATCAATGCAAAATTGGGGATCCATATACGACAGTATCCTGCAGCTCCCAGGAAGGCTCTTACTTGCCTCCTAGTGGTTGGAGTAGGGATACTGCATACAGCTTCTTTGCGTTCTGGTCCTAAATGTCGGATCCCGCTGGACAGCTGGAATCCTAGGTACATGACTTCAGGTTGACATAATTGTGCTTTGGCTCTTGAGACTTTGTATCCAGCCTCTTTGAGAAGGTACAAAAGTTCACTAGTAGCTTGTAGACATTCACTTTCTGAGTTGGTGGCTATGAGTAAATCATCCACATACTGGAGGAGAACCCTTTGTCCTGGGTTCACTGGGTAACTTGAAAGATCTTGATTCAGGGCAGCACTGAAGAGAGTAGGTGAATTCTTGAATCCTTGGGGTAATCTGGTCCAGGTGAGTTGGCCCCATCTTCCTGTTATGGGGTCTTGCCATTCAAAAGCGAATAAAAGTTGACTGGTGGGGGCTAGGTGTACACAGAAAAAGGCATCTTTCAGGTCCAGGATGGTGAAATGAGTAGCCTCAGCGGAGATCAGTCCCAAGAGAGTATAGGGATTTGGCACTACAGGGTGTATAGTTTCAACTGCGTCATTTACCCACCTCAGATCTTGTACTGGGCGGTAATCCCCTGTCCCAGGTTTCTTAACTGGGAGAAGGGGGGTGTTCCAAGGTGACTGGCATTCCTTGAGAAGTCCATACTTCAGCAGTTTCATTAAATGGCAGTGGATACCTTCAATGGCTGGTCGGGGAAGAGGATACTGCTTCACATGCACTGGTTCCGCTCCTGGCTTGAGGGTGACAATTACAGGGGCTATGTTCTTCGCTAGAACAGGTGGATTATCTTCTGCCCACACTTCAGGTGGGGCTATAAGGTTTGTAGGTATACAGGAACTAGTTGACTTGATTGGAGGTGCGCTATAGAACCGCCATTCTTCTTCTCTGGGAACAGTCAGCACCATCAATCCAGCAGGCTTCGGGTTCACAGTCATTTTCATTTCTCCCCCTTCAGCAAAGGATATCTGTGCCTGGAGCTTGGCAAGCATGTCTCGGCCCAGAAGTGGAATAGGGCACTCAGGCATATATAGGAACTGGTGCGTTATTTTCTGTCCCCCTAGTTCACACATGCGGTTCTGCAGGAATGACTTTGTGGCCTTGTTTCCGGTGGCCCCAACAATGGTGACAGATCAAGAGGAAAGAGGAACCACTGGCTTAGCCACTACTGAATGTTCTGCTCCTGTATCTACCATAAAGTCCATATATCGGTCCCCTATCTTTAAGCTGACCATAGGCTCCTGGGGACCCAGGGTGAACTTGGAGCCCGGTCTGGCCTAGTCTTAACATAAGAACATAAGAACATAAGATATGCCATACTGGGTCAGACCAAGGTCCATCAAGCCCAGTATCCTGTTTCCAACAGTGGCCAATCTAGGTCATACGTACCTAGCAGTTTCCCAAAAAGACACAGATTCATAGTTTGTTTTGCAGCAGTTTCAATTCCTTTGTTCCATTGGCTTATTAGTCTTCATCTATATCATCCATGTCATAGCCCGTTGCTACTGCCACTCCCTCAATGGCTTCTTCTCTCTCGCGCTGGAACTGTGCTCGGTTCACTCCTCCCCTCCTTCGGAATCGACCTCCTGCTCTCCAGGGACTCCCTCCTCCCCTTGCAGGGGCGGAGTCCAGATGCGGGCATTCATTTCTCCAATGTCCTTCTTCCTTGCAGTAGGCGCACTGATTTGCACCCAATTGAGGCCTTTCGCTTCCGCGGCCTCTTCCACGTTCTCTGGTCCTTTGATTAGGAAAACCTCCTCCACGTCGTTCAATTATAGCTGTAGCAAGAAGATCTGCCTTCTTCTTCATCTTTCATTCACTTTCTCTGTCACGTTCATTTTCACGATTCACAAACACTTTCTGAGCGACTTCCATTAGCTGTGCTGTATTCATACCCGCAAATCCATCCAATTTCTGCAATTTTCGTTTTATATCTCTCTGGGACTGACTAACAAAGGCCGCATTTACCATGCGCAAATTTTCCTGAGCGGCGGGATCATATGGGGTGTATAATCTATAAGCTTCAGACAACCGCTCATAAAAGGCCGCTGGACCCTGGAGGACTTCCGATACCTTCCCGATATTCATGGCCCTCTGGCCTCCCTTCCTCAGGCCTTGCAACAAGGCCTGGCAAAATCTCGTCAGGGCCGCCGCCCCCCTTTCATCATTTGGATCCCACCTGGGATCTTCCTTTGGATAAGATGCGGCGGCAGCTTGTGGGAGATTTATTCCTCCTCCTTCTACAGGGTTCTCTTCTAACCAACGAAGAGCTGCTTGCCCAATTCATCCTCGCTCACTCAGCAGTAAAGAGGGTGGACAGAAGTTGGTGACAATCGGCCCAGGTAGGCTGATGGTTTTGCATAATGCTGGGCATTAATTCTGTTAATTCCTGGGGCTTTGCAGTATAGGATGCATAATGCGTTTTCCAGTTTAATAAATCAGTAGTGGAAAAGGGTACATAGACTAGACTAGTTGGTCCTGGTGCCATCTGGCCCTGATCATTTAAAACAGGTATTCCAGGCAATTGGCGTAATGGCATTAGGTGCCCTGCTTTCTCCTTCTTCTTCGGGGTTACACTTCTTAAATTATAAGGCTCCCGGGCACAAACTTCCGTGGTGGGAGACCCTGAACTGGCAGGGGAGCCCCTGCTCTCAGCCTCGTCGGAGGACTCGGGCCCCCCCGACGTGCTTGGGCCTGACTCGGGACTATCACTCGGGGGGGGGGGGGGAAGCTTCTTGGGCTGCTGCAGCGGCACTTGCTGGGGTTCCTCATCTGGCTCCGCTTCAGGCAGCGGTACTGGGGGAACTAACTTTTGTGGGTACTGTGGTAACCTAGTCAGGATATCTGGGGACTCTGGGGCAGAATACACAGGTGGCTTCTCCTCCTCAACTTTCCGGGTTCCCCTAGTGGTGGCTACAAATATTCTACAATGCTCCTCATAACAGCGCTTCATCCATGAGGGCTGCCTTTCGCATGCATTTAACCAGGAATATATGTAGGGGAACTGGTCAGGATGCGCTTTTTGTACGAGCTGATGAACACGGAAAACTTTTTCTACATCAAAAGTACCCCCGCGGGGCCATGAAGTAGCCAATGCAGGCAATTCTCTTTCACATAGCATTTTCAATCTAGACGGAGACAATTTTATACCATAGTCTCCTGAAAATCCTTTACGGAAATTCTTGAACATACATTCCAACGGAGTTTGCGTGGACTCCGTCCCTCCCATAATCTAAACATAACTATGTACACGTAATGATGTACAAGACAACAAACAGTAAGGGTAGGTAGTATGGCTGTAGGTAAGGGGTCCGTACAGCCCACAAAACACTGAGGGGGGATGTACACCATTTGCTTCTTCCTTTCGCGACCTGGGCGCGGTCGCCCGGCCAGGAACTGTGCTACTCAGGAGTCCACTTTCGCTCGGTCTATATTTCAAGACCTCTCAATCACACAAGCAATCATATCATCATAAAAATCATTTTTCAAGTGCCCAGGTTTTCTGACTAACTGACTTTTCCAAACAAGAAGGGTCGATGGCTTCGGCTTTCTCTTATGAGGAGCGTACTAGGACCGCCCTTATGAGAGGTGATCGGGCTCTCTTATCTCGCGCAGGCTTATGCGAGATTTCTCCAGTTAGTCTATACCAAATCAGTCTTACGCATGCAAGACTCTTTTTCCCAGGCTGTACTTACTGACTATCAAATCACAAAATTGTCTACTCACCGGATCCGCTTCCCGATACCACACCAGTCCTTGGGTTGGATCCTGGACTCCCCCCGGGTCGGAGGTGTTGGCCAGCTGGACCCAATGACCCGCCGAGGCAGGCGGAACCCACTCCGGCACAAAAGGGCCGGCGGCGCCTGAGGTTTCCTCCGCGGTCGGACGGACACGGTTCCAACCAGGCCAAACCTCGAGGCGAATTGCGTAGATTACTCACTTTAATACCATTCACTACTCGCACTTCCTGGCCAACGCACCAAGAATATGCTGCAGCAAAGTGTAGTCAATGAATAAATCCAGGAGTCAATTGACAGGGTCCAAGCCAGTTTATTGTGCACAAGGCCCAGTCAGTCAAAGCTTCAAAAAGGAACTGAGCAAAGTTTTTACAGAGACATACTCATTTATACCTCTTTTTCAGTTTGATACATGAGAACTTTCTATTGGTTCTAGCTTGATACATGCAAACCTCTCATTGGCTCCAACACCCCCTGCACCTGTCCAATCAGAGATCCCTCCGGGGCCTAGCAACCAGCCCCCTCCCTTAGAACTGTTCTAACAATGGTGCAGTTTCTAGGTTTGATACTTCTCTACTGCAAGGTCACTTCTAGCTCCAGGAATGCATGTATTGAAACATTTCTTTCTTTTGCACACAAGAGAATAATGAAAGACTTATGAATTCATGTAAAACTTCTTATTAAGCAGTTTAAAACAGTTTTCTCATTTTTCACAGATTTTTGGTTCTTTTCTAGCTATAATGGAGGTTGGAATCCAGGCCTAACTTACAGGCTTTTCATATTAGCAGACCATTCTAGGCCATGGCCTGCCACAAGACCTTTTAATCATTGTCAGTAATACCAGCAAAAAAGTCCAGAGCAGCCCTTTTATTCCCTGGTACCCTCCTCCCTCTGACATAAGAGTATTTATCATGCGCTTTTTCATATTTACTATATAAACACACTTGGTTCTACCATGTCTGCCAGTTTAAATTCGTTGAGTCTTTCCACTTATTTAGAATACGTTTTATGGCTATCGCCAGCATAAAATTCAATACAAAAAAATGTTCCTTAGGCAGCATGGGAATTTCCGCAAGCAATCTTAGCCCAACTATACTCCAAGACAAAGGGAAGGAGAAGTTAAGCACCTGTTGTATCCTTTTCCATACTGGAACCCAAAATCCTTGAATGCTTGGGCAATCTAGGAACCTATGTCTCAGGGTGCCAAGGTCACCCTGACAGGTCCAACATCGTGGGGACGAGTCCTTGTTCCATTTGGACATCCTTACACAGCCCCCTAACAGATGCCGAAGGACTACAAACCTGAACACACTCTGCGTTCCCAGCAGTATAAGAGATGTCAAAGAGGGAACGAGCAACCGGGCATACACGTACACTGCACCCATGCTTTGGAACAAACTACCTCATGAGATACGACTGATCAACAATATACAGGACTTCAGAAAAAAGCTTAAAACCCACCTGTTCCAAACACATTACGGTATCACCTAGGCAGATTCAACACTCCCTCCTTACCCAAGTTGCCTAACCCCCCGAAGCACAAGAGGCTGAAAAATAGATCCGATGCCAATGTTAATAAGATTGCATATCTGCTAATGTATTATACAACTGTAATCTATGTTCTTGATACCTGTAATTTGTCATGATGCGGGCACTAATAAAGCTGATTTTATGAAAAGAAATCCTGATTTAGAGGAACTAGAGGTGCAGTTACCTCCTGGCACACATAGAGGGAGCGGGAGAAGACATACTGATCCTAGTGAATCTAATCACAGTAATGACCTGCAGCTGACAGAGAACCAGGAAGTCAGTAACAAAGGTTCTCTTTATAAACCAGGGCAGAACGCTCTTGGAAGGCAGGAGCAGAAGGAGAGGCAAAGGCAGGAGGAGAAGGAGAGGCAAAGGCAGAAGGAGAAGGAGAGACAAAAGCAGGAGCAGAACCGAAAGACACAGCAATGGAGATGGCAGCCGTTGCAAAGAAAGCCATGGACAAATAAGCAGTGGGAACAACAGCAGGAGCTGAGAAAGGAAGGAACTGGAACCGGAGCTGAACTAGAAGCTGAACCAACAGTAAAGCCTAGAAGCTATCAGAGGTACAAACCTGTTTGCTGTGAAAGAGGCCAAGCTGGAAGTTGGAACAGGAACAGACCACACGAGGTGGGAAGCCATAGAATCCAAAATAAGCCTATTGGGCAAGGAGAGTTTGGTAGAAGGTGCTCCAAGGTAAGAGGCGGTGCCACGCCTAGTTCTTTTACTCTGCCTGTTTATGATACAAGGAGAAGGAAGCTAAGAACCAGAGGGGAAGGTTCTGTAAGGAGTTTATCTCCAGAAAAGCACTGCTCAGTTTTACCCAGTCAGAAGGAAAAACAGTTGTATAAACAACAGAGGTTTTTACTCCATGAGCCAAGGTTTGAAACAGTAAGGTTTAACCCTAAGCACTGCACTGCTGGAAGCCGCCCGCAAAGAAAGCTTCTCTCTAAAAACAACCTGAATAAAGATTGGTATTCTAATTTACCACCAGCCATAAGAGTTCCTGCTTACCTAAAGCAAAACTCCCATGCTGAAGATTGTCAGGCTAACATAGACAGGGATAGTGAAACCCCTTTGACCCAATATGAGGAAGAGGATATGATGGAGGTGGATTTCCCCCATACTATTCCCTCATCTTTGCCGGAGGACATGGAGTGCGATTGGTGCACGGCCTACGCTCCCAAGTGTGCCTGCTGTAACGAAGAAGAATGAATGTAAATATACTTTTGGTTGTTTATTATGAAGAATATTACCTTTAAGAAAAACCTGCTATAAACTGTGAAGTAACAGTTCTCAAGCCAGAGAGCCTTGGCACCTTTTGAAACAAAGGACTATTTTGTTAAGCAACGTATCTCTAATTTGAACCCATGCATTATAACGGGGAATAAAGCCTTTTATTACCCTTCACTCAGGTCTTATTGTTCTTTATAGCGCTACATAGTGGCGCGCAATCTTTGTGTCACGACACCTTGTGGCAAATTTATCTGGTGGCTCAAACTGGGTGGTAAAATTATAACTTATCTGGTCAATCAAATGTATATTTATAATCTGATCAATCAAATGTATATTTATTATTTCATTTGTTGCTCAAACCTGGGTGATCAAAATGTAATGTATATTTGTAATTTCTATGTGATTGTGGTGTACCCCTCCCTCAAATCATACTGTAGTTTCAATCTGATTTTATTCGTTACTCCCTTGTATTTTACACCATTGGTCCACTGCTGATCGCTGGAAGTGGCGGCATACAAATGTATACCAAATAAATAAATAAATAATATATGCCCTATGCACAAAGAAAAACATGGATTGCGTAAGCGCTGCAGATCTGGACACACAGACTATAGTACTCCAAAAACAGTTCCAAGCTTGCCATGATAGACTAGCCCCAGATTCCTCTTCCCAGATCCTCTGCAATCCCCTCACCGGATTCGAACCGCTGCTCCGAAAATATGAGTATATTCTAGATATGCCTCCTTTCTTGGCGTTGACATCCGCCATTTCCGTTTCCAACATCCAGGTAGGCTGGTATTCACTAGGCATATTCTTCAAACTTCCAATACAGTGCTTTAATTGAAGCCATTGAAAATAACACTTAGACGGTAGTCTGAACTCCTTTTGCAACTCGCTAAATGATTTCTATCTTTCACCTTCAAACAGATGTCCCACTGACCAGATACCACATCTCTGCCACTCTGCCCATGCAAAGGAGGACTTGTTAATCTTTAGCAAGGGATTATACCATAAAGGTAGCTGATGCGAGGGAGCACTGTCTTTTGCCAGAGTCGGAAGGAGACTTTGAAAGTCCCTCTGGGTAGAGATGATAATACGCCCAACCTTGGATGCTTCAGGACACCTCATTCCCATCAACAAGTGTATCAGATAAGGTAAAGCCAGTCTATTTTCCAGTTCAAGCCAAATAGGCTGCTGCGATAAAGCAGCTCCGACGGACCATAAGCTGCCTTGCTTGAGTATTGCTGTCATGTGATATCAGTGGAAATCTGGGAAGTGAACTCCCCCTTCAGGTTTGCTTGCTTTTAGTTTCTTCAAGGCAATCCTAGTTGTTTTCCCGTTCCATAAAAAGGATCTAAGATACACTCTATCTCTTTATATACTGCTACTGGAAACAGCACAGGTAACATCCCAAGTATATAATTTATTTTGGGCATTAACGTCATCTTTATGGACTCCAATCGCCCCCACCATGTCAGATGAATAGGGGACCATTGCAGAGTAAATGTCCGGGCAATCTCTTTTACCTTTTCCATATTTACTCGTATTGTTTCCTCCATTGGCGCCCCAAACTGGACTCCCAGATACTTTATAGTCCCCATTGGAAGGAAAATTGCCGCACCATGGCTTCATTTGCACTCCGATTCATAGGAAAAGCCACCGATTTTGTCCAGTTTACTTTATATTCGGAAAACCGTGAATAGTTGTCAATCAACTGGAACAGAGTGTTAATTGATGTCGGCCGCAGAAAAAACAAAAGGTCATCAGTGTAGGCAGATAACTTGATATGAAGGTCACCGATACTAATTGCTTTAATCTCCACTGACTGTCTCACAAGCAACCAGCGAGGAAGAATAGGTATCCGCAAAAACAGGAAAAGAAAACCAGGAGCGGAACCTAAGGACCAGGCCTACATGTAGGTGTATTGTAGCAATTCTCACAAACTTATCAGGAAAACCAAACCATTCCAGTACTTGAAATAGGAATGACCATTCCAGTCTATCGAAGGCCTTTTCAGCATTCAATGATAGGCCAATAAATGGTGAGTCTTCCCGCTCTGCTACCTCCATCAGATTACAGAGTAGCCGTGCATTATCTGCTGTAGATCTTCCCACTAACAAATCTGCATTAATCCGGGTGTATGAGCAGATGAAGAACTTTACTGACGCGGTTAGCCAGCATAGATGAGTACACTTTATAATCCTCATTTAGTAGAAAGATAGGCCTGTAACTGCCCACCAACTTCGGGTCTTTCCCAGGTTTTTCCAGAACCACAATAGTGGCCTCAGCAAAGGCCCCTGTACAGTTATCCCGTTCCCGGAGCTGCCGATAATATGTCATCAAGTAGGGGAGAAGATCTTCTGCGAACATCTGGTAAAATTTCACTAGGATTCCATCTGGTCCCGCAGCTTTTCCAGTTTTCATTCTTGATAGGGCTTCCATCACCTCCTCTCTCTCCTAATCTCTGCTTAGAAATGCTTCCTGTTCTGAATCCAGCCTGGGATGTTTTATATGGTCCAGAAAATTCCCCATACCGGCCTCATTCCGTGACACTTCCGAAGTATACAGTTGTTCATAAAATTTACTGAAGGCTTCCGCAATGTCTCGGCTATCGTTCAGAGGACCACAGCTATCATCCTGTATAGCTACTATATGGGATTTGCCATACCTGGGCTTTAATCTTGTGGCCAGAAATTTACCAGCCCTGTTCATTTCCGTGTAGTAACTTGCTTGTTGCTTAAAAGTAGTCTGCTCTACTTCCCTGCTAAGTATTGAATTATATTGGAAGCGAAGTTTTTGCAAACGAAGAATTGCATGAGCACTCGATTGTTGCTGCAAAATTCGTTCTCTAGCTCTTATCTGCTGATCCAGGACCAAAAGCGTATCCCTTTCCCTCCTTTTGGCAGCAATAGTGAAGCTGGTAATCCTAGCCCTAATGGAAGCCTTAAACGCTTCCCATCATGCCCATATGGACGTCTCGCCGGGATCATTTAATTCAAAGAAATCCTTGATAGCTTGTTGGACATACACTTTGAAGGATTCCTCCGCCAACAGAGCTCTAGGGAAAAACCAACCACAATTCTTGGCACTCTCCTGCAGCCGCTCCATCTCCAAGGTAATCGCAGCATGATCCGAAATATGGGTACTTAATATATCTGCACCTTTAATTTCCTTAACTAATACTCTGGACACCAGGAAAAAATCTATCCAGGAGTAAGATCCATGTGGATGAGAAAAGAAAGTAAAATCTCTTTCAGTTGGATGAAGTAGTCTCCATATGTCCCCCATCCCGATGTCCTTCATAATTGACACCAACACCTCCAATGCTCTGCATCTCTTATTCACTCTGCAAGGCTTACAGTCGATTAGTTGATCCAGAACCATATTGAAATCGCCTCCAGCAATGATAGGCAGCCCAGAATATTCTTGAAATAATTCCGCCAAATTCTGGAAAAATTTGGGGCTATCGCAATTGGGCGCATAGACATTAACTAGCGCCGGACTCCTTCTCTTTACCTCGACCTGGACACCCGCTCACCTTCCTTCCGGGTCCACTCTGGTGGCGTGAAGATGAGCCTTGAGAGACTTTTTAACCAGGATTGCCACCCCATTCTTCTTCCCTAGAGAAGGGGCATGGACTGCCAGGCTGAATTTCTCCTGTTCTAATTTCAGCGCCTCCTTCGTGGCCAGATGTGTCTCTTGTAGCATCACAATGTCAGCTCCCTGTTTCTCAACATGTGTAAAGTCCATACGTTCAAAGAATCAAAATTTGTAAAAAGCTTCTTTTTTATTTATTTTTTTCACTGCTTCCAAAAAATATATATAAACAGCCCAGGTTTTCTTCTCTAGTGTCTTATCTCAAGAAAAATTTATTTAAAGGAAGAATCCCCGAGTGAACTAATTCAATACAAAATATGTTTAAAACAAGGGTCTCGACGCTCAGCTTCGGCGCCTTAATGGCGTTTCAGAAATTTTCTTCAGGAGACCTTTATCCTATAAATAAACAAAATTACAATATACTATTACCCTACTATCTAATATATCTAAAAGCAATCATTCTAATGATGTGTTTCTCTAAAATCGCAAGCTACTTACAGGTATTCATGCTGCCCACGTTCTCTCTCCTTTCTGATACGAAAAAACGCCGCGCATGCGTGATGGTAAATCTATTCTCTATTTAAACCCCTCTAGATTGCGTCACACGTTTCTCATCCACGCTATTTCGAATGGTTACATCAAGCTTATTCACAATTAAACAATGGATCTATATTATATACCGCCATCTCTCATCCACGAACATAGTGCTAACATATCATTCATAATATTAAATCTATTTCCTATCACTTAAACATAATACTTGTCTTCCATTCATACACTGCCATTTCTTATCCAATTAAAACATAGCGCTACCTTCCCATTCATAATATTAATCTACTTCTTATCCAATCAGAACACAGCACTTCTCTTCCATTCATAGTGCTGGATCCGTTTGTCAAGGTGACGTACTCTTTTCTAATAGCCGCAATGGTTTTAAAATTTTTCAAACTAACCTACAAACAAGATATCCACTCTAGGGATACATTTAAACCCTTTGGAACGACAGTCTGCAACTTATATATCCACCATTGTTCTCGCTGTAACAAAGTTTCATCTAGTGTTTTTCCTCCCTTTGGGACCTGAATTTGTTCTATCGCAAAGCTACGGAGCTGATCAAAAGTATGGCCTTGTCCTCGTTGCCAAACACATCTTATAGATTTCTTTTCTAAACCAGGGACTGCTGTTAAGACATTTTTATGTTTATTGATAAGTTTTTGTATGCTAGAGCTTAGTGGAGTATAAGGTGTTATAAAATTAACATTATCACTATCTTCTTTCTTTTGTTGTGCACTATAAGTATGTTTTAGCAGAAAAGTACAGATAGGAACATGTTTTTGGAGTTTTCTAGTAAACATCCCCATAAGTTGAAACAATCGTTACCGTTTTCGCAGTTCTTGCGATACCGACGAAATTGTTCAGATACATATGAATATAAAAGACAGGCTATTAAATTTAAAAAAGACTTTATAAGTAGAGGATATCCGACGATGGTAATACAGAAGGCATACCGTAGAGCCCTCTACAATCATAGAGCCGTTCTGCTAAAACATACTTATAGTGCACGACAAAAGAAAGAAGATAGTGATAATGTTAATTTTATAACACCTTATACTCCACTAAGCTCTAGCATACAAAAACTTATCAATAAACATAAAAATGTCTTAACAGCAGTCCCTGGTTTAGAAAAGAAATCTATAAGATGTGTTTGGCAACGAGGACGCAACCTCAAGGAATACTTGAGTCCTGCGGTACTCCCCCCAAAAAGTAAACAGATAATAACAGGAGGACATAAAAGTTGTGGGGTTTGTGATATGTGCATAATTATGGTAGAACAGACACACTTTAGCTATCAGGGACAGACATTCCATCTGAGAACACAAACGACATGTGACTCAGAGGCAGTAATTTACATCCTTATATGCCCATGTGGATTGTATTATGTGGGCAAAACAATTCGTTCACTGCGAGTCAGGTTACGAGAGCATAGAAGTAGACTAAAATGTCATCGGCTTGAGGCCCCAATAGTCACTCATTGCCTTTCACAAGGCCATACTTTTGATCAGCTCCGTAGCTTTGCGATAGAACAAATTCAGGTCCCAAAGGGAGGAAAAACACTAGATGAAACTTTGTTACAGCGAGAACAATGGTGGATATATAAGTTACAGACTGTCGTTCCAAAGGGTTTAAATGTATCCCTAGAGTGGATATCTTGTTTGTAGGTTAGTTTGAAAAATTTTAAAACCATTGCGGCTATTAGAAAAGAGTACGTCACCTTGACAAACGGATCCAGCACTATGAATGGAAGAGAAGTGCTGTGTTCTGATTGGATAAGAAGTAGATTAATATTATGAATGGGAAGGTAGCGCTATGTTTTAATTGGATAAGAAATGGCAGTGTATGAATGGAAGACAAGTATTATGTTTAAGTGATAGGAAATAGATTTAATATTATGAATGATATGTTAGCACTATGTTCGTGGATGAGAGATGGCGGTATATAATATAGATCCATTGTTTAATTGTGAATAAGCTTGATGTAACCATTCGAAATAGCGTGGATGAGAAACGTGTGACGCAATCTAGAGGGGTTTAAATAGAGAATAGATTTACCATCACGCATGCGCGGCGTTTTTTCGTATCAGAAAGAAAGAGAGAGAACGTGGGCAGCATGAATACCTGTAAGTAGCTTGCGATTTTAGAGAAACACATCTTTAGAATGATTGCTTTTAGATATATTAGATAGTAGGGTAATAGTATATTGTAATTTTGTTTATTTATAGGATAAAGGTCTTCTGAAGAAAATTTCTGAAACGCCATTAAGGCGCCGAAGCTGAGCGTCAAGACCCTTGTTTTAAACATATTTTGTATTGAATTAGTTCACTCGGGGATTCTTCCTTTAAATAAATTTTTCTTGAGATAAGACACTAGAGAAGAAAACCTGGGCTGTTTATATATATTTTTTGAAAGCAGTGAAAAAAAATAAATAAAAAAGAAGCTTTTTACAAATTTTGATTCTTTGAACGTATGGACTTTACACATGTTGATATTTTACGTTCATTAAAATAGACCACAACTAGAACTATTTGTGAGCTCCCTGTTTCTGACAATACAGTAGAATCTTCTTACGCTTGGCCAGATGGTTAATGCCTTTTACATTCAAGGACAACAACTTAGAGGATACACTTTTGCTGTTTAAAAAAAAAAAAAAAAAAGGTATGACTCAGGAATCTATGTTACCCCGGGCCTGCCCTGGACAGCTAAAAAAAGAACCTAGCAGACTCCAATATTTAACTAAGTTGGGCTTGCAAGGCGTCTGGTACTCCACCGTTATACAGCTAGAAACAAAACTTGGGTGAACCAACATGTTAACAGCCTGGCCACAGTGACTCCCACCAATATAACCAGTTACATATAATATATTAGAAATACCTACTCCCAGTCCCAATTTCCCAGAAATGTTTTCCACCATCTCTTAACAAATACAGCATACAGTCAAAAAAGCAATGTTATACGCGCTGACAAAGCGCAGCTTAACTTTCCCATTCTCCTCCCCTCGCCCCCTCCCTTCCCCAACTCGCCTCTTACAATACCCAACAACACCCTCTATAACTCGGGTGACAGTACAGCACATACATGATTTATGAACAATCGAAGTTGCAAACATATATCAGGCTCTTACAATTAGCCCTGTGTGCACAGTCCTTTTACCCGTTAGAGGCTTACTAGTATCCTACAACCAGCCATACCACGAGGACACAAGCAACACACATCTGTCCATTATAAAACACATATGAACAGCAGAGTCATTGCATCTTCAGGGCTTCCTGCTCCTCAATAAACTGGACCGCGGCTGTAGGGTCATCGAAAACTTTAGTGTGGTTATCCAATGTTATCTTAAGCCGAGCAGGATAGAATAGCCCGTATCTTGCTTGCAGGTGCTGTATTCTTGGCCTCAGTGCTAAAAACTGCTTTCTTCTATCCACCGTAGCTTTGCAGAAATCTGGGAAGAAGGAGATGTCGTGCCCTTCATATGTAATCGCAGAAGCCGACCTTGCAGCTGACATGATCTGTGAGACATGCTGATACTTCAACAAGCAAAAAATTATGGGCCTTGTCTGCTGCTTCCGCGGACCCGTTTGAGCCGGTATTCTATGTGCACGTTCAATTTCGAGTGGGCCTGTGATATTTAACTGCAACATTTTTGGAATAGCCCGTCTCAAAAAAGAAATTATATCTGCTCCTTCAGCCCCCTCTGGCACTCCTATTAACCGAATGTTGTTTCTTCTATTTCTATTACTTAGGTCTTCTAAAGCCATTTCCATACGCTCAATTTTCTTGTGGGCCTTCTTTAACTGTGTCATCTGCTCCTCATGCGCTCTCAATGTGACGTCTACCTTGTCCATGCAACTCGCCAGCCTCTCTAATTGCGACTTCAAGTCATGCATCTCAGATTGTACTTGTGCCAACACGTCTCCACTCATGGCTACTATCTCCCTTACCGCTCAAATCTCACCTAATACCTTCTTCATTGTTTCATCTGATTACCGAGCGGCCGCCATCTTGTGTGGGGAGAGGGATTCCGACTTACTCCTCTTAGAGCCAGCATTTGTGTTCAGAGAAAAGTCTAGCTTCGTTGGCTTGCTGCAGGACATGCTCCCGATGGTCCCAAGCGTTCTATACACTCGTTTAGGCTGCAGAAAGAAGTCTCAGGAACTAGGTATATCTCAGGATTGATCAGGAGTCACCAGAGTAACGTTCCTAAGCAGCCATCCTGCAACGCCACTGGCTCCACCCCCCCAGGAAGGGTCTTTCTAATGATCAAAGATGGCAGGCCAAAGTCTGCCTGCGGGGATCGTATTCCCCTCGGGCAGAAGAAAAGCCACTATTTCAGCAAAGATCTTTCCTGTCTGCCCATGGGAGATCAGATCCCTGCAGGCAGAACACGAAAGGCCTCTGCCCATGGGGCAGGGCTTGGGGTGGTGCTTGCCCCTCCCCTCCCAAAGAAGAAGGGCTTCCACCACACCTGCAGAAGAAGATGGAGGCATAATAACGAGTACACAAATTTGTATGTGGTAAAATATGGGTAAGATTGGAGAAAGAGAAGCAAAAATGATCAATACTGGAGATGGAACAGGAGAAAAAGTTGGAGACCATAGAGGTATAGACAATGGTTTATTTATTTTATTTATTTATTTATTTAACAATTCTTTTATACCGCGCTATTACAATCAGTGCGGTGTACAATGAACAAGAACATACTACAATGCATACAAGTAACATTGAGTTTTACATTAAACAGGGAACTTCAACAATAGGACAACCGGGGGAACTATGTACAGATTAACTTAATGTACTATGTACAGATTAACTTAATGTTATATACAGTAATATGAAACTCGTTTGGATGTTGTAATGTGGTTCACTAATAGGACTAGAGAGAAGGTTGACCAGCTAGCCCTTTTCAGGTTGTATTGCGGAGCTAGTTTTGATAATGTCTAGGTTGACTTCTGGGTAGCATTTTGTAAACAAGTGGTATTTCAATGCCTTTCTAAATAGGATTAGGTTTTGATAGCACGGATTTCGTGAGGTAGCACATTCCAGTTTAGAGGTGCAAATAAGGAGAAGGCCCTGTTGGAGGTGGCCTTAGTGCACTTCGTTATTATTTTTGGGACTATTAAGGTGTTCATTGATGTGGTTCTCCTTTTTCTGTTTTCCAGGGTGACATGGATGAGCTTGCTGATTGGCGTAGGGGGGCAGTTATTTAGTGCCTTGAAAGTAAGGACTAAAGACTTATACTGGATTCTGGCATGTAATGGCAACCAATGCAGTTCTTTCATGATGGGTGTTATATGGTCAGATCTTGATGAGCCAGAAAGGACTCTGGCGGCTGTATTCATGGCTAGGCGGAGCGGGTTCAAAGTTGATTGAGGGAGGCCATGAAGGATGATGTTGGCAAAATCCAGGTGTGGGAGGATTAATGCCTGGAAGGTTGTTCGGAAGTCTGTGGGATCAAGTAGGGAGCGGAGGTGACGTAGCGATTTGATCTTATAATATATAGATTTTGTGATGTTCTTGACATGCGTTGTCATATCCAAGTGCTGATCCAATGTGATGCCGAGGTAACGGATGGTGGCTTTTGATTTCAACTCTATGTTGTTGACTAGTAGAGATGGAGGAGGTATGAACTTACGGTTCCTTGTGACAAAAAGAACGTCAGTTTTGTTGTGGTTAATCCGAAGGTTTTGAGATAGTAACCATTCGGCTGCAGCTTCAAAACAGTTGATTATTGGGGAGAATACTGGGTGTTCAATTGTGAACGGCATATATAGGAGGATGTCGTCTGCGTATGCGAGACATTGTACATTAAAGGATCTGATCAAGTCACATATCGGCTGCATGTAGATATTAAACATTAGTGCCGATAGGGACGATCCTTGGGGTACTCCCTGTGATTGCAGGAATGGTTCTGAGGATTCGTGGCCTGTTTTTACTTGTTGCCACCTGTTAGATAAGTAGGATTTACACCACTCGAGTGCTGTGCTTTGAATCCCCTTATCTTTCAAGCGTTGTAGGAGTATGTCATGACTCACAGAGTCGAAAGCGGCGGAGATGTCCAGGAAAATGAGGACGAAACCCTGTTGTATGTTATTTATTCCTGATACCAGAACATTGAACAGGGTTGTAAGGACTGTGTCGACTCCATGCGCTTCCCTGAAGCCATGCTGAGATGGATCTAGTGGTGCTTCAGTGTCAATATGATGTTGGATTTGTTGTTGGGCAGCCTTCTCAATGATTTTTGCAAGCTGTGGGATGCTCGAAATAGGCCTGAAGGAATCAACTTTGGATGGGTCCAGTCTATTATTTTTCAGTAGGGGCTTGATGGAAGTGCGTTTTAGATTCTGCGGGAAGGAACCTGTTGAGAAGGACTGGTTCAGTATTTTGCTCAATATTTGACTGAGGTCATGTCGCATGTCCTTGATCCAGCTGGCTGGGCACGGGTCGTTAGGAGCTGTACTGGGATTGATTGAGGCAATAATGTTCACAACCTCACTATTTGATACAGTGGAGAAGTTGTGTAGTGACATTGCCTGGGATGCCTTGGGTGAAGTGGTGGCGTTATTGACATTTGTGTCTGTGTTGGTTTTAATCATCTTTGATTGCAGGTAGTTTGCGTAGTCCTGCGGCTGAGGCATAGGGGGTTGTGCTGAGACCGGTTCACCTGTTATGGACTTTACTATGCTGAATAATGCATGTGGTTTGTTGAAGGAGCGTTTTATTAAGTCTGTGTGGTAAGTTTTCCTGCTCTGTGCTATCTTTGCTCGGTGGGTAGTTAGGTATGAGCTATATGATACCAGCGCCTCAGGAGAATGAGTTCGTCGCCACTTTCGCTCAAGTTTGCGTAGATGGTGGAGGGATGTGCGAAGGTCTGTGGAGAACCATGGAGTATGTTCACGTTTTCGAATTCTCTTTTCGGTGAGTGATGGGCAGGAGGCAGCTCTCAGGTTTTCATCCCATTTAGATACGAGATCATCTAAGTCCATGGTAGTGTTGGCCATGAGAGGTCTGAGATTCTCTAGGACTACGCTCTGGTTGAGTGGTCTAAAGCGGGTTGTGTGGGATCCAGATGTGTTAGAAGACTTTCTGGTTTTGTGGGATGTATTAATGGGTATATTGAAACTGAGAAGACTGTGGTCCGACCAGGGTACTGGTATTACAGATAGTGCAAGAGTTAGGGGTGTTATGGCGTTGGAGAGAGGTGCGAAAATGAGATCTAGTTTGCCACCTTTAGTGTGGGTGGGGGAATCGACAAGCTGTTTGTAACCTAGATCCTCCAGGGCGTCAAGGAATGCTGCTGAGTGGCTGTCTTGAAGAGATGGGAGATTGAAATCACCGATTAGCCAACTTGGTGAGCGTGAGGTGGATGTAGTACATGCCTGCTCAATTATAGTTGGAAGATCATCTGGAGAGTGGGAGGGTGCCCGATAGAAAAGGTTGATTGTGCAGAGCTCGTTAGCTATAGTGAGGGAGTCAAGATGAGTTGAGCTAGAGGAGTTGGACATCTTGAAGTGTAGATCAGCTTTGGCTAGGATAAGGGTTCCGCCTCCTTTCTGACTGGGTCTGTGGGATGTGTATATCACAAATCCTGGTGGTAGCATCTGATTTAGTAGTACGTTGTCACAGTCGGATAGCCATGTCTCTGTGATCATCAAGATGTCGAGATTATATTGGGGTATCAGGTCAATGGCTGCGGGCCATTTAGATCGTACTGATCTGGCATTTATCAGCGCACATTTCAGTAGGCGTTGGTGATGACACTTCTCTTCTTGTATCCCTTTGATGGTTTGGAGAGGAATGTTGAGTAGATGGGAGTGAGATGTAAAGTTATTTTTTGCCGTAGTGTGGTGGGGGAATTCGGACCATCTCCTTCCGTGTGTGCGTAGGATTGGTATATGATATGTATCCTGGTTGAATGCATTTGATGTATACGGGAGACCAAGGGTAAGGAAGGTTATGAATAAGAGCAGAAATTTGTACATTCTCTTGGGTGTTAGTAGTGCAGTGCAGTGTGATTCAGTATTCGCAATACAGGAGGGATTAATTGCAATAGTACTGTGAATGCAGGTGGTAATAGCAATAGTGGTGATAGTACATAAGGATTCTAATTACTGGTATACAGTAAGATAATTGCATAAAAGCAGTACAGAGTATGCAGAGCACTATCAATGGAGAGAATGGTATAGGAGTATTGTTGCTAGTAGGGTTTAAACAACAAAAACATCTACATACTACCCCTAAAAGCTCAGGTGACTGCTGGTTAATGGTCAGGGCAAAGGCTTCTATCTCAAAAAGAAACAGTTATCTGTGAAGGACTTGCCTTTTTGGTATCGGCAGCTGGCTCTGGTCCGGGTGAAAAATGTGGCTTTGTTTGTGGCTTGCTGGAGTGCCACCGTCTACCGCCCCGTTCCACGCCTAAGGGCCACGCGAAAGGGCCCTCTGGCGAGGCCCTCAGGCGCGGGCCCGCCAGGCGCGGGCGCGCCGGATGGCGCGAAGATTTAAAGTGTTTCGTTGCACAGCCCCGACTGGGCTGTGTGCAGCAGATGGCCCCTCCTGCCTCTGGTGGCTCGATCCCCGGGAAGGGGAGAGCTGCTGGGGGTGGTGGGGGCTGAAGATGAGCAGCGCCGGATGGCGCGAAGATTTAAAGTGTTTCGTTGCACAGCCCCGACTGGGCTGTGTGCAGCAGATGGCCCCTCCTGCCTCTGGTGGCTCGATCCCCGGGAAGGGGAGAGCTGCTGGGGGTGGTGGGGGCTGAAGATGAGCAGCGCCGGATGGCGCGAAGATTTAAAGTGTTTCGTTGCACAGCCCCGACTGGGCTGTGTGCAGCAGATGGCCCCTCCTGCCTCTGGTGGCTCGATCCCCGGGAAGGGGAGAGCTGCTGGGGGTGGTGGGGGCTGAAGATGAGCAGCGCCGGATGGCGCGAAGATTTAAAGTGTTTCGTTGCACAGCCCCGACTGGGCTGTGTGCAGCAGATGGCCCCTCCTGCCTCTGGTGGCTCGATCCCCGGGAAGGGGAGAGCTGCTGGGGGTGGTGGGGGCTGAAGATGAGCAGCGCCGGATGGCGCGAAGATTTAAAGTGTTTCGTTGCACAGCCCCGACTGGGCTGTGTGCAGCAGATGGCCCCTCCTGCCTCTGGTGGCTCGATCCCCGGGAAGGGGAGAGCTGCTGGGGGTGGTGGGGGCTGAAGATGGTAAACAAAATTTCAGTTTTAATATTTATGTGACTTAGAGATTTTTATATTATTAAAAGTGTAGTTTGCAAAGCCAGTTTATTTGGTAAATAGCAATTTCTCTGTAGAAATAGTTCATCAGAAGATTGCTCTCAGCAGGGCTGAAAGTATGTGTAAGCCACATTTGGGGGCATGATTATGAAAATCTGTGCTAGTAGCACATGTTTGCAACATGAAATTAGCGCAGAGGCCCACAATAATTTTGGGTGGCGCATGTGTCCATCCCCCTGACATTAGGCAACTGGCACATGGGTGCTCATAACACTACCCATTGATCTGGCATTAAGTGCACTTATGCTAATAGCAACAGGCATGGTTAACATGCGCCCAAAACTAACCGTGATGCACAATCAACACCCATGTTACCCTTCTAGCCTACCCAGTATTTGCCCTATCACATGCTAAACCAGTTAGTGTGGGGCTTTTAGTGAGAGTCCCTGAGCAGTAAACACAGCATGCTTAGGTCACAGCAAACCCCACACTAACAACGCACGTTAGTAAACATGCCCCTGAGTGGGAGCAGTCCCTGGGGTGTGTTTATGATGGGAGAAAAATGATGCAAGGATTGCATTTTCATTTCTCTGCATGCTATTCTATATGAAAAGACTACTCAAACAAAATCCAGATGTATGAAGTAAGTTTCAGTCAAGTTTGCTTTGAAAATAGGTGCAAAGTCCATGAACAGCCTTCCCACCTCCCTTGACCCTCCAATCTTCATCTCTTCCATCCCCCTGTAGCCACCCCATGTCTACCTTCTCCATTTCCCAGTGGGATAGCCTGGGTGGTTCTGGGTTCAAATTGGTGTCCATGACCCCTAGCAGTGTTCTCGAAGTAGTAATGCTAGGGGTCAAGCTTCCATATAAGGGCAAAAAGCACTTATCTCATTGCAGTAAAATGTGTTATTTTACCACAGTTTAATAAAAGCCCCTCTTATGCCAAAAAGAGCTTCCTTCTGCAGTTCACTGGGTGCAATATTAACAAACAACATGCAAAGGAGTACTGATAAGTTCTTTTTTATCATGAATGCAACATGTGATGCTCTCTACACTAGCTACTGTATCTATAGCTTGCACTATTCAGCAGCGCTTTTTTCTTTTTTTGACAATTTTAAAGCCAATTTTAGAGAGGTTGTGGAGTGGGGAATTAAGACGTCCAGGTGGAGATGTGGACAATTCCCACTGTGTTTTACAAAGGTTCTAATAAATGCGTAGAAGGACATGTAGGATTGTATATGGATAACTGAGCATCTCCATGTAGATGCGACAATTCCACAACTTCCAGGTGTAGCCAAGCCATTTTAAAACATACGCATAGAGGTGTTGCCAATTAAGTAATGAAGTGGCAATTGTTTTTGTATTTTTCATTTTGGAGGAAGAAATAAACCAGGGGGGATTAAGAAGAATGGTGAAATTAGACCTTTCCTACTAATTTACTTTCATGGAATCCCTCCGTTCCAGCCAGACCAATGGGTAGTGCTTGTCCACCAGCAGCTGGAGACTGATATCACGCCATAACCTCTGAGGCTCCCTTCTCCTACCTCAGTACACTATTGACAAAGCAGGAACGACGCACTTAGATTGCAATAACTAATTAACTAAAATGGGAACTTGCAGAATTGAACCCTCCACATATTCTGAGCAATGTAACTTGGCCCCGCATACTGCGCTAAAGATAACTGGGTGATTCTCGCTTTCCCAGTGTTTTTTTTCATTTTTTTAAAATCGTACCCCTGATTGTATGAACAGAAAGAAGTCTGGCCATCTCCAAACCCCCTTATGCCTTCTGCAATCCGTCCAACCAATATTCCAGGCTCTTGCTTCTGCAGCGAGAAACAGAATAGGGTGGGTCCCATTAGTCTAGCCTGGACCACAGGGACTCCATGAAAGTAAATTAGCAGGTAAAGTCTAATTTCACCTTCATCCACATCCCTCTGGTCCAGTCCAGATCAATAGGATGTATCACAGCAGTACTCAACGATGGGAGGGACCTGCAAGCTCCGCCCTCAAGACCTGATCTACAAAACACATTTCCTGCATTGCATGCACATTGAGACGATAGTGTTTGGCAAAGGTATGCAACAATGACCAAGTCACTGCCCTGCAGATATCCCCTGGTGGTACGAGGCTGAATTCGGCCCAAGACACTGCCTAGACCCTTGTGGTATGAGCATGCAGTCCCTCTGGGACTGGTTTCCCTTTAAGCAGGTAGGCCGAGGCAATAGCCTCCTTCACCCAGCAAGAGATGGATGCTTTAGAGGCCACCTCATCCATACACGGCCCTCCAAAGAGCACAAAGAGACGCTTCGACTTACGGAAGGGCTGAGTGTGCTTTAGGTAGCATTTCAATGCTCTGAGAACATCCAACTTGCACAGCCCCCCATCAGTGGTGCCCATGTCCGCCTTGGGATAGACTGGCAACGCCAACGTCTGGTTGACGGGAAAGGGTGAGACCACCTTTGGCAGAAATGATGGAGCCATGCGCAAAACCACTCTCTCTTTGGCTAGAATCAGAAACGGCTCTCTGTAGGACAAAGCCTGCAGCTCGGAAATGCATCAAGCTGAACAGATGGCCTCCAGGAAGACCACCTTCAAAGTTAGATCTTTGAGTGTTGCATGACCAAGGGTCTTAAATGGCAGATCCGTCAGGACTGACAGCAAGATGTGAAGGTCCCAGAGAGGGACGATGGTCCTTCCAGGTGGCCAAATCTTTTTCATGGCTTGCAGGAAACGGGAAATATCAGAATGGCTTGCCAGGGAGACTTGTAATTTATCCCGGTAACAGGATAAAGCAGCCACCTCAACTCTTCGGGAATTCAGTGCAAGCCCCTTGTGCAGTCCCACCTGCAAGAACTCCAGGACATTCACCACTGATGCTCCCAAAGTTCTCACCCCGTGACTCTCACACCAACCCTCAAAGATGCACCACACATGGACATATGACAAAAAGGTAGATGTTTTCCTTGCTTTAAAGAGGGTGGAAATCACTGCCAGTGCATAGCCTGCTCAAGGGCCAGGCTGTAAGTGAGAATCAATCCACTTGAGACATGAACACTGGTCCCTGTGCGAGCAGGTCGGCCAACACCGGACTGGCCCACCACCAACCTGATCAGATCCACATTCCACGGACAACAAGGCCAATCTGGTGCTACTAATATCACGTGACCGGGGTGTCCTGAAATCCTCTGCAGGAGAGGCCCAATGAGAGCCCACGGAGGAAATACATACAGCAGCCAGGGCATCCAGTCTCTCCAACATCGGCTCTCTCCATCTGCTGAAGAAACGACTGGCTTTTGCAGTGCTCGCTGTTGCCATGAGATCCATCACCGGTGGCTCCAGCGATGTACTATGCCCACAAATGTGAGACTCCCCAGTGACCACTATGCTGCATCCAGCTGATGTTTGCTCAAGGAATCCACCTGTATGTTGTCCTTTCCAACTATGTGGGTGGCTGAGAGCACCACCAGGTGCTGCTCGGCACACTGAAGAAGCGACTCCACTTTAGTCGCCAAAATGGCACTTCCAGTGCTTCCTTGCCTGTTGATGTAGGCCACCGTTAAGGCATTGTCCAAGAAGACTCGTAGCGCTGAGTTTCTCAGGGTGGGTATGAAATGAACGAACACCTTCCAGACCACTCTGAGCACCAGCCAATTAATGGACCATGCACTCTCCTCCTTTGTCCACCGTCCCTGGTCCACTTGAGAGCAACAATGTGCCTCTCCCTCTGGAGAGGCTGGCATCTATGGTCACTTCCACCCAATCTGGTGGATCTAGTGACACACCTTTCTCGAGACTGTGTCTGTTCAACCACCATCGCAAGACAGTCTTGGTGTCCCCTGGGCACTGAAGCCGGCAGGACAGAGACTGCGTTTGAGGGAACCATTGGGAAAACACTGCCTTCTGACGCAGCCTCATTTGAGCTCTGGCCCAGGGCACCAAATCAAGAGTTGCCACCATCAGCCCCAATATCTGCAGGTAATGCCAGGCCAATGGCCTTGACATCTACAAGAACTAACACAACATGCTCTGCAACTTCTCTGTCTTCTGCGCCGGAAGGGACACAGAGTCCCATCTCCGTGTTGAAGTCTGCACCCAGGTATAACAGCCTCTGAGATGGGATGATCTGGCTCTTGGCAGTGTTGGTCACCCAGTCAAACTCTTGCTGGAAGAGTAATACTTTCTGAGTCACCTCCTGACTCTAGGCTTCCGACTTCACTCGGATGAACCAATCATTCAGATATGGGTTCACCAGTATTCCCATCCTTCGAGCACTGCTGCTTTGATGACCATGATCTTGGTGAATGTTCTGGGTGCTGTTGCCAACCCAAAGGAACTGGAAGTGACCTTTAATGTTGTGAACCGCAAAAACATCTGATGTTCTGGACATATGGGAATGTACAAGTAGGCCTCTGTGAGGTCCAAAGTCATAAGGAACTCACCCTTCTGCACCGCTACTAGCACAGAACGTAGCATTTCCATCCGAAAATGGGCTACCCTTAGGGCCCTGTTGACTCCCTTGAGATCCAGAATTGGACGATAGGTACCATCCTTTTTGGGTACCTCAAAATAAATGGAGTAACGACTACTTCTGTACTGATTTGGCAGAACCGGTACTACCATACCTAGAGCCAACAGGCAATCCAATGTGCCCTTTACTGCCAGGGCTTTGCCCAGTGCTCCATACGGCGATAGTGCAAACGCATCGGTCAGAGTATGCTGAAACTCAAGGGAGTATGATTTCTAGCATCCACTGGTCCGAGGTGATTTGGACTCAGGAAACACTACAGATGGCCTCTGATGCGCTCCCCAACCTCCTGTGTCCCCCTCACTTCATTGGGACTTCTTGGTGGTGTTAGCAGCCTCTGAATAGTAACCTCGGCTGACTCCACAGGACCAAAAGGACTCACCACGAAAGGGGAAACATCCTCTTTGTGGAGGCGCAAACCTTACAGTCTGAAAACGGCGGAAATCCCAAGATCCCCCTCTAGCCTGAGATGTCTATCTTCTTCCCCCTCAGGGTCTGTCCTCTGGGAGCCTACCCCCCTTAGATTCCCCCAGGTCTTTAACTAGCTCCTTGAGGGACTTGCCAAACAATAGTTTCCCCCGGAAGGAAATTTGCTAAGGCAGATCTTGGAAGAAACATCGGCCGACCAATTCCGAAGCCACAAAAATCTGGAATACTTTTGGAAGAGGTACGCATTAAGTCATAGCAGAGGTCTGACAAGTTTGCTGATGCTGACTCTAAATTGGGCATCTCAGAAGGGGTCAGTGAACCCCTCTCCCAGGTGGTCAGGCAACGCTTGCACCCAATGGATGCAGGCCCTTGCGATGTAAGCCCCACAGATAGAGGCCTGCAGTGACAGGACATTGACTTCAAAGGCCTGCTTCCGCAGGGATTCCAGTCAGAAATCCTGCAGCTCCTTCTACCGGGATCATCATCTTTTTGGTTATTGCCATGAACAAGGCATCAACCTTTGGGGTCTGAAATAGCTCCTTTTCTGCTTTGGGGACTGGGTACAGTCGCCCCATAGTGCGACCACCTCGCAAGCCTGCTTCTGTAATATCCCATTCTGCTTCAATCATCTATATGATAGCTTTGTGGAATGGGAAGCCTGCTGAGGTGTGTGCCTGCCCTGTAACAGGGGGTCCTCCAGTGGAACCTCGGCCTCCGGTGCCCGAAGAGGGAGGCTTAGGCCTCTAGGGACTGGGAAATAAGTGATAACAGTTCCTCCATGCAGAAGACCCTGACAATTGCTGGATCCTCTCTCAGCGGAAGGTCTCCATCCTGCTCTGAATGGCTCATGGTGGTCCCGTAGGGGTCTCCTCCCACCCACTGAAGGCTTCCGGAGTGACTGCCAGGCTGCAAAGGAGAAAATAGCCACGCTGCTCTTAAGAACAACCCCTGCTTCCTTTGCTTGTTCTTTTTCACCTTTTTTGTTTTTTTACATGCAGGCAGTGCAGTCTGAGCCCCCCTGCCAGGAACAGTTCTGCTCTTCCTGATAAGAAACAACTAAGAGGCCTCAGGGAACCAACTACTCATTCCAGACCAGTGAATGGATGGATGTGTCCCAGCTGCTGGAGACTAAAGTAATGAGGTAGGAGAAGGGAGCCTCAGAGGATATGGCATGCATATCAGTCTCCAGCTGTTGGTGGACAAGCACTACTCATTGGTCTGGACAGGACTGGAGGGATGTGGATGAATAGTCCTTTAATTCTTTGTGTAAAGCCCTGGCCAAAATGAACATTTTTGAAAACCTATGTTTGCCTCCCAATGGGGGAATTTTTTTGCTATATACATCTATTCCCTTTGTAAAATGGGGAAGATTGATATAGATTTTTGCCTGCTTGGGCCATAGCTAAACCATACGTACCTCCTTGAAAAATGTGTATGGTGTGAATCTCCATGTGCAAATAGTGATTTTCTGAAATCACATTTACACATGTATTCCAATCTGCAAGTGTAAATGCCACAATTTATATGTGAAGATGTTCCTAAAATAACCCCTTTTATGTAGTGGGATTTTAGAGGGTACATCAATGATATGGATTAAGACCGTGTCAACCTGAGTGTGCCCAATCTCATCTGATCTCATCAGCTAAGCAGGGTCAAGCCTGGTTAGTACTTGGATGAGAATACCAGGTGCCGTAAACTTACTGTGCAAAAGAAAGGCCCGGCAATCTACTTCCGGCCACATCTCACCAAGAAAAAACGGGATAGTCACAACATAAAGAACTCTCCACAAGGTCAGCAGGAGTCATCATCATCATCTCGTGGTACTTAACAACATCTATAACAGGAGTGTACAGAACTCTACCCTCCAGTTAGCTATTCTGAGCACACTATAATTTACTCAGTCACATTCCCTGGTTCTGCCCCCCCCCCCCTCCTGGCCGCTCATCAGCATTGATTCTCTAGCAATATGCATATTGTTCCTTACTTTTCTTTGTTCCTATTTATTCATATGTAACTTCAATGTCCTTGTTAATATGTAAACTGCCTTGACTTTCTGATAAGGCGGTATATAAAAGTAGCAAAATAAATAAACAAACAGGATGCCTAGGCCATGAAGCAGTACCGTACCAAGCTAGAAATGCCCCCTGTGTGACTTGCAAACTTGGTCTCCCCTCCCCTCCCCTCTCCTCTTCCACCCAGCTACATGCAGGAACTTGGTCTTGGGCTTTCTGGAAACCCAGTGATAACATCGGTGCCCCTTCTGTACTCGCATCCTGTGCAGCCACACTGCTCACACAGCCCTTGATATGGCCCTGTGATGAAGGCACACATATTGTGCTTATGCAACAAAGGCAATGTAGTATTCATAAAATTGCTTCCTTGAAAGTTTCCATATAAAGTTACAGCTGTTCTAAGGCAAGCATAGCTGTTCCTCCTAGATTTATGCAAATGTGCATGCATTTTATAGCATACATGCACATCTCATAACTTTTCCCTAGCTTTGCCCAATCTCCATTCCTGAGATAACTACACTTGCACCACATAACTATACATGCTATTCTTCACAGTACATACTCTTATGTGTGGGTATAACCCTGGAACAATTTTTTAAGCACCTATTTCTGCATGTGAAACACCTACTTTACATGCAAAACATGTTTACAAAATTACACCCTAGATGCCCACTTATCCCTTCTTCCCCATTCTACAAATGCATGCCTCCCTTCCTCTGAAGTGCACAATTTAAACTTGAACTATCTAAAGAGAGAGCATTTTTACTTCAAGACTGGAGACATTATTAACATTTTGCAATTGAAGAGTTTCAGATAAAATAATATATCACTTCAACAGTAAATCAAACTAGCTTTCAGAGAAAAAAGATATTGTTGGTTATAGTTATAGAAGTGCAAAGCAGGGCAAACTGCTAATCCAGCAATCTATTTAATTACCGCATAGTTTGAGAAAAAAAAAATTTCATTGCTACAAATCTATTTTATTTTTATGAAGTCCTACATAGGCAGATATTCAAGCAGAAGGTTAAGCTCAATGGACTTTTCTCTCCCTAAGCAACTATCCAATTATTTAATAGGACCTGTTTGCATAAGCACAGTAAGTTTTTGCACTTACTGAAGCTTAACAGCAAAAATGAATGTTTGATAATTGCAAAGGCTATGTGATAACTGTTGAGGGCATAGCCAGTATGTTCCCTGCATTTACTACACAGAAAAGTTTGTACCATGTGTTAAGTTCATTTGCAATTAGCACAGGTGCATTAATGTCTCCTCTTGATAAAAGTGACAGTGTGTGATAAGATCATGTAATTTTCAGGAATTGTGCTTGACTTTGGTGATGGAAAGATATATTTTATGTTCCTTCCTTGAGAGTGTCATTTTGAAAGCACCTTAATCATATTTAAAGAGAAGAAACATTCTCCTCTGCCTGTCTAAAATGTGCAGGCTTTTATAGTGCATATACTTTTAACTGGATTCTAAGGCACAGTTCCTAGGGGCATGTTAGGTCGGGGTGCAAAGCAGCACATACAAATGACATCTTCAAACGTAGAGTGTACATGATAATTACCTTCTTCAGTTGCCTGCATAGAATTGCATGTACAAAATATGAAGCATTTTGCCCTGGTACTGTATACTAATTTTCAAGATATAACTACTTGGGTAATAAAAACATTGCATTGGTTACTGGTTGTCCAAAGGATTAAACTTAAGATCTGTGGGCTGGTATTTAAGGCCTTGCATGATAGTAGTTCTTCTATCTTTTAGGGGCCCTTTCACTAAAGTGGAGGAGTAGCCTAGACCCAGAAAGATCAGAGTTCAAATCCCACTATACTCTATGTGGCTTATGGACAAGACACTTAGCTGTCTATTGCCTCAGTTGCAAACTTAAAATGTAAGCTTTCCAGGAATTGTAAGGCCACGGGTCCCTGTCCACGTGGCCGACCTTAACCGGGGGGGCGGCAGTCCAATCGCGCCCTCGGTTTTCGGCGGCGCGCATGGGGGGCGAGCGCTGAGTTGCTCGGCGGTCTCATTGGCTCCCGCTGGCGTTTCAAACGCGCGGGAGCCAATGGGAGCGCCTGGACGTCGGGCAGCGGTGGGAGTGAGGTGCGGGGACCCGGCGCGGCTCCGTCCTTTCTCTCGGTGAGGCTGGAGGCACCGGACGTTAGCGGAGCTGTCTGGGACCTGTTTTCTGCCAGCGGGTGAGGGAAAAAAGCTGTAATTTTTGCACCGACGCAGCGTGTCAGTGACAGTGGGTTAGGGACTCGCGTTCCCGTTGTCGTTTTTCAGGCGGCAGGGGCCTGAGGGTAGTAGCGTCAGTGAGTGTGCGCAAGGGGCTCTCTACAGCAGGATTCTAGGCTCTGCGAAGCACACTTGTGGGTTTAGTAGTTTGGGTGAGGGGTGCAATTTCAAAAAAAAAAAAAAAAACATCACTGACTGTTATAGGTTCCTCCTGCTTGGGCCTGCGATGCCTGCCAGAGGAACGAAAGTGGGTCCTAGACAACGGAGAAGGTCTGTTGAGGACAATGCTGGACGGTCTGGGGCGCGGGGGGCATCTCCCTTGGGGCCCAGGGGGCAACCAGCTCAAGTGGGCAGAGGGGAGTTTAGGCATGGTGGTGGGCCCATTGGGCCGCCTGCTCCAGCCACCCGGGGGCGGGGCGGGGGGGCCAGGGGCAGTGCTCCTAGCCGTTGCAGGGCTTCCAAGCGGGGCTCTCGATCTTTAAGAGGCTCAGGGCAGGAGGGGCAAGTGTCGAGGGGGGCTTCGGGGGACCCTGTAGTGCGGGGTGGCCGAGGCAGGTCTCGGGGGCCAGCAAGGGGTGCTCCCAGATGTGGAGGGGATCAGGGATCTTTGCGTGGCCGTGCTGTCGGCCCGGTTCCTGTGTTGGGAGGAGAGGGGGCAAATCAGCAAGGGGGCAGTACTGTTTTTGGGTCAGCAAGTCTGGGGGGGTTATCGGCTGCTGCGGGGGGGCGGGTATTCGCCAGCTTGGGAACATTGGCTGGGCGGGGGTCAAGGCTCTTCCCGTGCTGAGTGGCTAGGGGCTTGGCAGCCACCGTGGGCTATGGCAGGTGTCTCTTCGCCTTTTCCTGTTTTTTCTCCACATGTATCTACCGGAGGGCACTACCCGGGACATCCCTGGATGGCGGCGGCCGGACAGACGGACGGTGTGATGGTGAGCGCTGGCGGTATTTCTGTGCCTGGTGGAACAGTTGGTGGAACTGCAGCTTCGGCGTCGATGCGACAGGAGACAGGACCTGCTACCGAAGTGACGTCAACTGCTGCAGGTGAGTTGGATGCTTCCGCTGCGGTGCGGGATGCTAGCGCTGCGGTGAGTGTTGCTGGCGCTGTGGTGGAAGGTGATTCTCGGTCATCCGAAAAAGGTAAAAAGCGGTCTAGGAAGAGTAGGCGGCATTCCTGTCGCCGGCGTCGGCGTTCGGGATCCTCCTCTTCGTCAACCTCGGAGTCTTCGTCCAGTTCTATCTCGGATGAGGGTGGCCGGGGTCGGGAGGGTAGGGGAAATCCGGACAGGGCCGGGCAGGTTGGCGCGGCTCATTCGGTGGTGGCTTTCTCTGAGTTATGGGAGGGAGTGCCCAAAAGTCTTCGGAAGAAGATTATCAAGCGTCGCTACTTGGATATTTTCCGTCTGCTGGAAGGTCGAAAACGGTCGGGGGATAGTCAAAGGAAACGAAAGGAGGATGAGAAGGCTGGTAGGGTTAAGAGAGTGGCACGGAACGTCGTCAATTGGACGCATTCCTTCCTGCGCTTGGCTAGTGTATGGGGTCATGCGCATCCGGATCAGTATGGGATGCTGTTGGCTTATGTGGATTCCATCCTTGAGGCGTCTCAGACTCATGAAGGTTGGGCTTGGCTCAACTATGATGAGAAATTCCGGGATAAAATGGAAGAGAATCTACTGCTTTCCTGGGGAACGCAAGACATCAATCTCTGGCTGACGCAGATGGCGATCAGACCTGGTGGCGGAGGTGCAGGTGGGAAAATAGGTGGGCTGTCTGTTGCCACACGGGCTGATCGGCCCTTTCGCTCGGGCATGCCCCCTGTATTGCAGAGAACAACGGGGGGGGGGGGAGCAGGGGACTTGTGCTGGCGGTTCAACAAGTCTTCCTGCCCCTTCCCGGATTGCAAATTCCGGCACGCTTGTTCTTTCTGTAATGGGGGCCACTCAGCACTCAAATGTGTTAAAAAGAGTGTCAGGGGAGCAGGGGTCCCCCCCCACAAGCAGTAGGGGCTTGTGGACGTTGGCTCCTACACCTGTTAAGGTTGATGCCTTAGGTCCATGGCTTAGGAGATATCCTAGGAGACGGGTGAGCCACATTTTAGAGAATGGTTTTAGGAAGGGGTTTACCATACCGGTAGTAGGCAGCGTGGGGGGACACAAGGCCCGGAATTCGCCTTCAGTTCGGCGCTTTGCGCACCTGGTCAGGGATAAGTTGGCATCCGAGATCGCGGTGGGTAGGGTAGCGGGCCCTTTCGGCGAGCAGCCTTTCGCTGAATTTGTAGTCTCCCCGCTGGGTATCATTCCCAAGAAGGAGCCGGGAAAGTATCGCTTAATACATAATCTGTCCTTTCCCATCGGTTCCTCGGTTAATGATCACATCCCTAAGGAATTGTGTGTGGTACGTTACGCCTCCTTTGATGCGGCTGTCGAACTTGTGAGAGCATGCGGGCCTGGGTGCTTGCTGGCGAAAGTGGATATTGAATCCGCCTTCCGGTTATTGCCGGTGCACCCGTCGGCATTTCATTTGTTGGGATTTTCCTTCGAAGGACAATATTACTTTGACAAAAGCATGCCGATGGGCTGTTCGATTTCCTGTGCTTATTTCGAACAGTTTAGCTCCTTTTTGCATTGGGCCTTTGTCGACTGGATGGGGTATGGCACGGTGGTGCATTACTTGGACGACTTCCTCTTCGTCGGACCTGCGCTTACGGGGCAGTGCATGGCGTTGTTGGATGGTTTCATGCAATTAGCCCAGGTATGGGGTGTTCCCTTAGCCTCTGGTAAGACTGAAGGTCCGTCGACTACTCTTACCTTTTTGGGAGTGGAGTTGGATTCAGTAGCGCGTGTCGCTCGCCTGCCGATTGAGAAAGTTACGAAGCTGCGGGTGTTGGTTGCGAATGCGCTGGTTTCCAGCAAGCTGACGTTGCGCGAGATGCAGTCCTTAGTGGGTTCACTTAATTTTGCTTGCAGGGTGATCCCGATGGGGAGGGTCTTCTTGCGCAGGCTGTCAGCAGCTACTGCAGGTGTAACTAAGCCCCATCACCGGATTAGGATGTCACGCAGCCTGCGGGCAGACCTAAGGATCTGGGACGATTTTCTAAGTAACTTCAATGGTACCACGGTGCTGAGGGACCGGGCGGTGACTTCTGCGGATCTGCAATTGTTTACGGATGCGGCTGGGGGTGCGGGCTTGGGAATTTATTTCGGGGGCGCTTGGTGTGCGGCGGGTTGGCCACAGACCTGGCGGGACGTAGGACTTACGACTAATATTACTTTCCCCATTTTGGTGGCTATGTCATTATGGCCTGACAGGCTTCGCAATCGCAAAGTCCTTTGGTGGTGCGACAATGCTGCGGTGGTGTCTGTGCTCAATAATTATTCCCCAAAATGTAGGCCTGTCGCCGACCTGATGCGACGGGTTGTTTTCGCTTGCTTGCAGTTGAATTTAGTGATTAGGGCGCGCCATATTCCTGGGAGTCATAACCGGATTGCTGATGCTCTTTCCCGTTTTAAGTGGGAGCTGTTCCGGACCTTGGTGCCCGAGGCGGACGAGGAGGGAACATCGATCCCGGAACACTTATGGCAAGTTGGCCTCGTGACATGATGGAGCTGCTGCAGAATTCTGTCTCTCCGGCAACGTGGTTAGCTTATCAACGGGGCTGCTGCAGTGTGGTGTCCTTCCTGGTACTTCAGGGATGGCACGGAGGGCCAGCCTCCGATCAGCTTGTGGGTCAGTATGTGTCTGCGGCTAAGGCTGCGGGCCTGTCGCGTGCTACCGTCCGGAAGAATTTGGCGGGATTCTCCTTTTTTGCGCGCGCCTTAGGGTGGGGGGCAACGGGTGGGGGATTTTTAACGCGTATGCTTCTGCGGGGTTGGGAGCGGTCCTCTCCCCCGACGAGGGATTGGCGGCGTCCTATCACGCATGACTTGCTGCAGCGTTTATGCGGCGTCTTGCCTCACGTGGTTTCTTCCGCTTATGAAGGGGCGCTTTTTCGGGCCGTCTTTTCGGTGGCCTTTTTCGGAGCTTTTCGGGTGGGTGAGTTGGTTGCGGAGTCCGGTCGGATTTGCAATGGGAGAGAGGTTCAGTTGCATCAGGTGCAATTCCTCGGGGGCGGGGTTCGTATCTGCCTTGCCCGTTCTAAGACGGATCAAGCGGGGCGAGGCGTGTGGGTGGAATTGACGGTGGTGCGGGGCTCCCCCTCGTGCCCTGTCGCATTATTACAAGCATACTTACTTGTGCGTCCGGACACTAGTGGTAGTCTGTTTATCCATCAGGATGCGCGGGCTCTTACGCGGTTCCAGTTTACGGCGGTGCTGCGGCTGGCTTTACGGCGGCTAGGTGCGGATCCTGGTGAGTTCGCTCCTCACTCCTTTAGGATTGGGGCGGCAACCAGCGCCGCAGCTGCTGACCTGCCGGATCAGGAGATACAGCGGATAGGGAGGTGGCGGTCGGGGGCCTTCCACAGCTACGTCCATTTGTAGGGCATGGGGGGGGGTCACTAACTTGTTTGTTATTCTTTCTGTTGCAGATACAGGCCAAGGATCGTGTTGCTGTTGGATGATTGGCCACTCCTTTGTGTTCTGGGCCGGTCGGCGAGCAGCGACACGGCCGTTGGGGCCGGATTTGGGACTTACAGAACTTGCGGTGTCCGTAACATGGCTGGGTGAGCGCGGACTACGGTGGATCCAGCTCTTGCCTTTGCTTCGGCATCACCAACGTTCCAGAGTTGCACCGGACATTTTGTTGCTCCATTTAGGTGGCAACGATTTGGTTTCATGGACTTGCCGACAGTTGATTCGGGCAGTTCAAAAGGACTTGGGGGTGGTGCTAGGAATGTTTCCCGGAGTAATATTGGTGTGGTCTGATATCATTCCAAGGCCATCCTGTTGGGCTCAGCGACGGTGGTCACGGGGTGTGACAAAGATTAACCGTCAAATTGGCAGATGGGTGGGTGCACAAGGAGGCTATCAGATCATGCACCCTTGGGTGGATGTGGAGTGCTCGGGCCTTTACCGGCCGGATGGCGTCCACTTGTCCCCGGTAGGTTTGGATTTACTTCTGAACGATTGGCAGGAGGCCTTGGAAGGTATTAGGTCAGGGACGGGGGCTGGTCGCAGCTTACCTTTGGGGGGCGGCTCTGGTCGTGGCTGACCTGAGCCGGTGGCGGGATCCCGGAGGTTTCCGGGGTCCGGAGCCGGAGGCAAGCAGGAGGGCGGGGGTGGGGTACCCCCGACCCGGTTAATCTCTCAGGTTTTTGCTAATAATATGGCGAAGCCGGAAGAGGGAGGGCGTGGAAAATTTCTCGGGCCTGTGCCCGGAGGAAGCGGAAGCGGCGTCACCTTGCTACTAACATGGCTGGTGAGGGCTTGCTCTGCTTGGCGGGGGGGGGGGGGGGGAGTTATAATGTGTTAAGTTGTATTATCTGGTTTGTGTAAAAGGTTATTAAAGCTGCGACCAGTTTTAAGTCCAAAAAGTGTTTGACATGTTTTTGTTATCAATTTATTAGTTAGCAATAAATAAAGGGGGTGGCTGGGATGGGCGAGAGGCGACGTGTCCGCCTTACCCGGTTATTGTAAGGCCGCGGGTCCCCGTCCACGTGGCCGACCTTAACCGGGGGGGCGGCAGTCCGATCGCGCCCTCGGTTTTCGGCGGCGCGCATGGGGGGCGAGCGCTGAGTTGCTCGGCGGTCTCATTGGCTCCCGCTGGCGTTTCAAATGCGCGGGAGCCAATGGGAGCGCCTGGACGTCGGGCAGCAGTGGGAGTGAGGTGCGGGGACCCGGCGCGGCTCCGTCCTTTCTCTCGGTGAGGCTGGAGGCGCCGGACGTCCCGCCCGCCCGCCCTTCCTGGGGAGGCTCAGTGGGTTGGGGGTAGTGGGTTGTTGCAGCTTGGGGGGGGGATTTGGTGGGATCCAGGAGGTTTCCGGGGTCCGGAGCCAGAGGCAAGCAGGAGGGCGGGGGTGGGGTACCCCCGACCTGGTTAATCTCTCAGGTTTTTGCTAATAATATGGCGAAGCCGGAAGAGGGAGGGCGTGGAAAATTTCTCGGGCCTGTGCCCGGAGGAAGCGGAAGCGGCGTCACCTTGCTACTAACATGGCTGGTGAGGGCTCGCTCTGCTTGGCGGGGGGGGGGGGCGGCGAGTTATAATGTGTTAAGTTGTATTATCTGGTTTGTGTAAAAGGTTATTAAAGCTGCGACCAGTTTTAAGTCCAAAAAGTGTTTGACATGTTTTTGTTATCAATTTATTAGTTAGCAATAAATAAAGGGGGTGGCTGGGCTGGGCGAGAGGCGACGTGTCCGCCTTACCCGGTTACAGGGAAATACCTACAGTGATGGATTGTAACTAATTTTGAACTACTACTGCAAATGTGTAAGTTAAATGCTAATAAATAAAGGCTTTCTGATTAATACACTTTTCACTTGTAGCCGAGAACACTAGCATAAGCCCCCCTCTGTCACTCCCTCACCCATGCCTGGTCCACATTTAATCCTATTCTTCAACAGTCTCTCACAAAGTCAATCATGGCCTCTGAGAAAACCACCTGTGCCTCTGATCACATTCTTTCCTCCTGGATCCCTGTTGATTTGTTGGCCCTTTTACCATGAGTTCTAGCTATCTTCAACAACAGCCTGGTTACAACTTACAGACACTTTCCCACAGTGCTGGAAAGCCATCCTGGTATGACCCATCCTGAAGAATCCCTCCCTGGATACTGTCTCTGCACATTATCTTCCCATCTCTAATCTCCCTTTCCTATCAAAGATTTTAGAAAAAATGGTCTTTGCACAACTAACTGAGCATTTTGAGAAAACCAACTTCCTTCATTCGCAACAATCCGGATTCCATGTTGGACACAGCACTGAAACCATATTACTCTCCATTCACAGTGAAACTTGAGAAGTAACTAACAAGGGCAACGTATCCCTTGCCATCTCTCTTGATTTTTCTTCTGCCTTTGATCTGGTTAACCATTTAGCTCTACTCTCCCGGCTGCAAGATGCTGGTCTTCATGGCATCGTCTCTCAGTGGTTCTGTTATTTTCTCTTTGAGTGTTCGTGTTCTGTAAACTTTGGGTCCTCCCTTCCACCAACTTTCCCCTAAGTTGCGGTGTCCCCCAAGGTTCTGTCCTGGCTCCCCTCTTATTTAACACCTTTCTTGCTCCTTTGGCCATTCTCATCCAACAACTTAGTATGTCATCTGCTAAAGTAATAAGGAGAGACACTATCTGAAGCTAAATACCTCTAAAACGTTTGCCACCTGGCTCACCAATTCTTCTGCAGTTCCGCACCTTGCTGCTTCACTTGATGGTGCTCCCATCTCACTGACATCTTCTTTTAAATACCTTGGAGCTATTCTTGACAATGCCCTCATCTTTCATGAACAAATTAGTGCTGTGGTGAAACACTCCTTCTATGTCCTACATCAAATCAGATCCATCCGTTCATTTCTCTGTGATTCTGCCTTAACTACACTACTCTTGTCCCTAGTTGTATCTCACCTGGTTTATTGTAATATTGTATATGCCGGATCTCCCAATGATCAGATCAAATGTCTCCAAACCTCTCAAAATACAGCCATAAAATTACTGCATCTTGCTTGATCGCATTACACCTTTGTTCATCAATTCCCACTGGCTACATATTCAATATCAGATTCAATTCAAACTCCTTCCCATAGTTCATAAAACTTTACACACTGAAATACTCTCTCATCCATATTATCTTTCAGACACTTCAAAGTCTCTTACGTTCTATCCATGTCAATTGCCTCCATCTCTCCCCCTTCATCCTGTGCCTGATATGAATTTACCCATCACTCAGCCTTTTATTTTCTTGGACCCAGCCTGTGGAATGTTTTACCTTCTGACCTCCGCCTGGAAATATCTTACCTGACACTCATATCATGTCTTAAGACCCACCTATTTCAACTAGCTTTTGACCTGATTCCCTCAGCAACACAGGACTCTGCTCCCCCATCTCCCATCCCTGATTCCCACTCTTAGACTGTCCTCCTCCTTTCCCCCTTCTCTTATTACCCAGATATATAGTACTCATTCCTCTTTCCTATATTTTGTTGGCATTCTTTTCTCCCTTTGGAAGTTTATGTACACTGTTGTGTTGATATGAAGGGCAGTATATCAAATTTTAATAAACCATGGATAACACGTTGAAACCTTCTGCCCAGTGTTCAGCGGCAGCCAAGAAAGGAAATAGAATGCTAGGTATCATAAGGAAAGGAATGGAGAATAAAACAAAGGATATTATAATGCCTCTGTATGGCTCCATGGTGCGACCGCACCTCGAATATTGTGTGCAGTTCTGGCCGCTATATCTTAAAAAGGATATAGCGGAATTAGAAAAGGTACAGAGAAGAGCCACACAAATGGTAAAGAGGATGGAAGGATACCCCTATGAGGAGAGGCTAAAAAGGTTAGGGCTCTTCAACCTGGAAAAGAGATGGCTGAAGAGATATTATAGAGGTCTATAAATTAAAGAATGGAGTGGAATGGGTAAACGTAGATAGATTCTTTACACCATCAAAATGTAGAATGACTAAGGGACATGCAATGAAGCTATACCTGTAAGACTAATAAGAGAAATATTTTTTTCATTCACCACTTAATCAAACTCTGGAATTTGTTACCGGAGGATGTAGTAAAAGCTGTTAATGTAGATGAATTTAAAAAAGGTTTGGACAGGAACCTGGAGGAAAGGTCCATAAACCATTATTAAAGGGGACCTGGGAAATCCATTGCTTGTCCCAATGCAAACACTGTGGAACCTGTGTCTTCTGGGGAAACTGCTAGGTAATTGTGACCTATATTGGCCACTGTTGGAAACAGGATACTGGGCTTGTTGGACCTTAGTCTGACCCTGTATGGCATATCTTATGTTCTTATAATATGCGTGCATGCCAGCTACTGCCTGCTAAAATGTACAGTAAGTGGCTATCACACGCTAGGGAAGAAAGTGGGTGGATTGCAGTAGATTGAAGCTATGGAGAGTACACTGCCGCTAGCACAAGGCCAACTGCCATCCACTCTATAGGAATTGGTATGTGTACATATAACAATACCTCTACTATGGGTATTATTAGGTGCACCTGCATTAATCAAGCCAAGTGTTCCGGTGCTCGATTGTGTGCTAAATGCCAGGAAGTTGCTGGTCATGCTCTTGACAGGTAGAACACAATGGTTCCACTTATACATTAGTTTTGCCACTAACTGCATAGTAAATGCAACCCTTCATTGAAAATGACCCTTAGTGTGCTGTTTGTTCCATATAAACCAGCTTGTGCATTCCAGTCTGCTGGAGGAAAGTTGTCAATCATACATAGGTCCACCCGTTCTGTAGTTGGATACATGGCCTGGAACGTCCTGCCTGAAATATAAAGAAAGGAGAAGGATTTTTAAAGTTTCAGACAGCAGAATAAGGCTTTTCTTTATTATTGAGACCTTTGGCCAAGTTACATAATCAGCTTTGCCGTTTTATGGGGTAGTATACTCATTTAGGTTTGCTGTCCAATGGGAGGGGTGCTGATATGAGGTGTGGGAGCTAGAGGGGGGATCTGAATGGGAGGGTTCATCCTGTGTTAAGGGGAGAATCAGATGTGGGGGCAATTTCTTAGGGGAAAAATGCGATCAGGAGATGGGGGGTGCAAGATAATTCTGGCTGCAGCATTTGCAATCATCACTTTGGCATTGAGTCCACATTCTCTATGGTATAGATTCTGACCAATGTTTAGCGGGTATATACATCAAGAATGGACATATATTCTCCGCTAAATGCCCGGGTGCTATGCTGGCAAATGAACTCCCTGCACGTACAACAGAGATGTGTGAGGAGCTCAGTATGAGGGTGGGAGGGGACAGGTCTAGGGAGAAGCGAGGACGGACGAGAGGCATGACCTGACCCTAGACATACAGGGACAATTCTGGTGTCAGCCCTGTACATCCAGGGTCAGCCATCTACACGAGGAACTTATTCCAGCTCGGAGGTGGAAGAAGTTACCCTGCGGTTGGTAGGATGCGCTGGAGGTCAGCTCCACCAGGTGAGCCAGGCCAGGTGGGTCCCCACAGCCTGATCCCTACATTTGCAGGCCCAATGAGGGGTTGGGCTGTGGGTGAAATGGTGCATTACTCTGCTTGAAGGCAATCGGAGCCTCAGGTGCCTTGTACGAGGAATGGACTGGACGTCTAGAGGCCCAGAATTGGGCCACAGCCTGCCTTTTGCACCCAATTCTAATCCCATAGGAATGTATAGCCTCTGTGAGATCAGAATTGGGTGTAAGTCTGGCCCATCCAGATTCTGACAAAACAAAAATACCTATAACCCAGTCAAAAAGTAAGCATCATCAAAAACAGACCTGGATCTGAAAAGTATTGTCCAACCAATATGTATGAGAAAATCAACAGTGTATGATCCGAAACTATTTATCATTTGTCGGAAAGGCCAACCAAGTATAGAGGAAACATACCGCTAACCGTTGTGGCCCGTCCTTTTTAATTTTTAATTAAGCAAAAAGCTCTGTCTTATTTAGAATGGTTCTGATTCTTATCTAGAATGGTTTACATCTTACCTAACTGACCGAACTCAAACGGTACAAATCGGTAACCTCACTTCAAAAACATATAATCAAGAACTAGGCCTCCCCCAAGGCTCAGCACTGTCAGCGCTACTATTTAACATATACTTACAACACATCTGTAAAATCTTTAAAAAATGTAATGTCTACTATCACCTATATGCGGACGACATTATGATGTATGTCCCGTTCAAAATACCGAATATCCCTTCACAACTCATTAACAAATGCCTCAATGAAATAAACACTTGGCTAAATGAAAACAACCTATACATCAATCACTCAAAAACAGAAGCCCTAATAGTAACTAAAAACACAATGTTCATTCCCCCCTCACATATTACATTGCAGAATAACGATATCAAACTAAAAACTGAAGTACGTTACTTAGGCGTAATTCTAGACAAACACCTCAGCATGGACACACATGTAAGAAACATAACAAAAAGGTTTACTATAAACTTAAAATATTAAAGCAACTCCGCCCTCTAATGCACCTACAAGATTTTCAACGAATTATACAAGCAATAATAACCCCCCATTTCGACTTTGCTAATCAAATTCTACTAGGTGTAACAAAACAGACCTTGAAAAAACTTCAATTAGCACAAAACGCGGCAGCCAAAACCATTACGAAGGCCCCACCTTTCCAACATATAACCCCTATTTTAGAATATTTACACTGGCTCCCGATTCAAAGTAGAATAGATTATAAAACCCTTTTAACCACCTACAAAGCCCTAAATAAAACAGCACCTCTGCCTATAAATAACCTCATCAAAGGAGAGATCAGTTAAACAAACTAACAACACCAAAAGAATTTATAAAGGCTAAAAAAAACACAAACAAGAAAGCCTTCTCCCATGCAGCTCCCATACTGTGGAATACAATCCCATCAGAATTAAGATCCTTACCCGAAATCATGGAGTTTAGGAAAAAACTTAAAACACATGTATTCACAATGCACTATGCATCCTTGAAGAACTCACTTCCCACCTCACAGCTAGATAAAGGATAGTCCTATCCCAGCTAATATAACTTATCCAGAAAAGGAATGAAGTACTGAAGCCTATACAAGATATTGATGACAAATGAATAACAAATATGCCTGTATATAGTTTAACCATGTTCCTTTGTACATAGTTCTCAAATTGTTAAATGTTAAATGTAAGTTAGAACTTGTTATCTGTAAAAACAGCTCTACCTGTTCCATGTAAACCGCATCTGATCAATGGAAGGAGCGGTATATAAAAAATCTGTTAATTAAAATTAAATTATTTAAAAAAACAGCAACACTTAGCTGCAAAGTAGGCTGCTCCAGTAACGCCGGTAGCAATAGTAGCACAAAGAACGACGTGTCACGTTTCGGGGTAAATGAAATGAATCCCCCTGCTTCAGGTCAAGTGCACTTGTGCGTTGTGAAATCAGCCCTATAACATCAACCATGAGGATCGGTTCTTAAACTTTTCACCAGCCGCCAACGACGCCCATTAGATTACGTCAGAACACACCTGTCAGGTGAATTCAAAAAGAGGAGCCAATGAGAGCAGAGAAGGGGGAGGAACCACCAATCAGGGAACACCCCCAAGACCAAAACATCATGAATGAACCATGAACAGTGAAAATAATATCAAAAATGCACTATAAAAGCGTATGCCAGTCAATCTGCATGTTCAGCCCCTGTGGATAGACTGTACCGAGGGAAAAAATCCATTTTTGCTCCAAATACTATAGAAGTTGCTGGCGATCACCTCCGTGTGGGTTCCGTGGCACAAAGGGGGGGCGACAGTGATTTTGTCTCCGGAACAATATGAACAAGAGATGCATGTACATCTGGATAACCTGAAATATTACATGTTGATTGAGGACCCTACGTTGCAGCTTATGAATCGGATACAAGAGTTGGTATCTCGTGCCTTTTTAAATAATTGGATAACACGCAATAAATCAGATTTTCTCATAAATAAACATCCTATAATGCCGACTTTCTATTTGGTGCCGAAAATACATAAATCGCTCACTCATCCTCCAGGTCGACCAATAGTATCCTGTCGGGATTCAGTGTTGGAACCGCTCTCAAAATTTTGCGACCTTTTTTTGCAGCCGGCAGCAGCGGGGGTATCGTCTTACATTAAGGACACTGGAGATTTTTTGAATCAATTAGTGAGGTGTTCCACTATGACCACTTACACCTATATGGTGTCTCTTGATGTTCAATCTTTGTACACCAACATCAATCAGACGGAAGCATTAGCCTGTTTGTTGACTTTTCCACTATCTCTGCCTGATAGGATACCCCAGAGTTTTGTTATGGAGCTCTTGGATTTGGTACTTAACAATAATTAATTTATGTACCGGCAAAATTTTATCTCCAGATATTCGGTATTGCCATGGGGGCCACAGTGGCACCATCTATTGCCACAATCTATATGGCCTGGTTTGAAGATCAGTATGTTTATTCTCACCCATTATTTGCATTAGTGCCCTTTTGGAGAAGGTTCCTGGACAATGTGTTTTTTCTCTGGACTGGCACAAGAGCTGAGCTTGATTCTTTTTTGCGATGTCTGAACTCCTTTAAGGAGAACATTCAATTTACCGCTCATATTGAGTCTCGGCAAATTCAATTTCTAGACATTACAGTTACATGGTCTGAGGCTGGTTTTCTGACCTCTCTTTATCGCAAACCAGTCCAGCGTAATACTTTACTCCGTTTTGATAGTCATCACCCTTCTGCACTAAAACGTGGTTTACCTTTTGGCCAATTTTTGCGTCTGCATCAAAATTGTACAACCTTGTCTGATTTTAAGCAGCATGCTAAGGACCTGTGCTTTTGTTTGTCCTTGAGGGGTTACCCTGATAAGGTGATTAGGTCAGCCTATAAACGGGCTCGCAATTTGCACAGGGAATGGCTCTTAGGGACGCCGGCCCCGAAATCACCTTCAGACAAGATCACGGGCATATTTCCCTTTGTGAAGGGGGCACCTGCGGTGATTCGTTTAATACATAAATTTTGGCCGGTTCTAGGGCTTCATGCCTGCTTCAGGAAACAACTTCAGATTGCCTATTCTTGTAAGGCTAACCTCCGGGATCTTTTGGTACGTACCACAGCGTCCGTTGATCGTCCTTCACTTTTCATGAGCCCGCGGGTCATTTTGCATGTGGCTCTTGCAAATATTGTTCGAACACTATTTCGGGCTTGGACTGGTTGGACAATCATACCAATCTTACACATTCGGCTTGCTGGCATACGGATTGCACCTCGCCTTTTGTGGTGCATTTAATAGTGTGTCCTTGCTCTCTGTATTATGTTGGTCGCACTTCTCGACCCTTCAAAGTGCGCCTTGGAGAACATGCTTCCCGTCTACGGACAAGGTCAATGTCAGCCCCGATGGTCGACCATTGCTTATGTACATCGCATAGCTTTGAGGAGTTGCGATGGCGTGTACTTGACTTTGTGCCACGGAACCCACGCGGAGGTGATCGCCAGCAACTTCTACAGTATTTGGAGCAAAAATTGATTTTTTTCCCTCGGTACAGTCTATCCACAGGGGCTGAACATGCAGATTGACTGGCATACGCTTTTATAGTGCATTTTTGATATTATTTTCACTGTTCATGGTTCATTCATGATTTTTTGGTCTTGGGGGTGTTCCCTGATTGGTGGTTCCTCCCCCTTCTCTGCTCTCATTGGCTCCTCTTTTTGAATTCACCTGACAGGTGTGTTCTGACGTAATCTAATGGGCGTCGTTGGCAGCTGATGAAAAGTTTAAGAACCGATCCTCACAGTTGATGTTATAGGGCTGATTTCACAACGCACAAGTGGACTTGACCTGAAGCAGGGGGATTAATTTCATTTACCCCGAAACGTGACACATCGTTCTTTGTGCTACTATTGCTACCGGCGTTACTGGAGCAGCCTACTTTGCAGCTAAGTGTTGCTGTTTTTAAAATAAGACAGAGCTTTTTGCTTAATTAAAAATTAAAAAGGACGGGCCACAACGGTTAGCGGTATGTTTCCTCTATACTTGGTTGGCCTTTCCGACAAATGATAAATAGTTTCGGATCATACACTGTTGATTTTCTCATACATACTGGTTGGACAGTACTTTTCAGATCCAGGTCTGTTTTTGATGATGCCATCCAGATTCTGGACATACAGACAGGCCATACATGTCCCAAATGGAATTGGCCTCTATATCTGCAGGTACTGTGGTTGCTTCTGTGCTACCTGACGAAACAGGAAATGTGACTCCCATGTGCAGTATTTGCAAATGTGCTAAATCTAGGCAGATACTGTACAAGGCACGCCCCCTGTATTTCCTGTACAGGCTATGAAGTTACAGCACCTTATAAGAACATAAGAAATGCCATCCTAGGTCAGACCATCAAGCCCAGTATCCTGTTTCCAACAGTGGCCAATCCAGGCCAATCACCTTAATGCTTCAAGCACATTCCTCACTTTAGTAAAAGAGCCCCTAATATGATAACAAACCACCTAGATCAGGAGGTCAAGTAGGTGCCTGATTTAAGCCTATTTATTTAAAGACATAAAATACTAGCACAAAAGCAGTCATAATCATGGCTTAAGGACACATCTGGGTGTGCATTGTATAACATACCCCATGACTCTGCTTGTGCTCTACCCAAACCTCACCCACAAACATGTTTCCACCCAGGATGTGCACAAGTGAGCGTCTACTTAGCATAGCATTGTACTTGCATGTGGGGGCAATATTATAAGGAGCATTCTACCACGTCTACTGGCAAATGTGTGTGAAAAATCCTTTATAAAAGTCTCTCTTATATGTGCTACCAGCATCGACAGGCAGAAATAAATATATGTGTGACTGCTTATCCATGTGCACTTTGCATTCTCCAATATATAGATCAAAACCCCAGGCTTTACCCAACTCTGCTTCAGTAAACATCTATTTTGTACGCATGTAAAAGTATATGTAGGACAATTCCCTGCATATACTATAAACATAAATATGGTTTCCATTACTGTAGTCATCATTTTACATGTAAAAAGGGGTTTTACAAATACAGAAGGTAGTTTTATAAAATAGCACCATGGTTAGGCATCTACATTGGTGCCAAGTTTGTTAAGCACTAAGCGCAGATTTTTACTGCATGGTAACCCTCAGTGTGGGCCTGCACTAGTCATTAAAGTGTGCTAAAAACAGCACTGTGCTTAGCATGGGTTGGGGTGGGATTGGGGTAGGTACAGGGTGGAGATTGTCAGTATTAATGAACAGATTAATATTTTCCTAAGAAGGGGATGCTGTATAACTAGAAGACATGAAACAAAGCTGCAAGAAGGTAATCTTAAAAACAACATCTAGAAATATTGTTTTTACGGAAAGGGTGATGGGTATCTGGAACGCAGTCCCAGCAGAGGTGATGGAGACAGAAACAGTGATGAAATTCAAATCTATATGGGAGAAATACAGAGGATCCCTAAATGACAAAAGGATGAAATCCAAGTGTAAAGCATTTACACTCAAAGCAAAAGTAAGGTGGTATTTTCCACTTCATAAAAGGCATGGGTGGGAGGGGTAACCTGTACAGAATGGCAGTTGCAACTCTAAACAAAGGCATGGGGGAGGGCAACCTAGCCACTTTACTGGAGAGACTGGATAGACCATGCTGGTCTTTATCTATCGCCATTTACTATGTTACGAATTTGCTATGTAATTCCAGAAACATTGAGGCATTCCAGTTAAGAGGTCTTGAATCTCTCTCAGCACCCAATATATCAACACTTAAGTGCAGACACCAAAACAGACTCCTGAAAAGAGAATGTTTCCTTGGTAGTTCAACATTTGGCTCCTAGGACAGATAAGTAGGCCTAGCTTAGGAATATGTGGTAGGTTGTTGAAATTTTCCATGCTAGTTCCAAATCTAGCCTGGGAAGGCGTTTACTCTTCTCTTTGCTCCCTGGAACTGCCCAGTCTCTCCATACAGTTGCCTGGTCAGGACCGGCACCAGGATGTACAGGACCAATTCCGTTCACAGTCCTGTATGTCCTGGAGGCACTGGGGTGATGGCCAGACTATTCCACCTCAGAAGTGTTATAAATGCTGGCTAGGCCCTCGATAGGTGCTCTGAGGTGGCAGGTGGGTCACCCCCACCCCTATCCGGCTTGGGCAGTGGGGAATTGGGGTCCCAGGGGGCGGTGGATGTGCAGTGCCACGGGGAGAATGTCCCTGCGATGATGCTGGGGCAGTTGGGCCATCTTCCTTTATCTTTATCTTTCTTTATTTAAAACTTATTATGTCACCTGAACCAAAAGATATACGGCGGTTTACAATAAAACAAAAGGATACTACTGGAGAAAAGGAAAACAGGAAAGGAACGCCATTTGATTACAGAAAGGGATAGCAGTAGAAGACAGTGCGATAGAATAGACAGTAGTAGACTGATGAAACACCGTCAATTATCAGCAGAAGGAGAAGGGGGGGAGGGGAGATCAAAAGCTGTGCAAAAGAGGTGAGTCTTAAGTTTGGCTTTGAAGGTGTGAAATGAGAGTTCCAGACGTAGTGCTGATGGCAACGAGTTCCAGAAACGGGGACCGAGAAAGAAAAAGGCAGAAGAACGTGTGGATTCAAGGTGAGCCTGTGAGGGAGATGGAAGAAATAGGCAATTAGCATGGATCGATCTAAGAGCTCTGGAGGGGCAATGGAAATGAACTAAATCAGAGAGATAGAGTGCGACACTGGTGTGCAGAGATCTGTGAACAAAAATGAGGATCTTATATTGAATTTGAAATGGAATAGGTAACCAGTGTAAACGAATAAGAAGGGGGCTGACATGAGCAGATCGGGAAGTGTGAGTCAGAAGACGGGCAGCAGTGTTGTGAACTAACTGGAGTCGACGGAGCTGAGTGAGAGGAAGACCAGCCAAAGATGCGTTACAGTAGTCCAAACGAGAAACGACAAGAGAGAGTAGCAGTAGTCAGAGAAGAGGGTGAGAGAAAAGGCCGGAGTACACGAAGTTGCCTCAGTGTACAGAAAGAACGCTGAACGACAGAAGAAATGTGATCTTTGAAGGTTAAAGCTGAATCCAGTGTGACACCCAGATAACGCAAAGATGTAACAAGAGGGATAGGACCATCAGAAAGAGATGGAACAAGAATAGGAGTAGGAGCACCAGCAGTGAACCAAATAGCTGAGGTTTTTGACAAGTTAACATGTAGGAAGTTCTCTGAAAACCAAGAAGAAACAGCAGAGAGACAGACATTAAGGGGGCCAATATCAGGAGTGAGAGAGCTAGTGTGAAAAAGAAGAAGAATATCATCTGCGCAATAATACGCTGAGATACCATGCTGCTGGATAAGTAAAGCAAGAGGGGCCAGAAAAATGTTGAACAGAAGGGGTGCTAGTACAGAACCCTGAGGGACACCACAGTGAAGAGATGTTGAGGAGGAAGAATCAGAACCAGAGATTACCGAAAAAGACCCAATCCTGTGCCCAATCCTGCATCCATTGGAGTGTCTTGCTCCCGCGGTGCAGAATCAGGTGCTGACAGCCCCGTCTTGGTCGGGGCTGTCCAAATGGCCCAGACGTGTCCCATAGAGGATCGTGCTCTATCTGAATAAAGACTCCAAGAGAGATTGTGAGCAGTGCTATCTGGATAATGCCACTGAATATCTTCACAGACCATATCATCATCAGTCGCTATCTGGATTAATTCAACCCTTATATGGATAGTCTATCCACATAACAGATAGCACTTAGAAAAGTTTTCTTTGCTGTCCTAACTTATATGGATAGTCTATCCACATAAGTTAGGGCAGCAAAGAAAACTTTTCTAAGTGCTATCTGGATAGTAGCTAAATATCATGTCTATCCAGATAGTTGCTGGCACTAAGCACTCTATCCAGATATTCAATACTAGACATTGCCTGGATACTGAATATCCAGATTAAATGTAAACACCACAGCTGACCACTGCTGTGTTTAAACATTTACCAGTTTGAACATCAATCCCTTGATATTCTGACCTAATTTACAGCAACTTTACATATACTCGTAAGGCGTTCCATAAGCTATTTTGCCACATAGACATTCATGTTCTATCCTACAGAGCTCCTTATTGCAATACCCCACAAGCACCCTGAAACATTTTATGGAGCACTTGGTTCTATTGCACAGGGGCTATGCTCAGTTTAATGCCAACTTGGAAATCCATTCCAGCCATAGTATATAACTACAAGTTAATGGGTGAAGTACTTAAATGCAAGAAAGAAGAACGCGATTTGAGGGTGATTTGCACTGGATGATCTTAAAGTGGCCAACCACATAGAAAGGGTAACTGACCATGCCAAAAGAATGCTCAGATGCATAGTAAGATGCATCACCAGTAGGAAATAGGAGGTGATAGTGAGACCTCTGGAGAATGCATCTTCAAAAGGAAATACACAAGATGGAATCGGTCTAGAGGGTAGTTACTAAAATAGACTGCGGTCTTTGTCATAAGGCGCCTGGGGATAGACTTAAAGATCTCAATATGTATACTTTGGAGGAAAGACGGGAGAAAGGTGATATGATAGAGACATTTAAATACCTCTGTGGTATATATGCACAGGAGGCAGTCCTGTTCCATTTGAAAGAAAGGTCTGGAATTTGGGGGCATGAGTTGAAGGTGAAAAAGGATAGAGTCAGGAGTAATCTGAGGAAGTATTTCTTTGTGTGAAGGGTGGTGGATGCGTGAAACAGCTTCCCAGTGGTGGTAGTGGAGATGAGAAAGCATGGGACAAGTACAGAGGATTTCTGAGGGAGTAGAAGGGATTGCAGAACATAACAGCTCTTATGGATGAGCAGACTGGATAAGATGTATGGTCTTTATCTACCATCATTTTCTAGGTTTCTATGTTTAAAATAGGCCATGCAGCCTCTAAACCCAACTGTGAGTTGACATGTTCCATTGTATTTAGGGATATGTTTACTAAACCGTCTTAACATTGCAGCAGTAGTATTATCGCGCGATAAGTGACGATAATGCGGCGGCGGCATTAAGGCACACAAACACTGTGAAATCCAGGTCTGAAGGGTGGAGTAAGGCTTCCCAGAGGGCGGAGAGAAGGGGGTCAATGGGCGGAGAGTGGGCGGGGAGAGGCTCCAGGCACATTAACACTGTGAAACCTGGGTCTGAACACTAACGCCAGTGAAACCCTCGCGTTAGGCACATTTGCAGGAAAGAGAAACCATTTAAGTCAGCAATGTGCAGCAAAGGCAGGGAAACCCAGAAAAGTGATACTTGTGATATATGTGCAGGAACCAAAAAGGCAAATAAACATATAAAATGACCAGAACCACATTTAAAATCCCAATAACCAAGCTGGCCCATAGTGATATTAATGATAAACATAAAGCAACACTACTGACAAAGCGTAAAAATTAAGATATCATATTTGGAAGGGTCTATGCTCTGTCCCTCTACAAAGTGAATGATCCCAAATTGAAATAGCGCTGATCAGGGTTTCTGTCATTTAGATTGGGCAGGTTTGTTATGGCATGCAGATGTGCAGCAACAGCAGAGTGGGCACATAGGAAAGGGCAACTGTACTGATGCTGTAAATGGGATACAGGGGGCTGCAGGCGGCACATGCTGTGGTCCAGCTAGGGCACAGTGAGGACTAGGCAGATGCCTAGGTGGCACATAGGAATGCTGAAACTGTAAAGCAGCAAGACAGCAACTGACGAGGGTCCAACATGGGCACGGGTGTGTGTCCCACAGTGTCATAGGGGATATTACCCAGCAGGTACCCCCAAGGGTACATAACATTGGCAGGTGGTGCGGGGGGGGGGGGGGAAGCACGCATGTCCATGTAGGCACCCCTACCCAAGAACCCACACCATAGTCAGCTGCCTACCGGCACACTGGATGGCACCACCAGCATCACCAGCATAGTGGCATGGCAGCATGGTGGCGGAGGGGTGCTGGTGGCAGAGGGGGCATTGGCATCTGCCCACAGCAGACCATGGCCAAGTCCCGTTTAGGTGGGTGCCATGCACTGCAACAGACAAGGTCTGTCTGACAAACAGTCATGGTATCCCCAGGTAATGGCCTGTCCCTGTGGCAACAGTGTGGTGCAGTACACATAGCCAGTGTGTTCAGGAGCAGAAGCTCACAAGTTCAAGTCCCAGCTGTGGCTCCTGTCAACCCTGTCCCCATATTTTACACAATACTAAACCATGGTAATAAAGATGGAACCTTTCTTGCAGATAAAATAAACATGCCTGAAAACGCATATATTTTACCCTGCAGAGCACAGACACCATAAACATGTGCAATCCCTAGAGCAGAGTTTCCCAACTGCAGTCCTGGAGGGCCAAAAACTATTCAGGTTTCATGCTGTCCCTAATAAATATGCCTGTGCTGCATTTGTATGTGCCACCCCCATTGTATGCAAATGTATCTCATGCACATTCATTAAGGACAGCATGAAAACCTGAACAGTGTTTGGCCCACCAGGACTGGAGTTGGGAACACCTGCCTTAGAGCAGCGGCCAACAGGGGCATAAACACCCACACCCACTGGCTCCACTATCCAAAGCCTCATGGAGAGTCAGGCTGTTGGGCCCTGCGTAGAGCAGCATCTCCCAATACTGGCACCTGCATACCTTAGCAATGCCGTCTAAACTTGGGAACACATTCCACATATATCAAAAGGTTGCTATAACTAATGTCAGCTAACAAATCCTAAGTTAAACACAATTTGTTGTTAGAGATTCATCATATCAACCTTTCTGATATCTGTGGAGTGTGTTTCAGTTATTGATTCTGACAGTGTTTACCACCCTGGGAGTGACCCTAACAATATTGAGTACCATAGCAATGCCCGCACTATGCCCAGGACTGGTGTGGCGGCCAGGGCTGCCACAAACCTCTATATTTGCACAATGCTGGCATAGGTGTGGGAGTGTGTGTCTGTCTATACAGTGTGTTGTGGCTGCCTACACCTTCCTGAGCCCACATTGCTTGCCTTGTTTCCAGTGTTAGCCTGCCAATGTGCAGAATGAGGAGCAAGGTACTGTGGGTATGGCCCGGACAGGTGGCATGGGCAGGATGCATTTGCACAGGGTATAGGGCAATGGCTGGGACATTGTAGTGCTCGACCACCACCTGCACGGACAGGGTGGCCACAGCATGTCATGCTGAGAAGTCGCTCTCACCCTGACTGAGCAGTCATGGCTAGGTTCCCCCATAGTGCTATACAGTATTTCTCTCAAGTGATATTTATGGGTTCTTTTTTCTGGGACCCAATCACTGACACACCTGCGTGGTGTGTGTACTGATATCCCAGTTTTGGGTGCACACAGTTCCTCCAGGAACATGCACTATGTACTAGCTAGCAGACTGTCTGCAGTTAGCATCCGTATGGCTGCATCACCTTGCAGGGTGAAGCAAGTGCACACTGACGGCCCTCTGCTGGTGAATGTCAGATCGTAGTGGGGGGCAGCTGAGCTGACTGGGCCCACTACCTATCTGCCAGTGGCCCTGTGCCAAGTGCAGATCTTCAGCAGCTGTCCATTCGCCACCAGGACTGGGGTTGCTGGTCCCACAGCCTGTCCTCATGTACTCCACTGCCCCCCTTGCAAAGGGGTGAGAGTGCGGGTATGTTGGGGGCAGATCATGTCCCCCACCCTGACCCAGAGAGGGTGGTTTGCTAAGTGCATTGTTGCCATGTGAGCCCTGACACGCCCCTGCTCCCTAAACAGGTGACCATAGCAAGCACAGTGGATATGCACTATGTTGTGTGCATCATGGTCCACAAGGGCCAGACATGACTAGCAATTACAAATGGACACAGAGACCTCCTAAAGGTGTCTGCAACAAATACCTGTCACACACTGGCACTGATGGAGACCTGCAGCACAGCCCACCTCAACCAACCCGGATACTGCGGACCTGGTGCTGGCCACTCCACCTCACCCTCAGGGTGAGCACAGAACATGCACATTGGCATGGCCTGTGGGTACTCTATAAACCAAAAAGATTGCTCCAAACCCAAAAAATATCTTAGAACATACACAACACAAGATTTACACAATTCAATGGCAAAGACCTCAGATGTTTTCACACCCCACAAGTAGCGCCCAAAAGCACTATAGGGAGTAAAGACGTTCACATCATCGGTCTTAATGCCACCACACAACCACCCTTAGAAATCACTCACAGCATTCAAAACACCCAATAACTATGGGAAAGCTCTTCTAAACAACATTAACCGTCTAACAAGCATACAAATCCATACATACAAACATATACATACATACATCAACAACACACTCACAACAACGTCTTAATACGAGACTCAAAAGAGCCTCAATATGCAGGAAAGAGCCGGGATTACCCGAGGCCAGAATGCAGAACCTGAAAAGAGATAGAAATCAACTATAAAAGCGGTGTAACGCTACAACATACAAATGATTCCAATCACTTAACTGAAAGATGGTAAAAAAGCATTGGGACCGCAGCAACTCCACATCAGCGTCGGATTCCACAGGGTCGCAAAGACCTCCACCAAAACGTCAATACACATAGGATCCCAAGGACCTCCGAAGTATAGCAGGAAACAGCAAACTCATGAATATTGCGGATAACAATGACTCCCTACAGAAGCTCCCGTTTCGCCAGTTAGGCTTCGTCAGGGGAAACAAGATAACTGCAATCTATTGATATCACTTTCCCACTAGCAAGAAGAACGGCGTATGACGCACTAAATATAAGGGACCAACAGCTAATCAGATGAAAGACCATGACATCACCCTACATCATTCATACACACACCAATCACCACATTGCATTCACACAACACTTCCCACACAAACTAACCGCAATAGTGAACAGGTTGGAGAAACACAGCACACTGCACTGTACTGTACACATAAAGCCGCACAGTCATCAAAAAAATGACCAATCAATCTTGTCATTTAAACCTGAAGGATATAAAGTGTTCAGACGAAAAATCCACTTCTGTTCTTTCTGTAATAATAACTTCTTCCGATCACCACGCCGGACATTTAAAGGGACATGTTCCAATACTGTGCAGCGAAGATCCATAAACTGGTGTGAAAAATCCACACAATGCTGTATCAAAGGAGTATCTGTGCGCAGTTTATGTAAACTATACTTATGTTCAGCCAACCGGGTCCGCAAAGGCCGCGTGGTTTTACCCACATATAATTTAGGGCAAGCACACCACAAAACATAAACCACGAAGGCAGAATTACAAGTAGTAGAAAAGGATAAAAAGCGCACTAAATGTTGATATTCTGGGCAAATAGAGACACTCATAACTGCACAGTAAGAACAATGCTGACAGGCCACATGACCCGTTCCTGATGCGATAGTGGTGCGGCATATCACAGCCAAACAAAGGCGGTCCCCCAAATTCTGACCACGACTGAAGGACATTCGTAATGACAAATCAGCCAATTTTGAATGTTTAGTAATCATAGTCCAATGTTTTCGCATGACTGCCGCTATCCGTGAAGAGAGACTAGAATATGGTAAGACACATGGGATGATAGATGATAAAATTTCAGGTTCCTGATGGTTAGGCTGCAATAGCCATTCCCAATGATTACATTTCGCCCTCCGATATGCATTCCGCAAGACATCTGAAGGATACCCACGATCAGAAAATTTCTTAGTCATAAAACGCGCCTGCGTTTTAAAATCCGCAACCGATGAACAAATGCGCCGACAGCGCAAAAGTTGAGAGAAGGGTAAACTCCGCTTCAAGGGCAAAGGATGAAAACTGGCAAAGTGTAATAAGGAATTCCTATCAGTAGGTTTAGTATATACTGTGGTGGTAAAGTGTCCATATTCTTTAATCACTTTGACGTCCAGGAAATGAATCTCAGATGCCTGGATATTCATATCAAATTGAATACAAGCTTCACAGGAATTTAAATAGCTAAGAAACTCTTCCAAAGATCTCTTAGAGCCCCGCCATAGTAAAAAAATATCATCAATATAGCGATACCATTGCACAATATGGGTCGCATATATTGAGGAATAAACAAAACGATCTTCAAAAGTGCTCATATATAAGTTGGCTAAAGACGGAGCAAATGTTGCCCCCATGGCGGTGCCAGAAATTTGTTGAAAAAAAGTCTGGTCATAAACAAAATAATTCTTCTTCAACGCAATCTCTGCCAACGATAACAACAAGGAGGTAGGAACTCGGATAGGAGGCATCCGGGCATCCCATACAGCCCTCAAAACGTGCAGCGCATCGTCTTGCGGTATAGAAGTATACAAAGCTGCCACATCTAAACTTGCCATCCAATCAACTTGAACAGTAGAATCCAACGCCTCTAAGAGCCTCAAAAAATGTGTAGTGTCTTGAATGTAAGAACGAATTTTAGGAACCTCTGATTTCAAAAACATGTCCAAAAAAATACCCACTCGTTCCAACAAGGAATCATTGCTAGATAAAATGGGACGACCCGGAGGGGAGACGAGATTTTTATGGATCTTAGGTAATATATAAAAAGCTGGCACCTTCGGAGAAACTGGATTAAGAAAGGTTTTCTCTTTATCAGTCAGAAAGCCCAATGTGTAAGCTTCAAAAGTAATAGACTGAATCAGACGTTGTAAAGCTTCCGTAGGATCGCCAGGCAACACCAAATAATGAGTCGAATTATTCAATTGTCTCCACACTTCTTTCTTGTAATCTACTAGATTCATCACCACCACCGCTCCACCTTTGTCAGCTCTTTTGATCACAACATGAAACATTGTAGATAATTCTTGCAACGCTTGAAATTCTGCCGATGATAAATTTTTTGGCATAGTACAGAATTTCAAGCGTTGCAAGAATTATCTACAATGTTTCATGTTGTGATCAAAAGAGCTGACAAAGGTGGAGCGGTGGTGGTGATGAATCTAGTAGATTACGAGAAAGAAGTGTGGAGACAATTGAATAATTTGACTCATTATTTGGTGTTGCCTGGCGATCCTATGGAAGCTTTACAACGTCTGTTTCAGTCTATTACAGTGCAGTGTGCTGTGTTTCTCCAACCTGTTCACTATTGCGGTTAGTTTCTGTGGGAAGTGTTGTGTGAATGGTTGCAATGTGGTGATTGGTGTGTGTATGAATGATGTAGGGTGATGTCATGGTCTTTCATCTGATTGGCTGTTGGTCCCTTATATTTAGTGCGTCAGACGTTGATGTATGTATGTATATGTTTGTATGTATGGATTTGTATGCTTGTTAGACTGTTAAAGTTGTTTAGAAGAGCTTTCCCATAGTTATTGGGTGTTTTGAATGCTGTGAGTGATTTCTAAGGGTGGTTGTGTGGTGGCATTAAGACCGGTGATGTGAACATCTTTACTCCCTATAGTGCTTTTGGGCGCTACTTGTGGGGTGTGAAAACCTCTGAGGTCTTTGCCATTGAATTGTGTAAATCTTGTGTTGTGTATGTTCTAAGATATTTTTTGGGTTTGGAGCAATCTTTTTGGTTTTCATTGGTTTTGCTCCTATACAGCTTATTTAGTACTGTGGGTACTCTGTGCCAGTAACACGAACAGTCATTCCCCCCTACCAAGTTGACGTGCTGTAGAGGTGCATACTCCATCTGGTGAGCAGATGTAGACTGCTGTTCTGCATGTGAATTGCATTATGGGTACAGTTGGTTCTATCCTATCCTGGTAGCCACAGCAGACAGTTTTATGGTGACATGCACTCTTTCTGTAGCCAGCCATTGGCATGATAACTCCCATAGTGATGTAGCACAATGGTTAGTGCAATAACGTCAGTAGCAGAGGTCATGGGCTCAATTTCTCTCTGTTCCCTTTTTTTTATGGCTGTCCTACACAACTATGTTTCATTTGTGTTACAGTCATATCTGTGCAGATCTGTGCTGCCGCCACATTATACCCTCATCACTGTTGCCATCCATCTTTCTGTCCGTCTATGTGTGTGTGCCAGCTGTGTGGCGTCCTTCCCTAATGTGCAGGCTGCTACCCCATGTCCTGCACTGGCGCACTTTTCTGCATTGTGGCTCTTCATGCTTGCCTCTTCTGTGTCTTCTCTGCATGACACTGCTCTCCTCTGTCCTCCTGTCATTGCACTTATCCTTCCACCTCTACCGCCTCTGTGGACACGTATCCCCATCCTCTGCTACACACTGTCATTGTTGCACTGTACATTGCCATCACCCTGTACATCGGTACAGCTGCCCCCGATATGTTTGTCCACTTTACCTGCTGCCACATGGCCTGCACGCAGATTTGGCTGGTCCATGAGCTCCATCATCTACTTCCTACCATCACTTGTTCCTTGCCTTTCCTTGGTGCTCTGTGCAGTGTTATGGTTACATCTGTGTTTGAGCCATACATTTCATGCTTGTGACTTTAGGGCACCTTTGTGCCCCTGGGCACCATCTCCTGTGTCACCTTGGCATCCCTGGGGCATCTTTCGCGGCACCTTAGGTTTGGCCAGCTTATGGGGTGCCTTATATGCTGCCTTGGAGGGTGCCAACCTTTCCTGCTGCCCTCTGGGGCACATTATGACCTGCCTTGGATGACGTGGTGCTTTATGATGTGCCTTATGGTGCGCCCTAAAAGGTACATTAAGTTGCGGTACTGGGGTGAGGCTTTTTTTGGCTGGCAGTGCAAATTATTGGGATGTGTCTGACTGTTACAAGCAGGAAAAGGGATTGCCTCAGACAGTCTTTTAACTGAGGCCACTGAGGGATCAAACTCATGACCACTGAATCAGCAGTCAATGTATTAACCAGTGTGCTATACCTCTGTTGCTGTGATTGCAGGTCAGCACGCCTAAGTAAGGCTAACACGCTTTAACGTACCACGGCTCCCTCTATTGCACGATAACGGACTTTATCGCGTGATAACCCGCAATGCTACCTTAAGACCAGAACGCCCACTACTTTATATGGCATTCGTCACAGTAAGACTGCAACTAACGCCGGTAACATTAAGACGGTTTAGTAAACATACCCTAGTTTTAATTAGGTATTCCTTTCTATATTTCAGTGTAAGCATCCAATCACAATTTATTGTAGTGGGTTAATGTGCACTAAATGGACTCGTTTGATTTTTAATGGCTACCTGAATTATTAACCAATAGTTCTGTGAATCTCTCTTTCTAATGAGGTTTCACAGCTATTGCATTTTGGTTCATTCAGATCAGTGAGCGAGAGGCTATCAGATTGTTTTCCATCTGGGCTCATTTAAAGCTAGCTCTGAATTACTGGCACCAAATTCTTGTCCAGATGCATAAGATATGTATGAATGAACATACGATTTAATAACAAGTAAGATGGGCATAAGGAAAGTAAAAGGTGTAAATAATAAAGTAGGAACAGGCAAACAATAGAGACAAAATATGTCCTTTCCTTATGCTGTGCCATCCTTCCCAAAATATGGGGAACTTAATCTGTAAAAAATCATACTGAGCCTACTCTTATATCCATAGAATGCTTAAAATGAGTATCTTGGATTGCTAATGATGACACAACCTACAAACCTCATTTTCTCTAAAACTGTTGCTTGAAAAAAAAATTCAGCCTTTCTCTGAACATCATGTACTCTTTAAGAATGTTGTTGCATTCACCTACTATAGGAAACTGATTTTGGAAACAGTGTCTATTTAAAATATTAGTAAGCCCTTTTTTGACATTTTCAATAAAACACTTGTAAATGATTTTGTAACATTTGGAACAAGAAGTGGTATTTTAGAAAGGGCATCCAAGTGCACTCTGGGACGTCCAGGGCAGAACATGCAGAATAATGTCAGGGATGTCTATTTTGAGCCCAATTTGAGAAACATAGATGATACTGACATGGGCATCCATGCTGGAGTCCATATAGACTTCCCCGCTATGAAACCATGGGGCAGGGACATCCATATCATATAGGAACATCCACTGGCTTGGCAAAACAAAAACATGAGTCCCATTCTCTGTCAGTGTTTGCTGTCAAATTATTTATTTTATTTATTTATTTAAAGGTTCTTCTATACCGCTTTTACAAGGATCAAATTATATAATAAAGGGGATATGAGTGTACCTCATTCTCTACGCTCTCTGCATTCTTGCTGATCAAAGAGAGCACTTTTCAGATGCTATTTGTTCCTGGAACAGGTATAACCTTTGACGCGGTTCGGGACATATAGGACATTTCTGAAATTGGCTGAGGACATCCAAGTTCCTGGGTATTCATCAGACACACAATCACCACACCTCCAGTCTGATTTGGACATCCTTGCATTGGGGACATCCCCAGACCCGGCTTCTAAAATGGCTCTGGGGACGTCTCTGTGCTTGGGGCATCTTTATGCCCATTTTCAGATGTCCAAAGCACGACTAGGGTTTCTAACATTATCCCCTTGGTGTCTGATATCACTGTAGAAATTCAACTCTATATATGGAGCTGTAGTGATGTCACTGCAGGAGATTCATGTCTGTGGTAACATTAAAAAGCAAGTTCTTAGAATTGAAGTACTTCATTAAAAACAGAAAAAAGAACCATATTTAATTTTAAAAAAAAAGATGTTTCTCAAATCACAGCCTCATATGGTAAATGATTACAGTGCTCATTTTCAACAATATTCTTTGAAAAATCTTCAAGAGTCTTCATTAAAGCTACCAGTATTTCAGCAATTATTTATTTGTGATGATCTACAGAAAGTGAAAATCTCTGAAGAATATCAATTGAGAATGCTTCAAGGTAAAAAAAAGAAAGAAAGAAAGAAAGAAAAGAAAATCTTCCTAACCATGTTTACAAACCCAGTGGAGAAGAAGGGAAATAGAAATACAGACAAAGTACTTAGAGGGGAATTTGAGAAGGGACGTCCAAGTGCAATCCAGGACATCTGGAGCAGAATGTGTGGGAAAACATCAGGGACATCTATGTTTCTAGCTAATTTTACATAGAAACATGACGGCAGAAAAAGATCACATGGACTATCTAGTCTGCCCTTCCATATCAAATACTAAAGTTTCTTCTTTTCCTTTAGAGATCTCCTGTGTTTGCCCCATGCTTTTTTGAATTCAGATACTGTCCTCATCTCAATGACACATAGACATCCTCAAATTAGATGTGTGTGGCTGGGTACATAGACATCCCCAGTAGGGGCGCATGGATTGGGGCTGTCCAGCTAAGGCAAGCTAGTGAACAGGGCTGTCCAGCAGTAGAGCACATTAACAAGATGAACCTTGTGACATGGAAGCCTATACAGAGCCTATGATAATAGAGGAAAAAGATAAATTTACCTTAAAACCTGTTAGGCAGCCAGCACACACAGCTCAGAAGGAGCAAAGAAACAGTGGAATAGGATTACCACACACAAGCCATGACGCAGCAAGAAGTTTAGGATCTGATTATTATCACCTGTCCAGGAAAGCACAGGGAACGTGTAGTGGAGAGGGAGATAAAAGCTGCTGGGTAGATCCAGCAGTGGTCAGTGTCAGTGCGAGCAGCAGCTGTGCAGGAAGCAGAGGTCACAGAGAGGGAAGCCTGCTGAATCCAGGAAGCAGTGGGAGTAGCCCTGGAACAGGAAGCAGCAAGGGAAAGGCTTCAGAAGAGCGTGGCCGTCGAAGTGCTCAGAGTGCTAGCAACTGGAGGTCTGAGGTGGAGCCTGCTTACAGCCAAGAGGTAGAAGCTATAACTCCAGAGAGAAGGAGAGACCAAGCTGAGGTCAGAAAGCTGTCCAGACTGGGAGAGCAGAGGAGTCCACAGTCCTCATTATCAGAGAGAAGACCTCACCATTTATACAGGTGGGAATCAAACTTTACCAAAGGGAAAGCTAAAAACTCTGTTTGTACCAGAGGGTCAGAGCAGTGCACAGAGCATGAATTAACTACAGGAATATATAAAACAATTCCTAGCCGTTGGAGGTTAGAGGAGGAGAGCCAGAGAGGACATACTGCAGTAACAGGTATTCCAAAACCTACTTGCTTAGAACTGTACCCTTGTAGTCCAACTGAATCCTCAGAGAGAGGCTTGTACAGAAACTGCTATGAGGATTTAAACCCAAGTGTAACACCGGGTGAATGCGAGCTGATGTAGTGGGAAAGTAATAACAATATTCCTGAATGTGCTCCCATGGACTGTACGTTATGTATGTCGGATGATGTTGAATCCTTGCGCTGAAGACCTGTAAGCTACAAAGAAAAAGAACATATTTTTCTTTGGAAATACTGTTTTGTTTCCAAGTTTTGTTGTACAAAAGATATCCTTGAGGGAAGGGGAATAAAGCCTTTATCTTTGTTTTGCCTTAACGCTCGACTGAAGACTATTTTGTTCTGCAAGATAGGAGGCAACTATAACCCCAGGGCCCTAGGCGGAGGCCTATATGGGACCTGTGGGGTCACAACCTCCATTCCCCAGTGGTTGTTGTTGACATATGCTGGAAATCCAGGGATAGGGGTGCAACTCCTTCTCCATAGCCTCCAGATGCTTGCAATGGAAAACAGAAAATGTTCTGATGCCTGTTTATTCCAAATCTATCCCTGGCCATGATTTGGGATGTCCAAGGTACTTCTGAGATCAGGCGAGGATGTCCAGGATAGTAGTACCGCCCCAGCCACATCTCTGTTCAGACTTAGACACCATCCCCAGAGTCAGCTTCTAAATTGGCTTGGGGGATGTCTGCATGTTGTTGGTCATCACTAAATGGAAAACCAGGATCTGGATTAAGCTTGATAAATGTCTCCAAAAGCAGACTTAAACATGGTTTCACAGAATTTCTGGCACCAGAATATGGCAAAAAAAAAATCTTTGGAGTCGATCTCTACAACAGGAATCAGTGGCTTCACAAGGCAAAACTCCACTTAGCATTTTCCAAAGAGCAGCAGTGTAGACCAGACAAACCTTGAGCCAATCATGGAACAGGAAGGAAGATCATAAGAAGAGTTAAAACAGTTTAGCTAGAACTAACCTAAATGGAGATGATGGCTCAGTTGGCAAGATGCCTGCCTGCCTCCTACACCAAAGATCAGTGATTAAAGACCAGTCTGACCTGCAATGAAACTTGGGAAGAAAAAAAGACTTTGGATGTTTTAGTGTCATCATTTGGACTAAAACAATATAAAACTCGATATTTCCCATTTCATTTCAAATGAATGCACATCCCTAGGATCTAGTCCCCAGGATCTTGTGTTATAAGGAATACCTTATATTCATGTTAAGACATCTGGCATGTGACATTCTTTATTTTATATCTCCTAGAAGCACTATGAGTATGGAGGAATACCTTAAACAGAGAGTGCATGGCGGCAATAGTCTAAACGTCAGACATCTTGGTAGTTTCATATGACAAGAAGTCTGCTAGGAAGCGTAACTGTGTTAGTATCTATTGGCCCTGACTACCTAAACCATCCAAATCCCCAATGCAGCCACACACAGTGCAGTTCATCACCCTTAGTTAGGACAACAGAAATTGATAGTTCGGAAAATATTCACTGACATGTCAACATCCAGAAAATGAGGAGTAGAAACTATTTCTTAACACCTACAGGGTGGCCCAAAAAAAAGTGAGAACATCTCTTAGCATATAAGTTATTTAAAAATTCAAAAAGACAGATGTAAACGATTGACAAATTTTTTAAAAAAAGATGGCGACCGGAAATTGTCGAAATAAAGACATTATATAGCTAAAAAAGGTAAATAAGTAAACTATTTAAGCTTTTAATTTATGAGATCTTCTTGCTTTGTTTGGGCCACCCTGTATGTGAAAGCATGTTCAAACCCATGTACATATACTGTGAACATAAGTTCAAGGCCACTTTTTATATAGGGCTTCAAACAACCTTACAAAACTGACTCTGCAATGCATACAGGCATAAAGCAAGCATTGTAAAAAGTCACTCTATAAACAGGGATAAAACCAACAAATATATTGTAAAAAAACAAAGAAAGCTGACTTGTGCAATGTGCGTCTCATGCCCCTACCCCCCAATAATCCTCTGACTTCAAAGAACTCTGTAAAATAGCTTTTACCCACTGAGGTCATCAGCTAGGAATTTTAAAAAATAACAGTCGCTGAAGTTTATCTTTTTGTAGGAGACAAAATGATAGGTAGTCAATAGGGGAGGGGGGAGTGGCTGCTGAAGCAACTGTAATCATTTAGGACCATTTGGAAAGCCAAGGCAACATCCATAGACATCTGAGCATCCAAAATATCCACCTTCACATCTATCCCACTGACATACATGAAGAATAAGGTAATTTTAAAAATCTACAAATGAAGAAAATTGCATCCAATGAATCGGTGCCCACATGTCTAAATGCCAAACTTGGCCTTTCCATGTCATAAATGTGTATATTCTTACTCGCTTTTAGATATATAAATAACTTCCAGAAATAATGCATTCCTTAGGTAGGCAAATTTTTCCCCGAGAGAAAGAAGATTAAAGGTCAGAGAGGTCATCACACTTAAAACGTTATGCTGTCATTTAGAAATTGTCAGGCGGTGGGAGGGTATAATTAAATGACTGCTCTGTGTGGCTGGGACACCTTTCTTTGGTTTGGTGTTCCTTGCCTTGTTTTTTCTTGTTATTGATTTCTTATGGTTTTCTCCCCGAGATGTGGGCTAATGTACTTGTTTGTATTATTTCTCTTTTGAATTATTTCTATTGTTGACTTATTGTGTTTCTCTATACTTTGTGAACATTGTATAGTTTTTGAAAATGTCAATAAACAGTATTAAAGTAAACAAAAAAAAGAAAAAAAGATTCCTCGGCCCGCGATCTGGGGTTATCTTTGACTCCTCTCTCTCTTTCTCCACACATATCCATCTTGTAGCTAAGACCTGCCGCTTCTTTCTCTATAACATTAGCAAAATCCGCCCCTTCCTCTCTGAGCACACTACTAAAACGCTAATCCACTCCTTAATCACCTCCCGTCTTGACTACTGTAACCTACTCCTTGCTGGTCTCCCTCTGAATCATCTCTCTCCCCTTCAATCTGTCCAGCACTCTGCTGTGAGACTAATCTTCCACCAGCCTCGTCATGCCCATATTACTCCTCTTCTCAAGTCACTTCACTGGCTCCCTATCCCTTACCGCATCCAGTTCAAACTTCTCCTGCTGACCTATAAATGCATTCACTCTGTGGCTCCGCAGTACCTTTCCTCTCTGGTCTCCCCCTACAACCCCCCTCGGGAACTCTGCTCTTCTGGACAACTGCTTCTATCTATGCCCTTCTCTTCTACTGCTAACTCCAGACTTTGCTCCTTTCACCTTGCTGCACCCTATGCCTGGAACAATCTATCTGTGTCTGTACGCCAGGCACCTTCTTTAACCCTATTCAAATCCAGGTTGAAAGCTCACCTGTTCGCTGACGCCTTTGAATCTTGACTCTCCTAATCTCCTTCCCTTCCCTTGTTCTACTCCTGCTTACACCTCTGTGTTTGTTTTTGACCAGATTGTTTGTTTTGACTAGATTGTTTTCTTTTTTGACTAGATTGTAAGCTCTGATGATTAGGGATTGACTCTTTTACGTCTGTACAGCGCTGCGTACGACTGGTAGTGCTATATAAATGCTCAATAGTAGTAGTAGTAGTAGAAGTTCTGGGAAAAAGTGAGTGCACAAAGCAGAAAATCTGGATGACAATATGCACAAATTGAATGCTGTTTATCATAATGACAAAGTTGCAGAAGACTTGAAAAAGAAATGGGAGACATGAGAGGCAAGGTCAAGACGAAGAGCAGAGAAATCTCCCAAAACTAGGCCACTAAAGAGTATCTATCACAAGTTGAGTAATGGAGGCTGCCTTGCCAGCCAGGCTACCATCTCAGGGGTCGGAAGACTGGACACTTCTCGCCCTAAAGATGGAAAGAGTAAGTACATGTGACTGGCTAATGCTCCTACTCTGTATCCTGCCTTGCAGTGATATTTAATGATGCAGGACTAGTCTGTCTTTGAGGCACTTGTACAAAGCTGGTGATACCTTTTTTGCTGCTCTGTGGAAGTAATTACTCTACTGCCCCCTTCCTAGCCCCAGCGTATTCCAATGGAGCCTTTCACAAGCCTCTCTTTTGTTCTGGCTTAATGAAAATTTTCTGTGTGGTAGCCTTGTTAGTCTGGAATAGCAAAAATGATAGAGGCAGGTGGCAACCTGTAAACTAACCAATTTATTGAGGCATGGGCTTTTGAGTACAAGATACTTAATGGGTATTAATGAACGAACAAACCTTTTTCAAAGACAGGAAAGCTGTAAAACTAGAGGGTATAACATGAAGTTGCAAGGAGGTAAACTGAAAGGCAATGTCAGGAAATACTTTTCACTGAAAGGGTGGTGGATGCTTGGAATGCCCTCCCGATGGAAGTGGTGGGGCTAATACAGTGACAGGATTCAAAATGGCATAGGACAGACACAGTGGATCCCTTTATAGCAACAGGATAAAATAAAAATAAACTTAACTATTTCTTATATCTCAACAAATGGGGGTGACCTGCACGGAGCATGGGTACACCTCTAAACAAAGGCATGGGAGGAGTGACCTGCACAGAGCAACAGGTGCACCTACTCTTGCCACCTTGCTGGGCAGACTAGATGGACCATACAGCATAGTTGCTCACTTACATAGTAGTAATGTAGTATATGATGGCAGGTAAAGACCAGCATGGTCCATCTAATCTGCCCAGCAAACGGCAAGAGTAGGTGCACTTGCCACGCAATGCAGATCACCTCTCCCCATGCCTTTGCTTAGGGTGTACCCACTGCTCCATGTATGCCACCCCTATTTGTTCAGATATAAGAGATAGTTATGCCTATGTATAGCTGGTAAGCCTGGATGTGGACCGCAAGCATCGAACCCTGACAGCACTTTCTGCTAAATTCACCCACAGTGCAGGCCTCCACACCAGGGGGCACCATGGAGTTGTGAGGCAGCTGTGTCAACTTCATACTGGGAATTGAGTCACTGGCTCACTAATGGCACCATTACAGGACTCTTCCACTTCAGAACAGCAAGAGCTTCAGGATGGATGGAATCAGTACCCTCAGTGCCTCCCTTGGAGGGGCCTCGTACTGAGTATCCCCATGTCCTCAGCACAAGGCTCCTCCTCCAGCTCCGCCACAAAGGCCAGGGCCTTCAACATCTCCAGACAAACTCGAGGAATGCAGGGTCGTCGGGCGGGGACCTCCAGCACTCCTGAGGGGAAGACTGTTCAGAGGGTACATCCCTATGTAACATGGTGTTGGGTGATTCATCGTCGGTCATCTCCCAGCCTAACTCAGAGCCGGACGAGACCTCGAGGCCTAGGCAGACATCGAAGTGATGAGCCACCGGAGTCAATGGAGAGCAAGTTGCTCTGACCACTAGGCTGTTCCTCTACTCCACAAAATAATAGTGTGTATTTGAACATTGTGTGACTATGAAAGTCCCTCACAAAATGATTGATGTCGACTGAGGTGACCAATTGGTTATGTCTCAGCTGGGCTAGCAGAGTTGACTATAAGGTGGTGTGGTGAAAAAAGACTGACTGCAGTGATATTCAGGTGCACTAGCATGGCCTGTCCCTGTTGTGTGACCAACTGGAAGTGAGGATGTAGCTGTTGGCAGACACCCAGAATGATCTGCTTGTCAAAATGGAACCTTTTGATGCAGCGTTCATTGGTTAGATTCAGGATCTGACTCTTGGGCCTGTAAATCCTCCTAAAAGGGTGCCTCCTTCTCACCCTCCTTTCCCTCCTCTGCATAAATACTGACAAAAATTAACCAGCTGGGCCACTCATGATATTTATTAAAATTTGCTCTGCTGCTCTTCCCAATAACATCAGACTAGCTTACAATACAATAGAATACATAAAAAGTAAAATAAAAAAACAGAAATCAAAGAAAATAAAACAGAAAACAGCAGCAAAAGTACTCCCAGATATCCACCACCTATGACACAGTCTTACACAAACAGCCAAGCACTCAGAGACACAGAAAGGTGCCTAGATGAATCTACAGACTAAATGACCAACACAGAGCAGGGACTGACAGATAGGTGGGAGGAAAGGGAGACAGAGAGAAAGAGAAAAATATGAAACTTGAGCCCTGGCAAAGAGCTGAAAGGTAAATAGAGAAAAAAATGGAAATAGGGAGGGTTAATCTGGCATCCTGAACCTCAAGAAAATCTCTAACAAACACGTCAGCCGGTGCTAGGTCAAAAAGGTAATTGAAGTGAGAGTTTGTGTTATGATTTATAGCAAATATAAAAGCTGATGTTCAAAATTGCTGCTTTTTGTGTGCACAGCATGAACACCCAAACATGCTCTATGCCTCCTCTATGAACATTTAAAATTGTGCAGCACTGGGGCTTTTGCATGTAAGTGGCACCTGTCCTAAAGCTGGTGCTTGCATGCATAGTTCTATTAGCAAATGCAAACCTGTACAGCCTTCTAAAATCACTTCCTAGGGGGCAATTTTAACATTGTCTGCAAGCCAATTTTCAAAGATGTTTGCTGTTGTCTTAAAATAATCTTGCTTCTCTAGGGCTGTCAATGGAGTGTAGCTTCAAAGTAGCAACAGATATCTATGCACATGTTCCATCTCAATAGTCAGTAAATTAACCCTCATCCTACCAACATATTTTACATACAAATCTTACCAACTGGGGTCCGCATGGACCCCATGTAGTTTTGTTATTGCTGATGAAAGTTAGCATCACTGAACACTTTCTTAATGTGGAAAACATAGTCTTTGATGTTGACAACACAAAATTTAAGTTACAGACATCTTTCTTGTAGCGCTTAAATCATAAATCAATCAACGAAATGTGCCTTTGTAATGAAATTGTGTCCAGTTTTGATGTTACATATGAACTTAACAAACTAGGAACTTTAGAAACTAATGGTAGACAAAGTTCATGATAACTTTACAAATTCTGACATAAGAATGCACACATTCAATTATATTTTAATGCATTCATTACAAACAATATAAACTAAAGTCCAAATAATTCGGGGTCCTTTCGGACCCCAGAAACTAAATAGCTGCTGTGGGCACAATAATGTTTAACATAAGAAAAGAATATTTGATTCGGACTTACCACTGGTGAAAGAACAAATTCTCAAAATGGTGGCTGTTAATTACTTATGGAATTTATATAGCGCAAGCAAACTAATGTGTGGGGTCTGAATTGACCCCGCTTGGCAGGATGAGGGTTAATGTAAATGCTGCTAAAACAGTGGATAGTGAGGTTTCTGGGATCCAATGGATTGCAGGATCCGAGGCTTTAGGAGAGGCAGGTCTTGTCAGATGAATATGATTAATTTCTTTGACTAGGTGATCAGATAGTTGGACCAAGGAAGAGCACTAGATGTGTTTTACTAGGATTTCAGAAAAGCCTTTGGACATGGTTATACACAGGCAACTTATAAATAAATTGAGCTCCCTAGGGATGGACTCTAAAATGACAGGGTTAGAAAGTGGTTGATTGGGAGGCAACAAAGAGTTCACTGTGAGGATAATAAATAATTTCACATCCTTGTATATAGCCCTCTGGACAAGCCATGTTGTGACAGCCACATAGCATCCTCCGTACCATTGTATATAATCCATATATATCATGTATATAATCCGTACATATCATGTATATGCTTTCCCCTGTTATCAATCCAAGTTGTACTACCGGTTCATTGTAAGTGCAAAGTAGGCTCTTCCTACTCTGCACAAAATGTTATCTGTGAACCGCACTGATTTTAAAAAGTGCGGTATATAAAAGCATTAAACAAATAAATAAATAAATAAGGACCTTACCAGTGGTGTACCTCATGGATGAGTCTATGGTCTGATATTTTTAAACCTTTTTTAAGTGATATTGCAGAAGAGCAGTCAGGTAAGGTTTGCCTTTTTGGAATGCAATAGGATAGACATCCAGGAAGGCGTAGATAACATGAGGAGGGATCAAGTGAAGCTTGAAGAATGGCTGAGAATTTGGCAGCTGATATTTAGGAGATCTTTTATTAAAGGATATTAGCTGACAATGTGTCTTCTGGCATGCGCTGAATGCACATCAGGACAAGCACTGCTAGCTAGCACAGGGCCATAACAGCACAGGAGTGGGCGGGGTGGGGCGGAGAGTGAGTGTGGTGTATTATGTGCAGATTCACACCATGTGCTAACTTTATTAGCACGGGATCACTTTACTCCTTTTGAGGTAGTTTTAAGTACACTTAACTCCAAGTACACCCACACTAATAGGCACTAATAGGGACAGGGCTCTATGTTAACTGCAGGGGAAATGCTTTCCACGTCCCAGACAGTTAACGCAGTGGTGATGCACCTAAAGTGCCATTGTTTTGGTGCCTTTGCCACATTAGGTGCAACATCTTAGTGCCCTTTAGTAAAAGGGAACCTTAATGATAAAATATGCAGACTGTAAAAATCCAAGGAAGCCATACAATATGAGCCTGATTCCAAGAGGGGCAAATCTACTGAAGAGGGCTTTAAAATAGATTCGTTGGGGATGGGTGAAGAAAGCCCCCAGGTAAGTGAAAGCCCCCAGGTAGGTGATACATTAAATACCTTTATGGAAATGGGTAACAGGGGTAACATATGGAAAGCAGTGTGTATTAATGCCCGTAGCATGGAAAATAAGATCCCTGAAGTTGAAGCTTTGGTGGGAGTGGCTGACTTGGATTTAGTGGCAGTTACAGAAACATGGTTCACAGAAAACCATGACTGGGATGTAACTATACCTGGCTATACTTTATTCAGAAAGGACAGGGAAGGAAGAAGGGGAGGAGGAGTGGCACTATATGTAAAAACTACTATTAAAGCTTTGGAATTACAGAGCTTAAAAGGGAGAGAGGAGGCATTGTGGGTTAAACTAGAAAGAGGGAAAGAGAAATCTATTTGCATTGGTGTGATATACAGACCTCCCTCACAAGAGGAAGAGGTGGACAGAGAGTTAATTGAAGACATACGCAGCATGCTAGGAAAGGGGAAGTGCTACTGATAGGAGATTTCAATATGACAGATGTTGATTGGCATATTCCTGCTGCAGTATCATCTAGAAGTAAGGAGATCCTGGATTCTCTACAGGGAGAACTATTCAGGCAATTGGTAACAGACCCCACACGTGAAGGGGCCATACTGGACTTGGTGCTTACCAATGGTGAAAGTGTTTCTGATGTTGTAGTGGGAGATCATTTTGCATCCAGTGATCACCAGATGGTGTGGTTCAGTATTAGGACTAGGGCTGTTAGAATCCATTCCAAGGTGAGGATCTTAGACTTTAGGAAGACTAACTTTGCGAAGATGGGCCAATACCTCAGGGAGTTGTTAGTGGGATGGGAACAGCTGGGGGATGTAGAAACCAGTGGGTAAAACTGAAAGGGGATATTTTAAGGGCAACCAATCTTTTTGTTAAAATGGTAAATAAAGGCAAAAGGAACAGGAGACCACAATGGTTTTCAAAGGAAGTAGCTGAAAAAGTGAAGAAAAAGAGGGAGGCCTTCATGAAATACAAGAGATCACAGAGAGAGGAAGACAGGCATCTGTATTTGGAAAAACTTAGAGAAGCTAGCAAAGTAGTCAAGAAGGCAAAGATTCAAAAGGAGGAGGAAATAGCCAATGCAATAAAATGGGGGGATAAGACATTTTTCAGATATATTAGTGAGAAGAGGAAGGGCAAAAGTCGTATTATCAGACTCAAGGGTGCAGGGGGGGAATATGTAGAAGCTGATAAGGATAAAGCGGAATTGCTTAACAAATATTTTTGTTCTATGTTCACAGATGAAGAACCAGGAGCAGGACCTCAGAAAACATCCACAAATAAGAACAGAAGCGAGGGACATCTTGAACAATTTTCAGAAGACTGTGTTCGTGAGAAACTAGCTCAACTTAAAGTAGACAAAGCGATGGGACCGGATGGGATCCACCCTAGAATACTGAGGGAACTTGGGGACGTTCTAGCAACTCCACTGACTGACCTTTTCAATGCCTCATTGGAGTCGGGAGTGGTGCCAAAGGACTGGAGAGAGGCTCATTATTTATTTATTTATTTATTTCAATTTTTTATATACCGCGCTATTTACAATCAGCGCGGTTTACAGAGAACCAAAGACCAGAACAACAGGCTGCTCGGTATTACATAAAACAGGAAAATAAATTTGGATAAGATAAACATGGATAATATGGGGGTAAAACTATATACGTTGAACTATATACATAGAATATTAATCTGCTAATTCGATCACATGAGAGAAGTAATTATGTAATATTATCAATAATGTTTGGAAAAGGAGGGAATTCTGTTAAGTTTGTGGTAAGTATTAAGCACTTTATGTGGGGTAGTATTTGATGAATAGGTTATGTTTGAGGGCCTTTCTGAATTGGACTATGCCGGTTATGGCACGAATTTCGGGTGGTAGGGAGTTCCAATGTTTTGGGGCGCAAAACATGAAGGCTCTGTTCGCTGTTGCTTGGCTACAGGTTGTTATGGCCTTCGGCATAATTAGGGTGTTTGTCGCTATTTTTCTTCTGGCTCTAGTTGGAGGTAAAACTTGTGTGAGATCAGTTAGAGAGTTTGCAGACAAACCATGTATGGCCTTGTATGTGAGAATTAGGGTTTTGAATATGATCCTGCCTTGTATCGGGAGCCAGTGAAGATATTTGAGAATTGGTGTCACGTGATCACTCCTGGATGCTCCTTGTAGAACCCTTGCAGCAGTGTTCATGGCAAGTTGAAGAGAACTTAGGGTGGATTGTGGGAGACCTTGTAGAATTGAATTGGCGAAATCGAAATGTGGTAGGATGAGTGCTTGGAAGATGGTTCTAAAATCGTCTGGGTCCAGTAATGCGCGTAGATGCCTTAGTGTGCGTATCTTGAAGTATACAGCCTTTGTTATATTGTTAACGTGTGATTTCATATTGAGACGGTGGTCCAGCGTGACTCCAAGGTATCTTATTGCTTCCTTGGTGGATAGATCAGCTCCTTTGACACTTATTTGTGCTGGTGGAATGAAGTTAGGGTCTCTTGTAACAAAGAGAACCTCAGTTTTCTTATGTTGGATGCGGAGGTTCTGTGAGAGGAGCCATTCTGATACGGCATTGAAGCAATTTATTATGGGCAGTAGATCTAATTGCATTGTCGAAAATGGCATATAAAGTAGGATGTCATCTGCATATATCATACCTTTCACGTTGAAAGATCTGATGATATTGCAGATGGGCTGCATGTAGATGTTAAACATGAGAGATGAAAGAGATGACCCTTGCGGTTTTTGGTGGAAAAGATTTGATTCTCCTGTTGCAGATTTTACATATTGCATTCTGGTGTCAAGGTAAGATTTGCACCATTCCAGCGCTGAACTACCGATGCCTTTTTCCTTCAATCGTGTAATGAGTATCTCGTGATTTACCGAATCAAACGCTGCTGCTATATCTAAGAAGATTAGCACGACACCTTGGCGGATGTTGTCTATACTGGTGAGTATGTTATTGAGGAGGGTGGTGAGGAGTGTTTCAACTCCATGATGTTCTCTGAAGCCATGTTGAAAGTAGTCGAGAGGAGCTGTGGAGTCTATGTGGTCTTGAATTTGGCGTTGCACCTCTTTTTCAAAAATGTTTGCTAGGAGGGGAATGCTAGCGATAGGCCTGTATGAGTCAGCCCTTTTAGGGTCTAATTTGGAATTTTTTAATAATGGTCTGATGGATGTGAGCTTTAGAGCAGATGGGAATGATCCAGTTGAGAATGAGAGGTTCATGATTCTTGCAATGAATGGGCTGAATACACTTCTAAGGTCCTTTATCCAGAAGGCTGGGCAAGGATCGGTTTGAGCGGTGGAGGTATTGAGTGAGGAGATTGTGTCTTCAATTTGTTTAGCTGAGGGTGCAGAAAGTGAAGATAAGGTGTTTTGGCAAGTTGATTCTTGAATAACTGTATTCTGTAGCTCATCCGTCTGTAGGAGTTTAGATTGCAAGTAATCAGCAAATTCTTGTGGGTGAATATCACATTTTTGTTCTGAAGATGGTTCATTAGATAATGATTTTACTAGGTTGAACAAATCACGAGGTTTGTTTAGTGATCTTTTGAGCATCTCTGTGTGATACTGCTTCCTTTTGTTTGTGATTGCTTCACGGTGAGTTGCTAAATAGAGATTGTAGGCTGTACGATCATCAATGGCCAGTGATCGGCGCCAGCGTTTTTCGAGTCTTCTGAGGTGCATAAGAGAAGATCGCAGATCGGGAGAGAACCATGGAGCTGAGGGTCTTTTCCTTGATGTGTTTTTGTGTGGTAGCATAGCAATGGTATTGAGGCTGTTATTCCAGGCTTCAATTGCTTCTTCCAGGTTGAGTGTTGTATTGCTGAGGAGTGGTTGGGTATTTGTCATTATGACATCCTTATTGAAGGGCCGAAAGCCTCTTGATGGGGCTCTTAGTGTGTTGTCAAGGTTTCTGTTGTTTATGGAATGAGTGTTGTCCAAAGGAATTTGTAGGATTATTAGTTTATGGTCTGACCATGGTACATCATTGATAGATTTTATAATGTTGCTGTTTTGTGCAGAAGCCGATTGTGGCGCGAAGACCATGTCAAGGATGTTTCCTTTAATGTGAGTGGGCTCCAAGATTAGTTGTTGATATCCAAGAGTTTCGATGGCATTGAGGAATGCAGAGGACTGATGTTGCTGTAGTGATGGGAGATTGAGATCCCCCATTATCCAGTTTGGAGTGTTAATGTTGCTGGTATTGGCAGCAATGTCTAATATGGTGGGCAGGTTGTCCGGGGAGCTTGAGGGGGTTCTGTAAATCAGGTTGATGGAGCATTGCTTGTTCACTATGGTGATTATTTCCAGATTGTCTGAGCTGTAGGAGTTAGTTGTATTGAAAAGGAGTTCAGACTTGGTGAGAATGAGTGCTCCTCCTCCCTTCTTATTCTCTCTGTGAGTTGTGTGTATGGAAAAATTTGGTGGAATGAGTTGGTTAATAAGGACATTATCTTCTTTTGATAGCCAGGTTTCAGTGATCAAGAGTGCGTCCAGGTTGTGAAGTGTAACTATATCTTGGATTACAGGCCATTTTTTTTTATCGAATGAGCGTTTATGAGGGCACACTTTAGGCTTTTGGAAGGCGGGGAGTCTTGTTGCTTTGGGTTACTGGTTTGGAGTAATGCAATGTGAATCAAGTGGGAGTGCCGTATTCGAGCTTCCCTAGCTGGATAATGGTACGAGTTACTTGACCATTTCTTTCCGTAGTTTTTGAGGATGGGGATATGAGTGGTGGAAGAAGAGTAGGCTGAGGAGGTCCCGAGCCAGTCTGTGAGAAGGTAAAAACTAAGAAGAGTGAAGAGGTGATGATACATTTTGGCTTCTTGTTAAGGAGGTATTAGATGTTGAGAGAATTATGTGTCTGATTAAAATTGTTTACAACTGATTAGGAAATGAATAGAAGCTGTTATGGTACAATGCAGGGAATTGTAAAAAACTGTAACAATTGTAGCAAAGTCAGTAATAGTGCAAAAACGGTAACTGTATCAGGTGGCAGTTATAGTACAATACAGGCAACTGTAACAGATGGTATAGCACAATACAGGCAACTGTAACAGATGGTATAGTACAGGCAACTGTAACAGATGGTATAGCACAATACAGGCAACTGTAACAGATGGTACAGCACAACACAGGCAACTGTAACAGATGGTATAGTACAGGCAACTGTAACAGATGGTATAGTACAATGCAAGCGGCTGTAGCAATGGCGGTTATAGAGAAATATTACAAATACAGGCAACTGTAACAAGTCAGGCAATACAGGCAACTGTAACAAACTGTAACAGATATGTAGCGTAGGCACAGCGCCACAAGAGAGTGTACTATCAATGACAATGAAGGTGGTTATATTGAGTCTAGAGAAGAGGTTAATTCAGTCTTATGGATAGTGTATACTTGCTGTGCAACTAGACCGGGATATGCTGGAGAATGCAGGGTGGTCCTGTAGTAGTATGGTAGTGGAAGTAAGGATGTGGTTGAAAACTACAGGCCGGTTAGTTTAACTTCGGTGGTGAGTAAATTATTGGAAACGCTGCTGAAAGAGAAAATAGTGAGGTTTCTGGAGTCCAGGGGATTACAGGATCCGAGGCAGCATGGATTCACCAGAGGCAGGTCTTGTCAGACAAATCTGATTGATTTCTTTGATTGGGTGACCAGGGAGTTGGACCGAGGGAGAGCTCTAGATGTGGTGTATTTAGATTTCAGTAAAGCCTTTGACACTGTTCCTCACAGGCGACTTATAAACAAACTGAGCACCCTAGGGATGGACCCTAAAGTTACTGCTTGGGTTAGAAATTGGTTGGATGGGAGGCGACAAAGAGTACAAGTAAATGGAGCTCACTCTGAGGAGAAGGATGTTACCAGTGGTGTGCCCCAGGGAACTGTCCTTGGTCCGATTCTTTTTAACATCCTTGTTAGTGATATAGTGGAAGGGCTGTCGGGTAAGGTTTGCCTCTTTGCAGATGATACCAAAATCTGCAATAGAGTAGACACCCAGGAAGGTGTAGATAACATGAGGAGGGATCTAGCTAAGCTTGAAGAATGGTCTAGAATTTGGCAGCTGGGATTTAATGTTAAAAAATGTAAGGTCATGCATTTGGGCTGCAGCAATCCAAGGGAGCAATACAGTATAGGAGGTGAAGTACTTTTGTCCACTAAAGAAGAGCGGGACCTAGGCGTGGTTGTGTCTGATGATCTTAAAGTAGCTAAACAGGTAGAAAAGGCGACGGCAAAAGCTAGAAGGATGCTTGGGTGCATTCGGAGAGGAATGGCTAGCAGAAAAAAGGAGGTGATAATGCATCTGTATAAGTCTTTGGTGCGACCTCATTTGGAGTATGGTGTGCAATTCTGGAGACCGCACCTTCAAAAGGATGTGAACAGGATGGAGTCGGTGCAGAGGGTGGCTACTAAAATGATTAATGGGCTTCATTATAAAGCATATGAGGACAGACTTAAGGATCTTAATATGTACACCTTAGAGGAAAGGCGGGATAGAGGTGATATGATTGAGATGTTTAAATACCTCCGTGGCATAAATGTTCAGGGAGAGAGCCTCTTTCAATTGAAAGCAAGTTCTGCTATGAGGAGACATGGGATGAGGGTGAAGGGAGATAGATTCAGGAGTGATATGCGGAAATATTTCTTTACAGAAAGAGTAGTGGATCCGTGGAATAGTCTCCCAGTGGAGGTGGTAGAGATGAGGACAGTAACTGAATTCAAAAAAGCATGGGACCAACACAGAGGATCTCTAAAGGTAAAAAGTGGACTGTTGTAGTTGTTGTTATGGAAGGACAGACTAGATAGGCCATGTGGTCTTTTGCTGTCATCATGTTTCTATGTTTCTATGTAATCCAGGCCATCTGGATGGCCCCCAGTAGGATGGGGCCGTTAGGACCCAATTCTACACTGCGGGAGCCAGATGTTCCTGCAAATGCAGGATTGGGTCCTGAGACGGTCTGGTGTGCCCCTGCATACACACAGGGACGTCATCCCTGCATGCCCCTCCGGCCCCTGCAGCGCCGACCCCCTGTTACCTCGCTGCTAGACCCCAGGCTGGACAGCCAGGACCCAGATCAGGCGGTAGGGTCCTACCTGACTCCTTTCCCAGCCCTATGGCCGTTCCCAGGCCCGATTGCCATCCTCTTCACTGCTTATTCCACCTCCATGGTGGAATTAGCGGCACATCCAGTCCGTCTCCACAGGATATACAGGGTTGTGACCTGAATTGGCCCTGTACATCCTGCTACCTTGGCTCGCCCCACTTGGCCCACTCTCTGTCCCTTGCTGGCTCTTGCCGTACTGTGGCTCTCGCTGTGAGGGCAGGAGGGATGCAAAATTGGGGCAGAACAGCTAGCAGGGCTGCACATCCTGCCTTGCAGAATTGGGCCCTATAGGAGGTGAAGTACTTCTGTCCATGAAAGAGGAACAGGACCTGGGAGCAATGTTCCCTCTAATTTTTTGTAGGCTGTATGTGCATAAAATATCAGCTGTGCAGCTTTTCAAGGAAGGTTAAATTTTTGTGCGCCACATAACGACACTCGGAGTTATATACTTTAAAATTTGACTACACGTAAGAATACAGTATGTACACCACATTGATTGCACTAGAAAATATTGTAGAACTTGTGAAAACCGTAAATACACAACAACTTTTCAATTTTAAGAATGTCTGTGTTGTTTTTCTATCAGAATCAGAACCGTAATTTTTGTGCGCTCTGTTGTAAAGTATGTGCGCTCACTCGGTGAGTTGTGTGCACGCGCACATGCGCACAGCTTAGAGGGAACAGTGCCTGGGAGTGATTGTTTTTGATAATCTTAAAGTAGCTAAACGATAGAAAAGGAGAAGAAGAAAGGCAAAAGGATGCTTGGGTGCGTATAGAGAGGAATGGCCAGTAGAAAGAAGGAGGTGTTAGTGCCTCTGGTGAGACCTCATTTGTAGTACTGTGTACGATTATGGAGATTGTACCTTGAAAAGGATATCAACAGGAGGGAGTAGGTACAGAGGGAGACTACTAAAATGATGAGTGGTCTTCATCATAAAGCATATGGGAACAGACTTAAGGAACTCAAAATGTATACTTTGGAAGACAGGCAGGAGAGGGGAGATATGATAGAGATATTTAAATATCTGTGTGTCCTAAATACATAAAAGGAAAGTTTATTTTAATTAAAAGAAAACATTGGAATGAGGACCATAGGGTGAAAGTGAAAAGGGATATGCTCAGGAGTAATCTGAGGAAATATTTTGTTATGGATGTATGGAATAGCCTGCTAGTGGAGGTGGTAGAGATGAGGACTGTATCTGAATTCAAAAAATCATGGGACAAACACGGAGGATCTGTTAATTTAAAGAAGAATTTCTATTTGGTATGGATGGGCAGACTGGCTAGGCTATGATCTTTACCTGCCTTCATTTTTCGAAGTTTCTACATGTCCTCAAGGACATCTCATTCTTTGATTGGGATATTCTAACTGGATAAACCCACTTCCTGAGTAGAAGGCGATTAGTTTTATAGATTTATCAATTTCCTTCCGAATCGGCTAGGTTAATGGGAAGATTATAGGGATAAAGTTTTCCCCAGATCTTGCATACTGACTCCCCTCTCTATCACGTGAATTGGGGATTGTGTCCTGCTTATTCAAAGGGAAGTTCAGAACTCATTACTTTCCTCATTTAAATTGTGTCATATTACCTACTGACTATAATCTGAACACATTCCTGTGCATCTAAAGCATTCTCAGTGCCTGGATAATCAGCAGCATGTACTAGCTAGTGCCACTGATATCCCTATAGATTACCTTGATGCTAACTGGATAGTGTTGGGGCAGGATTGGGGAGGCCCTGGCACCTATCCAGTTAACAGCGATTTTCAATGGTTGTCTTAACGGTATGCGGTTTTGCTATCCAGTTAGTGGATGAATATCGCCGCTGACCGGATAGCAAAAGCTTTCTGTGGTGAAACTAGGTATTTATCATCAGATACCAGATAGGCTCCAGTGTTGAATATCCCGTTTCAGTTTTGTCCACAGCAGTAGGCATTTTAGAAATGCTGACCACTGCAGGTCCAATATCAGACACCCAGAAAGAAAGAGCCCACTATTGAGCTAGGAGGGCTATGCGCCCCTCCCTGCCAACTTCCAACTCTGGATATTCTATGCTAGGGTCATATACAGCCCCGGCATTGAATGTCTGGCATCGTCACACTGCCTCTCAGCCACAATCAATAACCAGGCAGCAGCAATATTGCATACTGCCTAGTTAGCACCTGCGCTTAAAGATAGGTGAGCTTAATCAATTGAACCTCTTTGAAATACTTTTGCAATAATACAACTGGAGAAAGATAATGAGTACAGGGAAAATTCAAAAACTGTAAATTTTTTGAACAAAGAACACTTTCTAGTGATTCTATTTGATGATGCATAATAAGATTATCACGTATAGAAGAAGAAAGAGCAGCCTGAGCTACAGTGACCTTAGTAAGGAAAGCGGTTAATGCTTTTGTCTTCCTTTCCTAGTATAATAGGGCTATTATAGTATTTCATGGGTTCCGTTTATATCGTTTGTATTTACGATTACTTTAGAGAATTTTGCTGTTTTTGTCCTACTAGCTCTCTCCTTGATGTGGACTTGATTGTAATTTCTGTTTTATTTTTCAATAAAGTTATTATGAAAATGGAAAAAAAAAAGATAGGTGAGCTTTTGCCTCACCTATCTTTTAAGTGTAGGTCACTAACTGGGTAGCATGCAATATCACTGCTGCCCCGTTATCAGTTTTCACCACTTCCACTCCTCCCCCAGAATGCCCCCAATATGCCCTGATGCTAAGCGGTTAGGATCAGGGTATGTAAGGGAGGAGTATCCTGGATAGTGGCATTTACACGGTTTATAGGGCTGAAACTGTGTAAATGCCTTTTGAATATTGGGCCCATAGAAAATAACAGCAGATAAAGACCTTGGAGTCATAAAATGATCCCTTAAACCAAAAATAATTCTTTCAAAACTATCTCAGCCAATGTTACCAAAAATTCAATTACAAATTCTCCAAGATCTTTGTGTTGTTCTAATTTTATGACCAGATTCATGGGGTGGAAATGGGGGCAACATTTTCTTCCTTGGTAGCTTCTCTTTATGTGACTGCCTCTCAGGAACAGTTATAATATGGGTATGTGTTTTCAGCATGTATTTTTTTGGAAATGGTTTTTAGATGATATCCTATTGTTTTGAACAGGAGCTCGTGCTGAATTGGACAATTTTATTTTTAGGATTAACTTCTTAGATGAAAATCTTCACTTTGCAGTACACTACAATGGATCTCAATTGGAAATTTTGGATGTTTTGATTGTGAAAGAGAGTGACTGTTTTACTACTATGGTATATAAGAAATAAGTTGACCAGAATAATTATTTACAATTCAAAAGCTGTCATCCAAATAACCTTGAAAGCTAATTTGTCAAATAGTTTTTGAGGATCAGACCTTTGCATAGATTGGATAGAAATTTTTTAATGAAGCTGGAATTTTGAGTCATCGATATTTGTTTCATGAATACTCTATAAAAGGGACATATTTGCTGATAAAGACTTGTTACAATGCAGAAGTAGGAAATCATCTACACAAATGGCATGCATTCTGCCATATTCTACACGTTCTGGGGCAATCACCTGCGTTATATGCAAGGATTGCCATGTTTTACAGATGCAGATCATATTTTCAGAACTTTGTTCACTTTTTGAAGAAAATGAAATATGGGAAACTCACTTACAAAATGTATTGGTTCTGATAGAACTTTGTCTCCCATTGAAGTGAAACATATGGAGGGCAATTTTAGAAGATATGGGATGTCTAAGCCAGAACGTCTGAAAAAAATTGCAGGCATGTCCAGATGCAGATGTGATTTCACAAATGTGTATGTGCTTGCTAGGGACGTCTTCAGGACATCTACTTAGACATCCCTAGAACTGTGCTTCAGACTCTAGATATTTAGGATGGCATAATGTTTAGAGCAGTGGGTTAGGAATAGGGCAGCCACCATTCAAATTCTACTGCTGCTATAGTTGAAATTGCACTGCGTACTGAGGATGATAGAATTCTTTCTTCTCTACACCATCTGTATGTTTTTCAGCTAAAACATGCTTGCTCATTGCTATTCCTGCCTCAGAGCAGGTCTAAAGTTAAATGTGATGCTGGATGTCCATGACCTTTCTGTGATCAGACAGGTACATACAGAATCCTGGGAACACACCAGCCATGCCTCCTCCATACCCACATTCAGATTTGGACATCTCCAGAGCCAGCTTCTAAAATGGCTCTGGAGACAGACTTTGTGCCCATTCTCATATGTCCAAAGCATGAATAAGGCTTCTAAAATGACCCCCATGTGTGTGGCCACTGCACCTAAGAACATAAGAGCAGAAGAAATGCCATACTGGGTCAGACAAATGTCCATCAAGCCCAGTATCCTGTTTCCAACAATGGCCAATCCAGATTACAAGTACCTGGCAGGTTCCCAAAGGCACACAAGTTCCACAGTGCTTGTCCTGGTATAAGCAGTGGATTTCCCGGGTCCTCTTTAATAATGGTTTACGGACCTTTCCTCTAGGAACTTCTCCAAACCCTTTTTAAACCCAGCTACACTAACTACTGGTGTCAATATAATTTAGACGGAGCAGAATAGCCTTATCCTAAAGATGGAAGAGGTTTTAAAAGTTCAGCAATGACCTCATATGATTCTGTGCTGGTGATATATATTAATATGTGCCCCTGCTCATCGGTGTATATCGGGTGCACAAATATATGATTGCACATGAAGAAGCATAAGAGTAGGATAAACAGCATCTCTAGTAGATCCTTGGATAATGACAGGACATTTGATTACTAATCTTCATTGGAGAGTGCTTGATTCTGTGTAGAAAACTTCTCAGTGTGGTAGTTGGTTCCAACTATTAAACTATAAGAAGCAATAGTGGATTTTTCATCTGGATAGTGTGAAACTGGGAGATTTAAATCAAAAGAGAGAGTAGACGACACACTTGAGACACGACTAGTAGATGATGATCACATGTTATCTTCAAAAAGATGGTGCTTGTCTGGAGTTTTTTGTACTGCACGAACAGTTGATATGGAAGTACTATACTTTTTCTGGGTGGGCTGGTGCTAACCCTGATGCAGATGGCAAGATCTACTGGCAACATAACGTTATGTTGTTTGTCTGAAGGACTTTTCATTGAGAAAAAAAAATCCCATTAAAGAATGCCATGTTTCACCTTCATTTCTGAATTTGACCTTAAGAAATGGGAGTGTATGCCATCTTCTATGAAAAATACTGGTTTGATTAGGGGTCTTGATTTTATATATGTCCTGATCTGTATGTTTGTATCTTTTTCCTTGTAGAAGTGTGTATATGCCATGTAATATAATGATGTTATGGGAGAAATATCTAGTGACTATATCATAATATCAGCTTTACAATGCTGGCTCTGCTGAATGTGCAGCCTTTTGTAGAATACATAGAAGGATGCCAACAAATGTGCAAGTGTTTGCTGGCACATCCTGTGGGGAAATCGATTTCACAAATCTACACTTTCCAGAAAAGAGCAGCATCACTCAGGACTTTACAGCTCTATAAGTACTGGGAACTACATGTGCAAATATTGATCTCTCGGCATACAAATGTATTTGCTGCAACCACCGACACATGTAAGTGCAAGATTTGACCAAACTACACATACAAGAAAAGCTAATTAAAGAACCCAGTGAAATGTATCTTTCATCTTTTGATTTCTGAAGTGGTGTTAGACACCATAGAGGTGACCGCAATTTTCACTTCCAAGCACTGATAGAGAATTCAGGTCTAAAAGAAGAGATAACTGCCATTTATGACTGTCTCAGAGGAGTTGTATATGCCATTGTCAAATCGGAAATACATGTATGGAGCTTGGAGAAGCAGAAGAGCAAGGTAAATAAAAGACAGTTCAAGAAGTCAGCTGAAGAGGAAGAAGAAAGGTAGAAGAAAGACCTGGAGCTGGAGGAATTAAAGGTTGAGCTCCTAGTCCATGTTGAATAAGATGAGTGTGCTGGTTCCAGGCAAGGGAAAGAGTACCCAAATTAAATGTAATGATTAAAGTTAAGAACATGATAAATAGGATGAATAAGGCCATAGCCTGTATAACAAATCAGAATATAATATTGTGCAGTAAAAATTATTACTGAAAGAATTCTACCAATAAAAACTCAGGGCCAGAAGAACAAGAGAACAATGCCTCCTCCTTGGAAGAAAAATATTGAAGGAAAAATAAAATCACTGCATGTGGAGGTATCCTTGATAGATAGGTATCTGACAGGATTATGCTGAAAGATATTGAGAAATATCCAAAAAAATCAAATGGAAATATACTGCATTAACTGAAGACCTTAAATTCATATCCTCCAACAATAAATTGAAAATAGCAGCAGAAGGGCAAAAACTGCAAAGATATGAAAAGAATAGAAAAGAGATATCAAAATAACATAAGAAAACCCAAAATAGTTCTACAGGGTATTGGGATAAAGTACAATTGATTAAGCAGCTGAATTTAACACCTCAATGCTTTATAACCGGAAGAACACTTCTCCTTCTAAAGGATGATCCAAGTAATGTTCCCAAAAATTACAGATCAATAACTTGTCTACCTACAATCTATAAGTTGTTTTCTGGAATATATGCAGAATATAGGATCATATTGATTCCAACATCATCATGGCAATAGAGCAGAATGGCAATAAGAGGGGAGCATTTGGAACCAAAGACCATGTTGAATAAGGCCATCATGGCCAGTGCTAAAAAACCCCAGAAATGGATTGATTATAAGAAACCTTTGGTAGCTTATCACACTTTTGGATAATAGATCACCTTGAAATGTATAAAATAAACCCTGGCTTGACTGAGTACATTAAGTTCACCATGGAAATATGGCAATGCACATTCCTTTTGAAGTGTATATATATTTGAAGATAGTCAGTTCATCATAACAAATATCATTATCCAACAAGGAATATTTCAGGGAGACTCCCTGTCCTCACTTCTGTTTAGGGATACAGATTTAGCCTTAATTTAAAAAAAGGTAACAACTCAGAAGTAACATCATACTTATTATTTATAAATGACCTGTTGCTCCACAGTTTCAGTGACCAACAATGAGTGGAACAACTCTATGTAGTGAAAAACTTCTCAGATGACATCAAGATAACTTTTGGCCTTGGCCAATGGACTATTTGAGGAAAACTGAAAACATCTCTCTGACTAAGGACTATGACATCAAGGAGTTTGAACAGGAAAGTATATAATGTTACAATGTTCTACTGTTAACTCACAACCTATAATGCTATTTTGGAAGGTTCTATATAAAGCCCTGTTGACCATTTTTGTTCTCACATAAACTACTTAGACTTAGAGCTCAGTGGTATAGAAAAACTGCAAAATAAAGAAATATAAATATATTGGAGTAGGGGAAGGAGTGACATTCAAGCTAAAAATACTGAGATAAGAAATCTGGAGATTAAAATCATTATTGAAAAGTGCTTTAACATCGCAAAAGATAAAACACATTAATTGTTTGGCAATTCCTGGACTCTCATACAGCTTTGAGTTTGTGGACTGGCATTTTAAAGATCATGAAAAACTGGATGTATGAACAAGAAAACTCTTCCATGCCCATGAGGTAATTTATAAGAACCAGTGTATGATGAAACTATACATTCCTAGAGCTTAAATAGGACAGGGCTTCATAAAACTTGATTATACATATGAGCTACTATCATATCCTTTCAGATCTACTTAACAGCAATGTTAGATCCAAATGTTCCAGAAATGCTGAAATATGAAAGTAAATTTCCAGAGTTCGTCTTTATCATCAAACCTGGACAGGCATTCCAAAGAGCAGAAGAGATGGGGGAAAATCCACCAACACACATAGGGAAAGAAGCAACAAACTTTCAGAATTTGATCAGTAGACAAGGAAAATCAAGTAACAAATACACAAATGCAATGGGAAATACAAAGTGGGAATTATTTGTCAATCAGGACTGGTGAACTGAAACTAATGATGAAAAGGTTGATAGTTTCAGCCCAGGACACTGGATTGCAGACAAGATGGTTCACAGAAAGCATATTAAAAAATGGCAAAACGGACATATGTAGATTCTGTAAGAAAGAACTGGAAGGGCCGGCGTTTAACCGGGGGGGGGGGGGGGGCGGCCGTACGCTGACGCTCCTTGCCACGGCAGCGTGGTGCCGTGGGGGCAGGACAGGTTTGCCCCGCAATGTCATTGGCTCCCATAGGCCGATTGAAGGCACGAGAGCCAATGAGGGAACATGGATCCAGGCAGCGGGGGATTAGTGCCGGGATGCGGCGTGGCTCCGGCCTTCTTCGGGTTGGAGCCGTTGACGACGGACATGTCTGGGGAGCGCGGCATCAGCGGTTGACCTGAGAGCTGGCGGACGGGGAGCGGAGAGCGAGGTCTGGCACATGCGAGGCGAGTCAGGTGGTGTCTTCAATTTAAAAAAAAAAACATAATAAAGGGCTTTAAATAATTTCCCTACGTGTAAGGGATTTAAATAATTTCCCTACGTGTAGTGCCATGATGCATGCTGGCAGGGAGGAGAGAAGGGGTCCAGGAAAGGGGAAACGGGCCAGTAAAGGAAAAAGGGGAGAAAAGGGGGCCCGGGAGGAGACTCAGTTAAGGCCTGATCTTAGCAGGGAGCAAGTGGGCAGAGGGAGCTTGGGGCTGGGTTGCAGCCCACAAAGGGGGAAATTTGTGGGTAAAAATGGGCAAGGTCGGGCTAGGGGCAGAGCACCAAGCCGGGGAAAAGGTGTGAGAAGGGGCAGCAGCTCGGTAGGGGGTGCCATGCAGGTGCAGAGCGGTTCGGCGGGGGAGGTACAAGGGGGTGAGCAGAGGGGTGAGCTGGGGGATAATGCTCGGGCAGCTAGGGGGGGTTGGGGCAGAGGGCATGGAACTGTAAGGGGCTCCTCGGGGCGAGGTGCGGTGCCGGGGTCCGAAGGACCCACGAGCGGAGGGCCTGTTCCCTCAGTTGGGGGGGGGGTGTGATAGGAGGGATGGGGAGGGGAGATTGGTCGCCAGCAGGCACATGGAGCTGGCAAGGTACTACGGGAGGCGGTTACTCGCCGGCATGGGAGCATTGGCAGGGCGGGGGTCACGGCTCCTCGTGGGCCGAATGGCTGGGGGCGTGGCAGCCACCGTGGGTGATGGGGGGTGGCTCTTCATCTTTTCCTGTTTTTTCTCCACAGGTACCTCCCGGATGGCAGTACACGGGAAGTCCTTGGGGGAGTGCTCAGAGATAAGACAGCGTGGTGGCGAGCACGGATGGCAGTCACGTGGCTGGAAGATTGGCGGGAGAAATGGAGAAAGCAGCGCTGCCGGTGACTGAGGGGCAGGAGACCGGGGTGTTATCGGACGTGGTGGCAGGTGCTGCAGGTGAGTTGGCAAGGGATCCAGGTGCAGCTGCGGTGGGAGTTACAGGAACGGTGATGTGGGGCAAAAGAGGGCGAGGAAAAAATGGAGGCATTCGTGTCATCGGCGTCGGAGGTCGGGGTCCTCTTCTACTTCGACCACTGATTCGTCCTCGGGTTCCGTTTCGGGGGAAGGGAGCAGAGGTCGCAGAACTGGGGGGGAGGGGGGAGACTGGGGCCAGGTGGGGCGACGCCTACGTCGGTGGCGTTCTCAGAGTTATGGGAGGTCGTGCCCAGGAATTTGCGGTGGAAAATTCAGAAACGGCGCTATATAGACATTTTCCGGTTATTGGAAGGTCGGAAACAGTCGGGGGACAGTCGAAGGAAGAGGAAGGAGGATGAGAAGGTGGGTAGAGTGCGGAGAGTGGCACGTAACGTGGTGAATTGGACACACGCCTTTCTACGGCTGGCTAGTGTATGGGGGCAGTTGCATCCTGAGCAGTATGGTATGCTTCTGGCTTACGCGGATTCCATATTAGAGGCGTCGCAGACGCACGAAGGTTGGGCTTGGCTCAACTATGATGAGAAGTTCCGTGATAAGATGGAAGAGAATCAGATGCTGTCATGGGGGACGCAAGATATTAATTTATGGCTGACACAGATGGCAGTCAGACCGGGCGGTGGGGGGGCGAGTGGACCAAAGGGCGGGATGGCCGGTACAGCAGGTGCAGGGTGGCCCTTTTGGGCGGGCGTGCCCCCGGCAGAGCAGCGATCGGCGGGGGTGGGGGCACTGGGGATGTGTGTTGGCGCTTCAACAAGTCTTCTTGCCCCTTTCCGGATTGCAAATTCTGGCACGCTTGCTCCGTCTGCAATGGGGGCATTCAGCCCTCAAATGTGTTAAGAAATGTGCGGCCGGAGCCATTGCACCTCCCCCCAAGCAGTAGGAGTTTGTGGAGCTTGGCTCCGACTCCTATTAGGATCGAAGCATTGCGACCGTGTTTGAAGAGTTATCCCAGGAGGAAGGACAGTTTAGTTTTGGAGGAGGGATTTCGGGGGGGGGGGGGGTTCAGATTCCGGTGGTGGGTAAAGTGGCGGCAAGCAAGGCGCGGAATTCGCCTTTAGTTAGGCAGTTTGCCCATATTGTGAGGGAGAATTTGGCCGTAGAGATTGGGTTGGGAAGAGTTGCGGGTCCCTTTGCGGAGCAGCCATTTGAGGACTTTGTCGTGTCCCCTTTGGGAATAATCCCGAAGAAGGAGCCGGGGAAGTACCGATTAATCCATAACCTGTCTTTCCCGGCGGGTTGCTCGGTTAATGACCACATTCCGAAGGAACTGTGTGCGGTGCGCTATGTGTTGTTCGATGAGGCAGTGGAGCTGGTGAGGGAATGCGGTCAGGGGTGCTTGATGGCGAAGGCGGATATTGAATCGGCTTTCCGGTTGTTGCCGGTTCACCCGGCGGCGTTTCATTTGTTGGGATTTTCCTTTGAGGGTAGTTTTTATTTTGATAAGAGCATGCCAATGGGTTGTGCGATCTCCTGCGCTTATTTTAAACAGTTTAGCACTTTTATGCACTGGGCTTTTGTGGAAAGGGTTGGGTGTAAAAATGTAGTGCATTATTTGGATGATTTCCTGTTCGTAGGGGATGCTCAGTCCGGGCGATGCAGGGAGTTGCTGGATAGCTTTGTGCAGTTGGCTCAGGTGTGGGGCGTTCTGCTAGCGGCCGGCAATACGGAGGGCCCGGCGACAAGACTTACGTTCTTGGGGGTTGAGCTGGATTCCGTGGAATTGGTGGCGCGGCTGCCGGAGGATAAAGTAACGAAACTGCGAGTGCTGGTGGCGAATGTGATGGTTTCTAGTAAACTGACGTTGCAGGAGATGCAGGCATTGATAGGTTCCCTTAATTTTGCTTGTAGAGTAATCCCAATGGGGAGGGTGTTTTTGCGGCGGCTTGCGGCGGTTACGGCTGGGGTGACTAAACCCCATCATCGGATTAGGGTTTCGCGGAGTATGCGGGCCGACTTAGGGGTTTGGGACGAGTTTCTGAGTGATTTCAATGGTACTACGGTCTTGAGGACGAAGGCGATTTCTAGTGAGGAATTGCACTTATATACCGATGCAGCAGGGGGGTGCGGCTTGGGCGTTTACTTCGGGGGCTCTTGGTGTGCGGCGGGTTGGCCACAGGCATGGCGGGATGCCGGACTTATTAGCAATATAGCCTTCTTGGAGTTATTCACGATTCTGGTAGTGATGGCATTGTGGTCGGACAGACTTCGGAATTGCACTGTGGTTTGGTGGTGCGACAATGAGGCTGTGGTTATTGTGCTGAACAATTATGCCCCGCGATGCAAGCAGGTGGCCGATTTGCTGCGGCAAGTGGTGTTAGCTTGTTTGCGCTTGAACATCGTGATTAAGGCTCGTCATATTCCTGGGAGTTCTAACATGATTGCTGATGCTCTTTCCCATTTCAAGTGGGAGCTGTTCCGGACCTTGGCACCAGAGGCGGAAAAAGTGGGGGCTTCGGTCCCAGAGCACTTATGGCGGATTGGCCTCGGGACATGATGGAGCTGCTGAAGAATTCAGCATCGGCGGCGATGTGGGTGGCCTATCAGAAGGGCTGCAGCAGTGTGGTGACTTTCCTGGTGGGGCAGGGATGGCGGCAGGGTTCTGCAACTGATCAGCTCTTGGGTCAGTATGTTTCGGCAGCAAAGGCCGCGGGATTGTTGCATGCAACGGTGCGGAGAAATTTGGCGGGGTTTTCGTTTTTCGCGAGGGCTGTGGGGTGGGGGGCTGCTGGGGGGGATTTTTAACGCGTAGGCTGCTGCACGGATGGGAGCGGTCATGTCCTTCACCAGGTGACAGGCGGCGGCCTATAACGCATGACCTGTTGCAGCGTTTGTGTGTTGCGTTGCCGCAGGTGGTATCATCCTCTTATGAAGGCGTGCTTTTTCGGGCAGCATTTTCGGTAGCTTTTTTTGGCACATTCCGGGTGGGTGAGTTGGTTGCGGAGGCGGGTCAGGTTTCCAAAGGGGGGGGGGCTTGCAAGTGCATCAGGTGAAGTTGGTGGAGAGGGGGGTTCGTCTCTGCCTAGCGCGGTCTAAGATGGATCAGACAGGAAAGGGAACACTGATAGAGTTGAGGGAGGTGGCTGGGGCTCCCACGTGCCCAGTTACATTGCTGAAGGCGTACTTGCATGTGCGGCCAGAGGGCGAAGGCAGTCTCTTTATCCACGAGGACGCGAGGGTGCTGACTCGATTTCAGTTCACGGCGGTGCTGCGGCTGTCGTTGCAGCAGATCGGCGAGGATCCGCGGCAGTTCGCTCCGCACTCCTTCAGAATTGGGGCAGCAACCAGTGCTGCAGCTGAAGGTTTGTCTGAGCGGGTGATACAGCGGATTGGGAGATGGAGGTCGCAGGTGTTCCACAGCTACGTGCGGTTATAGGGGCGGTGGGGGTCACTAACTCTCTCATCTCTTTATTTTGCAGAATGGGGGCAAGTCTCGTGTCGCTGTTGGGTGATTGGCCACTCGTTTGTTTTCTGGGCTGGTCGGCGAGCAGCTACACGGCCGATGGGGCCGTAGTTTGGGCTTGAAGCTTCAGGGGTGACCGTCTCATGGCTGGGTGAGCGCGGACTGCGGTGGATCCAGCTCTTGCCTTTGCTGCGGCACCATGAGCGTTTGAGAGGGGCGCCGGACATCTTGTTGATACACCTAGGAGGCAACGACATGGTGTCTTGGACTTGCAGGCAGTTGATCCGTGCAGTTCTGAGGGACTTGAGGGAGGTGTTGGGAATGTTCAAAGGCTTAATGTTGGTATGGTCAGATATCATTCCAAGGCCAGCCTGCTGGGATCAGCGGCGGTGGTCGAGAGGATTGATGAAAATTAACCGCCAAATTGGCAGATGGGTGGGGGAGCAGGGAGGGTGCCAAATTTTGCACCCTTGGGTGGACGTTGACTGCGCGGGCCTGTATCGGTCGAATGGAGTGCATCTATCCCCAGTGGGGATGGATTTGCTCCTTAACGATTGGCAGGAGGCCTTGGAAGGTATCAGGCTTGGGAGGAGGGCTGGTCGCAGCTTACCTTAGGGGGGCGGCTCAGGACAGTGGTGGCCTGAGCCGGTGGCAGGATCCCGGAGGTTTCCGGGGTCCGGAGCCGGAGGCAAGCATTAGGGCGGCGGTGGGGTACCCCCGACCCGGACTATCCCTCAGGTTTTTGCTAATAATATGGCGAAGCTGGAAGAGGGAGGGCGAGGCAAATTAGTCGGGGCCTGTACCCGGCAGAAGCGGTAGCGGCATTCACCTTTCTACTAACATGGCTGGTGAGGGCTCGCTCTGCTGGTGGGGGGGGGGGTGTTATAATGTGTTGGAATGTAGTTTGGTTATTGTTAAAAGGTTAATAAAGCTGCGACCAGTTTGAGTCCCAAAAGTTCTGCTGTGTGTTTATTGGTGATAAGAGGTGAGGGGAATGATAAGGGAGTGGGGGGGAGGGGCGGGAGGGGCCCTCACCTCCTTCATCGGCTCTCCCCAGTCGGGGGATTGAGCCTCCAGAGGTGAGGGCAGCCCAGGAAACCAGCTCCGGCCAATCGGGCCAGACCAACTGCTTCAAAAGATCGCGCCGGCAGGCGCACGTTCTTTCTTCACCCACCTCCTTCATCGGCTCTTCCCAGTCGGGGGATTGAGCCTCCAGAGGTGAGGGCAGCCCAGGAAACCAGCTCCGGCCAATCGGGCCAGACCAACTGCTTCAAAAGATCGCGCCGGCAGGCGCACGTTCTTTCTTCACCCACCTCCTTCATCGGCTCTCCCCAGTCGGGGGATTGAGCCTCCAGAGGTGAGGGCAGCCCAGGAAACCAGCTCCGGCCAATCGGGCCAGACCAACTGCTTCAAAAGATCGCGCCGGCAGGCGCACGTTCTTTCTTCACCCACCTCCTTCATCGGCTCTCCCCAGTCGGGGGATTGAGCCTCCAGAGGTGAGGGCAGCCCAGGAAACCAGCTCCGGCCAATCGGGCCAGACCAACTGCTTCAAAAGATCGCGCCGGCAGGCGCACGTTCTTTCTTCACCCACCTCCTTCATCGGCTCTCCCCAGTCGGGGGATTGAGCCTCCAGAGGTGAGGGCAGCCCAGGAAACCAGCTCCGGCCAATCGGGCCAGACCAACTGCTTCAAAAGATCGCGCCGGCAGGCGCACGTTCTTTCTTCACCCACCTCCTTCATCGGCTCTCCCCAGTCGGGGGATTGAGCCTCCAGAGGTGAGGGCAGCCCAGGAAACCAGCTCCGACCAATCGGGCCAGACCAACTGCTTCAAAAGATCGCGCCGGCAGGCGCACGTTCTTTCTTCACCCACCTCCTTCATCGGCTCTCCCCAGTCGGGGGATTGAGCCTCCAGAGGTGAGGGCAGCCCAGGAAACCAGCTCCGGCCAATCGGGCCAGACCAACTGCTTCAAAAGATCGCGCCAGCAGGCGCACGTTCTTTCTTCACCCACCTCCTTCATCGGCTCTCCCCAGTCGGGGGATTGAGCCTCCAGAGGTGAGGGCAGCCCAGGAAACCAGCTCCGGCCAATCGGGCCAGACCAACTGCTTCAAAAGATCGCGCCGGCAGGCGCACGTTCTTTCTTCACCCACCTCCTTCATCGGCTCTCCCCAGTCGGGGGATTGAGCCTCCAGAGGTGAGGGCAGCCCAGGAAACCAGCTCCGGCCAATCGGGCCAGACCAACTGCTTCAAAAGATCGCGCCGGCAGGCGCACGTTCTTTCTTCACCCACCTCCTTCATCGGCTCTCCCCAGTCGGGGGATTGAGCCTCCAGAGGTGAGGGCAGCCCAGGAAACCAGCTCCGGCCAATCGGGCCAGACCAACTGCTTCAAAAAGATCGCGCCGGCAGGCGTGCCCGCGCCTTGCGGGCCCGCGCCTGAGGGCCTCGCCAGAGGGCCCTTTGGCGTGGCCCTTAGGTGGGGCACGACAGGCGGAAAAAGAACGCTGGCCTAACGCCTCAACAACGTAATAGCAAATCGGCAACCGATACTTCAAACAAAATCGAGCAGCTCGCTCCACCGCTGAATTGATCCCTCTCCGAGAACAGCAAGTATACCACATACAAATGGAACTATGTTCTAACTGATATCCTGCATATCCCTTAAAGCCTTGCTTACTATTGTTAGTAACCATATCAGTAAATATACTAAGTAGCTATAAACATACACTGTTCATATTAATAAGATACATTGTTGCCAGTACTCACTAGTTGTGAACTATTGTCCCCAGTAGCTAGACAGAATGTACTGTTGTCCTAATTCAGAAAGTTATACTGTTGTCAGTAGATAGACAGACACACTGTTGTCATAATCCAGAAAATTATACTGTTGTCAGTAGATAGACAGACATACTGTTGCCATATTCCAGAAAATTATACTGTTGTCAGTAGATAGACAGACATACTGTTGCCATATTCCAGAAAATTATACTGTTGTCAGTAGATAGACAGACATACTGTCGTCACCACCCATAAATTTACAAATACTGTCTTCTCATCATACGATATGACACACTAGCCTGTTTACCGGTTACACAATATACCAGCTAAGATCCAGTCAGCTCTAGTGTGCCAAAAACCGCCTCGACTCACCTCCTGCAAGCCTCCTACCTCTTGGGGTTAACATGGAAGACATGTTCATCAGGTTGATATGCCTGTTCCTACTTATTATAGCACTACCATCCAATATTTTGGCCCTCACCACCCCACAAAACCACATTCCTATTGTACTACATAGGGAGAGAAAATGGTCAGGAGACCCCTATCACAACTCACGTGGGGCCAACCTCTCGCACCACAACCTCCTATTACAAGTCCCACTACAACACAACAAGAAAACCAGACAATCTAAAAAGTTCTACCCTAGTAGCATGAAGTGTGCACTTATAAATGCCCGCTCACTTCGAAACAAGTGGCCAGCGATCACAGACATAATAATATCCCATAAACTAGACATTCTCATGGTAACCGAAACATGGCTCTCAGCGGAAGACAATATCATCCTTAACCAGCTGCTCCCACCTAACTTTACAGCCTTCACCGGACACAGACAGAACAAAAAAGGCGGAGGAGTAATTATCATCGCCAAAGCCGACCTACAGTTTAAATTGGAGGAATCCAACAGCAACAACCATCTAGAGACAGTATCTATTTCAAACAACTTATGCTCTATAAACCTGGTCTATAGATCACCATCAGGAGATCCAGACGACCTAGCAACCATAATAAATCTGGCATCTCTCACCCAGGGCCCAAACAAACCCAATTGGATCTTAGGAGATATCAACCTACCATCATTACAGGACACCCAAGCAACAGCATTCCTAGATGCCCTAGAGAGCCTCGGATACACGCAAATGGTGAGAGAACCTACTCACGAGAAAGGCAATATCCTCGACCTCATATTCGCACCACAGCTAATTTTGGATCAACCACAAAACATAGTACTATCCATAACGGCAGTCCCATGGACCGATCACAAACTCATCACCTTCCAGATGCATACCACTAACCATTCACACAAGACAATAATGGATAAAAGCAAGCCCACTAACTCATCTACCAGAAGTTTCCAACCATTTAACAGAGAACGCATCCTCTCTGAGATTAGCACACTCTCTGATGACACCTCACTAAGCCTTGAAGAACTGATCTCCTCCTGGAACAGAAAAATCAGCACTATTGCTATCCGCCCTCCAACAAACAAGAACCCAAAAAAGAGATCTACAGCCCCATGGTTCACAGCGGACTTAAAAGCCTCACTAACTATTCTAAGAAGGCTAGAAAAACGATGGAGAAAATCACGCACCAGTAGTGACCAAGCAGCTTACATCCAACACCTGGCAGAGCATCGTAGAACCATCACAGATAAAATCAGACAACACCACACAGACACCCTGAAACGGTCATTGAATAAACCTCATGACCTGTTTAACTTAGTTAAAACACTTGCCAAAGAACCAACCCCGGAGCACCACAGCATGATCCACCCACAGGACTATGCAATTTATATGCAATCTAAAATGTGCAAAACTAATAAAATATTAATACCGGAACCTCTTGATGAACAAGACTACCCAGTATCTCTGGCATCCTTCTCCACTCCCTCAAAGAAAACCATTGAAGATACCATCCTAGCACTAAATACATCCACTGCGCACACAGACCCTTGCCCTGCACACTGGATAAAGGACCTGCGTTGTGACATATCATCAATTATAGCAAAAATTTTAAACCAGTCCTTCACCACCGGCTCATTTCCAACTACGCTCAAGCAGACCTCTGTAAGACCGCTGTTAAAGAACACTAAACTTGATCCTCAGAAGGTAGAATCTTATAGGCCCATATCTAGCATACCTATGCTAGCAAAAATCATTGAGAAAGTAGTGCACAGGCAACTACAGGATCATATAGACACCTCTGCTCCACTTGATCCGTCTCAACATGGTTTCAGAGAGTCACATGGAGTAGAAACACTACTTACAACACTCCTCAACAACATAATCTCAGGTATGGATAACATACGCCAAGGTTTCGCTCTTGTATTTCTCGATATAGCAGCGGCCTTTGACTCGGTATGCCATGAAATTCTCATCTGCCGGTTAAGGGAAAAAGGCATCTGCGGAACAGCACTTGAATGGTGCAAATCTTACCTGTCCGACAGATGGCAGCACATCCGAATTGACGGGGATACATCTGAACCATTCCAACAAAGTCAAGGTGTACCCCAAGGATCCTCCTTATCTGCATTGATGTTTAATATATATTCAACCCCTCTGCAACATCATCAGATCCTTTAATGTCAGTTACATGATATATGCAGACGATGTGCTACTATATATGCCAATATCATTGGATTGCCTGGATCTCACACCGCTGACTAACTGTTTTGACGCCGTAGCAGAGTGGCTCCTATCCCAAAACCTGAGAATACAACACAAAAAGACGGAAGTCCTTTTCGTCTCAAGGAACACCAACTTCACTCCTCCTAGTTGTATTAATGTAAAGGATGCCCAGCTCCAAGTGAAACCTGCAATACGTTACCTTGGAGTAACACTGGACCAAAACCTTGACATGAAGAGTCACATAGCCAACACAGTCAAGGCAATCTACTTTAAAATTAGATCCCTCAGACACCTACGCACACTACTTGAACCAGATGATTTCCGTACCATTTATCAAGCCCTTATACTTCCCCATTTCGACTTTGCAAACTCTATTCTACAGGGGCTCCCCCGGTCCACCCTGAACCCCCTGCAACTGGCCATGAATAGTGCAGCGAGGGTACTCCTCGGGGCATCTAGGAGAGACCACGTGACACCACTCCTAAAACAGCTACACTGGCTTCCCATTCAAGCAAGGATCAGTTTCAAGACTGTACTGCTAACATTTAAAGCGACCAAGGGGCTCACCTCTTCTTCTCTCTCCAACCTCATACTACCACTTGCACCAAACAGGCCAAGAAGAACAGCAGAAATGAACACACTAGCTATCCCAAACGACACCACAAGATGTGCCAGATCAACAGCCAACAGAGCATTCCGACTCTGTGCCCCCACTTTATGGAACACCTTACCAGCACAAATCAGATCAGTACCAAATTTGAGTCAGTTCAGAAAGTCACTGAAACATTTCCTCTTCCTTAAATATCTCAATGACAGCTCTGAACATAACCTCCAGGTGAATAGCAGGAGTGGCCAAACAGACAGACCATCGCAACAGGCCAACTACACAATGTAAATACAAACAGTTCCATATACTATTGCACCACCTTTGTATATAGTTAACCATGATATCTCTTGTCAGATAACACACCTTTGTATATAGTTTCCCCTATTTCCCAAGTTTATATCTCCTGTTAAATGTAATTGACCAGACATATGTAAATTGTCGGATGTTTTTGTTCAATGTAAACCGCGCTGATGTCTAATAGTGCGGTATATAAGAATTGTTAATAAATAAATAAATAAAATAAATAAAATGTCTGCCGTACCCGGTTAGGGCAAGGCCGCGGGGCCCGTCCACGTTGCCGGCGTTTAACCGGGGGGCGGCCGTACGCTGACGCTCCTTTCTGCGGCAGCGTGATGCCGTGGGGGCGGGACAGGTTTGCCCTGCAATACCATTGGCTCCCGTGGGCTGATTGAAGGCACGAGAGCCAATGAGGGAACATGGATCCGGGCAGCGGGGGATTAGTGCGGGGACGCGGCGTGGCTCCGGCCTTCTTCGGGTCGGAGCCGTTGACGACGGACGTCCCACCCGCCCACCCTAAATGTGGGAGGGTCAGAGGCTTTGGGGGGAGTTGGGGTGTTGCAGCTGGAGGGGGTTGGCGGGATCCCAGAGGTTTCCGTGTCCGGAGCCGGAGGCAAGCATTAGGGCGGGGGTGGGGTACCCCTGACCTGGACAATCCCTCAGGTTTTTGCTAATAATATGGCGAAGCCGGAAGAGGGAGAGCGAGGCAAATTAGTCGGGGCCTGTACCCGGCGGAAGCGGTAGCGGCATTCACCTTGCTACTAACATGGCTGGTGAGGGCTCGCTCTGCTGGTGGGGGGTGGGGGGTTATAATGTGTTGGAATGTAGTTTGATTATTGTTAAAAGGTTAATAAAGCTGCGACCAGTTTGAGTCCCAAAAGTTCTGCTGTGTGTTTATTGGTGATAAGAGGTGAGGGGAACGATAAGGGAGTGTGGGGGGGGGGGGAGGGGCAGGAAGCGACGTGTCCGCCATATCCGGTTAATGATTACTTATCTCACAGCTGGCTATGGAGTTCTGATTGAAGATCAGAGTGAAGTGGAGGAGTAGCCTAATGGTTGGAGCATTGGCTTGGAAACCGAGAGACCAGGATTCAATTCCCACTGGCATGCCTTGTGGCTTTGGGCAAGTCACTTAACTCTCCTTTGCCTCAGAAGAATTCAAGTTATCAATATCCCTGTTTAATGTACATTACTAAGTTTAAGTTACAAACAAACCACTTTGAATAAATGATAAAGCAGAATAAAAAATCTGTTAAATATAATAAGATGGATATTCTGTAAACACTACAACATTGAGGTACTGCAAAAACACTGGGACCATGATCCTAGGAGAATGAATTGCTTATGATAACCTGGGATACTCTCATTCCGACTGATAAACAACTAGATGCATGAAAATAAGTCACATAGTGGTAGAGGAGAAAAACGACATTGATTATAGAGGTGTCAGTTCTAGGTGATTATTCTGTGAATAGCATTGAGAGAAAGAAAATATGCAAGTTTCAAGAAATACAGTTAGAAAAATGTTGCTGAAATATAGAGATATTTCCCATTATGTTGGATGCCACAAGCTTGATTAAGAGGAATTTCCAAGCACACCTCGACAAATTGCCATTGCATCTTATGAATGTCAAAGGGAGGATCTTTGTTAGCAGTAAATTTGAGAGACCAAGATTGCACTCCACAAACCATGGATTAGGATTGAGATTCATGACTGTTTTAGTATGCGCAAAGCTAACCCATTTAGAGAATTGCCCCAAGAAATGCATGCATATTTTTGGGGCTGCCCAGAGAATGCCTACAATATGCATCCTTTGAATCTGTGTGCATCCCTCAGAAATTCTCTGTCTAAATAGCTGTGTACTAAACTGGTGTCTATATAGGTTCAGGATACACATGCAAATGCTACAAGTTCAACACAGAATTGCCACACAAGGCTTCTCAAATGACCTGCTTTATCTCACTGGTTAACAGCACCTAGTTCATGAAAAGGTTCAAAATAGAAGACTTAATGGATCTTATGCTGTTATTTTTCCAGGGGATGAGATGGGTTTTGGGTTTTGGTTTTGCATTATTGCTTCCTAGTTGTCAGTCTTTAATGACACTATACTTAAGAAGGTGAGGAATATAGATTTAGGTGTGAAATTCTGGCAGTGAATATTTTTTCATCAGAATGAGAAATGTAATGTCATGCTTCCACAGTTTCACAGTTAATTCAGTTTTGTGCGTGAATGAATATATTACATTATTCAAACAGAGGGACAGGTCATGTAGGTGAATGAGCGCATACAATTCAAGTATGGAATACAAAATCTAGTCTTTAAGTTGCAAGACTAATAAGCTTTGTCACAGATATTTTAACCTCTACAACTAGCATTACATTATAAGAAATCTGAAAATAATTCATTTAGAAAAACGCCAAGGTGACATACATAATAAAAACCATACCGTTATCAGAATATAGAAAGACTAGGGGACATGCAATGAAGCTACAGGGTAAACTATTTAAGACTAATAAAAGAAAATATTTTTTCACTCAACGTGTAATCAAACTCTGGAATTTGTTACCGGAGGATGTAGTAAAGGCTGTTAGTGTAGCTGGGTTTAAAAAAGGTTTGGACAAGTTCCTGGAGGAAAGGTCCATAAACTATTATTAAGAAGTGACCGAAGATATCAATGCTTAACCCAGTACAAGCATTGTGGAACTTGTGTCTCTTGGGGAAACTGCTAGGTACATATGACCTAGATTGGCCACTGTTGGAAACAGAATACTGGGCTTGATGGACCTTGGTCTGACCCAGTATGGCATATCTTATGTTCTTATGTACCGTACTTTGCATCTTTAATGCAACTTTGACTCCTGAATGCTTTAAAATCACAGTTAAAGATGCAAACCTGAATCATACTGCAAGACCAGCTGTTGCATCCCATATGTTTTCCAGAGTTGTCGTGGCAAACAATGGTCTGCTTCTGACAATGGCTGGCATTAGATAGATATGGACACATTTTATTGATATTCAACAGAAATATTCAAGTCAATCAAATGTATTGATTTGTCAGTTTCTATCAAATATTGTCAAGAAGTATAGCTTATATGTAGCTACACAATAGAAACGGATTTCAAATTCCATAATCCTATATAGTTCCAGGTCAATATTTAACTGCAGAGCTCAGCATTTATTTTCAACACTAGCCATAGTTTTAAAAAAATCAGATATTCAGCAGGGTATCCGGATAGAGACTGGCACTGAATATCCAGATAGTGCCCATGGCTGACCGCATTGTCTGTATAGGGATGATTTCCAATACTACTATCTGGATAGCCAGCCTGAGAATAATTTAGGAAAGCTCTTTGCTGTCCTAAGCTATTGCATATGTATTTGCATAGCAACACTGAAAATTATTGCTATACAGATAATTCCTCTCATTTCCCTCATTCCACTCCCAAACCACCCTGATTCTATCCGGATAGTCACAGAAATTAGTCAGTGATACAATCTGGATAGTTCTGATAAATAGAGACCTGGCCGGCACTTATCCAGCAACAGGGTCTGCAATCTGGATGATTGCCTTTGGCTATTGATCCCTTATTGCGTTTATTTCATTGCTTTGTGTCTGCTCTTGAAATTTCTTTCCTATTGATTTTTTTTGTTTGACAGTGTTTCCCAAACCTGTTCTGAGGGCTCCCCAGCCAGTCGAGCTTCCACTACTACTACTAATCATTTGTATAGCACTACAAGATGTATGCAGCGCTGTACATAAAAGATGTAAGACACAGTCCCTGCTTATCAGAACTTACAGTCTAGTCAAGATGAAAAAACATCGCAAAACTGGGGACTAGAGTATGCTAAGATATTCATAAATAGTGGACAAGAGAGTGAGGGGCATCAGGATCCAAAAGCAGCATCAAAGAGGTAGGTTTTTAGCCTGGATTTGAATAGGGCCAGAGAAAGAGCCTAATGCATCAACTCAGGTAGTTTGTTCCAGGCATATGGAGCAGCAAGATGGAATGAAGGAAGTCTAGAGCTGGCAGTGACAGAGAAGTGCACAGATAAAAGGGATCTGCCAGAGGAGCAGAGTTCCTGAGGAGGAGTGTAGAGTGAGTTAAGAGAGGAAAGGTAGTGAGGAGCCGCAGAATAAATGCACTTGTAAGTCAGTAGGAGAAATTTGAACTGGATGCTGAAACTGATAGAGAGCCAGTGAAGTGACTTGAGAAAAGGGGTTACATGGGCATAGTGGCACTGGTGGAAGATAAGCCGTGCAGCTGAGTTTTGGACAGATTGAAGGGGAGAGAGATGATTCAGAGGTTGACCAGTGAGGAGCAGGTTACAATAGACAAGATGGGATTTGACTAGTGAGTGAATGAGGATCTTAGTAGTGTGTGTAGAAAGGAAAGGACACATTTTGCCAATTTTACAGAGAAAGAAGTGACAGGTTTTAGCTATCTGTTGGATGTGTGCAGAGAAAGAGAGAGTAAAGTCAAAGATGATCCCAAGTTTGCAGGTTGAGGAAACAGGAAGAAGTGTAGTGCCATCCACAGAAATAGGGAAGAAAGGTAGGGGGAGGAGGATTTAGGGGGAAAGTCAAAGAGCTCAGTTTTGGCCATGTTCAGTTTCAGACGGCGGTGAGACATCCAGGCAGCAATGTCGGATAAGCAGACAGAGATCCAGGCCTGGATTCCTGGAGAGATTTCAGGCACAGAGAGGTAGATATGAGTGTCATCAGTCAGCATACTGAAAACCATGGCAGGAAATAAGTTCACCAAGGGACTCAGCGTAGAGAGAAAAAAGGAGAGGTCACAAGATAGATCCCTGAGGTACACCAACTGAAAGTGGGCTGGCGATAGAGGAGAATCAACCAGAACATACTCTAAAAGTGTGATGGAAGAGATAAGAAGAAAACCAGCATAGAACAGAGCCCCTAAATCCAAGTGAGGACAGAGTATTAAAGAGAAGCTGGTGATCAACATAGTCCAAGGCAGCAGAAAGGTCAAGAATTGAATAGAGCACTTCGGATTTGGCGAGAAAAAAGTCGCTGGAGAGTTTGGCAAGAGCCGTTTCTGTGGAATGTAGAGAATGAAAGCCAGATTGCAGTGTGTCCAGAAGGGCTTGAGAGAAAAGAAAGTCAAGACAGCGGTGGTGAACCACTTGTCAAGTAGTTTTGAAGCAAAGGGAGGAGAGAGATAGGCCAATAGCTGGAAGAATAGGCTTTTTGAGGAGAGGTATAACCACAGCATGTTTGAAAGCCACAGGAACAGTTGCAGTGAAAGATGATAGGTTAAGGATATGGTAGATGGAAGGGATGATGGCGGAAGAGATAGAGCTTAGTAGATAGGTGGGGATGGGATCAGAGGAGCGGGTAGTCCATTTTGAAGAGGAGAGAAGATTTGCAGTTTTCTCCTTAGTGGTTTCAGAAAAGGAAAAAAGGGTGACTGAAGGTGAGGGAGGGATTTGGGATTGAAGAGGAGGAAGATGAGGTGAAGGCGTGTCTCAAAGATCAGGGGCCCAATATTCAGCACCAACGGCTAGCACGATTACAGCTGCTAGCCGCCGACGCTGAACATTAACCATGGATATTCAATGCTGGGGTCATATGGGGCCCCAGCATTGAACATCCGGGGTCATCGCACAGCCGCAGATACCGCAGTGGTGACATTGAGCTGCTGCCCAGTTAGCTCCTACGGGTAAAGATAGGCTAGCTTTTGCTGTGCCTATCTTTCCCCGTGGGTTGCTAACTGGGCAGTTGTGCAATATCGCCACCACCCCGCTCCATCCCGGAATGCCCACGACACGTCCGGATGCTACACAGCTTCAGGACGAGTAGTAGCAGTACTCAGAGATATTCAATGGTGATTAGTGCCATTGAATATCCCTCTAAGTGGCATTTACATGGTTTATAGGTCTGTAAGCCATGCAAATGCCTTTGAATATCAGGCCCTGGGTTTTCAGGATATTCACTTTGAATATCCATGAAAGATATTTGTACACACTGCCTCCACTACATGGAAGTCTACTTTCTGCATATTCATTGTGGCTATCCTGAAAACCCGACTGGCTGGGGAGCCCCCAGGACAGGTTTGGGAACAACTGTGGCATAAGTTTGACTGTAGTATATCACTGTACACCATGGGTTCTCATCCTAGTCTTTGGGACAAACCTAGTTTTTCAGGATAGCCACAATGAATACACATGAGAGAGGTCTACATACAGTGGAGGCACTGCATGCAAATATCTCTCATTGTTTTCATTGCAGTTATCCTGAAAACCTGACTAGATGTGTCCCTACTGTACATTATGGAAAAAATATTTCAGATAAGAGCTGCAGTTCATTCTTATATACATACAATGGACTAAACAAACTAAAGGGTGCTGCCATGTTAGTGTGAACTAATTCTGTTAATGTGCAGTATTAGTAAATAGATCCGAGTACATATAATGGGACCTGAAGTAAATAAGGAGAAATTAGACTTACCTGCTAATTGTTGTTCTTTGAGGTATTCCAGTCCAGTCCTGCACCTCTGGGTTGTGTACCTCTTCCTGCAGCTTGGAAACTAAGCATGTTACATTTTTTGTGAAATCAGGATACTTAGGCAGCTGGCACCATCCACCAGCCGCAGTAACCTATTAACAAAGCAGACTCACAGGAGCAACAAATAAGACGCTAGCATCCAAATTTGCAATATTCTCTTTGGTTTCCATAAGGAAATATCCAGGAAGACCCCTCCCTGGGCCCCACCCCCAGCCTGGGAGCCTTCCACGAACAGGTCAGTTGTCTTTTACTGACCCCCATACGTATCTGCCCTCCCCCCCCCCCCCCCCACTATCTACAAGGAAGTGGCAGGTTGCTTACCAACCATTTCAAGAACAGACATCACTTCTTCTTCGGCCGCCCCACTTTTGCTGCTGAAAATATTCTAGGCCTCTTAAAAGTTGATATTCTTCAGACCTGGGCTGAGAACAGCTGTTTAGGAAACACAGAAGGGAGGGTTTCAGGACTGGAATGGAGCTCCTCAAGGAACAACAATTAGCAGGTAAGTCTAATTTCTCCTTCCTTATCGTCCCTCCAGTCCAGTCCCGCACCTCTAGGATGTATCAGAGTAGTTAAATTAACGGGAGGGACCTGCGAGCCTGGCCTGAATCACCGCCGACTCGAACTTCGCATCCCCTGCCGCCTGCCCATCCAGCCTGTAATGCTTTACAAATGTATGGAGAGACAACCAGGTGGCTGCCCGACAGATACCCCCTGGCGGGACCAACTCCACGCCGCCCAGGAAGTAGCCTGCGTCCTGGTGGAATGAGCCTGCAGACCCTGCGGGACCGCTTCACCTTTCGACAAAAAGGCAGACAAAATTGCCTCCTTAACTCATCTAGAGATGGAAGCTTTCGCCGCTGCCTCCCCCTTTTGGGGACCGCCGAACAGCACAAACAGTCAATCTGACCTTCAAACGGAAGCAGGCCTCTTGAGATACCTACTTAACATCCATCTGAGGGAGACACAACTGTGGATTGCTAGATATTCGGGCAAGCCCGTCAACACCAGCAGGGTGACTGGCTGATTCAAGTGGAACGGCGACATCACCTTCGGCCAGAAGGAGGGGACTGGCCTCAGGACCACTTTCTCTCTTGCGAAGGTTAAAATGGGCTCCCTACACAACAGTGCCTAGAGTTCCAAAACCCTCCTGGTGGAGCAAATTGCCACCAAAAAGACCATGTACAAGAAGCTAGCAGCTTGAACTGCTCCCCTGCCCGAGCCGACAGCACCAGGTTGAGGTCACAAGGTGGCACCATGGATCTCAAGAGCGGACGGAGCTGCTTAACTGCCCTCAGAAAACGTATCATGTATGGGAGTGTGCCCAAAGAGCTCCTTGGATCCTGCCTTGGAAAGAGGCCAACACTGCCTCCTGTACCCTCAGAGAGGCGCATGCCAGACCTTTATCAAGTCCTGCCTGAAGGAACTCTAACACCTCTGGAATAGAAGTGGACAACGGTCTGCAAACCTTTTCCCCATACTAGGTCTCCACTATGTGCCAAACTCGCATATAGGACCGCAATGTGGGCCGCTTCCTGGCCCTAAGTAGTGTGGAGATAACCGGGTCAGAATAACCCATCTTCAGCAACCGCGCCCTCTCAAGAGCCAAGCTGAAAGAGAAAACCACTCCACCTGGAGCATTGGCACTAGCCCCTGGGACATCAGATCTGGCCTGCTCAGGAGCCTCCACAGCTGGTCCGCCTTTAGACATATCAGGTTTGTGTACAACGGGCTCCTCGGCCAGCCTGGGGGAATCAAAATGATCCTGCCTCGTTGCGCTTCTACTCCTTGAACCACTCATCCTATGAGTGCCCATGGTAGGAAGACATCACACATGTGTTGGCATCCTCTGATATTGAGCTTTCACTTTCAGCAGTTGTGCAAGTGGTTCTGCTGTTGAGAAGGTATATTACGTTTCTTTTAATGTTATTACACAATTGTTTAGTTGCACATTTTAATACGGTGCTTAGTATGATTCATTTTTATGATGTTTTAAGCGGCATCTGTACGATGAAATTAAGTTCTCCTTATTACTTGTGATAAGGAAGCTTATCATAGCTCAGGAAGGAGCTATAGGAAAGGTGAAGTGACTCTGAACAAGCAACCTGTCAGTTCTGGTAGAAATAAGAAAACAGAATTTTCCCATAAAAGACTACCAGTCCCAGAATGCACCAGGTTTCCAACAGCCATTAGAGGAGCTGAAGTGGGGAAACGTGTGTTCAATCAGGAGGGCTATGAGGTAATCCCTAAGCACTCATCTCAAAGGGCAGGGCCTGATTCAGCACAGCTGCGCTGTGTTAGGGGGGAGCACTCATCTAAGCAGAATAAAGGTAGTGTTTATTCTACAGATGACCATCTTCATGATCACCTTGGATATCCAGAGAATTGTCCTCAGTATCCTGAGAATCAGCTTGAGTTTGATCATCAGTTTCATCTGAAGGATCATCAGAAGCAGAAGCCAAACCGGACGGACAGAGAGGAAAAGAGAGCCTTTGGAAGAAGGAAGAGAAAAGCCTTTGAGAGGTCTAGAAGAGTCCAAAGCAGTACGTATACTGGGAGGTATTCCAAGGGCTAGCATACACCATTGGACTGGGGAAAGCCAGAGGAATGGTGCTGCAGAGCTAGGAATCACCAGAGGCTACCTGTGAGGGAGACGGCTGCACGTAGAAGGGACCCTAAGACCTGTGCCAGAAGGTATGTGAAGAGAGATCCAGTGTCCAGGGATCTGGATTGGAAGGCTGGACATAAGAACTGGACTACATACTGGCCAGGCTATATAGAGAGGAACTCTAGCAGCAATGGAAGCTCAGGTATGAACACTGATCTATGCCCTAGCTATAACCTTGAAAAGACAGCAGGGAAACAAGTATTCTCCTGAAAATGCTCCATTGAGAGATTCATCTGTGCCAATCCATGATATTGAACCCATGCTTGTTGAACAAGGGGGAATAATAGCAGATGAGGATCCTGTTTATATGGACTGCTCTCTATCTAAACTCCGTTGGTAACTTTCTGTTATAAAGTACAGCAACCATCACAAAGAAATACAAATGTGTTCTTTAATCTACTCAGAAAAGCTCCTGAAGCAGGATTTGACCCACACAGTGGAAGGCAAGCCAGCTAAGGGGTTTCAGCTGGTAACTGCTAGCAATTAAGCCTTACCTAATTGCTTGTGAGCTAGGAGAGAATCACTTCTGTATCTATGTGGGAAGTAATCAGAAGTTAACCTGAAAAGAACAGCTTGTTTCTTGCTTTGTGGCTTTTCATTTGTTGTTTTCCTGATTTTGACTTTGTTTTTCCAAGTTAACACTGAAAGCAAGTAACCTAATTTATGTGCTACCAAGCATATCTGTGTTGGGAGAAATAACCCCATAAATAAATATCTTATTGGCTTTACCCAAGAGCACAACTAAATTATTGTCAGCAGCTGTGTCTGGTGTGAATGAACTACACTGCCCACAATACCTTGCAAATCATATAGAAATATGCACTTGCCAAGAGTGTGAAGATTCTCACCCAGGCAGCCGTCTGACATACTTCACGTTCTTTTTAAAAAGTAGCCCTTTCATTCAGATGACATCTGTTTATTTCTATTTGATTTTAATGTTGGTTCAAGAATAGTCCTCATATTTAGATCACATTTGTTTCTAATTTTATTTGACATCCACTTTATAGCGTTTGATCTCATTATCATCATATACCACAATCGATTGAGTACCTAAACAGATAGTTTTATGACTTTTTAATATTAGAAGTTTTTAATATCTAAAGTTTCTGTGGGTCTAGTATAGGATAAGATTGGTCTCCTGTAATTATGTACCATTTCTAAGTAACTTTAAGAGACAGAATTATGTCCTTTCTGTTTTATCCATTGTACGATTATCAGTCTGAAATAATCTATTTGCACTCCCTTACACATAATTAAAGTATATACATGTGCCATAACATAGTTATATTTATTTTTATTTATTTATTATTTATTACAATCTTTTATATACCGCGCTATTCGGTATCAGCGCGGTTTACATAAAACCAAACCAAACAGAATATTCTGTGTTTACAGAGAACAGGTGAAAAAACTTGGGTAACATAGGGTAACTATATACAAATCTTAAGCATGTATTGGTGTCGTAAAATTCACGATGATGCTAGGTATCGTTCTGAGAGAGTTGATGTGGCTATTTGATACTGAGGGTGTAACTATATTTGTCGTTGGTGGCCATGGCTTGGGGTATTGCTGAGTGGGTAGTATGAGAGGAATAGGTGATATTTAAGTGCTTTCCTGAACTGGGTTAGGTCAGTAATAGCATGGATGTTCGATGGTAGAGCGTTCCAGCATCTTGGGGCATAGAAAATGAAAGCCCTGTTTGCAGTAGTCTGAGTGCATTTTGTTAATGCTTTTGGAGTTATTAGTGTGTTGATTGCTATCGTTCTTCTGGATCTAGTAGGTGGAATTGTGTGGATAAGTTCTGTTAACGAGGAAGATGAGAGGCCATTGATGGCCTTGAAGGTCAACAGTAAGGTCTTGAAAAGGAACCTTCCATGTACGGGGAGCCAATGTAGCTGCTTTAGGATGGGCGTCACATGCTCATTTCTGGCGGCTCCCTGAAGGACCCTCGCTGCAGTATTCATGGCGAGTTGTAGAGGGTTAATGGTAGACTGTGGAAGGCCTTGTAGGATAGCGTTAGCATAGTCAAAATGCGGTAGAATTAATGTTTGGTATATAGTCCTGAAATCTTCTGGATCTAGTAAGGAGTGCAAATGCTTGAGAGATCGGATCTTGAAATAGACTGCTTTTACTATATTACTTATGTGCGCCCTCATGTCAAGATGCTGATCCAACGTGACCCCCAAGTATCGTATTGTAGATTTTGTTTGAAGTTCGGCTTCCTTGACTCTTACGTAAGGTGGTGGGGTGAAATTGTGGTCCCTTGTGATGAATAGCACCTCCGTCTTCTTGTGTTGGATACGGAGGTTTTGAGATTGGAGCCATTCTGAAACTGCATCGAAACATTCTATCAGAGGGGAGAGGTTTAGAAGCTCTGTAGAGAACGGGGTGTAGAGCAAAATATTGTCTGCGTATATTAGGCAGTTCACATTGAAAGATCTGATGAGATTGCAGATGGGCTGCATGTATATGTTGAAAAAGAGTGACGACAGGGAAGAGCCCTGTGGAACTCCCTGGTTTTGGAGGAAAGGTTTAGACGTTGCTGCTTCAGATTTTACATGTTGCCATCTTTCAGTCAGATATGATTTGCACCATTTTAGCGCATTGCCGCAGATGCCCCTCTCTTCAAGCCATCCCAGGAGAAGTTCGTGGTTCACTGAGTCGAAAGCCGCGGCGATGTCTAGGAAGATAAGCACAAAACCTTGATGGATGTTGTCGATGCCTGTGATGATGTTACTGAAGAGGGTGGTGAGGAGGGTTTCTACGCCGTGGGACTCCCTAAAACCATGTTGACAATGGTCTAGTGGGGCTGCAGAGTCTATGTGATCTTGTATTTGTCTTTGTACCTCCTTCTCGATGATCTTAGCTAGGAGAGGTATGCTGGCTATGGGTCTATATGATTCAACCTTCTGGGGGTTTAGCTTAGGGCTTTTTAACAGAGGCCTGATGGAAGTATGTTTGAGGACTGCGGGAAACGATCCAGTTGTGAAAGATAGGTTCATAAGTCTTGCTATAAAGGGACTGAACTCATTGCGTAGCTCCTTTATCCAATAGGCTGGACAGGGGTCTGTTTGTGCCGTGGTGGTATTGAGGGATGTGATGATGTCCTCTACGTATTTTCTGGAAGGTGTGGAGAACATAGGCAAGGACATTGTGCAGGTTGACTCTTGTGATGTGACCACTGAGAACTTATCTGTCTGGAGTAGTTTAGACTGAAGGTAATCAGTGAAATCTTGAGGGTGAATCTCATTTTGCTGTTCTTGGGATGGTTCCTTTGATAAGGTTTTGACTAAGTTGAAAAGGTTGTGTGGCTTGTTCAGAGATCTTTTGAGTGTGTCTGTGTGATATTGTTTCATTTTCATCAAAATTGTATCTCTGTGAGCTGCTAGGTGAAGTTTGTATGCTGTTTGGTCTTCCATGGAGCGCGATTGACGCCAACGTTTTTCATGCCTCCATAAATGTGTGAGAGAAGACCGCAGCTCTGGGGAGTACCATGGTGCAGATTTTCTTTTCCTTGGGATGTTGTTAGCAATAGGACGTTGAGCAATCGCACTGAGGTTACTATTCCAGGCTGAGATCAGATTATCGAGGTTGAGTGTTGTATTGCTAAGGAGTGGGCAGGTCTCTGACAATATGAGTTCTCTACTGAAAGACCGGAAACTCCGTGATGAGGTATTTTTGGAACTGGTTAGCCTTTGTGAGACTATACCCGCCTTAGGCGCCCGCCTAGACATGGGGTATAGCCTGGGTTGTTAAAGAAATACTCTGTAGTCGTGTCCAAAGTGTAAATTAAAGCTGGGCTTTATTCCCCTTCCTTTGAGGATTGCCTTTTGAATACTTCAAACAAGGATAACACAAATAAACTGTTGCTTCACAGGTAAATAAAAGTTTTGCCAAACAATACTTATGCTTCTTCTTGCTTCTTTTTCACAAAGAGATTCTATCTCATCTGAAATGCATAAAGCACACTCCATCGGTTCTGGAATGACCTCTGGGTTTGAACTTTCCCACTGCATAACCTCAGGACCTGTATACGGGCACCATGTTTCTGTATCACTGCTTTCAGAACCTTGCCCTCGGGAGACCTCAGCTTCTGGGAGAGGAGACTGCTTTGTACAGTCAGATATACAGGGAGCTGTGCTTGGGGTTTCTTCCCACCACCTATTCCAATAGGGGTTTTCTATAGGGTTACCAACCTTTTCACCGAGAAAAACCCGACACCTGTGGCTCGCCATGCTCCACCCATTCTCCGCCCCTAGTCCCACCCCTGCCCCACCCCCAGCCCCACCCACAACAATTACCAAGGATACGTGTAGGCTAACTTCCTTGGTCAGATAATTATTAAACTGGGAACCCCAAAATCCAAACATGAAATGTACAACACTGGAGAAATAAAACTATAAAGTCATTTCCTCTTGCACCAAACAAAAACGCAAAGATGTTAGCAATACACACTTCCCAGACCAGACATATTCCAGTTAATAAATTCAAAATAAAAAGTATTTTTCTACCTTCTGTTTGGGCATTTTATTTTTCAGTTGCAATTGCTCCAGTCACTTTCTTCTGGTTTCTTTGTGTCTTCTGCGAGCTATCCATTTGTCCTTCCTTCTCTTTTCCATTCTCTCTCTATTTCTGCTTTAACATACTGATTGTTTCCCTTTTGCTCTTTCCTCCAATTCTTTCCTTATTCCTTTATCATCCATTTAAATTTCACCCTTCCATTCTCAAGCCCCTCTTACTCTCCCAATACCCAGCCCATCATAGACTTTTCTTCCACACAAAATATTTTTCCCCTCTCCATTCTCATTCCCCATCTATTCTAGTCCTCCCCCAAAATCAGTTCCCTTATAGTTCTAGACCCACCCAGCATCCACTCCCTTCTAGAAACATAGAAACATAGAAACATGATGACAGAAAAAGACCACAAGGCCCATCTAGTCTGTCCTTCCATAACAACTACAACAGTCCACTTTTTACCTTTAGAGATCCTCTGTGTTGGTCCCATGCTTTTTTGAATTCAGTTACTGTCCTCATCTCTACCACCTCCACTGGGAGACTATTCCACGGATCCACTACTCTTTCCGTAAAGAAATATTTCCGCATATCACTCCTGAATCTATCTCCCTTCACCCTCATCCCATGTCCCCTCGTCGCAGAACTTGCTTTCAATTGAAAGAGGCTCTCTCCCTGAACATTTATGCCACGGAGGTATTTAAACATCTCAATCATATCACCTCTATCCCGCCTTTCCTCTAAGGTGTACATATTAAGAACCTTAAGTCTGTCCTCATATGCTTTATAATGAAGACCACTAATCATCTTAGTAGCAACCCTCTGCACCGACTCCATCCTGTTCACATCCTTTTGAAGGTGCGGTCTCCAGAATTGCACACCATACTCCAAATGAGGTCGCACCAAAGACTTATACAGAGGCATTATCACCTCCTTTTTTCTGCTAGCCATTCCTATCCGTATGCACCCAAGCATCCTTCTAGCTTTTTCCGTCGCCTTTTCTACCTGTTTAGCTACTTTAAGATCATCGGACACAACTACGCCTAGGTCCCGCTCTTCTTTAGTGGACAAAAGTACTTCACCTCCTATACTGTATTGCTCCCTTGGATTGCTGCAGCCCAAATGCATGATCTTACATTTTTTAACATTAAATCCCAGCTGCCAAATTCTAGACCATTCTTCAAGCTTAGCCAGATCCCTCCTCATGTTATCTACACCTTCCTGGGTGTCTACTTTAATGCAGATTTTGGTATCATCCGCAAAGAGGCAAACCTTACCCGACAGCCCTTCCGCTATATCACTAACAAAGATGTTAAAAAGAATCGGGCACACCACTGGTAACATCCTTCTCCTCAGAGTGAGCTCCATTTACTTGTACTCTTTGTCGCCTCCCACCCAACCAATTTCTATCCCAAGCAGTAACTTTAGGGTCCATCCCTAGGGTGCTCAGTTTGTTTATAAGTCGCCTGTGAGGAACAGTGTCAAAGGCTTTACTGAAATCTAAATACACCACATCTAGAGCTCTCCCTCGGTCCAACTCCCTGGTCACCCAGTCAAAGAAATCAATCAGATTTGTCTGACAAGACCTGCCTCTGGTGAATCCATGCTGCCTCGGATCCTGTAATCCGCTGGACTCCAGAAACCTCACTATTTTCTCTTTCAACAGCGTTTCCATTAATTTACTCACCACTGAAGTTAAACTAACCGGCCTGTAGTTTTCAGCCACATCCTTACTTCCGCTTTTGTGTAAAGGCACCACATGAGCCTCTCTCCAGTCCTTTGGCACCACTCCCGACTCCAATGAGGCATTGAAAAGGTCAGTCAGTGGAGTTGCTAGAACGTCCCCAAGTTCCCTCAGTATTCTAGGGTGTATCCCATCCGGTCCCATCGCTTTGTCTACTTTAAGTTGAGCTAGTTTCTCACGAACACAGTCTTCTGAAAATTGTTCAAGATGTCCCTCGCTTCTGTTCTTATTTGTGGGTGTTTTCTGAGGTCCTGCTCCTGGTTCTTCATCTGTGAACACAGAACAAAAATATTTGTTAAGCAATTCCGCTTTATCCTTATCAGCTTCTACATATTCCCCCCCCTGTACCCTTGAGTCTGACAATACCACTTTTGCCATTCCTCTTCTCACTAATATATCTGAAAAATGTCTTATCCCCCCATTTTATTGCATTGGCTATTTCCTCCTCCTTTTGAATCTTTGCCTTCTTGACTACTTTGCTAGCTTCTCTAAGTTTTTCCAAATACAGATGCCTGTCTTCCTCTCTCTGTGATCTCTTGTATTTCATGAAGGCCTCCCTCTTTTTCTTCACTTTTTCAGCTACTTCCTTCGAAAACCATAGCGGTCTCCTGTTCCTTTTGCCTTTATTTACCATTTTAACAAAAAGGTTGGTTGCCTTTAAAATACCCCCTTTCAGTTTTGTCCACTGTTGTTCTACATCCCCCAGCTGTTCCCATCCCACTAACGACTCCCTGAGGTATTGGCCCATCTTCGCAAAGTTAGTCTTCCTAAAGTCTAAGATCTTCACCTTGGAATGGATTCTAACAGCCCTAGTCCTAATACTGAACCACACCATCTGGTGATCACTGGATGCAAAATGATCTCCCACTACAACATCAGAAACACTTTCACCATTGGTAAGCACCAAGTCCAGTATGGCCCCTTCACGTGTGGGGTCTGTTACCAATTGCCTGAGTAGTTCTCCCTGTAGAGAATCCAGGATCTCCTTTCTCCTAGATGATACTGCAGCAGGAATGTGCCAATCAACATCTGGCATATTGAAATCTCCTAGCAGTAGCACTTCCCCTTTCCTAGCAATGCTGCGTATGTCTTGTCACACCTCATCCGCCCCAGCCGTGACTGCTGGTATTGTTGGGCTATTATGAGGGTGGTAGTTGTGCCTTGCTTCTATATATAAATCACACAGAAGAACTTTCTTTTCTTTTAGGGTTTTATTCCCCGTCCCTTGAGGTTTCTTCTTTTCAAACAACAGAAATTAACAGCTCACTTGGCTTCAAACAAAAGATAACTATGTAACAAAAGTAGCTTCCTTCAGCTGATAACTTTAAACCAAAAGTAAATAATAAACAGCCTAACTGACTGCTTGGCTTGGAGAGAGGGAGAGAGTTGCAGCTCTGCCACTTGTATACTGGAATTTAAGGTTACACAAATCACATTTACCTTAATGATATCTCTGGCTCTATCACAGAGAAAGAACAGTCCATCAATTCTGTATTTGTTAATACTTCAGAATTCTCATATTCCATTATTTCTTGCTCATTGGTATCTCCACTATCCACTTCCAACGTGGAATAAAAATATGGAAGGCTTGCCTCGTCAGTCAAGAAGTTTCTCTTCCTGTGAGCTGCACTGCCTCTCTGGGGAGTATCACCAAACTCTGAGTGATGTCTTTCAGAGCCCTGCCCCCGCTGGTGCCTCAATGCATAGCTCAGGTCCTGGTTTGACCTGCTAGCTGGGTAATTTTGATAGGGTCCCTTCTTGGTCTGCCCTAGCTTTCCAGGCCCAACTGTGCCTGATTGCAGCCGGTGCAATGGTGTTTCCCTAGAAGCTGGGAACTCACCGTGAGAAGGGATTTCTTCAGCTTTTCTAGGTAAGTGAAGCCCTCTTCTTTTAACACTTCTATAATCAGGAGAAAAGCTATTATTAGCCTCTGAATATCTGGGCTTTATATGGCTATTTCTAAGCCTCCAGGGCCCTTCCCTTTCACATGGCAAATAGCCCTTGTATCTACTCTTTGCCCCTGTACCTGCTGTTGCAGTCTTCCTGTATTCTTCTTGCTTTCCAAACACATTCACGCTGTCAGGGTGTTGCCTTCTCCCAGAACCACACAGGTCTCTGGACTCTTTCCAACATTCACACCGGCTCCCTTGTTGCCTTTCAGCTTGTGACCTCTGCTGCTTTAATTCCTTTCTCCAGGATTCCCTCCTTGGCTTCTCTCTCCAGGATTCCCTCTCTCTCAAAGGTTCCCTATCTCCAAATGTTTGGTAGTCTGTTTTATCTGTGTATTTCCTGACTCCACCTTCCCTCAGGTGCACTTTATTAGGTAAAGCAGACTCCCTTGCTTTGCTCTCTGGGTGTGTCTTTCTGGGCTCTGTGCACGTGTGCTTAGGTTGTCGCTGGCAACCAATAAACATTCTCCTGTTTATTCTGTCACTTTCACCGTGATCATTCACACTGCTCTGCACCTTCTCAAGCTGCCCTATGTCCACCCTGTGACAGTCTTCAATTAACTCTCTGTCCACCTCTTCCTCTTGTGAGGGAGGTCTGTAAATCACACCAATGCAAATAGATTTCTCTTTCCCTCTTTCTAGTTTAACCCACAATGCCTCCTCTCTCCCTTTTAAGCTCTGTAATTCCAAAGCTTTAATAGTAGTTTTTACATATATTGCTACTCCTCCTCCCCTTCTTCCTACCCTGTCCTTTCTGAATAAAGTATAGCCAGGTATAGTTACATCCCAGTCATGGTTTTCTGTGAACCATGTTTCTGTAACTGCCACTAAATCTAAGTCAGCCACTCCCACCAAAGCTTCAACTTCAGAGATCTTATTTCCCATGCTACGGGCATTAATACACACTGCTTTCTATATGTTACCCCTGTTACCCATTTCCATAAAGGTATTTAATGTATCACTTACCTGGGGGCTTTCACTTACCTGGGGGCTTTCTTCACCCATCCCCAACGAATCTAGTTTAAAGCCCTCTTCAGTAGATTAGCCAGTCTACTACCAAAGATGTGTTGACCTTTCTTGGACAGATGGATGCCATCTCTGCTCTGCAACCCTTGGAACAGCATCCCATGGTCTAGGAAACCAAAACGCTCTCGAAGACACCATCCACCATTAATCTCCAGGATGCGAGCCTCTCTACCCTCAACAGGGAGGATTGAAGAGAACACCACCTGTGCACCTACCTGCTTCACCCTCTGTCCCAGAGCCATGAAGTCACTTTTGATACGTTCCGAGGTATACCTGGCAGTATCATTTGTTCCAACATGGATTAGCAACATTGGGTAATAGTCAGTGGGCTTGATGAGTCTCGGCAAACTCTCCGTAACATTTTGGATCTTGGCACCAGGCAGACAGCATACCTCTCTGGACATCAAGTCTGGTCGGCAGATGGACGCCTCAGTACCCCTCAGAAGAGAGTCTCCAACCACCACTACCCTTCGTTTCCTTCTGGTCACTGATTCCGCAACTATGGGGTACTTGAACTCTGGTTCTTCCCTTTCCAGGGATGCTTTCACCTCCTCCACTTCCAGGGCTGCATAATGGTTCTAGTCCCATTCTCCCATGCCCCACATCAGCCCATTTCCAGTCCTATTCCAGCTCTTCATCAGCCCATTTCCAGTGCTGTTTCTGCGAAGCCGCGAATGCTGGGAAAGGTTAAAGGGCATTGCCTTTAATCTTTCCCACCAATCGCGGCTTTACAGAAACAGCCGCCAGCGTGAAGGAAAAGGCTCTTCATGCTGGCGGCTGTACAGAGGGAGCTGGGGCCTCGCGCGGGCTTCCCCGGCTCCCTCTGAAGCCCTCCGGTGTGTGGGCCGCCCCGGGGAAGGTTTTTTTTTTGGACGGGTTGGGAGAAAAGCCTGTTTTTTGCTCTGGCCGCTCCCGATCTTGCGGCCAGAGCAAAAAACCGGCTTTTCAAGGGCCGGTTTTACCTCTGCGCTGGCAGCCGGCCTGGCCATGGAAAAACCGGCCAGGCTGGCTGAAAACTGGCCAGTTGGCAACCCTAGTTTTCTAGCACCCTGTAAGCTTGGCTTTTTCTACAAGGACCCACTTCTTTCCCTCCATAAAAGACAGGTTATTTATCTTTCTTCTGGGTGAAGATTGTTTCCAGCCCTTCCTCCTCTAGCCAAGGCTTTTTCTCCGGGGTGCAAACTGCCTTTCTCCGTGAGCACCAGACACTGGGCTTAGCTGAGCTGAAATCACTTCCTGGTTTCAGTGAGCCTTCCTGGGAGTGACGTTTTCTCTCTGCCTGCTTGGTTGCTTTCCTCTGCATGAGGACCCCTCTGGCTTGGAAGTCTTTTGCACTGTTCTTCCCAGCCCTCTCGGGTTCAGTAGCCTGCTTCCATTCAGCCCTGTTTCTCCAAGACAGCATGTCTCTCTGTGTTTGCTCCTGAGTCCTTGTCTCTATTCCCTTCTGAGACTGACTCCTCTGCTCCTCCTTCTCTCCCCGATCTCCCCTGATCTCCCCTTGCGGGATTTCCCACCTGGTTTTATTTCCCTGCTTGTTAGATGTAGAACGTGACTCTTCCCTCAGGTGAGCCTGATTGGAACTCTGAATTTCTACTACGTCACTAATGCCATGAGGAAAGTTTGTTTCTCCATTCTTTGCTTCCCTGCAACCTGAATGTATCAACTGCACATGTGGCTGTGAGGTAAGCTCTTCTTTTACATTTCCCTTTATTATTTCAGGCTCAGTGCTGTCTACCTCATGACACCTTGTATCTCCTTTCGATTGTTTGTTGTGAATGGGTATCAAGAAGTTGATGAGCTTGTGGTCTGACCAGGGTACGGAAGTAATAGATGTCACTAGGTCATGGCTTGGATTAGGAACTGTTACTGGGGCGAATACTAGGTCTAGAATGTTTCCTTTCAGATGTGTGGATTCCGTGATTATTTGTTTGTATCCCAGATCTTTGATAGCTTCCAGGAGGGTGGCCGCCTGATTGGGTTGTAGAGATGGGAGATTGAAATCTCCTAGAATCCAGTTTGGTAGGCTAGGATTGTGAGTATTGGCAGCTAGGTCTAAAATAGTTGGGAGATCATCAGGGGAGGATGTCGGGGCTCTGTATAGCAGGGTGATGGAGCACAGTTTGTTTGCAATGGTTACTGCATCCAAGTTGGCGTTGCTGGTGGAGTTAATCATATGGAAATGGAGATCCGTCCTGGTGAGGATGAGCGTATATTGTATTAGTGTCCCCTCTTTTGCTGATTCACTCCTGCTACTTCCTCTCTCCCCCCCTTTTATAGGGAATATGATAGTTATAAAGAGTGTGCTTTGGCTTCATCTTTGGTCTCTACATGTTATTTCAAGTAAAATATCCATACACATTATGTTTTTATTGTTTTTAATTTATTTATTTATTTGTATCCTTTTCAGAGTGTACAGAATTTTAATATTTATAACAGTATGTTACAAGACCTTCTGGTTTAACATTCTCTAACAGAGGTATTTATGTTTTATGTGTCACATCTTTTTATCTTTTTGTTTTAGACATATGAGCACATTTGGTTTTATGGTTACATTTGTTTGGTTTGTATCTATTGTTTTTAATCATTGTTTAAATTATATTTTAATTCTCTTTCTATTTTAACCTATTATTTTACTCATTCATTTAATTATTGACTATGTTCATGTTTTTTGAGTGATATGTTCTTTTATGTTCTCGGTATTTATATATTTATGTTTTTAGCATATGCCAGCCTAACCCTATGCACATACATATGTAAATATGTAAATAGTTGCTCACTGTTCACTGTAATTAATTGTATAGTATAATTTTGTTTTTCATGTTTTATTCTGTACCCTGTTATTCGTTCCTTGTAAACAGTTGCAATATACTGCCTTTTATTGTTCGATGTAAACCGTTTTGATTTGTAGAAAGACGGTATATAAAACATGTTAAATAAATAAATAAATAAATAAATAAATAACCCCTGATGAAGGGTATCGAAACACGGCCTGTGTCGGGTTGTCATTGGTTCATAGAAATAAAGCTCTGTCATTCCACAATATCACATCTCGGACTGGTTTCTGCATCTTACGTGATATCTGCTTCTGTTGTGTTGCATGGCAGGAAGACATGCATAAACCCTTGGATGGGCCAGCACTGCATGAGCGCATGCAGGCCCTCTGACCTTCTTGTTCTCCTTCTGTTGAAGAACTTGTTCGCTTTGGCTGATGCAAATGTCACCATTAATCCATCAATGGTGCCACCCACTGGTTCACGAGCTGCTCGAAAACCATCTGGTTCTGCTGCTGCTCTCAAGGATCCAAACATACCCGACTGAGGAAGTCGGCTGTCATGTTTTCTGTTCCTGCCACATGCGCTGCTGAAATTGTCTGTAGATGGGACTCCGCCCATCCCATCAAAAGCTCCACCTTGCTTCCAACCTGACGCTGCCTGTACCTCCTTGCCAATGGATGTAAGCCATCATGGTGGCATTGTCAGAAAAGACCCATACCGTCTTTCCCATCAGAACTGGGAGAAATCTCCTGCAAGCAAGGAGCCTGTCTCTCTTTTACAGGTGGTTGATTGGCCAAGCCTGTTCCTCTGTGGTCCGTTGACCCTGAGCAATGCGACCTTCGCAGTGGGCTCCCAGCCTGAGAGGCTGGTTCCGTTGTTAGAGGTATTCAGCATGGCAACTCCAATGGGACTCTCACCAGCAGATCCTTGGGGCACAGTCACCACCTGAGCACTGTCTTATCCTGCCTCAGACAGGGCAATCCCTGTGACAGCGGATGTCGCAGATGCTGCTGATGCAACCATCACTGCAGCAAGTATCTTTGTAATGGTCTCATGTGATCCCATGCCCATGGAAACAGCTCCATCACTGCCACCATTGTCCCCCAAGAGCTGCAGGTAATGCCACGCTGATGGTTCCCGCCAAATGGAGGAACTGTCTGACTAGCTGTCTCAGTGCCTGTGTCCTCTGTTGCAGCAGAAAACTGCCAGAGCGGGCATCAAAGATTCTCTATGCTTTGAGACGGGGCAAATGACTCTTGGAGACATTGATGACCCAGCAAACACTTAGCAGAACTTCGAGAACCCGTACTGTGGCGAAGTCGTTCTCCCGTTTGGCTTTGGCCTGGATTAGTCAGTCATCAAGGTAGGGGGTGCATCAGGATAGCTTTGCGACCTAGAGCCACTGCCGCCACCACCATCACCTTGGAAATCTGCGAGGGACAGTAGGTAGACCGAAGGCAATGCTCGAAAATGGAGGTGCCCAAGAGCAGTGCAAACGCAAATACTGATGATGACAGGATGGACGGGAATATGCAGATATACCTCTGTCAGATCTAGAGAGGCCAGGAACTCTCCCTCCCTCATGACCGCGATCACAGACCTGAGGAACTCCATACGAAAGCTCGGTACCTGCTGGCACCTGTTTCCTTTTGTGAGATCCAGAATAGGGCGAAAAGAACCTTCTCTCTTTAGGACGATGAAATAAATGGAGTACTGACCTGTGCCACATTGGTCCGTGGGCACCGGAACCACTGCTCCCAATTCCAGGAGCTTCTTGAGCGTCTTCAGCACCCCTTGCACCTTCCGGCATGCTTTGCAGGGTAAGTGAATGAATGCGGGCATGAGTGGTCTGGCAAACTCCAGCACGTAGCTGTCCCGGACCACCCCTAGGACCCACTGGTCCAATGTGAGTTGGGCCCAGGCAGAGTAGAAGTCTCATAGATGACCTCCCATGGGCTGTAACCCTGCAGGGGCCCTCATCACCTCATAGCAATTTCTTCTGGGAGTACATTCATAGCAAAAGGCCTGTGAGAGAGTCAGTTGGACCATTAGATGATAGAGGGGTAAAATGGGCAGAAAGAGGAGACAAGGCTATAGCGGAGAGACTGAATGAATTCTTTGCTTCAGTCTTTACTGAGGAAGATGTAGGGATGTTACCCAAGACTGAAGTGGTATTTAAAGGTGATACTGCAGAGAAATATCGCTACACCAGGAAGATGTATTACAACTATTTGATAAACTGAATAGTAGCAAATCACCCGGACCGGATGGTATACATCCAAGAGTGTTGAAAGAACTAAAATATGAGATTGCAGACCTGCTATTAGTAATCTGTGAACTTTCATTAAAATCATCTGTAATACCTGAAGATTGGAGGGTCGCCAATGTAACGCCAATTTTTAAAAAGGGTTCCAGGGGTGATACGGGAAATTACAGACTGGTGAGCCTGACATAAGTACTGGGGAAAATGGTAGAAACCATCATAAAGAACAAAATTGTTGAGCATGTAGATAGTCATGGCTTAATGGGAGACAGCCAACATGGCTTTAGACAAGGAAGACCTTGTCTTACTAATCTGATATGTTTTTTTGAAGGTGTGAATAAACAGGTAGACAAAGGTGAGTCAGTTGATATAGTGTATCTGGACTTTCTGAAAGCCTTTGACAAGGTCCCTCATCAGAGACTTTTGGCAAAAATAAAAAGTCGTGGGATAGGAGGCAGTGTACTATTGTGGATTGGGAACTGGTTAAAAGACAGAAAGCAGAGGGTAGGGCTAAACTGCCAATTTTTCCAATGGAAAAAGGTGAATAGTGGAGAACCCGGTGAAAAGCGGGATATAAATAGTTAAATAAATAAATAAATAAATAACCCCAGGGATCTGTACTGGGTTTACTACTTTTTGACATATTCATAAATGACTTGGAAATGGGAATAACTAGTGAGGTTATCAAATTTGCAGACAACACAAAACTGTTTAAAGTTGTTAAAACCCAAGAGGACTGTGGAAAACTGCAGGAGTATCTGGATAAATTGGAAGCCTGGGCATCAAAATGGCAGATGAAATTTAATGTGGACAAGTGCAAAGTCATGCACCTAGGAAAGAACAACCCACATTATGGTTACATGATGCAAGGTTCCACATTGGGAACCACCACCCAGGAAAAAGATTTAGGAGTCATCGTGGATAACATGTTAAAACTCTCCGCCCAGTGTGCAGTGGCGGCCAAGAAAACAAATAGAATGCTAGGTATCATAAGGAAAGGAATGGAAAATAAAACAAAGGATATTATAATGCCTCTGTATCGTTCCATGGTATGATTGCACCTTGAATATTGTGTACAATTCTGGTCGCCGTATCTTAAAAAGGATATAGCGTTATTAAAAAAGGTACAGAGAAGAGTCACCAAAATGGTAAAGGGGATGGAAGGCTACTCCTATGAAGAGAGGCTACAAAGGTTAGGGCTCTTCAACCTGGAAAAGAGACAACTTAGGGGAGATATGATAGAGGTCTATAAATTAATGAATGGAGTGGAACAGGTAAACGTAGATCGATTGTTTACGCTATCAGAATATAGAAAGACTAGGGGACATGTAATGAAGCTACAGGGTAAACTATTTAAGACAAATAAGAGAAAATATTTTTTCACTCAACATGTAATCAAACTCTGGAATTTGTTACCGGAGGATGTAGTAAGAGCTGTTAGTGTAGCTGGGTTTAAAAAGGTTTGGACAAGTTCCTGGAGGAAAGGTCCATAAACCATTATTAAAAAGGGACCCAGGATATCAATGCTTGACCCAATACAAGCATTTTGGAACCTGTTTCTTTTGGGGATACTGCTAGGTATGTATGACCTAGATTGGCCACTGTTGGAAATAGGATACTGGGCTTGATGGACCTTGGTCTGACCCAGTATGGCATATCTTATGATCTTATGTTCTTATGAGAAGGAGGTGAGAGAGTAATAGCACCTACCTTCCTCCCAAAAACCATGGAATGGCTGTCCCCGAGGTGTGAATCACCAACATTGGTGTGGCGCAGAGCAAACTGTTTGAAAACGCTTAAGCTCACAGGATTGACCTCTACCAGGACCAGAGGTGCACCCAGACCTCTGCTTATCTTCGGAAAGGCTTCTCTCCATGGACTCATCGAAGAACTTTACCAGCTTATCAAGCTCCTCCTTGAACAAGCTGATTAAACAAGATTCACTAAGAAAGACCTCATCAAAAACTTATCTTTTTTGTTGGAGCAGGCTGAAGGAGGGATGGTAATGAAACCCATCCCACACCAGACGGCTAGCTTCTTTTTTTCTTTTTTCAATTGTGGTTCCCCACCATCAAAACTTGTTCGCCACTTAGTTTATCAGTATAACATTTCTTCCATTAATTCCTTTCTTGCTGTAATTATAGACGTTGCTCCCAAATGAACAATTCTGCACGACGTGCACGTTTCGGGCTAGCGCCCTGTTTCAAGTGCTCGTACTCCACTAAACAAAACAGGCAACAACATCAAAAAACGCCGTCACCGCCTCCTTAAACAAGGGCTTACCCTTGGAGGGCAACTTACTCAAATGGGCTTCGGTGGGCCATCTGCTGTCCAAATGTGAAGCCAGGGGTGGCAGCGAGCCACCATCATTGAGGCCATGCTGTTAGAAAGTCCTCTCACAAGATCATAGAAGGCGTTAGTCAGGTAGGACGCTCTAGTTCAAGCCTCGTGGTGGCCCTCTGTTTCAAGAGCTCCTCCATGGAATCTGGGATGCCCTGCGCCTGACGCAGCAATGCCTGTGCTTCCAAAGCACCACAAGCAGAGGCCTGCAAGGACAGGGAACTTACAGAAAAGCTTGCTTTAATAAGGTATCCAGCTTTCCATCCTGATATCCTTGAGTGCCATACTCCACTGGAATCATAGTCTTCGTATTACGGCCGACATTGCAGCGTCGAACCTCGGTGGAGATCTCTCCTTCTTCCAGTTCCTTGACTTACAACATTCTCCACCTCAAATTCTGAGGGAAGGATCTGGATTCTTCTTCTGCTTCACACCAGAGCCACCTTTTCACTGGGGTCTGCCCTATCCCCAGCTCGGCCTTCTGCGACTCCGCAGAAGGCACTCTCTTCCTCCTGCTGCCCGCCTGGTCTGCATGCTGCTGCTTCAGACAAAAAACCCTGTGCAGTAACAAGACAAACTTGGAGGAAGAATCCCCCAGGCTCCCTTCCCCTGGACCTTGGGAGGAAGAAGGCCCCTGAGTGGCCAGATTCCTCTGCAAAGGCTGTAGCAATGGCTGAGAGGATCCGATCCCTGCGACTCACTGGGTCGGGACCCCCTTGGCCAATGGGAAACCCAGAGACTGAAAGATGACCTCCGTGGAGATCCCCACTTCCTTATTCCTATTCTGCTCCACCGTGCACGCATGTGATGCACACACATGGTAAACCCCTTCAGTGGTCAGCATGTTCTGATGAACCTCACAGGCCACACACTGGGGCCTTGTGGGCACGACCCCCCCTCTACTCAATAGGGGAGACTAGCAGCTCTTTTCTCTTTTTTTTTTTCTCTCTGGTGCCAAACAATCAACTAGGAGAGGCAGGAGGAACTAAACAAAGTTAAAATCAAAGACGAGTTCAGAAATGGGACAAAGAGAAAAGGCAAAAAACAAACTGAAACAAACTGAAAGTAGAAGAAATAATGCTGCCGATTTTCCTGCCTGAACCGAAAATGGTGTGGCTGCCCCCGCGTTGTACTCAGGGCCTCTACCATGGTCACTGCCCCACAACAATTCCTGACACGCAGGAAGGTCCCCCCCTGGAACACTCACCCAGGTTGCTCTCCTCCGCAGTGATCAATCAGGTGCCTCTGAATCAGCTGCTCTCTGGTGCTCAGCCAAATTGTGGCTTCGGCACTGAGGCAGAAGAAATGCAGAGAGCTGTCTGTTCTCAACTCAAACTCCCACTTGCCTGTCCCCTCCTCCTGAACAGCTCCTCACTCGCTGAATGGGTTTGGGAGCTGTACGCCTGCACACCAATTAAGCCAAAAGAAAAGCCCTGCAGCCCTTTTCTCATCCGCAGAAGCTGCAGCACCTCAGCAGGCACCCGGCCGGGGGAGTGGAGGGGATGGGTGGGGCAACTACCAGAACTTAATACCACCAAAGAAAAGAAAATAAAGAAATAAACAAAATGCTCCTTTGGACAAAAATACCCCCACTTAACCTAAAAGCCTTCCTAGTTGTCCCTTCAGTGAGTCCAGACTCCTGGGATCACCTGCTCCAGCTGCTTGAAGACTGAGCTTACTGGGGTTGGTGGGTGGTGTCAGCTGCCTGAGTATCCTGATGTCACAAAAAATGTGACATGCTCAGTCTCCAAGCTGCTGGAAGAGGTACACAACGCAGAAGTGTGGGACTGGACTGGAGGGACGATAAGGAATACATGTTAATGCATATTAGTATGTGAATGCACAGTAGCATCTTTAAGTAAATCTGTCCCTATAGAAAGTAACTTTTAACATAATGAAGCAAATACTTGCTTAGCAATTTTTCATGGAGAGAAATCTTCTGCCAAAATAATGACTAATTACAGAATATGAACAAGGGCTTACAGAGTTCTTTGAGGATTGATGTAATATATTGCCACAAGGAAGGGAAAAAACAGCATTCTTTAGATCTAGAGAAGATGTGAAATAAAATTTAAATTATTAACGTACATAAGTATATCCTCATGTCAGAATGAATTTACTGTGGATTATTAAGCATCTTCCATAAACTAAACAATACATTCCTGATTCATCTGGATTACAAGCTATATTACTTTAACTCTCAATTGGGTAAGCCACTTGTAAACTAGAACCAGGCATTCCATTGTATTTTTAGGAAAATTTGGCATGTAGTTATAGGGAGTTTTGTGTAAGTCAATACTTGGATGTCTATAGTCTGTAATGTGGCCAACCCTACAAAATAAGTTAGGAGATGTCTTTATATGTGTTGAAAGCCTCCCTAGAAGTTCAAGATGTAAGGGCTGCAGTTTCAGTCTAAAAGAGGGAAATTGAAGAGTAAATATCTTGCCAGACTAACTCAGAACCAACATGGAAATGTCCAGCAACTCACCATGCTCCTAGGTTAGGCTTACCTAACAGGGGCATGTTGCCTCTGATCTACTGTGTCTTACAGGTGCAGATGTATGAATAGGCAACATAGGCAACTGTCTAGGACACCAAACGTTAAAGATGTCAAGTACCCAGTCCAAAAAACAGATGCCTTCTACTTACTTTAGGGCCATCCATCAATGTCACTTCAAAGAGACACCACCATAGCACTTTAGTCTAACACCCATACCCTTGCTTTCCATCCTTATACAGGAGTACTGTCTATGCATGCCAATATCTTAAATCTGGCACTGGGGCTTATCAGGTATGTCCCTCTCTGTTGCCCCCACCCCCCAAATAAAAAATCTATTGCCTGCTTAATCCACTCTCATTGCTGCCCTTCATATCCATTCCTAAGACCTCTATTGCGCTAAAAATCTATCCGACAGAGAACTGTGGTTTTCCCACTGGCGGGAAATTCAAATTGCTTAACTAACCTCAGCCTGCCAGCAACCTTGCCCTGGTGTTGACCTTGCTATATTGACTTGGTGCCAGTCCTCAATACAGTCTTTGCAACATAATCTCCTATGTCGAAGAGATCCTTCTGGTGTCAACATTTGAGAATTATGTATAAATATCTTCTTTTTATTTGCATTTAATAAACAGAAAGACACTAAACACATAGGAGGTGATTTTTGAAAATGCCGGGTGCCATTTACATATGCAAAAATCTTATTTAGAGGTGTAAATGGGCATATATGTTTAAATAAGATAGTTAGAAAATACATTGGGGTCAATTCCGTGCAGTGTTTAGCGGTTCTGGATGTCCAATCTGGACGTCCAGACCCGCTAAATGCCTTGTGTGCGATCCTGTACACAAAATATCTGCTCTTCCATCTGGCTGGACATCTGGGTGAGCAGAATCAGGGCTCGACCTGCACATCCAGGCCAGTGGACCAGATTCTGAACCCATGGGCACATCTAATCCCTGTGGGATCAGAATCGGGGTGCAACTAGGGCACCCGGACAGGCGGGGGACCACCCGGATAGGCGGGGGACACCCGGAATGGAAATGGCCTTATTACTTTAAGTATTTGTCAGTGGCTTACCCAAATTTCAAAGAAGCATGTTGTAATGTGTGGTCTGATTAGGCCTTTTAAGTTGTCACAGGGCCTACCTTGGCAGCGTAATGGACTGAGGTAGGTTGGACATAAAAACATTTGAGGTTGGGTTTGGCTAATATCTTACAGGGCCCAGGGACTTGCAGCCCTGGTAGCTTCCTTTCTTACCAAAAATCCCAAAGAATACCAAGGGTCCGAGTGGAGGGAAAACAAAAGGCATTTATTTCCCTTTCTTGCAAAAAGGTTCATATGCTTGGACAAAAACATCAACACAAATTCCTTACTTCAGGTTAAAGAAAAGTAAAACATGGCGTTAAAGCAAAGCTGTTATCTTCACAATAAATGGTGTATCAAAACAAACAGTGTCTATTCCCCAAGATAGAACTTATGTGCTAAGTAAGGACTCCAGACTTCCTGTCTTACAATAACTACAGTCCATCTCGGTATCTGAAGCAAATTCCACCTGCATCGGTTCCCCTTCTGAAGCCTCTGAAACCAGGTCAGTACTTGCTGGCAAATTGTAATCAGGCTTTTTATATATCCTCTGTACAACCTCCCAATGCTCAGGGATGGATGTGGGGCGTCGGTCCTGCGCCCTCCTATACTGGGAACTGTCTTCCTTTTGCAAGTGTTTTACCTTAGCTTCATGTAAAGCTTTGTCATTAACCAGTCTCTTGTTCGGTACGTGTTTCTTGCACCTTATCTTATAAGCAGTTTCATACGGACAGTATTCCTCTGCTCCCTGTCCTCCCCATATACCAGCAGTCTGCAACCTGCTTTCAGTTAAACATGGGTTACCTTTTCTCCTTGGCTTGTCTACTCCCGGTGAGGTTTGAGGCCTGCTCCGGCTGGGATCCTGCCTGGCCTGAGCAATAGGCCTTAAGTTCTCCAACCGTTCCTCTGTTGGCTTTAGACCGTAGTCAGAGCCACGCCTTTGCCTCTCTGGACGAAAAGCACCCACTCTGAATGGAGCTATCCCACCTTCTCCAGGGTTGCTTCTTTCCTCAAGCCACTGCGGCTGCTGCTGCCTCCTGCGAAACCCTTGTCCAGGGGTTACTGCTTCTTCTGGATATCCTGCCCATTCATTCGGATGTCCTGCCCATCCTGCTGGTTCTGCTGGTTCTCCTGGCAGTCCTCCTTCCCCTGGCCGTCCTGCCTGTTCTGCCCTCCAGTCTTCCAGACTCTCTTTAAGAGGTACTCCTCTCTTCCTTGATTGGAAGCTGACTGGCATTACCTCATGACCTAGGAGGTGTGGTTCCTCAGTTCCTCGGAGGTCCCTCTTGCTCCCCCTATCAGGTTCCTCATAATATTGCAGCCTGTGCTCGACTTTTCCTGCGTTTAAAACATTTTCTTCTCTTCTCAGAGGGTCCGCAGCATCACAAAGTATAGGCGTATTCATTATTTTATAATACAAATACATATATATATGATAAAATTTGCCCATCAGCACTTGCAGCTGTTTTGAATCATGTGGGCCTGGGCTTCTGAGGAGAGCTTGGGGGTGAATTGTGCACCCTGCCTGCAATGTATTTCTAATTAGTGATCATGCTTATGCTTATTGCTTTTACACTGCTTTGTTTCAAAATTGATGATTATTTTGACCTCTTAGACATTTATGAAAAGCGATATATCAAGCTCTATAAACATAAAACATTACCTCTCTGACATTGAAAGTCGCCTGAAAATGCCAGAATTCACATTTTGGAACCTGTCTCTTTTAATTTTCTCCCTTCGTACAAGCAGAATTTCAGAACAGCCATTTATGTATGAGTCAGCATTCACACATGGGGAAAAATTTTATAAATGTTTCTCATGGATAAATGCTATATTACCTGTGAAAAATAATTTTTATAAAGTTACTCTGTGGTGTGCGGTAAGAAGAAGACCGGTACTGCTAGGCAACTTGCGTGTTGGCCTATTTGGGGGCATAATTTTTGAGCTACATAAGAATATAAGAACATAAGATATGCCATACTGGGTCAGACCAAGGTCCATCAAGCCCAATATCCTGTTTCCAACAGTGGCCAATCTAGATCATACGTACCTATCAGTTTCCCCAAAAGACACAGGTTCCACAATGCTTGTACTGGGTCAAGCATTGATATCCTGGGTCCCTTCTTAATAATGGTTTATGGACCTTTCCTCCAGGAACTTCTCCAAAACCTTTTTAAACCCAGCTACACTAACAGCTCTTTCTACATCCTCCGGTAACAAATTCCAGAGTTTGATTACACATTGAGTGAAAAAATATTTTCTCTTATTTGTCTTAAATTGTTTACCCTGTAGCTTCAATGCAGGTCCCCTACTCTTTCTATATTCTGATACCGTAAACAATCGATCTACATTTACCCGTTCCACTCCGTTCATTAATTTATAGACTTCTATCATATCTCCCCTAAGTCGTCTCTTTTCCAGGTTAAAGAGCCCTAACCTTTTTAGCCTTTCTTCATAGGAGTATCCTTCCATCCCCTTTACCATTTTGGTGGCTCTTCTCTGAACCTATTCTAATAACGCTATATCCTTTTTAAGATACGGCAACCAGAATTGCACACAATATTCAAGATGCGGTCTCACCATGGAACGATATAGAGGCATTATAATATCTTTTGTTTTATTTTCCATTCCTTTCCTTATGATGCCTAGCATTCTATTTGCTCTCTTGGCCGCCGCTGCACACTGGGCTGAGGGTTCTAACATGTTATCCACAATGACACCTAAATCTTTTTCCTGGGTGGTGGTTCCTAATGTGGAACCTTGCATCGTGTAACCATAGTTGGGTTGTTCTTCCCTAGGTGCATAACTTTGCTCTTGTCCACATTAAATTTCATCTGCCATTTTGATGCCCAGTCTTCCAATTTATCAAGATGCTCTTGCAATTTTCCACAATCCTCTTGGGTTTTAACAACTTTAAATAGTTTTGTGTCATCTGCAAATTTGATAACCTCACTCGTTATTCCCTTTTCCAGGTCATTTATGAATATGTCAAAAAGCAGCGGACCCAGCACAGATCCCAGGGGTACACCACTATTCACCTTTCTCCATTGGAAAAATTGGCCATTTAGCCCTACCCTCTGCTTTCTATATTTTAACCAGTTCCTGATCCACAATTGTACATTGCCTCCTATCCCATGACTCTTTAGTTTTGCCAAAAGTCTCTGATGAGGGACCTTGTCAAAGGCTTTCTGAAAGTCCAGATACACTATATCAACTGACTCACCTTTGTCCACCTGTTTATTCATACCTTCAAAAAAACATAACAGATTAGCAAGACAAGAACTTCCTTGCCTAAAGCCATGTTGGCTGTCTCCCATTAGGCCATGACTATCTACATGCTGAGTAATTTTGCTCTTTATGATGGTTTCTACCATTTTTCCCGGTTGTGACGTCAGGCTCACCGGTCTGTAATTTCCCGGATCACCCCTGGAACCCTTTTTAAAAATTGGCGTTACATTGGCGATCCTCCAGTCTTCAGGTATTAGAGATTTATTTATTTATTAATTTTATTATTTATTTATTTACATTCTCTTATATACCGCGCTATTCTGCATCAGTGCGGTTTACATTGAACAAACTGAAATTACATTGAACAGGGCATTATAACTTGGAGATAACTATTTTAATAATCATTGGAGATGATTTTAATGAAAATTCACAGATTACTAATAGCAGGTCTGCAATCTCATATTTCAGTTCTTTCAACACCCTTGGATGTATACCATCCGGCCCAGGTGATGTGCTACTCTTCAGTTTAACTAATAGTTGTAATACATCTTCACGATGTATTGATATTTCCTTCAATTCTTCCACACCTTTAAATACCACTTCAGTCATGGGTAACATCCCTACATCTTCCTCAGTAAAAACTGAAGCAAAGAATTCATTCAGTCTCTCCTCTATCGCCTTGTCGCCTCTTATTGCCCCTTTAACCCCTCTATCATCTAATGGACCAACTGACTCTCACAGGTTTTTTGCTACGAATGTACTTGAAAAAGTCTTTATTTCACGTTTTTGCTTCTGCAGCAAGCTTCTTCTTAAATTTTCCCTTTGCCTGCCTTATCAATGCCTTGTATTTGACTTGCCAGTGCTTGTGCTGTTTCCAGGTTTCGTTGTTTGGCTTTTTTTTTCCATTTCCTGAAAGATGCTTTTTTGTCAACAACAGCCTCTCTGACCTCACCTTTAAACCATGCTGGCAGTTTTTTGGACTTCCTTCCACTTTTCTTAAAGCATGGAATACAGCTGGTCTGGGCTTCCAAGATTTATTTATTTATTTATTTATTTTATTTATTTATTGTTCTTTTATACCGCACTCTTTTTCATCAGCGCGGTTTACATTAAACAGAAATACTCATTACAATCAACAAATTGTGATAAGTTTACATATAACAGGAGTAGTCAACTGGGAATTTAACTTTGGGAAACTTTGTACATATTTGTAAATAACATATATACAGGGATAGGATTTCTTAGTTACATCTTGAGTAAATAAGGTATATACAATTTTACTGTGCATGTTAGAGGGATGGTGATGAGCTTTGGAAATGCAGAATGAAGAGATGGTGTTTTATAGCTTTTCTGAAATTCTTGAGGTCCGTAATAGCTCTTATGTTGTGGGGAAGGTTGTTCCAACATCTGGGTGCATAGTATGCAAAGGCCCTGTCTGATGTTGAATGTTTGCATTTTGTGGTCTCTTGTGGAATAACTAGGGTATTTGCCGCTGCTGACCTCCTGGATCTAATATTGGGAGTCGGATGGATGAGTTTTGAAATTGATGAAGGAGCTATAGTATTTATCGCCTTAAAGGTCATGAGGAGAGCTTTATATGCTATTCTGCAGTAAATAGGTAGCCAGTGAAGCTCCATTAGGATGGGTGTTATGTGTTCGCACTTTGAAGATAGTATTTTTCAACAACAACCAAGCATGATGTAAGTCCTTTATCTTTGCAACTGCTCCTTTTTGTTTTTTCTTAACTATTTTCCTCATTTTATCATAGTCTCCCTTCCGAAATTTAAAAGGTAGTACTGTGGATTTCCTTACTATCCATCCTCCACTTATTAAATCAAATGTGATCATGCTATGATTACTATTGCCAAGTGACCCCAACACCCTTATCTCTTGCACTAGATCTGGTGTTCCACTAAGGACTAGGTCTAATATGGCTTCCCCTCTGGTTGGTTCATGAACCAGCTGTTCAAAGAAGCAGTCATTTATTTCATCTAGGAACTTTATCTTCCTAGCATGTACACAGCTGACAGTCATGCACATGTGTGTATTTTATAATCTATACATGTCCTTCATGATTCTGCCCACATTTAGCCCAAACTGAGCCCAATTCTCAAAGCGGCACATCCGGGCTGTCTGGGCGCCCCCGAGCAGGAGTGGCCCGTTAGGCCCCGATTCTGCACCGTGGGAACCAGTCATTCCCACAGGTGCAGGATTGGGCCCTGAAATGGCCTGGCGTGCCCCTGCATTCATATGAGGACATCCTCCGGCACACCCTGCTGACCCCTGCAACACCGACCCCCTGTTACCCTGCCGCCTGACCTTAGGCTGGGCAGCCGGGGCCTGGATCGGGCGGCAGAGACCCACCTGGTACCTGTCCTGGCCTTGGGAGGGGCATATTCCGGCTCCGATCCCTGCTCTCCTGGCTACTTATTTTACCTCCGAAGTGGATACACAGCACGTGTACCCTTGAACCGCAGGGCGTACAGAGCCATGACCAGAATCAGCCCTGTACATCCTGCTGCCTCAGCCTGCCCCTGCTCCGTCCTCACGCCACACCATGCCAGCTCTCCCCGTACTGCTGCTCTGGCCATACGAGAAAAGTCTGTGGGGTAATCGGGCCCACTATGTCTACAAGTATGCCTAACCTTCGGTCACTTAAAAGTATGCCTATTCTTGTCATTAAACATAATTGTATGCATGAATTAATTTTATAGAAGACCCTTTACACACATATAATAGGGTTTATGAGTGACAAATTCACTATAAAATTATCCTCGCCATGGCCAGTTATGAGGGGAGAGGGGGTAGTTCAGAAATTCTATTCCTGAGTTGGATTCTCAAAAATGGGCACTTAGACATGCAAATCATGGAGACATCCGTTTCAGAAACTGGATATAGAGATGTCTCCAGTTCAAGAAAGTTCATGTAGCACAGCAGTGTGGTGGAGGTGTGGCCTGGGTGGAGCAAGGGAGATGCACATTGTGGTGTGATTTCATAAAGGCACAAGCATGTCTGGCCCTGTTTGGTGAGATGTCCATGACTATACCTGCCCCTGACCACAAATAAGGTAAAACAAAAATGCTTGTTTCATGGATGTGACTCTTCCAGGGGAAAGTACATAATGCACTTACGTCACCACAATTATTATTTCCTGCCTGAAGAAACACGAGTGTAAATACAAATTCCAAACATATTACCTTCCTGCCACCACATATCTGAATATCTGGGGGATGTACAATTCTCATACCATAGTTGCCTCCCTTTGAAATACTCCCTGCCAGCATGACCAAGTACCCAGTTCTGAGCCCGTGTAAGTCAGGGATATCCACATTTGTGAAATGACCTACTCCCATGCACGCACCCAGCCGTGCAACCAAGGTGGTGCCCAGCTCAATAACCGGTGTTTATTTTTCAGGGTGGAGATGGAGCGATTTCAGAAGCCACTTATATGTGCCTCCCTTCAGTGCTGCCACTCCCCTTGATTTCTGGATATTCTAACTAAAATGCCACTTCAAATGCTTAAAAGTTAAACTCTAGTAAGTTACTGAATATTGGCCACGGTTTCTTTATTTCACAGAATGTTTTGTGTAATAAGCAGTTGAAAGGCTTCTGCTACTTTGTCTTTCTTTGCTTTTTGTCACTGGCATTGGATATTCACATGGAATGCCTCAGGCCACTCTAGGGTGAATTGACTGTGAATTCTTGCCTCTTATGACGCCATTATTATTGCTTTCTCTTTGGTCACACTGCAGATTTGCTGAATGATCAGTTCTTATTCTCCCATATCTTGGAATTCTGCCCTTCTGATAAAATGGTCACAGGGACTCGTTTTTCCATGTTTCTATAGGATGTTCCTCATTGGTAAATATAGTTAAAGAATACTCTGAGACAACATACAGTAGACGTCTAGTTTTAAGTAGCTTTGCACGCGTGACACACATTGCTGATTATGAAATTGCACTCATTGCTCACAGTGTCATTGCAGAAGAGCCTTTAGAGACCTTATGCAAAACAATGAAATATGACCTGGAACATTTAATGCTCTCAGGTAGGGTGCCTAAGGGAACTTTTTCCCTTTCTGCTAAAAGACTGTCAGCAAGCTGTTAGTTTTCCATGCCTTGGCAGTTCTAACAACTACCCTGGGTATTGCTACTGCATCCACTCTCCCCCACCATCCCTCACAAGCGGAGGCACACACACACACACACACACACGGTGTTTTGGAGACAGATTTTTCCCCCGTCCGTTGAAAACATATTTTTCCCCCGTCCGTTGAAATATTGTCAGCAGATTGCTATCTTTACTATACCTGGGCTCCCCTGCAATTACCTTGGCCATGCTAAATTATCCTACCAAGCATAGAGGCCTATAGACAAGCAAAACATTTTGAAATCTGAACAGATGCTTTCTCTTGATGTAGCATCCATGAATTTCTTCATCTCCTGCTAAACTAGTCTTTCTAGATAAATCCTCAAAGGAAAATGTGTCCTCTATCATGTGATTATGAGCTAACTAAAAGGAAATCAGGATTAGATTTCCCAAGCAGAATTAACATTGAAATGGTATTAATTGTGGAAACTGACCAGATTATTCTGTATGGAAAAGAGAGTGGCTGTTATGGATGTGACTTTTTGTATCAGTTTGATTTGTTTTGTAAGAAAGTGCAATATTTAATTTAGTGCACACAAAAGAGTGTGGACGGTTACTATTACTACTAGTACTTATCATTTGTATAGCATTACAAGGCATATGCAGTACTGTATAGAGACATGTAAGAGACAATCTCTGCTCATAGGAGCTCACAGTCTAGTCAAAACAGACAATACAACAGTCAAAACAGAGAATACAACAGTCAAGATAGACAGCACAACTGGGGATTAGGTTATACTGTATCTAGGGGAATGGTAGAGAAATACATAGGAGGTGAACAGGAGACTAAGGAGATCAGGGTTCAAAGGCAGTCTTACAGTAGTGAGCTTTTAGCCTGGATTTGAACAGGGCCAAAGATGGAGCCTGGAAAGTGTGTACGTACTAGATACAGTAGTAGGTGCTTTCTAGTAATAATGGGGGTTAGTTTCGAAGCATCTTGACACACAAATAGCATTTACACATGGCGATGCACATCAGGTAGAAATTCCAAGACGGTATGATGGGGGCGTGTTTTGAGCAGGCCAAAAATCTACGTGTATTCCTTACTTTACATAAAGAAGCCATGGATATGCCAAAAAAATGTCCCCATTGAGATTTATACCTGCTCTGAGGCTTGAAGTTATCGTCGTACATACAGTCAGTTTTCCCACCAGTAGATTTGTACAATGGCTCCAATTGGCAACAAATCTGTGTACACTCTTGCATATCCTGCTACGTATTTTACAAAAGTCTCCACATTTGGCAGTGCCTTTTGTAAAATGCATGTCTTAATCTCTAAAGCTCAATTTCAATCTCAACATGCTACGGCAAATGAGCCTTCATGTGGCCATTACACCGTGGCATGGAATGACACTAAAGACAAACAAATTCAAATGAAACAGAACGAAAAAAAGGAACCAAATGAAAAATATTTATTCAGCAGCACACCTACAGGTTATCCCTCTCCACAGCAGTTAACAATGCTTCCTTGGGACAATAGCTTTCGTCAAAATGTATCTGACCTTTCTTTTAACATCAATATGTTAAATTGGCTGGAGCCAAAAAAAAAAAAACAACCCTAAAAAAAAACCTAAAAAAAAAAAGGTAAAGCAACTGATTTCTGAGACTGTTTTATACCACTGGTGCTTTTTTGTTTATAGTAAGAAAACTGTAGATGGATCCAGTGTTAGTACATTGTTTACCAATGTGCAGTAGCGATGTCCTACAAGGATTATGTTGTAGAGTCATTTCTGTGTGCATTTTTGATAAAAGAAAAATAGTAAACTTGGAATGAGATTCTGCCTTAGATGTTTGCTTTAGGATTAATTAAGGGCTTCTACGTTGTAATGCAATTAGAGTATCAGAATATTAGCATGTTGTTATCTCCACTATGGAAAAAAAAAGAGATATACTGATATCTTTGAATGATTTCTGGCTACCACTGCCACAAAATGGATGTTCCTTATTCTTATTATTTGTGATAAACAGGAGGGGAGGGATTATAATGTTCTGACATATGAAGCATGAATACTCCATATAGCTCTATTTTTTTTAACATACCTTACTCATTTTCTGCTCCAGAGAATTGATCCACTTTGTCAACACAGGAAAAAAAAATAGCAGCTGTTTATTGTAGGAATTCCTGCAGACTAATATAGTTAACGCAGTAACTTAATAATGTGTGGTCTTTTCCATATTAAATAGCTGATATGGAAGGGGATGTGAAATGGGCAGAGAATTACTGAGGAATGCAATTTATGGTTAAGCTGGAAATACTAAGGAAATGCAGGCCAAAAATGTTCATTTTGTTTCATTCCTCACATCATTTATTTAGGACTTTTTTTTCTTGTTTTGTGGGGCAATGCTATCAGCAGTACGCAATATTGCACATTAAGTTACACTAATGAGCTACAGCGTGCACTAAGGAGCCACAAAGGCAAATTTTACATGGAGATTTTAATTGAGATATTGAGGTTGGGACGTACACAATTCTATAGATATTTTAGGAAATACTCTTCGAAATCTGGAACCTTTTCTAAAATACATGTAAGGAAATGCGGGAGTGCATGTGTATTTGCCGACATGTGGGACCGAGAGGATCCAGTTTACAAATCTATACATGAAAGTTGGTATTATGGGTAGTCATGAGCTAAATTTAAATAAATATTTTGCAACTTACATGTGAAATTTGCATGTATAAGTTGATATTTACCTATTTGTCTACATGCCACCAATTAACTACAGTTGTCATAATCTTTAATTCATTTTAATTTGGAGGAAGAAATAAGCAATGGAGGATTAAGGAAGCTAAGAGCCCGATTCTGGGGCTTGGGTTGTGGGGCTGTATTTCCCGGAGGGAGGTGCAGCCCTGCAAGCCGTCCGGGCCCAATTTCCCCTCTGGCTCTCCCTGTATGTCCTGAGCAGCAAGACGGGGAGAGCCGGTAGGGGGCAGGTCCAAATGGGCCTATCTTGCCTGGGGTGTCTTGGATGGCCCGGACATGCCGCTATGTGAATCGGGCTCCACGCCTTTATTCCTTCTGTGGAGGACTAGCTGAAACAAGCACTTTTAAAAACATATTCTGAACTGCAGCTGTAAACCCCAATATGGACAATTTTGGTAGTACACATGCCTTCCCTAGTGCATCTGTAGATTTTTGGCCCGTCCAGGCCATGCTTTAACCACACCCTTGACATGCCCCCAGGCAATTTCTATGTATTAGGGACACTTACATATAAATTTAACCCTTTCTAAAATTGCCCTTTATATGTGGATGCCATTTACATGTGTAAATGTCTGATTTTCCACATGGAAACTGCAAGTACGCTTTCTAAAATACACCCCCCCCCCCATAGTGTGCAATATTCAAACTACTTCACAATACTGCCAGTGTGTGCAACTGGACAATGGTGCATTCTATTGAGCAATAATGTCCACTATAGATTGCAAAAAAATCCTGAAATTGTGGGTCTTTACTCTAGTTTGGGGTTAAAAACAACAGGAAACAATTTGTTGTTGACATTTCCAGTATTGTTTCAAACTAATGCACATCCCTAGTACATGTTGCAAGTTTAATTGTTGATGTGGCTGATAACATGGAACAGTTAATGCCACCTCAAGAGGTAAAGGTAATTGCATAATACTAGGTGCCATTCAGTTATTATGTAGTAAAAACATTTTCTCTTTGTTAAGCGAATGGCAAAATGCTAGGACTGCTACCAACAGTTAATGCCGAGACTTTACCATATTTTAAAAGTGACCATTAACCTGCCCTGCTGCAACTGCAAAATCTAGCCACACTTTAGTAAATAGGCCCCTATGGACTCAGGTTTGAAGCTACCAGAGGTGAATAAAAAGGCAAACATATCTTACAGTGGCTCTTCCTGAATGTACAAAATTACTTTCTAAGGTCAGAAGAAATATTTTTTTGCATCAAATATTTCATGCATATCTCTTTTTCAAGAATTATTTCTCAACATGTAATTATTTCTTTCTATTTAGCCTCCAGAGGCCAAAATGTATTTCAGTTAATCAAGCCCAAAGAAATAATATTAGTAAATTCTAGTGCTTTTAAGTACTGTGTATCCTATCGTTTCTCAGACATTATTCAACAAAGCCATCTTTCTTTTTGCTTTTCTCTCTCAGTGGCATATCATTACTCCAGTGCTATTAAAGTTTTAAGCAGGCCACCTCAATGCACGGTGCTGTTTGGCTTATAAGTTGTAAATCTTGCAGAAATAACTTCATCCTCATAGTAACAGTTTTTATTGTTATGCAAATAACACACATCTCTCTACAGGATCATTAATCAAACTTCTCTGACCTCTGAAGTCTTGATTCTGTCAGGGAAATAGTTATGGATGCAAACTGTGTAAAAGTGAATTGTGACAAAAGTGAGATGTTGTTGTTCGAGCCATGCGTTTACTTGTGATTTTTATTTTCTTTTAAGGCTCTTCGAAATCTTTGTCACCAGAACTAGAAATATTGGTGATTTATAGATTTTAATTGGTGCTCCTTGTGGTCTTGGGCAAGCCACTTAACCCTCCATAGCCCATGTTCCCTGTAAAATAGTTATCTCCAAGTTATAATGCCCTGTTCAATGTAATTTCAGTTGTTCAATGTAAACCGCACTGATGCAGAATAGCGCGGTATATAAGAGAATGTAAATAAATAAATAAAGTCATGTGAACACAGTTAAATTTTCATTATTTCACTACTACTACTATTACTATTATTACTTATCATTTATATACGAGTGCTACTAGGCATATGAAGCGCTGTACACACACATATAAATATAAAAACATGACAGAAGAAAAAGACCATATGGTCTATCTAGTCTGCCCTTCCATACCAACTACCATCCCCCTTTTTTCCTTTAGAGATCATCTGTGTTTGCCCCTTGCTTTCTTTAATTCAGATACTGTCCTTATTTCTACTACCTCCATTGGGAGACTATTCCATGCATCTACAACTCTTTCCTTAAAGAAATATTACCACATATTACTCCTGAGTCTATCCCCTTTCACCCTCATCCTATGTCTCCTTGCTGGAGAGCTTGCTTTCAATCATAAGAACTTAAGATATGCCATACTGGATTAGACCGAAGTCCATCATGCCCAATATCCTGTTTCCAACAGTGGCCAATCCAGGTCACAAGTACCTGGCAGGTTCCCAAAAAGACACACAGGTTCCACAATGCTTATACTGGGGCAAGCAGTGGATTTGCTGGGCACTCTTTAATAATAGTTTATAGTCCTTTCTTCTAGGAACTTGCCCAAACCTTTTTTTTAAACCTAGATACACTAACAGCTTTTACTACATCCTCTAGCAAGGCCGGCCTGTCCATTGTACGATAATGTTGGTTGTACAGGGCCCCGCACTTCAGGGGACCCCGCGTCAACAACATCCCGCACATGCTATTTGGCACTCGGCAGGGTCAGCTGTAGAGAGAGTCGGAGAGGCCCCAGCTCACCATTTTCCTTCACTTCGGCAGTTGTGTTCTAGTATAGGCCGCTGGCGCGCTGAAGGTCAAAGGACATTTCCTTTTTTCTGGCACTCAGTGCGCCCAACAGTCTCTACTAGAATACAGCTTCTGAAGTGAAGAAAAACGGCGCTCTTCACTGGCGGTTGACAGAGGTGAGCTGACACCTCTCTGGCTCCCTCTAAAGATAGTCGGACAGAAGCGGGGCTCTTTGGGGAGCTAGGACTGGAAATAGTTAATGGGGGGTTAGGATAGGATTGGAAATGGGTTGATGGAGGGGCTAGGATAAGGAAATAGGCTGATGGGGGGCTAGGATAGTACTGGAAATGGCTGATGGGGGGGTGCTAGGATTGGAAATGGGCCGATGGGGGGGGGTTTGGACTGGAAATGGCTGACGGGGGGGCTTGGACTGCAAAGGGCTGAAGGAGAGGCTAGCACTGGTAATGGGCTGATGGAGGCTAGGATAGGACTGGAAATGGGCTGATAGGGGGCTAGGACTAGAAATGGGTTGATGCTGAAGGGGGTGGGAGAATGGGACAAGAAGGGAGTGGATGCTGGGTACAGCTGGAACTAGAAGGGAGCTGATGTAGGGGGAGGACTAGAAGGGGATGGGGCTGGGGGAGTGAGGATGGAGAGGGGAAAAGATATTTTGTGTGGGAGGGAAGAAAAATCTACAATTGTCTAGGTATTGGGAGAGTAAATGGGGATTGAGGATGGAGGGGTGAAATTTGAGTGGATGAAAAAGGAATAAAGAAAGAAATGGAGGAAAGAGCAAAAGGGGAAAGATCAGTATGTTAAAGCAGATGTAGAGAGAGAATGGAAAAAATCTAGAAGAGAGAAGAAAGGACAAATGAACAGCAGACAATGGAGATTTAGCAGAAGACATGAAGAAACCAGAAGAAAGTGACTGGAGCAATTGCAACTGAAAAATAAAATGCATAAATAACAAAAGGTTGAAAAATACTTTTTTATTTTTAATTTATTAACTGGAATATGTCAACTCTGAAAAATGTGGATCGTGAGAGAGTCAGTTGGTCCATTAGATGATAAAGGGATTAAAGGAGCACTAAGAGGCGACAAGGCAATAGCGGAGAGACTGAATGAATTCTTTGCTTCAGTCTTTACTGAGGAAGATGTAGGGATGTTACCCATGACTGAAGTGGTATTTAAAGGTGCGGAAGAATTGAAGGAAATATCGATACATCGGGAAGATGTATTACAACTATTAGATAAACTGAAGAGTAGCAAATCATCTGGGCCGGATGGTATACATACAAGGGTGTTGAAAGAACTGAAATATGAGATTGCAGACCTGCTATTAGTAATCTGTGAACTATCATTAAAATAATCTCTAATATCTGAAGATTGGAGGATCGCCAATGTAACACCAATTTTTAAAAAGGGTTCCAGGGGTGATCCGGGAAACTACAGACCGGTGAGCCTGACGTCAGTACCGGGAAAAATGGTAGAAACCATCATAAAGAATAAAATTACTCAGCATGTAGATAGTCATGACCTAATGGGAGACAGCCAACATGGCTTTAGACAAGGAAGATCTTGTCATACTAATCTGTTATGTTTTTTTGAAGGAGTGAATAATCAGGTGGATAAAGGTGAGTCGGTTGATATTATGTATCTGGACTTTCAGAAAGCCTTTGACAAGGTCCCTCATCAGAGACTTTTGGCAAAACTAAAGAGTCATGGGATAGGAGGCAGTGTACTATTGTGGATCAGGAACTGGTTAAAAGATAGTAACCGGGTAGCCAGACCCAGCGCTCCCTCTTTTTCCTTCAAGCCTTAGATCCTCCCCCCCCCACCCCACACCCCTTTTCTAAACACTTCCCATTTCCACTTTCACAGATTGCACAGACGCCAAGTATGGTGACAATAACAGTAACAATAATCTCAACCCCCCCCCCCACCAGCGGAGCGTTGTGTCACCAGCCATGCTACTAGCAAAGCGACCTTGCTTCCGCTCCAGCCAAGTTCACACCACCGGCAACGTTCCGACTACCCCTATCCGACTTCGCCATATTACTACAAAAGTCTTCCAGGGGCAGTCCGGGCCGAGGGCATCCCGCCCCCGTCCTGAGTCGCCAAAGGCTCCGGACCCCGGAAACCTCCGGGATCCCGCCTCGACCCCCCCCAGCTGCGACACCCCGACTCCAGCCCCATCACAAAAAGGCTGGGTGGGCGGGTGGGCTGCCGAGCCTCCCGCCAGACAGCCTGTGCTCCGGCGCGATATCGCACGCCAGAGCACATGGCAGCCTGCCCGCTGATTGGCTCCACTGGCTTGCTTTTCCCAGCGGAGCCAATCAATTCAAAAAACGCGCCCCGTGCACGGCCCAGCGCGGACCCGCGCCGCTGCCGTGCACGAGCAGGGTCCCGCGCCGGGCAGAGCACCCGGTTACGGGCAGGCGCCAGGACCCTGCCCGCGCCTTTACACAAAGCAGAGGGTAGGGCTAAATGGCCAATTTTCCCAATGGAGAAAGGTGAATAGTGGTGTACCCCAGGGATCTGTGCTGGGTCCGCTGCTTTTTGACATATTCATAAATGACCTGGAAAGTGGAATAACGAGTGAGGTTATCAAATTTGCAGATGACACAAAACTATTTAAAGTTGTTAAAACCCAAGAGGATAGTGGAAAATTACAAGAGGATCTTGAAAAATTGGAAGACTGGGCATCAAAATGGCAGATGAAATTTAATGTGGACAAGTGCAAGGTTATGCACCTAGGGAAGAACAACCCAAACTATGGTTACACGATGCAAGGTTCCACATTAGGAACCAGCACCCAGGAAAAAGATTTAGGCGTCATTGTGGATGCCATGTTAAAACCTCGGCCCAGTGTGCAGCAGCGGCCAAGAGAGCAAATAGAATGCTAGGTATGATAAGGAAAGGAATGGAAAATAAAACAAAAGATATTATAATGCCTCTATATCGTTCCATGGTGAGACCGCACCTTGAATATTGTGTGCAATTCTGGTCGCCGTATCTTAAAAAGAATATAGCGTTATTAGAAAAGGTTCAGAGAAGAGCCACCAAAATGGTAAAGGGGATGGAAGGATACTCCTATGAAGAAAGGCTAAAAAGGTTAGGGCTCTTTAACCTGGAAAAGAGACAGCTGAGGGGAGATATGATAGAAGTCTATAAATTAATGAACGGAGTAGAACGGGTAAAAGTAGATCGATTGTTTACCTTATCAGAATATAGAAAGACTAGGGGACATGCAATGAAGCTACAGGGTAAACTATTTAAGACTAATAAAAAAAAATATTTTTTTACTCAATGTGTAGTCAAACTCTGGAATTTGTTACCGGAGGATGTAGTAAAGGCTGTTAGTGTAGCTGGGTTTAAAAAAGGTTTGGACAAGTTCCTGGAGGAAAGGTCCATAAACCATTATTAAGAAGGGACCCAGGATATCAATGTTTGAACCAATACAAGCATTGTGGAACCTGTGTCCCTTGGGGAAACTGCTAGGTACATATGACCTAGATTGGCCACTGTTGGAAACAGGATACTGGGCTTGATGGACCTTGGTCTGACCCAGTATGGCGTATCTTATGTTCTTATGTTAACATCTTTGCATTTTGTTTTGTACAAGAGGAAATTAATTTATAGTTTTATTTCTCCAGTGTACTTGTTGTACTTTCCAAGTTTGGCTTTTGGGGTTCCCTGTTTAATTATTGTCTTCCCATTTCTAAATTGTGATCCCCTGTTCTTTGTTTGGTGACGGTCTATGTTCTGCATGTGTAACTGAGCTGAGGTATTCTGTTTACGCAGTTTCTATTTGGCAGTGCCACTTGTTCTCTTTCCCCAGTAGGAGATGTACTGGTATTCTCTGAGATGTATTAGTTTAATATTAGCAGTGTTGCCTTTTGATAGGTAGGGTTTGGTGCTTTGTGAGTCCTAGTAGTTCTTTTATGATACGGCGAGTTTGCTATGGGTTCTAAATGGACAGTGTTTGTAGTACTTTCTAATGTACCTGGCGGTTGGCACTGGAGTGTAGTAATGTAGAAATCTGGTAGTCTTTCTTTTTCCATACACTCATTAAGAGGCACGTTTACTAAACGTTAGTGCACGTTAACATTTTGCAAATATTTATGCAAATGAGGCCCCACAATGAGTCTTCTCACATAGCCCCACACCCACTTGGGCCGCCCCTGTCCTCCAGTAACGAATTCCAGAGTTTGATTACGTGCTGAGTGAAAAAATATTTTCTCTTATTAGTCTTAAATGGGTTACACTGTAGCTTCATTGCATGTCCCCTAGTTTTTCTACTTTTTGATGGAGTAAGCAATCAATCTATGTTTATCCATTCTACTCCATTCATAAATTTATAGACCTCTATGATATGTTCCCTCAGCTCTCTCTTTTCCAGGTTTTAGAGCCCTAACCTTTTAAGCCTCTCCTCATAGGCGTATCTTTTTATCCCCTTTACCATTTTGGTGACGCCTCTCTGTACCTTTTCTAATTCTGCTATATCCTTTTTAAGATACAGCAACCAGAATTGCACAAAATATTCAAGGTGCAGTCACAGTATGGAACAATACAGAGGCATTATAATATCCTTTGTTTTATTCTCCATTCCTTTCCTTATGATTCCTAGTATTCTATTGGCTTTCTTGGCTGCCGCTGCACACTGGGCAGAGGGTTTCAACGTGTTTTATTTATTTAACAGTATTTTTAAACCGCCGTTATCCACGATGATGCCTACATCTTTTTCCTGGGTGGTGGTTCCTAATGTGGAACCTTGTATCGTGTAACCATAGTTTGGGTTGCTCTTTCCTTGTCCACATTAAATTTCATCTGCCATTTGAACATCCAGTCTTCCAATTTATCAAGTGAACCAAACGAGGCTCTCCTCTTGTGCATTTATGCCAAGGAAGTATTTAAATGTCTCTATCATATCTTCTCTATCCTGTCTTTCCTCTGACATATACATATTAAAATCTTTAGGTCTGTCCCCGTATGCTTTATAAGGAAGACCATGAACCATTTTAGTAGCCACCCTCTGCACCGACTCCATCTTGTTTATATTCTTTTGAAGGTGGGGGTTTCCAGAATTGAAAACAATACTCCAAATGAGGTCGCACCAAAGACTTATATAGAGGTTCTATCACCTTATTTCTGCTGGCCATTCCTCTCTCCAAGCATCCTTCTGTTTTTTGTCATTCCCCTTTCTACCTGTTTAGCCACTTTAAGTTCATTAGAAATAATCATGCCCAGGTCCCGCTCTTCTTTTGTGGACAGACAGGGCCGGCCCATCCATTCAGCAAGAATGTTGTTTGCACAGGGCCCCGCGTTTCAGGGGGCCCCGCGCAAACAATATCCTGCATTAAAAGACCGCCGCCAAGGCAGTGGCAGAATCAAGTGTCCCGCGGCCACGGCCCCCCACCTGCCCAGCAGAGCCCTCCCTGAAGCAGCTCCCTCAGCGCTAGCTTTTCAGAGCCGCGAAGGGAGCGTTTCTCTTTCTTGCAGCTCTGTTAAGCCCGCCGGCGCTGATGGGAAACAGGCATTTTCCTTTAACTTTTCCCGGCATTTGCGGCTTCATTGAAACAGCCACCAGTGTGAAGGTAAAGGCTCTTCACACTGTCGGGCTGTGCAGAGGGAACCGGGTCCTCATGCGGGCTTCCCCGACTCCCTCTTCAGCTGTCCATTGAGCGAGGATGTGGTTCGCGCGGGGCCCTTTGCCAACAACATTCTCGCTCAATGGACAGGCAGCCCTGCTGCTGAAATACATACTCACCCATTGTCTCATCACAATGTCCCAACACTCGGTACAGTCTTCAGCTGGCAAAAGCATTCAGCGCTGTGAAAAAAAGGCAAAATAAGTTGTGCACATGGCTCATTGTGCAGTTGGGCCTGCCCACTACGCCCAGAGTCCCAGACTCCTGATTGGACATCACAGCTAGTGTGTGTGTGTGTGTGCATGCAGGCACACAGTCTTGCTGCTGACCAGGCTATACAGTGTCCACTTACAACTTGTATCCAGATTCTGTACAGTTTGATTGAAAACCAGGATGTTCAGTCAAAAACCAGGAAGTTGGCTACTCTGCCCTTCTAGCAAATCCCTTTTATCTGTGCCCTTCTCTGCTAGTGCCAACTCCTTCTCTGCTCCACATGCCTGGAACAATGAGGGCTGGTCCCTCCATTGTGCGAGAATGTTGTTCATACAGGGCTCTGAGCTTCAGAGTTCCCGGTGCGAACTTCATTCCGCAAATGGTCGGTTTGCAGGGCCGGTTTCAGAGGGAGCCAGGGAGGCCTGAGTCCGTGACTTACCTCTGCACAGCCACCGAAGTGAAGAGAAGTGTGTTTCTTCACTCAGCAGCTGTGTTCTCATGAAGTGCACTGAGTGCTGGGAAACAGAAAATGCCCTTTAACGTCCAGCACCAGCAGGCTTCACAAATAAAGCCACTGAGTGAAGAAACATGCCACTCTTCACTCTGGCAGCTCTGCAAAGGTGAGCTGGGGCTTTGGGCCTACCTAGCTCCTTCTAAAAACAGCCAGACAGGCATGGGGCTCTTTTGTGGGGGTGAGGGGGGTAGGATACACCTAGAAATGGGCTGATGAGGGGCCAAGGACTAGAAGTGGGCTGATGGTGGTCTAGGACTGGAAATGGACTGATGGGGAGGGCTTGGACTGGAAATGGGCTGATGGGGGGCTAGGATAGGACTGGAAATGGATGATGGGGGCTTGGACTGTCAAAGGGCTTAAGGAGGGGCTAGAATAGGACTGGAAATGGGCTGATGGTGGAGCTAGGATAGGACTGGAAATGGCTGATGGGGGGGTTAGGACTGGCAATGGGCCGTTGGGGGGCTAGAATAGGACTAGAAATGGGCTGATGGGGAGGCTAGGCAGGAAATGGACTGAAGGGGGGGCTAGGACTGGAAATGGGCTGATGTGGGGCTAGAATAGGACTGGAAATGGGCTGATGGAGATTAAGATAGAACTGGAAATGGCAGAGGGGCTAGGATTGGAAATGGGCTGATGGGGGAGACTTGGACTGGAAATGGGTTGTTGTGAGGCTAGGATAGGGCTGGAAATGGCTGGTGGGGAGGCTAGGGCTTGAAATGGGCTGATGGGGGGCTAGGATAGGACTGGAAATGGCTGATGGAGGCTTGGACTGGAAATGGGCTGATGGGGGGGCTAGGATTGAGAATGGACTGATGAGGGGCTAGGACTGTAAATGGGCTGATGTGGGGCTAGAATAGGACTGGAAATGGGCTGATGTGGGGCTTGGACTGGAAATGGGCTGGGCTGATGGGGGACTAGAATAGTACCGTAAATGGGCTGATGGGGGGCTTGAACTGGAAGACTAGGATAGAACTGGAAATGAGCTGATAGAGGGGCTAGAATTGGAAATGGACTCATGGGAGGAGGCTTGGACTGGAAATGGGCTGTTTGGGGTGCAGGATAGGGCTGGAAATGGCTGACGGAGGGGATAGGACACAAAATGGACTGATTGGGGGAGCTCGGACTGGAAATGGGCTGATGGGGGGCCAGGAGAGGACTGGAAATGGATGATGGTGAGCTTGTTCTGGAAATGGGCTGATGGAGGGCTAGGATAGGACTTGAAATGGGCTGATGCTGGGTGACGTGAGAATGGGTCCAGAAGGGAGCGGATGCTGGATGGGGCTGGAACTCGAAAGTTAGCTGATGTTGGGGGAGGACTAGAAGGGGATGGGGCTGGGGGAGTGAGGATGGAGAGGGGAAAAGATATTTTGTGTCTACAAGTGGCCAGGTATTGGGAGAATAAGAGGGGATTGAGGATGGAAGGGAGAAATTTGAGTGTATGAAAAAGGAATAAAAGAAACGTAGGAAAGAGAAAAGAGGAAAGATCGGTATGTTAAAGCAGATGTAGAGAGAGAATGGGATGGAGAGTTAACAGAAGACACGAAGAAACCAGAAGCAAGTGACTAGAGCAATTGCAACTGAAAAATAAAATGCACAAACAACAAAAGGTAGAAAAATACTTTTTTATTTTGAATTTATTAACGTCTTTGCATTTTGTTTAATACAAGAGAAAATTAATGTATAGTTTTATTTCTCCAGTGTTGTTGTACATTGCATGTTTGGCTTTTGGGGTTCCCAGTTTAATTATTGTCTTCCTATTTCTAAATTGTGATCCCTTGTTCTTTGTTTGGTGATAGTCTATGTTCTGCATGTGCAACTGAGCTGAGGTACTCTGTTTGCGTAGTTTCTATTTGACAGTGCCACTTGTTCTCTTTCCCCAGTAGGAGATGTATTGGTATTTTATGAGATGTATTGATTTAATGTTTGCAGCATTGCCTTTTGATAGGTAGGGTTTGGTGCTTTGTGAGTCCTGGTAGTGCTGTTATGATACAGTGGGTTTGCTATGGGTTTTAAATGTGCAGTGTTTATAGTACTTGTTAATGTACCCAGCGGTTGGCACTGGAGTATAGTAGTCTTTCTTTATCCAAGCACTCATTAAGAGGCATGTTTACTAAAAGTTAGGCCTCTTCAACCTGGAAAAGAGACAGCTTAGGGGAGATATATTAGAGGTCTATAAATTAATGAATGGAGGGGAACGGGTAAATGCAGATCGACTGTTTACACATCAAAACATAGAAAGAGTAGTACACATGCGATGAAGCTACAGTGTAACCCATATAAGACTAATAAGAGAAAATATTTTTTCACTCAATGCGATATTAAACTCTGGAATTCGTTACTGGAGGATGTAGTAAAAGCTGTCAGTGTAGCTGGGTTTAAAAACGATTTGGACGAGTTCCTGGAGGAAAGGTGTATAAACCACTATTAAAGGGGACCCAGGATATCACTGCTTGACCCAATACAAGCATTGCAGAACCTGTGTTTTTTGGGGAAACTGCTAGGTACTTGTGACCTATATTTGCCACTGTTGGAAACAGGATACTGGGCTTGATGGACCTTGGTCTGACCCAGTATTGCATATCTTATGTTCTTAGGTTCTTAACTCACCATATCGTTCAGGGCCGCAGAGCTAGTGCACGTGGCCCCACGGTAACCGGGGGGGCGGCGAGGACGCGATCCCCCCCCCGGGGGCCGCGACGTCAGCAGGGGTAATGGGGGCAAGTCGGCGCGGTGCTGGACGCCCCATTGGCTCCTGTGGGCTGCCAGGAGGCGGAAGGAGCCAATGGGGTGAAAGGGAGGCGGGACCAGCCCGAGCGAGTGCGGGGACGCGCCGTCGCTCCGGTCTTTTCCAGGTCGGAGCCAGACGCGTCGGGTTCCCGCCCGCCCACCCTAGCGTGGGAGTGGGGGTGGGGCTGGGGTCTCTGTTGTGGGTTGTTGCAGCTGGGGGGGGTGGCGGGATCCCGGAGGTTTCCGGGTTCCGGAGCTGGAGGCAAGCTTGTGGGCGGGGGTGGGGGACCCCCGCCCGGATAACCCCTCAGGTTTTTGCTAGTAATATGGCGAAGCCGGACGAGGGAGGGCTAGGCTGTTTAGCCGGGGCCCGGACTCAGGAGAAGCAGAAGCGACGTCACCTTGCTACTCACATGGCTGGTGAGGGGTCGCGCTTCGAAAAAGGGGGGGGGGAATGTTATTGTGTTGAATTGTTATTGGGTTATTGTTAATGGTTAATAAAGCTGCGACCAGTTTTAAGCCCAAAATTGTGTGATGGTCTTTTATCAAAGGGTGTGTGGGGGGGGGGGGGGAGGGGCGACGCGTCCGCCTTACCCGGTTACAGAGCGGAGGAGTAGCCTAATAGGTAGAGCACTGGTTTGGGGACTAAGCTTCGATTCCCATTAGCACTCCTTGTGTCCTTGGGAAAATCTGAGAAAAATCCAAGTTATAAATGTCCCTGTTTAATGTAAATTGCCAAGTTTAAGTTGCAATGTTAACTGCTTTGACTGTAATGATGAAGCAGTATAAAAAAATGTTAAATAAAATAAATATAAAAAAATAAAAGTCTGATTCTGGTTTCATTGCAGTGACCAACTCTGTACAAAGTTCACAACTGGGACTGGCAATTAAGAAATGACATGATATATAAAGACTGATATTTCTTTGCAGTCTATCCAAAAATTAAACTGAAACCCCCAAGTAGCTAGATTGTGGATGCAGTGCAATGTCAGAGAAATATAAATAGTGATGCATTTCCCCAGTACTGTGCTGTGCACTGGCTTGGAAACTAAGAGACCAGGGTTCAATTCCCACTAGCACTCCTTGCGGCCTTGGGTGAGTCACTTAACCCTCCATTACCTCATAAAAATCCAAGTTATCAATGTCCCTGTTACAAGTTTAAGTTACAATGCAAACCGCTTTGACAGCAAACTTGTTAAATAAATTCAATACAATAAAATATATAAGGATAGATGTATATTCCCTAAACTGGCACATTACAATCATTAATTTAAAAATATATATTATTTAATTGATTAACTAATTAATAGATTTATTTATTTAATGTCTTTTATATACCGCTTTTCAGTTTTATCAAAGCAGTTTATTTTATTTTTCTGATAAATCCCAGTATCTGGTTCTGCTGGTTACACAATATAATTCTTGGGAGAAAAAGATCTCAGATCCTCTAGCATATTATCTGCACAATGCATCAATGCCACTGTAGACATATACCTGTGCAGTTATTGGAGTATATTACCTTTATATGGCCAATTGGTTGAGAAGAAATATGGGTGGGTGTACTGCCTTCTATTGGTAGGATTCCTCCTGCGAGTTGATTGGATTAGTCAGTGTATTTTAATGTGCATGAGCCATGTTGTTTGTCAGTTAGAATGTGGAACCAGCTGTGGATTGTGGTGTGATTGCCTGACTCGGGGACAAGGATATAAGCTCGTGGTTTGAAAATGGATTGATTAGTGAGTGAAAAATAAAGAAGTTTATGTTTCCTGTGGGATGAATCTCCCCTGATGAAGCAGTTGCGAAATGCTGTGAGGGTGTCTACAGTGGCGTTGGAGCATTGTGCAGATAAGTGTTGGGTCTTACTGAGCCGTTTCAGTCATGATCTATAATTTATACGCTGCAGTTTTTGTTTTGTTTTGTATACCACATGGTATGTCTAGAGCCTTATGTGGTTTTAGAGTTAAATGTGTTTTTGCTCTTTGCGAGTTCATAGGTCATTGATGTTCCAGAGCTTAGTCCAAGGCCAAGATAGATATGCCTGGACTGAATATGCTTGAGGGTTTGAGATCTTTTTCTCCCACAAATTATATTGTATAACCAAAAAAAGGAGTGTAAACATGACAATATTTAGCCACTTTTTGGTTATATATTGTGGAATGAAGTCATTTCATGTGGATAATCTCCTTTCTTCATTCTGAAATTTCTTGGACAATATTTCATTTTTTGAACACATGATTTTTGGCACCCTTCTAAACAATTCAAATCAGTTTGAACAGAAGAACCATTTTCTCATTGCAATAAAATTAGATGCACCTGTCATCAATTCTCAGTACTCACATGACTTGAATCAACCAATGAATGATGACTCTAATGTTTAAAATGGCCACATTCATTCCATTTCATTTTGACAATGGTGAACACAAGAAAGCTGCCTGAGACTGTCAGAAAAGCCATTATCACCAAACATCAAACTTCAAAGGTGTACAAGGCCATCTCCAAAGATCTTGGGATTTCTGTGTCTACAGTTTACATTATTATTAGAAGTTTTTTGTTCATGAAAGAGTCAAGAACCTTCCAGAACATGGTGGGAAGAAGAAAATTAATTCAAGAAGTTATTGAAGGTTAGTGTAAACTGTTGGGAAAATACCACATACAATATCCAAAAAGCTTAAGGTTGACCAGGAGTAATCTGGAGTGGTGGTTTCAACCCGCACCAAATGTCACACACTAAAGGACTTCATAGGCAAAAGCCAAGGAAGACCTCACTGCTCAAAGACAGACATAAAAAGGAATGCCTGATCTTTACCCAAACCCACCTTGAGAAACCACAATCCTTCTGGGAAAATGTTATGTAGATAGATGAAACCAAACTTGAGCTGTTTGGCAATGCAGACCAGTGATACATTTACTGGCGAAGAAATGAATTTTCTAAGGAAAAAAAAAATCCTTCCTACAGTTAAATATGATGGAGGTTCCATAATGTTGTGGGGCTGTTTTGCTGCCTCAAGAACTGAAGGCCTGGAATGTATTAAAGGAATCATGAAGTCAGAAGACTACCAAGGTATTCTGTAATGAAATATGCTATCTCGTGTCAGAAACCTAGGTCTGGGTGGAAAGTCATGGGTCCTCCAGCAGGACAGTGACCAAAACATACATCTAAAAGTACAAAAGAATGAATAAAAAGGACAAAATTGATTGTTTTAAACTAGCCAGCAATGAGTCCTGATCTCAGTCCAATCAAGAACCTTTGAAAAGAACTGAAATCTGCCATTGGTAAAAGGAATCCTGTAAACATTCATGAGCTGGAACAAATCACAGTTGAAGAATGGGAGAAACTAGCAGCAGACAGATGAAAGAAACTTATAGATGGCTACAAGAAACGTTTGGATGCTGTCATTACTGCCAAGGGTTGTGCAACCAAATATTAGTAAAGGGTGCCATTAATCCTGTTCAGGTCATATTTTGTTTTTGTTTTTCTCAGAAATTACTATGTCTAAGTTGCACAGACATCTTTTTTTGTTGTATACCTTTGAACATACTATTAAAATATTATGATGACATACAGATGGAATATTTCCAATTATTTCTCAAGATATTGTATATAACATACCTAAAATGCAAGGGTGGCAATAAAATTGACCACAACTGTAGCATTCATTCTTACCGCGGTGGGCTTAGTGGCCACAGTAGACACAATAGGCTCGGCCATGGTAGGCTACCACTTCTGTGCTAGTCATGTCATTAGTGCAGCAGTAGGAAATGCGCAGCCATAGTGCATGTGTTTGCAACACTTGTAGGAAAGTGAAAGCCATAAGTGCGATATTAGGGTGGTTATGGACTAAGGAGCCACTGTCGACAGTAAGAAATGTGCCCCAAGCACACATACAGGAAAGTAGCAACTGGCCATTTCAGAATAGAGAGGGGTGACTGAGAAGAGACATTATTACCTGCACGGCTCGGAGCATTGGGGCTAAGTACAAGAGGGCGGGGTAAGCAAATCAGCAAGGCAAAAACATGCAGAGAATCTGTGCTGCGTCCCTAACTGTGAGAGATGAGATTCAAATGTGACATTTTGAGATGCAGGAGGCCTTGTAAGGGATCAGGCAGGGTGTCCGCAGTGTCGATCATGGAAGACAGGTATATGAACCTACCTCACCCTGAGCCTGTTCACCTAGGCTGCAGGGAAACTCTACAGCCTCTTGTGTGGGTTGGGCTCCACCTCTTAGTAACTTCTCTGATATGGTTTGGACAGCATCATAGTCACTGTGGAATGTGTCCCCATGTTGGGGAAAGGGCATGGGTGTAGTTTGGGGGATGAGGGGGGGGCATTGCCTCTCAAATTAGATGCCTCTATGGCTGCGATTTCTTGTCTGCCCATGGCAGAATCGAAGAGGATGGCCACCATTGCAGCAAAGACCCCTTTGATCTGCCCATGGGAGATCGGATCCCTGTAGCAGACAGGCTGCATCGAGGCTGCAATTATGGCCTCCTCCTTCTCTCTGTCTGTGATGATCCGATCTCCTGCAGGCAGATCAAAGGGGTCTTTTCCACAATTGGGGCCATCCTCTTCTTTTCCACCATGGAGCACGGGATCCTTGCGGGCAGACAGAGAAGGGGAAGCTGCAAATGCGGCCTGCTAGAAAACAAATTGGGGGGGGGGGGAGGGAGAAGAAGAGAGGTAGAGAAGGCAGAGACAATTTAAAGAGGCAGTGGGACAGAGGATGAGCGTGCCAGGGGGTGTGGTGAAGTTGGAGAGTCTGGAGGGTAAGTGAAGAGAAGAGCCAACAGGAAAGAGGTTGGACAGGGAGGAGAGAATACATGGTGCTGCCAAAAGCTGCATTCTCCTCCTCCCACACCACACATTCACACACACAGGCACTCCACCTCCGCATGACAGACATGCACACACACAGGCACCTCACCTTTGCACTACACACACTTATTTCTGTCTAAAGATGCCGTGCGGTATAGGAACACTGGCACTGGTCTTGTGAGATTTCAGAACCAGTGCGAGAGATAATGGAAGTGGGGGGTGGCACAAGGAGTCACAAGCACTGGCTCCTAAAATTTTGGTCTGACTTTTAAATTAAAAACTTTACTTTTTATTGAGCACTATGGATCAACAAATGACTAAGATATCATCTATTGTATATATTTTATAAATAATCCACTATTTTGTTAACCCTTGTAATTTTTCCTACATTACCATATGTTGTCATGTCTATACTGTTTGTTTCCCTTGTTTATACCTTGTATTTCTTGTGACCGCTTTGATTGAAGGAAAAGGCGGTATAAAAAACTTGTTAAATAAATAAATAAATAAATAAATAAATCCACATAATATTTGTTGAGGCCTGCAATAGAGGCACAGCACGTTTGGGATTTTGGCACCAGTTATAGGCTACACAGCTGCACAAATAAAGTCCTGTCACTATATGCATCTCTCTGCTAGTTGATGTTTTTTGTTTGCTGAGCAGTAACATAAGGCACAGTTCTCTCTGATTCCACATGCAGGCAGAGCCACCTCAGAGCAAGATGCACTAAGATCAATGCAGGGGGAAGACCGTGGGGAGAGGCTGTGTCACCTACATGTGGGATCAGAGAGGCCTGTGCATCTCATGTAACTGCTCAGCAAAGGTGAGATAAAGTGTCACTCATCTTCTCTATTCTTGTGTTGCACTGCATACAGAGCCTGGCTTGGGGTTTCAATTTAATTTTCTCTATAGATGTCTACTTTGAGTTTGCTATAATTTATTCTTTACATGGTGGGAGTCTAACAAGTGTTCTGTTAGCATGGTGTTTTATGTAGGATCTGTAATAATATGACTTCTTCAATTTTCCCGAATACTGTAGATGTAAGACATAGGAAGGGGTGCACCCAGGGCCGGATTTAGCTATACGCCATGTACGCCATGGCGTAGGGCCCACAGCTGCAAAGGGCCCACAAAAATTGAAGTAGTTAGGCTTTTTTTTTTAATAAAATAAAAAAAAACCTGCTGGCTGCCGCCGCGGGGCCCCTCTGCTGCGCGGCAGCATGGACTGACCGCGGGGCCCCCTCTGTAAGCTCGTTCCCTCCCTCTGGTCCTCCGTGTCTCCCTCCGTGCAGGCTGTTAGAGACGCGAAGGCAGACTGTCCCCTTCTGCCTTCCCGTCTCTGATAAGCCCGCAGGGCTGATGGGAAATTTCCCATCAGCCCCTGCGGGCTTAACAGAGACGCGAAGGAGACAGTCTGCCTTCGCGTCTCTAACAGCCTGCACGGAGGGAGACACGGAGGCACGGAGGGAGGGACCGAGCTTACAGAGGGGGCCCCCGCGGGTCAGTCCATGCTGCCGCGGCAGCAGAGGGGGGCCCCGCGGCGGCAGCCAGCAGGTGTTTTTTTTTTAAATAAATTTTACTTTAGGCTGTGGGAGGGGGAGGGGGAGGGGGAGGGGGTAGGACTGGTAATTGGGGGGGCTGGGACTGGGGCTGGAAATGGGTTGGGACTGGGACTGGAAATGGGCTGGGACTGGGACTGGAAATGGGTTGGGGGGATTAAGGCTGGAGGTGGGCTGATGAGGAGGACTGGTAATGGGCTGTGGGCTGTTGGGGGGGGGGTTAGAACTGGTAATGGGCTTTGGGGGGGTTAAGACTGGTAATGGGCTGTGGGCTGATGGGGGCTGTCTGGTAATGGGCTATGGGGGGGGGATAGGACTGAAAATGGGCTGGGGGGGTTAAGACAGGAGGTGGGCTGATGGGGTTAGGACTGGTAATGGGCTGTTGGGGGGGGTTTAGAACTGGTAATGGGTTTTGGGGGGTTTAGACTGGTAATGGGCTGTGGGCTGATGGGGGCTGTCTGGTAATGGGCTATGGGGGGGGTTAGGACTGGAAATGGGCTGGGGGGGTTAAGACTGGAGGTGGGCTGATGGGGTTAGGACTGGTAATGGGCTGTGGGCTGATGGGGGGGTTAGGACTGGCAATGGGCTATGGGGGGCTGACTGGAAATGGGTTGATGGGGTTAGGACTGGAAGTGGGCTGATGGGGGGTTAGGACTGGTAATGGGTTATAGGGGGGGCTTAAACTGAAAATGGGGTGATGGGGGGTTAGGACTGGTATTGGGTTGGGGGGTTGCTAGGACTGGAAATGGGCTGATGGGTGGCTAGGACTGGAAATGGGCTGATGCAGGGACTAGAAGGGAATGGATGCTGGGTGAGGCTGGAACTAGAAGGGAGCTGATGTTGGGGGAGGATTAGAATGGGATGGGGCTGGAAGAGTAAAATGGGAAAAATATTTTGTGTGGGAGGGATAAAAAAATCTACAATTGGCCGGGTATTGGGAGAGTAAGTGGGGATTGAGGATGGAGGGGTAAAATTTGACTGGATGAAATAGGAATGAGGAAAGAGCAAAAGGAGAAAGATTAGTATGTTAAAGCAGATGTAGAGAGAGAATGGAAAAAAACTAGAAGAGAGAAGAAAGGACAAATGGACAGCAGACGATGGAGAGTTAGCAGAAGACATGAAGAAACCAGAAGAAAGTGGCTGCAGCAATTGCAGCTGAAAAAAATGCACAAAAGGTAGAAAAATATCTCTTTATTTTGAATTTATTAATTGGAATATGTCAGCTCTGGTAAATGTGCATCATTAACGTCTGCGCTTTGTTTAGTACAAGAGCAAATTAATGTATAGTTTTATTTCTACAGTGTTGTACATTCCAAGTTTGGCTTTTGGGATTCCCAGTTAATTATTGTCTTCCTGTTTCTAAAATGTGATTACTTGTTTGGTGATGGTCTATGTTCTGCATGTGTAACTGAGCTGAGGTGTTCTGTTTATATAATTCCTATTTGACATTGCCACTTGTTCTCTTTCCCCAGTAGGTCATGTATTGTTGTTCTCTGAAATGTATTGGTTTAATATTTGCAGTGTTGCCTTTTGATTGGTAGAGTATGGTGCTTTGTGAGTCCTGGTAGTGCTGTTAGGATACGGCGGGTTTGCTATGGGTTCTAAATGGGCAGTGTTTGTAGTAGTTCCTAATGTGTCTGGCAGTTGGCACTGGATTATAGTAATGTAGAAATCTTTTAGTCTTTCTTTATCCATACACTCATTAAGAGGCACGTTTACTAAAAGTTAGTATATGGTAACATTATGCAAATATTTATGCAAATGAGGCCCCTTATGCAAATGAGGCCCACACCCCCCTTGGGCCGCCCCTGCTGGGGGCCCACAATTTTTGTTGGCATAGGGCCTCACTCAAGGTAAATCCGGCCCTGGGTGCACCTACTCTCTAAAAGACATGGGAAGGGGTGCACTACTCCTGCCATATTGCTGGGCAGACTAGATGGACCACGCTGGTCTTTATCTGCCGTCATTTACCATGTTACTATGTTACTATGTAAGGATGTTCTAAGACCCACTGCAATATTTATGATGCAGTTCTTCTCTGGCTATGCTCTTTATTATGTTAATTTTAAAAGACGATGTCATTATGGTATGTTAAATTTGCATTTTAGGTCTTCAGTGACTTTTGTGATAATTGACAATCTTCCTGGTACTGGAAAGGCTGTTAGTGAGATGACACTGGAATCAGTTTTTTTTTTTTCTTGTATGCTGGGTTCTATGGTAAAATGTCTTAGTTCTGCTCTGCACCTACCGTCGGAGGAAAGTTTTTTTGGATGTAAAATAGATGTTCAAAAAGAAAAATTGAGAATTATACTACAGTTTCTAATGCCAAAATAAAATTACTTCTAATTTTATTTTGGGGTTAGAAACTTTGCTATGGTTCTCTTTCTTTTGGTCCCTTGGCGTGTGAGCACCTTACATCTCCAGCAGCCCTTTGACAACTATCCATTGCATATGGAGACACAGAAGCTGTCCATCATGACAGCTGTTGATGTGTCTGTGGATGTTTGCCCACTGTCCCAGCAGGGTCACTCCTGACCTGAAGGTCCTGGTTTTGTGGCTGTTAGGTTGCTGTGGTACACTATGTAGATAGTCATAGCTTAATGGGAGACAGCCAACATGGTCTTTAGACAAGGAAGATCTTGTCTTACTAATCTGTTATGGTTTTTTGAAGGTGTGAATAAACAGGTAGACAAAGGTGAGTCAGTTGATATAGTGTATCTGGACTTTCAGAAAGCCTTTGACAAGGTCCCTCATCAGAGACGTTTGGCAAAACTAAAGAGTCATGGGATAGGAGGCAGTGTACTATTGTGGATCAGGAACTGGTTAAAAGATAGAAAGCAGAGGGTAGGGCTAAATGGCCAATTTTCCCAATGGAGAAAGGTGAATAGTGGTGTACCGCAGGGATCTGTGCTGGGTCCGCTGCTTTTAAACATATTCATAAATGACCTGGAAAAGGGAATAACGAGTGAGGTTATCAAATTTGCAGAGACAAAAAACTATTTAAATTTGTTAAAACCCAAGAGGACTGTGGAAAATTGCAAGAGGATCTTGATAAATTGGAATACTGGGCATCAAAATGGCAGATGAAATTTAATGTGGACAAGTGCAAGGTTATGCACCTAGGGAAGAACAACCCAAACTATGGTTACACGATGCAAGGTTCCACATTAGGAACCACCACCCAGGAAAAAGATTTAGGTGTCATCATGGATAACATTTAAAACTCTCCACCCAATGTGCAGCGGCAGTCAAGAGAGCAAATAGAAAATGCCACGTATCATAAGGAAAGGAATGGAGAATAAAACAAAGGATATTATAATGCCTCTGTATCGTTCCATGGTGCTACCGCACCTTCAATATTGTGTGCAATTCTGGTTGCCGTATCTTAAAAAGAATATAGCGTTATTAGAAAAGGTACAGAGAAGAGCCACCAAAATGGTAAAAGGGATGGACAGATACTCCCATGAAGAGAGGCTAAAAAGGTTAGGGCTCTTCAACCTCGAAAAGAGACGGCTGAGGGGAGATATGATAGAAGTCTATATATTAATGAATGGAGTGGAACGGGTAAACATAGATCGATTGTTTACGTCATCAGAATATAAAAAGACTAGGGGACATGCAATGAAGCTACAGGGTACCCTATTTAAGACTAATAAGGGAAAATATTTTTTCACTCAACGCGGAATCAAACTCTGGAATTTGTTACCGGAGGATGTGGTAAAAGCTGTTAGTGTAGCTGGGTTTAAAAAGAGGTTTGGACAAGTTCCTGGAGGAAAGGTCCATAAACCATTATTAAGAGGGATCCGGGATATCACTGCTTGACCCAATACAAGCATTGAGGAACCTGTGTCTTTTGGGGAAACTGCTAGGTACTTATAACCTAGATTGGCCACTCTTGGAGACAGGATACTGGGCTTGATGGACCTTGGTCTGACCCAGTATGGTATATCTTATGTTCTTATGTTCTTATGTATGCTGTGGTACACTGCCATGTCCTCCTCCCTGTGGCCTAGGCAAGTGCCTATATATTCTTCTATCATTGCCTCTTTTCCTTTCTTTCTCCTAGTGTTGTTGCCCTATTTCTACCATTCCTATTTCCTAACACTCACTTCCGGAATGTGGATTCACCACATGTTAGCAAAGTAGAGGCATCTAATGCCTGGTCAGAGGCAGACATTAGCAGGGCCCATGTTAGCGTCATGTTGTTGTGACTTGCAAGCGATTACTGTGCTATCCCCCTCCTGTATACTATGTCTCCGCTCTCTCTCCACCCACTCTCTGATGTAATCCTGCTTTTTTGTTTGCTACTGTAATAGCGCAGAATAGTTAGTGTAGTCGTCTTTGGGTCACATGTTCCATGCTACCATGCAGCCCAAATGCATGTTAGCCCCGCACTAAACCTGATGCTACTGACTACCATGCTTTAGTAAACATACCCCCAAAGTTTTTATTTTCTTCTTGCAGGGGTCCTGTGTTTTGTCATCATCCAACTTCTCTCCCTTTCAAGTGATTTCTTTTTTACTACACACGACTTCTCCTGTGACCAGCCTCTCTCTGTCTTTCTCTTTTTTGTATATACCTAGCGAGAAGACTTTCAGGTTCAGCCTCCGAAGTTCCCAAAGAATAATGGGAGTTGTAGTCTTTTGGGATCTCTCTATCTTCCAGCAACCTGCTGTATCTTTTTACACAACCTCTGGCCCTTATATATCATCACAGCTGAATAGTAGAAATAAATTGGGCTTATTTCAAAAAATAAATATAATCAAGGTTGCTGTAGTCTTTTTATATAAGGAAATCATATAATAGAAAGTTATTAACTTGGTTTCTAGCCTACAAATGACCTTTCTTTTGCATCAGAAAGAAAAATAGAAAAGGGCTATGGCACGAACCTCAAAAAGGTCATTTTTGTCCTTGCTTAAGATCCAGTTACTGTGGTCTGAACTGAGATGGAGTTTGCTGTATGAAAACTACAGGTCTGCAGAGCATACCAGGAACATACCAGAACTATGTGTTTTTTCCTTAACTCTAAATGAAGGGTTTGGCCTCTAGAATTAATTATGGACAAAGTTGGTTGATTTAGAAAATTTGCTTTTACAAGTTAAAAAATATGCATGTGATTGTTGTCCATAAATCCTCTTAAATTCAATAAAAATGTTTTAAAAGATCAGCTGAATAGCCTGTTTGGAAACTCATATTTGAAAAATGCTTGTATACCCATGAAACCAGTAGAAAAACAAAATTAGACATTTTCACACGTTTACAATAGGTATTATTCTTTTTATACTTTTCTTCTAGCAGTAAGTGCTGCAATATGTTTTATAAAGCTCCTTAATGTTTCTCCAGTGTACCATCTCTGCAGTAGCCTCAACGAAGAATACTAAATTAAAGGCAAGAGAGAACTTCTGAATAGCAGAATTATGACCTTTACATTGTGCAAGTCCCCAGTGAGTTATAATTTTTTGGAAGGACTTTTAGCTGTGTATCAACAAACCAAAGGCACCTATGGCTGTTTATACAGTTCCAGGTTTTCCTAGAAGCATCCAGTTTGCTAATTAGAGTTGCCTTGAAAGGCAGGGACTGTGAAGGCCCAGGAGCGAGCAACCACACTGTGAAACTGAAAAGTCACCGCCAAGGAGATGGAAATGGATTTTTTTTCCTCAGGTGTTCTTATTGTTAAACTGAAGTGACAGCTGCAGTTGCTCGAGTTATCAAGGTATGAACAGGTTAGACTAATGAGAAAGCAGGGGCCTCTTTTAAAAACATTTAGCTCGAGCTATCTGCCACACAACCCAAAGAAATAAAATGGGCCATGAAGTAGATAGCTCGAGCTAAGAGGCCTTTTTACTAAAGTGCGCTAAGCAGATAGTGCTTGGACCCGCGGTAATTTTAACACGGGGTCATGACAGTTCCAGTATTCTGATTCACGAGTGAGCTACTACTCGTGCGTTGGGGGGAAGAATGGGTGGCTTAGAGATGGAGAGTGGATGCGGCGAGCACACTGCAGTTAGTACAGGGTACATATCATGTGATATCAATGTTGCAATTAGCACAGGTGCAATTACCTCCACCTCAATAGCTTAGGTAAGTGCACCTGCAGTAATAGCGCCGTGCGTTATTCTGCACATTTCTCCATTCGCTGTCAGGAACATGCTGGTTATGCCCCCAGTAGTTATCATGTGCACTTAGCACACATTAATTTTCAGACCAAATGTACACTGTGTGCAAAATCAAATCACACTTCAGTAAGAGCACCCCTAAGGTTAGTAAAAGTTAAGAAAGTTAAGGAGGGAAAGAGCGTGAAGGTGCAGCTAAATGGTAAGGTTTTCTTAAACTGATTGACTGTAGTAAACTGCATTTGCTTTTATTGCAGAGGTTCTCTTATTCTTATCCCCTATTTACCTACCTCACCTCCAACAAACACAATTTTGTTAAATACCTTACATTCATGATTGCTGGTGAGGGCACCCCTTGCACTGAGTTGCCAGGGTAATCATGTGCAGGATGCAGTTGCAGAGTATTCATGTAACCCAGTTCCAGGTGTGAGATTTTGAGCCATTCCAGTGTTTATGACAATTGATTTATGATGCATTATTGGACTTGCAGTCAGGATTCCAATGGATACAATCAGGGACTATGAACAGCGCACTGCACTACCGTGCAATTTTAAAACTAGACACTTGCAGACTGGGAAAAATCCCAGAGTTGGCAAGTTACCCAGTTCCAGGAGTGAGATTTTAAACCTGTCCAACGTTTTTAACAATTGATTTAGATACATACTGGGACTTGCAGTCAGAATCCCAATGGGTACAATCAGGGACTACAAACAGCACACTGCAATTTTAAAAACAAGACACCTGTGAAAAGACAATACATCCCAGAGCTGCCAAATTACCACTTCCAGGCGTGAGACTTTTGGTCAGTTCAGACTTTAAATGTCTATTGCAGCACAGTATTGTTTTTGTAGTCCCTGATTTTAACCATTGAAATCATTACTGCAAATCCCATAATGCATCAGAATGAGATTGTCATAAATCCAGGACTGGCTGACAATCCCACTCCTGGAACTTGGTTAACATTGAAATTCTGCAACTGCTTCCTGGACATGGTTAGCCTGGCAAATCAGGGCGGGGCGGGATGGAACGAGGCGGGGCGGGGGGAGGGGGCCCTCACCAGAAATTATGAATGTAGACCTGCACATACCTTTTTTTCTCAGCAGCTCTGTGGTGTGTTATGCATAGTCCTTCGCTTTATAGCAATACCTGAGTAAGAGAGAGTTACCGGGAAGGGGGCAGTAACCTCACAGCTGGCATAAATTGCTTGATTGTTCCAAATTGCTGATTGTTCCCAACTCACATAACATGTAAGGCTCTAGTAGGTGCAGCAGGAATAAAAACTACATAGTAATCCTAAATTCACAAGCTCAAGCCTAGTCCCAGATCTGAGATGGCAAACTGCAATTCTTGTGTGTCTTTTATATTTATAGATTTCCATATAACATTCACATAATAAAGTGAACAAGCAATGGCAAAAAATCAATATACATCAAAGAGGTAACAATACAGTACTAAGGATAAAACAATTTCATGTCCTATCAGTCCAGAAAGTATGAGGCAAGAAAATGAAACACAATACAAACTTACTCATACATCTGAGAAAGCTTACAAAGAAATTATCAAAGCAAAGGATTTTCCGGGTCCCCTTTAATAATGGTTTATGGACCTTTCTTCCAGGAACTCATCCAAACCTTTTTTAAACCAAGCTACACTAACTGCTTTTACTACATCCTCCAGTAATGAATGCCAGAATTTGATTACACGTTGAGTAAATAAATGTTTTCTCTTATTAGTCTTAAATAGGTTACACTGTAGCTTCATTGCATATCCCCTAGTCTTTCTATATTTTGATGGCATAAACAATCTACGTTTACCCATTCCACTCCATTCATTGATTTATAGACCTCTATCATATCTCCCCTCAGCAGTCTCTTTTCCAGGTTGAAGAGCCCTAACCATTTTAGCCTCTCTTCATAGGTGTATCCTTTCATCCTCTTTACCATTTTGGTGGTTCTTCTCTTACCTTTTCTAATAATGCTATATCCTTTTTAAGATACATTGACCAGAATTGCACACAATATTCAAGGTCAATATCGATACAGAGGCATTATAATATCCTTCATTTTATTCTGTATTCCTTTACTTATGATACCTAGCATTCTATTTGCCTTCTTGGCCACCGCTGCACACTGAGCGGAGGGTTTTAACATGTTATGCATGATGACGCCTAAATCTTTTTCCTGGGAGGTGATTCCTAATGTGGAACCTTGCATCGTGTAACCATAGTTTGGGTTGTTCCTTCCTAGGTGCATAACTTTGCACTAGTCTACACTAAATTTCATCTGCCATTTGGATGCCCAGTCTTCCAATTTATTAGGGTCCTTTTGCAATTTTTCACAATTCTCTTGGGTTTGAACAACTTTGAATAATTCTGTGTCATCTGCAAATTTGATTACCTCACTCATTATTCCCATTTCCAGGTCATTTATAAATATGTTAAAAAGCATCGGACCCAGCACAGATCGTTGGGGTATTCCACTGTTTACCTTTCTCTATTGGGGAAATTGGCCATTTAGCCCTACTCTCTGCTTTCTATCTTTTAACCAGTTCCTGATCTACAATAATACACTGCGTTCTATCCCATGACTTTTTAATTTTTCCAAGAGTATCTTATGAGGGACCTTGTCTGAAAATCCAGATACACTATATCAATCAACTCACCTTTGTCTACCTGTTTATTCACACCTTCAAAAAAAATAACCGATTGGTAAGACAAGATCTTCCTTGACTAAAGCCATCTTGGATGTCTCCCATTAAGCCATGACTAGCTATTGTATATGTTCAGTAATTTTGTTCTTTATAATGGTTTCTATCATTTTTCCAGGTATTGAAGTCAGGCTCACGGGTCTGTAGTTTCCTGGATCACCCCTGGAACCCTTTTTAAAAGTTGGCGTTACATTGGCCATTCTCCAATCTTCAGGTATTACAGATGATTTTAATGATAGTTCACAGAATACTAATTGTAGGTCTGAAATCTCCTATTTCAGTTCTTTCAACACCCTTGGATGTATCCCATCTGGTCCAAGTGATTTGCTGCTTTTCAGTTTATCAAATAGTAGTAATATATCTTCCCGGTATATTAATATTTCTTTCAAGTCTTCTGTGGCATCACCTTTAAATACCATTTCAGTCATGGGTAACATCCCTACATCTTCGTCAGTATAGACCAAAACAAATAATTCATTCAGTTATTCCGCTAAGGTCTTGTCCCCTGTTAGTGCCCCTTTTACCCTCTTATCATCTAATGGTCCAACTGACTCTCACAGGTTTTTTCTGCTACGAATGCACTTGAAAAAGCCTTTATTACATATTTTTGCTTCCAGAGCAAGCTTTTTTTTATCAAATTCTCTCTTTGTCTGCCCTATCAATGGCAGTGCTTATGTTGTTTCCAGTTTTCATCATTTGGCTACTTTTCCAATTTCCTGAAAGATGCTTTTTTGGCAATAATAGTCTCTCTGACCTTACCTTTAAACCATGCTGGCAGTTTTTTGAAGAGAACACTATCAGCTGGATGAATAAATCATAACTGCGCTACAACCTCTTCTCTCTCTTGAAGAAAGAAATAACAATAGTTGTTTGAGATCATGGAAAACATACCGTTTGTCATGAAAAATAATACACAGATGAAACAATAGACACACGTTCAGTATAACATATAGAGGGATTATAGTGATAAATAAATTAATTTCTTCCTTTCTTCTTATTCACTCACAATACATTAAAAATTATCATCCAGAGGTCTCAGATAAGCTACTGTTCCCCGGACTTTTAACTCGTCTGTAGGGGAACATGCAAGCTAAATCACATCAACGACCTCCTCAGGGATATATGATACAGTTAACGGATATAATGAAAACTAGCAAGATTTTCCAAGGTTTCCAAGGGTTCCACAAAAGTAGTTTTCTTCAAAACAACAGTCAATATAATACCCATTCCTTGCTATGGTCCGTTAAGTTGTAGCAATATTAGCGTAATTAATGACCCTTATATTCTATAAGGGAATATAGAATATAAGGGTCATTAATTACGCTAATATTGCTACAACTTAACGGACCATAGCAAGGAATGGGTATTATATTGACTGTTGTTTTGAAGAAAACTACTTTTGTGGAACCCTTGGAAACCTTGGAAAATCTTGCTAGTTTTCATTATATCCGTTAACTGTATCATATATCCCTGAGGAGGTCGTTGATGTGATTTAGCTTGCATGTTCCCCTACAGACGAGTTAAAAGTCCGGGGAACAGTAGCTTATCTGAGACCTCTGGATGATAATTTTTAATGTATTGTGAGTGAATAAGAAGAAAGGAAGAAATTAATTTATTTATCACTATAATCCCTCTATATGTTATACTGAACGTGTGTCTATTGTTTCATCTGTGAAGTAAGACGTTCGTAAGAAGACCAAATATTTGACACGTGGTTTCACGATGGCAGAAGGTCGACCAGGATGGCAAGATATCCTCAGTTATACGCAAGATCATATACTAGAATTAGTACAAGAGAAAACTCCCTTTGCATCTGCTGCGACTTCGCTACAAGAATCTGATATAGCGACGTGGGATTCTTTATTGATGTTACAAAAAAAGAAGATTCGATCAGAGCTTCACCATTTGTCGCTTATTGAATACATTAATCGTCAACAAATCCCTCGTGGTCTTAGAATTTATAAAGAACCACGCATTTCTACCACAGCTCCGGATTTCATAGATAAATGGAATAAAGTGTTAAACAAATGCTCACTTGATCTCATGGTGCTTATTGTAGAAACGGTTAAGGAGGACGTCCTTAAATTATCAGTTGATATAGAGGACCTTCAAAAACGATTGAAATCCTCTGAGGAAGATCCCATTTATAAAACTAAAATGGATGATTTACAACAACAACTATCCACCGTGACACAAGAGACCATGGCTAAGAAGACAAAGAAGCTTAAAAGGGACCATATGGATTATACCGTAGGATACGTTTATCCATGGTTAAATGCAAAACGTAAATTGAAGAAGACCAAAAAACGAGTGGAGTTCAGTGATTCCGTTGATGATCTCTCGTCCACTGATTCTAATGCTTCAATTAGGAGTTCATCTTTTTTAGATCATGGCAAGGACGATCGACACAGAGACAAGAAGAAGAAAGAGTCAGATCAAGTGAAAACGCGAGAACGTCCTCCTCCACGACAGAAATGAGGAGAAATCCATTGTCCACTGTGAATACTGATCTAGTAGTTAATATTTCGGGGGTTACTCTTTCTACACAAGAACTTACAGTTTTAAACAGAGGTTTATCCTTTGTCCCCCAAGCATATTTTGATCTATTCTAGTTTCATGTGGATTTTGAAAAATTTGTACGGAAACTATCATTAAAACATTATTTTGCAGAACAACCACCTTCTACCACACTTTTAATTGACAGCACTTCGGAACACACAGGGATACCTCGTATTCCATTGCCCCTTACATCCACCTGGTCTCCCCCAGGTCCTTTACATCCTGGGATAGAGATCTTTAAGCAATTAATTTTAACGGATGTAACAAGGTTGCAACATTCCCAGAAATCAGTGTGTCGTGTTTTAACACCATCTGAACATCGCGCCCTCCATTCTTTAAAACAACGTACCGATGTGGTTATTAAGCGAGCGGATAAGGGAGGGGCGGTGGTGGTTTTGAGACGGGATGAATATGTAAATGAAGCTTTACGTCAGTTAGGTGATATCCTGACTTATGAAAAATTATCTAGTGATCCAGAGCCACTTTTACAATCCCGTATTAAAGAATTAACAACGTTGGCTTTATCTAATAAGTTGCTCTCTAAGAAAGAATATCGATATCTTAATGTTGTCTCCCCTTCAGTAGCCCGATTTTATCTAGTGCCAAAAATCCATAAGGATTTAGTCCATCCTTCTGGGAGACCTATTGTGGTGACAACGGGTAGTATACTTGAACCCTTGTCTACTTTTGTAGATTCCTTTTTGCGGCCATTGTTAGTTCAAATTCCGGCGTATTTGAGGGACACTACCAATTTTCTATGTGTGTTACGTGACCTGGATAGTTGGGCAGATGATGTTGAAGTATTTTTGGTTACAATGGATATCACATCACTATATACTAACATTCCCCAACAGGCGGCTTTGGAAATAGTGAAGGTAGCGTTATTGAAAAGAGGGGATCTTTCAGATAGTATGTTGAACTTTGTGATGGAGTTGGCGTCTCTCACTATTTATAACAACTATTTTGCTTTTGAAGGAGCTTTGTTTAAACAAATAGCTGGAGTAGCCATGGGTGCCTCATGTGCTCCCTCAATAGCGAACTTATACATGGCTACTTTTGAGGACCAATGGTTAGTTAATTTTCCCTTTGCTCCTAATGTCATTATCTGGAAGAGCTACATTGACGACGTCTTTGTACTTTGGCGGGGGTCAGAGACTGAGTTACTTGCGTTTTTCCAATGGATTAATCACTTGGATGTGCATATTAAGTTTACATATGATTACCATTCTAATAGTATAGCCTATTTAGATGTTAATATCACTAGAGGACGGGGACATTGGGATACCTCCTTATTTAGGAAACCCACAGATCGTAACACGCTTCTCCATTTTTCTAGTGTTCACCCTCGAGCTTTAAAAGAGGGGCTTCCCTTCTCTCAATACCTCCGGGTTCGCAGGAATTGTTCTACAGATGCAGAATTTAAGACACAAGCACAAATACTTACGAGGAATTTCTTAGATCGTGGGTATCCTCCCCGGGTGGTTAGAAGTGCCTATAGGAGGGCTCTATATAATAATAGAGAATTATTATTTGTTCCATCAACTCGTACAACCCGGGTAGATACAGAAAGTGTGAATTTAATCACAAAATTTTCTCCATTGAGTCGAGGGATTCAAAGTATCTTGCGGAAGCACCAAAATGTTTTAAGTACAGTACCAGGGTTGACAGGGAAGAAGTTGCGATGCGTGTGGCAACGACATCGCAATTTGAAGGAATACCTGAGTCCGGCTATCCTTCCCCCCTTAGATAGCGATATCCGCTTGCGGGGTCATAAACAATGTGGAACTTGTGATATCTGTATAATCACTTTAGATACTATGTCATTCTGTTATCATCTTCGGGATTATAAGATTTTATCCTATACATCCTGTGACTCTACAGGGGTAGTCTATGTAATCCAATGTCCATGTAATCTTTTTTATGTGGGAAAGACACTCCGTTCCTTTCGGGTACGTATGCGAGAACATAGGAGCCACCTGCGATGTAGAGTAATGACAGCTCCTATAGTTCAACATTGCTTGGAGAAAGCACATAGTTTTGATGAGTTGGTTTGTTTTTGTATTGATCAGGTAGTACGTGGTGGAAGAGGTAAAACACATGATCAGGTTCTGACTCAGAGGGAGCAACGATGGATTCACAAATTGGATACAGTAACACCAAACGGATTGAATGCTATGATAGAATGGGCAGCTTGTCTATAGATATTGGGATTATTTGGGACACTAGATGTCTTTACGTGCTAGGAGGAGTTACTTCCTGTTACGCTGACGTAAGCCCTTTTAAACATCGTCTAATGGCCTTAGACCGCATGCGCGGCGTCTTTTTTAATCCTGCTGTGATTTGATATACATGGATAAGGAAAACTATTTAAGAATTGGACGTGGGCAGCGTTATTGCAAGTATGGTTATCTCTTTAGAGTTTTGCGTATTTAGTACTGGGTGAACTTTATAAATATGGTAGTAGGGAATGATGTTTTGTTCCTATTCGTTTTATTCACAGGATCCTTAACAGATCCCCTGAAGAACCCGAATTGGAGAAACGCTCAAGGGCGCTGAAGAGAAGCGTCAAAAAGGGAATATAGAATATAAGGGTCATTAATTACGCTAATATTGCTACAACTTAACGGACCATAGCAAGGAATGGGTATTATATTGACTGTTGTTTTGAAGAAAACTACTTTTGTGGAACCCTTGGAAACCTTGGAAAATCTTGCTAGTTTTCATTATATCCGTTAACTGTATCATATATCCCTGAGGAGGTCGTTGATGTGATTTAGCTTGCATGTTCCCCTACAGACGAGTTAAAAGTCCGGGGAACAGTAGCTTATCTGAGACCTCTGGATGATAATTTTTAATGTATTGTGAGTGAATAAGAAGAAAGGAAGAAATTAATTTATTTATCACTATAATCCCTCTATATGTTATACTGAACGTGTGTCTATTGTTTCATCTGTGAAGTAAGACGTTCGTAAGAAGACCAAATATTTGACACATGGTTTCATGAAAAATAATACAGCACCTACATGGAAACGTCAGGAAATAATTTGCCCCTAAGTAGAGAATTCTAGGCTTTAAAGCCAAGAACTCCTTTCTCCTTTGGGTTTCTCTGGAAAAATCTGTATCCTAGGACCCATAAACAATTCATTAAAATTTTTGTAGAACAAACATAATATCAAATTGTCTGCAGAGCGAAGGTGACAATCATAGTAACTCGTTCAGTGATGACCTTGAGCGAGCTCTCAAGAAACCTTGTACAGTTTAACCCTTCAGAATGAGATTCTCCCTGTGGATCCCCAGGTCTTTATCTTTATCTTCGTTTTTCATGTGCACCCAAAGAGAGATACTGCGTTCTAATCAAGGGGAGCAAGTCGTCTTGTGGGATGTTGAAAATTTCTCTGAAATACTTCTGTGCCATTTCTAGCAGTGATAGCAGGGGAGACTGGAAAATTCAAAAGTCTCAAGTTGTTCTTTCTAAGGTGGTTTCCATGTATTCCAATTTCTTAGACAAAAAGTTCTTATCCTTAATTTGAGCCTCATTGAGAGATTGCAGTACCCCAACCTGTTCTTCCAGCTTTGTCATGCAACTAGACTGTATCTTCTGCTCCCTCGCGACCTCCTCAACTTCTTGCTTGGTCACAGTCAAATCCTCGTTAATTGCAGTAACAAAAACACCTAGAGACTGTTTCATGCTTGTTCCGGAGCCACCGGGAACACCGGTTCTTTGCAGCTCACCCAGTCCCTGGGTGCTTGGAGAAGAAACCACAACAGGCTTCTGGCTGCCACTTCCCAAACACACTGACAAGGCACTTCCTTCACTCCCCCTGCCCTGCAGGATTCCCTCCACTGCATCAGAAGGGAGCACAGCCTTGGGTGAGGTGGAACCTCAGGTCATGGTGGAGCACTGTGAGTGTTGGGGCTCAATAACACCCCATCATTGCTCAGTTCCAGGGAATATAATTTCCCCCGATCTGTCAAAGAAACCATTTTTCTTCCGAAGTGTCAAAAATCACAGGCTTCAAGAGTTGCTTGCAACCTCCATTCAGACTAGCTGGACCGAGAGGTATTTATTTATTTATTTAAACGTATTTCTATAAATAAATGAATACCTCTGCATTTACCCTTTCACCTCATAACAAGGGAGAAAAATGCCCAAACTGCAGGGAAACAAACGGCCAAAATCGAGAGCTCAGGCACAGATGTCCTCTCCTGCTATCATCTTGCCACACCGTGTGGGTGTCTTTTCCATGAAAAGGACTGTTATCATATCAGCTTTTCTTCTGCCCTGACTGGCATTTGTTCTCAACCACATGGAAATGTCCATTAAGCAGATATTACTTACCCAGCAGTCAGCCATCTCCAAACTTCCCCTCCTTGAACCGTTGGAACAGAGCTGAATGTTGTAGGATATACAAGTCGTGGGTGTACCCAAACCTGGCCACCACATTCACAATGAGCATATTGGCATCTCACATCACCTGAACATTCAGGGAATTTATTTTATTTATTTATTTATTTAAAGTCTCTTCTATACCGCACTATTCAGCATCAGCGCGGTTTACATTGAACAAAGAATTTACACATTTCCGATGGTACTTTGTGTTTACATTTGAACAGGAAGAAATAACTTGGATAACAGGGGTAACTATTTACAAATTAAGACAGGTAACTATTTACAAATTAAGACAGAATCATGAACATTTCTTGGTTTCAGCGTTATTGGTTTTGGGAGGTCTGTGAGGTGGTTGAAATAACTGCATTGGTTACGGGGTAATACAATAGGAAGAGGTGTTTCAAAGCTTTTCTGAATTGCAATAGATCCGGGATTGCTCGGATGTCTTGAGGGAGGCTGTTCCAACACCTTGGGGCACAGAACTTGAAAGCCCTGTCTGCTGTTGCTTTGGTACAGTGTGAAATTGATTTTGGGACTACAAGTGTTGAGTGTTACTGACCGTCTGTCCCTATTTTGAGGTGTCACCTGGATCAGATCCGTTAGTGACTCAGATGAGAGCCCTTTGATGGCCTTGAATGTCAGTAGTAATGACTTGTAAGTGAGTCTACTTCGTATCGGGAGCCAATGAAGTTGTTTTAGGATGGGTGAGATATGGTCTTTCCTGGATGCTCCATGTAGGACTCTTGCTGCGGCATTCATTGCCAGTTGTAGTGGTTGCAAGGTGGATTGAGGGAGCCCTTGTAGGATTGAATTCGCATAATCAAAATGTGGCATGATTAGGGCCTGATAGATGGTTCTGAAATCATTCGGCTCTAGCAGGGATCGTAGGTGTCTAAGGGAACGGATTTTATGGTATACCGCTTTTACAATGTTTCCAATGTGCGCCTTCATATCCAAGTGCTGGTCTAGAGTGACGCCGAGGTACCTGATAGTGGGTTTGGTCTGGAGGTCTGCATCCTTCACCTTCAAGAAAGACGGAGCAATTAAGTTTCAGTCTTTTGTGATGAACAACACCTCCGTTTTCTTGTGTTGGATCTTGAGGTTTTGGGATCGCAGCCAGTTGGATACTTCATTTATGCAGTTTGTTAATGAAGTGAAGTCGGGGTTCTCTGTTGTAAAAGGCATGTATAACAGCACATCATCCGCATATATCATACATTTGATATTGAAAGACCGTATCAGGTTGCAGATAGGCTGCATGTATATATTGAACATAAGGGCGGAGAGGGAGGAGCCTTGTGGGACCCCCTGCTTTTGATGGAACATATCTGATGCAGTATTGTTGGATCGCACCTGCTGCCACCTGTCAGAGAGGTAGGATCTGCACCACTCGAGTGCTTTATCAGTAATTCCCTTACCCTCGAGTCGTTCTAGGAGACGTTCATGGCTCACGGAATCGAATGCCGCTGCTATGTCTAGGAAGACTAGGACGAACCCTTGGCGGATATTGTTGATGCCTGTTAATATATTGCTGAATAGAGTAGTGAGCAGTGTTTCCACACCGTGGGCTTCTCTAAAGCCATGTTGACAAGGGTCTAGCGGTGCGTTAGTTTCTATATGCTCTTCGATTTGTCTTTGTACCTCCTTTTCCATTATTTTTGCCAGCAACGGTATGCTTGATATTGGCCTATAGGATTCAGGCTTCAGAGGGTCAAGCTTTTTGTTTTTTAGCAAAGGCCTTATGGATGTGCGTTTGAAGGTATTTGGGAAAGTTCCTGTTGTGAAAGAAAGTTCCATAAGGCTGGATACGAATGGGCTCAGGTGGTTTCGTAGTTCCTTGATCCAGAACGCAGGGCATGGGTCGGTTTGGGCGGTGGTCATGTTGATGCCAGCAATGGTGTCCTCAATGCGCAGTTTGGGTGGTATTTTGAAAGTAGTGAGTAGAGTCTGATCATATGGTTCAAGGATCTTGCAAGGTGTAGGGATATTGTCAATCTGGCAGAGTTTGGATTGTAAATAGTTAGCGAAAGTTTGAGGGTGGATTTCGCTAGCATGTTGAGAGGTGGGTTCATTTGTCAAACGCTTGACGATAGCAAACAAGTCATGAGGTTTGTTGAGAGATCTTTTCAGCTTGTCTGCATGGTGGCGCCTCATTGATTTTGTCACCGCGGCACGATGAGCTACTAGTTGTGACATATATGCAGTTCTGTCTTCCTCTGAGTGTGAGTGTCTCCATCGTCTCTCAAGTTTCCTTAGTGTTGTGCGTGAGGCCTTCAGTTCTGTTGAATACCAGGTTGCAGAGTGTCGCTTTCCATGGAGGTTGTTATTTGATGGGCAGGTGGCGATCGAACTAAGTTTATTATTCCAGTCGGTGACTAACTCATCTGGGTTGTGAGCCGGTGGGATAGTCACTCAACAAGCTACTGGGGAAGAGCTGAAGACTTTTCAGAGTAAAGCCAGCATTTATGATGTGGTTGGAATGAAAGTGCTTTCAGTTATGGTACACTGCTTCCCTGTCTCTAGGTGTAATAAGCACAACATGTGTGTAGTCTATGGCTCCCATCACATTTGGTAGGCCTGCAATTCTCTCAAACTGATAGTTTAGGGTCACCCACTGTTGCCTGGCATTAGGAAACACAATTTCTAACCCAGCTGGTCATGGCTCACAGTACCTGGCGGAGGCATCAACAAAAGGTGGACCATCCCATTCTTCCACACAGCAGCCACTGATGTTTGGAAGCAGCAAGAGGCAAAAGACATCTGAAATGCTCAGGAGCTTGATAAGCCCTGGTATGGCATTTGATTGGGCAGTCAGAGGCTCAAGGTCAGGCCTCAGATCCTCATACAGCCCTTACATGATCCCTGAGCTCAGCCTATAGAGGGAGATCATTTGGTCCTCGAGAAGGCAGAGGAGGGAGGATCTATCTTAGAAGATACACGGCCTTCTTGACCTGAATTCCCTTCTCCAAGGACCTATGAGCCACCACTCTACAGGCTGCTGCCCCTGCAAATTTCAGCTTCCACTTGTGGAGGGGCAAGGAGGGGAGCTGTCTCTGATCATTTGCTGCCTCTGGGGCCCCAGTTCCTTATGCCAGTTCCTCAGAGAAGATGTAAGGCACAGCCACAGGTATGTGCAATGCCATAGTGTTGCAAGGAAGAGACACCTGTCAATTATTTATGGGCTAGAGTGTGGCAAATTGCACTATAGTGCTGGAGGATGAGAAGCCCAGGTCGGAAGACACTCAACAAGCTACTGGGGAAGAGCTGAAGACTTTTCAGAGTAAAGCCAGCATTTATGATGTGGTTGGTTCAAAGCCCTGGGGATGTCTGACTGCTGATGTAGCTACGCATAAAATGAGTCAGAAGCTGAAAAGATGTCTTACATATTGGAACATGAAACATACGAAGCATGAACCAAGGGAAGTTGGAGGTGGTCAAGAATGAAATGGAACGTGTACAACTTGATCTGTTGGGTGTCAGCGAACTGAAGTGGACTTGCATTGGGTACTTTGCATCAGATGATCACATGGTCTACTATGCTGGAAATGAAAGACAAAGAAGAAATGGTGTTGCATTTATAATAAAGAAGAAACATACAAGAACTGTAATGAAATACAATGCAGTCAGTGAACGCTTAATCTCTATTCATCTATGAAGAATGCCTATCAACACAACTATAATTCAAGTATATGCCCCAACAACAGCTGCAGAAGAGGATGCAATTGAAGAGTACTATGAACAAGTTCAAGCTGAAATTGACAGAACATGCAAACAGAATATCCTGATAGTCATGGGTGACTGGAACGCAAAAGTTGGCAACAAAGAAGAAGGCAAAGTTGTTGGGAAATATGGACTTGGCAACAGAAATGAAGCTGGAGAAAGACTGAAGGAATTCTGCAAGACCAATGATCTATTCATCTCAAACACCTTCCAGCAACACAAGCGGCGACTGTACACATGGACTTCACCCAATGGATTGTACAAAAATCTAATTGACTACATCTGTGGAAGTCAACTATGGAAAAGCTCTATAACATCAACAAAAACAAAACCTGGAGTTGTGTTTGATTGATCATCAACTACTAGTATGCAAACTCAAGCTAAAGTTGAAAAAGAGCAAGCCATTCATGAATGTAACAATATATGACCTTGAGAATATACCACTGGAATTTAAAGACTGCCTGCAAAATTGATTTGCTGCTTTAGATACAAATGACAGAGTTCCAGAAGAGTTATGGAATGACATAAAGAAAGTTGTGTTGGAAGAAAGCAAGAAGTCTCTACAAAAGGTGAAAAAGCAAAAAAGGCCAAAATGGATGACGGAAGAAACTCTGAAAATTGTCCAGAAATGCAGAGAAGCTAAAGCCAGAGGAGAAAGAAAGACAATCGCAGAACTCAGAGATTTCCAACGTGCAGCAAGACAGGACAAGGAAAAGTACTACAATGACACATGCAAAGAAATAGAAGCAGAAACTATAAGAGGAAGAACAAGATCAGCTTTCCTAAACCTACGAGAGTTAAAGAAAAAATTCCAGCCTCGAATTGGTATGTTACAAGATGCTCAAGGTTCTATGTTGAATGATGCTGAGAAGATCAAGAAAAGGTGGAAACAATATACAGTTTTTATATAATAAAGATCAAGTGGACCAAAAGCCATTTCAACCTGTACCTTATGATCCAGAACCATTGATGATGATGAGAGAAGAAGTTGAAGCAGCATTGAAAGCCTTATCAAAGAACAAAGCAGCAGGCATTGATGCCATTCACATAGAAGTATTACAGCAATTTGATGCAGCTGTTACTGTACTTACAAGGCTCAGTCAAGAAATTTGGAAGCTAACATCATGGCCAACTGACTGGAAAAGAGCTGTGTTTATAGCAATACTAAAGAAAGGTGATCCAACTGACTGTGGAAATTCTTGCACAATCGTTCTGATCCCACATGCCAGCAAGATTCTACTGAAGATTATTCAACAGAGACTACAACCATACCTGGAGCAAGAACTACCTGAAGTGCAAGAAGGGTTCAGGAAAGGGCGAGGAACAAAAGACATCGCGGATGTGAGATGGATCCTTGAAAAGACTAAAGAATACCAAAAGGATATCTATTTGTGCTTTATTGACTATAGAAAGGCTTTTGACTGTGTAAACTATGAGAAACTCTGGGCTACATTCAGAAGAATGGGTATACCAGAACACCTGATCGTTCTCTTGCACAATCTGTACATTGATCAGGAAGCAACAGTTCAAACGGAACAAAGAGAAACATAATGGTTTAAAATAAGCAAAGGTTTAAGACAGGGCTGCATACTTTCCCCCTACCTGTTTAATTTATACGCAGAACAAATCATCAGAGAAGCAGGATTGAATGAAGACAACAGAGGTGTGAAGATTGGTGGAAGGCTCATCAACAACCTTCGCTATCCTGATGATACCACATTACTGGCTGAAAGTGAAGATGATCTGAAACATTTGCTTCTCACGATCAAAGAACATAGTCTCAAAATGGGCCTGCACCTTAATGTTAAGAAGACAAAGATCTTGATAGCTGGCAAAATCAACAAGTTCATTGTTGAAGGAGAAGAAATATAATCAGGGACAACTTTAACCTACTTGAATCAACTATCAATAAAGAAGCAACAAGCAGTCAAGAAATCTGACGATGCATTGCTCTTGGCAGAATGGCTATGAAAGACCTAGACAAGATTCTCAAGAGCAGAGATATCTCTCTCCATACAAAGATTTGCCTTGTTCAAGCCATGGCATTTTCAATAACATCATATAGATGTGAAAGCTGTACAGTGAAAAAGATAGACAGGAAGAAAATCGATGCCTTTGAATTAGGTGCTGGCGGCAAATACTGCGTATACTATGGACTGCCCAAAGAACAAATCAGTCAGTACTAGAGGGGATCAAACCTAAGCTTTCTTTAGAAGCTCAGACGACAAGACTTCGACTTTCATACTTTGGACACATCATGCAAAGAGAGAGATCATTAGAGAAAGACATCATGCTTGGCAAGATAGAAGGTCAACACAAAAGAGGAAGGCCAGCAATGAGATGGATCGATACAATAACAGCAGCTACGGGTACTAGTCTGTCAACAATGAGCCGTCTGACTGAAGACCGAACACAATTTAGGATGACTATCCAGAGGGGCTCAAAATTTACAGCGATTAACTTCACAACAGCAAAACCTTCTGTCTTGCTACTACTGCACTCATCATCACCCCATAATGCCTTAGTCAAATAACATTATCCACATCTTTATCACTTATCTTTATTATCTTCACCTATACTTAGATATATTCTAAATGCTGGCGGTCACGGTGGCTGTATCTTCAAAAACGACCTCCAATCCCAGCTGGTGGTTTCACCAAACGAACACGGTTTCTTCGGGAAATCTATAACAAAAGAGCCCAATATAGAGTTGGAAAAAATTACTAAAGAAAAGAAAGAAAAAGAAAAATGGAAGCAGCTACACAGCAGTCCTCATACTGCTCTGATTATAAAATGGCATCTGACCTGGAATACCATGCCTGCACAGTGTCCAATTTAAATGAGGAATAACCAATAGCCAATTAGCTTAATAAAACCACTGCCACTCAGTTTGATTATTCAGCCCCAAAGGTGCATGGTGCATCAATTAAATACATATCACTGTTCCCGCTGACACGGATGTCGTAAAAACCTCCATCCCCCGACCACTCTCAATTGTTAAATAATAAAACATTGTACATCCTGTACACAGTGCTGTTGATCCAACCAGTGTTCCACCAGTGAGGTCAAACAATTTTTATGATGGAATAAAGACAGGTGTTCAATAATGCGTGTTTTAAGCATACGGGTAGTTTGTCCCACATACAATTTATCACAGGGGCAAACAATAGCATAGAAGACTCCCTTACTCTGGCAATTAGTAGAGTGCTATAGCTTAAACATAGCCCCTGTTACAGGATGGACAAATTGCTTCAATTCCATTGTGTGAGTACTCACCACACCTTTCCTATATTTTGAGTGTTTCTTGTTTATCACCAGGGTCTAGAGGTTTATCACAAAGACTAGAGAACACACAATGAAGTTACAATGTAATCCATTTAAGACTAATAAGACAAAATATTTGTTTTACTCAATGCGTAAACAAACTCTGGAACTTGTTACCGGAGGATGTAATACAAGCTGTTAGTGTAGCTTTGGACAAGTTCCTGAAGGAAAGGTCCATAAATAATTATTAAAGAGGACCTGAGAAATCCACTGCTTACCCCAGGATGAGCATTGTGGAATCTGTGTGCCTTTTCAGGAACCTGCCAAGTTCTTGTAACCTGGATTGGCCACTGTTGGGGATGGGATACTGGGCTTGATGGACATTGGTCTGACCCAGTATAGCATTTCTTATGTTCTTATGTAACCTCATCAGGGGCCCTCATACTGGATTGTGTCAATATCTCCCTTAAATTACATCCCCGCATATACGTAAATCGTGGGACTTCTTGGAAGACAGATGCACCTGAAGAATATGCCAATATTTCAGCATCACTTGTTTAAATTGAAAAACTTGTGCTGAATATGGGAGTACACAAACTGGTGCTTCCTCCTTCAGGGGCTATTGTGGAGACAATAATAAATCTCCATTAACATTCTTAGCTCTTTTGAACACCTTCCTGATTGATGCCCGAGGATAGTATTTTTCCTCAAAGTGCTTTATCATCTGTATGGACTGTTGTAAAAATTCCTTATTGGTGGTACACAAGCATCTAAGATGCAAAAACTGACCCATGGGAATATTTTGATATCCCTACTGTAAAAGGGGGTGCTTGTTATGAAGGTACCATCACCTTGGCAAGTATGTAAATTAACTGTCTTGCAAAGGATTGTGGTTATTGAAGTCCATTCACATAAAGCTTGCCTTTTAAATAAATGAAGAAACTTGTAGTTGGTCGAGTGTAAGGCAAAATTAGAGTTTATTTATGGGGTGAATATTCCACACACAGATATACTTGGTAACACCATCCAGATAACTTCTCCAGGGTTTATTTAATATAAACAAGGCAACTGAAAAGCTTATGTAAATAAGTATCAAAGTCCTTTATGGAACAGAAAGGCTTTCTTACAGCCACTGCTAATCAACTCCTTAGCAGTACTGAGGTGGAAACAAACCAAAAAGGAAAACTTCTTTTTACAAAAAAACCAGCTCTCTTTATCCACACAGAAAAGAACTTTTACATTCCCTTTGTGCTTGGCTTGTGCTGTGCTCTGCTCTACCAACAGGTGACAATCCTGATGCAATCAGCTTGTTCTCAGCACACGGGCAAACTTCCCCAAAAGCTTTCTCTTTGTAACAGAACTTTCTGGGGAGCCAACAATTAGAATGTTTCCTTTTGATGTTTGCTCTTATTTGGAGGATTTTTCTAAACTAACAACCTACACAGGGAACAGTCCGTACAAACATTCTCTTCATCAGATATTAAACCTTGCTCCTGGAATTGTATGGGTTCAATTTCACTGTCTGACTCAGAGGGCTTTATTAACTGACCTCTATACAGAGAGAAACTGTTTCCCTGCTGTTTGCAATGCTCAGTGCTAGAGAAATGTTTACAGTTCATACCTGAATCCAGGCTGGCATCAGGCTGATTCCTTTGGTATTCTGGTCAGTATGCAATAGAGCTTCTGTGTCCTGTCCTCCAGTTGTTATCTCTAGACCTCAGGGCCTTTTCTCCATACGTCCTCCAAGAGGTATTTGGGCTCCTTTTCTCCTTAGCTGCAGCAGACCTCTTCCTAGGTGCTGCTAGATGGTCCCTGGCTGTGGATCTCCAGACCTCTGGCTTTCTCCAGTTCTCTGAAGATTGTTTCCCCCAGGAATCTTTCCAGGCATACATACTTCTCTGAGCTCCTCTTTTGGACCATCTGCTTCCTTGTCCTTGTTCCTTCAGGTTCAGGTTGTTCCTTCTGTTCCTCCTGCTTCTGTTCCTCCTCTCCTGGTTCCTGGTTTCCCTTTCTGAAGAATCCCTTCTAGTTTTAAGGGGCTTAGATTGCAACTCCTCCCTTGCATTCTTCAGGTGTTGTGGATTAAGCTCTCTCCTAGAAGATGACTGATTAGGGATGACATAATGGTTTCTCTGATTAGACTCATGCTTTTCCACTTTAGCTCCTCCAGGGGCTTTCTGCAAACTGATGCATCCTGGAACATGTAGTTTTTTAAGGAAACAAGCTGTCTTATTTCTCTGACCTGCCAGCACAGGTCCCTTGATCAGAGTAAATTCCCCTCTTTTGTCCTTACTCCCTGAGCTTTGATAAGCTTCCTTATCACACTACACATTGAGTTTAGAAAAACTGCCACATTACATAACCAAGTATTTGGAGAAGCAGATCAATGGCATGTGGGTTGAAACTAAAAAAAAGGAAAAGTAGTGAGATAGGTACACAGACTGGAAGATGATGGACTGTAGGAGAAGGCCCAGTGTTGACCAATGTGATTGTTTCCTAGCTTATCTCTAAAGTAGTTGCAGTGCTCAATGAAAATTTTGAAAAATTCTCTGAGTTTGTGACTTCTGTGAATCAAAACGCTGACCAAACATGTTGAATGAGTTGTGGTTGTGGAACCATGTGTATCAGATGTGGAGGACCATGTGTGGAAGATGTTCCATCAGCTTAAGCAACTGCACCACAAAATAGAAACTGTCACTGCAAAGCTTGTTGACTTAAAACATTGTTCTTGAAGGAGCAACCTTCGAATTGTGGAATTACCTGTATCATTTAAAGATACAGACTTAATTGGCTTGGCCTGAAGCAGCATTACAGTAAACTATGTATAGAGTACACCCAATATATAGGCTTCAGTAATGGCCTTTATTCACCAAGTGGAGGTGCTTCATACTTATCATAGTTTGAATGAGCTGTGGTACCAATATCATTGAGTCTTTCTATTTCAGCATTCCTCATTACAAGTAGTAAATCCGTGATGAGCCTTCCTCCAATTTGCTCAAAACTAGTAGAGAAGCAATGCAACTTTGTCCTTCGGTATCTGGCCTATCTTCAGATATTTTATAATGGAGTGGCACAGATGATTTCTACCCCTGATGAAGCCAAGGTGTGGTTGGATGCACTGGGACCATTCACATCTTTTGAGTCAGAGACTTGGGCAATTTCTCTGTCCACAAGCTGACTGTGGTGCACGGAGAGATCAGTACTGTTTGTTTTGTCAAGTTCATTGGTTTAAGAATCATGTCACTGCTACTGCCAGTGGTGGACTTCTAGGATGTGAGGACTTTGTTGACCACTGGACTGGCTTGCTTTTACTGTTCTGCTTATAAATGTTCTTGTGTGCCCTATCTGGCACTTGGATATTTGGCCTAATTGGTGGCGTTTTGGTCATAATGACTGAATTGAACTTGCCCAGGATGTCGAAGGGAAGATTGTGCTACTATATTGCCATATTTCATGGTCAGTACCACTGCTATTCATTTATCTGTTATTTCATTTTGTTGGTTTTCTGATGTGAGGTTTGATATGGTGTGATGGGGGGTGTTTAGAGGCTATTTATGAGTGCTGAGTGTGTGTGGTATTTAGAGGATTTAGTATTGCTATTGAGCAGTGTAGGGATAGGAGGTGTATATGGGGAGGAGGCACTGAAGGGCCTCATGCATGAATGGTCATTAGAAGTGTGAAAGTTCTATGGGGATACTGGGTTAGGAGGAATAGAGCTGGGGGGAGGGAGTTATTGCATTTAGGGTTTTGGTGAGGATAGGGTCGTGTATGAGGTTTCCTGGGGGAGTAGAGATGTGGGTGCTTGTTGGAGGGGGTTGTATGGATATGTACAGATTTTTGTGTGTGATTATGGAGGGGAGGAGGCTGGGGTGAAGGCTGGGTACCTCATTTATTGCTATTCATACAAAAGAGAGATTCATATTGCTTCATGGAATGTTTCTGGTATAGGCTCTCCAATAAAACGATGCAAAATCTTACAGGCATTGCGACACCACCAAATACATGTAGCATGCTTACAGAAAATGCCTCTAGATGATGTTGAGTATAGTAAGTTGTCTCAAATGTGAGTGAATGAGGCAGTTTATGCCTCTGCAGACTTTAATAGATTGAAAGCAGAAATTTTATTCAGTAAATCGTAAGGCTTAATATTCAAAAAAAGGTGAGCTCCTAAACTCAGGCTCCTAAATTTGTGCCTATTTTCAGCCACACTTCGGAGCCTAAACTTTCAGTTGAAAATTCATCCTACTTTAGGAGCTTACAATTTATGCTCCTAAATTTAAGCCTGCAATTCATTTGCCTAGATTTATGAGCCTAATTTAGATGCCTCGTGCTGAAAATCAGTGCTAAGCTTCTAACTTCTTTTCCCAGAGCTAAATCTGTCTTCATTACTACCCAATTTTTATTTAGGAGTTTAGTGAAATTTTAAGAAGATCTTTAGACACAGCCAATTTAAGAGCATAACTCTCAAAGTTAGGAGTGTAAGTCCTTTGAATACCAAGCCCTTAGTTTATCATATTCACTGGATAAGTAAAGTTCCTAGAAGTTGATTTCTATTTATTCATGTTTTTTCCTGCAGTGCTGGAAATATTGCTAGTTAAAGTCTATGCATGAATTTGTTTCCAGACATTGGTGCAGAAGACAACTGTGCTACCAGATGTGCCACTGATATAAGGAGGTGCCTTTAATCTGGTCATGAATCCTCAGCTGGATTGGTCTGGGTCACATGAGAGAGAAATTTTTGTTGTAGACCATAGTTTGCCGTATTTATGCCAGAGTCTTGATCTGGTGGATGTATGATGTTTTCTGCATCCACAAGAGCATAATTACAAACCTGTATTGATCATTATCATGGACTGATTACACAGGTCTGCGACTAAAAAGCTGTTTGATTATTTTCATCTAATTTCCATGTATTTTGGTGTGCTGAAAACAAATAAAATATTGAAAAAACTCTTAGACGTCATGATTTGCCACAACATGCAAAATTGTCTTCAAATTTATCAATTTTTTTCAAATTACTATTAATTAATTCAAATTACTATTAATTAATTCACATAAGTGTATTTAAGATATAACATGCCAAAAAAACCTTAAAGGGGTTGTCCGAGTTATGTAAAAAAAAACATATAGCACTGTAAATCTGATGGTCAGCAATATATACATAAGCGAAGCAAGTTTTAAGTCCGTGCTTCTAATGGTAGAAGGGGTTAATCTTTCCTGAAGAATCCAGTGGGAGGGAGACAAAGGGCAGATAGCAGCAGCTCCGGTCAGTGCAGGGGGTCGTGGCCAGCACTGTGACGTCTCGTGTACAGACACAGAGCTGCTCTCTCCTGCATGCCACACTTGTGCACGAATCATCATCAGGTCCTTGGTTCTAGGCTGTTCACACTTTTTCATCGTAATTCGTGTTAGCTCGTCATTCTTCAACCGTTATGTTATGGCTCCGCGAAAGTGTATTAATTCGCCAGACAGTTTCTGTTTCATCTGTGGTGAATATACAGTGTTGAAGCAACAGCAGAATATTACAGATTTTGTAAAAAAAAAGTATACTTTGCATACTTTGGACTAAAAATTGGAGATCAAGATAAAGTCTAGGCACCTCATAAAGTGTGCAAAGGGTGTGTTGAGGACCTCCGAAACTGGTTCAAGCGTAAGAAAAAATCTTTCCGTTATGGGATTCCTAAGATATGGTGAGAGCAAAAGAACCATAGTGACGACTGTTACTTTTGTTCATGCGATGTGAAAGGGTTTAATTCCAAATGGAAGCATTCCATTTCATACTCCAATCTTCACGCGGCAATTCGTCCCATCCCCCATGGCATACCAGTACCCAAGCCCCCTGCTACCTTGGAAGAGATACATAGCTCCGATGAAGGTGAAGTCATACCTGAACCAGATGATGAATCAAGTTCTGACTTTGAAGATGATACAAGACCAAAATTGTTTTCTCAGGAGGAGATGAATGATTTGGTAAGAGACTTGAATCTTCCCAAAGATGCCGCTGAGTTACTCGGATCAAGGCTGAAAAGCAGGAATTTATTCTTGCCAGGAGTGTCATCTTCATGGTTCAGACATTGTGAAAAGGAGTTTGTTCCTTACTTCGCCCAGGAAGACAAGTTGGTTTATTGCATCAATGTCATTGGTCTGATGGGTCAATTTAAAATCCACTCTGATTTAGAGCAATGGCGTCTTTTTATAGATTCTTCAAAAAGAAGTCTCAAAGCAGTTTTACTCCACAAAGTTTTGTACGCTTCCATACCTGTAGGTCATTCCGTATACCTGAAGGAAACCTACGAGAACTTGGAATTGGTTCTTCGTAAACTTAAATATGAAGACCATGATTGGCAAATGTGTGGGGACTTGAAGGTCTTGTGCATGCTGCTCGGGCAACAAGCTGGGTATACCAAATATCCTTGTTTTCTGTGTCTATGGGACAGTCGAGACTGACAAAATCACTGGACCAAGAAGAGTTGGCAGTCGAGGGTGCTAATAGTCGGTGAAAAAAATGTCCTCCGAGAAACTTTGGTACCTTCCCATAAAGTTCTTCTACCACCTCTCCACATAAAATTGGGATTGATGAAGCAATTCGTAAAATCACTTCCAAGAGATGGAGAATGGTTCAAATACTTGGTCACCACGTTTCCAGGCCTGTCGGAGGCAAAATTGAAGGAAGGTGTGTTCGTCGGACCAGACATTAGAAGGCTTATAGTTGATCAAGAGTTTGTCAATACCATGACGGATCCTCAAAAAGAAGGGTGGATTGCATTTAAAGAAGTCGTACAGAAACCTTTAGGCAATAACAAAGCTCCTCACTACAAAAAGATCGTCGGACGAATGCTGAAAAGCATTTCAAGCTTTAGGTTGTCTGATGAGTTTGAAAGTGCATTTTCTCCAGTCCCACCTTGACTACTTTCCTGAAAATTTGGGAGCTGTGAGTGAGGAACAAGGTGAACGATTCCACCAAGACATTAAAGAGATGGAAAGGGATACCAGGGAAAATGGAGCATTACAATGATGGCAGACTACTGTTGGATGCTTCAGAGAGACATTCCAGATGCTACTCACAAGTATAAATGCACCAAGAGGAGCCTCACAAGGAAGAAGAATCAAGTTTAGTGTGCGTAGGTGAGCTCATTTCAGTTCAAAAAAGGATTTTCATGAAAATATTGTAATAAAACTTTAATTTTATAAGTCTGTTTCCATTTATTTTGAGGTATTGCCTTATTTAACATAGTTACCTAAATTGTCAGGAAACGTGATGTCCTATGACAAAACGGAGGTCATTTTCGGATTCAGTGCACCAAACAACATAAAGATTATGTGGAATAACCAAAACAGCTCTCAAAAAAAAATTATTGGTTTTGAGTGAATTGTTTACATACATAGGCTACATTTGGACCACTGGAGATTTCTGATCATTTTTTGATTTGATTGGACTTTGCCTGGGAAGCCAGTTTGAGGTATATGGCAGCTGGCAGTTTCCTCATTATTTAGCAACTGATTAAAATTTTATTAGGTTCCTGTAGGCAAAATGGGAGGAGTATTGTGTACATAATGCCAATCATCAGGATGATCCCATTTTATTTGAGGAGGCTGAAAAGGCAGTCCTCCATTGAGATATTATTGGAAGGGTTTCATCTGCAAAGGCAGTTGTGTAAAGATAAAGCAAATTATGTCCTGAATCCTACAACATATAATAAAAGTCCGTGTTTGGCGACATGGGTTGTGTTGAATACACTTATACATGAGAAAACTACAAAGGATCCGCTTTATTATAAGTACCATGGGCCCGATTTTCAAAGGCATTTACATGGGTTACTGCCCTAGATACCTGTTTAAATGGTTTATCTGGGATTTTTGAAAGGTACCTACATGGGTAGTGCACTTCGAACATCCCGGATATGTCCCTGACATGCCCAGATGCTATGCAGTTAGCATCGGGGTGTGTTAGGGGCGTTACGGGGTGGAGGAAAGGGCTAGCGGATAGCAGTGATTTTTTATGCTACCCGCTTAGCCCTCTGAACCTTAATGATAGGCAAGGCTTTTCCTCACCTATCTTTCAGGTGCAGAGGCTAAGCGAGTAGCATTGAAAATCGGTGATAGCTAGCTCCTGCGGCTTCTGGGTTGTGTGGTAAGTCCCAGATTTTCAATGCCAGCACTGCATATGACCCCAGCATTGAAAATCTGGATTAGGCGGAATGGGAGTAGGCTATGCGCTGATGTGGGGCATAGCACTGCCTAGATGAAAATCGGGCCCCATATACAGTAATAGATTATGGAAACACACCAGGAAAGTTATTGATGTGCTTAGTGCAGCCTTGGTTGGGTCCTAAAATTTTACCTTCTTGGTGGGCTGTGATAGTAAAGTGATTCATAGAGCGGAGGATATTGTACGGACTTTTCCGGACCATTTTGCTGTATTATAGACACTACTTATGAGGCAGATGGGGATACCATGATTGCCTTGCTAAGGAAAATTGTGCTTCCATGGTTGAGATGTGAGGCGTCAGAGATATTACATGCATCCATTATGATGGGAGAGATTCAGTATGTTATTAAGGCCTTGAAACTCCATAGAACTCCACGTCCCGGTGGTTTCTCGGGTGAGTTTTATATGATCCTACAGTCAGAGGGTCTATGGATCTTTGGAGGCAAATTTTCTACTGCAGTTGAGAATTGCCACTTTCCTGCCCTTATGAACATCACAAAGCCAGACACACCCATTTTATTATTACATATGGATCTTAAGATCTTTGCAAAGATGCTTGCAGAGCAGGTGACTTAGATTCTCCATGACTTAGTGAAAGATGACCAGGTTGGTTTTATTAAGCAGCACCAAGTGGTTCTTAACATCTGCAGAATTTTTTGGCAGCCTTTGCTATGTGTCAATCCAGAGAAGAGTCTTTGTCACTTGTAAGTTGGGATACAGAGAAGGCCTTTAATGGTTGCATGGGAAGTTTTGCTTGAGATGTTGCAGTTTTTTGCTTTTTTCAGGGTTCCTCATTGAAGCAATACAATTATTATATTTGGAGCCTGAGAGAATGGTGATGGCTAATGGGATGCTTTCTCAGCCCTTTATTCTACAAAGAGTAACTCAGTAAGGTTGCCCCATGTCTCTTCCTCAATTCCTTTTATTTTTGGTGCCTTTGCGGTAACCTCTGCATGAGAATCCATCAATCAAGGGGAGTTGAGAGATCAGGAACTAAGTATCTTGCCTTTGCTGATGACCTTCTGCTTCTTTTTTAATTTTTAATTTTATCATTTTAACATATTAACATATTAAACAATTCATTGCAGGTGGTGTTGCAGCTTTTTCAACTTTTTGGTCACTGCTCAAGTTATAAACTTTGGCTTACAATTGGAAGCTTTGGCTTAAAATTTGGATAGACAGCAAATCTGGGATGAATCTTTCCCTCTGCATTGGGCCACACAGTCAATGCACAATCTTGGTATTTTAATTCAGGCATAGTTGGACAAACTCTTTCTTTGCATACTGAACCTGTGTTGAGAGAGTCAGATTTGCTTTTGTGGGGTTGACAGTCCTTGCCTGTTTCACTGATAGTGCATATTTTTTTATTTCATACAACTGTAGTTCCAAACTGGTTGTTTATGACGCAGACTGTTCCCACTTTGTCTATTAAGGAAGATGATATTGCAGCTCCAATCAGCTCTATCATAATTTCTGTGGAAAAGCAAAAAAGGGTGAATAGGTTTCTCGGTGTTAATATTTGAGCATGATAAAGGGGGTTTGGGGTTATCAAAACTACACTTATATAACTGGGTTTATAATATGCTGCATATTGATTATTGGCTAAATGAGACCAGGGTTAGCCCATCCACCAGGGGAACTAGGCTGTTATCTAGGGAGCCAGACCCTGGTGGCTGGCACTTTAACCCAACCTCTCGGGAAGCGGAAGCTGAACTTCTGCTTCAGCGCTAAGGCTGGCTTTAAAACACCCACGCACGTACGTGCATTTCCAGTCTGCCATTCTTACCTGCCCACCAAGAAAGTTGCATCAGAGGGGGGACAGGAGCAGCAGTCCGTAAGTGTGCATGCGTGCGGGCACTTTAAGACCTGATGCAGCGCAAGCATTGAAAGCCTTATCAAAGAAAAAAGCCCCAGGCATTGATGGCATTCCCATAGAAGTATTACAACAATCTGATGCAGCTGTTACCATACTCTGCCAGGAAATTTGGAAGACAATATCATGGCCAACTGACTGGAAAAGATCTGTGTTTATACCAATAATAAAGAAGGGTGATCCAACTGACTGTGGAAATTATTGCACAATCGCTGTGATCTCACATGCCAGCAAGATTCTTTTGAAGATTATTCAGCAGGGACTACAACCATACTTGGAAAGAGAACAGCCTGAAATGCAAGCAGGCTTCAGAAAAGAGTGAGGAACGAGAGACATCATCGTGGATGTGAGAAGGATCCTTGAAAAGACTAAAGAATGCCAAAAGGATATCTATATGTCTATTATTGATTAGAGCAAGGCTTTTGACTGTGTAAACCATGAGAAATTCTGGGCCACATTAAGAAGCATGGGTACACCAGAACATCTGATCATTCCCTTGCACAACCTTTACACTGATCAAGAAGCAACAATTCAAGCGGAACAAGGAGAAACAGAATGGTTTAAAATCAGCAAAGGTGTACGACCTGGTTGCATACTTTCTCCCTACCAGTTTAATTTATATTCAGAACAATTCATCAGAGAAGCAGGACTATATGAAGACAACAGAGGTGAAGACTGGTGGGAGACTCATCAACAATCCTTGTTATGCTGATGATACCACATTATTGGCTGAAAGTGAAGACTATCTGAAACATTTGCTTCTCAAGATCAAGGAACATAATCTTAAAATGGGCTTGCAGCTTGTCATGGGGTAGATCAGAGTATGCCTATGGAAATAGGAAACACAGAGAAGAGCAGGTCTAATAGTGACAGCTCAGAGCACATGGATCAGGGTTGCTATGAGCAACCATCACAAACAAAAGCACCAGGTGTAGGAGCACGCTCTAGTAGGAGATTACCTCATAGCCTATTAGTTGATGAGGGACAGCTGAGGGCAGGGCAGGCTCACCGGAACACTAAGAGTGACGCAATTAAAAATCACTCAGCGTTGGTCAGAAGCGGAGCTAACCAGGAGTCTAGCAGAGCTGTTTGGGAAACTAAATGGAAAACTTCACACGGAGATTCAAACAGTATTCCACAGGAGATAGCCAGGGAGAGAATACCAGAGTCTGGTTACAGGGTGCTGAGCAGCACTGAACAAGAACCAGGTGGTTGGTGCCACGGAGGTATTCAAGCAGGCAGATGGAAGGAACTTGTGAGAGAAAGTCTCCCTGAGAACAGGTACCGGGAAGGCAATAACTGTTATCAGAGGGTTACTTGTCTGCCCAAAGAGAAGCGTCCAGTAAAAGGGAGTGGAAGGCTTTCATGGGAGAAAAGCCACGCTAAGTTTCCTAGCTCAAAAAGCTCCTGGGGAACCGAGCCAGAAGATAGGCTGATTCCTTATAATAAAAGGGACTTTGAAAAGCAGAGTTTCACATACGCTCAGCCAGGAGTGTGTGGCCCTCTGGAGGGAAACTCTACAATATACGGTAACCTCCCAATTCACCCTGATAGAGAGGAGGAGAGAAGCCCTTGTAAAGGAGAAGAGGGTTTATGCAGAAATGGTATGAGTTACAACCCTACTGAAGATAACTACAGGGAAAGGTATGAGGACATGGAATGTGACTTCTGTGTTGAAAGTCCTGATGATTTCCAAATGGATTGTACATTAGTGTTCTCAGAGAACATTTCTTCATTGTGCTGAACTGTTTAGAGACAGAAATCTGTTTAGGGAAACAGATTTGAACAAGCCTGCTTGTGTAAAGTACAAGGACTGTTTTACCTTTTTATTGGATTGGCTGAAGATAAGCACCCATTTATGTTAACAGTAGTTCACCTTCATTTGTGCCAGAAAGTATGGTTTATTTCTTTTGATTCCTATGTGCAGAAATTCACCCGGAAGGGAAAATAAAATACCACTTTTGAAAAGCCTGGCTACTCGTCTACAACTACCTTTTTGATTAGCTAGTGGGACTACAAATCCCAGGGGGCATTGCAACGTCCCAGCTATATTAAGAAGAGGCCCCACTGAAGCTCCCCAGGCTTTTGCCTATAGGAGTGCGTAGGTGGGTGACAAATGGCGTAGTTCTTTGGATTTTTGCCTAAGAATTAAAAGGACACCGCTACAAGAACTACTTTTCTACTGGTGAGGACTGTATCCAGACTGAGGAGAGCCGTCGTGGAAGATTTCTCGCTGCCAGGTGCTGATGACCCAGCAAACTTTCTCACAGGCTGAATCCTGCATGAAGCCTCAGGTAAAGGGTACCTGGGCATAAGTGGGGCAGGACAAGAGTGAGAAAGGGGGCGCTGGTGGGCAAGCTGAGAAATAGATGGAGGAAAGGGAAAAGTTGCAGTACCGCACTTGGTGGTCTTTTTCTGTTTCTCTCTCCACAGGGACGTCGATGCCAAAGATGGAGCCGCAGGATGTCATGCGCTGGATGCAGGCACAGTGGGACAAACAAACTGAGTTGGTCCGGTATCTGCAGGAGCAGACTGCCCTGACCATGAGGGAACAGCAAAAGCCGCTGATGGACACCATGGAGGCGCTTTTAAAGAAGCCAATGGATGCCAGAGCAGACATCCCCTCCATACTCCAGGGAGCAGGACTGAACCCTCATGGTGCTTTGTCGCTAGGACAGTTAAAACCGCATGATAATCTGGACGATTATATAGACGCTTTTGAGCGTATAGCCGCAGCTTTGAAATGGCCAGAGGAGCAATGGGCAACTAGGTTTGCCATATCACTCTCAGGCGAGGCCCTTTCTGCATATAAAGCCATGCCGGCTAGCCTGGCCTCTAACTATGCAGAAATCAAAAAAGCAGTCAAAGACAGACTAGGGCTGACTCCTATGCATTATCATAGAATGTTTAGGGAGGCAAGGATAAAGCCTCAGGAGACCCCTAAGGCCCTGTCTCAAAGGCTGAAAAGTTTGGCCGGAAAATGGTTAACTCCGGAAGGAAGCACACTGGAAACAGTTATAGATAGAATTGTTTTAGAACAGTTCATGCAAGCTGTTCCCAGTGAGGTAAAAACCTTTCTTACACTCCAGCATTGTCAAACCACCGATGAGGCACCCACTCTTGCTGAGAGCTATTTCGAAGCAGAGATGACTGACACCTCGGGGGTAGCTCTGTGGCAAGCAGCTGGTATGAAAACTTTTAGCAGAAAAGGTAATAGGTTAAATGCTAAAATGTCTACTGTTGATAACTCTGAAAATGTTAATGTTTTGTATGTACCCAAAGGGAAATATTTCACCTGTGGGAAGGCTGGACATTTTCAGAGGAGCTGCCCTGAAAGAACGGTTCTGCTGTCAGGAGCTAAAGAGCCAAACCAGGATGGGTTTTTCCTACCAGTCAAGGTAGAAGGTATGGATGCACTGGCACTACTTGACTCGGGGGCTGACCAGAGCATGGTTTCACAAAAGCTCTGGGAAGCCATTGAGAAGCACCGTTCGTCACCCCCGAGTCAAGCAGAAGGCCAAGTACGTATTAGGTGCGTGCACGACGCATTTGTTCCATATCCCCTACATAAAGTAGCTGTGCAAGGATTAGGCACCACTGGGGAAGTAAAGGTAGCTGTGATCCCCAAACTTCCAGAAGACGTTCTCCTGGGTAAGGACTGGCCTCCCTTTTATGAAGGGCTGGGAAGGGACTTAGGCACCCGAATGGGCTTAGTGTCCACCCGGTCTCAAGCCGGAACCTCCGGGATGGGAGAAGTGTCCGCAGGAAGCACAGATGAGCCTGAGGGGGAGGAAGGATCCCAAGGGGAGGAGCTAGAGGAGGAAGAGATAAACACTCTTCCTGTACATGAGGATTTGATACATGCCCCAGTTAGAGAGGCTAAAAAAGATAAGTCCAAGAAACGTCGGGAGAGGTATTGTAGGACCCGAGGGAGGGCCGACTTAGAGGCCGGTATAGGATTGCCCTGGGTACCTGCAGAGGTAGTCAAGAAGTTTCCATCGTTCCCATGGAGCAGAGAGCTGACCAGGCTCTTAAAAGGGCGTTTGAGTGGGCTCGGGAAACCCGACCTACCTTACCTAGGTTTTTCTTGGAAAATGAACTATTATATAGGGAGAGTATAAACCCACATAATGATGCCATAAGGAAGCAGCTAGTTGTGCCAACGACTTTTAAGGCTACAGTATTGTGATTGGCACATGACCACCCAGTAGGTAGTCACAAGGGGATCCAGGGTACGCTTGAACAAATTTTAGCTAGGTTTTATTGGCCAGGGGTCTTTAAGGAGACCAGGCAATATTGTGAGTCATGTCCCGACTGCCAGAGGGTGACAGCTATAAAACCCAAGGCAGTGCCCATGGTGCCTACACCCACTATAGCAGCCCCCATAAGCCGATTAGGTGTTGACATTATAGGACCTCTAGTAAAAACACCGAAGGGTTTTAAATATATCCTGGTCATAGTCAACCATGCCACGCGTTTCCCTTGGGCTATCCCATTAAGGAACACCTCTGCCAGAATAATAGCCCTAGAACTTATAAAACTTTTCTGTGAAATAGGTTTCCCTAGAGAGGTTTTAACAGACCAGGGTAGCAATTTCCTGTCCAAACATTTAGCCAGGGTCTGGGAAGCCTTTGGCATCAGACACGTACGGACATCGGCATACCATCCGCAGTCTAATGGACTCGTGGAGCGAATGAACCAGTCCATTAAACAGTTGCTCCGGAGGGGTTTGAAAAAGGGAGAAATGTCTGAATGGGACACGCTGCTCCCATTCACTTTATATGCGTGTAGGGAACGCATACAGGCGTCCTTGGGGGCATCCCCCTACGAACTGCTGTTCGGCCGCGCTCCGAGAGGAGTGTTGGACATCCTACAGGAGCAGTGGGTCGAGCCGGACGTGCAAGAGGTTGGGGTACCTCAATTTTTAAGAGATTTAAGGCAACGCCTGGAGAGGACATCCAAAGCCTCTATAGAAAACTTACAGGCCAGTAAGCAAAGGCAAAAATATTACTATGACAGGGGCACGAGACCTAGGCAGCTGAACATAGGAGATAAGGTACTCATTCAGGTATCAGACCCGGGACCTAAGTTTAAGTCCAGGTGGAAGGGTCCTGGTACAGTGATAGGGAAGGTTGGCCCTGTGTCTTATCGGGTAGAAAATGAAAGAGGGCGCCAACAGGTTTATCACCTGAACGTACTGAAGCTGTGGAAAGATAGGTCAGCCACTGCCAGTCTGGTCACCGTAGAGCAGCGAGATAGGTCCCACAAAGAAATTACGTGCTGTCTGAGAGGCTCAGCAGCCCGTAATATTTTAAGGGGGGGGGGATCTGTCATGGGGTAGATCAGAGTATGCCTATGGAAATAGGAAACACAGAGCAGAGCAGGTCTAATAGTGACAGCTCAGAGCACATGGATCAGGGTTGCTATGAGCAACCATCACAAACAGAAGCACCAGGTGTAGGAGCACGCCCTAGTAGGAGATTACCTCATAGCCTATTAGGTAATGAGGGACAGCTGAGGGCAGGGCAGGCTCACCAGAACACTAAGAGTGACGCAATTAAAAATCACTCAGCGTTGGTCAGAAGCGGAGCTAACCAGGAGTCTAGCAGAACTGTTTGGGAAACTAAATGGAAAACTTCACACGGAGATTCAAACAGTATTCCACAGGAGATAGCCAGGGAGAGAATACCAGAGTCTGGTTACAGGGTGCTGAGCAGCACTGAACAAGAACCAGGTGGTTGGTGCCACGGAGGTATTCAAGCAGGCAGACGGAAGGAACCTGTGAGAGAAAGTCTCCCTGAGAACAGGTACCGGGAGGGCCATAACTGTTATCAGAGGGTTACTTGTCTGCCCAAAGAGAAGCGTCCAGTAAAAGAGAGTGGAAGGCTTTCATGGGAGAAAAGCCACGCTAAGTTTCCTAGCTCAAAAAGCTCCTGGGGAACCGAGCCAGAAGATAGGCTGATTCCTTATAATAAAAGGGACTTTGAAAAGCAGAGTTTCACATACACTCAGCCAGGAGTGTGTGGCCCTCTGGAGGGAAACTCTACAATATACGGTAACCTCCCAATTCACCCTGATAGAGAGGAGGAGAGAAGCCCTTGTAAAGGAGAAGAGGGTTTATGCAGAAATGGTATGAGTTACAACCCTACTGAAGATAACTACAGGGAAAGGTATGAGGACATGGAATGTGACTTCTGTGTTGAAAGTCCTGATGATTTCCAAATGGATTGTACATTAGTGTTCTCAGAGAACATTTCTTCATTGTGCTGAACTGTTTAGAGACAGAAATCTGTTTAGGGAAACAGATTTGAACAAGCCTGCTTGTGTAAAGTACAAGGACTGTTTTACCTTTTTGTTGGATTGGCTGAAGATAAGCACCCATTTATGTTAACAGTAGTTCACCTTCATTTGTGCCAGAAAGTATGGTTTATTTCTTTTGATACCTACGTGCAGAAATTTACCCGGAAGGGAAAATAAAATACCTCTTTTGAAAAGCCTGGCTACTCCTCTACAACTACCTTTTTGATTAGCTAGTGGGACTACAAATCCCAGGGGGCATTGCAACATCCCAGCTATATTAAGAAGAGGCCCCACTGAAGCTCCCCAGGCTTTTGCCTATAGGAGTGCGTAGGTGGTTGACAAGCTCAATGTAAAGAAGGCAAAATCAATACGTTCATCATTGATGGAGAAAGAATTGAAATAATGGACAACTTTAACCTACTTGGATCAACTATCAATAAAGAAACATCAAGCAGTTGAGAAATCAGATGACTCATTGCTCTTGGCAGAATGGCTATGAAAGAACTTGACAAGATTCTCAAGAGCAGAGGTTCAACTTGTTCAAGCATGGTATTTTCAATAAAGTCATATGGATGCGAAAGTTGGACAGTGAAAAAGATAGACAGGAAGAAAATTGATGCCTTTGAATTATGGTGCTGGTGACGAATATTATGTATACCATGGACTGCCTGAAGAACAAACCATTCAGTACTAGAGGAGATCAAACCTAAGCTTTTTTTAGAAGTTCAGATAACAAGACTTCGACTTTCATACTTTGGACACATCATTCGAAGAGAGAGATCAATAAAGAAAGACATCATGCTTGGCAAGGTAGAAGGTCAGCGCAAAAAAGGAAGGCCAGCAATAAGATAGATCGATACAATAACAGCAGCTATGGATGCCACTCTATCAACAATGAGCCACCTGTCTGAAGACACAGTTTAGGACAACTATCCAGAGGGTCGCCATGAGTCGACACAGACTCGATGGCACTTAACAACAACAACAACATCATCTTGCCAAAAAGGGCCCTACACTTTAATATTATTACTTGTGGGAATTTTCTAAAATGTAGGGAAATGGACCAATGCCAACATATTCTGCATTTTCGGGATCAAATTGTCTCTTGGGGGGTGGATTTTGGAAGAGCAGCTACCCTGTTGATACTGTTATTTGATGATTTTACAGGTATCTCAACATTCTATAAGGGGAACAGATGTTGGCACATAAAATGTCTACCAGCCCATAAAATGGTCAAGTGCCGGGATTGGGTGGCAGTGGTGCACTCGTGGAGGCTGGGAAAGTTTGTGTGGGGCTGCATGTCCTGATCACCACAGTGCCCATCGGGTGTGCCTGTATAGGCCCAGTACAACCGGTTGTTTCGGCCCACCCCCGCTTTGCTCCCTTTCCGACTCCTTCTTGCCCACTCCCGCTTAGAGCTCCCCGCACAAACCCTCTGTATGTGTGGGGAGCAACTGGTACTGAATATGATCCCCTCGAATAGCGGGTGATGCATGATCAACCCATAGTCTACAGATGTCCCCTGTTCTTTATAAAAACTTAAGATATACCACGTTGGTTCAGACAAAGGGTCCATCAAGCTCAGTATCCTGTTTCCAACAGCAGCCAATCCATATCACAAGTATCTATCAGGTTCCCAAAAAGGAACACAGATTCTATGCTGAATACACCAGGAGTAATAGTGTAAGGACTTTTGCTCCAGAAATATGCCCAACCTCTTTTAAACCCAGATACCCTAACTGTTTTTCCATGGTATTTTCAATAACATCATATGGATGCGAAAGTTGGACAGTGAAAAAGATAGACAGGAAGAAAATCGATGCCTTTGAATTATGGTGCTGTTGACCAATACTGCGTATACCATGGATTGCCCGAAGAACAAACCAGTCAGTACTAGAGGAGATCAAACCTAAGCTTTCTTTAGAAGCTCAGATGACAAGACTTCGACTTTCATACTTTGGACACATCAAGCGAAGAGAGAGATCATTAGAGAAAGACATCATGCTTGACAAGATAGAAGGTCACCTCAAAAGAGGAAGGCCAGCAATGAGATGGATTGATACAATAACAACATAAAATCCTCTACAATCTACATGTATATGTAGATGATATTATGATCTACACTCCTATAAACCTTGATAACCCAGACTACTCAGTAATTACTACTTGCCTGGAGGATATGACAGCTTGGTTATCAGAAAACAACCTAAATATTAACTACAGCAAAACTGAAGCTCTCTTTGTAACTCAAAATACTCAATTCCTCCTCCTCCCCCCCCCCCCCCAAGGTCATTACCTATAAACAACATCACCATACCTATCAAACCTGAGGTAAAATATCTTGGAATTATACTAGACTGAAATCTAAACTTACACTCTCAAATCAACAAAATAGCTAAAACAGCCTTCTATAAAATCTGAATCCTCAGAAGATGAAAACCACTGCTTAACCATGATCATTTCTATACTGTTTTTCAGACAATTATCACACCAGCTATTGACTACTGCAATTCCATCTGTCTTGGATTACCTAAACAATCAATCCGCCCTCTGCAAATGATACAGAATACTGCAGCTCGCATCCTAACTGGCACCTCTAGAGGAGATCATGTCACCTCCCTTCTGAATCAACTTCACTGGCTACCCATCATTTCCCGCATTAAATATAAGACTATTTTGTTCATTTTTAAAATATTACAAGACTCTACTGCAGGCATACTTAAATCTATTATCACGATTGAATCAAATAGTAGACTCAGAAGACTATCCAACAGTTTCACTTTATCTATTCCTAAAGATTATATAAAAGCCAAGCAAGTCACTTCAAGAAGTGCTATTTCATTAGCTGCTCCTTCCCTCTGGAATTTTCTCCACGATCATCTCAGAGCCATTACCGATGCTAAGGATTTTAAGAAAAATCTGAAAACAACACTCTACTCTGAACACTTTCATGACATCACATGATTATTTATTTTTATTTCTACCTTTTTGTTATTTTCCCTTTTTATTTTCCTTTTTATGTTCTTATATTTAGGCTTTGTAAATAAGTTAATTTAATATAATCCCTGTTTGACCTTCCCTTGTTTTTTTTAAGTTTTGAACGTCATTGTAAACCGCTTTGATTTTAGGATAAAGCGGTAAATAAATCCTGTTAAATAAATAAATAAACAAACAAACAAACAGCTATGTGTGCGAGTCTATCAACAATGAGCTGCCTGACTGAAGACCAAACACAATTCAGGACAACTATCCAGAGGGTTGCCATGGATGGTGGAAGTATTTTCAGGAAATCTGGGAGTCATACTGGATCTTGTTGCTTCCACAAGCCATGCTGGCGGCGAATACTGCATATACCATGGACTGCCCGAAGAACAAACCAGTCAGTACTAGAGGAGATCAAACCTAAGCTTTCTTTAGAAGCTCAGATGACAAGACTTCAACTTTCATACTTTGGACACATCACTAACTTTGTTGTTAAGTATCGACTCGATGGCACTTAACAACAACACACTAACAGTTTTTATTTCATCCTCTGGTAACAAGAGGAGTAGCCTAGTGGTTAGAACACTGGTTTGGTAACCAAGCAACCAGGGTTCAATTCCCACTAGCATGCCTTGTGGCCTTGGGCAAGTCACTTAACCCTCCATTGCCTCAGAAGAAAGGCCTGGCAATCTACTTCCGGTGACACTGCCAAGAAAACCCAGGAGTTTCTGGGTCACCAGGAGTCAGGACTGACTCAAAGGCACACATTGTCATATCTCCCCTCAGCCATTTTTTTCCAAGTTGAAGAGAATCTTTTAAGTCTTTCCGGGAAGGGGCATCCTTCCATCCCCTTTACCATTTTAGTGGCTCTTTTTTGTACCTTTTCTAATTCCTGTTATATCCTTTTTCAGATATGGCATCCAGAAATGCCACAATATTCAAGGTTTGGTCGCACCATGGAGCAAGACAGAGGCATTATAAAATCCTTGGTTTTATTCTCCATTTCTTTCCTTCTAATTCTAACATTTTATTTGCTCTCTTGGCTGCCACTGCACACTGGGCAGAGGGTTTCAACATATTATCCACAATGATGCCTAGACCTTTTTCCAGGGTGGTGATTCCTAATGTGGAACCTTGCATCATATAACTGTAGTTTGGGTTGTTCTTCGCTAAGTGCATAACTTTGCCATTTGGATGTACAGTTTCTCAATTTATTAAGATCCTCCTGTCATTTTTCACAATTCTCTTGTATTTTAAAAACTTTTGAATAATTTAGAGGTCTATTCCAATCAGGCCATCCATCCCCTGTACATCCGGGCAACATAGGGCCGTCAAAGATTAGATCCGATTCTGATCCCGTGGACCCCGCAGGATCAGATTCGGGTCTAGCACCTGGAAGTGCAGACTGGGACTTGATTCTGCTGAGCTTTACATCCCGGTGACTACCCATGTAGCGAAGTCAGGCTGCTGAATGGAGCTGCAGAGCCATGGCGTCCTATAGCCAAGGCAATGAATGGAGCCATGAATGCCGGCTGCCACAGATAAACTCCTTTCCCTGCAGCTGGACCCTCAATCTGGCCTCCCAAGTCAGGGTTCAGCTGCAGGGAACCTCCTCCACCCCTGCCTCACCTGCTCACGCTGGCCGCCAAAGAAATGCTGCATCCAGGGGGACTTATTCCATCTCTGAGGTGGAATAAGTTCCCCGTCTAGTTCAGAGGCCACGGATGTACAAGGCCAACCTCTGAATCAGCCCTGTACGTCCAGGGTTGTGACCTGCTCATACCCCACCCTTGCTCAACCTCCAGATCACCCCCCCCCCCGCCCCCTTTTAGGTTTCCCCATATAAATCTGCTGTTCATATGGGGACGCTTTTTCTGGGGCCGGTAGGGGAGCGAATAGTGGGGATGGGACGTTCATCCCCGCTGTTTATGGGACGGAATGATCCCCTTAGCATCATCTGCAAATTTGATCACCTCGCTCATTATTCCCCATTTCCAACTCATTTATGAATACATTAAAAAGCAGCACAGATCCATGTGACACTCCGCTATTAACATGGCATGGACACACTAACCATCAACAACAAATACACCACAATTAACCTGATTTATAGACCCCCTTCCCCCAGCCCAGATAACCTTTCCTCCATCTTAGAAACCGCTTGCACCTCTACCCCAAATAAACATCACATTATACTTGGCAACTTCAATCTTCCATCACACCCCCCCCCCCCCTCACTCTCCACCCACTTTCTGAATACCCTACAGGACTTAGGATTTCAACAACTTGTCCAAATCCTCACTCACAAGCGAAGCAACACACTTGACCTCATCTTTCTTCCAAACACCATGCTACAAGGCATCCACTTCTCCACCCCCTAAGTGCTTCCTCTCCCGTGGACAGATCACCTCCTTATAGAATTTGCTATCACCTCTACATCACCACCCCTTGAAACCAAGGAAATTAACCATTTTTTAAAATTTAATATTTATACATTTATACAATCATATCAAGAATACATCTTGAAACAGAAATTGAGATGGGTAACAAAAATATAACAAAGAACTAATAAAGTCCCTCATATACTACAAGAAAAAAAAGAACCATACCCAACCCACTCTAACCCACAATTAAGGGAGGATACTTAGAGAAATAATTTTACAACCAACATTCTGAAGGAAATAGAGTGTGTTATACAGTCAATACCTAATCAAGCTCAAACCGAAACAGACAAAGGATCAGCTCCCCCTCCGCAACTTGACAGGCATTTATGAAATCCAGCAGTTGGGAGGGTTCATAAAATATATAGGAATGTAACTGATACTTAGGGGTATGTTTACTAAACCGCGGTAATGTGCGGGCCGCGGTAGTGTGCAGGATGCCAAATAAGGAGGTGGGCGTGTCTGGCTGAGAAAGGCAAACCGGGACGAAAAATGCGCTAAGGTGTGTGGCACCCTAACGGGCGCCCCGCACATTAGCGCATGGAAAATGCGCGTGGACGGCATAAGACGGCGCGCTGATATCCAGGAACAGGAGCAGAGCCACAGCACAATGGTTAAGACACTGGCCAATGATGCAGGGAGCAGCAGTTCAATCCCCCACAGTGCTCAATGACGCTGGCTGAGTTGTCACTCAGCTTGTCATCTCACCCCTGACTCCATTCAGCTCTTTCCACCCTCAGACACTCCTTTTCCCTAAGGACTTCTCTCTGCTTTCTGTTGACGCTCAAGCCCAGCGCTGGGACTCCTCTCTCTCCACTGCTTTGGATAGGATTGCTCCCCTGCGCCCTTCTTCTGTAGTCCACCACCGCCCCAATTCCCCCTGGTATCTTCCAGGTTTTCGTCTTCACCGCTCTTACCTACGTCGGGCTCTCCGTCACTTGCGTAAGTCCCCCTCACCTGCTACTCTCTCTCATTTCCGTTACTGTCACTCTCACTATCGCTCCCTTCTGCACTCCGCTAAGCGGGATTATTTTTCTAGGCTTATCTCTTCTTCGGCAAATTCCACTCGTCAGCTATATACCGCATCCTCCATTCTCTTTCTGCACCCTCCTCGTCCCCTGCCGCTTCTCTTCCTGCTATATCCTCCTCTAATAACCCCACACCTGATGCTTTGGCTTCATTTTTTGCTGGCAAGGTCCTTTCCATCCGGCAGCTTTTCCCCTCCTGTCCCCCCCCCCTCTCCCCCTCCTCCTCTTTCCCCAGTTCCCTCCTCTGCATCAGTTTCCCCTACTGTCCCTCCTCTCTCATACTGTTGGTCTGTATTCCAGCCCATCACACTCTCTGAACTTTCTACTGTTCTTTCTTCCACTCTCGGAAACCACTTGTCCGTCCGATCCTATACCTTCTCACTGGCTTGTTGAGCCCTCTCTGGCTCTCCTCCCTTTTGTTCTTTCCATCTTTAACACCAGTCTCTCTTCCGGTACTTTCCCCTCCCACTGGAAGCATGCTCTTATCCGTCCCCTCCTGAAGAAACCTTCTCTGGATCCTGCCTCTGCCGCTAATTGGGCGTCCCATCTCTAATCTTTCCTTTCTCTCTAAACTTCTTGAACGGGTGGTTTTCTCTCAGTTATCTTCACACTTGGAGGATTCTCTGGTTCTTCACCCCCGTCAATCTGGTTTTCGTCCTGGGCACAGTACTGAATCTATTCTCATCTCTTTTCTTAATGAGTTGCACGTTGCTCATGACCGTGGTTCTATCTCTTTGGCTGTCTCACTTGATCTTTCTGCTGCTTTCGATGTCGTTGATCACCGTACTCTCCTCTCAAGGCTTCGCTCTATTGGTCTTTCTGGTTCAGTCCTTCGCTGGTTTCACTCTTTTCTTTTTGATCAGTCTTTCTCAGTCCTATCAGGTACTACTTCATCCTCTCCTTCACCTCTGCCCTGTGGTGTCCCTCAGGGTTCTGTATTGGCCCCTCTGTTGTTTAACATTTTTCTGGCCCCTCTTGCTTTACTTATCCAACAGCACGGTATCTCTGCATATTATTACGCAGATGATATCATTCTTCTCTATCACACTTGCCCTCTCTCCCGATATTGGTCCCCTCAATGTCTGTCTTTCTTCTGCTGTTTCTTCCTGGTTTTCTGAGAACTTTTTGCATGTTAATTTGTCTAAGACCTCTGCCATCTGGTTCACTGCTGGTGCTCCTCTTCCCTCTCTTGCTCCCTCTCTGTCCGTTGGGCCTATCCCTCTTGTTTCCTCTATGCGATATCTTGGGGGCTTGTTTACAAAGCCGCGGTAGTGGTTCGCGATCGCGATCGCAGCCGCGGCCCCATTGAAATCAATGGGGCCGCGGCTCCGATTACGATCGCAAACCGCTACCGCGGCTTTGTAAACAAGCCCCTTGGTGTCACCCTGGACTCGGCTTTAACTTTCCAAGAGCACGTTTCCTCTGTCATCCAGCGTTCCTTTTATACACTGCGTCGACTTTGTGCTATCCGGCCTTTTCTTTCCTTCTCTTCCTTGACCACACTTCTTTCTCTTGTGGTTTCTCGCTTAGACTATTGTAACGCTTCCCTGGCTGGCCTTCCTCTTTCACAGCTTCGTCGTCTTCAACTGGTCCACCATACTGCTGCTCGTCTTTTGACCAACTCTTCCCGTTCTGCTCATATCACTCCTCTCCTTATCCGTTTACATTGGCTGCCTATCCCTTTCCGTATTCAATAGAAGGTTCTGATTTTTGTTCACAGGGCTTTGTACACCGGTGTTCCTCTCTATCTTTCTGATTTGGTGCACTTCCACTGTCCCTCCAGAGCACTTCGGTCGATTCACATTAACCGTCTTTTTCTTCCACCCCCTTCCAGGGCTCATCTTGAATCAACGCGTTCTTCTGCCTTTTTCTTCCTCGGCCCCCGCCTTTGGAATTCTCTCCCCCTTGCTCTACGTTTGGAGTCATCCTTTAGTACTTTCAAGGCTTCCCTCAAAACGCACCTTTTTTGTATCACTTTTGATCTCCCTTCCCTCCCTGCCCATAGCTGATTGGTCTATATCTCTGATTTCCTTATTCTATCCTTTGCTGTCTCTTTTATGAATAATTGGTGTTCCTTTCTGTTTCCTCAGTAGCCTGTTTTATTGTACACCGCTGTATGCCTTTTTGGTTCAGGCGGTATAAAAAGTTTTATGATAAAGATAAAGATAAAGAATTTATGAGGTAGAGAAATACTGGGCGGCCTAAAGCAGGGCGCTGATGTTTTGGGCGGCATAAGGCGGCACGCTGATGTTTTCGGTGGCAGTCTAATACTGGGAGATATAAGCAGCGCGCTGATGTGCAAACAGAAGATCAGAGCCACAGCACAATGGTGAAGGCACCTACCAATGGTGCAGGGATCAGCGGTTCAATCCCCCACTGTGCTCAATGATGATGGTTGGCTGAGGTGATATTTTAGGAGGCATACAAAGAATGGGCCGCATAAGGCGGCGTGCAGATGGGCATTAGGTGGTGCGCTATTGATTTAGGAGGCTGTTCTATTATTGGGAGGCATAAGGCGGCACGCAGATATGCAAGCATAGGATCAGAGCCACAGCACAATGGTTAAGACACTGACCAATGATGCAGGGATCAGGGGTTCAATCCCCCACAGTGCCTAATGAACAAGGCTGGCTGAGGCATTGCATATTATGGGGAAGAGTGCTTTAGGGGGCATGTTATTTTTTGTTTAATTATCATTACTAGCAAACGCACCCTCAAAGCATGTTAACATAAGGCGCCCTATAAGGCACATTTTAAAGTGCACTGTCCGCCAAGGCACCCTAGAATGTTGCTTATAGGGCGTTTTAGAGGGTGCCGTATGAGGTACCGCAAGGTCAGAGCACTGTTTTTGATGGCAGCACTGTGCAGTTTAAGGAATGAAAAGCATACATAGGTGCGCTGACATGCATGGAGGAGCAGCAGTGGAGCACAATGGTTAAGGCACTGACTGCTGATACAGGGGTCATGAGGTAGCTCCCCAGGGTGCCTAATACGTAAGGCTGGCTGTGGCATCAGCTTTGCAATGTACATATCTGTTCCTGCAGCACCATATGTGTATTTTATTAATTGCTGCCAGCAAACACGCCCTCACGTGCCGTAATGGAAGGTGCCGTAAAAGGCACCCTATATGGCACTCCATAGGGCACATTATAAAGTGCACTGTCCGCCACGGCACCCTAATATATCCCCTATAGGTCACCCTATAAGTTGCGTCACAGGATAATGTATAGTGCACCTTATATGGACGGGAACCATAAGGTGCCCTATAGGGTGCCCTATAAAGCGCTCTCAGAGGCACCCTATGGGTACAGTACGCTGAGGGTGTTTTTGCTGGCATCAAAATATGTATATTAAAGAAAAACAATGCTTTGGATAACCCTTTCAAATAACCCCACTGTGGGTTTGAAACCATAACCTTTGCCTTCACAGGCAGTGAAGTAACCATTAGGCTACAGCTCTATAGCTGCTGGCAAGCCCCTGGCTGGCTGTAGAGAGCCTGCACGTCACCACACAGACAGTCTGCTGTGGTCTCCAGGATAGGGTTAGCCCACCCGTACCCATGATGCACTGCACATGCAAATCAGCTGTCCACAGATGAACACAAGATGGGGAATGCACCCCCACAGCACCTCGGCCTGGTAGGAGGAAGTGACCAGGTGCACCCACACAGCACCTCGGCCTGGTAGGGGGTATGGACCGGGTGTTTTACTGGCACAGAGTAGCTACACACCGTCACATTGTGCGGGTACTGTGCTCACCCTGAGGGTGTGAAGAGGCACCCAGGACCAGGTCCACAACACCCTCCATGGATGAAAGAGGCCATGCCAGAGCTCCACAGCAGTATTAATCTGTGAGATAGGTAGTTTCTGCAGAAACACCTTGGATATCACTTTCTGTCTTAGTCAGGGGAACCCCTTATGGACACCTAGGTGGGCTATGTACCACCAGCCAAGGTTGAAAAAAACAGGGTCTCCTATCAACAGATCCTGCAATGGTGGCAGTAGAGTGGACCATCAACCCCGGCCCTGCTGGGGAACAGACACCCTACAGGGCAGTCAAAGCAGCTCTATACACCTCCACAACACAATATCAGACAGACATTAGGCCTGGATATGCTAAGCTGCACCCCACCACTATCTGATATTCTCCTGCAGCAAGCCTTCAGCCGCTGCACCCTGCAAGGCGCTCCATCACGACACAGACCAGCTGAAAACAGTCTGCTAGCTAGTCCTGGTGGAAATGCATGCACCCAGAACTGGGATGGCAGTGCACATCAGCAGATAGGTCAGTGACTGGGCCCCAAAAGGAAACCCATATATATCACATGAGAGAAATACTATCTAGCACTATGGGGGTGCCTAGACATGCTGTGGTCACTGCACAGTCAGGGTGAGAGTGATCCCCCAGCAGGACAGAAAGAGGTCACCCTGTCTGTGTAGGTGGTGGCCGGCCACGACAATGTCCCAGGCAGTGCCCTATGCCCTGTGCAGATGCATCCTGGCCAGCCCACCCTGTCTGAGCTATACCCATGGTACCTTGCTGCTCATTATGCACATTGGCAGGCCAATAATGGCAACAGTGCTGGCAGTGTGGGCTGTGGAAGGTGTTTGCAGCCAACACACACTGTATAGACCAGGGGTGGGCAATTTCGGTCCTGGAGGGCCGCAGACCAGTCAGATTGGCAGGATATCTGTAATGCATATATATCGCATGCTTATTCATTAGGGATATGCCGAAAACCTGACTGGTCTGCGGCCCTCCAGGACCGAGATTGCCCACCCCTGGTATAGACAGACACACACTCCCACACGTATGCCAGCATTGTGCTACTATAGAGGAGTTTATCAGCCTTGCCCACCACACCAGTCCTGGGCACAGCACAGGCATGGATATGGTACGCAATACTGTTGGGGGTCACTCCCCAGGGTGGTGACCACTGTCAGAGGCCAGACCTGAAGCACACACCGCAGACATCAGAAAGATTGTTATGATGGAGCTCAAAGAGTAAACTGTGCTTAACGTAGGAATGTCTATCTGCCAGTACTCATAGCAAACGTTTGAGAGCTGTGTACCGTATACCCAGGTGTAGGGTGGCATTGCTAAGGTATGCAGGTGCTAGTATTGGGAGATGCACGCAGGGCCCAATGTCCTGCCTCTCCAGGAGGCATTGGCCAATGGGGCCTGTGGGTGTGGGTGTGTCTGCCCCTGTTGGCTGCTGCTTTACGGCAGAGATTCCCAACTCCAGTCCTGGTGTGCCTAACACTGTTCGGGTTTTCCTGCTGTCCCTCATGAATATGCATGAGCTATATATACATGCCATGGGGATGGTGCATAGATATGCAGCACAGGCATTTGTATTAGAGGCAGCATGGAACCTGAATGGTGTGTGGTCCTCCAGGACTGCATTTCAGAGACTCCACTCTAGGTAATGCCCCTGTTCATGGTGTCTGTGCTCGGTGTGGTAAAAGATAGGCGTATTACCAATGCGTATGCCCTCAGCAATAAAGGTTTGTCCTTACTATCACGGTTTAGTTGTGGGAAAAATATGTGGACAGGATTGGCAGTAGCCTCAGCTGGGCTTTGAACCTGTGACCTTCTGTTCTTGCACACACTGTCTGTGTGCACTGCACCACCATGTTGCCACAGATTGGCTGAATTTCCTGGGAGGTCCATGACTGTACATCCGACAGGGCCTGTCTGTTGCAGTGGATGGTGCCATCCTGCACATGGCTAGGCCACTGTCTTCTGTGGCTAGCAGCCACTGCCCCTCCACCACCTGTACCCTTCCGCCATTATGCTGGCATGTCCTTATCGTAGTAAAACCATATGACCTGATTGAGTTGTGGCACTCCAGGCCTGCATTTGGGGGACTCGGCTGTAGGTAATGCCCATTGTTATGGTGTGTGAGCGGTGTAGGGTAAAATATGGGTGTTTGCAACATGCTTATGTTCTCTGCAATAAAGGAGTGTCTTTACTATCTCTGTTTAGTGGTGGGTAAAATATGGGGACAGGGCTAGCAGGTGCCCCAGCTGGGATTTGAACCTGTGACTCTCTGGTTCTAGAGATATTGGCTCTGTCTGCTGCACCACACTGTGGCCACAGAGACAGTGCAGTCCCTGGAGATAGGAAACCTGGCAAGAAGGAGTCGGAAGCCATGCTCTGCACATTTTTACTGTGGGCTCGTTCACCTTGTCTGGGGACAAAAGTGCAAATACACCACGAAAATGCCTGCAAAAAATGGGGAAAAAAGATAGCCAAGCTGGGCAACAGTGTTATTAATGGGCAACCATACAAAACACTCCAAGGACAGCTCCAATAGCAAGAAATGATTTTTGGAAGGGTCTCCACTCCGTAGACCCTTCCAAAATTCATTTCTACTTTTATGGAGCTTTCCAGGGAGTGTTTTTTGTTGTTGCCCATTAATATCACTGTTGCCCAGCTGAGGTACTATTTTTAATATTTTTGTTGTGGTCATTTTCGCTTTTTATTTGCACTTTTGTTCTATGCACATGTATCACACTGCTCACGTTTTTTAGGTTTCCCCGGTTTTCCTGTACATTGCTGACGGAAATAGTTTCTCTTCCCTTTAAATGCCCTCTACCGCGAGTGTTTCACTCGCGGTATTTTTTACTTGTATATTCGGCCCCGTAAATGTGTGAGGAGCCTCTCCCCTCCCCTTCCCCGCCCATTGCAGCCGTCTCTCCACCCCTTGGGAGCCTTCCTCCGCCCTCCGTTAGCCTTTCCACGCCTCTATCGGACATTTGCGGGCCCGTACTTGTGCGGAGCCCGTTAGTGTGCCGCGCACGTGTGCGGGGGTTCATCGCATGTGTGCGGGGCGCTTAAGAGCACTTAAGTGCTGCTTTTAGTGCGCTATTGTGCGGCGCGCAATTGTGCGTTTTTTAGTAAACATTCCCCTTAATCAGACACTTGCAAGGAAATTAAAAAAAAGAGACCTCCCAATAGCTGAATCCCAGGACGTAAGAGGAGAAAGTCCCGCCGTCTCTTCTGGGTCTCCCTGGGTAGGTCTGGAAACATACGAACAGTCAAACCTTTAAACAACATATGACATTTCTTTTTTTTTTTTTTGAAACTTTTATTTTCATTTTGCAACAAACAAAGAAACAACACACCAAAAGAGACAAAACAAGTATACAATAAGGAAAAGTAAACCCATTACCCCCCACCCCGGTGCTTCTTCTCTACCCGTTTGTATCAGCATGTGAGCGCTTCCAATTAACAGTGATTATACATCAAACGATCAAAAAGATATCCACAATACAGCATGATCATGAGACAGAGATATATACAAAGTTAGACAGTCAGATGAGAGCATTTAGCAAAATGTACATATTCATTGAACATCTTCCATTAAGACCAATAAGAAGGAGTCTGAACGGAGGAAGCACACAGACGAGGTATTTGTTCATATTTACTGTAGAGACAGGCATGATTCCACCATTCATTGAGGCTCAGATGGGAACTAATTTCCCAGTATTACTCAATGAGGGAAACAGCAATGCCAAGCATAAAGTTCAAAAGGAGATAAGCCATTTCTTGGGAGAGAGGGGATCCTCGCAACTGGGCGAAGTCCCACTATCCTCCGAGAAAGGGACTCCTGAGAGTGCAATATAGACTAAATACGACCCCAGACCCGACGCCAGTTATACTGTAGTGCGGGATATTCATGCATAACATGAAATGAAGTAATAAACCAATGGCCACAGGACGTGTCCAGCAACCATTACCCTGAGTAGTGTTCCATATGTCTAAACTGTGAGGAGTATAAAAACACCGGTGGGCTAGAAAGAAGAGGGTCTGAGTGAGTGAGGCGGGTCGGAAACCCGTGTCCCTCTGCTCCAGATAAGGCTCCATTGCTCCGAGGTTAAAGTCACATGCAATTCTCTCTCCCATACTTTCTGCGCTATAGAGGTATCTCTAGTGATAGTATTACATAGGGTTAGTAAAATTGGATGCTACACCCGGTAAACTACCGAGAGATCGGAAGTTTCCAATCAACCTTATGCAGAGAGTGCCAATGGCGGGAGTACTCCAGTGCTCCGAATGCAATGCTGAAGTTACACTGACCAGAGTCGGGAGTCGAAAGGTTGCATAGGAATATTAAAGGCACCTAAAGTGTCGAAAAACATTGGTGGATAGTGGGAGTCTAATGGGAGAGTCATACCAGGGAGTAAGGTAAGAGGAATCGGTGAGCAAAGGCCCGCTACTATATCTAGCCACACAGGTCTGCTCAGTACTGGAGCTTCCAACCAACAAGCACCTTGTTTGAGAAGAAAAGATTGAGGGAGCACTTGAGTAAAATCGCCACCAAGTATTAATGGAGCATTAGCGGAGGCCGAGGCCAACTGCGCAAAACTTGCATAGTGAGCAGGGTTGTCCACATTCGGGACATAGTGCAAATACACGTGAATTCACTATCTCCAACCTCAAGGTGTACACGGGCCCATCTACCCCCCATGTCAGCGCTAATATCAGGTACAGTAGCGTGCAAAGACTTCTTAACCAGAATGACTATCCCGTACCATTTGGAAACGGTGGGAGAGTAGGCAGCTACCATGTGAGGCCTAGCATTGAGTTTCAGTGTTTCAGCAGAGTGTAAGGCGTTTCCTGAAGAAACACCTAATCAACGTGCTCGTGGCTAAGATAGCTAAGGATTTTCTTTCTGCTGAGTGGACCAGCAATGCCTTGTACGATGAATAATAAGATTTTACATGAGGCCATTCAGAAAAGTTAAAATTCTGAGCATGATAGCACACATAATTTCACTGTGTCCCTCAAACTGACTGTATCTGGCTGTACACATGACATAGGAAAATAAGCTAATATAATACAATGAAGCGCCCCACATTAACAAAGATAACCGCAGTACGGTAGAGGAGAAGCAAAACCCCAAAATTACTGGCGACCATGTGTCTGCGGGGAGAAACCCCAGAGAAGGCCGAAATTGAAAAAACATATAACCTGTAGGACTGTGCGTGCTCCGAATCCGACCGAGGCACACATCATGAAGGGATAGGAGACCAAAGACAAAAGTCATACAGAGAAAGAAAGAAAGTCCAGGCTATTTCTGTGCTGGGCTATGACCGCCGCATCGGGCCCTTCAAAATGGCGGACAGAGCCGGCAGATAAGAGTCCAAGATTTGGGATTAGCGCATCTGTTCTGCTTCTTTGGAGTCCAAAAATGTTGATAATAGATCAGGATCCTCGAACGTCCTGGTCTGGTTATGGAGAGTCACTCGGAGCTTCGCTGGATACAACAGGCCAAAGCGAGCCTGTAGCTGTTGAAGTCGAGGGCGAAGAGCAAGGAGTTTCTTCCGACGGTCAACGGTAGGCTTTGCCAAATCAGGAAAGAAGGAGACCTTACGACCTTCATATTCCAAATGATGATTCGCTCGGGCAGCATGTAAAATTTGTTCCACTTGTTGATATCGTAGCAAGCTAAAGATAATAGGCCGGGGGGTCGTGCGGTTGAGCGCCATGCGGGCAGGAACACGGTGTGCTCGATCGATTTCCAGTTCTCTGTGAAAAGTAATCTTCAGCAAGGAGGGAAGAGTTTTGAGCAAGAATTCTCTTATATCTCCTGCTTCCACCCCCTCCGGCATTCCAAGGAGCCTCACATTGTTGCGACGGGCGCGATTATTGCTATCTTCCAACTCCTTTTGAAGATTCTGTATCTGGCGCTCAGCCTCGTCCAGTTTGCCCAAGCGCACCTCGTGCGAGTCGAGGACCCCCGCCATATTGTCCTGCCGTAATGAAAGACCTTCAAGTCGGTCTTGGAGCACTCCAAAGTCTTCTCGCATGGCTCGAAGCGCTTCTCCATTAGACTGCACCAATTCCTTCACGCCGCGTATTTCCTCCAAAATCTCCAGGTGCATTGCGGGGTTTTCACGAAATGGAACCATCTTCTGCGGGGAGGATACCTCCGTTTTGGAGCGTTTTCCGTGAGAAGAAGAAGGAGACCCGAAGTCCAAGCGCGCTGGTTTGTGGGCCGCCATCCCCCCCGAGGTGCCCCGGTCAGCTCGGAGCAAAATAGTAAATTTATATAGGTATTAAGTCAGGATTCTGAGTAGGCCTCTCGGGAGCTTCAACGCAAAGCGTCCTACCCGCTGGACATCAGGCTCCGCCCCAACATATGACATTTCTTAAAGAACAACTTCATAAGCCATTCTTTATCCGATAACAGTGCCAAAGTGATCAATAAAATAGATGGTATTACTCGCTCTTCCTGCGATAATTCTAACATATCAGTTACATTTAAAACATCAGCATTAGTCACTCCAGTAACCACTTCCGACCCCTCAACTTCTTTCCCTAATGGGAGATAATACATTTTGGAAATAGGAGGATGGGATTCAGGAGGAATACCCAAGTTTTCAATCAGATAGGAGCGAAACATATCTCTCGCGGAAACCAATGCTACTCTGGGAAAGTTAACCATACAAATGTTCACAGCCTGTGTGTATTCTCCAATGTCTCTAACTTAAACCTCATTGGAACTATACTCTTCTTAAGATTATCCATGTCATTCTCAACTGTCACAATTTTAATATGGAAACCAGAAACCTCCGTTTGAAGGGAAGAAATTTGAACAACATTTTCCTGTATAACACCTGTATTAGTAGAAACCTGGGACGCCAAGCTGTTCATCTGCGGGGCCAACTCCTCCCGAAGCTGCATGATAGCAGCCCAAATAGCCTCCAATGTTACCACCTCCAGGGCTCCCAGCGATGCTGCAGGAACAAGCCCCACCGAACAATCCCCACCAATACCATGCCTGGCAACGGGGCAGGAACCGACTGGCAAGGCACTGACTCATCGTCTCCTTTTGCCATTCCTGCCAAAGCCTCGGTGCTCAGTCACAAAACTAAGGGAGCCACAGAGCCCTGGCCTCATTCAAGGGCCCAGCTCTGCCTTCTGGCGGAGTCCGCTGACTCAACGCCATCCTCCTGGCTCCCCAAGTTGCTGAATTGTTGTCGAGGAATCTTTGAGGTCCGAATTGAGCCTGGGGAGGATAGATTGCCGCCTGAGGCAGACAATGAGGATAACACCTCCGACTGCTGCACAGCCGAGCCTCTGTCCACAGAAATTAACCATTTTAAAAACAAATTCAAATCATTTAACAAAGAATCCTTTTTAAATCACACCATTCCAAACATAAACATGAACCCTTCTACGATGGAACTAAATGACCTCATCAATAATTGGAACTTGACCATTGCCAAGGCCGCACATAAGAACATAAGAACATAAGATATGCCATACTGGGTCAGACCAAGGTCCATCAAGCCCAGTATTCTGTTTCCAACAGTGGCCAATCTAGGTCATACGTACCTAGCAGTTTCCCCAAGGGACACAGGTTCCACAATGCTTGTATTGGTTCAAGCATTGATATCCTGGGTCCCTTCTTAATAATGGTTTATGGACCTTTCCTCCAGGAACTTGTCCAAACCTTTTTTAAACCCAGCTACACTAACAGCCTTTACTACATCCTCCGGTAACAAATTCCAGAGTTTGATTACACGTTGAGTGAAAAAATATTTTCTTTTATTAGTCTTAAATAGTTTACCCTGTAGCTTCATTGCATGTCCCCTAGTCTTTCTATATTCTGATAAGGTAAACAATCGATCTACGTTTACCCGTTCCACTCCGTTCATTAATTTATAGACTTCTATCATATCTCCCCTCAGCCGTCTCTTTTCCAGGTTAAAGAGCCCCAACCTTTTTAGCCTTTCTTCATAGGAGTAGCCTTCCATCCCCTTTACCATTTTGGTGGCTCTTCTCTGAACCTTTTCTAAAATTGCTATATCCTTTTTAAGATATGGCGACCAGAATTGCACACAATATTCAAGGTGCGGTCTCACCATGGAACGATATAGAGGCATTATAATATCTTTTGTTTTATTTTCCATTCCTTTCCTTATCATACCTAGCATTCTATTTGCTCTCTTGGCCGCCGCTGCACACTGGGCCGAGGGTTTTAACATGGTATCCACAAGGACGCCTAAATCTTTTTCTTGGGTGGTGGTTCCTAATGTGGAACCTTGCATCGTGTAACCATAGTTTGGGTTGTTCTTCCCTAGGTGCATAACCTTGCACTTCTCCACATTAAATTTCATCTGCCATTTTGATGCCCAGTCTTCCAATTTATCAAGATCCTCTTGCAATTTTCCACTGTACCCCTCCACCCATATAAACACAAAGAGTCCAAACCTTGGTATACCGCTAAACTAAGAAAGTTAAAACAACAACTTAGAAAACTGGAAACCAAATGGAGAATTACAAGGGCAAACACCGACAATCTGCTCTACATGTCCACTCTCAAAGCATATAAAGAAACCATCAATAATAGAAAAAAAAAGAATACCACACTATGCTCCTTACAAAATCCCTTAACAGACCTAGAAAGTTGTTCTCGATTGTCAAATTCTTAACTAAATCTCTCAATCACAACACAGAACTACCCCCTATAGAACCTCAAATTCTGGCAAATTTCCTAATGGAAAATCTCGATCCCCTAAACAACAATAACAATCATATGAATACTCACTCCAACATCTTCTCAAACATTCCCAGCCTGCCTAAGCCTCACAATCAAAACATTTGGTCATCATTCCACGTCACAAACCTCAAACAACTAAAAAATACCATCACAAACCTCAATACAACCATTTACCCATCAGACCCTTGCCCAGTTAGCTAACTCAAGGCAACAAAAGAGGAGTTTTCATCTATTATCCTCAATATAGTCAATCGGTCACTTCAAACAGGACAAATGCCCCCTGAACTAAAACAAGCAACCATACGCCCCATCCTTAAATCCAATATAACAGACAAAATCCTCTCAAACTCATACTGGCCCCCAGCCTACCATTTCTGGCAAAAATTATTGAAAAAACTGTCCAAATCCAATTACAAGACTTTATAGACTTGAATGCTCCACTAGATGATCAACAGCACGGCTTTAGACCTTTCCACAGCGTAGAAACCTTATTACTCACCCTAATGGTCAAACTGCACCGTGGACTAAACCACACCAAACAAGCTTTCCTGCTTGTCTTTCTCAACATAGCTGCCACCTTTGACAGCATCAGTCACCACATTTTAATCACAAGTCTATAACAACTCGGCCTTCAAGACTCTGTCCTAGAATGGTTCAAATCATATCTTTCTGACCACACTCTACAGGTCCAAATAGGCACAGTAGCCTCCTCAACTTTCAAACAAAGAAAAGGTGTCCCCCAAGGCTCCTCCCTATCCTCACTTCTATTCAACCTGTACATGCAACCAATATGGCGAATTTTCAAAAAACACAATGTACACTATCACCTCTATGCGGATGACATCATGCTGTATCATCCAGTAGACATCACCAACCCCATCTGCCCTCAAATCCAAGAATGCCTGACTGACCTATCTACCTGGCTCAACTTACACAACTTAAAAATCAACATGAAGAAAACAGGCGTTTTATTCATCACCCAGAATCAAAACTTCAACCCCCCCCCCCCTCAAAACTACTCCTATGCAATTCAGAGGTGGAAGTTAAAAAAAGAAATCTAATACCTAGGACTCATCCTAGATCAATCCCTTTTCATGGTCCCTCACATTAAAGCCACCACAAAAACCATATACCTCAAACTAAAAATGTTACAGCATCTCCGTCCCTTACTAGACAGTCAAGACTTTAGATCAGTCCTTCAAGTACTAATAACACCCCACCTTGACTATTGCCACAGTATTCTGTATGGTCTACCCAAAAACACCATCCTTCAACTCCAATTAGCTCAAAACGTAGCCGCATGCATTATACACAGGGCTAACTACTCCGACCACATCACGCCGCTCCTCCCTCCACTGGCTACCTATTCCAATGAGGACTAAATTCAAATACCTCATAATTACCTTCAAATTGTATAATAAAATTGCCCCATCCTTCCTCAACTCCCTCCTTAGCTCACTCAGCAACTCAAGAATGAGGAGGACCTGCTTCCAAAATACACTAATAATCCCCACCCACATCCGCAATGCCAACAAAACTGTCAGCAATAGAGCCTTCTCTTATGTAGACCCTTCCACTTGGAATATTACCAGACAACCTCAAAGCCATCAAAGACCTCCATACTTTCTGGAAAGAGCTCAAAACCCACCTATTTGTTGAGTACTATGGTCCCTTCACCAATAACAATCTCCCCCAAACCTCCCACCCCCTTGATAGCCCTTGCTTCCCCATCACGCACCTTCAAATATACTATACAACATCTCCATATTGTACATAGTTTTGCAAATTGTTAAGCTGTACTATCTCACTTTGTTCTGTAAATACGTTTTTCAAAGTTATAATGTAAATTTCCAGTTTTACTGCCATCCAGTGGAAGTTGCTGAATCTCTTTTGTTTTTTCTCATTTATAGATCTGTAAAATGGTGCCTCCAGCTCTTTTATTTTTTTTTTAAGTGCCAGCAGGTCAAAAGCTGAATCCTGGCAACCCAGCAGCCCCTAGGTTTTCTTGGCAAAGTATAAACAGAAATAGATTGCCAGCCTTTTCTTCCGAGGCAATAGATGGTAAAGTGACTTGCCCAAGGTCACAAGAACTGCCAGTGGGAATCAAACATTGGTTTCTTGGATTTGAGGCCATTGCTCTAATCACTATTCCTCCAGTGCTACATCACAATGAATACATGGGCACTCCTGCACATCCTATGTATTTTATAAAAGGCTCCACATTTGGCAGAGCCTTTTTTTTAAATATACTGATGGAATTGTGTGTGCCCCGACCTTAATATCTCAATTCTGATCTGCACATACTATCTAAAATTTGCCTTCATGTTTTATGGAGGGGGGAGGGGGGAGAGGGTTCAAAAAATAAGTTGTGAACCTCAATGCATGTTTCATATGGTTGCATATTTGACAGTGATAAATCTGCACAGCAACTTCATTTCATAGGTCCAATAGACAGAGCTTTCACTCCAGTCCTACTTTAGTTTGCAGGATCCTTCCCCCTCATGCAATAAATTCTTTACCTACATACAAAACCACTATCCATGTAGATATATGTCTTCTCCACACATTCTCCAGCAGAAGGTGGAAGAGACAGGAAAGAATCTGGCAAAGGAAAGTCTTGTCTTACTAATCGGTTATATTTTTTTGCAACTGTGTAAAAACAGGTAGATAAAGGTGAGTGTGTTGATGTGGAGCCCGATTCTGAAAGGGGCAAGTCCGGGTCATCCAGATGGCCCCAAGCAGGATGGGACCATTAGGACCTGATTCTGTACCACAGGAACAAAACATTCTCGTGGTATACAGAATTGGGCCGAAGGACAGCTTGGCGGGGACATCCTTCCTGTAGGCTCCCCTGGCTCCTGCAGCACAGACCCCCCTCTTCCCCACCACTCAATCCATGACTGGCCAGTCGGTGCCTCGATAGGGTGGCTGGGACCCCCTACAATGTTCCCTCTAATTTTATGTAGGCTGTGTGCGCATACAATATCAACTGTGTGCAGCTTTTGAAGGAAGGTTAAATTTTTGTGCGCCACATAACGACAATCGGAGTTATATACTTTAAAATTTGACTACACGTCAGAATACAGTATGTACACCACATTGATTTTAATCAAATTAAATGAAAAGAGACGATTACTAAGTGAAGTGGGAAATTTCTAGCAATTACAATCATAACTTTTAAATTTTAAGACATCTGTGTTGTTTTCTATCAGAATCAGAGCCGTAATTTTTGTGCGCTCTGTTGTAAAGTATGTGCGCTCGCTCGGCAAGGTGTGTGCGCGCGCACATGCGCACAGCTTAGAGGGAACAGTGACCCCCTACTACTACTACTACTGAGCATTTGTATAGCACTACAAGTCATACGCAGCACTGCACAGACATGTAAGAGACACTCCCTGCCTTATGATGTCCTACCTGTCCTTCTAATTATTGGCCCATATCCCTCCTCCCCTTTGCTTTTGAACTCCTCATATGTGCAGTTCAGTTCTGTTGTCTGGACCTTTTGTTATCTCAAGGTCTTCTGGATCCACTGCAATATGGCTTTCAACCTCTACATGCTACAGAAACCTCTCTTGCTAAAGCCTCTAATAACTTGTTCCTCACCAATCCAAGGGTTCCTCACTCAATCCTCATCTTCCTTGACCTTTCTGAAACTTTTGACACCGTTGATCACAACCTTCTCCTTTGGTTTTAGGGATCCTGCTCTGACTTGATTTTCTTATCTCTCCCATCACACCTTTAGTGTATGTTCTGGTGGATCCCCCTCTACCCTATCCCACTCTCGGTCGGTGTACCTCAGGGTTCTGTCTTAGGACCTCTCCTTTTCTTTCTCTACACTCAGCCCCTTGGTGCACTCATCTCCACCCATGGTTTTCAGTGTCATCTTTATACTGATGACTGCCAAATCTATCTCTCTGTACCTGAAATCTTTCCAGGAATCCAAGCCTGTATCTCCACCAGCTTATCTGATGTTGCTGCCTGGATATCCCACCACCATCTGAAATAGCACAAGGATAAAACCAAGCTCCTTATCTTTCCCCCTAAAGCCATCTCCTCCCGTCCTCCTTTCTCTATCCCTGTGGATAACACTCTAATTCTCCCTATTTCCTAAGCTTGTAACCTTGCTTGACTCTATCTTCTTTTCTGCACACATTCAACAAACAGCTAAAACCTGTCATTTCTTTCTCTTTAATATCAGTAAAATGTGTCCCTTCCTTTCTGAACACACTGTTAAGACTCTTATCCACTCTTTAGTCACCTCCCATATAGACTATTGCAACCTGCTGGTTTTTGGTCTCAGAATCATTTCTCTCTCCTTCAATCTGTTCAAAACTCGGCAGCATGGCTAATCTAATGCCAGCTTCACTATGCTCACATAAACCCTCTTTTCAAGTCACTTCACTGGCTCCCTATCTGTTTCCACATTCAATTCAAATTTCTCCTACCGACATAAATGTATTCATTCCGCAGCTCCTCACTCCCTTTTCTCTCTTATCACGCCCTACACTTCTCCTGGGAAACTGTGCTTCTCTGGCAGATCCCTTTTATCTCTGCTCTTATTTCATTCATTCCATTTTTCTGCTCTGAATGCTTGGAACAAACTACCCAAGTTAGTATGCCAGGCTCCTTCTCTGGCCCTTTTCAAATCCAGGATAAAAATCCACCTCTTCAAGGCTGAATTTGGATCCTGAGCCCCTTAATCTCCTGCTTATCGCCTATCTGTATCTTGCAATTTCGCTTGATTTGCCCTAGTCCCCAGTTGTTGTGTGGTCTGCCTTGTTTTGACTGTAAGCTCTGAAGAGCAGGGACTGTCTCTTACTTGTACATATACTGCACTGCATATGTTTTGTAGCACTATACAAATGATTAGTAGTAGAAATTTAAAAACTATATGTGCTGGGAGCAGCAGTAAATCCTGACATGCAAATGTTAGGTTCTACGTGGGCCTTCCCTTTATGATATGGGGAATACACATGTACATTTTTTTTTATTATTGAAAGGCAGCAATTAAACACAAGAGAACACAAACTATTTGCACAATACATTAGCAAAAGATAACAATTCCAAAATCACAATCAACAGGGAATAATCCAACAGAGCGCCCCTTTCCCCCCCCCCCACCCCTCTTCCCCAGCCCCCCCCCCCCCAGCGCACCGGCAATCCGCAGGGAGTACACCCAGAACATTGTATCCGCCCCCCCACCCTCCAATTCCCCACCCTACCCCCAGCCCCTCCCTACCCTATCTCATCTACCCCCCTCCCCCCCCCACAAACCTCTATGCCAGTTAAAAGTGAAGGGAGCGATCCGGCCAACCAGCACACGCAGGACAAAAGGGGGAACTCCAAGAGACCAGCACACAGGATAGCATGAGGCTCACATTCTCACCGGGTGTACAACACCCTTGATCAATCAGGAACCATAATGAAGGACAAAGGGTTCCCACACCTGCTCAAAGAGCGTCAAGCGCAACTTACCGGCCGCCACCCCAGGCTCCATTGTATACGTGTCCCACATCCGCTCCAGCCAGACAGAGAAGGACGGCGGAAGGAACTGCTTCCATGCGGAAGCTACCGATAGCCGAGCCGCATTCAGACCGTGTCAAATCAAAGCCAGCTGAAGACCTCGTGCCCCAGGGACATTAACCAAAAAAAGGAAAATGCCCGGATCCCAGGGAATGTCCAACCCAACTAATTGTTTTAAGCAAAATTGAATCCCCCTCCAAAAGGTTTGGACGCGAGGACAAGACCACCAGACATGCGCCAGAGTACCTTTCTGTCTGCATCTCCGCCAGCACAGATCCGGAGCCCCTGGATACACTCGTGCAATCCGCTCAGGTGTCATATACCATCTATATAATAGCTTATATTTATTTATTTATTTTATTTATTTATAGTCTCTTATATACCGCACTATTCAGCATCAGCGCGGTTTACATGTAACAAAAGTGCTCAGTACAGTTGAACGCGTATGAGTTTTACAGGTAACAGGGCATAAAAACTTGGATAACAGGGGAAAACTATTTACAAAATGTATTACATGGAGTCATAATGACAGTAGTTTCACGGAAACATAACCACCACTAAGTGTTTGAGTATCATACTTGGTGTGTTGTTGATATACCATAATTTGTATGGAAGTGGTATCGCCAGGAGACTTTGGGCTCTAGGGGTTATAGTTATAGTTAGTTATAGTTAGTTTCACGAACATTAATCGCCACAGAACTCTTCCACAGCCTGCCCTCCACTTGTTCCCATTGCTGCTCAGAGTAACGGAGATTCAAATCAGAATTCCATTGTTCTCTATACTTGCCTAATCTCGGTTGCTGCGCTTGCAGCTGGGCATACAAGGCAGCTATAAGACCTTTTGTAGTAGTGCACCCCTCGCAGAAACGCTCTATATCCGTCAGATCCCGGGCCACATGAGGCCAAACGGATCTAGCCTGAACCCAGTGGGCCACTTGCGTGTATTGAAAAACGTGACTGTCGGGAAGGTCGAATTCCTCCTGGATCGTGCGAAACGATTGCAACCTACCCTCGTCGAACAGTTGCCCAGCACGACTAAAGCCCTTATGCCCCCAAATCCGGAAAACCTGGTCCGTCATCCCAGGTGGGAATGTAGCATTATCCACGATAGGCACCAGAGGAGTCAGATCTACCCCGCAAGGCCGAAAAGATTGGTCCCAGCAGCGGAGGGTATGTAGGATATATGGATTACTTAAAAGCTGTCCGCTCCGCAATTTGGGACCAAGCCACAGCCGATCCCCCCGCTCCCCCCGCAATATTCATTTCCAATTGTACCCAATGCTTGGAGCTATCCGAGGTCATCCATTCCACCCCGGCATGACACTGCCCCGCTACATAGTACCAATGAAGGTTGGGCGCCCCCAGAGCACGTGCGCGTACAAAGAATTTGGCGCGCTATACACGGCCGATGGTATTGCCAGATAAACTTCATGAGCATGGTTTGCCAGGTGGCCAATATTCCCCGAGACAATGGTATAGGGAGGACCTGGAAGAGGTACAAAAACCGGGAGACGACCACCATCTTCACCACCGCTATACGCCCAAACCAGGATAACGTCAGGCTAGCCCAGGACTCCAGATCGCGCCAAATCTGCCGGAGTAGCGCATCATAGTTGGCCTTAAAAAGCGCCGTCCACTCCACCGTCATGTTCACACCTAAATAGCGAATAGCACCTATCGCCCACCAAAAGGGGTAGGCAGCCCATAGATCCTCACAAACCTCCTCTGAAACCCCGAGATTAAGAATCTTGGATTTAGTGTAGTTGATTTTGAATCCAGATACCTGGGAGAAGGCCTCAAAGAGCTGCATGGCAGCAGAGAGGGATGTAGTGGGATTCACCAATGATAATATGATATCATCCGCAAAGAGTGCAATCCTGTAATCAGTAGGGCCCACTCGGACGCCCCTTATATCCGGATGTTCGTGAAAGCTTTGCGCCAAGGGTTCCATCACCAGAGCAAACAACAGCGGCAACAGAGGACATCCCTGACGAGTACCCCTTTCCAGTGGAAAATTCCTCGATTGACCCCCGTTCACCCAGACACATGCCTTAGGGTCTTGATATAAGCTATGGACCCAACGAATAAAGTTAGGACCAAACCCCATCGCATCTAACACGCACCAGAGATAGCCCCAGCTAACACGGTCAAAGGCCTTCTCAGCGTCAACTCCCACCACTAGCGTCAGTTGTGAGCCCTGTTGAGCAGCATGAATAACCTGTAGCATTCGCCTAATATTATCCGCCGCCTGACGGCCCGGCACAAACCCAACCTGGTCCGGGTGGACTAAAACTGGAAGAACCCGGTTCAAACGCGCAGCCAGTGCTGAGGCCAGTATTTTAACATCTGTGTTTAGTAGGGAGATGGGGCGGTATGAGGCGGCTTCCTGCAAGGGCTTACCCGGTTTAGGAAGCATTGCTATCAAAGCCTCACGTTGAGATGGAGGGAGGGGCGCCCCCCTGCAAAACCTCATTAAAGAGTACTACCAGTGTCGGAGCTAACTGAGCACGGAATTTTTTATAATACTCCACAGGAAAGCCATCACTACCCGGCACTCCCCCGGTTTTTAACCGTCGGATGGTGACTTCCACCTCTTCCACAGTAAGTTCCATATGTAATTGATCCCGATCTGAGTCAGTCAACCGCGGCAAAGCGACAGTCTGCAGGAACTCTTGCACACAGGCCGAATCGAAAGGCTCAGCTTTATATAACTGTTCCAGAAACGTAGTGAAAACATTGCGTATCTCCCGGGATACCACTCTCCTCTGCCCCTCGGAATCTCGAAGTTCACGAACCACCCTCATTGTTTGCTGCTGCTGGAGCCGTAAGGCTAGAAAACGACCTGTCTTATTCCCTCGCTCATAAAACGTTTGTCGCAATTTCCGACGTTTATTATCCAGTTCTCTTTGTAGGCACACATGTAAGTTAGCACTGGCCACCCGCCATTGGCGCAAGACCCATTTAGAGCCTGTCCGGGCATGCTCCAAGCATAGCCGGGACGAATCCCCCACCAGTTGGCAATATTCCCTTCTCCACGCCCTCCACGTACGAGCTGCTTCCGCTATTAGTCGACCCCGAGCCGTAGCCTTAAAGGCGTCCTAGACCATGGGGAGCGAAACCTCCCCAGAGTCATTTAACTCAAAAAAGTCGGTTATGAAGCGGCCATGCTCCTGAACAGCGCACTGTCACCGCAGAAATCTTGTGTCTAATCACCAAAGCCAGTGGCGCGCACTGCATAGATCCATTGGAAGAGTAATCCAGCACGGGGCATGATCCGACCAAGTCAATGTCCCATGCCCAGCCTCCACTCTCTCATCCATCATCCAAGAGAAAATAATCTATGCGGGTATGCACCTGATGAACTGGTGAGTAATATGTATAACTTTTCTCCCCTTCATGTGTATCTCTCCAGACATCACGCAAGCCTAAGTCCAGCATAAGGTTCTGTAACGCCTTACCAGGCCCACCCGCGACCCTCCCAACGCTACCCGTCGAATCTAAGTGTGGTACCATGTGAGCATTACAATCCCCGCTGAGTATAATAGGGCCTTTCGCAAAGTCAGCTAACAAGGCTTTCAGTCGTGCAAAGAAGGTTCCTTGGCCTTCATTAGGGGCGTAGATGTTAGCTAGCGTTAATAGATGGCCCTCCAAGCGCACATTCACAAAAAGCCATCTTCCCAAAGTATCTTTTTTAACCTCCTCCACCCGGAGGGATAAGCAGTGATGGAACAGCAGGGCCACACCGCGTTTCTTCCGTCCATTCATGTCCGATGCTACCCATACCTCATTGTAAGGATTACGCTTTACCCCTGATTACCCCTGATTACTAGTACAGAGATGTGCCTTCTGTAAAAACACAGTGTCCCCTTTCAAGGATCTCAATTCCGAAAACAGCAAAGAACGCTTTCTAGGGGAATTAAGACCCTTTACATTCAAAGAAATCATTTTCAACATTGATAATCAATCACCTTGCCCTCTCCGCCCCTCCCCGTCCCCCCTGCCCGCAAAGTTCACCCCCCTCACCCTTAGCAAGTTGAGTAACCCAAAACCCATTAACCGCCGAGAGGTCTGCGTAGGATTGCCCCCTCTACCCCAACTCTCCCTAAGCCATGGAAAAAAACTAAAACCCCTACCCCCCACACCCAATCCCCTACCCTCCCCTAGTTGTACTAGCCCCCCCTCCTCCCCCACCCCTCTACCCGTCAGTACCACCTGCCTGCCAGAAAAGAAACAGGACACGGTTAGACTGACCCCAAACTCAGCTCCGTCCGGACCCCCTTACAGCAAGAAAAAGAGCAAATAATGCAACGTCGTTTCCTCTTTTTTTTTTTTTTTTGACAACTCACCATTAGAGCAGTGTTCCAATTGTGCCCCTCTCCATAACACCACCATTCTCCCCTCTGTCCCCATATAGCAAAGAGCAAATACCCAAATCCCCTCAAAATCTGAAACCTATAGTACAACAAGAACCAAAGTGGGGGACAGTGAGGTCTTACAATGCTGGTCTGGCAAGCTTAATGTCAAAACCAGAAAACCCCTAAGCAGCCCCCCAAGACAAGAGATCAAACACTCATGGTCCAAGGAGGTTCAAGTAGATCTTCCCACCTGAGTCCACTTCGAGTGCTGAGGCTTAGGGGCCGGAGGCGTTGGCAGCGCATTATCTTCCACAAGACCCGCCTGGCGCAGTGCTCTCCAAGCCTCGGTATGGTCTTTCGCTGTGATCTTTTTATTTCCCAAGAGGAAGTTCATCCAGAATGGAAAGGACCAGGAATAGTGAATCCCTTTATTGTTCAGGACCACCGTGATTGGTTTCATCTCCCTCCGATGAGCCAGCATAAATGCCGAAAGGTCCTGATATACGGTTACAGCTGCCTCCTGAAACTGGATTGTTTTTTTCTCCCGCCCCCTTCGTAGGAGAAGCTCCACATCAGTATACCATAAAAATCTAGCAATAACATCCCGGGGCTGATTGTTAGGAGGCTTCCCCAAGGCACGGTGCACTCGTTCAATCTCCATTCCAGGCCCATGAGCGGCCAGCTTCTCTGCTGTGAGTAATTCACCTATCAGAGTTTTGAGCACCATCGGCAGGTCTTCTGCGCCCCCCACGGCCTCCGGAATTCCTCGAAACCGCACATTGTTACGATGGGATCGGTTTTCAATGTCATCAATTTTATAGGTCAGTTCCATTGCTTGCGAACGTTGTCTATCAATAGCACATTGTAAATCCACCAGAGCACCATCATGATCATCAACTTTTTTCTTGACCTCTTCCACTCGTGTACCCAGGTCTTTTATGTCACTCCTGAGTTCCGCGATTGTGCTCATCACTTCCTCGCGCATGGAGCAGAATTCACCAGCCAAATCCTCAAAGCCCCTTCGAAGCTCCCGCTGAAGAAGGGCATGCAATGACAGAGCCCCGGGGCCCAGGTCATTTTTACTCACTGTCTCATCACCCGAACCCTCCGAGGGTTGTCTACTGGTCGGGCTGGTCTGGGGGCCACTCTTGCCCAGCAGGCGCTGAGAAGACCACATCCCCTCCCGAACTTTGAGTCCCCTAGTCTTGGCAGCCATGAGGAGACTTAACAGTCCTTCAGCCCTATGGTATGTAGGAGCCAGCAGCAGGGAGGCAAGTGGTAGTTATCAGTTGGATGAGCAAGAGGAGAGAAGAATGAAATTGTAGGAAAGTTCCACTCTTGAGCAATAGAGGGCGCTCCAGGTTCACTTAATGTAGTAAGGTCCACCAAGCACAGAGAGGATTTGATCCCAATGCACTTAGTACAAGTTCAGCCAGACCCTCAGAATGTAGAGAGATAGGGAGTCCAGGGTAGCTGTCACTGAATCAACTGCACAAGGCAGGTGGCTTACCGGACCGGGCGTAGAGACTGGGCAGAAGAGGAGACTTCAATCCCATTAGCACTCTCCGGGGACATAGCACTTCATGGAGCCAGCTGCTGATTCGTCGGTGATAGCCCATGTAATCTTTTCCCGGTTAGCCTGCTTGGAACACACAGAAGGCCATGCGTTCCAAGACCACGCGGTAATGGCCGTCTGTGTCCCCAACCAGGCCGTGGGCACCCGCAAAGCTCCACCTCACCGAGCACCGCGGGACTCTCACCTCCTCGGATCGCGATCATTACAGGCACAGTCAAGGGAGGCAGGCAAGCAAGGCAGTAGCGTCACTGGGGCTCCGATCACTCTGTCCTCTCCAGGTCCCCGCCGCGGGTCAACCAGCCGCACAGCTACAGTCAATCTTCTCACTCTCCCCAGGCAGCAATTCTCAAAAGAATAACGGGCAAAGATTCCAGCACAAAAACCACCAGAAGAGGAGGGTTGGTTTTAGCAGTGTTGGCAGCCGGCAATGGAACAGCGGATCCAACTGTGGGGTAGCCCGTCTCCGGACTGTAAAGCACGCCGCGGACCACCGCTCAGCTTAGCAGGGCACAGCAGGAATCGCCAGACTCACGGCATGCAGGATCGGGTAAGCTCGGGGGATTTTCTCTGCAGAAATGCGTTTGTTAGCTAAATGATGGGGGAGCCCGGGACGGACCTGAGCTACAATGCGGCCATTCTTTAGCAGGCTCACTAGCGCCCCCCTCACACATGTACATTTTTGACCCCCCCCCCAGATCACACCAAAACATCACCCCCAAATTGCCCCTTGCATTTTCTACATAGCAGGTTTTATATACTGCTTTACTATTTCAATCAAAGCAGTTTACATTGAAACTTAAACTTGTTAATGTACATTAAACAGGGACATTGATAACTTGGATTTTTCTGAGGCAATGGAGGGGTAGGTGACTTGCCCAAGGCCACAAGGGGTGCTAGTGGGAATTGAACCCTGGTCTTGGGGCTCCCCAGCCAGTACTCTTAACCATTAGGCTACTCCTCCACTCCATTTGTGGTCATTCTTGTGTAAACTGAGCCTTTTCTAAAATTGCATCGCCTTGTGTTTGCCAGAATTTCCATATGGGAATGTCAAATAAGGCTTCTAAAATAACCCCAATTATATATTATCAGCACATGAAGAGACAATTGGGAATTTTTCTGTGGTCACATTATACCCTGTATTTAGCTCCCAGCTGCTGTAGAATCACTGGCGCTTTCAAGTGAAGATAGTTGATACTGCAAAGTAAATCATAACAAAAAGCTTAAGATTTTGTTAGACAGGATTTGTATGATAAAGAGAGAAAAACATATGACCATCATTAATTTTCCTGCTGTATGGTGAGCGCATACCCACTGAGATTGCAAATGCATTGTTTGATGCATCATTTGCCTATAATAATAGTATTTAATCATAGTAATGAGCAATCATTTTTAAGTTGGATGAAAGCATACAACAGCTAAGGAACCTGTCCAGGTCTAAAGCTACTAATGTTAACATGAAACTGTTTGTTTAGGGATAGTAGCTGACTCCCTCATCCTATCTTATGATCTGAAGATGTATTTAGCCCATACACAGACTACATTATGGAAGGTGTCATATATGTGATAATTTGCCCATGTCAAAAATCTACAATGAAAAGACAATACAAAAGATCAAAACTCATATTGTTGAATACTGTTTGGCTCCTTTACATGTCTCACTGTCAGCACATGTACTTGAAGATTTAGGAGTATCTTTGCTAAAATGCGGCTGTGTATGTTTGCTAAAATGCAGTGGCGCAGGACTTGTGCTAACAAATGGAGGCGCACCCAGCATGTAGTTAGCATGGGATCCATAGCATAGTTGCATATTTGGCATGTGGTTACCACAGCACATGGAGCACACACTAAATCTCATGCTAACCGTTACCATGGTAAACATGACTCAAAGTTCTTTACAGTAGAGGGCAATTTTTTAGCCATTGGTTTAATGTGAATAAGAATACAGCTAAAGGTGATAGATATTATCTCCATATGGGCTTAATTCTGAGATAGAATGGCAGTGTTTCCTTTAACATTTTGGCATGGGGAGGTATACCAGGACACTTGCAGTGGCGTTTTTTATCTTCAGGTAAGCTGGCGAATTGTCAGTGGTGTTTGTATGGAACACAAATATAGAAGTAAGTCCAATATGGGGGACATTTTGGAAGCCCTATTTGTGCTTTTGATGTCTGAAAACAGGTGCTAATGACTACCAGGCTTTATCTTCATGCCTACAAGGCCTTGTGAGGGGAGAACAGGTATTCACTGAGGAATATTGGAGCTAGGAAACAGATAAAAGAGTGAAGAAGGCTTCTCAGAAAAATCAAAGTCCAAATGATGAGGAATCACGGTAAAAGAAAGCAGACCCACAGATCTGGAACAATACCAACCAAGTTCTGGCAAAGAAGGTCAACCAAGCCTATGTTTAAATGCAAATACAACAAGATGGCTCCTGAGATAAAGTAGCAGCCATAGAGTGACTCAAAGTAGCCTTCCACCCTAATAAAGCCTGTTGCAACTTGCTGACAGGAGGGCACAGGTCATCTAGGCAAAACTCTCTTAGGAGTAGAATCACCTTTAGGCTGGCAATGAAACCTACAGCTAAATAAACTGGGAGCTTAACCTTGTTTATGCTTTCCTGCACATCAAGCAGGGGGAGGAGTAGCCTAGTGGTTAGAGCCAGGGCCGGATTTAGCTATACGCCATGTACGCCATGGCGTAGGGCCCACAGCTGCAAAGGGCCCACAAAAATTGAACTAGTTAGGCTTTTTTTTTTAATAAAATAAAAAAAAACCTGCTGGCTGCCGCCGTGGGGCCCCCTCTGCTGCCGCGGCAGCATGGACTGACCCGCGGGGGCCCCCTCTGTAAGCTCGGTCCCTCCCTCCGTGCCTCCGTGTCTCCCTCCGTGCAGGCTGTTAGAGACGCGAAGGCAGACTGTCTCCTTCTGCCTTCCCGTCTCTGTTAAGCCCGCAGGGGCTGATGGGAAATTCCCATCAGCCCCTGCGGGCTTAACAGAGACGCGAAGGAGACAGTCTGCCTTCGCGTCTCTCACAGCCTGCACGGAGGGAGACACGGAGGCACGGAGGGAGGGACCGAGCTTACAGAGGGGGCCCCCGCGGGTCAGTCCATGCTGCCGCGGCAGCAGAGGGGGCCCCGCGGCGGCAGCCAGCAGGTTTTTTTTTAAAATTAAATTTTACTTTAGGCCGGGGGAGGGGGAGGGGGTAGGACTGGTAATTGGGGGGGCTGGGACTGGGGCTGGAAATGGGTTGGGACTGGGACTGGAAATGGGCTGGGACTGGGACTGGAAATGGGTTGGGGGGATTAAGGCTGGAGGTGGGCTGATGAGGTTAGGACTGGTAATGGGCTGTGGGCTGTTGGGGGGGGGGGTTAGAACTGGTAATGGGCTTTGGGGGGGTTAAGACTGGTAATGGGCTGTGGGCTGATGGGGGCTGTCTGGTAATGGGCTATGGGGGGGGCTAGGACTGGAAATGGGCTGGGGGGGGTTAAGACTGAAGGTGGGCTGATGGGGTTAGGAATGATAATGGGCTGTTGGGGGGGGGTTTAGAACTGGTAATGGGTTTTGGGGGGTTTAGACTGGTAATGGGCTGTGGGCTGATGGGGGCTGTCTGGTAATGGGCTATGGGGGGGCTAGGACTGGAAATGGGCTGGGGGGTTAAGACTGGAGGTGGGCTGATGGGGTTAGGACTGATAATGGGATGTTGTGGGGGTTTAGAACTGGTAATGGGCTTTGGGGGGGGTTAAGACTGGTAATGGGCTGTGGGCTGATGGGGGCTGTCTGGTAATGGGCTATGGGGGGGGTTAGGACTGGAAATGGGCTGGGGGGGGTTAAGACTGGAGGTGGGCTGATGGGGTTAGGACTGGTAATGGGCTGTGGGCTGATGGGCTGATGGGGGGGGTTAGGACTGGCAATGGGCTATGGGGGGCTGACTGGAAATGGGTTGATGGGGTTAGGACTGGAAGTGGGCTGATGGGGGTTAGGACTGGTAATGGGTTATAGGGGGGGCTTAAACTGAAAATGGGGTGATGGGGGGTTAGGACTGGTATTGGGTTGGGGAGTTGCTAGGACTGGAAATGGGCTGATGGGTGGCTAGGACTGGAAATGGGCTGATGCAGGGACTAGAAGGGAATGGATGCTGGGTGAGGCTGGAACTAGAAGGGAGCTGATGTTGGGGGAGGATTAGAATGGGATGGGGCTGGAAGAGTAAAATGGAGAAGGGAAAAATATTTTGTGTGGGAGGGATAAAAAAATCTACAATTGGCCGGGTATTGGGAGAGTAAGTGGGGATTGAGGATGGAGGGGTAAAATTTGATTGGATGAAATAGGAATGAGGAAAGAGCAAAAGGAGAAAGATTAGTATGTTAAAGCAGATGTAGAGAGAGAATGGAATAAAACTAGAAGAGAGAAGAAAGGACAAATGGACAGCAGACGATGGAGAGTTAGCAGAAGACATGAAGAAACCAGAAGAAAGTGGCTGGAGCAATTGCAGCTGAAAAAATGCACAAAAGGTAGAAAAATATCTCTTTATTTTGAATTTATTAATTGGAATATGTCAGCTCTGGTAAATGTGCATCATTAACGTCTGCGCTTTGTTTAGTACAAGAGCAAATTAATGTATAGTTTTATTTCTACAGTGTTGTACATTCCAAGTTTGGCTTTTGGGATTCCCAGTTTAATTATTGTCTTCCTGTTTCTAAAATGTGCTTACTTGTTTGGTGATGGTCTATGTTCTGCATGTGTAACTGAGCTGAGGTGTTCTGTTTATATAATTCCTATTTGACATTGCCACTTGTTCTCTTTCCCCAGTAGGTCATGTATTGTTGTTCTCTGAAATGTATTGGTTTAATATTTGCAGTGTTGCCTTTTGATTGGTAGAGTATGGTGCTTTGTGAGTCCTGGTAGTGCTGTTAGGATACGGCGGGTTTGCTATGGGTTCTAAATGGGCAGTGTTTGTAGTAGTTCCTAATGTGTCTGGCAGTTGGCACTGGATTATAGTAATGTAGAAATCTTTTAGTCTTTCTTTATCCATACACTCATTAAGAGGCACGTTTACTAAAAGTTAGTATATGGTAACATTATGCAAATATTTATGCAAATGAGGCCCCTTATGCAAATGAGGCCCACACCCCCCTTGGGCCGCCCCTGCTGGGGGCCCACAATTTTTGTTGGAATAGGGCCTCACTCAAGGTAAATCCGGCCCTGGTTAGAGCAGTGGCCTGGTGACCAAGAGATCAGGGTTCAATTACTACTGGCAACTGCCATGGCCTTGGGCATACATTAAATTGCACTTGTCCATCATCCATCCATCCATTGTAGCCAGCAGGTTTGTATTTGATCAAGGAACTAGAGCATAGACCAGGGGTCTCAAACTCAAATTGCTTTGAGGGCCGAATGAGGACTTGTAAAGTAACCCGGGGACCGCATAAGACACGGGTCCTCATTTGCATAAGGGGCCTCATTTGCATAAATATTTGCATAATGTGTGCATGGATAAAGAAAGACTAGAAAATTTCTATATTACTATAATCCAGTGCCAACCGCCAGGCACATTAGGAACTACTACTAACACTGCCCATTTAGAACCCATAGCAAATCCCCCGTATCATAACAGCACTACCAGGACTCACAAAGCACCAGACCCTACCTATCAAAAGGCAACACTGCAAATATTAAATCAATACATTTCAGAGAACAATACATGACCTACTGGGAAAAAAGAACAAGTAGCAATGTCAAATAGGAATTACACAGAATACCTCAGCACTGTAGAAATAAAACTATAAATTAATTTCTTGTACTAAAGCACAGACATAAATGATGCACATTTCCCAGAGCTGACATATTCCAGTTAATAAACTCAAAATAAAGAGATATTTTCCTACCTTTTGTGCATTTTTTTTCAGTTGCAATTGTTCCGGCCACTTTCTTATGGTTTCTTCGTGTCTTCTGCTAACTCTCCATCGTCTGCTGTCCATTTGTCCTCTCTTCTCTCTTCTAGTTTTTTTTTCATGCAGTCCACTGGTAATGTGCTGGGGGGTTTAGAACTGGTAATGTGCTGTGGGCTGGGGGTGGGGGGGGGTCAGAACAGGTACTTGTTCTGACCCCCCCACCCCCAGCCCACAGCACATTACCTGTTCTGACTCCCTCCAGCCCACAGCCCCCCTCCCTCCCTCCTTCCCTCCTTGGCAAAAATCACAGGCCCCTCCTTGGCAAAAATCACAGGCCCCTCCCTCCCTGGCAAAAATCACAGGCCTCCCTCCCTCCCTCCCTGGCAAAAATCACAGGCCCCCCCTCCCTCCTTGGCAAAAATCACAGGCCTCCCTCCCTCCCTCCCTCCCTGGCAAAAATCACAGGCCCCCCTCTCCCTCCTCCCTCCTTCCCTCCCTGGCAAAAATCATAGGCCCCCCCTCCCCTCCCTCCTTGGCAAAAATCACAGGCCTCCCTCCCTCCCTCCCTCCCTGGCAAAAATCACAGGCCCCCCCTCCCTCCTTCCCTCCCTCCCTCCCTGGCAAAAATCATAGGCCCTCCCTCCCACCCTAAAATCGCAGGCAGGCAGGCAGGCTCGCTCCCTCCCTCCTCTCCTCTTCGGGCTTAGAACCGCGAAGGGAGAGTTCCTCCCTCGCGACTCTGTTAAGCCGGCTGAGGCTTATGGGAAATTTCCCCTCTGCCCCCTCGAGCTTAACAGAGTCGCGAGGGAGAAGCTCTCCCTTCGCGGCTCTGAAAGCCGAAGAGGAGAGGGACAGAGGGAGGCAGGGCTGGGCAGACTGCTTCCTTACCTGCCGCGGAGAGCTGTGCACCCTGGCGATCCTCCAACAGGCGATCCAAGCAGGCGATTCTTCAAGGCTGTTCAGACTGCTTCTGGGCCCGGGCCGCCCCGCCTCCTTTTTCTCCTCCTCCTGCCTGTCGCTGATTGGTGGAGGGCAGGCGTGTGACGCGGACGTGAGAAACACCATGCAGCCCCGGGAATCACGCGAGGTAAAAAAAAATATAGAAACAGCAGGAGGACAAAAATGCAATGTAAACAATACTCCGTGGTGTCGCGGGCCGCAGAAAATGCTCTCGCGGGCCGCATGCAGCCCGCGGGCCGCGTGTTTGAGACCCCTGGCATAGACCAATGGAGTCATATATTAAGGGAAACCAGAGAGACAAGCAAGGGCAGTGGGTGTCCATCACTGTACAGCTCCAAAATCCACTTTTTATTCTTGTGGTTAGAATATGAAACTTGAATATTTGTAGTTGTCAACCAGTATCATGGAAACTAGTAATGTAAGCAGGCAAACATTTCTGGTTTGGTTTTGGAAAAAAACTGGTTTTCTCCAGATTAACCTTTTTTGGTTTATTTCAGGCATTCGTGCTAATAAAAAAATATAATTCTCATTAGAATTTCTTAATGCATGAAAGTCAATTGTTCTCATTAATACATAGGTTAATATGCATAAAATTGATTTTGTGATACAGAACTTGGAGCATCATTTTCATGCCACAAATTTCCTTTTACGCTGTTTGGACTGCCTTTCAGTTAAGTGAAAACGTTTTAATTTACATTTGAATAAAACGGTATGTTATGGTCATCTGAGAGGGGAAATGTTTGTACCCCTCTCCTGACCTTCTGGCCCGACAAAAATTATAGTGTGGCGCATAGCGCACAGGGTAATCTTTTCTTTTGGGTCAAATTGATTTTGTGCGCACTAATGGCCCTATATTCAAAAGCACTTAGCCGTATTCTGTATAGTATCACCCACTACATGAGTAAATGCCCTATGCATGAATTTTTAGCAGCACTATTCATGTGGAGGCCGATTCTGTGCACAAAACTTAGCTGAGGCTATGATAAACCCGATTCCACTGCCGTGGGACCCGGATGTAACCGTGAAGGTGGAATCAGGGAGATATGTGTCCTGGTGCTCCCCGTATTCCTTGGGGAAGAACACACAGGAGCTAGCCCATCCCCCTTCTTGAACGCCACTGCTGGGGCTAGTAAGTACTGTAGTGGCATCCGAGCACCATGGCAACTGGCCATCTATCCGGTGGCTCAGAAAGCCATGGGCCACAACTGATGGGCTGGATCATGATAGCAGGATTCCCAAGGCCATCACCAGTACAGGCAGGGAGGCTGCAGACAGCAGACTGTGCAGCGCCTGGCACCTGCCTACTCCCTAACGCCGCCCCCTCCTGCCCACGTACAGCATGTCCCACACAAGCACTGTGTACATGCGGGGAGCGCTGATAACGGAATACGCCTGTGGGGATAAGCGTGGGTTGGACGTCCAGCCTGCACATCCAACACCGTGATTCGTTACTTGGAATGCCAGCCATAGTGTCACTGCAAATTCTTATAGACCTCTTTGGCACTATCTGGATAGTGCTAGTGAGAATCAAGGGTGGATCATAGCCATCTGATTAACTATAGGGATAGTTGGTGATATTCAACCACTCTCTATACAGTTGTGCAGTTTAATTTAGGCTAAAACAAACAAAAGTACTTTCCTATCTTAAACCGCATAATTATATGGATAGTGGCTAGATATTATTGCTCCCTGCAGAGCTGGTATTGGTAGCCTAGTCATTAGTGCAATGGCTTGGGTTTGAATCCCAGTAGCATGCCATGGGCAAGTTCCTCAATGCTCTATTGCCTCAATTAGAAGCTTAGATTGTAAACCTTCTAGGAGTAGGGAAATACCTACTATAACTGCCCTTGAACTGCTATTGCAAAAGTGTGCACTAAGTGCTGCTAAACATAATTTTCAGCACCACATGGTATCCAGATAGTAGCGCTGAATATGCATAAAATATTTAAATACTGCAGCTAGCTTTTTAAAAATATTGCTGACTACTGTGTTTGAATATTGACCTGCAAAATTTTAAGCTGCCCTAATGGAACTGAATGCATGACTCCAGTAGATCTCTTGTCTATCATTCAGTCAGTTTCTAGGAACTACTTCTAGGCTGCCCAGATTGTTTATGAACCTGCTACGTGGAACAGTGTTGAAGGTTTAATGAAATTTAAGTACACCACATCTTGCGTCCTCCTGAGATCTAATTCTTTGGTCAGTCAGTCAAAGAAATTGAAAGGATTTGCTTGATGTGTTCTCCCTCTGGTAGAACCAGTCTGCCTCAGATCCTGCAATCTGCTGATATTTCACTATCCTTTAGCAACGATTCTATTAATTTATCCAGCACTGAGTTCAGCCTAACAGACCAGGCATTACCATGTTTGTGGATGACAGATGAATGTTTCACTATTATTTCATCAAGGTGCATTTTAGACCTGAGAGTCTCCGAGGAGTAGCTGCCTTGGGATTCTACTACAGAGTTAATTACAAATGGGTAGGTGTGTGTCTAAATCTCGTTCCATGGGCAAAAAGGAAGAGAGATTCTTTCATCATTTGGGTTATGTGAACTCTCTCCTTCCCTATTTTGTATTTCTTCTGTTTTAAGGTTAACTGGAATCCAAATTGCTCATGTGGCAGAATATAAAAGCCATCCAGTAAGGATATGCACAAGCAAACAGTTGCTGGTTCATTTTTGGAAAAATATGGCTTCCCCCTAATTTTCACAAATTATTTTGGTTCATGTCATACATCTCTATAAATAAAAATATTTTAAGCCATATTATTGTTTTCAAGTTGCAGAAAGAGAGAGATTTGTAAATTAATTCAGATTAAATCAGTTTTGTGCATGCTATATTTTTAAGGTGCCTTAATGAACTGAGTGCATGCTAATAAATTCACATCCCTACCAACCAGGATTGGGAATCAGAGAGGGAGGCATACATAATTTGGCGAGAGACCAGATGTTGGACAACATCTGCTGCTGAAGAGGTGAGAGCCCCATAGCGTGCAACTGTCTGGGACACAGCATTTGACCATCACACCTACAAATTTGTATCCAATGGGAATACATCCTCTAAACATGCTTCATTGCTCAAAAATGCAATGTGTCATCAATACCAGACGAAGCACTAAAGAGCTCACTGCCAGACGGACATGTGAGAGATAGTTTATAGTTTATTGTGCTTGATATACTGCCTTTCTGGACAATCAAAGCTGACATCTATGTAATAAGTCTACAAGTATGAAATGTGTGCATCCAACAGGGGGTACCCAGGAACACACAATGCACATTTTTACAAGGAGGCATACGAGTTCAACTTAGACTTCTATCTACTGCATATGGTGTGAATTCAAAAGACAGATGCCATTCTGTTGAGACAGTATTGCTATTTGATTACTTAAGAACATGATACCATAACATGTACCATATTTTGTCCAATGAAAGGTTCATTGAGCCCAGCATCCTGTTTCTAACAGTGATCAATCCATGTCACAAGGAGAAGATTATTCCTTATTGCTCATACATTCAAGCAAGCAGTGGCTTTCTCAAGAATGCTTGGCTAATAACGGTTTAGGTATTTTTTCTTCGGGATCTTGTCTACAGTAACTCTTTTTAAACCCAGGATTATCAACTTCCTTGATCACAAAGTTGAGTGAAGAAATCCTTTCTGTGCTTTTGGTTTTGTATGTGGAATACCTCTCTCTATGTGTCTGAAAGTCTGTGCCCCTAGCTTACACTTTACTTTTTTTCTTTCCAAGGCTAGCTTAACAGTTAGAAAAGACGAGGTGGTTACCCTTGGATGGCAGCTTTGAGGGGAGTGGCAAAGAGCAGTTGCAGTCAAAGCAAAGCAATAGAGTCACACAAAGTCAGAAGAACCCTCAGCCCACACTTTTACCACAGGGATGTTGGGCAATTTTCAAATAGTCCATTTATCCAGGAAATAAAGGGGCATGTTAACTTCAGGATAATGCTTGTTAACAAACATTACTATGCATTAAAGTGCAACTGCACCCATAGAAATAAAAGGGCCATGGGTAATTTTAGTAAACATGCCCCAATGTTTAATATTAGGAAGTGTGATGTCCAGTTATACATTTTAACAGGATTGTTCTAGGAGAAATGGTGCTGAGATAACCATGATATTTGAGTTTAATTATTATAATTGAGGGGGGCAAGGGAGGGATTGTCTAAGGGGCTGTAAAGCTAATTAATAGAGGGTACAAGACTAGGCAGCTAGTGCCATTACACAGCACTGGCTCTGCATCTTATATGGCCTTGCTGTTCCTGTTCCTCCAACTACTGGTGTCTGTTGAACTGTTATATCAAATCATCGATGACTTTATATTTAAGTGAGGAAGTCTCTCATTAATTGCCTTCCCTATTCCTGGCATCTCCCTCCAGCTATCACTCTTTACTTCGCTTTTGTGTTGGGTGGCTTCAGCCATCCTAGCGGCAGGCATGCTGGTCAAAGTGAATTCTCTGGATCCCATTTCCACACCTCCTTTCATGTTGTTCCTGGGCAATGGTTTGCAGTGATCCTTGTATTGGCCTCACTCTGCCTTTCCATGTCACTTGACTTTGTTTCATTTCTCCTAGGCTTATTTCTGCTTCCTCTCATTCTTCTCTGATGAGCTTATTCATATGCCCAGTTTTTCAAGTCCATTTTATTTGTGTCTTTCTGCCTGCCTTCCTGGACTCTCTACCTACATACTAATGTTGTGGCTGGCCCAGGCATGGATCTAAAGAACAAAACTGCCTGCGCTCACCACCCTGCAACCCACTAGAATTAAACCCTCTAAAGTCACTGCTTAGATATGATCCCAATCTCCACATCCTCTTTTTCATCCTGTCCTTGTTCACTCTACTCCCCTAGACTTATTCCCTTGCCCCTCCACCTTTCCCACACCCTCACCCCACAGTGATCTCCCTCTGGTGGGGGTTAGCTATGTTATGTCCCTTCTTCTTAAAATTAGGTGGTGGGCAATACTAAACCCTATGAAGAAATTTGTCATCTCCTCCGTATACTTATCAGAAGAGATACCTGTCATGGTCATTGCTAAATGGGGTAAAATAGAAACAATGTGGAGTCAAAATATCTACACAGATTCATCACCACAGAATGTGGTCGTTGATAAGGAAATTGAAATAGAAACCTTCCCTAGTATGATTGTGAAGAATCTAAAATCCCATGGCATCAACGGAGGCAATTAATATGAAATACAAAATTAAAAAATCAGAAGAAAATAACTACAATGAAACAAAACTGAAGTAACACAGTCAAACTTTTAGTGCATCTTTTTTTAATTTATGAAATTTACATAACTAACAACTAAGCACATGAAACACACAGAAAAGCTGTTTGTTCTTCTTTACAAAATAAAGAGGCAAAAAGCTTGAACAAGCAACAAAGGTAAATGAAAAAAACAAACAAACAACTAACACAACTAAAATCTACCACAATGGAGAAATCCACATACAAATGGATAAAAAGAAAACCCCATCTGGAAAACAGTTGCAATACACACAAATAAGGATCAAACAAATCACACGCAAGAGCAGGTGCCGGAAAAGAAAAAACTTGGTGGATTCTGATAATTAAATTTATTTAGCAGCTATAAGTGCTGCTGAATGACCAGGGTCATAAAAAATAGTTTACAGAAAGCTATTTGTAGCCCAATGATTAGAGCCCTGGCTTGGTAACCAAAAGACAAGAGTTTGATTCCCACTGGCACTCCTTGTGGCCTTGGGCAAGTCACTTAACCCTCAATTGCCTCAGAACAAAGGCCTGGCAAGCTACTTCCAGTCAACGCTGCCAAGAAAACTCAGGAGCTTCTGGGTTACCAGGAGTCAGCATTGACTGGAAGGCATGGATTGAATTTTATTATACATTTACATGGATATCTCAAGAAAAAAGGATACCAAGCTGCAACACACCAGGATGAAGCAGTAAAAACAGTTTCTTCCTTTATTGTGTCTCTGGTTACATCAGGGAATATCCTAAGCAAAGAATCAAAGAATATAACACCACATTTCTTACTTTTACTGCATCTTAATGAAGTCAGCTAAGGAAGATCTTGCATTATGCCAGAAAAAAATAAATCAGATGTTCCCTATAGCATGTAAGCTTATTATTATTCACAATAACAGTTAATACAACTGTAAAGTTGAGATGGCACATTAAAAGCATGAATTTGTTTTTTAGCATGTGGTGGATATCTACATATCTGTGTCATTGTTAATCACCATAAAGACTATTCAGGTAAAATCTGCATGAGAGAGTGAGGAAGGGGCAGGGGCAGGGTTTTTGGTGGTCTGTTTGAGGATGGAGGGCAAGGAGATGGGAGTGGGAAGCACAGTCAAAGTGAATCGAATTCTGACTGAAAGAAGTTGGAATTCCTTCTGGGTGAGATTATCAAAGTGAAGGGTAGAAGGAAGCTTATGCATTGTCAAGTCATAAGAACATAAGATATGCCATACTGGGTCAGACCAAGGTCCATCAAGTCCAGTATCCTGTTTCCAACAGTGGCCAATCTAGGTCATAAGTACCTAACAGTCTCCCCAAAATACACAGGTTCCTCAATGCTTGTATTGGTCAAGCATTGATATCCTGGGTCCCTTCTTAATAATGGTTTATGGACCTTTCCTCCAGAAACTTGTCCAAACCTTTTTTAAACCCAGCTATACTAACAGCTTTTACTACATCCTCCGGTAGCAAATTCCAGAGTTTGATTACACGTTGAGTGAAAAAATATTTTCTCTTATTAGTCTTAAATAGGTCACTCTGTAGCTTCATTGCATGTCCCCTAGTCTTTTTATATTCTGATGTCATAAAGAATTGATCTACGTTTACCCATTCCACTCCTTTTATTAACTTATAGACCTCTATCATATCTCCCCTCAGCCATCTCTTTTCCAGGTTGAAGAGCCCTAACCTTTTTAGTCTCTCTTCATAGGGGCATCCTTCCATCCCTTTTACCATTTTGGTGGCTCTTCTCTGTACCTTTTCTAATAACGTTATATCCTTTTTAAGATACGGCGACCAGAATTATACACGATATTCAAGATGCGGTCAAACCATGGAATGATACAGAGGCATTATAATATCCTTTGTTTTATTTTCCATTCCTTTCCTTATGATACCTAGCATTCTATTTGCTCTCTTGGCTGCCGCTGCACACTGGGCAGAGGGTTTTAACATGTTATCCATGATGACGCCTAAATCTTTTTCCTGGGTGGCGGATCCCAATGTGGAACCTTGCATCGTGTAACCATAGTTTGAGTTGTTCCTTCCTAGGTGCATAACTTTGCACTTGTCCACATTAAATTTCATCTGCCATTCGGATGGCCAGTCTTCCAATTTATCAAGATCCTCTTGCAATTTTCCACAATCCTCTTGGGTTTTAACAACTTTAAATAGTTTTGTGTCATCTGAAAATTTGATAACCTCACTCGTTATTCCCTTTTCCAGGTCATTTATGAATATGTCAAAAAGCAGTGAACCCAGCACAGATCCATGGGGTATTCTACTATTCACCTTTCTCCATTGGGAAAATTGGCCATTTAGCCCAACCCTCTGCTTTCTATCATTTAACCAGTTCCTGATCCACAATAGTACACTGCCTCCTATCCCATGACTTTTTAGTTTTGCCAAAAGTCTCTGATGAGGGTCCTTGCGAAAGGCTTTCTGAAAGTCCAGATATACCATATCAACCGGCTTACCTTTGTCTACTTATTTATTCACACCTTCAAAAAAACGTAACAGATTAGTAAGACAAGATCTTCCGTGTCTAATGCCATGTTGGCTGTCTCCCATTAAGCCATAACTATCTACATGTTGAGTAATTTTGTTCTTGATATTAGTTTCTACCCTTTTTCCCAGTTCTGATGTCAGGCTCACCGGTCTGTCATTTCCCGGATCACCCCTGGAACCCTTTTTAAAAATTGGCATTACATTGGCAATCCTCCAATCTTCAGGTATTACAGATGATTTTAATGATAGTTCACAGATTACTAATAGGAGGTATTCAATCTCATATTTCAGTTCTTTCAACACCCTTGCATGTATACCATCTTGTCCAGGTGATCTGCTACTCTTCAGTTTATCAAATAGTTGAATTTACTGGGCAAATTCAATTTTGCCAGCAGGGTTATTCCCATAGGTCGAGTGTTTACATGCTGTCTTGTGCGTCTGATTCAGGGTATTGCAGGAAGGCATCATCTGGTATGAGTGTCATGAGGGGTGTGAGAAGATCTGAAGATATGGGGCTTCTATTTCATGCTGTTTAACAGGGTCCATGTGTAGCATACCCCTTTTGTATACAATCATGATTTGGAGTTTTTCTGTGACGCATCCAGTGGGTGCGTGGGAATGGCCAGACACCTGACAAGAAAGGGGGTGGTGTAGCAACATAGCCTTTTTGGAGTTCTTTCCAGTGTGGGCTGGGTTGTGGTTGTTGAGGGAGCATTTTGTGCACCGTTGGATATCAACATTTTGTACTGGCAAAGAAGAAGTTATATTAACATAGTAACATAGTAAATGATGGCAGATAAAGACCAGTATGGTCCATCTAGTCTGCCCAATATGATGCCAAGAGTAGGTACACCTGCCGCTCCGAGCAGGCCCCCCTCCCCATGCCTTTGTCCAGGAGTGATCCCGCCACTCCATGTAGGATACCTCTATATGTTAAGGAATTAGATGGTTCCGATTATTTTGATATTTTCTTGTTGCTGTAAAGGGATCCACTGTGTCTGTCCCATGCCCTTTTGAACTCTGTCACTGTATTTGCCCCCACCACTTCCATCGGGAGCGCATTCCAAACATCCACCACCCTTTCAGTGAAAAAGTATTTCCTGACCTTGCCTTTCAGTTCTTTTTCTATGATCAGGTACAGTGCTGGCTGTTCTTAAACTGGCTTCTGTTCGACCATTGCTTAAGAGGGGTACTCTCGATGCATTGTTGCCTGCCTCATATCAGTCTATTTTGGGTCTCCTTTTTCTGGCAAAGCTACTTGAGAAGTTGATGTTGGTGCACTTGTCAGAGTCTGTGGAATCTCAAGGCCTATTGGATGTACAGCAGCATGGTTTCAGTCTGAGTTTTGGTGTGGAAACCTTGCTGCTGTCATTGTTTAATACTCTATGGTGCAGTCTGGACTGGCCGAAAACAGGGGTTATGATGGTATTTATTGATATTTCTGCAGTTTTTGATTCTGTCAGTCATGTGTTGCTTTTGGAGTGCCTCAATTCATTGGGTGTTACAGGACAGGTGTTGTTGGGTGTTACAGGACAGGTGTTGCTTTTGGAGTGCCTCCATTCATTGGGTGTTACAGGACAGGCACTGGTATGCTGGTCATGTCATTGGTTTGCATCTTATTTAATGGATTGATTTTTTTCAAGTTTGAGTCAGTTAGGATTTCCCGGACAGGACTCCTTTGGATTGTGGGGTACCGCAAGATTCCACGTTGCCTGCCCTATTTTTTAACTCATACTTGGCTCCTATATGTGCTTTATTTCAGAATTTTGGTGTTTTAGCATGTTTACACTGATAATTTAGTTTATATGCCATTTGATGTTTCTGTAGGCTATGCCTCTTTTCCCTTGTTGCCTTGTTTGGAGGTTGTTTCTTTGTACTTTGCCCAGCATGGGCTAAGCATTAATTATCGAAAGACAGAAGTTTTGTTTGTCTCCCTTGATAGGTCTTTTTCTGCTCCTGAGGAGGTTTTGTTGAATGGTCATAGGGCTGCTATTGATCAGGAAATTGTTTGCTTAGGCATGACTTTGGACTCAACGCTTGAATATGAGAGCTCATGTTGCTATGCTTGTCCGTCATTCTTTTTTTCTGATTCGGGTTTTGCTCCATCTTCAGTTGTTGTTGTCATCACCTTCTGACTTTCATTCTGTGTTTCAGGCAATGTTGTCACCAACTTTTGACTATGCCAATGTGCTGGTGTTAAATTTGCCTACTTCTACCTTGTTGGTGCTTCAACTAGCACAGAATGCTGCAGGAAGGCTGCATTAGGTAAGGCATGTTTTGATCATATTACTCCTTGTCTGCGTTCACTGCATTGATTACCTATTCAGCAGCGGGTTGTTTTTAAGGTACTCTGTGTGGTTTTGAAGCTTCGGCTGGGTTTGTCTGCAGCTTGCTTGGCAGCGTTGTTGTTACACTTCTTCCCATCCAATTCACCAGGGCTCGAGTGATACTCTTCTTTTATCATCTTTGTTTCAGTGTAGTTTGCATGTTATCGGGTTCCGTGCTTTTGCTTTGGCAGTACCTGTTTTATGGAATCGTTTACCAGTTTCCTTGAATGGTTGTCTAAATGTGTTGTCTTTTCATCGGCTATTGAAGAGCCACTTGTTTTGCTAAGCATTTAGCATTTGATTTCTGTTTATTTTTGTTTAAGATGTATTATATGTTTTTTGTACCACTTTGAACTTTTGTAATTAGGTGGTTTATAAATGTTGTAAATAAATAAATAAAAAAACAACATGGCTGCAATGCAGGTAATTATTCAATAGGAGGTATATATTCCAATGTTGGCGGAGTTGATGCATCTGGTGGTGTTGCAGTGCCTGTGGTTGAACGTAGCTTTGTCTGCAAAGCATGTACCTGGTATTTGTAAGAAGATTGTGGATGCTCTCTCATTTCCAGTGGGTACATTTCCAGGTGTTGGCCCCCCATGCAGATGAGATCCCGACTCAGATGCTGGAAGGCCTATGAATGGCATAGATCATGACAGTGTCATAGAGAGTTTGCTGAGGAGTTCATTGGCATCAAAAATGTGGAAAGCATATGTTTCAGGATGGAAGAGATTTATGGAGTTCCTGGAGCAGTGCAAAGTCCAAGAGTGCCTGCCTGTCAAAGAGCAGATAATAGTGGAATTCATAGCTTATGCGAAATAGACAGGTACTGGTATGCTGGTCATGTCATTGGTAAGCATTGCTTTTCTTAGTACGTTGTGGGGGTGTCTGGCTCAAACAACATCTTTTCTGATCAAGAGGTTGGTGCGGGGTTACACTAACTAGGTTTCAGCCTGGGGGCAGACTATTGCCTTGCCTATAATGCATGCCATCTGGAACATCTGCTCAGGACACTACAGTATGGGGTCTACTCTGACACACGAATAGTGGGGATGGATGTCCTCGCTATTTGCCCCCCTTGCCATCCCTGACGAAAGCCTCCCTATACGAACAAGGAGTTTGTACGGGGAGGCGGGGTGAGGGTGGTCTGCGGCCCCGAACATACAGGGCCAATTCTGAAGTCGTCCCTGCACATCTGCGGCCGACAAACTGTATAGGGGACTTATTCCATTTCAGAAGTGGAATAAATTCCCCTGGACGTTGGAGGACAGCAGGCCCAGGCAGCGGAAGTGGGGTGAGGGGGCGCAGGGGGTTCCCCACAGCTCGACCCTGGCCATGGGAGGCCAGATCAGGGGTCAGGATGCGAGGAAAGGAACAAGTGGCTGGCGGCCGGGGATCACGGCTCCTGAAAGGTAACAGGATGCCATGGCACCGTGGCTCCATTCAGGAGCCTGACTGAGTTAGCTGGGCAGGGGCCTGTATGTGCAGGCTGATCTGAATCGGGTCCCGGCCTGCATGTACAGGCCCAGCCCCGATTCCAATCCTGCGGGGCATGTCTGGCCCCCACGTGATCAGAAATTGGGTCTGCCTCTGTGCGTCCCGCTTCCGATCTGGTGCACAGGGTCCTGGGCTGCCAACTTGGAATGTGCCTCCAAGTGTGTTACATGCCTTTCGAAGTGACACTATTAAGGTGGTGTTTTATGCTGCCTTGTGGGTGGGGGAGCTTGTTGCCCAAGCAAAGCATGCCAGTGGTGTCACTGGGCTGCTAAGGGCGAATGTATGGGTTGGGGTAAAAAGTGTGTTTCTGCATATGATGGTCTGACAGTCTGACCAGGAGGGAAAGGGGGCTTGGGTTGTACTGCACAGTACTCCATGTCTAGTGACATGCCCAGTGGATCAAACACGAGCATATCCGGGTAAGAATCTGGCGGGCAGACTGTACTGGCTGGTGCAAATGAATGGTTTGCCACCCTGACTAGGTTTCAGTTTTTCAGCAATGCTAAAGAGGATTCTGGCCTGGGCTGGGTTTGACCTAGTGCAATATTGGACCCATTCCTTCTGTGGCAGATTGGCGACATTCATAGCAGCTCAGGGGTGGGGGGTGGCTTCGGCAGCCTTGATTCAGAAGGTTAGGTGCTGGCGTTCAGGTTTTATGGGCACTGAGGCAATGTTCTTTTCTCACCTTTGTTTTCTTGCCAGCTTCTATTACAGGTGTCCTGCCTCCAGGGTCTGCATATGGATGTGCAGGCATTCTTTCATCTTTTGGGCCCAAAAGAGAGTCATGGAATCCCGATTGGGTTCATCTGGGACCGGAAGTGCTATGAATTTGAATCTGGTGGCTTGAGATTTGGATCAGGCTATTGAGTCAGCTCATCCCAACTCTCTTACAAGCATGTTTTTCCTCCATGCAGCTGATCCTCATCCATTTGGGAAGAAATGCTCTGTGCTTGGTGAAGGGCATGGACTTAATCTGTCAAATGAAGGGTAATATAGCAGTGCACATATTATATGGCTGCAGATCATCCCTCGATTAGCTTGGAGGGATGCTTTGTGGCCCAAGGTGATAGACTGCAGAGGAAGGTGAATGCAGAGGTGGCCAGGTTGGTTGTTTCATGGGGGGAGGGTGTTGCTCCTAGTGCATGATCTGTTGTCAATAGACCATACAGGGCTTTATCGCAAAGATGCAGTCCACCCATCTGACATTGGTTTGGATATATATTTAAGTACACTAGAGGATGGGCTGGAAATAAGTGAAGTGCCTTAAATATAACACTATCCCTTAAACATCAACCCCCCTAAACTATAACACTGACAAGGAAACGTTTGTATACAGTTGCAAAGTTTAAGTATTGGATGTTTTGGATTGAGTATATGGTGTATTTATTAGTGCTGGGTGTAGCAAGGTGTAAGAGCAAATGCCTACATTATGGGGTAATTTACAGGTTGTGGAACTTGTAAGATGTGTTGGCAGAGTCTTGCAGCATCCTTGGTAGCACTCTGCAAAACTGCTGCTGTGATTCTTCCACATCTACCTTCTCTGGGTTTGCTTCTTCCCTCATCTACCTCCTCCAGAATCTCCAATTTCCCATTGCTTTCATGTGGTTTGTAAGACATGATCTGATACTTGGCATATTTTGTATGCTTCTCAGTTTGTAGCTCCAGTCCTTTATTTGCCAGTAGATCTCCTGCTTCTTGCAATCTTCTTACAAATACCAGGTACATGTCATCAGTATCAGTAACTGAGCGCTTCTTTCAAGGTGAGGAGATGAAGCCAAGTCTCACAGACAGGGAGCGCTGTAGGTATTGCTGCCAAGGTCTCCAGCATTGGGCTTTGCGCTAAAGGGCATCTCGATATTTCACTGATGGTTCTTTCACAAAGAAATCAGGAAAATGGTCTCACAGGTTTAAAACAAGTTACTTAACTTCAGATCAGTAGTGCAAGCTCTAATAACACCCCACTTTGATTACTGTAATAGTATACTTCAAGAAACAACCAAAAAGAATCTGAACATATTCCAAATGGCTCAAAATGTCACAGCCAGAATAATATTTAAGGCTCGCTTATCCGAACACGTCACCCCCATTCTGTACACCCTACATTGGCTCCCAATCGCCAGTAGAATAAGATATAAATCTATAATGACCACAATCAAACTAATCAATAACATAGTGCCCTCTTACCTCACATCCCTAATCCAAACACGCTCAGACACCAGGACTAGAAGACGGAACAACCAAAATACCCTCAGAGTATCAACCGCATTCCAGAAAACCAAGCAAATAATAAGCAACAGTGCTTACTCATTTGTTGCTCCCACCCAATGGAATGCCCTCCGGGAACAGTTAAGGGAAATCAAAAACCTCCAAATATTCAGAAAGGAGCTAAAAACATTCCTATTCACCCAACACTTATATAACCTCAACCCAATCTCCAATCAACTATCACTTTCCAGCACTACCATGGATCCACTGACCACTACCATCCCACAAACCAACCTTCATCCCACCCCATGCAATGTTAATGCACACCACACACCAATAAACCAAACCTCTGTACACACGTTGCAGACCCCTTGAACCTCCATTCACACCCAGAATGTAGAGCAAATATTGCAAAAGTCATTGTTAATAGTTATTGTTCCCAAACTGTTTTATAGCAAATAGTTAACAGTTACAATATTGTTTGATGTATTATGTTTGTTATACTGTAAACCGCCCCTGATCTCTAGAAGGGACGGTATAGAAAAACGTTCCAAATAAATAAATAAAATAACATTTTCCTCCACAGCAAAAGCAACTCATGCTTATCAGAGAGCATGTCCAGATCTCTGTCTCCAAGGCTTCATAGCTGCTGATAATTAAATGCAGTCCAAATAAATGCAGCTGGTTGAACTTGGCTCCACTCAGCAGGTAATGACAGAGGCTTCCCCAGAGCTCAACAATGTCCAAAAACTATAGTTAAGCTCGCAACAAAATATTCCAAAAGAAAAACCTCAGTCCCCTCAAATCTGACAAGAGTTTAGCTTAAACAGAAAAAAAAGCATCTTCTCTCACACTCAGACTGCTTTTGCAAGCAAGAGCCAAGGAGCAAAAATACTAGAGAGAGTTCACCAACACAATTCATTCCATAGGTCCCTTCCCTTCGGAAGGAATTCTTAAACCCAGTTCCCTTTCATTCAACAAAAACCTTCCCAAGGTAAAAGCAGCAGTTTGCTCGGGTCAGGCTTTCTGTCCAGTCCCCTCTCACTCTCATAGGGGTATGTTTACTAAAGGCTAAGGCACATTAAGTAAAAGTAACGCACGTTAAGTGCTACCATGGCCCATTCATGTCTATGGGTGTTAACCTTTAGTAAACATGTGCCATAGTCTCTTTCTCTCTGTAGCACTGTGTCCATTTGCAAACAGCACAGTCTTCTAATCAGAGTAAATAGGGATTGAAGTAACAGAATTTACAAAACAAGAAAAAAGACCCCTCTTCTAAGAATTAGATCAACAAATGAGGTAAAACAAGTGGCAAATGCACAGATACAGTGGGAAATGCAGAGTGTTACTCCAGGAACCCTTTGTCTATCAAGAATGGTTAAGGAGGGGTGAACTGAAATCAAAGGATGAGAAGTTAATAGCTGCAGTCCAGGACAGCGGCTTACAGACGAGATGGTTTACAGTGAGCATTGAAAAAACAGGCAACACAGACATATGTCGAATCTATAAAGAAAGACCTGAAAATGTAGCTGGCTTTGAAGTTCTGATGACAGAAAACTGCTATACAGAAAGACATTATAAAGTAGCATGCCTCATCCACTGGAAACTCTGTAAGCACTTCAACATCACTGTGCCTGAAAAGCACTGACTCTAAGGGGTATGTTTACTAAGCAGTCTTAACGTGCAGCCGGCGTTAGTGTGCAGGATGCCATATAAGGTAGTGGGCATTCCAGTCTTAAGGTAGCATTTAGGGTTATCGTGCGATAAGGTACTTTTCGTGCGATAGAGGGAGCCGTGGAACGTTAATGAGTGTTAGCCTTAATTAGGTGCGCAGACCTACAAACACAGCAACCAGAGGTGTAGCACAGTGGTTAATACATTGACTGATGAAACAAGGGTCATGAGTTTGATCCCCTGGTGGGCTTGATGAGTAAGGCTGTCTGAGGCATTACCCTTTACTGTGAGGTTTGTTTTGGCAAGCAAAAACACACCCTCACAGTGCCGTAACCTAAGGTGCTGCATAAGGCGCCCTATAAGGCACTCCAGAGGGCACATTATAAAGTGCACTGTCTGCCAAGGCACCTTATAATGTTCCCTATAGGGTGCCTTATAGAGCGCTTTAGAGGGCGCCTTATGAGGCACCTTAAGGCTACAACACTGTGAGGGTGTTTTTGCTGGCAGCACTAATTTAAATTAAAAAAGAAAACACCTCAAACAGCCCTATCAAATAACCCCACTGTGGGATCAAACCCATGACCTCTGGCACCACAGCCAGTGAAGTAACCAGTGGGCTACAGCTACTAACGAACCCCTGGATGGCTACAGAAGGACTGCAGGTCACCACACAAACTGTCTGCTGTGGTTACCAGGATAGGGTTAACCCACCCGTACCCATGATGCACTGCACATGCAAATCAGCAGTCTACAGATGATCACAAGATGGGGTATGCACCCCTACAGCACCTCGGCCTGGTAGGGGGAACTGACCGTGTGCCCCCCACAGCACCTCAGCCTGGTAGGGGGTACTGACCGTGTGTGTTACTGGCACAGAGTAGCTACAGACCGTCACATTGTGCGGGTACTGTGCTCACCCTGAGGGTGAGGAGGGGTGCCCAGCACCAGGTCCACAGCACCTTTCATGGCTGAAATACACCATGCTGCAGGTCCCCATCAGTGCTAGTGTGTGTGATAGATAGTTCCTGCAGACACACCTGTGTCCATCTGTATTTCTCAGTCATGTCTAGCCCTTATGGGCTATAATGCACCCAGAATAGTGCATATCCTGTGTTGGTGCCATGGTCACATGATGTAGGTGCAGGGGGACTGTTTGGGCCCATAGGCGGATTATGTACCACCACCCAACCCATCCTCTGTGGCTCAGGGTGGGAAACAGGATCTCCCACCAACAGATCCACATTCTACCTCCCTGCAGTGGTGGCAGTAGAGGGGACCATCAACCTCAGTCCTGCTGGGGAACAGACACCCTACAGCGCAGTCAATGCAGATCTGTACACATCCATAAAACAATAGCAGACAGACAGTAGGCCTGGAAATGCTCAGCTGCCCCCCACCACTATCTGACATTCTCCAGCAGCAAGCCTCCAGCCACTGCACCCTGCAAGGTGTTCCAACCAGACACATACTAGCTGCCAACAGTCTGCTAGCTAATCCATAGTGCTTGTTCCTGGAGGAGATGCGTGTACCCAGAACTGGGATGTCAGCATACACAACAAGCAGATAAGTCAGTGATTGGGCCCCAAAAGAGAACCCATAAATATCACATGAGAGAAATACTATATAGCACTATGGGGGAACCTAGAAATGCCGTGGTCACTGCTCAATCATGGTGAGAGTGACCTCCCAGCAGGACATGCTGTGGCCACCCTGTCCGTGCAGGTGGTGGCCGGGCACTACAATGTCCGAGCCATTGCCCTATGCCCTGTGCAGATGCATCCTGGCCAGGCCACCCTGTCCGGGCTATACCCATGGTACCTTGCTCCTCATTATGCACATTGGCAGGCTGACACTGGCAACAGTGCAAGCAGTGCGGGCTGAGGAAGGTGTTGGCAGCCACCACACACTGGGTAGACAGACACACAGTCCCACACCTATGCCGGCATTGTGCAACTATAGAGGCTTTTGGCAGCCCTGGCCACCACACCAGTCCTGGGCACAGTGCAGGCATGGCTATGGTACGCAATACTGTTGGGGTCACTCCCCAGGGTGGTGAACACTGTCAGACACCAGACCTGAAACACACTCCACAGACATCAAAGAGGTTGCTATGATACAGCTCAATGAGCAGATTGTGCTTAACCTAGGGATTGCTATCTGCCAGTAATCATAGCAACCTTTTGATATATGTGTACCTTATTCCCAGGTTTAGGGTGGCAGTGCTATGGTATGCAAGTGCTAGTATTGGGAGATGGTGCTGCATGCAAGGCCCAACATTCTGCCTCTCCAGGAGACTTTGGATAATGGCGCCAGTGGGTGCGGGTGTTTCTGCCCCTGTTGGCCGCTGCTCTAGGGCAGAGGTTCCCAAATCCAGTCCTGGTGGGCCAAACACTGTTCGGGTTTTCATTCTGTCCCTAATGAATATGCATGAATACATCTGCATACCATGGGGACGGCGCATAGAAATGCAGCTCAGGCATCTTTATCAGAGACAGCATGACGCCTGAATGTAGTTTGTCCCTCCAGGACTGCATTTGGGAAACTCTGCTCTAGGTATTGCACATGTCTATGGTGTCTGTGCTCTGTAGGGTAAAATATAGGAATTTCAGGCATGTTTATGTTATCTGCAATAAAGGTTCCCTCTTTATTACCATGGTTTAGTACTGGGTAAAATATGGGGACTGGGTTGGTGGGAGCCACAGCTGGGACTTGAACCTGTGACCTTCTGCTCCTGAACACACTGGCTGTGTGTACTGCACCACACTGTTGCCACAGGGACAGGTCATTCCCTGGGGATACCATGACTGTTCGTCAGACCGGGCCTGTCTGTTGCAGTGCATGGCACCCACCTAAACAGGGCTAGGCCATGGTCTGCTGTGGGCAGCTGCCACTGCCCCCTCCACCACCAGTACCCCTCTGTCGCCATGCTGTCATGCCCTTCTGCTGGTGGTGCTGGTGGTGCACAGTTTCAGGTCATCCAGTGTGCCGGTAGGCGGCTGCCTATGGTGTGGTTTCTGGGGCAGGGGTGCCTGCATAGACGTCCACGCTTCCCCCCAGCACCGCCTGCCAATGTTCTGTGCCCTTGGGGCTACCTGCTGGGTACTATCCCCTGTGACACTGTGGGGAACACACTCATGCCCATGTTGGACCCTCATCAGTTGCTGTCTGGCAGCTCTACTGTTTCAGCATTCCTATGGGCCACCTAGGCATCACCCTAGTCCGCACTGTAGCCCAGCTGCACCACAGCTTGTGCCACCTGCAGCCCTCTGTATCCCCTTTTCCAGCATCCGTCCAGTTGCCCGTTCCAACATGCCCATCCTGCTGTTGCGGGACATGTGCATGCCATAGGATACCTGTCCAATAGAAAGGGAAAACCCTGATCAGCGCTATTTCACCGTGGGATCATTCACCTTGTACGGGGACAGAGCATAGCCCCTTCCAAAATTGATATCCTTTTTTTGGAGCTTTCCCGGTAGTGTTTTTTGATGTTTCCCATTAATATCACTATTGCCCTGCTTGGTTATGGTTTTTTTCCAGTTTGTTCAGGTCATTTTCAATGTTTATTTGCCCTTTTGTTCCGTGCACATGTATCACACTTATCACTTTTTTTTTGTTTCCCTGGCTTTGCTGTACATTGCTGACGGAAATGGTTTCTCTTCCCTTTAAATCTGCTCTAACGCGAGGGTTTCACTCGCGTTAGTTTTCAGCCCAGGAATCCACAGCATTAGTGTGCAGGGAGCCTCTCCCCTCCCACTCTCCACCCATTGACCCTCTCTCTCCACCCCTGGGGAGCCTTCCTCAGCTCTCCGGGAGCCTTTCTCCGCCTTCAGCGCTCGTTTGCGCCGCTGCGCGCATTAACGCGCGATAAGGCACCTTATTGCCCAGTAAAGCGCCATTTAGTAAACATACCCCTAAGAGAATTATAGAGAATGAGAAGGATATGATCACCTGGGATACTCCCATTCGGATATAGTGGTTAAAGAGAAAAGCAACAGAATGGCATTGATAATAGAGGTAATCTGAACAGAGAAAGGCACAACCACTTGCAAAAACAGCACAAAAATAGGTCCAAAGCGAATAGTATTAATGGAACTTTATTGCAGTACAAGTTACAGAGGTCAAAACTGGAAAAACAAAGCCCGACACGGCCGTGTTTCAGCATGGCCTTTGTCAGAGGCTACAAACTGTATAACAATAAAATAAAACAATGAAGTAAAGGTAATAATAAAATAATAAAAACAATACATATTAAAATCATATTGGTTAAACATTGAAAACTTGACATTTAAACCAACAGTTAACCATATACCTCAAAGTAAAAACAGATAAATGTGGATAAAAACTACGTAAAATAATTGTGTATAAATAAATATTATAAGAAATCATAAAATACTAATACCATGAATAGTGAGCATAAGATAATAAAACCATGAGTAATACTACATAAAAAGCTTGGTAACAAACATTGTGTGACTGTGTTTAAAGTTTACCCATGGAGTAATATAGCATAACCAAGAGTAGTCAGGGGACTTACTAGGCAGTGTTGTCTAGTGACAAACTGTACTGTCTGCTAATCCTGAAGTGAAAGGAATCAAATAGGGAATTGAAAATAGAAATACAAAAATAAAAGGGAGCAACACATCACAAGTAAGCATTCCTACATGGAGTCATAAAAGTCATATGATGTCAGGGAGACGCACTTGATAGAAAATATTAGGTAAAGGGCATTCAATAAGTAACAGGGCGCGGGCAGGGTCCCGGAGCCCACTCGTAACCGGGTGCCCGGCCTGGAGCGGGATCCTGCACGCGCATTGGGGGGAGGATGGCGAGGCGCGTCAGCGTAAGCACGCTGTGTGCATCATTTAAAGTGATTGGCTCCGCTCGTGGTTGAGCTGAGCGGAGCCAATCAGTGCCGCGGGAGCTCCATGTGCTCCGGTGTTGGCAGCGTGGCCAGAGCACATGCGATCGGGCGCCCAAGAGGGGGTATTATAGGGGCTTGGGGAGCAGTGCAGTATGGTGGGTAAGCGCTCTGGGGGGGGACGGGGGGCTAATAGGGTTGCTTTGGTTAGGCAGGGGAGAGGGCAAAGGGGGAGGGAGTCCAACAGGGGGGAGAGATCCCGACAGCGGGGTATGGGGAGAGGGCAAGCCACCAGCATAGCTCAGAGTGTTGCCAGGGGTTCTGCTGAGTCTCCTGACTCGGTGAGGGGAATGGAAAGGGGGCGTGCTATTCGGGGCCATGGTGTTATGACCCTGGGGGGGACGGGGGGGTCTGTAACGGTGCCACCGGAGTCTGTTATTGGTGGGTTGGGGCTAAGGGATGGAGAGGCTGCTGGCATCTCGGGGGAGGGGGTCTGCGTGGGAGCACAGGAGTGGGGGGGAGCAGGTTCTTGGGGTCATTGGGATTGGAGCAGGCTGGGGGCCGGAGCATTTTGTGGCGGGAGCAGTGGCAGGGTTTCCCACAGCGGGTATGTGCTGCCACCTGGGGGCTTTGGGCATCCTGGGCAGCAAGCTATCTGGGATCAGTGGTTAGCTGGGGGGCAAGGTTCGTCGGGGACAGATTGGGTGGGGGCATGGCAGCTGTCGTGGTCTCCGGGTTTCTCCCCGCTGTGTCCCCCCTTTGTGACTCCGCAGGTGCCATTTCTTGCTTCGCCGTGAATTGTGCTGCCTGCAGGGGATTCAGTGAGAGTGAGGAGCATGGAATCCGGAAGCAGTGTGCCAGGATCGGCGACGAGCGTGGGTGAGCGGGCACAAGACGCATGTGTGCAGCAGCGGATTGAGGACCCTCGTGCTGGACTGCCAGCGGTGTCCGATGGAGCAGCAGTTGGAGGCATGGCAGGTGAGTCGCCGGGGGGGGGGGGGAGGAAGGCAAGAGCGGGGGTGGTATGTCACATGCAGACCGGTCAGGGAAGGCGCGTAAGAAAAGGAAGCATGCCTGTCGGCGCCGGCATAGCGCGGAATCATCGTCTTCGTCGTCTTTGGATTTTTCTGATTCTTCGTCGGGCGAAGCTGGTAGGGGGGTAGCGGCGTGTGGAGGGGGGGGGCTTCGGGGCTGGCGGGCGCAGGTTCAGCCTCCTTAGCGGCTTTATCAGAATTATGGGAAGGTGTCCCAAAAAGGTTGCGACATAAGATTACGAAAAGGAAGTATATTGATATTTTTCACTTGCTCGAGGGTCGGAAGCGCTCCGGGGATAGCAAAAAGAAACGGAAGGAGGATGAGAAGGCTGGGCATATTCGTAAAGTCTCACGCAACATAGTCAATTGGGTCCGATCGTTCCTGTGGCTGGCGAGTGTTTGGGGTCATCATTACCCAGAGCAGTAAGGCAGCTTGCTGTCGTATGCCGACTCTATTTTGGATAGTACCTAATAATCTGCACGCTCCACTCTTCACCTTAAGAGGTATAGTGATATTTTTTCTTTCTTGCAGCTGGGCCTCAGACTATTGTGGAGCTGATTTCTCAGGTTATGAAGAACACTTCAAACCTAATGCTCACATTTGCATCAGCGGCCCATACGCTGCTGATGGTAAGCTTTGAATAGTGCGGTGCTTTTAATCAGATAAGATTACCACGCTAGAATTTTTCAACTTCAGAATGTTCACTTTGAAAAAATGGTACTTATCTGAAAAGGCTGCATTACCCCAATGCCAACTTTTGCGCTAGTGCGTTTCACATCAAAGTTTTCTCAAGGGGCTTGTATTTGCACTACTCCGGTCTATCATGTTCACAGACCAGTCGCTGTCTTTTAGTGCTGCTTTTGAAAAGGTGCTACTGAAGGCATCTTCAGTAGCACCTTTTCAAAAGCAGCACTAAAAGACAGCGGAGGCGTGGCTGCTTTGCTAATTGCATGGCTGGCGGCGCATCGATCCGCGGGGGGATTGGTTGGATCAGTATTTCTGTTTAATGTTAATTAGTTTGTTTTGGAAATAAAGCTGCAACCAGTTGTCACCAAAAATTGCTGTCTGTTGAATTTTTGAATAAGAGGGCGGGGGGAGAAGGAGTGAGGGGGGGGGGGGGACATTAAGAGGGTGAGCGCCGGGTCTGGCTACCCGGTTATTGATCCAAAACCCAAAGTGTGTATTGTGAAGTATGTAATATTTGTTCTTTTCAAAGAACGCCGGCCATATATTAAACTTCTAAAAATGACTAGTGTAAAACTGGCTACATAAAAAAACGGACGCCAGTAGAGTTTCTGTCCAAATCAGTACATCAAAGTGTGTTGATCTAGGCTATGATGAATGTGACAATACATAAATAAATAAGTAACAGATTAAATAATTAAAAGCATAGCATTAAAATAAAACAGGATCCTACTAATTTTATACTGAAATCCTATTATCTGGGCCCTAGAGAGCAAGCCGGCAAAAAGTAAAATCTTTTAGAGGTATAAAACAGCATCTAAAAAGTGCTGTAACCTAATGAATTAGTAGTATGAATGCAGTTAAAATAGTGAATAAAACCACCCGCATTAGAGACGCAGAAATTATTGTTTATTTGTAAGCATCCAATATGCAACTGCAAAAAGGGAACCTTGGGGGCTATTCAATTAAGCAATTGATTACAAACATATATTGAACAAACTAAAGCCTTGGGAATGACCCATAATAACTCAGCTTCTGGTGGCTACAGTAGCTGATATTCAGCAGTAATAACATCGGAGCACACTTGCATATCAAGGCCAGTAAGCAAGAAGAGCAGTACGCTGGCTCGACGTTTAAGAGAGCAGTTTTGCGCCAAAAGGGTAAACATGGGGACGGGTAAACAAACAAAGGAGAGAACAAACTGTGCCACCCAAAAGAACCATGCATGTATATATGTAAAAAAAAAAAAATGTACATATGTAAAGTAACCCAATTACCTAACTACTGTGTGTTGTGCTCACCTTACAAATCACCTTGTATATATTCCAAATTATTCTGTCCTGATTTGACAGTTTCCAATATGTAATCTAATCCGCTGCTGATCGCTGGAAGTAGCGGTATACAAATATATGCTAAATAAATAAAATAAATAAATAAAAAAATATATGCAAGATTACTTCAGCACTGAAGAGTCTGTGCTATAAACTAGGAAGTACAATGATATTTTTAGGGAAGTCATTGGCAAATACCATTGAGAATTACTATGATTAATCCCCAAGAGATGTAAATGGATCCGCACTGTTGGCCTCTAATGTATAGATCAATATTGGAATGTGAGGTGAATAAACTGTGTAAAATAAGCTTTAAGGCTTAGTTAAACATTTACAAGAGGGCTATAATTTTTATATATGAATGAATGAGCACTAGCAATAGAAGCCGCGCCAAAATAAAGCACTAAAAATGAATAGCTGGACATAATTTAAAATCGGAGAACTTTATTTAAACATATGATGCCATATAACAGACTGCAAGTAAAGCAAAGGCAGGTGGTGGGAAGACAAGGTTGGGGGGGGGGGGGGAGGGAGGAAAGGAGAGGAAATGTAAATTTGAAAATTAGTAACCAAGGTATTAATTAGAAACCCAAATATCAAGGGCAGTAAAAATGAGAAATTATTGAAAAATTAAAAACAGACAAGGCAGCTGAGGACACATTTAAATAAAAGCAATTAAAACTACCAAGAAATTCCCCATGGAGCATAAACCACATGCAGTATCATTGTGGATTCTTGTCAGAATTGCAGTAAAAGTATTTGGTGAGGTTTCTCTTTATTCCCCCTAAAAGTAGGACACAATACAGTCAAGGTAGCCATTGGAGGGGTTCACCCCTTGGTTTTATGTTTTTAAGTCACATTTAACCATCAATAATTGGGTCTATGGTGGTTCAGCAGAGTGTAAGCCTTGCTAATCCTTATGGGTTCTCTTTCCCATGATCCTCTAAGCACACAATTTTGCTCAATTTCTCAGATACATGTTTCTTACAGGGATAATTTTTACGAACATTTTAAATAACTTTATAATCTTCCATAGGTGCTGGTGATTTGTATTACATTTCAAAACACTCAATTTTCAACAATATAACCACCCAAATTCATACCTCCTTCAATTCCCACCAGTCTTGGCACCGACAGGTTGCCCTTAAATATGCCAAGGTGTCCTTTACTTTGGATGCCGTCACATTACAAGATACCGGCATACACTTTTCAGGTACCACTGTTGTATTTTAAATAGTTTCTGCTTTATCCCGGGTGAAAGATAACCCTTAGATTTCAGTACTAGCTCTTTTTGTAGCCCATTGGCCACTTTTGCTCACAAGTCTTTCTCTTTATGTTGAGATTTTAGCTCATATGGATCACTGTCCAGAAGAAAGACTTTTTATGTGATGTTCCTTCCTTGAAACTCAATTCTTTTAAATACAATTTTGGCAGGGCTCCATACCTCCTGTTCTCCAATAGATATATATTTTATGATAGAATATAACATTCGTTTTTCAGAGTGAATCCAAAAGACTGTTTCAAACAAGTTAACAATCAAAGAGCTGCAATATCGGGTAATGTCTCGTCTATCCTCTTCCCTCCTGATATTTGTTTACCTGCATGTTTTTTTTTTTTACTTCACCACAGGATTTTATTCTTTTTCTCATTTATTTGGACCTATTATACATATTTGTCTATGGTTTTACTTTAAGTAGTTTTTACCTAATGTCATGTGTGTTAGTTGTTCACATGCTCGCCTTGTTCTATAGGACTATTTTTGGGTTTTAAAGTTTTATTGTTTTATCTTAGTACTCTGTGTATTTTAACCAACCATATTACTTTATTATTTATTATTATTCTGTTTTTATCTATGCATTTATATGTGTATTTTGATTATTTATTATAGCGCCAATACACCCCTGAGGAAGACAAGTGCCAAAACATAACCATGATGGGTGTGGCTACACTGTACCCTTCAATAAAGTGTTTCCATCATTCTTTACCTACTCACTCCTTTTTGCTAGCCTGTGTTTTGCAAGTTTTCGGAGTGCTTCTATGTTAGGCTATTGGACTGTGTAACATGGGCAATTTGCCAAAATATCTTTTAAATGTACAAACCTAATGGGGTAAATTCCAAGCACAGTTTAGCGAGTCTGGACGTCCGATCCACTTCTGACTTAGATCAGGTATTATCTGGGCTCATGAAACAACTTTTACCTGAGTTCATTTCTATCATTCTAATTATGATCACAAATAGCTTTTCCTCTAGCAATGTTCCAATGTAAGCAAGCCATTGTTTGGCCAATTATAAAGAAATGGTCACTCAATTCAGCTGTTATTTTCAATTATCATCCTGTTTTCAACATCTTCTTTTTAATCAAAAATTGTTGAAAAGGTACTATCTGTACAACTGAATGAGTTTAAGGAGAAGACTATAATTCCTCATAGGATGCAGGCAGGATTCCTACATGAACAAAGCACTGAAATCTTATTGATTGCTTTACAAGATAACATACAAAATATTCTAGACAAAGTTAAATTGGAATTAGTTGTATCCTTGGACTTGATTAGTGCCTTTAACCTAGTAGATCATAATCTATCAATTCTTCGGTTAGCTTCTTATGGGATCAAGGAGATCTTTTTGGCATGGTTTAAATCTTTTTTGATTGTCAAATCATACTTATTAAGTGATTACATATCTACTTCAGACTTATTTTATTTCTAATATGGGGTTCCCCAGAGTGCAGTGTTATTCATATTTTGGTATACATGGTTTTTACTTTTTCAATGATCAACAATTACTGGGCATTATTGATCCCTCATGCCTATGTCTCAACAATATATATTCTTGCTTAGCCACTATTGCCATCTGGTAAAGATAATAAATTAAAACTAAATATCACCAAATTCCAAGTAATGTGGTGTTCAGAAAGATCAGTTCAACCAACATTTGCTCCCACTAACCTGGGACAAACTATTCAGTTATCCTCTTCTCTAAAAATGTTGATGTATTTTTCTAGATACCTTTGGTTTGCAGACCTCAAACATGACCAGAACCTGTTTTTATACACTGTGTCAGATCCAAGCAATTACATTTTTTCCTGAATCCACATGACCTTTGGACATTACTCCATACCACTGTAGTTTCCCATTTAGACTACTGTAATGTGTTTTGTAATGGGACTAGACAAAGTAATATAAAAGGAAAAAAAAAACCCTTAAATTATTACAAAATATTGCAGTGAAACCATGCTATTTCACTTGATCAGTTTGAACACTGACTTCCAGAATCATGCAGGACTAAGTTCAAAATTCTGCTACTTATGTACAAAGCATACTACACAGGAATTCCTGATCCTCTTTCCAAATTTAGCAGTCTCTTCAATCTCAAAGTGCTAATCACACATCCTGCAGTTAGCGAGGGGCACGCTAACTGCAAGGCTCTCACCTCACCCACTCCTCATCCTAACCTGCCCCCTTACCACCCCAATACAGGAACAGTTAGCATGGAAAATCAGGTTGTGCTAACTGCGCTGGCCCTGTAGTAACAGCACGGGTCAGTGTGCAGTTATCGTATCCTGTAACGTGAGCTTTTTAGTGCTCTTTAGTAAAAGGGCCCGTATGTGACATTGGCAATTCAAGGCATAAGTACTAATGTCATTAAAGTTTTGGTAATCTACATGTTACTGTATATTGGCAACCATTTAGAACAATAATGTAAAGTATACCCCTTTCCTAAGGTAATTCATCTTTACTTGCCTGCCTGGAACATCTTGCATGAAATTTTTCTTACTATTGATGAGATCAAAGCATTTTAGAAGTTCTGAGAGATTTCCATATCAATAGAATGTATATTTATTTCTATGCAAAAAGATATAAGAATATTGTTTGTGCCATAAGTTCTGATACATCTCATGGCCATGTAAATTTTTATACAAAAACATTCTGATGCCTGGTTAATGCCATCATTTGCAATTACCCTACAGTCAGAACAGTTTCTTTCAAAAACATATTTTCTCTTAAAAGAATTGGCCAGAGCTTCTTATGACATGGATGGTTGGCCCTGTCAATGTGTTTTCCTCATCTTCTCTGTTGGAATCCATTCGGTCAGTGTGAGCTGTCTGTTTAGATCTTCTCGCTCTGCCTTTCTGCACATACAGAGCAGAAAACGAAGTCTCAAGACACACTTCAAAACATTCCATTTTCTCCAGGCTATTTAAGTGAAAGAGTTTTGTTTTTTTCAGGGTGGATGATGTACTTTATTATAATCCCGTTATATGTGACTGAAATAATTTGATGCTTCTGAATGTAATACGTTTTGCCCACTACACAAGTTAGGGGAAAGACTATTTCAAAGTGTCTACAAACTCCAGCCATTGAAATCAATCATGAATATCTTACAGCACGTTGTAAAATGTGTTGAAGACTTCCCTGGCAATCTAATTTCTGCTTGGTTTTAATTTACTTATTTTTTTAATTTGAAAAAACTACAAATTAATTTACATTTTAAAATCAGGCCCCACTTGCAAGTTTGCAACTGGTGTCAAGACGGACTACTGGCATTCTAATGTATATTATTCATGACTAGTCTGCTTTAGTCCTACCTCTCACCACTGAAAATCACTGTGGCAGGGATCACAATGCATCTGCATGACAGTCTCACTTAGCCAGGAGAAGCTCCCAAACCCACTCTTACAAAAAAGGAAATGATTGGAGGCTGAATTGGCATTGATGTTCCACCGGGTCCAAGGCCAGTATCCTTGGCTGGGGCAACCTGGGTTTTCACCTTTTGCTTGCCTATACTCAGGATAGCGCTCCTCCATCACGTCTGCAGGTGACCACCATCTTGCCACTCCCTCAGAACTCTAACACTTGGCAATTGCTGCATCTAGGCCATACTAAACATGGCCAGGCAAAGTGGAGTGCCACCAAGGCACTGCAGGGCATCTGCTTGCCTTACGCCATTCAGAGCTGATGGGGGTGGCCACTGTTACCAGATGCTCAGACTTGTCAAGTTACCCAGTTTCAGGAGTGCCGTCATAAGTCAATCCAGAATTTGTGACTATTTTATTCTGAAGCATTATGGGACATGCAGCACCAATTCCTATGGATAAAATTTAGGACCTCAAATACCAGACTACATTCCAATGCACATTTAAAACCAGAACTGGCAAACAATCTCACTTCTGGAACTAGGTAATGTGGCTACTCTGGATGTACCCGACAGGTGTGACCCAATCCTGGGTGGACCCCAATGCACATCTATTCATATCAATCACCTTTGAAACATGTACATAGTCAATGCCTTCACATAATTATCAACCCCCATTAAATTCAATAGACAGGTGTATATTTCAGATCACAAGGTTGTCAAGTTTACCAGCTCCAGGACTGAGATGTTTTTCCATTTCTGGTGCAAATTTCACATAGCAATGCAGTATGGTATTTTTAGACCCTGCTTGTACTCATGTGATACAGTGCTGAAGTCCCTAAAGGCATCAGGATTAGCTACTCAAAGCCAGGACTGTAAAATAGTTATCTCCAAGTTATAATGCCCTGTTCAATGTAATTTCAGTTTGTTCAATGTAAACCGCACTGATGCAGAATAGCGCGGTATATAAGAGAATGCAAATAAATAAATAAATAAATAAATAAAATATCTCACTCCTGGACCAGGGTAACCAGACAACTCTGAACTAGAGTGGTGAAAAAGTATGTTAAAGCATTGGATATGTACATGTGTAAGAGCTACCGTATATGTATGTGAAATCATTATTGTCTCAATAAGGGGCGTGCCATATTATGCTTTAATTGTGGTTTCTTCTGGACTCTTATGGAGCCTAACAGTCATTACAAATATGTATCACTACATGCACTGGGGAGAAAGCATGACAAGATCAGGCAGGCTAGCTGTGTTGGGAGCCAGCTGGCAGCTCTAATTGGCCAAGTGATTAAAGCATGCAGTTCCATCATTGACATGTAGTGACAGTAGTTGCTGGCAACTGGCATGGCTATGCAGTGTGGTATTTCTAGTCCCTGGTAGTACCCTTTCAAATCAGTACTGCAGGTGCCATGATGCATCCTGATGAGATTGTCTGAAAACCAGGACTGGTCAAAAAACTCTAATGCCTGGAGGAGCCATCTGGCTGCAAGGTGTGTGAGTCACTCAAATCATGCGGCACCTACCCTTACTTGTGCATCTACCAATTTCCAGGAAATAACTTGTAAGCCATATCTTGTTTTGTGACAGGCTCATCCTGATGCATTAGGGGACATACAGCACTGATTGTAAATGGGTACAATCAGAGACCACACATGCCATACAGCATTGCAATATAAATACAAGAGCATAAGAACATAAGAACATAAGATATGCCATACTGGGTCAGACCAAGGTCCATCAAGCCCAGTATCCTGTTTCCAACAGTGGCCAATCTAGGTACATACGTACCTAGCAGTTTCCCCAAAAGACACAGGTTCTGCAATGCTTGTACTGGGTCAAGCATTGATATCCTGGGTCCCTTCTTAATAATGGTTTATGGACCTTTCCTCCAGGAACTTGTCCAAACCTTTTTTAAACCCAGCTACACTAACAGCCTTTACTACATCCTCCGGTAACAAATTCCAGAGTTTGATTACACGTTGAGTGAAAAAATATTTTCTTTTATTAGTCTTAAATAGTTTACCCTGTAGCTTCATTGCATGTCCGCTAGTCTTTCTATATTCTGATAACGTAAACAATCGATCTACGTTTACCTGTTCCACTCCGTTCATTAATTTATAGACTTCTATCATTTATTTATGTATTTATTTAACAATCACTTATAGACCGCATCTTCCAGAGATCAGTTGCGGTTTACAATAAAACAACAATCAACAAAGCAGAAACTTGGTTTTACATTGAACATCTTGTAACAGTAAACATCTTGTAACAGTAAACATCTTGTAGCAGAAAACAGATATTAGCTAACAGCCTATATTAATACATGTCAAAAGAAAAACAGACATTATAAACTATATACATTTACAAGTTTGGGGGTACTTTGAAATTGAATCACGGACTATATTCGGCTCAGTGTATTATCTGTTTAAGTTGTAGGATTTAATCTAACTCAGTTAAGTGTCTTTTAGCCTTTATCATATCTCCCTAATGCTAAAAGCACTGAGGTTCATCCCGCCACCACCCATGTTACCTCCCTGGTTATTACCCATACCACCAACACCTCCTCTATTATTACCAAATCCACCCAGATTGCCAAAACCACCTGGACCACCACCAAGTCTTCCAACTCTTTCTAGCTGTCTATTGCTGGTGTGCTTAGGTTCAGCATTGGATATATGAACACTGACTCCTTTAATGATCAGGTCCTCGCCACACTGAGCAATACTAGCAAAGAAAACCCCTTCTGGAATTGGGTACCTGGGCTACTATGGCAAGGGCAGTTGTACATATGTACTCACCACTCTGATGTAGTCTGCACTGAGGTTGAACCAGCACAGCATGTGCTGCCATGCCCTGGTCATCTGCCACATATTATGCCTAGTCTCCGAGCTTATGAACAGGAGGTCCTGCTTGGGGGTGATCAGGGTCACCAGCAGATGCAAATCTGCATCAGAAAAACTGGGATTCCTGGATCTGGCTGCCATAACTACTCACAATGTCTGGTTCTGCGTTCGCGATGTCAGACGGAGCCATAATACACATCTGGCACATAGCACCCTTTGGCCACGGTCAACACACGCTCACATCATTACGCCCATTGTCCGCAGATAATGTGTTCTGTGCCTCAGCCAGTTGGGAGAGTCCATAGCCAATCCTGGATTTGTGAGCCTCCCATGTGATGCATTATGGGAATGCAGCATAGAATACAGGAGTTGAAAAGTGACCTGTTCCATGATAACAGATTGTAAGGCAGTCCTGGATCTCCAAGACTATCTCTCTAATTTCTCATGGTAGTTGTAGCACAGATTTCAAAGAGTCATATCAGAGACTTTGAACACTGTACTCTACTACAATGCATGAGCTCCAGACCACAAGACCTCTGAATGTAGATACTGACAACCTGTACATATTTTATTTATTTAACAGGTCTTTTATACTGCTTTATCATTTCAATCAAAGCAGTTTACATTGTAACTTAAACTTGGTAATGTACATTAAACAAGGACATTGATAACTTGGAATTTTCTGAGACAATGGAGGGTTAAGTGATTTGCCAAGACCACAAAAGGTGCTAGTAGAAATCAAACCCTAGTCTCTTGGTTCCCAAACCAGTGTTTTAACATTAGGCTACTCCTCTACGCACAATCCTATCAGCTTGTTACACAAATAGTATTTCCTATATAACCCACCAAGTTGTGATCCCTTGTTCAATGTAAGTTCATGTTGTGTTATATGTAAACCACTTTGAGTATATGATGGAGCAGTATAGAAAACTTGTTAAATAAATAAACAATGGTAGATATCCATCACATTCCAGGATGCCCTGACCCCTTCCACAGCTGTGTTGTGTGAACAAAGAACATGCAACCATGCTCCTACTCCCATCTAGTATCAGGGCACAGAACCAGGCCATTGCCAACGTGCTGTAGAATAACTGGGCTCACAAGCCCTCCCACATGGGGACCTCAAACATATCACCTTGGCATATTTGTCAAGGGCTCAGAAATAGGTATAGTCCCTACTTATACCTATGCCACACCCGCAGCCTCCTTTCATGCAAACACTTTCTATGAGGACTCCATGCCTGTGGAGTGTCAGAGTGGGCCACAAGCATGGACAGTGATGTCTAACTTGCAGGGACTGCCATGTTCCTTACAGCCTCTGTGCATCTGGACACAGCTATGTTGTTGTTCTCCCCAACTAACAGAGGCATACCCAATGTTTGTGATGATATTCCCCCTGCACACTCCTGGAATGATCTGTCAGGTCAGCATGCCCCCATGGTGGCAGGCAATGATGTATGACACATCACTTCTCGGGGCTCAGCCCCCCTGTGGGCTCAGTCCACACACCATGCACACATTGATATTCCATGCTCAGACTCGTGTTATGAACTACATGCCTTCCCTGACAACATTGTTTGAGAGTAAAACCTAATGTTCCTGTAGTAGACTATCATAGGAATGCACTTAGACTGTCATTGTGGTGTTCAGATGTGCAGCAGGAGAGGCACATACATTTATGTGCGTGGTGTGATTGGGTCAGAGGGACACTCTGGTTTCGCTCTGATGATAAAGACCAAAACAGCTGCAAAATGTGTGCAAGTACATCACACGTATTCCTGTCTCACCAAGTAAGTGACAATATAACCCATTTACAGACCCCCATGGTCCAGGTCTTCTACCGGGGAGGGGGGGGGAGGGAGAGGGGAGGGCCAGTGTAGGGCCAGATACAGCTAACTCAACAGCTGGCTGTAATCATGCAGGTCACCTGTGAAAACAGGAGGGTCATGCAGAGGTCAGGCTAGATGCACCCATGCCTATGGCATCCCTGCCTCATGGGACCAAGGCCCCCCCCCCCCCCCCGCAGCTCACGGGAGTAACAGCAGACAATATGGGAGCAGTCCAGCAGTATCATTGTGTGAGATGAGTTGAAGGACCTGCTTGGGAGTTAGGGCTAATCTGCTGGTGTCTATGATCAGGCTTTCTACACTGGTACTCTTTTCAAATACATGGCTGCTGCCACACCTGATCACCCACTGACTCTACAGGGTCCCATTACCTACAGAGGCCAAACTCCTGCCCCTAGACGGGGTCTCACACAGTATGTGGTGTAGACCATAGCTGCCAGAACAGTGTGTAAGATGCCCTATCCCATTGCTCAGGCTTTACACACAGACATAGTGTGTTACCTCACCCCCCATTCCTATTCAAATGCAGAAACATGATCACACAGTCCCAAAAAGGTAGCCCACTTACCTCAGCTGCACTATAGGCCAAAGTCCAAATGGTATCTCAGGTCTCACTCTTTTGATCACCAGGAAAGGGGAGGCCACATGGATTACATGGCCCCTTAAATACATGCACATGGTGGCAACACCCGCTCAGTGTGCATATGCAATTAGTGCGCAATGTCATCTCCCCATCATATAAAAGTGATGTGGCTGCAGCCTCTCAGTGTCCCAGGAGCTGGAGAGTGTGAGGACTGTGCAGAGAGGGAGAATGGACCAATTCATTGTTTGAGAGGGGACCTTTGGAGACAGGGAGGGGAATGTGGACATCGTACTGTATGGGGGGAAAATCCAAAAGCAGGGCTGATGATGGTAGGAGGGCTATTTGATCAGACAGAGTAAGTGGCAACTGCAATGGTGAGTGAAAGGTCCATGGTGAGGTACATTAATCAACAGCTGTTGATATTTGCAGTATCAAAAGATATCTGCACTGTTTGTTTTGGGGGAGGGGGAGGTCAGCTATCTGGCTAGACAATGGATGAGAACTGGGTGAGATATGACATGTACAGAAAGGTTGCCAGTATGCATCTTGGGGAGGACCAGGAGGACAGAATGAAAGGGACATGGGCAATGGACAGAGGATAGAGAGTTTGAAGATGCATGGGAAACGCATGGTGACTGAGGGGGGACTGTGGTATGGATACAAGCGGTGCTGGGACTGGGGCAGGGGGAACAGTGATGTTGGATAGAGGGCAGCAAAAGGGAGCTGGCCTGCAGTTTCCAACCCAATCCCTTGAATAGAGTAAGCCACTACATTTAACATTACAACCACATTGCGTCTGGAGGTGGAAACAATATAGTTTCTGTTGGCCATATATGCAAATCTACCTCACCCAGATAGATTGTTATAATGGTGAAGGGCTAGCTGGCTAGTTGTTGCCCAGCTTTTGGTGTCCACATCAGTGGTTTAGGATGAGGTAATGTGATGGCAATGTATGGAAAGAGTTGGTATTCCTTACTGGGGTGGTGCTTAATGAGGTGCTAGATCACAGGTGATGCGCAGGAGTGATGGTATGGTCCAGAATCCATGGGGCAAGGTGACAGTGTGATGTCGCAGGGATGGAAAGGGTGACAAAGACATGCCTGTCACTCTAGTTGGTGCTTCAGCCCTTCACCTTGCACTTTCTTCTCTGTCTGTCACTGCACAGCTGCTGTGGTGAGAGCTGGGGAGCAGGTCCAGGGGTAAATGGTATGGGCAGTGAGATACACATGCAGTGTGAAGGGGACAGAGAGGTAGAGGATTGGGAAGTGGTGCTGCCTATTTTCCAGGGGAGTAAGGTATTAGGAAAGAGTACATGGCACATCATTAACAAGAGTGGCATGAGAGTGCCATCCAGGCTATTTTGGGCCATTGGGGGCAGGTTCTGCATGGTGATATATAGTAGCCAGACATGCTGCATGCTACTCAGGGGTGCTGGAGTGTAGAGTTCTATAGGAGAACCATTCTGATTGCACATGACATGGATGTGTGATTATGGGATGCCTAGGTCACACGACCCCTAGACTGTACCCCATTAAAACTGTCTAACTACACCCATGCAATCTGTCCCCATAGTGACATCCCTTAGGAGTTGCAACACCAGTCCTGTGCCTGCCTGGGCCTTTACAATGTTCAGAGGCACAGTGTAATGATGCTTACTATATGCTTCTCTGGCTGTTTTTCGCAAACAGGACTTTGCAAAATGTTACAAGTGCCTGACATTGTGTTTTTTCTCCTTCTTTAGCTACCCATGAGGATCTGGTGAGCATCTGTTAATCCACTGATCCTTTCTCCAGCTCTGTGTCAGCTGCCATCACTGACCTGACCTCAGCGATTCTCCAACTAGTTCAGCAGTGGCAGCCATCTAAGATAGCAGGGCCAAGCTTGGGTAGGCTACAGGGCGTTCCACCAATGTTCCAGAAGAAGGGATGGGGCAGACCTCGTAAAAAGTAGACCCAGTGTCAGTCATGTCTGCTACATATGGCATTGTGTGGGTACAGCTATCAAGATTACTGTGCACCCTTCAATAAACATAGCTCTTCATGAAAGTTGTTAATATGTAGGGTGTTGTATGTGTATTGCCTTGTCTCCCCCTGGAAGCTACATTGGGGCACACGCTGTGTGTGCATGAGATGTGGTTATGCTGACGGGGCCAGCTGTGTGCAACCCTTCAGTATCTGGCTGCGATTTCCACTCGGCCATTGGTATAACTTGCCTCAAAGAACTTTCACATTGTCTCACACTATGCTGCCTTCTTCATTTACATACAACTGTTGCTAGCATGCCTTCATGGCAGCCTAGCCACATGGAGTGCATCTGGGGTGAGAGGTCTGTCATCACAGGTGCTGTGCAAAAGTGGATTTGGCTCCTACTACCTGAGGTGTCTGTATATAGGCTTTATTGTCTGTGCTTGTTATGTGATCATGGGGTACACTTGAGAAAGCTTCTTGCTGGTGATGTCCATTTACATGCATGTACTGTGATCTGGTGAAGTCTGACACTTGGCTTACTTCATACCATTGGGGTGCACCCATGACTCTTCTGTTACTACCAGTTGGTCTTCCTTACACCTTTTGGTCAGTGTACTGCATGTAGCCCCCTTCTAGTCACATTCATCCCTTTCACAGATAGGTACACATGCCCTGGAGATCTCTGGTCTCTCCTCACCTGCATGGCAAAACTATTAGTCCATATCCACACTCCTGCCTAAGAGGATACACACACATAGTAGGTGTGCAATGGTGGTGCTGCTGGCTATTCACAGGGACTCCACTATATTATGCATTTGTTGACTGCCAATGTTGCAGCAGGCCAAATGAATACCACATCCTTGATTGCTCATACCCCTATGTGTAATTGGGGGAGGGGGCATAGAGTTTGTGGTCATCTCATAACATCCCATGAGCCAGCCACCATGCCCTTCAATTGGACTGACATGTGCACATCTTCATGTGTGGGCATGCTAGGCATACACAACCTTTCATCTATCATTACTGACATATTCAGTGTGACGTCTGCAGTTATGAAAGGTACTATGTCCTGACATGTGTTCCTTCCTATACTCCGGCTCCTCTGAGTTTGTCCTGTCAGATGCACATTCCTAGCATCTCTCCCACCTGGCCAGGAGGCCACATACTACCCTCACACATTGATATGACACCCTGATGGGCAACAACATTCATGATGAACTAGATTAAGGACACAAGGACTTGCACATGGAGGATCTTTCAGCAAGGGTAACATACACCCATGCATCTGAGAGATTTGGCAAAACCCAATATGTGCTAAGTGTGAACATATTTCATTCTCTACATTCCTTCCAGAACAGCGATAGACTATTGGTCACACTCTTCCCCATGTACTCAGCCTGCAACCCATAGTCCTTTGCAGGTATGGCCTATGCCAACTACACACTGGGTCCTAGCCCTTTACCTTGGCTGAGGAGACAGATCCCCTGCTGATCCCACATATGCCATGAGAGGTGTCATGTATATCCTTGGCACCCAGACTTAGATACATAACATCCATTCCATTGGACCTCATTCCAATGCAACTATACCCATTGCTCCCAGGCATCATTGGGACGTCAGATCTATCTGTGGTAAGGGAGCTATCATAGCACTTCGGCAGGTGTACTAGCAGGATGCATATATTTTGCCCCATTGCAGCAGACATGTTGCTAGGTGTACATCCCAGCTTACACACAACATACAATGGGCTGGCCATGCAAGGGTTGTACAGTATAGCATGTCATGTCATGTGGCTAGCAATACACTGCCTGGTGATTCTATGCAGCCTGCCTCATTGCTGATTGCATACATGTGTGCTTAGGGGCAGCACTGTTCAAGCCCACTATTCATTGGTCTGTTGAATGCTTCCTAGCCCATGTGAGGTTGCAGCCATCAGGCTATCAGAGGGATGTAAAACAAGACACATTCCCATACTGATGTCAGTTTTCCAGGGACCCTCTATCTGATGCTAGCTGCAAGTACACATGATGCACACCAAGCCACACCCATCATTCCTATCCTGTGCCCGATTCCTTCACTAGTCATCTCAGTGGGTGACATACTATGTGGATGTGAGGAGGGTCATGCATAACCTCATCCCAGTCTGTTCAGCATATTTTGTACCATTAGATACTACATCAACATCTCAATAGTCCAGAACTGACTTCATCCCTATGGACATCTGTCTATCTTGTGCATAACTTCTGTTCCAGTGAAGGTGGCACATATGGACACACCAACCTTGGCACCCCTCTCCCACTGATAGTTGCAACATCAGTCAACACTGTGATCGAGGTACATGACTACAGAGATGACCAGGAGCACATACCAGCATCCCTAAACAGACCATGTCTGTGAATGGCTATAGACACAAGTGATCCCTGGTCAATATCTATGTACCCAAATGGAAACACCACAACTACAAAGCAGCATTGATAGAGCAGAATTGGCAGAATGAACGGAGGTCCCTGTCCACAAAAATGTTGAGGGTTTGTATTTTGGCCTGTATTTATAGATATAAGGGGTCATTCCAATCTGCGAATAGCAGGGGTGTATGTCCAGTTTGGACTTCCAAAGACCCATGATCCCAGTCATGGCCCTATACGTCTGGGGTGGCAAGGCTGCACTGGGAACTTATTCCATCTCAGAGGTGGAATAAGCCCCCCAAGGAAAGGGAGCGGTACTGGCAGACCAGCAGTGGGAGGTTCCCCACAGCCTGACCCCGGCCTTGGCAGGCCCCTATGGGGGTCTGGTGGTGGGGAACAGCAGTATTGATCATGTGTGGGGAATTGGGGCTCCTGTATGGCATCGAGGCTCCAGGCAAGAGCATTAGGAGGCTTGGACGGGGTGGGAACTGAATATGCAGCAGGACGGAATCGGGGCAGGTCCTGCCTGTCCAAGCCCTTTGCCCTGATTCTGCTCTCGTGGGAATGTCTTGGGTGCAGAATTGGGTGCAGAACCAGCTCATCCCGATTTTGGACGTCAGAGTGGGCTGAACATGCTCCAAACAGAATGGGTCCCATAGGGTGTAGATTACTTGTGCTTGTGGTATTAGATACATCCAGCAATGCCTATCATTATGTCATTTATGGTCTTAGAGAAGATATTGCAACATCGAGGCCTACATTAAATTGATGACTGCTGTTGATGAAGATCTGGCCTTCCACAGACCTGTCCAAGGTCTGGTCCCATATTCTGCCACATCCCATACTGCCCTGCTATGCCAATGTATACCCTGATGTGGCCACTATTTATCTCTCTAGGAGATGGATGACTTGTCCACTATTTGCTAAGTATAGAGTTATACAGAATTTTCTCTGTTCCAGTTGGACAACTGTATTGCACTGCAGTATGCAAAGTTACAAAGTGACCTGGTTCCATGAGTGAAATTAGAAGCTGGTCCTCACTTTCTGACAATCTCATCCTGATGTATTCTGTGACCTGCAGCAGTAACTAAAATAAGTGAAATCAGGGACTACATATACCATACTGCACAGCAGTGAAAATGTTATACCTGAACTGGCATGGCATCTCACTCATGGAACTGGTAACAGTGGCAACTCTGAGTACATAAGAAATGCCATACTGGGTCAGATCAAGGTCCTTCAAGCCCAGTATCCTGTTTCCAACAGTGGCCAGTCCAGGTCACAAGTACCCTGCAGGTTCCCAAAAAGGCACACAATGCTTATCCACAATGCTCATCCTGTGGTAAACAATGGATGTCCCGGGTCCTCTTTAATACTGGTTTATAGACCTTTCCTCCAGGAACTTACCCAAATCTTTTTTAAACCCAGCTACACTAACAGATTTTATTACATCCTCTGGTAACAAATTCCAGATTCTGATTATGTCTTGAGTAAAAAAATATTTTCTATTATTATTCTTAAATGTTTTGCATTGTAGCTTCATTAAGCAAATCAAAAAGTAGAAAGACTAGAGGACACGCAAACAATCAATCTATATTTACCCGTTCTACTCCATTCCTTAATTTATAGACCTCTATCATATCCTCCCTCAGCCATCTCTTTTCTAAGATGAAGAGCCCTAACCTTTTAAGCCTCTCCTCATAGGGGATCCTTCAATCCCCATTACCATTTTTGATGTTATTCTCTATACCCTAATTCAGAGGTTCCCAACGTCGGTCCTCGGGGAACCCCCAGGCCAGTCAGGTTTTCAGAGTACCCACAATGAATATGCATGAGATAGATCATTGTGGGTACTCTAAAAACCTGACTGGCCTGGGGTTCCCCGAGGACTGGGTTGGGAACCACTGCTGAATTCTCCTATATCCTTTTTAAGATATGGTGACCAGAACTGCACACAATACTCAAGGTGCGGTCACACCATGGAACGCTACAGAGGCATTTTAATACCCTTGATTTTATTCAACATTCCTTTCCTTTTGATTCCTAGCATTCTATTTGCTTTCTTGGCCGCCGCTGCACACTAGTGAAGGGTTTAAGCGTATTACTCATGTTGACACCTAAATATTTTTCCTGGGTGGTAGTTTCTAAGGTGGTAGTTTGCATTATGTAACCAAATTTTGGGTTGTTCTTTCCTGGGTGCATAACTTTTCACTTGTCCACTTGTGCCATTTGGACATCCAATCTTCAAATTTATTAAGGTCCTCTTGCAATTTTTCACTATCCTCTTGAATAACTGTGTCATCTGCATATTTGATCACCTCACTCATTATTCCCATTTCCAGGTCATTTACGAATATGTTAAATAGCAGCGAGCCCACTATTCACCTTTCTCCAATGAGAAAATTGGCCATTTAGTCCCACTCTCTGTTTTCTTTTAGACAGTTCCTGATCCATAATACTACACTCCCTCTAAATCCATGACTTTTTAATTTCATCAAGCGTCTCTCATGAGGGACCTTGTCAAAGGCTTTCTGAAAATCCAGATACACTATATCAAATCGCTCACCTTTGTTTACTTGTTTATTCACACTTTTAAAAAAATGTAACAGATTGTTAAGACAAGACTTTCCTTGGCTAAATCCATGTTGGCTTTCTCACATTAAACTATGACTATATGTTCAGTAATTTTATTCTTTATATTGGTTTCTACCATTTGCCCGATACTAACATCAGGCTCACTGGTCTTAGTTTCCCAGATCACCCCTGAATCCTTTTTAAAAATTGGCATTACACTGGCTATTCTCCCTAATAGTAAGTCTGCAATCTCTTATTTCAGTTCTTTTAACACCCTTTTAACACCCTTAGATTTATACCATCTGGTCTAGGTGATTTGCTACTCTTCAGTTTATCAAATAGTTGTAATACAAATTCCCAGTTTATCGATATTTCTTTCAATTCTTACAATAAATCACTTTTATATACCATTTCAGGCACGGGCAACTTCCCTAAATCTTCTTTAGTAAAGACTGAAGCAAAGAATTAATTCAGCCTGTCCGCTATGGCCTTGTCCTCACTTAGCACCCCTTTTACCCCTCTGTCATCCAGTGTTCCAACTGACTCACACAGGTTTTTTGCAACGAATATACTTGAAAAAGTTATTATGCATTATTACTTCCACAGCAAACTTTTTTTCATATTCTCTGTTTATCTGCCTTATCAATGTTTTGCTTCTAACTCACCAATGTTTATGTTGTTTCCAGTTTTCATCATTTGGTTCCTTTTTCCATTTCCTGAAACAGCCTTTCTGACCTCGCTTTTAAATCGTGCTGGCAGTTTTTGGCCCTCCTTCCACTTTCTTAAAGCATGGAATACATCTGTTCTGGGCTTCCAAGGTAGTGCTTTTAAACAATTCCCATGCTTGATGTAAATCTTTATTTTGCAGCTGTTCCTTTTAGTTTTTTCTTAACTATCTTCCTCATTTTATCATGGTCTTCCTTTTGAAAGTTAAAAAGAGTACTGTGGATTTCCTTGCTGTCTATCTTCCATTTATTAAATCAAACGTGATCATGCTATGATCACTATTGCCAAGTGACCCCACTTGGGTGATAACAGGATATGATTACAACCGGATACTACTTCTTTATAAACAATACTGCAGATATGGTCGACAACTGGCTCCAGATATGGCCAGCAAGCTTGATTTAGTCATGGGTTTACTCAAGCTCAGGTAGGGACATGAATTCAGATTTCTCTATGTCACTACATGAAAAAAAGCAAAATTAAAAGTCCCTGCATGTACCATACTGCATTACAATACCAACCTTCACACAGCACAGGCACAACAACTGCAGAGTTGGCAAGTGATCCAGTTTCCCCGAGTGAGCTTTTTTTCATGTCTCTGCTTTGAAAATTGAAGGGCAGTGCAATATGCTATTTGGAGTCCCAGATTGTGCTCAACAGATTCCTGCCTGTGGGTCCCATAATGCATCATATATACAGAGTTGTCAAGTTACCCAGTTCAAGGAGTGAGATCTTTTGCCAGTTCTGGTTTTAAATTTGCATCGCAATGTAGTAAGATATTTGTAGTCTCTGATTTTACCCACTGGAATCAGTGATGCGGGTCCCATAATGCATCAGAATGATATTGTCAGAAAACCAGGACTGGCTTAAACTTTCACTTGGCAACCCTGCTACTGTGCTCAGGTTTCACTGCTGGAACTTGGCATCTCTGCAACTGCATCCTGGACATGGTAACCCTGGCAACTCAGTGCAAGGGGATGGTATGCCCTCATCAGTAATTATGAATGTTGCAGCAGCCTCTCTTCTCTGAGCAGCCCTACGGATGTGTTATGCATGCTCACTGCCTTCACAGTAACACCCGAGTGGAGAGTCATTGGGGAGGTGGGGGTAGGGTGAAGTAAACTCACAGCTGGCAGAAATTGCTGACTGATTCCCACTCACTTGCAGCTCTAGTCGGTGCAACAGCTAAATGACTACTTAGTAATGCAAAGGTCACAAGTTCAAGCACAGTCCCAGATTTGAGTTGGCAATCTGAATTTACTGTAAGGGTCTGTTTCCCATGACATGGGCTGTTATTGTATTAGATCTTCTTTTGCCCTGACTGGCATTTGTTCCCCGCCACCTGCACATTTCCAGTAAGGCAGATATTACCGTCCCTCTTTGAACTGCTAGAACAGCACCGAGTGCTGCAGGAAATATGAGTCATGGGTGAACCCAGAAAACCTGGCCAACACATTCAGGATGAGCATATTGGCATCACACCTCCTGCACATTCAGGGAATTAAAGTGCTTTTGGTTGCAGTACGCTACTTTCCAGTCTTTGGGTGGGATAAGTGCCACATGTGTGCAGTCTATGGCTCCCATCACATTAGGTAGCCTTGCAGTTATCTCAGGGGTCACTCACTGTTGCCTGTCATTGGGAAACTATGAAATTCCTAAACTGAATGGGCATAGCTCACAGTATCTGGTGGAGGCATCTGGAAAAGATGGAATGGCGCATTCCTCCCACTACAGTCACTCATGCTTGGAAGCAGGCAAAGACAAATAAGTGTAGAGTGCTCAGGAGCTTGACCAGCCCTGGTATAGTCTGGCCTTAGATCCTCATACAGCTCTCATATGGCCCCTGAACTCAACCTACAGAGGGAGACTGCTCGGTCCTTAGGCAGGCTGAGGAGGGTGGTTCTATCTCAGAAGATACACTGCCTTCTTGCCTGGGATTCCCTTCTCTGAGGACGCAAGTACCACCACTCTACAGACTGCTGCCCCTGCTCATTCTCACCCACTGCCTGTGGGGGGGAGGGGGCCTGGCCCTGATTACCTGCTGCCTCTGGAGGCACAGTTCCCTCAGCCACTTCCCCGGAGAAGACATGAACCACAGCTATGTGCATTGCCATAGTATTGCAGGAAAGGGACTTCACCCAGCCGTCATTTATGGTCTGGAGCGGGGGTGGAGCATACTGCACACTCCTGCATGAAAACGGCCTCTTTCATTCCAGGGAGCCCTTAATGCTTGCTTGAGCTGGTGTTAAGGGTCCTGCTGGCATCCCCTCTAACATGTGCTTCTATCCCCACACATTAGAGGAACACACATCTCCACCCATCTACCGCCCTTGTTCCACCCACTGATGACCCTTTCCCGCGTTAACAGCCTAACATCTGATTATCCCACATCTGCGTTAACCACAAATGCAGGACAATAAACACAAGCTAATGGCCATGGTATGCCTTTAATGCATTTTAGTAGACATACCCCTTAGAAAGTGTACCTTTTGTATAGGTAACAAACATACTGGAAAAACGCTGCATGAAGCCAAGAAGCTAAGAACTCAGGTATTGGTATAGCAGTTCTTCCACCTTCAGTGTACAATCTCTGTGCCAGAGTATCTTTCACATGGGTTGATCTGACTCCATATTTGTTGTTTCTTTGTTCCTCTGTAGGGTTTCAGCTAACTGTACTGTCTGCATTTTCTCCTTTTCTCACGACCCTGCCTCCAAGCAAGTCAACCCTGGAACTAATTCAGAAATTCGAGGCACAACAGAACCTGCAAGGCTTTCAGTTATGCCATATGGAGGGGGGGGGGGGGGGAGAAGTGATCTGAGCAAGGCTCGGCAATACTCCCAAGCCCATCGAATCTGGCATCCATAAGCTCCCTAGGCTCTGAAGCCAAGCAGCCAGCTGCCTACAACTAAAATCAGCACTCATCCTCCAAAAATGTTAAGTATAGATTTCCATTTTGACAAGATAGCACTTGTACAAATTTCAATTGTAAAAACCTGGCTGACTTTTGGAGGTGATTTTAGAAGATCTAGTTGTGTAAAAATTGTCATTTACACGTATAAATGTGCATACACATAACTGTGATTTTAGAAGAGGAACAGATATGAAGGGGAATGTTTTGGGCAGACCTTAAAATCATACATCTATTGCCTATTTTGCAATGCAAATGCACACATACTTCAAAGATTTACGTGTCAGTATTTATACTTGTTCTGAGACAGACATAACTGTCAGTTGACAGCTCACTTGGACCTAGAGTTTGGAGGATTGATTGAGGGAAGAATTATGCTTATATCTCTGGTGTTCCAAACTACTTCAAACAGCAAAAAATTGAGTTTTGGAACTCAGCTCATTAATTGTCTTTTCTTGGATGTGCATTTTTTTAAATCCAGAACTTATGGGACCAATTTTTGAAAGGCATGAATATGGTTTACAGCCCAGTAAACTGTAAATGCCTTAGATGGGGGTATTCAATGGCACTTACATGGTTAGTGCTGTTAAATATCCCCTTTAAAGTCCCCTACACACCCCGATGCTATCCGGTTAGCATTGGGGTGTGTTGGGGGGTTCTGGGAAGGAGCTGAGGTGGAGACTGTCACTAACTGGGTAGCAGTGATAGTGCATGCTACCCGGTTAGCGATCACCAACTTAGAAGATAGGCAAGGGAAACCCTTGCCTATCTTTAAGGCATAGGAGCTAACCAGGCAGCATCCAATATCACTGCTGCCCAGTTAGCCCTGGCAGCTTAAGAACATAAGAACATAAGAACATAAGAAATGCCATACTGGGTCAGACCGAGGTCCATCAAGCCCAGTATCCTGTTTCCAACAGTGGCCAATCTAGGTCATACGTACCTAGCAGTTTCCCCAAAAGACACAGGTTCTGCAGTGCTTGTACTAGGCCAAGCATTGATATCCTGGGTCCCTTTTTAATAGTGGTTTATGGACCTTTCCTCCAGGAACTTGTCCAAACCTTTTTTAAACCCAGCTATACTAACAGCCCTTACTACATCCTCCGGTAACAGATTCCAGAGTTTGATTACACGTTGAGAGAAGAAATATTTTCTCCTATTTGTCTTAAATAGTTTACCCTGTAGCTTCATTACATGCCCCCTAGTCCTTCTATATTCTGATAGCGTAAACAATTTATCCACGTTTATCCGTTCCACTCCATTCATTAATTTATACACCTCTATCATATCTCCCCTCAGCCGCCTCTTTTCTAGGTTAAAGAGCCCTAAACTTTTTAGCCTCTCTTCATAGGAGTAGCCTTCCATCCCCTTCACCAATTTGGTGGCTCTTCTCTGTACTTTTTCTAATAACTCTATGTCCTTTTTAAGATACGGTGACCAGAATTGCACACAATATTCAAGGTGCGGTCGTACCATGGAGCGATACAGAGGCATTATAATATCCTTTGTTTTATTCTCCATCCCTTTCCTTAGGATACCTAGCATTCTATTTGCTTTCTTGGCCGCCGCTGCACACTGGGCGGAGGGTTTTAACATGTTATCCACGATGACTCCTAAATCTTTTTCCTGGGTGGTGGTTTCTAATGTGGAGCCTTGCATCTTGTAACTATAGTGTGGGTTGTTCTTTCCTAGGTGCATAACTTTGCACTTGTCCACATTAAATTTCATCTGCCATTTGGATGCCCAGTCTTCCAATTTATCCAGATCCTCCTGCAGTTTTCCACAATCCTCTTGGGTTTTAACAACTTTAAACAGTTTTGTGTCATCTGCAAATTTGATTACCTCACTAGTTATTCCCTTTTCCAGGTCATTTATGAATATGTCAAAAAGTAGCGGACCCAGTACAGATCCCTGGGGTACTCCACTATTCACCTTTTTCCATTGGGAATATTGGCCATTTAGCCCTACCCTCTGCTTTCTATCTTTTAACCAGTTCCCGATCCACAATAGTACACTGCCTCCTATCCCATGACTTTTTAGCTTCGCCAAAAGTCTCTGATGGGGGACCTTGTCAAAAGCTTTCTGAAAGTCCAGATACACTATATCAACCGACTCACCTTTGTCTACCTGTTTATGCACACCTTCAAAAAAACAGATCAGATTAGTAAGACAAGATCTGCCTTGTCTAAAGCCATGTTGGCTGTCTCCCATTAGGCCATGACTATCTACATGCTGTGTAATTTTGTTCTTTATGATGGCTTCTACCATTTTCCCTGGTACTGACGTCAGGCTCACCGGTCTGTAATTTCCCGGGTCACCCCTGGAACCCTTTTTAAAAATTGGTGTTACGTTGGCGACCCTCCAATCTTCAGGTATTACAGATGATTTTAATGAAAGTTCACAGATTACCAATAACAGGTCTGCAATCTCATATTTCAGTTCTTTCAACACTCTGGGATGTATACCATCCGGTCCAGGTGATTTGCTACTATTCAGTTTATCAAATAGTTGTAATATCTCTTCCCGGTGTAGCGATATTTCTCTCAATTCCTCTGCAGTATCACCTTTAAATACCACTTCAGTCTTGGGTAACACCCCTACATCTTCCTCAGTAAAGACCGAAGCAAAGAATTCATTCAGTCTCTCTGCTATAGCCTTGTCTCCTCTTACTGCCCCTTTTACCCCTCTATCATCTAATGGTCCAATTGACTCTCTCACAGGCCTTTTGCTACGAATGTACTTGAAAAAGTCTTTATTTCGTGTTTTTGCTTCCGTAGTCCCAACACCCTTATTTCTTGCACCAGATCTGGCGTTCCACTAAGGACTAGGTCCAGTATGGCTTCCCCTCTGGTCGGTTCATGAACCAGCTGCTCCAAGAAGCAGTCATTTATTTCATCTAGAAACTTTATCTCTTTAGCTTGTCCTGCTGTGACACTGTCCCAGTCGATACCGGGGTAATTGAAATCACCCATTATTACTACTCTGTTGTGGCTTTTGTTAGCTTCCTTGATTTCTTTGAGCATTTCATCATCCATTTGTTCATTCTGGCCAGGTGGTCGATAGTATACTCCCACTGCCATCACCTTCCCCTTCATAAATGGAATTTCAATCCATAGAGATTCTACAGCATATTTTGTTCCCTGCAAAACTTTAATCCTTTCTGACTCAATGCCCTCTCTAACATAGAGCGCAACCCCTCCACCAATTTGTTCAGCTCTATCATTACGATATAGTTTGTATCCAGGTATCACAGTGTCCCACTGGTTATCCTCCTTCCACCATGTCTCTGAGAGTGCAATCATATCTAACCTCTCATTTAATGCTATATATTCTAATTCTCCCATCTTATTGTTTAGACTTCTAGCATTGGCATACAAGCATTTTAGAGACTGCATTTTATTAATATTAATCTGGCTATTGGTAGGCATGGGTAATTGGGAATCTTTATGCTCTGTCTGCTCCTTACTCAAGGGCATTTGGGCTACTATACTCCCTTTTGGAACCTCACTGCTTTTGGTAGTATCCTTCAAGGATACCTTTGTCCGAACCGTGCGCTCCTGGGTGACTGTCGGCTTTCCCCTATTTTCTAGTTTAAAAGCTTCTCTATCTCTTTTTTAAAGGTTAATGCCAGCAGTCTGGTCCCATCCTGATTAAGGTGAAGCCCATCCCTTCGGAAGAGCCCCCCCTTTCCCCAGAATGTTCCCCAGTTCCTAACAAATCCAAAACCCTCATCCTTGCACCATTGTCTCATCCACGCATTGAGACTCCGGAGCTCTGCCTGTCTTTTGGGTCCTGCACGTGGAACAGGAAGCATTTCGGAGAACGCTATCCTGGAAGTTCTGGATTTCAACTTCCTACCTAAAAGCTTAAATTTAGCCTCCAGAACTTCCCTACCACATTTTCCTATGTCATTGGTACCAACATGTACCAAGACAGCAGAAGTGAGCTTCCTGTCTCTACAGCAATTATTGGATATTCAATGCCATCACCACAGCATTGGATATCTGGGTTAGAGGTCGGTGGGGAGGGCTATTTGCCAACAAAGTGCATAGCCCTTCCAAAATCCAGATGACTCACAATCAGGCCCTACATGTTTAGGTAGCAAATCTGCCACTTAAAAATGTAAGTGCCAGAACTCAGTGGCATTCCAACCCCCACAAGCACCCAGAGTGGGCACCACCCCTTGTAGCATGAGCACACCCCACAGTAAGGCATTCCCAGTAGTGGGATCCAGCCAGTTCACACGGGTTCATGTGAACCAGTTCCTTACAGTTCCCCGCGTTCACTGAACCTGTACAGATAGGCTCTGTCCCAGCGGCAGCCGCACTGACCGGAAGGAAGCAGCGGCTTTGTGGCATTATCCACGTTTGCTGGGCTCTGTCCCAGCGGCAGCCGCACTGACCGGAAGGAAGCAGCGGCTTTGTGACATTATCCATGTTTGCTGGGCTCTGTCCCAGCAGCAGCCGCACTGGCCGGAAGGAAGCAGCGGCTTTGTGGCATTATCCACGTTTGCTGGGCTCTGTCCCAGCGGCAGCCGCACTGACCGGAAGGAAGCAGCGGCTTTGTGGCATTATCCACGTTTGCTCAGCCTATCCCTGATGCTGTCAACATACCTTTGGGGGCTTTGCAGAACGCAAATGCTGCTGCCGCCAGGTCAGAGCCAGTAGGCACCAGTTCAGCAGACACAGGTAATGCCACAAACTGGTTGCTTCCTGCCGTGGGCCGAACCAGTTCCTGCCTGGCTCTGAATCCTACCACCGGCACCCTCTCTCGCTGCATGCAATGAGCACCCACGCAGGGCCAGTGCTGTAAACCTACCTTAACATGGTGAGGGGCTTACCATGCTGCCTCCATTCCAGGCCCAGCAACTCTTCTCTCCTGGGTCGAACTCTCGCGATCCATGAGACATTGGCTGGGAGGGGAAGAGTTTCTGGGCCTGGAGCTACCCACCAAATGAGTTTTGAAGCCACCTAGCCTTTGTTTAGTCAGAGCTCTCAAATGATTGTGTGCTTTTAATATCAGCCCCATAAAAAGTAGAAGCAACCTATTTATAAGAAGAGGCAGTAAATCTGCAATTATGATGTTGAGAAAAAGGCAGTAAACTGGAAGCAAACAAAAAATTTATGCACAGTTTTCCTCACACAGCTTGACAACATCATGGATCAGCGGCCATAAAATAAAAATAAAATAGTCTTTATTAGGCCGAAGTGACAAGAAAAAGGAGCAAAGATCTTCAATAAAAGGTAATATGGCTTACAGGGATTCTATTTGGGGTTTTTTTGTGGTAGCTTTATAGGCATGTTGCATTCGTTATGAAAGTTTTTATGATGCTCAGTATTGAACAGAATATAATTGGTTAAAGTGAACTGGATAATGAACATGATAATGTAAACATTACAACTTTTTCATATTCCCCATTAAAATTAAGCAGTTTATGTTTATTACATTTGATTAACCACCCTTAACAAACGCATCAGAGAGGTATAAAGTAAAAACAAACAGAAAGGAAATGAAAGAGAAAAAGAAAAATGAATGCCAAAAATTTGATAGGAAAGGAAGGCCATTCATTCAGGAGAGGGACAGAGGTACTGAGAGGAGGGCAATCAAGTTAGCTGGATAATTTTAGGTCAATTATTTAGCTCAGACTTAACTGATTAACTTAAACCAGATAAATAAATCAGTTAGCATCAGTGTTATTTAGCAGGTTTTATATACCGCCTTTAAACCAAGGCAGTTTATATAACAAAACGTTAAACAGCAAAACTATTGTTCTATTATTAACAGAAAAAAAGTGCATACAATGCAACCAACAATTTCTGTACCATACGTCAGCCCGCACAATCTGATCATTTAACACAGTGGTTCTCAACCCAGTCCTCTGGGACCCCCAGGCCAGTCAGGCTTTCAGGGTATCCACAATGAATATGCATGAGATAGATCTGCATACAATGGAAGCAGTGCATGCAGATCTCTCTCATGCATATTCGTTGTGGATATCCTGAAAACCTGACTGGCCTAGGGGGTCCCAAAGGACTGGGTTGAGAACCACTGATTTAACATAATCAACACAGCAGAAGTTAGCTCCAAAATCTTCCCTTCCACCATAACCCAAACACTCTCCATATTCTCCCCCCCCCCCCTCCAAACACACACACAGTTATTACCATGACACAGTGAAGAAGGATACAGTATTACGAGGACTACAGGCAGAATGTTACACCAGATATTGTGCATGCAATAGCCAACATCACAACCAGGAAGTATTCTTTCTGGCACAAAAGAATATGAGGTCAAACAGCAGTAAAAGAGTAAATGAGGAAGGAATAAGGGGATTCTTGGTTGTTGCATATTATTGAAAATTTGAATAAAAAACAATGGGCCTGATATTCGAAAGGCATTTACATCGTTTACTCTCGAAAAGAAGTGGATCTTCTCCTGCATGTCTCCAACACTACGTGAACACAGATCTAGCTTCTGGTAGTAGGGGATGGATTAGCTGATTCATATGCTTGGAAGGAAATATAGGAATGTCCGAACCTAAAATAAACACTGATAGCGTGAAAAGAACCTATACCATAGTGAAAACAGCAGCCTGTGTCTCCTTCTGAAAAACACTCAAAGTGAGACAAGACCTCCACATGTTCACAGGAGTCTGACAAATTCATTTGTCATCAAGCGGGGTCCCATTTGCTAATATTCTGGGGCTAACATTGTATTAAGATTTTAATTTGTGTGGAGACCAAAGATTATAAAACAATTTAATATATGCTTTCAGACTTCATCCCAAAAAATGTTTCTTGTATTCATAGAGTAGCTTCCCACCTGTGGATCTTGTCAGGTTTCTGTTAGGGCTCTGTATAGCTGCTCTTTTGCTGTAAATACTTAATGAAAAAAATATAATCTTGCCAAATGGCAAGGTGGAATGAGTGCATAACAACTACTATACTGAATCTGATTAAAGGTCCACCAAGCCCAGTGTCTTGTTTCCCAACGGTAGCCAATCCAGATCACAAGTACCTGATATATCCCAAAGGTAACCAATTCCATGCGACTTATCCTCCAGGATAAGCAGTGATTTTCTCTCAGTCAACCTTAACAGCTTATGGACTTTTGCTTCAGGAATGTGTCCTAACATTTTTTAAACCCAGCTACACTACCTGCTTTTACTACATCCTCCAGCAATGCTGTCAAAGCTTAATTATACGTTGAGAGAAAAAAATGTTTCCTCCTATCTCTTTAAATATACTATTTTGTAGCTTCATGATGTGACCTCTAGTCTTTGTACTATTTGAAATAGTAAACAATTGGTTCTTATATCCAGCAGCGCCGCAGGGCTGGGTCCCGAGGCTGCATAGTAACCGGGTCCCTGGGGCCCGAACCCATTGCGGACTTGGATGCATTGATTGGGGGGGGAGAAGTCCGAGTGCGTGGGGGAGGGGCATGGGATCCAGCAGCCCGTGGTGCCGTTTAGCGTGCTGCGATTGGCTGAAGCTGGACCGGGGGGCGGGGCGGCAGGGAGCGAGGGAGAGCAGCGCTGTGCGTTCTCCCTCTTCCTGCCTGCTCGCCCTGGTGAACGGTTTCCCTCTCGACCCTCCCTTTGTGTCATAGGGTTTGGGTGTTGGTTGTCGCAGCTGGGGGGGGCAGTTGGCATTTAGGCTGTGTGGGGTAGCGAGCGGGCGCTCGCCGCCCCGGTGGGGCATTTGAGGCTGATGCCGCTTTGAACGGGAGCAGTTCTGCTCCTCAGGTTGGGAGAGACATCCCGGCTGGGGTCTCTGCCCGGTGGAAGGCAACTGGAGCCGGCCTTTGCTAATAATATGGCGAGGCGGGCGGTAGGGCGAATGGGGGGGAGGATGATGCACCACTTTGCTATAAACGGCTGGTGGGGGGCATCATCCGGAAAAGGGGGGGTGGGGGGGACATACGTGCATTTGTCAAGATTGAGTTGGCCTATGTTGGGCCGGATTTTCATTGTTGTTAAATAAAGCTGCGACCAAGCAATTGTTTACCATGACCCGTTGTCTGCATGTTTTGTTCGGGTGTACCAGGTTGGGGGGGGGGGAGGTGGCTGGTCATTGAACAAGCTGGAGGTATAGGTGCCCGAGGTGAGGAGGTGTTGATTTGTAATGCCGTGGGTCGGGCATCCGGATACCTCGGTTACTCCTCTGAACAATCTCTTCTAAAAGCTTAAGAGCTCTATCCTCTTTAGCCTTTCTTGATAGCATAGTCGTTCCATCCCCTTTATGATTTTGATCACCCCTCTCTGTACCTTTATTAATGCAGCTATTCCTTTTTTTAAGATGTGGAGACCAGAATTGCACACAATACTCGAGGCGCGGTTGCACCATGAAGTGATAGAGGCATTATGATATTTTATATTTGTGAAATGCCTCCTTGTTTCAGAATGAGCAAAAGGCCTCCGATGAAAAAACTTACAAAGGTGTCTCCATCAAGAAGAGAAGAAAAGAGAGGGAGTCCATTCTTGCAGAGCCCAATTTCTAGAACTCTTTGGTTACGTTTCTAACAAATATCTGGGTGGCTCGAGATGTGCCAATTTACAGACCTTCCCTCGGACCAGGAACGTAGCAGGAATGAAAAAAAAATGTGTTTGGGATTTTACCATTGCTTCCTTATCACTTGAGAAGTTGAAATCTGTAAGTAGGAGGGGAACAATCAAACTAGTGTCGATGTCCCAGAAAATGGGTCTTTGCAGAATAAAAATCTGGACACATGCAAGGAGAGGGACGTTCTAGTTGCTCCATTGACTGACCTTTTCAATGCCTCTTTGTAGTCTGGAGTGGTGTGAGGGGGCTGGAGAGAGGCACATGTGGTCCCTTTACACAAAAGCATAAGTAAGGATGTGGTTGAAAACTACAGGCTGGTTAGTCTAACCTCTGTGGTGAGTAAATTGTTGGAAACGCTGCTAAAAGAGAAAATAGTGAGGTTTCTGGAGTCCAGTGGATTACAGGATCGAAGGCAGCATGGATTCACCAGAGACAGATCTTGTCAGACAATCTGATTGATTTCTTTGACTGGGTGACCAGGGAGTTGGACTGAGGGAGAGCCATACAGTAGATGTGGTGTACTTTGATTTCAATAAAGCCTTTGACACCGTTTCGCATAGGCGACTTTTAAACAAAATGACAACCCTATGATTGACCCTAAAGTTACTGATTGTGTAAGAAATTGTTTGAGTGAGAGTTGACAAAGGGTACAGGTAAATTCACTCTGAGGAGAAGGAGGTCACCACTGATGTGCTGAAGGGATCTGTCCTTGGTCCAATTCTTTTTAATATCTTTGTTAGTGATATTGGGGAAGGGCAGATGGGTAAGGGTTTGCCACTTTGCAGATGATACCAAAATCTGTAATAGAGTAGATACCCAGGAAGGAGAAGATAACATGAGGAGGGATCTAGCTAAGCTTGAAGAATGATCGAGAATTTGACAGCTAAGTTTTAATGCTAAAAAATGCAGGGCCATGCATCTGGGCTGCAATAATTCAAGGAAGCAGTACAATGTAGAAGGGCGGGACCTGGGCATCATTGTGTCTGACGATTTTAAAGTAGCTAAAGAGGTAGAAAAAGTGACGGCAAAAGCTAGAAAAATGCTTGGGTACATAGGGAGAGGAATGGCCAGCAGAAAAAAGGAGTGCCTCTGTATAAGTCTTTGGTGCGACCTCATTTGGAGTATTGTGTGCAATTCTAGAGACCGCACCTTCAAAAGGATATAACAGGTTGGAGTAAGTGCAGAGGGTGGCTACTAAAATGGTTAGTGGTCTTCATTATAAAGCATGAGGATAGATTTAAGGATCTTAATAGAGGAAAGGCAGGATAGAGGAGATATGATAGAGACATTTAAATATCTCCATTGCATAAATTCACAGGAGGAGAATCTCTTTCAACTGAAAGCAAGCTCTGCTACGAGGGGACATAGGATGAGGGTGAGAGGGAATAGACTCAGGAGTGATATGCGGAAATATTTCTTTACGGAAAGGGTGGTAGATGCGTGGAATAGTCTCCCAGTGGAGGTGGTAGAGATGAGGACAGTATCTGAATTCAGAATGGATGGGACAAACAGAGTATCTCAAAGGTAAAAAGGGCTCTATTGTAGTAGCTGATTTGGAAGGGTAAACTAAATAGGCCATGTGGTCTTTTTCTGCTGTCATGTTTCTATTTCTATTTCAGAAACATGCATGTGAGAAATGTAAACATGGCAGGACCCAGCAATGTAGACATGTTAACACCAGTATTTCAGAATCTGAATGTGGATATTTTGCCACATACACGTGCAGGCCAGCTCTTTTGCAAACAGTGATACGCAGTAGTGTGGAAGTAAGGAGAGACCCCCTCAAGATCTACCTGCTATACTTTTTTGAGAGGCAGGGAAGTATTGGTGAATTCCCCCATCATCTGTACTGTTGAGAGCTCGCAGAAATGAACATGTCTACAATGCCTATTCGTGCTGCAGAACAGGTCTAAATATGGATGTGCCTGTTGATGGGTTCACATGTGAGACTTTATTGTGAAATCACATGGATCTTTCCAGTAGTAGTTCAAGGTGAGTTACAGTTAGGTACAGGAGGTATTTCTGTCCCCAGAGGCTTAAAATCTAAGTTTGTACCTGAGGCAATAGTTAGGAAAAAGCAGGAAATCCTCCCCACCTATGGTCTGCTGAAGTGTCAATATCCTAAAAGTTATCTGATCTTTCATGCCCTGCCAAAAATATCGCACAAGCACCTGGTATAATTCTAAAAAGAATTTTTGAGGAATTAACATAGGAAGATGATATAATTTAAAAAAAAGAATGAGGGAAATTAATATTTTAATGAAATTAATCTTCCCTAAGCAGAAGACAGCCATGTCCTCCCAATGGAGACCTACACCTTAACCCCTTTCAATTATTTCCCATAATTGAGGAGAACTACAAAGAAACTGCAATGAACAACTACTCCAAGATACTGAAACTGCTTAACAATTTGCAACAGAATATTTGCTAATTGACTGTCTGTGGTCTTAACAGCAGTTCTGCAAGGTAACAGTGTAGACTTAACAAAGTTTACTGTAAAGCCCAAAACACCTGAGATTGGTAATTAAATCTATAATGCAAGGAAAGACCAGTCTTGTGTCCGTGACATAAATCAAGGCACCATCTGCATAAAGTGACATTTTATGTTCCACGGAGGATACATTTATCCAGAGCTTAATTTGTAAAAATAAATAAATACGTGGAACTGTGGGTGGAGCCAGAGCTGGGAGTGACTTGTGGGGGCATGGCCAGGACCAGGACTGAAAACAAAATAGCGGAGCCTGGACTGATATATTGAACCTTGTTTATTATGCCCCAGCGGAGCCTGGACTGATATATTGAACCTTGTTTATTACGCCCCTCCTTAGCTCCTCTTTTGGTACTACAGGACCAGGACTGGACATTTTTTCATACTTGTTTGTTCCCAGTTTTTCATTTTAATATTTTAATGTTTTATATTGCATCAGCTGAAATTTAGCCAAGTGGGGTCTTAATAAAGTGTTTTAACAGAAGACTTTGTGTAGCTGTGGTCTCTCTCCACTTCTTACTTTGGCATTTAGAAATTTAAACAGTCCAATATTATCTCTATATTTTTTGAAAATAGAAACATAAAAACATGATGACAGAAAAAGACCACATGGCCTGTCTAGTCTGTCCTTCCATAACAACAACTACAACAGTCCACTTTTTACCTTTAGAGATCCTCTGTGTTGGTCCCATGCTTTTTTTAATTCAGTTACTGTCCTCATCTCTACCACCTCCACTGGGAGACTATTCCATGGATCCACTACTCTTTCCGTAAAGAAATATTTCCGCATATCACTCCTGAATCTATCTCCCTTCACCCTCATCCCATGTCCCCTCGTAGCAGAACTTGCTTTCAATTGAAAGAGGCTCTCTCCCTGAACATTTATGCCACAGAGGTATTTAAACATCTCAATCATATCACCTCTATCCCGCCTTTCCTCTAAGGTGTACATATTAAGATCCTTAAGTCTGTCCTCATATGCTTTATAACGAAGCCCATTAATCATTTTAGTAGCAACCCTCTGCACCGACTCCATCCTGTTCACATCCTTTTGAAGGTGCGGTCTCCAGAATTGCACACCATACTCCAAATGAGGTCGCACCAAAGACTTATACAGAGGCATTATCACCTCCTTTTTTCTGCTAGCCATTCCTCTCCGTATGCACCCAAGCATCCTTCTAGCTTTTGCCGTCGCCTTTTCTACCTGTTTAGCTACTTTAAGATCATCAGACACAACCACGCCTAGGTCCCGCTCTTCTTTAGTGGACAAAAGTACTTCACCTCCTATACTGTATTGCTCCCTTGGATTGCTGCAGCCCAAATGCATGACCTTACATTTTTTAACATTAAATCCCAGCTGCCAAATTCTAGACCATTCTTCAAGCTTAGCTAGATCCCTCCTCATGTTATCTACCCCTTCCTGGGTGTCTACTCTATTGCAGATTTTGGTATCATCCGCCAAGAGGCAAACCTTACCCGACAGCCCTTCCGCTATATCACTAACAAAGATGTTAAAAAGAATCGGACCAAGGACAGATCCCTGGGGCACACCACTGGTAACATCCTTCTCCTCAGAGTGAGCTCCATTTACTTGTACTCTTTGTCGCCTCCCACCCAACCAATTTCTAACCCAAGCAGTAACTTTAGGGTCCATCCCTAGGGTGCTCAGTTTGTTTATAAGTCGCCTGTGAGGAACAGTGTCAAAGGCTTTACGTAAATCTAAATACACCACATCTAGAGCTCTCCCTCGGTCCAACTCCCTGGTCACCCAGTCAAAGAAATCAATCAGATTTGTCTGACAAGACCTGCCTCTGGTGAATCCATGCTGCCTCGGATCCTGTAATCCGCTGGACTCCAGAAACCTCACTATTTTCTCTTTCAGCAGCGTTTCCAATAATTTACTCACCACCGAAGTTAAACTAACCGGCCTGTAGTTTTCAACCACATCCTTACTTCCGCTTTTGTGTAAAGGCACCACATGAGCCTCTCTCCAGTCCTTTGGCACCACTCCAGACTCCAATGAGGCATTGAAAAGGTTAGTCAGTGGAGTTGCTAGAACGTCCCCAAGTTCCCTCAGTATTCTAGGGTGTATCCCATCCGGTCCCATCGCTTTGTCTACTTTAAGTTGAGCTAGTTTCTCACGAACACAGTCTTCTGAAAATAGTTCAAGATGTCCCTCGCTTCTGTTCTTATTTGTGGGTGTTTTCTGAGGTCCTGCTCCTGGTTCTTCATCTGTGAACACAGAACAAAAATATTTGTTAAGCAATTCCGCTTTATCCTTATCAGCTTCTATATATTCCCCCCCTGCACCCTTGAGTCTGACAATACCACTTTTGCCCTTCCTCTTCTAACTAATATATCTGAAAAATGTCTTATCCTCCCATTTTATTGCATTGGCTATTTCCTCCTCCTTTTGAATCTTTGCCTTTTTGACTACTTTGCTAGCTTCTCTAAGTTTTTCCAAATACAGATGCCTGTCTTCCTCTCTCTGTGATCTCTTGTATTTCATGAAGGCCTCCCTCTTTTTCTTCACTTGTTCAGCTACTTCCTTCGAAAACCATAGCGGTCTCCTGTTCCTTTTGCCTTTATTTACCATTTTAACAAAAAGGTTGGTTGCCTTTAAAATACCCCCTTTCAGTTTTGCCCACTGTTTTTCTACATCTCCCAGCTGTTCCCATCCCACTAACGACTCCCTGAGGTATTGGCCCATCTTCGCAAAGTTAGTCTTCCTAAAGTCTAAGATCCTCACCTTGGAATGGATTCTAACAGCCCTAGTCCTAATACTGAACCACACCATCTGGTGATCACTGGATGCAAAATGATCTCCCACTACAACATCAGAAACACTTTCACCATTGGTAAGCACCAAGTCCAGTATGGCCCCTTCACGTGTGGGGTCTGTTACCAATTGCCTGAATAGTTCTCCCTGTAGAGAATCCAGGATCTCCTTACTTCTAGATGATACTGCAGCAGGAATGTGCCAATCAACATCTGGCATATTGAAATCTCCTATCAGTAGCACTTCCCCTTTCCTAGCAATGCTGCGTATGTCTTCAATTAACTCTCTGTCCACCTCTTCCTCTTGTGAGGGAGGTCTGTATATCACTCCAATGCAAATAGATTTCTCTTTCCCTCTTTCTAGTTTAACCCACAATGCCTCCTCTCCCTTTTAAGCTCTGTAATTCCAAAGCTTTAATAGTAGTTTTTACATATAGTGCCACTCCTCCTCCCCTTCTTCCTACCCTGTCCTTTCTGAATAAAGTATAGCCAGGTATAGTTACATCCCAGTCATGGTTTTCTGTGAACCACGTTTCTGTAACTGCCACTAAATCCAAGTCAGCCACTCCCACCAAAGCTTCAACTTCAGGGATCTTATTTCCCATGCTACGGGCATTAATACACACTGCTTTCCATATGTTACCCCTGTTACCCATTTCCATAAAGGTATTTAATGTATCACCTACCTGGGGGCTTTCACCTACCTGGGGGCTTTCTTCACCCATCCCCAACGAATCTAGTTTAAAGCCCTATTCAGTAGATTAGCCAGTCGACTACCAAAGATGCGTTGACCTCTCTTGGACAGATGGATGCCATCTCTGCTTTGCAACCCTTGGAACAGCATCCCATGGTCTAGGAAACCAAAACGCTCTCGATGACACCATCCACGCAGCCATGCATTCATCTCCAGGATGCGAGCCTCTCTGCCTTGGCCTTTACCCTCAACAGGGAGGATTGAAGAGAACACCACCTGTGCACCTAACTGCTTCACCCTCTGTCCCAGAGCCATGAAGTCACTTTTGATACGTTCCGAGGTATACCTGGCAGTATCATTTGTTCCAACATGGATTAGCAACATTGGGTAATAGTCAGTGGGCTTGGTGAGTCTCGGCAAACTCTCCGTAACATCTTGGATTTTGGCACTAGGCAGACAGCATACCTCTCTGGACATCAAGTCTGGTCGGCAGATGGACACCTCAGTACCCCTCAGAAGAGAGTCTCCAACCACCACTACTCTTCGTTTCCTTCTGGTCACTGATTCCGCAACTTTGGGGTACTTGAACTCTGGTTCTTCCCTTTCCAGGGATGCTTTCACCTCATCCACTTCCAGGGCTGCATAATGGTTCTTCAATTCAAGGGCTGGAGAAGTTGGATTGGTGATTTTGCAGGCCCTGGTGACTTGTGTCCAACCATCGACATTCTGTTGGCACCCATCTTCTCCTGTGCTGGAGAGCCTGGTTGCTGCAAGAAGCATCTCATCAATGTACTTCTCACTGTCTTGAATGCTCCTCAGCCTCACCACCTCCTCTCTGAGTTCCTCCACCTGTTTCCTCAGAGCTTCAGCATGCAGGCACCCTACACATGGGACCGGTCCTTCAACCGGCATTAGGACCTCTGTCTGGACCGAGGCAGAAGCTGTAACGGGGGCAACAGATTTAGCAATACGATTTTTCCCAGCCATTGTTCTTTTCGAGGAGCTGAGGTATCTGTTAGAGCAAAAGAGAGAGATCTACCAAGTACCAGCCGGTTTCGCAGTGTTTGATGTGTGGAGCCCTGCTTAGGAAAGCCTCAAAAGGGCAGGGCACAGGAGCCTTTTATTCAGGCTTCAACTTCAAATACACATTTTTCCTATAATTGCTTTTGAATAAAGCATAATTATTCATTTGTCCAATAGGGTATAATTCATTCATATGGAACACTCCCAGATTCTCCGATAAAACTCACTCATCAGAAGCAGAGCGGTTTTCACTTTACAACTCAAGATGCAAAAAGAGATTCCATTCAAATTCTGGTCTAACATCAGTGACAACACATTCTGCATCATAACATAAAACTCTGCAAATGATTACTCAACATCTGAACAAAATCGAAGAACTCAACCTGCACTAACTCTACCTTTGAAAAAATTGGCACCATAAATGTTCCAGACCACTAGTAACCTCAAGGTGGAAAAGAGAACAAGCTGAACTACTATAGATTCCTACACAGAACTAACATGTTAAGAGAATCCCTCACCTCAGCTGCACATGGAAATCACAGTCCATCACCTAGTAAAGAATAAACTACAGATTAGAAGAAAATATACCGACAAAAATTTAAATGTAAACTTTCCAAAACAGACACTGAGCTGTGGAACACTGAAGAAAGAAACAAAAATTCATCACATTCTCTACCAATAAGAAATGCACATTTTCAAAACCATCATTTCATTTTCTAAAAACTGCCACTCTTGTACCTTTGTTGTCTGATCAGTTTATTTTTCTAGATGGGCTTGTCCTGGTCTCTTTCTTTCACTTCCTCATGTTGATTTTCTTCTAAGTCCTTTTCCAGGATCTCATTTCCTCTTCTGTTACTTCATACTCCCTGTCTTCGAATTTTCCTTCGCTATCTCTCTTTCTGTCACTGATCCTTCTGTTTTATCTTTTTTAATCCGTTTCTCTCATCTGACTTTTTCATAACTATAGATTTGTTCCATACCTCCATCTTTTTCCGTTAATCTTCAATCTTCCTTTTTTCACCTTTCACCTTCTTACCAGCTTTCCATTTCCCAGCCTTACTTCCTTAGTCTTTCCATTAGCCACCCTTCTCATTCCTTTGCTAGCCTCCTAAGTCCCCATCTTTCACCCACTTTCTAGTCTCCATTTCCTCTTTCTTTTCTCTTTCCCAGTCTCATCTACCACCTTCTGCCTCTCTTACCCTAATCAGCCCCAGCTCATTCACTAGCAGATATCCTCTCTCCAACTACAGGCCCTTTCTTATGTCTTCCCCCCAATTCAGGTTTCCATTTCCACTTTCACCTCCCCCATTTCAACTCTCTCACCACCTTCAAGGAAGACCTATCCCTTACTGTAACTCCCACTCACTCCATAGCCCTCTGTCCTTTTCAGCCATCCCTAATACCTCCCAAAACCTTCCAAGGCCCTTCAAACCTTTTCCCCTCCCCATACTTCTGCACTTGATCTCACAGACCTACTAATACCCCTCACCCAATCACCTTTTTTTCCCATTGTTCTCCTAATCTCTGGTCAATGTCTTAGGGGCTTGTTTACAAAGCCGCGGTAGTGGTTCGCGATCGCGATCGCAGCCGCGGCCCCATTGAAATCAATGGGGCCGCGGCTCCGATTACGATCGCAAACCGCTATCGCAGCTTTGTAAACAAGCCCCTTAGTCACCAGACTTCCAAATAGCCCTCCAGGTAATCCCAAGTCTCTATTCTTCCACCCTATTTGGTCCCTGAGTCTTCATTTACAATCCCACCAAAGCCGAGTCCCCACTTACATGCCCAATACCCAGCCTCTTAAGGGATTTTCTTCTGTTTTCTCACCCAATCTTAACTTCTCCACCTAAGCCCAAGTCCCTGTTCTCCCATATTCCCATGTCCCCAGTGCTCACCCTTCAACCTCATTTTCCAATACACATTAACCCTTCCTTTCCTCCTCCTCCTTAGTGCAGTATCTGATCTTATACCCTTCCCTCTCAACTTTCCACAGTTATGACTTTGCTTCTTTCATATCCTTTCTTTAGAAGCTCAGATGACAAGACTTTGACTTTCATACTTTGGAACATCATGCGGAGAGAGAGATCATTAGAGAAAGACATCATGCTTTGCAAGATAGAAAGTCAACGCAAAAGAGGAAGGCCAGCAATGAGATGGATCGATACAATAACAGCAGCTACGGGTACCAGTCTGTCAACAATGAGCCGCCTGACTGAAGATCGAACACAATTTAGGATAGCTATCCAGAGTGTCGCCATGAGTCGACTCCGACTCGACGGCACTTAACAACAACAACATCCTACATCAGCCCCCTAGTCCCAGCCTCCCCCCTATTAGCTGACTGGGGGGATATGGGGGTAGAAGGTCAGATGGAGAGCTACCCCCACTCTTTCTCCTTCCTGTAGCCACCGTGGGAACATTTTTGTTGCTCCCACAGCTATGCTGCACTGAAGCAGCCCAGCCCACAGCATTTTTATTGAAGTTCTTCCTGACTCAACAGGACACACTTTAATAAAAATACCATGGGCCAAGCTGATTTAGTGCAGCAGTCGCAGAAGCAAACAAAAATGCTCCCACAGCTGTTTTAAACATTAATACAGCCATGGCAGTCCAGCACTTCTTGAGCTAAGTGATTCATGCAGCGGCAGCCATATTAACACTTAACACAGCCGCAGGAGTATTTTTGTTTCAGACTATTACTCTTACACAAGATCTCTTGATATACCAATTCATACACATGCTGTTTAACTTGATCTGTGCGGTGACACTCTCCTATTTAATTGGACATTTAATTGGACAAGCATCACCCATATTTATCTTGTGTATTACTAGGATAGTATATACCACAACTCCACTATTTACTGAAAAAACATTATAATGTTTGCATAACAACTTCTTCAGCTGCACTACCAGTGTTGACTGAAGGCTATCACAATCAACCCTGATCAAGGACAAGTGTTCCAGCAACTCCTGGTTTTCATTGTCACAATCATTTGACTCTACCTTGCAGACCACCAGACCTGAATCCAATCCACCCCATTCCAGACTAGAGGAAACCACAACCTTTTCAGGTTTGTAAAAGTCTGCAATCATGATTCTAGGAGGTAATACAACCTCCCTATAACCAACATTCAGAACTTGAATATGCACCAAACCTCTTTCTAGTCTTACTAATACATTTGCCACAGACAAGCTCCCTGGCAAATTAACATTTCTGGTGGCTGTAACTAACATGTACATTATGACACCTCCCCTCCAAAATCTTTTCTGAATGATAAGAGATTACATGTCTCCCATTTCCCAGTTTTCACAAATCCGAAACGAGTGTACGAATCATGGTCTTCAAATAATTTATTTTATTTAATATCACTCAGAATCGTATTTATCCCACTACTTTCAGATCCCAAAGCCAATTTTGAGAGGTCCTTGAACAGCCCCTCCAAATATTGGAACATGTTCATTCCCACTATCCCTGGTACTCTCTCTTCCAGTGTTTCAACTTGCCCACGATTATCTCTAACCATAAAAATGCAGTGAGTGGACCACAGGTGACCCAGACACTGGACATCTGTTTCAATATAACCCCAATACAGGCAAATCTGTTCTATTGGCAGTCATCAGCTTAGCCCAACTTGCACCCTTTAATCATCTGAACTTGTGTCCAATAGCCTTTGCTCTTAACAAGTCCCACTCAGAATCAAGGGACTCACCACCAGACATCAGAATCAGAAAGAGACTAAAGAGTCTGAGAAGTGTAGAAAGGGAGTTGAAGCGGGGTACCAGGGCCCTTAGAAAAAGAGTTAATATGGAGACTGGCTTAGAATTTTGCTGACAGCCTGAAGCTTGATCTGTAACACTTTAGCAGTATGTGTATGTAAGCCAAGGTCGTATTTTGCAGAAGCAGCTTGACCTAAAATAAGTAATGTTTAGCTTGATCTGTGACGTGTAGATAAAAGTAGTGAAGCAAAGCATAATGAACAGTGATAAGACAAAATTGTACAATGTAGCAGTTTTTTCCTAATAAATGAAGTCTTACAGCCTAGCTAAGATGAGGGATTATAGGACACTACTCACATTTGCAGGCCTGTGAATCTCTTACTTAAGGCCTTAATCCTTTCCAGGCCGAGCCCAAAAATCTCGGGATCCAAAATTCTGTCTAAATATTCCTATCAAATGGTATATAATACATGACCATAGCAGAAGGAAAATCATTATTAGAACATATTGAATAAGACGGGTACAATTTTCCTGAAATATGCAAAAATTAACCCAGCTGCAGAATGTAGATTAAAATTTTAAAGTAGGCCTTCAAAGGGTTAAGCAGATACTGTTATGGTATAATTGTGTGTGTATGTGTTTTCATTTCATTCCTTACTTGGATTTAGAGAATTGGAGCCAACAAACTGAGGAAGAATTTTATCTTGGTGTGCCTGGTCAGGAGTAGAGCATGCATGCATGCAAGAAAGTCTTCCATCTCTTGCCCCACTGGACTCAGTAGACTTTATTGTTGCACAGCTCACTGAAGAACTGCACTCTAGTTTCTCATTATCTCTAGCAACTGGTTTGTCAACTGGTTGACTCATTCATCCATTAGACAAACCAGAAGGATACTTTTCACTTCTACAAAACCTGTCTATGTGTCCTGTTTCATTATACGAGTCAGATCACTACGGTCATTATGGATTGGTGGACGATGACTCAAGACTGGGACTGGTACGGATGGACCATATTTTCTACTATTCCTCACTGGAACAGTCTTCTCCAGCATTTCTTCTTCTGAAATGTTCTTCTAATTCACACTCTCTTCTCAATTCCAATGGGGCAACAAGGTATCTCTGATAAGGCTAAAGATGTAGCAGATTCATCTTCTTTCATTCTCACAGGCAGTTCACTACAGCTTTTCTGTAATATTTTAGGGAGTGGAACATCCTCTGAACGATATGGAGTTTGCTCCTCCTCTGCCTATAACAGCCTGGATCTGATCAGGGAAAGTCATTCTAGCATTTTCTTCTATATACCTTCTCATCTCCCAACAAAGTGTATCATCACAGAGAATAAGGATAAATAGCTCTTTGAGTATTTCTTCCATATTGCCCATTCGAGTATGATCCCTCACCAAACTAGTCATCAAGTTCTCTTGTAATTGGTATGCTTAGGATCTGTTGGACTCTTTTTCTCTTTGTTTTCTGTCATAAAATTATTTAATTCTTGCAGATGCACGTACTCTTGCCACCTTGCTGGGCAGACTAGATGGACCATACTGGTCTTTATCTGCCGTCATTTACTGTTACTTTGTTTATCCCCAAACTGACTTTATCGCCATACATTTGCTTTAAGTGATCAAATATAGACTTCATTGAGTTCTCCTCAATGCCATGTGCTTCACTGTTTCCTTAGCTCGACCCTTCATATGACCTTTGAAGACTTCCACTTGGTCATCTTCTTGAATCCTTAAATTCTTCAGAGCAGATCATACTTTTTCTATCCATTCTTCTACCAACAATTCTTCTGTTCTGGATGGAAAACCAAAACAAATCTGGAATTATCTTCTTACTTTGAATTGAGGCAGCCATGAGGTAGCTATAGGTAGCCCTTCCCCCAAGCCATGCTGCGAACTGTAGATAGCCCTTCCCCCAAGCCATGCTGCAAGCCATGAGGCTCTGATCAGCCTGACCCTTCCCCCGCAAGCCATGAGGTAATCAGCCTGCTAAGAGAGACATTGAGATTCCAGTAGGCACCCTTCCCCCACTCCAGGTCTGAGCACAGTATTTCCCTAGTCCTGAAACCAACAGACCAGAGCATACCGGTTTGGACAGGTCACCCAGGTACCTCCCCAGGGGCTGCTGATTGGTGGGCAGAAAATACCTGTGGCAAATGGGATTGTAGAATGAGTTTAAAACTGTACTGTATATAAGGCATTGTAGGCCGTCCCTCGGGGTTCAGACCCTTGTGGAGGTTGCTGGTATCTCTGTCTGATCCTGTGTGCACATTAAAAGTTCCTGTTTGCATTCCAGCCTGTCTGAGAGTCTTCCTTCTGTGGGTGAGTGATAGAATAAGAGCTTTTCACAGCGATTGCTGCCACAAATTGGTGCATTGGCCGGGAAATATTAAAAGAAAAGCCTCTCTCATCACACCCACGGTGGGAAGACTTCTGCTTTTGCAGCATCTGGGCCTCCACCAGTCAGGGACCGGCCCCTCCAGGTGATTAACTGTCCTTGGCGCCCCCGGGCCACTTTGTGCTCGGAAGGACACCTTGATTTGTCTGGACAGCTGGTCCCTGCGGTTGAATCCCCGATTGAAAAACCAGCTGGATAGACTGGCATCCAAACTTCCTGTCTGATCAGAGTTCTGGTGAGTACTGCTACCTTCTAGTTCTGTACTCTATCTGTGAGTCCTGGTAATTTCTGGGAACCTGTAGCAGCCTGATCAACTGCACGAGCAGTCCTAGTAGGGGCCTTAGTGGCCCTGAAGCCATTGCTCGTCCTGTATCTGAATCTGAATACCGGTAAAATCTGAATATCTGAAACTGCAGTAATCTGAGATCTTTTAAAAGCAGTGCCGAAAGAAAAAAATGTAACTAAATATAGCACTTGATAAGTTAAACATACCTGAGATAAAGAATAGATCGCTGCTTCTCTTCTTTCCGTTCTGCTTGTGGAGAGTTTTCTGAAGCGTGACTGCAAGGAGAGGGCTCTAATATGCTTCCGTTGTGTTCCGTTTCTAATTTGTGTTAATTTCTGCTCCGGTGTGAATTCTGCCCTCCATGTGCTCCGGTGTGGATCTACTGCCTTTCCCTGAACCCCCGATGTAATTTCTGTGCTCCGATGTAAATTTCTGTTCCCCCCCCATGCTGCCGCTGTGTTAATTTCTGCTCCGATGTTGAATTCTGCCCTCCATGTGCTCCGGTGTGGTTTTACTGCCTTTCTCTGAACCCCCGATGTAATTTCTGTGCTCCGATGTAAGTTTCTGTTCCCCCCATGCTGCTACTGTGTGATTTCTGTGCTCCGATGTTGAATTCTGCCCTCCATGTGCTCCGGTGTGGATCTACTACTTGCCTTTCCCTGAACCTCCGATGTAGTTTCTGTGCTCCAACGTAAATTTCTGTCCCCCCCCCCCATGCTGCCGCTGTGTTAATTTCTGCTCCGATGTGAACTTCTCTCTCCGTTGTGCCCCGATGTGAATTTCTGCCTTCCTTGGGCCTCCGCTGAGGTTTTGTGCCTCCCGGTGCTGTCCCGGTGCACCGCTGACCTCCGCTGAATTTATCTGCCTTCCCTGGGCCCCCGCCAAATTTCTCTGCCTTCCCTGAGCCCCCGCCAAATTTCTCTGCCTTCCCTGGGCCCCCGCCGAATTTATCTGCCTTCCCTGAGCCCCCGCCAAATTTCTCTGCCTTCCCTGGGCCCCCGCCGAATTTATCTGCCTTCCCTGGGCCCCCGCCGAATTTATCTGCCTTCCCTGAGCCCCCGCCAAATTTCTCTGCCTTCCCTGGGCCCCCGCTGGGTTTCCTGCCTTTAAAACCAAAAATAAATAAATAAAATGCTAACCTTTTGTTTTTTTTAGTTGATTGAAAGAGAAGTGATGCTTGGAAGTCCACCATTTCCCCTTTTTTCCATCTGTAAAGAGCCGGTGTGGAAGAGCACGTGGAGGTAGCAGCCATCTTGTGGACACCACGTGCGTTTCTCTGCACTGATCTAGTGCACAGCACGTGTATTTCCCTGTGCAGAGGTATTGGGCTGCCCTGGAGTGATCCTGGAGCTCCATCTAGTGGTCATTTAAAAACTAGCTGTATTTTTATCCTTATGGTTAAAGTGATCCTGGAGCTCCATCTAGTGGACATTAGAAAATAGCTAGCTATATTTCTCATATTTCTAATATCCTCATGGTAAAAGTTAAATCCTATGATACAGCTAGAGAGAGTGTGTGTGATGTATTTGTAACAAGCTGCTACTGAGGAAAGAGAGTGTATGAGTATTCGCTGCTGAGACGTCTCTGTTTTCTGTTTTCCCTCTTTCTTTTTCCCTTTGTGGTCCTGTGTGTTTTGTGCAACCAAACTCTGCCTGTTACCAGGATTATATTGTATATTGTATTCCCAGAAGTGAGATTAGAAAATTTACACTGAACATTGTGATTTGTGAATTGTGATTAGAGCATGGGGTCCGGAGGCTAAATTATAGTGAAGGAGTATCCGGACCAGCTTCCCTATATAGATTCATGGCTGGCCCATATAGTTAATGTACTGTTATGTAAAAATTGCTAGTGGCTCTGTGTTTGTTAGTGGCTCTGTGTTTAGTTGTGACATTAGGGAAAGAAAGTTTTTGTCCAGACATTAGGTCTTTATATTTCAGGTAAAAGGTGAAGTTATTGACGAGTCGCCCCTGTGTCCCCAAACAGTGAAAAACACCAGGTCTACTGATTGCAGGGAAGGGGACAGTTTGGAAAGGGGGGGGGGGGGGTTTGCTGTGTGTGGACTGTGGTACTGGTATATCAGTGAAGGAAGACAATTGCATTGTTTGATGCATATCCAATTTCATTGCTATGTTTCATGCATGATCAGTGGTCAGGGAACCAGGTGTTTTGGTCACACCTCTCAGCGGTGACTGGGGGATAGTTGGAACTGCTGAAATAGTTTGCATAGCTATAGAAAGATACTGGGAGGAGTTCCTTCTTCTAGCAGATGAATGGAGGCCCATTAGAGAGGACAAAAGGAAAAAAAAATCATCTAGGAGTCTTTCTCCTAGAGGACAAAGAACCCCAATTCACCTAGCCACACCTAGCCTGCAAACAATCCTCTTGTCATCAATTTTAATTGTAGAGTTTGAGCTTCTAGAACCATGAGGTGCCTCCTTTGAGCATCCTCAAATGTCTGCTGGAAGCAAACAAAGGCTGGAGAAAAATCCTTATAAGATCATGAAGAAATGAAGATTTTTTTACTTGTCCTTTAAAGCCTGGATTTTATCTCTGGTACATATATTTGGTTTTGACTGCACATACAAACTTAAGCAAGTAATACTTCTGCATGATATGCCATCTTTGGCAGTTTATTCTGCAGACAGTAAATGCTGTGCTGATGATTGCGTTCTTTTCTGCTTGGTACATTAAACTGCCTTGATCAACTGTATTCATTTTTCTGATACTACAATGATATTGCATTCCAGATATCCACCAACCTTCTTATAAAGTATCAGTTTCATGCCTGTTTTGAACTATAAGATACAAGGTAATCACTTTGCCTTGTTAAGCTCTGTGCTGATGAATGATGAACAGGACAGTAACATCATAGGTGCTATTTAGAATAAATTCACCTGTCCTGCTGTATTTGAATTTTACATGTTGGTGTCCAGAGTTCAGGAGCACAATATATTATAGCACTGTGAGATACAAATCTTTTTAGTTTATACATTTGTACTTTGTTACCAAATATACTGGTAGGAGTACATTATGTAGAGGTCCAGTATACACAGCAATAAGATGAGTAAATATTAAATTTTGGAAAGGGGCTGATCTGAAATCGCTTGGTTCCCAAGTATATAAAGCAAATTTAGTGGAAAGATGGAACTGTGATTCCCAGAAACATTATAAAACTAAATCTTACTTGTCAGCAATGATCCAGGAGAGCTTTGAGAAAATGAATGAGAGAGAGGGGCAGAAGGTGAGACGACAGCCTAGGAAAAAGGCAATAAAACGTGCTACTCCAAGTGTGATGCTGGGCCACTGGAATTCTGACTGCTCTAAGACTCCTCGAGGACCCACAAGGCCTGAGAAAACACGAACCTTGTACATTTATGCCTCTGAAGAGACATGAATAGGCAGGGGGGAATAGGCCAAGAAGAACCCGAGGAAGTATTGCCATGAGGCCCAACCACCAATGCCTTGTACCCTCTTAGTCTCTCACCTCAAGAGGATCTCTTTTGACACCATAATTAATGGATAGCTTACATAAATCCTTGTGGACCACTGCATTTTCAAGATCAGTCCAAGTATTTTTAAGTTTCCTACAGTACTCTCACTGGGAACCAGGTGTACAATAGACTCTAGTCATACATGAGAGATATGTGGCTGTCATGTTAGGAGCCATATTTCTTTCTATTGGAATTGATGTATCGTTTTATATTGAAGATTGTTTAGACAGTCGCTATTTAGAATGAGCACCCATGCCAATCTAGAACTGCACCAATTAAGTTAGTGGGAAATGGACACTGTTTACAACAATACTATGTCTCTAACAATTGTTTTAGCAGCCTTGCCAGATAAGGATACATTAGTATGGTATAGAAAAAAAAAAATTGAAGGACCTATGTATGTAGTTGGTGGAAAGTGTTGTGAGGGGTAAAGTGATATATTAAGAGGAAGGACTCTGATGGACAGTAAACTGATGAAGGTAATTAATGATGTGGAAGGACTCTGATGGACAGTAAACTGGTGAAGGCAATTTAATGATGTGAAGTGATGTATCTGGCTAATGAATATAAAAAATGATGAGCATTTTATTCAACTATGCCATCTCCAGTATCTTCAATTTAGGAAGTCATCTAGGCCCCACCACAATACTCAAAGATTGTAAGTAGGCACCTGGAGACAGGCTGGGTGCACCTTGCATCCTGATGAGCTTTGGAAAAACCCCGCACTGACCATGTGGTACTTCCAGATGTTTTTTTTTGCCTTACTTTTCCTCTGTGTGTCCTGGCCAGGCATGCAGAGGCAAAGGGGGATAAATTGATGACAAATTCTCACAGGCAAAAAAAAAATTGGTGTGATTCTAAAACTTGTCAGAATTACAGAACACGCGCGTGCACTTGTCTGATCTGTAAACATGTGGAGATCAGTCAAGGGCATAATGGAATATTTCCTACCAGCAAAGGAACCTCCAGTGATAATGGATCCAGGAATGGAAGCAGGATCTGCTGACTCCCCAGTGGCGAGACCCGTATACTGTTCTGCGGACCACCCCCACGGCTGTCAAGGTGGCTGAAGTTGCTCCAAGGATCCATCACTCTCGTGTCAAGGCCGCTGCACCAGAAATTGTTCCAGCCTGGACTTCTGTCACAGTTCCAAACCAGCCCCTACGCTTTGACACTTCTGCCCAGTACGGGGTTCTAACAGACTGCCGACGAACTCTGGACCACCGGAGAGACTGATTTACAGACACCTTTCCTGGAACCGGGATCAGACTGAGAAAAGGTGCCTTAGCTGATATAGACTTGCTTTCAAACAAGTGCAGAGACTACTAACACAGCAGTATTACTTGCCCAAACTGCTCTGAACATGCAGACCTTTGTATACGTAACTCTCTACCTTAACTTGTCCCATTGCTGTACCGTACATTTTAACCAGGTGCCTTTTTCCTTACAGGTTGTTTCCACCCTTGGCACCCTGGTAGAACGCAAGGCGGCTGCCACGGTCATGGCCCTGACCCAATATACTCCTCTGCGGCTTGCCTCCAGTAATACAGCCCTCAACCGCCTCTAGCGGTTGAGGTCTTACTTAAAAAGGGGGGAATGAGGCAGCCATGAGGTAGCTATAGGTAGCCCTTCCCCCAAGCCATGCTGCGAACTGTAGATAGCCCTTCCCCCAAGCCATGCTGCAAGCCATGAGGCTCTGATCAGCCTGACCCTTCCCCCGCAAGCCATGAGGTAATCAGCCTGCTAAGAGAGACACTGAGATTCCAGTAGGCACCCTTCCCCCACTCCAGGTCTGAGCACAGTATTTCCCTAGCCCTGAAACCAACAGACCAGAGCATACCGGTTTGGACAGGTCACCCAGGTACCTCCCCAGGGGCTGCTGATTGGTGGGCAGAAAATACCTGTGGCAAATGGGATTGTAGAATGAGTTTAAAACTGTACTGTATATAAGGCATTGTAGGCCGTCCCTCGGGGTTCAGACCCTTGTGGAGGTTGCTGGTATCTCTGTCTGATCCTGTGTGCACATTAAAAGTTCCTGTTTGCATTCCAGCCTGTCTGAGAGTCTTCCTTCTGTGGGTGAGTGATAGAATAAGAGCTTTTCACAGCGATTGCTGCCACAGAATAACCACAGTATTTGTGATAATAGCTGGGTGTTGTTGTGGGGAGCTTCTGGCGGAGCCTTCCAATGCCTGATACAGCTCAATTTATAACTCTTCCAAACTTTTTTTGGGTTTTTTGTCACTCTTCACAGTAAGGTCAAAGATTGGATTTACATGGAACACAGGGTCCTCCACCCCACAAAATTAGGCTCAGACACTTCAAATATGCCTAATAAGGTATATTTGATAATACTAGTAATACTTCAGATCCGATTTTCAAAATTTTAAATTTTGGATTTTGAACTCCGAGTTTAAGTTAAACCACCAATCACTGGAAAGTCAACCCAAACATTTACAGAAATCCTGCTAACTATGCTGATTCTCCTCTGTAACCACTTCTGAGAAATGCTAGTCGTACTTATCCCTGCTTTGGATCTTTATTAATGAATCATGACCAAAATTAAATGAGGTTACCTCAGATTTTCAGTTCACCGAAAGTGATCACTGAAAACAAATTGCATCCTCCAGCTGTTTCCTTTGGGACAAAAGGTAGGAGAAATAAAATAAACTAAAAAGGATTTGTGCAAACCACCAAGATGTCAAAGGTGTTAAGCAGGTACATTTTGAACTTTCTCTAAATAAATTCTTATCAGACACTTGAACTGAAATATTAAAATATTTATTGCACAAGATGTTAAGTTAAATATTCAATAAAAATATAGCTAGTTAAAAATGGCCAATAAGAACAATCAATTACTATAAGTAAAGCGCATGAGATATTATTGCACAAGAATAACTGCAATATCACTAACAGATATATTTTAAGAAACTTTCTAGTTTTAACAATAACTCTTGGGCTTTTTCCCTTTTATAGGTAAACTCAGGTATAGGAAAGTATAATATTTCTGATACTCTTTTTCTTAGTAACACACGTTTTAACTGTTTTTCCCAACATTCATAATGATAGCATTTACAAAACTTCTCTCTCTAACTTTTTTTCACAGATTTTTGTTTCTTTTCTTTTTACAGGAAATACAAAAAAGGTATCTCAGGACAAACATTCAGCAAGCTATAAACACTTCTGTTATAATTTAGATAGTTAAAAAAAACGTATGGGTGTACCTCAACACAATAAAAACAAAACTTTTTCTAGAGATCTGTGTTGGTAGTACTTATCTTCTTGGCGCTCTCTTGTGAAGGGACCTGTAGAGATCCCGGACCTGGTTCTGGAACTGGTAGTGGTCCTCAGGTTTTGGTCCTTCTGGAACTTCTGGATCTGGTCTGGTCTGGTCTGTATCTACTACCTACACTTTACAAACTCAGTGAGAATATCTACCTTTCCTGTCAGTTGGGGTAAATTATTTTTCTCTGAAATATCAGAGACAACAGGATTTTTAAAGCTTCACTTGGTCACTAACTAATAAATTAAAAGGATAATTGATATTCCCTATCTAACCCACTCTCTTTCATTCACACTGCACAATAAACTCAAACCAAAATAATAAATAAAGAAAGAAAGAAAGAAAGAAAGAAAGAAAGGCTGGGTTTAAATTTTAAATGATTTTTTTCTCTTCTTTCCTTTGTCACTTAACACTGGAAGCCCCAAAGTGCGTCAATTGATGCAAATGCATCTTCAAAGTTGTATACCAGTGCCACTGCTAGAACCATGTCAGTCATGCTCCATGACTTTATTAGCAAGTTCAAGATGTTCAAATATCTGCATCGAAAATTAATGACAGATACACCACCTAGTGGGAAAATTAATTTATACCTAGAAGCCCTAAAGTACATCAATTGACGCACTCAATTGTCTTGGATGCATCAATTGACGTACTTTGGGGCTTGTAGGTATAAATTCATGTTCCCACTAGGTGGCGAATCTCAATCACTGTTTACAGTTTTACTCTGACATTACAAACAATAAACATATGATGACGTCATGTAATGACATCACATACTGCACATATTTAACAAATAAGTAACGCAGTCGTCATGATAATGCATCTATTGATGCACTTTGGGGTTTCTAGGTAAAATTCCTTTTGGGGCTTCTAGTGTTAAACACTGTTCCTTAGAAACAGCTTCAGCTGTTTGGTTCTCTCAGCCAGCCAATTCGGATGGAACCTAAAACTTCCTCTTCAAGGAAGAAATTGTTCTTCTTTACTCTTTTTTTAAATTAATTCTGACTCAGTAAGTATTGTTTTCTTGAACATTTTCAGTCAGATTAACAGTTCTCAGCAGTGCTGCCTTTCTGCGCTGAATCTCACACAAAACAGCTCACAAACCAGTGCCAGAAAAAAATTGCTTTTCTCAGGAAAGGGTTAAATTACTTCCTCTTCCATTTAGCCTCTGTTAATCTCTCCCACTTCCAATTATATAAGTGCTAGCTTTAAACTGGTTCCTTCCTCTTTCCAGATCTGCCCATCAGCAGAACTTTTTAAAGACAGAATTTCTTATAAAGTAGTATTCAAATTGTTTGAATCCTTTTTCCCTTGAAGGGAAAAATAATGCCAAACTTCTGAGACTGAATTAACCTCCCAAAAGTTTCTCTCAAGGATTAGCTGAGTGTCTCTAAAAACACTCACCTCTTCCCAGTCTCTCTCTCTTCTTTTTTTTTTAATCAAAATCACTTAACACCTCCTCAAATAAACTTCTCAGTACCGCACTCTCTCTCTCTCTCTCTTTTTTAAATCAAAATCACTTATTACCTCCTCAAATAAACTTCTCTCAGTACCCCACTCTTTCACAACCAACCTCTCTCTTCAATGATGGACCCCAACTCCACTAACTGCAATGGAACACTCACATACAGTGTCAGTTTAGTACAAAAAATTAGCATTCCTACACCATCATTAAACAGTCCATAGGATCCCAAATTCAGTACTTTACAGAGGTTTTTCCAGAACGTGAACCCCATTATACACCCAATGGCCGTTTTTAGGTATTTTTAACACTTTTACTTTAAGATAATTTTGGTTTTTAACCCTATTAAATAAATTATGCCACTAAAACACAGTCTATTCCACTCTAGAAGCAGGGACTAAATAAACCTCAGTAGATCCCTGCATGCCTTAGCACCTGTAGGCTCAAGCTGTAATACCTACTGAACATGGTCAATACACACATAGCCTTCAAACACTTCCTATATAAACTTAAAATTAAACTTTTTGATTTTTGTTATTTATTATGATGCCTCCAAATCTCCCAACACCCACTGTAACTTTCTTTTCCAAAAACGAGGCTGTGGAGCCCCCTCCCAGCCCTGGAGAGTCACCCCTTCCCCCTGTATTCATGTATGTTGCCAGCCAGTAAAATGGGCATGGTTCCTTTAATTCCAGCTCTTCCTCCACTTGCAGGCCCAAGTCAGGGACTCTAGTAATGCAACTGCATCTCCAGGCTGATCCAGAATCTCAGCAGCAGCAGCTTAAGTTCTCAGCCTGCCTCTTCCTCACTAAAACTACAATCCCCTGCTGAAATCAAAGCTCTGGGAAGCTAAACAAACACACCAACTGCAGTAGCCCTAAACTGCCCCTACAAAGATAAACATGTCTTTATTTACTTATTAAAATTAACCATGCTTCCTGCAACTCCATGCCCCTCACAGCAATCCAAATTCTCAATTCCTTTACTTCACTTACAGACTGCTTTCCAGCCAGCACTTCCCTAACACTTTTACTTTATTTTTAAATTACTGCCATTTTCTTCCTTTTTATTTATTTATTTATATCTTTTTACACTTGCTGCAAAGTATTTCAGCACAATAAACCAGTCATCCTGAAGCCCCCTCGAGACCACCAGTATACCAAGGAAATAAATGTATACTATTTTATTTTTAAGCTGGTTACAGTTTACGCCCTCAGCTGTGCTGCACTGAAGCAGCCCAGACCATAGCATTTTTATTAAAACTTAAAAATGCTGTAGGTTGGGTTTCTTTAGTACAGCATAGCCAAATAAAAATGCTCCCATGGCTGCACAATTATTCCTGGGCTTAAGAAGTGCAAGAAAGCTGTTCCACCCCATTCTGGCACAAATTAAACCCTGCATTTATCCCCAAAATTAGATCTGACTCCCAGATCAAGCTCACAAAGGGCTCAGTAGCTAAAGCAAATAAAGAAAGTCAATGTCACACACTTATCTCATAGGAACTGGGCCTTTACTATAAAGAGACTGGCTTTCTTCCTGCTTTTGTCCATCTCCACCCTATGAGGTGGCACCACCTGATTGGTTCTTCCTAAGATCCCTTGGACTGATTGGGAGTGGTTACAACCAGCCTATAAATCCCTTTACCATAGCCAGATAGCAGTCCCTTCATGTCATGCTGAGTTACTTTCATTCAGCAAGCTTCCTTCTTGCAGCACAGGAGAAACCATTCTTTGAGTCAGGTGGGATTTGATCTCCCAACCTTAGGCTTACAAAGCCAGTGCTTTAGTCACTATAGCTCTTTTCCTGCTAAAAAGCAACACAAAGCTTTTGTATCATTGAAATTCTTACAGCATTCTTCTCACTCTTCACTAAAGAATTCAGCCAGCCACTGCTGGCAAACTAAGGTTTTACGTTCAGTCCCAAAACTCCCTTTCCTCTTAGCTTTATTCCAGCTTGAGGGAACTAGGGATAAGCAGCACTTGTACAAAAGAAAACCCAAGTACAGCTGTCTTCTAGTTTCTTAAAGCTTTAGATACGTAAAAGAAGGGAAAAAATGTCTTTAAATCTGTTACAGCTGCCATGATATTTTCAACTCCGTTCCGCAGTCAGTGCTGTTTCCTTAAACTGTGACAGAGTCCTTCTGTTTCAAATGCAGGAAAGGAAAACATTCTTTATAAATCTCACATTGCTGCTTTTCCACTCTAGAAAAATCCCATCTAAGAGATTGTCACCAGGGCTAATTGTCCACCCTTAGCCTTATGTTGTACTGTCAGTAAACCAAGGCTCACACTAATGTTCACTTACTATCACAAGGTTCACTGTCTTGTTCTGTGTCAAGCATTATTCCACAACCCAATACACCAGGGCATAGCTTCTATATATGGCTGCTTTCAGTTCTTCTCAGGATTGCATCTGCTCCCAGTGCAGAGGACTGCTAGAGAAAGCAGTCCCTTCCTACATGGGAACTCAGGAGTATTTTTCTAAGCCAGGAGTGGCCAACTCCAGTCCTGGTGCACCACAATCCAGCCTGGTTTTCAGGATGTCCATAATGAATATTCACGAGGTATATTTGCACACAATGGGAGGCATTGTATGCAAATATACTTCATGAATATTCATTAGGGAAATCCTGAAAAACAAGCTGGATTGTGGTGCACCAGGACTGGAGTTGGCCACCCTTGTTCTAGGCCAGTGATGGCTAACCTTTTTGAGCCCGAGTGCCCAAACTGCCGCACAAAACCAAAGAATTTCCTCAAAGTGCCAGCACGTCAATTAAAGCCTCATTTGCATAAGGTGCCTCATTTGCATAAATATTTGCATAATGTTACCATACACTAACTTTTAGTAAACATGCCTCTTAATGAGTATATGGATAAAGAAAGACTAAAAGGTTTCTACATTACTATAATCCAGTACCAACCGCCAGGCACATTAGGAACTACTACAAACGCTGCCCATTTAGAACCCATAGCAAACCCGCCGTATCCTAACAGCACTACCAGGACTCACAAAGCACCATACCCTAACTATCAAAAGGCAACACTGCAAATATTAAACCAATACATTTCAGAGAACAACAATACATGACCTACTGGGGAAAGACCAAGTGGCAATGTCAAATAGGAATTATATAAACAGAATACCTCAGCTCAGTTACACATGCAGAACAGACCATCACCAAACAAGGAATCACAATTTAGAAACAGGAAGACAATAATTAAACTGGGAACCCCAAAAGCCAAACTTGGAATATACAACAACACTGTAGAAATAAAACTATAAATTAATTTCCTCTTGTACTAAACAAAGCGCAAAAATTAATGATGCACATTTCCCAGAGCTGACATATTCCAGTTAATAAATTCAAAATAAAGAGATATTTTTCTACCTTTTGTGCATTTTTTTTCAGTTGCAATTGTTCCAGCCACTTTCTTCTGGTTTCTTCGTGTCTTCTGCTAACTCTCCATCTGCTGTCCATTTGTCCTTTCTTCTGTCTTCTTGGTTTTTTTTTTCCATTCTCTCTCTACATCTGCTTTAACATACTAATCTTTCTCCTTTTGCTCTTTCCTCATTCCTATTTCATCTACTCAAAATTTACCCCTCCATCCTCAATCCCCACTTATTCTCCCAATACCCGGCCAATTGTAGATTTTTTATCCCTCCCACACAAAATATTTTTCCCCTCTCCATTTTACTCTCCCAGCCCCATCCCATTCTAATCCTCCCCCAACACCAGCTCCCTTCTAGTTCCAGCCTCACCCAGCATCCATTCCCTTCTAGTCCCTGCATCAGCCCATTTCCAGTCCTAGCAGCCCCCAACCCATTTCCAGTCCTAGAAACCCCCCAACCCAATACCAGTCCTAGCCCCCCCTCATCAACCCACTTCCAGTCCTAACCCCCCATCACCCCATTTTCAGTTTAAGCCCCCCCTATAACCCATTACCAGTCCTAACCCCCATCAGCCCACTTCCAGTCCTAACCCCCCCCCATCAGCCCACTTCCAGTCCTAACCCCCATCAACCCATTTCCAGTCAGCCCCCCATAGCCCATTGCCAGTCCTAACCCCCCCATCAGCCCACAGTCCATTACCAGTCCTAACCCCATCAGCCCACCACAAGTCCTAACCCCTCCCCATCAGCCCATTTCCTGTCCTAGCCCCCCCATAGTCCATTATCAGTCCTAACCCCCCATAGCCCATTACCAGACAGCCCCCATCAGCCAACAGCCCATTACCAGTCTTAACCCCCCCATAGCCCATTGCCAGTCCTAACCCCCCCCCCATCAGCCCACAGCCCATTACCAGTCCTAACCCCATCAGCCCACCTCAAGTCCTAACCCCTTCCCATCAGCCCATTTCTTGTCCCAGCCCCCCCCATAGCCCATTATCAGTCCTAAACCCCCCCATAGCCCATTACCAGTCCTAACCCCATCAGACCACCTCCAGTGTTAACCCCCCATCAGCCCATTTCCAGTCCTAACCCCACCCAAAAGCCCACCTCAAGTCCTAACCCCTCCCCATCAGCCCATTTCCTGTCCTAGCCCCCCATAGCCCATTACCAGTCCTAACCCCACCCAACAGCCCACCTCAAGTCCTAACCCCTCCCCATCAGCCCATTTCCTGTCCTAGCCCCCCATAGCCCATTACCAGTCCTAACCCCCCCCAACAGCCCACCTCAAGTCCTAACCCCTCCCCATCAGCCCCTTTCCTGTCCTAGCCCCCCATAGCACATTACCAGTCCTAAGCCCCCATCAACCCACTTCCAGTCCTAATCCCATCAGCCCATATAGACTTAGCTCCCCCATAGCCCATAGCCCCCCCATAGCCCATCACCACTCCTAACCTCCCCCAGCCCATCACCACTCCTAACCCCCCCATCAGCCCATTTCCTGTCCTAGCCCCCCATAGCCCAGTACCAGTCCTAGCCCCCCCAACAGCCCACAGCCATTACCACTCCTAACCCCCCCAGCCCATCACCAGTCCTAACCCCCCAACAGCCCACAGCCATTACCACTCCTAACCCCCCCCCCCCAGCGAATTTTTTTTTACAAAGAAAGCTGTCGCTGCCGGGGCCGGGGCCGCCGCGGCAGAATCGAGTGTGCCGCGGGGCCCCCCCCGCCCAGCAGAGCCTGCCCTCCGTCCCCGGTATCACCTCTCTCAGCTGCCTCCAGTCACACGCGCCGGCTTTCAGAGCGCGAGGGAAGTTTCTTCCTCGCTGCTCTGTTAAGCCCGCGGGGGCTGATGGGAACTTCCCATCAGCCCCCGCGGGCATAACAGAGCAGCGAGGAAGAAACTCCACTCGCGCTCTGAAAGCAGGCGCGTTTGACTGGAGGCAGCTGAGAGAAGGTGATACCGGGGACGGAGGGCAGGCTCTGCTGGGCGGGGGGCCCCGCGGCACACTCGATTCTGCCGCGGCGGCCCCGGCCCCGGCAGCGGCAGCTTTTTATTTTTATTTTTTTTAATGCCGCATATTTTGATTGCGGACCTTCCCGCGTGCCAGCTGCAAGGCCTTCGCGTGCCACAGCTGGCACGCGTGCCATAGGTTCGCCATCGCTGTTCTAGGCTGTCCTTTTTTTAGGATCCATTTTGCAAACATAAACTACTACTGTTTTTATCTAAATACAATCTGGAGCGAGAAATGAAGTATGAGGGATTAAGCAAGATAACCCCTTACTCCCTTATGTAAAGAGCTGGCCAAAATGAATACCACATACATGAGTAAAATGCAAATCAGGCTTCTAAAATAAGCTCCAATGCACCAGGATTTATCCTGTTAGTAGCTAGGTTTGCCAACTGACTCCAGATGCGCCCAACAGGTTTGATCCAGTCCTGGGTTTACCTCATTGCATGCAGGGATATGTAGTTCTGATTTTTCCATTGCACTCCATAAGAAAAGGAAAACTACAAGTAACTGCATGCAATGGGGTAAACCCAGGACTGGAGCAAGCCTGTCGGGCGCATCTGGAGCCAGTTGGCAACCCTATTAGTAGCACCTACTATGTGGCTACGTTCTGCTGAGAGGAAAATCTCTTTACAGACCACCCTGGCAGTATCTGGATAGTGCTGGATGGTCCAGGGGCAGAGGTGAGGTGGAGACATGAGTATAGTGGCAAGTTTCAGCACTGCTATCTGGGCAACTATCCAGATAATTTAGGACAGCAAGAAAAGCTGTGCTAAGTTCTGTCCGGATAAGCTATGCAGATAATGGTTGAATATCTGTGGCATGGTGTATACCTTGTAGCACTATACAAATGGTAAACAGTGATAAGTAGCAGAGTAACACTGCTCTTTAGATAGTACTGGCCACTTGTTGTAGCATTCTCATATTCAGCGCTAGCCACGATCCTGGTGCTGATGCTGAAAATCTGCATAATTGTTCCTGCAACAGCTGGTGTATAAATAAAACACTGCCTGCCACAAGCTTAATACTAGCCTATACATTTTCAAAATTAAAGTTCATTTGACCCCTCTTGTACCTGACACATTTTAAAATATTCTACCTGAATTATGATATATTCCTTGTGAAAGAGGAAATAAAATATTATACGGAACCTGGTGGATCTCCGCTCGAATATACTAAGAAATAATAGGTTGCTATATCTGCTGGTCATCATCAAATTTGCTTTATTCACCAGATAGGTGGGATAAATATTGGCCTGAATATAAGACAGAAAACAAAACAAGGAGCTCTGCTCTTGCAGCTGAACACAGGGTACACAAGGAGCAAGAGTCGAATACCATCAGGATGAATTCAAGATATCTTTATTAAAAGACGTCCCCAACGCGTTTCGGCACCGTGGCCTTCCTCAGGGGATAGCAGCTAAAACATCAAACATAGAAAACTTATACCAAACAAAATCAATATATAAAAACATCAATACACAAAAGGGGTGAGATAAACTATTAGAACCAATATGTCCACATAAACTTAAAAATGAGGTTTGTTAAATCTGAACTGACATGTAAATACAAGACTAATCTTCTTCGTGTAAGAAGACACAGACAATCGTTTTAAATATTATAAAATAACGATGAATAATATGTGTAAAGGGTACTTGGTGTGAAAAAGACAGACAACCATAGACATACAATTTCAGACAAAACATTATACTTAAAAGAATACTTACATTAGACCAATGCTAAATTTCCTATTGTGTCATATGAAATGGAAGATATCAAACTATAAGATAAAACAGACACACTTATACATTTGATCATATTAAGGCGACTTCAAATCAGGGCCTTGAAGGATCATATTATTAACATTATTATTTGCTTAATCAAATATGTAAAATAACTCTTGAAATAATACATAAATAACTGATGATGTCAACAAATGCAAATATTCATCTTTAAACTTGATACTTATAAAAACATAAGTTGTATAGAATTTAAAAAGGGGGGGGCGTAGTAAAACACTGGACATGCATTGTATAGTCATGCTAAAACTTCTATGGTTAAAAGTATAAAGAGTATATAAAATGAGGGAAAACGGACCCATTTTAGCGTTGCTATTGTAACATGTTACCAATTATACAATCTCAAAAAGTGGAATACCAAGTTATGGTTAAAAATGAGAGATATATACAATTTAAACCCAATTATACAAAGGGGGAGGCATAGTTAGGAAACAAGAGACTAAATTGTAAAATGCATTCCTGGTTTTTATAGTAAAAATGATATAAAAATGAAATCAGGCTCTGCCTTGTTGTACTGCAATGACTAAAAAACTAGGGAAGGGTAAAATTTAATAAACATTGTGCTCATGTGGTTATAATAATTAAAAGATAACATAAGTAGTATAATACTATCTCTTACTAAACTGGGGCTAATGGTAAAATTTGCAAATGAACATGATTTGTACTGTATAAACTCTAAAAATGGAACTCCGCTGTGTAATATATACATATTCGTTTATATGTTAGGAGTAGTGTATTTCTAAAGTAGTGAGCAATGATAACCACAGGATAGGTATCATGAATATGCTTTGTGTTGTCGCGTTAAGTCAGAGGAGACCTGTAGACAGCTGTACCCCGCATTATGAATATATCGGCAATATATGCCTGTAACTGTTGCAGTATTGTTTAAAAGGGTCAATGTATAATATGTATTTAAGAACCAATATTAAAATATTTGTATGTGTACAGTACTTTAGTAATCAAGCTATCCGTTATAAAATCGTGCAATTGTGGACCTGGTGAATGGAGACTGAACCCGCGATTTAACAACCAATCATACAAATCTTGTATGTAGATAAGAGCATATAAAAGACGAGAGGCTGATGACTATCCTACTTCGGTTTAAATGTTAGAAATAGTGCTTTCTTAAACAATAGTGCACAATAATAACTACGGACCTAAATATCGTAAGTATGCTTCGTATTATCACGTTAGGCAAAGGTAACCAGTGAACAGCTGTGCTTCGCACTATAAAAACATCAGCACTATACAACTAGAACTTTTGCAATGTTGTTTAAAAAGGAGAGCAATGTGTAATATTTAAGAACCGATGTTAAAACTTGTATATATATGTGTATACAGACCTTTAGTATTAAAACTATCTATTTTTAAGAATATGCAAATGTGAATCTAGTCAATAGAGGCTGAACTCACCGGGTTTACAACCAATGCTACGTTATATAGAAGTTTAGTGTGATGGTGATTCACAACTTATCTATATATACATCCCGTACTCTGTAACTTCTAAATACGGGTGTACCTAGCAGATTGCAAATAATGTGATCGCATCCACCTACCGAATGGTTCTTCAATCTAAGTCTAGTGAGAGTGACGATCTTATTGTACTGATAGATAACTATCTTATAACCTCTAAAATTGCTTGATTATATTAGGGAAAATAGCAATAATTTGATTAGACAAAAATATATAATCTTAGTGCTATTGGTGCACTGTAATCTTTTTCAGTAAATGAATGCATATAAAAACAGCGAGGGAATAATGACCAGCGTTTTGTTAAACATATCTGATGCCGTTCTTGACTTTTAAAATACTATTATGAAGAGCAATCAAACATGGCATTTATAGCTGAGCTAACTTTAAGAAAACCCTGATTTCAACATAAAAAAGTTCTGATTACCTCCAAAATGTAGAAAACGCTGTAGCTCGTACTGTAACCGGGTAGCCGGACCCGGCGCTCCCCCTTCTATTGCCTCTGCCCCCCATCCCTTCCAGCCACACCCCCCCCCCCCTTCCAAGAAATTCACAGACAACAATTCTTGGTAACAACTGGTCGCAGCTTTATTTCCGAAACAAACTAATTAACATTGAACCGTAATACAGATTCAACCAAACCCCCAGCAGAGCGATGTGCCACCAGCCACGCAATTAGCAAAGCAACAATGCCTCCGCTCCAGCCATGGTCCCACCAAGGCCAAGTTCTACCACCCCTATCCAACTTCACCATATTACTAGCAAAAGTCTTCCAGGGGTTGTCCGGGTTGAGGGCACCCGCCCCCACCCCAAGTCGCCAAAGGCTCCGGACCCCGGAAACCTCCGGGATCCCGCCCATAACACCCCCCCCCCCCGCTGCGACACTCCAACAATTCGCCCGCTACCCTTGCCAGAATGGGTGGGCGGGTGTGCTGCCTCTCCTCCAGCCCAACCGCATGTGCTCCAGCCGCGCCACGAACGCCGGAGCACATGCGGCTTTCCCAGCATTGATTGGCTCCACTCGCCTCAACCCCGAGCGGAGCCAATAATTTTAAACGACGCGCGCAGCGTCCCTCGCTGCCGCGCTTCGCCAGCTTGCCGATAAGCGCATGCAGGGTCCCGCGCCGGGCCGGGCACCCCGGTTACGCGCGGGCACCGGGACCTTGCCTGCGCCCTATTACTAACCGGGTAGCCGGACCCGGCGCTCCCCCTTCTATTGCCTCTGCCCCCCATCCCTTCCAGCCACACCCCCCCCTTTCCAAGAAATTCACAGACAACAATTCTTGGTAACAACTGGTCGCAGCTTTATTTCCGAAACAAACTAATTAACATTGAACCGTAATACAGATTCAACCAAACCCCCAGCAGAGCGATGTGCCACCAGCCATGCAATTAGCAAAGCGACCACGCCTCCGCTCCAGCCATGGTCCCACCAAGGCCAAGTTCTACCACTCCTATCCAACTTCACCATATTAGTAGCAAAAGTCTTCCAGAGGTTGTCCGGGTTGAGGGCACCCGCCCTCACCCCAAGTCGCCAAAGGCTCCAGACCACGGAAACCTCCGGGATCCCGCCACTGGCACAGGCTACCAAACTACCTGTGCCGCCCCCCCCCCAACCGGAAGCTGCGACCAGAGTGGCCTATCATGCACTACCCCCTTTCAGCACCTCCTGCCAATCGTTCAGGAGCAACTCCATCCCCAGTGGAGATAAATGCACCCCATCCCCCCAGAATAGGCCACCTCCACCCAGGGATGCTGAACTTGAAACCCCCCCCTCACGAACCCACCACCCAATCTGTCTATTAATCTTAGTCCGCTCCCGGGACCATCGCCACTGATTCCAGCACGCTGGTCTCAGGATAATGTCAGACCATATTAATACTACGCCCACAAGCGTGCGGAGCAGAATAGCAAAGTCCTTCTTGGCGGCCCTGCCCAACTGCATGCGAGACCAAGCAGCCAGATCCTGTCCCCAAATGCACTATTAAAATTGCTGGCTGGTTCCTGATGCACTCGGGGTGACTAAGCAAAGGCTGCAACTGCGCCCATCGCAGTCCCCGCTCGCCCAGCCATGACACCGCCACCTCGCTGGCTCAGACCAAGATTCAGCCCAAATGGCCTCTCCGCCGTTCGCTACCCCCAGCCCAGTACCTGAAGGAGTGCCCCCACGTCCAACAGCCCCAGAAACACAACCCCCCCAGAAAAGAAGAGCGTAAACAACTCCGAGCCTCCAAGCTGTTGACAAACCCAAAAGACCCGCAGCCGCAGGACTCGTCACTGCCCAATACAAAAGAGTGAGCCGAGAAAACCTTCGGATCTTCCCCAATCTGCCGCAACACCACACGCGACACCGCTGACCTGAAACCACGTAGGCAGTCTAACGTCCTTCTGCACCAAAAGAGACCCCCTTTCACACTCGGAGCGCACCACCACATAATCTCTCATGGTGACCACCGGGCATGTAAGCCCAGCCATCGCCCTCAGGACCACCCGTAACCCTTCCCTTTCTGTTCCGTATTGAACTTTGCAACAACACCCACATCAATGCTTTTACCAACCATAAATGCTGCCTGCGCAAACAAGTCCCAAAAACCCGCAGTTCAAAACACCGCTGCCATTTTTTTTTTTTGACCCTAAGAGCGCCAAAAAGGCCAGACCGAACACAGCCCAGAAGAGCAAGTCCTCATATGACGACGACGTAACTCCCGGTAGCTCCCGACCAACCTCCCCCCATAGTTCATACGTAATAGGCAACTGGTGATCCTGCGGAACAGGCTGAGACCCCTCCTACCTCTGGAGTAACCGCCGCAACAGGAACTCTGGGCCAGGGAATTCCCATCCAATCGCCATGGCAAAAAACCCCACACCCCGCCAGATGACTCCCCCCACCGATCTCGTGACCCCATGCACCTTCGCCCCACTGACATAGCTCCCGGGCAATAGGTCGGTAACACCCCCCGCCCGCCCCAACCATTCCTGCGCAACAATTTCAGCACTCTCCCCCGAACAAACGATAAGCTTCCCAGGTACTCTCCGCCACCTAACTCTACAGGAGGCTCCTCATCACTGTGGGCCACTGCACCACATGCTCCAGTGGACTACGAGCCCCTCTTGATGCGCGTCTGGCGCCAACTGCCGAAACCGCTCCCACTTCAAACGGGAAAGAGCATCAGCAAGTTGATGAGCATGCCCTTGTATATGCCTCGCTCTCCAATCAAGATTCAAATGCCAACCCGCCAGTATAACCCGTAGCATTAGCGACACCACCAGACCAGAAAAACGATTGATAACATTGACCACCGCCTCATTTTCGCACCACCGCAGACCTCTGTGGTTGACCAACTTGTCCGGCTAGAACTCCAACACCACCAAACTCGGAAAGAGCTCCAAGAAAGTAATATTATTCACCGCTCTGCCACCCGAGCCAGCGGCCATCCATCCGCACACCATGCTCTGCCGAATTAGACGCCGAGGCCGCCCCTTCCGCAGCGTCCGTGTGCAGCTGCAAGTCCCTACTGGAATTCTCTGCCTCGCGCAAAACAGAGGTCCATCGAATTCTCGTAAAGATATCCCAAATACACCAATCGTCACGCAGTCCCTCAGACACCCAGATGCGGTGATGATGCTTGCCCCCGCCCGACGCCGCTGCTGCCAACCACCGGCTTAACACCCGCCCCAGTGGTATAACTTTACAAGCAAAATTGAGGGATCCTATAAGTGCCTGCAACTCCTTCAAGGTCAGCCTCTACGAGGCAAATACATTGGCCACTAAGACCCTCAGTTTCACTAGCTTCTCCCAAATACTGCGAATCCAGCTCGATTCTTAAGCATGTACTCTTCGTCGTCGGGCCTACCATTGTAACCTCAGCCCGCGGCACCCCCAACCCGCCCACCCAATCAATAAAACCGTCAACAGCTTGCTACAAGCACCGCCCTGGCCCCGCCGATGAACAAGAATTCATCCAGATAATGCACCACCTCCGAGCTCCCGACTCCGTGGCACCATCCGATGGAAAAGGTACTAAACTTCTCGAAGTAGGCACAAGATATGGCACGACACATCAGCATACATTTGTCATAACAGAAAGCACCCTCAAATTGGAAGCCCAACACTGGAAGGCAGAAGGATGCACCGGCAATAATCAAAAGCTGATTCTATATCCCCTTTAGCCATCAACGCCCCAGGACCAGCCCTCGAGACTAACGCCACCGACCTATCGAAGGAGGCGTACATTACCGTACAGAACCCCTGAGGAATAAGATCGTTCACCACTGAGCAGACAACTTGTGGCTTAACCGAACCCCCAGGTTCCCTCTTTAGGAACAACACCCACGGGGGACACCACCAAACACGGCAACAGAGGGTGACAGAAAGGCCCCGCTACTCGTCCCAATTGCAGCTCAGGCGCTAATTTATCGCACTCAACTGACGCCCAGCGCTGCACACTCGAGTAATTCCACACCGCCGCGCCCACCACGACACCCAGAACTGGAATTACAAAACCAAACTGAAATCCTAATACCCACATTAACCCATCATGTATCTTCGGATACCCTCAAAGCCAACTGCGAAGCAACAACACTCGAATTGGAGAGGGAGCCACCTCCACACTAGCACTCTTACTCGGGTGCCGGCACCGATGGTGACACAGCCCCTTTCATATCGCATTCCGTTGCCGAATGGGACCCCCCGCATACCGAGTATTCCGAGCCGGAACTTACCGTCCGGAAAGGGGCACACAGACTTCTTATAACTCCAACACGCATCGCCCGCTCCCCCCATATCCGGCTTCGTCCACCCTAGGGAGACCCCGCCACGAAGGGAACGACCTGCCCCTTTTGTTCCTGAATTTGTTGTCATAATTCAGCCACGACCATCCCTCGTGCGCTTGCGATGCTTCCCGCATCGCGTCCGCATATGACAGCAAAATGCCATCCTGTTCCGAAAAATTGATGGCACCACACGCTCGGCAACCGCACCAAGGCAGAAGAGACATACTGGGACACTGCTATGCACGTGTGCCAGCATGCCATCCCATACATGAATAACATTGTTATTCTGTGATGAATGTTCAGGCCCCCAACAGCTGTCCAGCACATAGCAGCCGCACCTATAACGGGCTCTGTATCCTTGTTTTGCGCACACAGACTGTACTGCTATTCGGATACTTTTCTACCGTATCCGTGAGAACGAACACAAGAGGCAGGACAATCTGCAGGAGTACCTGCTCCTTCTTGAGTGTCCGTGCTACCGTATCCTTGAGCAAGCCTTTTGTTTTAGGCTTGCAGTAAGCGACCCTAGCATGAGCTTTTTAGCAAGGATCTAACAAGGTATCTGCACCAGCCTCTACGCTTCCCCAAACCCAAGCTCATTAAGAAACACATTGAATATTACAAGAGCAAATCCAGACCAAGAATAAAATTCAAGCTGCTAGTCACAGAAGCCCAAGGATTGCAGCACAAAACAAAAGGAGTCTTACGTTCTCCAAAGTGCTATTGCTACATGACATCATACTTCAACACTGAAAATGTTTAACTTTATAGCCCTAGTAATTTAACTTTAACACAAAACTTCGTCTCAGTACCAAATCCTTTGCAAAAAACTGCTCGTTTTAGCACCAGTCCTCAAACTCTTCACAACACCAGCTGCCTGCTCACTCCCATCAGTCCTAACATCCAATGCTTCCTTTAAGCATGTGCAAGCACTCTAGAACGGTACGTCCTTCACCTACATAACATTCAATTATTTACTCGCGTCATACCTTCATGTAGGTGCCAAGATTTAAAGTAATTATTAATTCCTTAGCACTGCACGATAAGCTAGCCTAGATCAAGCCCAAACACGCATTTAAAAGTGGCACCCCACACCTGATCCTCTGTTAAGGAAGAGGCAGCTAGCTCAGAGAGTACTCTATCCACCTGAATATAGAACGCCACTCACCAAACCTAAAACGCCGACGTCATGAAATATGGAACACAACAAGACAGAATTGACCCCGCAGCCAGGCGTGCCACAGACCATCTGAACAGCAGCAATGCCAATCCCCCAAGCGGACTGCCAAACCAATGATAAAAGGCATGAAAACCCTTCGCAGCTGCCCCAGCCGCCACCGCTCACCACGTGCCGCAGGCCCAGGAGCACGCCGGTCAGGTGACACCGCCTCCCGGAATGGGCAGGAGATGCGTCCCCCGATACCCCCCCTCGCCGCAACGAAAACAATGCCTCTCTCGCACCTCCCATCCCCCCCCATGGCCCAGGACTGGGCACTCATCCCGGGGCACGCTCGCGCGCACCTGACAGCAGAACAGGCCCAGCAGCTGCGGAGCAGGTCCTCCTGAGGCTCCGCTTGGACCCGCGCTCTCCCGTCCGGGCCGGCCCAGGCCAGACCGCACCATGCGCACGGCGGCTAATAGAAGGTGCGCCACAGCGAAGGAGGGAGCACCAGACCGTTCTCCCCCTCCCCCGTCCCTCCCAGTTCTGGCAGATCGCCTCTTACTGGGGCCAAAAGATCAGAGATCCCTCCCGGCTCTGGCGGGTCGCCACTCACCGGGGCCTGACTAGTCGCTGCTGCGCTGTCGCTCGGGACGGGGAAGAGACGGGACAGGGAGGAGGCACCCCCAGAATGGCGGCAAAAGACCGGAGACCCCGCCGTTCGTCACTGCCTCTCCTCCAGCCCGACCGCATGTGCTCCAGCCGCGCCACGAACGCCGGAGCACATGCGGCTTTCCCAGCATTGATTGGCTCCACTCACCTCAACCCCGAGCGGAGCCAATCATTTTAAAGGATGCGCGCAGCGTCCCTCGCTGCCGCGCGCAGCGTCACCTCGCTGACGCGCTTTGCCAGCTTGCCGATAAGCACGTGCAGGGTCCCGCGCCGGGCCGGGCATCCCGGTTACGCGCGGGCGCCGGGACCTTGCCCGTGCCCTATTACTTCTCTGCAAAGTAAAACCCAACTGATCACGAGGCACAAATAAAAAACCTTTGCTGTTCGCGCCAAAATGGGAGGAACTGAAAGTGGGCGGATTGAGACCAGAACACGAAACTTTGGTTAAAGGAATGAGCCAACTTAAAAATGACAACATGATGTACAAATACATAGCTGTTATTGTACAAATAAACTAGTAATATACTTAAAATGGTATAGATTAGAAAGCTGAAACCTATATGTGTCATGCATTAAAGGGAGATATTCAGAGGAAGACTGAAAAGTCAATTTCTTGATTTAAGCCATGTGGGTCTTTACTTCTAAATTCATAAATAAACCTCTGTTCTAACTTCAACAAAGATTTATTAATGTCACCCCCTCTCCAATGTGGTCTTACCATTTTAATTGCCAAGTACTTTAAATCACTAATTTTGTGATTCACCGAAATCCAGTGTGTCACCAGGGGTTTGTCGGGAATTTTGTGCTGAATACAGCTTCTATGTTCTATGATCCGCGTGCGAACTTCTCTTGTGGTTTTGCCTATATACACTAAATTACACGGACACTGTATCAAATATATGACATTTGATGTCCTGCAGTTAGTGTAATCTTGGAGATAGACTTTGTGTCCTGATTTGGGATTAGTGAAACTGTTTTTAGCAATAATGGTGTGCAAACAAACCGTACAGTTCACACAACTGTAATGTCCCTTGATCTTAGGAGGGACATGGAATTTTGTAAGGGCCGAAGGCACTAGTATATTTGCCAAGTTAGTGTTTCTTTTGTATGCTATCATGAGCTGTTTGCTATTGAAGGCAGTTATAGAGGAAAGGAGGTGCCATGCATGTTTCAAAATGTTGACTATTGATTTGGAATGCTGGGAAAAGGCCAGGGCACAGACAACTTTGTCTGTGTGCTCTGGTTTGTTTTTCTTTTGTAGTAGGGTAGACCGCTCAGTGGTGCATGCTCTTAAATAGGCGGTTTTTATACATTCTTCTGGATAACCTCTTTCTTTAAATCTGCTGTGCATATCAACTAAGTGTCGCTCAAAGTCTCTATCTGTTGTATATAGTCGCCTAATTCTCAAAAATTGGCTGATGGGTAGATTATTTTTAAAGGACTTGTTATGGCAACTTGCATAGTTAAGTAAAGTGTTGCGATCAGTGGGCTTCCTATAAAGGTCTGTTGTAAACCCATGATGGTCTTTTTTAATCATTATATCTAAATAGGACACATTATCGATGCTGAAAGTACCGTCAAACTGTAGATTGATATCCAGAGAATTGAGCCACAGAAAGAATTCTTGCAGCAGAGGTTCTGATCCGTCCCATATTAGCAATACATCGTCAATGTATCTTGCAATGGCTAAATTCATCTCCACCGTACACCAAGTCCCCACAAAAGCTCTCTCCTCATCCGTGTGGGCACACATTTCCTGTTGCCGTGTGTCAGCACACGTGTGACACAGCGGAAACATAAGCTTACCGCCCAACCGTATGGGTAACACCGGGAAAAAGAGCTTTCGTGGAGGATATACTTTTTTTTATAAAACCAAAGTACTTTGTAGGGGGACCAAATTTGTCATAAATGATTTTTGGATGGTCTTTTGGATATTCCTTTGTTTTATTGACAAAAGGGTATAGGCTGGTAAAATCATAGTAGTGTATTTTTCCCCCAGGTCTTGTTTTGTGGTACAGACAAATGGCATTTGTTCTACCCCCAAAAAGGGCATCTCGTGGAATCAGAGGTTGCGGTAATGCGGAGTCAGCCAGGAAATCTGCGCAGCCCCCGTCATTTTCTTTTACCATCTGCTTCCAATCGTGCTCCCATAGACTTATGACCTTGAACCCACGGCTTTCCAGGAATGCAGCTTTTAGCTGTGTTTTGTAATAAAGAAAACCATAGGTCGTGGCTGCTACAGGATTCTGGTCTTTATCGTTATAACAGCTCGGACAGCCATGGTGAAAACAACCATTAAATTCAAAAGCTGTTTCTACCCCACCGATCACGGCATAGCCATCAAGAAAATAAGACCCCACCTTTTTTTCGCCACCTTTCAGAGCATGTGTGATCTGTATGTTTTCTTTGGCCTCTACATACATCAGCCATTGAATAGAGGGGGATGAATATCTCTTTGTCTGCCGGTGATAGTTATCTGGAGGAATGAGTGCCACAGTCTTGGGTTCTAAAAACATTAATCTGAACATAGCCATACATACAGATGCAAGGGTTATAGATTGGAAAGCGTCTAAACATCTTGTTAGAATTTCTGAGATGTCACTCTGCTCTACCAACACTTCTTTCTCTGTCATTTTCATGATTTCAGCTCGGTAGAGAACACAGGCCTGCCACAAAACAGATACATCCTGCTGGCAGTAATAAGCCAGCTCTTTTTGCAAATTAAAAGTTTTATGCTGATTGTCCTTGTACCATTGTAAAAATTCCTCTTTTTCTTCAGGCAACATGTTACCCACACCGTAATGTTCAACACCCGACATGGGGCCCACATCATTTTGATTTTCCAGCGTATTAAAAAAGTGCGGAAAGTACCCCTTGCTGTCTGTAAAACCCATGGCTTGCGGAAGTTTGCTAAGTTTCATAGGCAGGAAATTTAGAGAGTCTATAAAATGGATAGTCAAAGGTTCAACGGTAATTTGTAAAAGTTTAGCACCTTGAACCAGCACTCCAGTGTTCATCTTTTCCTTAAGAAGTTGTTTAAGAACAAAATATCCATCATAACCTTTGGAATTATGGGCTATGAAGGTGTAGCCTTTAAATTTTTAGTCACAAAAAAATCTGTATAAAGGCAGAAATACATTCGAGACCCTTGAATTCCAAGTTTCTTTCATCATTTAAGTCCGTCGCATATATGTAATTAGGGACATGCCAGCCTGTTTCTTGCATACATTCACAATCATAAAAAATATACTTTTCAGATGTTTCAGTTTTACCAATAGGTGTCATAAAACATAAGTGGACGCCATCCCCGGTTAGGGGCTCGCGACATAGTTTACAATGCTGGCCCTTGCACTTATGTTTCCTGTCCACATAAGACTCACATTTCTGGCACAGTATCTTAGATAAACACCCCACTACTTTTTTCAGAGTCAGATACACGTGTCTATCTAAACACTCTTTAGAACTACAAAAGAGTTTGCAATTAGGGCGTCTCTGTTGTACACCAACATTATTCGCAGACGTTAGTGTCAAACAAAGACGGCACCACAATGTGCAATTATGATCGTGACTGTACGGTTTCTGACAGTAACTACAGAAGTTGCGCTCCCCATAGAATTTTTTGACATCGGTTATACCATAGAAATGGTCATCATGTAGCAACAAGAACACAGTCTTAGGGAACACAGGTCTGTCTGATGTCTTCAAACAAACCCATGAATTTGTGTAAAGCACAACGCGTATGTTTATCTTTAAATGCTGTTCAAATATTGCTACATCATCAAGCATGACTTTTCTATGTACCGGCCATCCCAATTCATTATGTAGTATTTTAGCACCTTCTAACAATTCAACATCTGTCATTTTTACCTGTGACATGAGGGCTGTGAGGCTACCTGCAAAACACAGGTTATTATCAATGTTGTTCAAGTCTATCAAATACATCCTTTTCTTATGAATAATATGGCTAAACGGTATAGTCTTTCAGACCCTACGAGCTCCCCCACCCCCGATTTCTTATGACAAGTACAACAACACGGAATATATCACAAACCTGGATTTCTCTGTGACTCTGAAGGAGTTTAGCAATCTGATTTAAGAAATCGTCAGCGTCTAATGCTTCTGGGTTTAACTTTCCAGAATATAAGGAATTGTGAAAAAGAGATGAGTGTAGATGCACCTGTACATAATCACCAGGTGAAACCCTGCTGCTAACCTCATCCAAAATATGTTGAATATCTTGCCGTATGGCAAATTGAGCCTCAGATAATGATGTTACCCTGTCTAAATTAATAAACTGAAATTCCTCTGAATAAATTACACAATTAAACTTGTCCAATTTACGATCCCACCTTTTCACAAACTGAACATAGCTAACTGGTTCTGATTCTTCAGCGGGGCCTAATGCAAGATGTACTATCGAGCGCCTGGCCAGAATGACCAAATGGATGATGAAATGCTCAAAGAAATCAAGGAAGCTAACAAAGGTTACAGCGCAGTAATAATAATGGGTGATTTCAATTACCCTGGTATCGACTGGGTTAGTGTCATGTCAGGACATGCTAGGGAGATAAAGTTCCTAGATGAAATAAATGACTGCTTCTTGGAGCAGCTGGTTCATGAACCGACCAGAGGGGAAGCCATATTAGACCTAGTCCTTAGTGGAACACCAGATCTAGTGCAAGAGATAAGGGTGTTGGGGCCACTTGGCAATAGTGATCATAGCATGTTCGCCTTTGATTTAATTAGTGGAGGAGGGATAGTAAGGAAATCCACAGTACTACCTTTTAACTTTCGAAAGGGAGACTATGATAAAATGAGGAAAACAGTTAAGAAAAAACTAAAAGGAACAGTTGCAAAGGTTAAAGACGTACATCAAGCTTGGGTGTTGTTGAAAAATACTATCTTGGAAGCCCAGACCAGCTGTATTCCATGCTTTAAGAAAAGTGGAAGGAAGTCCAAAAAACTGCCAGCATGGTTTAAAGGTGAGGTCAGTTGTTGCCAAAAAAGCATCTTTCAGGAAATGGAAAAAAGAGCCAAACGACGAAACCTGGAAACAGCACAAGCACTGGCAAGTCAAATGCAAGGCATTGATAAGGCAGGCAAAGGGAGAATTTGAGAGAAAGCTTGCTGTGGAAGCAAAAACACGAAATAAAGACCTTTTCAAGTACATTCGTAGCAAAAAACCTGTGAGAGAGTCAGTTGGTCCATTAGATGATAAAGGGATAAAAGGAGCACTGAGAGGCGACAAGGCAATAGCGGAGAAACTGAATGAATTCTTTGCTTCGGTCTTTACTGAGGAAGATGTAGGGATGTTACCCATGACTGAAGTGGTATTTAAAAGTGCGGAAGAATTGAAGGAAATATCGATACATCGGGAAGATGTATTACAACTATTAGATAAACTGAACAGTAGCAAATCACCTGGGCCAGATGGTATACATCCAAAGGTGTTGAAAGAACTGAAATATGAGATTGCAGACCTGCTATTAGTAATCTGTGAACTATCATTAAAATCATCTCTAACACCTGAAGATTGGAGGATCGCCAATGTAACACCAATTTTTAAAAAGGGTTCCAGGGGTGATCCGGGAAACTACAGACCGGTGAGCCTGACATCAGCACCAGGAAAAATGGTAGAAACCATTATAAAGAATAAAATTACTCAGCATGTAGATAGTCATGACCTAATGTGAGACAGCCAACATGGCTTTAGACAAGGAAGATCTTGTCTTACTAATCTGTTATGTTTTTTTGAAGGAGTGAATAAACAGGTGGACAAAGGTGAGTCGGTTGATATTGTGTATCTAGACTTTCAGAAAGCCTTTGACAAGGTCCCTCATCAGAGACTTTTGGCAAAACTAAAGAGTCATGGGATAGGAGGCAGTGTACTATTGTGGATCAGGAACTGGTTAAAAGATAGAAAGCAGAGGATAGGGCTAAATGGCCAATTTTCCCAATGGAGAAAGGTGAATAGTGGTGTGCCCCAGGGATCTGTGCTGGGTCCGCATGCTTTTTGACATATTCATAAATGACCTGGAAAGTGGAATAACGAGTGAGGTTATCAAATTTGCAGATGACACAAAACTATTTAAAGTTGTTAAAACCCAAGAGGATTGTGGAAAATTGCAAGAGGATCTTGATAAATTGGAAGACTGGGCATCAAAATGGCAGATGAAATTTAATGTGGACAAGTGCAAGGTTATGCACCTAGGGAAGAACAACCCAAACTATGGTTACACGATGCAAGGTTCCACATTAGGAACCACCACCCAGGAAAAAGATTTAGGCGTCATTGTGGATACCATGTTAAAACCCTCGGCCCAGTGTGCAGCGGCAGCCAAGAGAGCAAATAGAATGCTAGGTATGATAAGGAAAGGAATGGAAAATAAAACAAAAGATATTATAATGCCTCTATATCGTTCCATGGTGAGACTGCACCTTGAATATTGTGTGCAATTCTGGTCGCCGTATCTTAAAAAGGATATAGCGATTTTAGAAAAGGTTCAGAGAAGAGCAAACCAAAATGGTAAAGGGGATGGAAGGATACTCCTATGAAGAAAGGCTAAAATGGTTAGGGCTCTTTAACCTGGAAAAGAGACAGCTGAGGGGAGATATGATAGAAGTCTATAAATTAATGAACGGAGTGGAACGGGTAAACGTAGATCGATTGTTTACCTTATCAGAATATAGAAAGACTAGGGGACATGCAATGAAGCTACAGGGTAAACTATTTAAGACCAATAAAAGAAAATATTTTTTCACTCAACGTGTAATCAAACTCTGGATTTGTTACCGGAGGATGTAGTAAAGGCTGTTAGTGTAGCTGGGTTTAAAAAAGGTTTGGACAAGTTCCCGGAGGAAAGGTCCATAAACCATTATTAAGAAGGGACCCAGGATATCAATGCTTGACCCAGTACAAGCATTGTGGAACCTGTGTCTTTTGGGGAAACTGCTAGGTACTTGTGACCTGGATTGGCCACTGTTGGAAACAGGATACTGGGCTTGATGGACCTTGGTCTGACCCAGTAAGGCATATCTTATGTTCTTATGTTCTTATTATTTGCTCTGTCCTCTGAAACACTGTGATCAAAGACATGGCTTTCACCACGCCCTCCGTATTTTGTACCGGCGTGTGTAGATTCACCGGCAGAAAAGCTTTCGCTGTGTGATCTTTTCCTGTTAGACTTCGCTCCCATAGCCGTTGGTTTTCTAACATTTTCTTGATCTGAAAAAGAAAAACATAGGGGCTAATACTTTTTTTTCTTTTATAGCGGCCTTAAAATTTAGGAGCTGGATAAAACCGGAATACTCACGATTCTGCTTGTCTTTTGGTTTTCTGTAAGGTGCCGTCTGTTGATTAGGCTGGTCATCTTGTTTTGTAGCATCTTCTTGGTCTAAAATAAAAAAATTAAAGGTTGAGGCTGTCCTCTGAAACACTGTGAGACACATTATAAAGAGCATAGCTGCTGGAAAAATTAAAAACCACCGGACATACCTTTTAACTTTCTTTGCTGCCTTCTTTTTGTAAGAGAAAGTTTATTTGTAACCCCCTTTTTCTGCTCCTATTTTTTAGACAATCATAAGAGACAGAAACATTACATAGCCAACAATATTTTTAAAAAGTAAGGCACATATCTACTCACCATGTCTGAAGAGGAGTTGCAAGCTGTAGAGAGACTATGTGATCTTTTCTGGCTGCTGAAATGTACTGGATCTCATAATCTTATCATATGATCTGGCTAATTCACAATGCCTTTTTTTTTCGCAGACAGTACATTGTAATAGATGCTATATATTGTGTATGTGGCTAATACACATTCCCACCCATTTCCCAGACGCCTTAATTGTCTTTTAGTTCTACAACAGAGCTCTGCACATTCTTATCTTATGGCCTATTGTTTAGGACACACCTAGATGACCCATTTTTCCCCCCAGACAACCCATTGTAGGTTTAATTAACTAAGCATTCCTAAAACACACCACACAAAACTGTAGGTTCGAAATGTTTTATTTCAAATAAAATGTTTTCATCTTGTGATATGATTTATTTGCGCATTACAAGTTGAACAAAAATTATATGTATGCCTTTATATTTTTTTTTAATCTGTATGTTCAACTAATAGATTCTGGAAATACATACATTTTCTTTCATTTTATGATCAACAATCATGGCAACATTTTTTAAAGAATGATCTATAATCTCTGTCACAGAATAAACCTTCATATCACAGTTTGCAGATCTAAGCAAAATATTGAACAGTTGTCCTGGATTTCTAGTGGTATTAAAATCTCTGATGAGTTCAAACAAAAAATTCAAATTTTCATAAACTAGGGCAGTTGCTTTTCATTTTATGACCAACAATCATGGCAACATTTACAATAGGTCCTAGACACACCCTGTTACAAGTTTTATGGATTTTCTGTTGTATTTTCTTGTGTCACACAATCATGATGTCTTTGGCCTGGAGCATGTATTACACAAGCTGCACAGTCTCTATGCATTACGTCCTGCCAGCATTTCCTGATAATGCAGTCCACCGTTGCCTGTATAACAGATTTAAATGTGTTTATTTCATCAGGTTTTGTGTAGTCCCTTTGGCTGGCTATGACATCAAATGCCTCCCTTTGATATGTACAGAAAAAGCACAAACATTTGAACTCAGCTCTCTCTCTCTGAATTTCAGTCTGAACTTACACTGTGTTTGCCAGAATAATTCTCTCTAACCATGAGGTCTTAAAAGAAAAATTCTATCACATGGACAGCACTGGTTTCTCTAACAAAAGATGTGTTAATTGAGGTTTAACATTTTGTAAAGAAAAGCTTCTATCCTGTCTGTGCCTCTGTGAAAAGCCCCTGTGCTGTGCTTGCTGAGAATCTTTTGTGAGAAAAAAGAACTGGGGCAGTGGGAGAGAGAAAAGCATTTTTTGTTTTCCAGGGTTCCTGCTTTTTGCAGATGTAAACATTAACCAGAAGCAAAACACATTTCCGGAGTCAGTCATTCTCTTACCTCTGCTGATCCTAGTTTGTTTGGTGTTCCAAAAAGAGCCATTTTTTCCTTTTTGAATCTCTGTGTTAAAATGTTCCCCTTACACACAGGACACACAGCCCTTATACCAGGAGCATGCTCAGAACACCTGGAGCATGCTCAGAACAGACCTCTTGTTTCAACCAATCACATGTTACCACACCCTAGAGAGGCATGTTCAGAATTTTCTCTCAGTATTGGTTTTTTCAAAGCCACTAAAAAATAGCTGTGGCTGTGTTTGAACTCAGCTCTCTCTCTCAAAACAAATAGCTGTATTAGGGGGATTTGAACTCAGCTCTCTCTCTCTCTCTCTCTCTCTGAATTTCAGTATGAACTTACACTGTGTTTGCCAGAATATTTCTCTCTAACCATGAGGTCTTAAAAGCAAAATTCTATCACATGGACAGCACTGGTTTCTCTAACAAAGGATGTGTTAATTGAGGTTTAACATTTTGTAAAGAAAAGCTTCTATCCTGTCTGTGCCTCTGTGAAAAGCCCCTGTGCTGTGCTTGCTGAGAATCTTTTGTGAGAAAAAAAAACTGGGGCATTGGGAGAGAGAAAAACATTTTTTTGTTTTCCAGGGTTCCTGCTTTTTGCAGATGTAAACATTAACCAGAAGCAAAACACATTTCCGGAGTCAGTCACTCTGCTTCTGCTGAGGTCATCGGAAAAGGCCACGGCCCTTTTCTGGTGACACCCTGTTTCCGGTGATGTCAGCAAAAAGGGACAGTCCATTTCTGATGACGCCCTGTTTCCGGTGATGTCATTTCCGATGATGTAGGCAGGGGCGTGGTTGTGGGGCGGGGCATGGGTGTGGCACAAACCCGGAAGTGGACGCTGATTGGATGATGTCATCCTTGGGGCGGGGTGGAGGCGTGTCAAGTGGGGGCAGTGGCCACACCTGGGGGTGGGAGTGGGCGGGGCTAACTCACCATTCACTTCTATGGGAGGGGGCATGGCCTAAGGCGGGACATACACCGCAAGTGGACGCTGATTGGTACCTGTCAACAGTTTGGGGGCGGGAATGGGCGGGGATAACTCACCATTCACTTCTATGGGAGGGATGTGGCCTAAGGCGGGACATACACCGGAAGTGAACGCTGATTGGCTCCTGCCATCCTTATCTCACCTGTCAATCAGTTTGACAAGTAGTGTACCCATTATACTACTATTACTCATTCAAAAGTGAGGGTCCTAGATTTCAGGAAAACTATCTTTGCAATTCCTTGGATTCCAGAAACCACGCCATCCTCTGTTTTAGCAGTGTTTCCATTAATTTATTCACCGCAGAGGTCAGATTAACCCTTCAGTAGTTACCAACCTCTTCCTTACTTCCACCTTTGTGGACAGGAACTACATTTGCCCATCTCATCCTCCGGGGTCATTCCTGACTCTAAAGAAGTATTGAAAAGATCAGCCAATGGAGCGGCCAGTACTTCTCTAAGCTCTTTCAATATTCTCAGATGACTCCCATCCAGCTCCATTGCTTTGTCCACATTTAGCTTTGCTAGCTCCTCACAAACTCAGTCTTCTTAAAACTGAATTCTACATTACTCTCATTCCTATCTGCATGTGTTTTCTGAGGTCTCATTCCTGACTGACTCAGTGTTTAGAGAAATGGATCAGGGGAGAGAGCTAGATATGGTATAAGACTTTAGCAAGGCCTTTGACACTGTTCTGCATCAGTGACTTATAAACTGGATGCCATTGGGATGGATCCTTAAGTAAGTGGCTAAGTATGGGGTACCAGAGGGTAGTAACAAATGGAGTTTACCCTGAAGATAGAGGTGATACCAGTTGCATGACTTAGGAATTGTTCCTTGGTCCTGTTCTTTTTAACATATTCGTAAGCGATACTGCAGAAGGTCTGTCAGGAAAGCTGTGCCTCTTTATGGATGATCCCTAAATCTGCAACAAGGTAGATACCCTGGAAGGTGTGGATAGCACGAGGTGGCATCTAGTAAAGCTTGAAGAATGGTCAAGAATTTGGCAACTAAGAATTAATGCTAAAAAGTGCAAGGTCATGCATTTGGGCTGCAAAAGCCCAAGGGAGTGGTACATTATAGGGGGTTAAGTACCTCAGTGTACAAAAGAGCGGGACCTGGAGGTGGTCATATCAGCTGATCTTTGTAAAGTGGCCAAACAGATACAAAAAGGCAACAGCAAAAGCCAGGAGAATGCTTGGGAGCAGAGAGAGAGGAATGACCATCAGGAAAAAGGAAGTAATAGTGCTTTTGTAGAAGTCTTTATTGAGACATAATTTGGAGTACTGGGTGTAATTCTGAAGCTTGCACCTTCTAAAGGATAGAAATAGAGTCATCCAGAGGGTGGCTACTAAAATGGTCATGGTCTTCATCATAAGACATATGGTAATAGGCTTAAAGATCTCAATCTGTATACTTTTCAGAACAGGTAGTAAAAAGGTGATATGATAGAGACATTTAAATACCACCATAGAATACATTCACGGGAGGTAGACTTCTTACAATTCAAAGGAAGCTCTAGAACGAGGAGTCATAAGATGAAGATGAAAGGGGTTACACTCAGGAGTGATCTGAGCAAATATTTCTTTATGGAAAGAATGGTAAACTACTTCCACTTCAAGTGGAAGTAGTGAAGGCAAAAACTGTATCTAAATTCAAAAACGTATGGGGCAAGTACAGAGGATAACTGAGGGAAAGGAAGGGATGCCAGAACTTAATTGTTCTAAATGGACGGGAAGACTGGTTAGGCCGTATGGTCTTTATCTGCCTTCCAGTTTTTATATTTTTATTTTTCTATATTTAAGTGTGCTGGGTGGTCTTGTGACCTCAACACCTCTCTTCTTTGGTTATCCTGTATTCAGTGGCTCCATTCTGAGCAGAAATGCTACCTGCAAAGAAACAATTGCGTGCTAGTTTAGATATAATCACACTATGCCAAGAATCACACTACATCTTAGTTGTATTAGAGGAGCATCAGATAAGTGAATGAAAGCAGAGATAATGGACAATCTTGCTCAAGGCAAATGCAAAAAAAAGTCATTTCATTAACAAATAATCCCCAATGTCACACTTTGCAACTCTGACAGAGGGCAGTGTAGTAGTAAATGTAGGACCAGGTGTTAAAACTGATTTTGTTTTAACACAGTGAATCATTAAACTGATTTATTTTTAATTTTTTAAAATCACTTTTTCATATGCATATGGAGAAAAAGAATCCATTAAGCAATATCAAGAAACACTATGCAACATATAGAAAGAAAAATTAAATGATCACAGTGTCCTCATTAGAGTCTACAAGAAAGGGGAAGCAGGCCAGAAGGAAAAAATAATGAGCAATTGCATACAAAGAAGATATACGAGTAGTATCATTGTAACATACTTTATGACAGCAGATAAAGACCAGTGTGGACCATCTAGTCTGCCCAGCAAGGCAGCAATAATAGGTGCATCTGCCACTCTGTGCAGGTCGCCCCTCCCCATGCCTTTGTTTAGGGGTGTACCCACTGCTCCATGTAGGTCACCCCTATTTGTTCAGATATAAGAGATGGTTATGCTTATTTTGATTTTATCCGGTTGCTCTAAAGGGATCCACTGGGTCTGTCCCATGCCATTTTGAATTCTGTCACTATGTTTGCCCCCACCACTTCCATCGGGAGGGCATTCCAAGAATCCACCACCCTTTCAGTGAAAAAGTATTCCCTGACATTGCCTTTCAGTTTACCCCCTTGCAGTTTCATTTCATGCCCTCTAGTTTCACAGCTTTCCCATCTTTTGAAGAGGTTTGTTTGTTTGTTAATACTCTTTAAGTATTTAAGTCTGAATCATATCTCCCCTGTCCCTCCTCTCCTCCAGAGTGTACATATTTTGGTTTTAAGTCTCTTCTCTTAAGTCTTCTGACGCAGGCTCCAAATCATTTTGGTCACCTTTCTCTGAACTGTTTCCAGTCTTTTTATATCCTTTGCGAGATATGGTCTCCAAAACTGAACACAATATTCTAAGTGAGGCTTCACTAATGATTAGTACCTCTTCCTTTCTTCTGGTAATTCCTCTCTATATACAGCCCAGCATCCTTCTGGCTTTTGCCACTGCCTTGTTGCACTGTTTCGCCACCTTGAGATCCTCAGAAACAATCACTCCAAGGTCCTTTTCTGGTCCATGCACACCAACCTCTCGCCCCCTATCGCATACAATTCCCTTGGATTTTTGCTTCCCAAGTGCATGGCACTACACTTCTTCACAATAAATCTTAACTGCCAAGCATTAGACCATTCTTCCAGCTTTTGTAGATCTTTCCTCATGTTCTCCACTCCCTCAGAGGAGTCCACTCTGTTTCAAATTTTTGTGTCACCTGCAAAAAGAAGACTTTTCCATTAAGTCCTTCAGCAATATCACTCACAAATACATTCAACAGTACCGGTCCCAGGACTGAACCCTGAGGCACACTGCTAATCACCTTCCTTTCATCCGAATGAGTTCCATTTACTATCACCTTCTGTCATCTGTCAGTCAACCAATTTCTGATCCAGTTCACCACCTTGGGACCATCCCCATGCAGTTGAGTTTAATGATAAGCCTCCTGTGAAGAAGAGTATCAAATGCTTTGCTGAAATCCAGGTAGATGGCATCCATCGCATGCCCCTGTTCTAGCTCTCTGGTCACCCAGTCAAAGAACTCAATCAGATTTTTTTGGCAAGATCGTCCTTTGGTAAAACCATGTTGCCTCCGATCATGTAACCTGTTCATTTTGAGAAAGTCCACTATTTGCTCTTCCATTATTTTTCCCACCACCGAAGTAAGGCTTACTGGTCTGTAGTTTGTCACTTCTTCCCTGTTACCACTTTTGTGAAGAGGTACCACATCAGCCCGTCTCTAGTCCTATGGAACTTCTCCTGTCTCTAAGGATCTATTAAAAACATCCTTTAACAACTTTGCAAGAAATGAGTTCTTTCAGTATCCTGGGATGAATCCCATCCCATCCCACGACCTTGTCTACTTTCAGTTGTACAAGCTGTTCTAGCACATCATCTTTTGTGAATGGTGTGGTATCTACGCCATTCCCATTTGTATATTTGGGAATCACAGGTGGTCCTTCTCCAGAATTTTCTTCAGTAAAAAGAGAGCAGGAGTATCTGTTCAGCATTTTCGCTTTTTCAATGTCACTTTTGAGTCCCGCAATTCCACCTCTGATTTTCCTCTTTTCCCGACTATACCTGTTTTGTTACCACACTTAACATCTTTAGCCATCTTTTCTTCTGCCTTTGATTTTGCTATTCTTATTTTTCTTTTTGTCTCTTTTAGTTTGATCTTGTATTCTTTTCTGTGTTCCTCTGTTTGCGAGCTTCTGAATTTTGTGAAAGCTGTGTTTTTTTGCCTTTATTTGTGCAGCCACTTCTTTGGAGAACCAAATAGGTTTCCTTTTCCTCTTGTTTTTATTTACTTTCCTTACATATGTATCTGTTGCCCCTTTTATTGCCTCCTTTATTTTACCCACTGCAATTCCACTTCCTTTATCCCCACCCACTCTGCCAACTCCTCCTTCAGGCACTTGGCCATCTTCCTGAAGTTAGAGTTTTTGAAGTCTAGGACTTTGAGTTTGCTGTGATTGGACTCCACCTTGGCTTTTATCTCAAACCACACCGTGTATGATCGCTGCTGCTCACATGGGCACCCACCCAAATATTCTATACGCTATCTCCGTTGGTGAGCATTAAATCCAGGATCGAGCTTTCCCTGGTCGGTACCATCACCATTTGTCTAAGTAATGAATCTTGGAAGGCATCCACAATTGTTTTACTTCTTTCCAGATTTGCAGAAGGAATACTCCAATCCACATCGGGTAGATTAAAGATAACAAACAAAAACAAATAGGCTCCAAATGCATCTCAATCTGTTCAAAGAAGCCTACCCTTCACACAGAACATCCTGGTCACCATGCTCAGTCACCATCACTGGGAGAGAGCCCTAATTTCTAGAAAAAGCTTTAAATGGTCTGAGTCATAAAAACATGCAGATTCTCTTGATAGACTACTTTACATAAAGAAGGAAAATGAAGCACAAAGGAACCCCTTCTCCCCAAGAGAGAGGGCTCTATGTTTACTAAGCTGGGCTAATGGTTAATTTATGCTATTTCTAACTAGGTCCAATTGAATAACATGGGACCCAGTTACAAACAGCATGAGTTAACCATTAGTCTAGATTAGTAAACATACCCCTAAAAAAATACATACCCCTAAGTCTCTTTTGAGATTCTCTAAAGATATCAGGAAATATAAAAATTTGTTGACCCAAAAAACTAGCAGACTTACACTTACAAAGACTTATGCAGCTGTCAATTGCTATAAACAGCAAGTGTTGCTTTAAATACTTTGCATCTAAATTGAAACCTAAATTAAACCCCTGGAAATCACCAATATATATTCCTGTATCAAGATGACTTCATATCATAAAAATCTAAGCTTCTTTACAAACAGACCGATGAAACAAACATATATGTAATTTTGTTTTGTCGGATTACCCACCATGAGTAGAATTCCCCTCTTGTAGTGGGTCCTTCTTTTAATCGATTTAGTAAAGACCCAAAAGACCCAAAAGGCCTAAGAAAGCGGAACTGGCTGCATTAATGCATGCTGCTCCTTATCATTTAAATGTTCAATAATATAGACTACAACGTCTCAAAAACATCCCCAAAAGAAGCTTATAACCAAATAACTTTGCTGACTGATCCAACTTGTTATTGCTAATGTTCTGTTACGCAAGACTTAGCTGTTGTGAAGGGGAGCAAGCGTCCAACTGTCACAGCAATATCACAGGATTTCCAGTCAAACAGCAATGCCATACTTCATGGCCGTAACAAACTGAAGAAATCCCGATGGCTTAAGTTAGTCTGATGAAAATCGACAAGGCCTCGCAACACCACATAGTGTTTCAAGCGGAGTAGCTACTCAGCTCTTCTTCAAGCAAACGAACCTCATCACGTATCCAGTTCCTGTTTTTATCTTGTTTAAGCGTCTGACGTCAGATAATCAGGCAATTACTATAAACCGTAAATTTATAAAAAGCAATCAGTCCAGTAAATCAACATTATGTATGTAGTGACCACCAATTGATCTCTGCATTCAATCCTTTAGGAACCATCGTTTGTAGTTTAAATATCCAGCATTGTTTTTTATATTGTAATTTAGAAAGATGATCACCTCCTCGTAGATTGTTTTGAACTTGATCAATCACCAGCCACTTTAAATCCTCAAACCGATGCTTAAACTGCCAGCAGTGAGAAACCATGGGAGCTGTCATAACCGAAGAGTTAATATGGGAGCAATGTTCCAATAAAAGTTTCTTTACAGGGCTCGATGTTCTCCCTACATATTTCAATTGGCATGAGCAAGTGACTAAATATACAACAAAAGATGATAAAGAGGAGATAGCATAACATAATTGATATGACTATCCAGATTGTAAATCAGTCCATATTGTTCCCTGCAAGATGTTAATGCAGAAATCACATGTGCCACAAGCAAAATGTCCAGATTGTTGTCTTGATGTTATATTCTTATTGTCCGAAGATGTTTGAATGATTAAATCCCCAATGTTAGATTAAGTTAAGTTATGAATAAATGCATTAAGCTACATGAAAACCGATTATTAATCTGGTTTTTCAAAAGACATAGGGAGTCTAGTTACTATGGCGTGCTAACATTAAGGCACCTTAAATCACCATTAACACACATTATTTTAACACAGGTCCCATGTTACTAATAACACACATTAATGGTGAATTCATTAGTGCATTTTACTAACTAGACCCCCATAATGTCATATTACTACTACCAGCTATTGCAAGGCCCAATGTGAGCCTCAATTTCCTCCTTCCACAACTGGACAGTAAAGCAAATTCTCCCAAAGTCAACCTGACACTCCTACTGCTCCATCTCCCAGGCCACCCAATATCTTTTGCTCTGGGACAGTGAAAGAAGGCCTCTGAGCTATCCAACTCCCATCCCCATCCCCTCTGCAGGCATAGAACCTCCACCTCTATTATTGGCAGTATTATAGATGTTCAAGGGACAGAATACTCTTGATTCCTGCCTCATCAGCTCTGCCATACAAATGGTGTCAGTCAACCACATTTGGGTTCCTTGTCCCCAGTAACTTCACTTCTTTGATTCTTGGATCAAATTGTTCGATGAGCTAAGAGGAATACCATATTGTGTCATTTAGCATAGGAGAACATGTAGACTGCATGCACTCATAGGGCATGATCAGTTTAGCATGATTATTTCACTGTGTAAATGCTCTGTATATAAGCTGTTAAAATCCAGTATACAATGAAAATCAAAAAGCATGCTAAAAATCTGAAATTTCTGGTCGTCAGTATGTTTTTAATACATAAGTCCCATAATTTGGTATGACACTGGAAACCAAGGTGAACCAAAAATCTTAGTTTCACTTTAATAGATCTTATATTCAAAAGGATTTATAAATTTAGCTGTGACCGCTAAATGCATAAAACCCCCATCCACAAATTTGCAGTGATACTATAGAGGTAATCTTATAAAGTCATTAATGCAGTTTCAGGACCTCCTGTACAATACAGACTTGCATGAAAGTATGCATTTTGAAATGAGTGTACGTACTTTGCCGGGAGGCATAGCGGGAGACATGGTCTGGTTAGAGCTCAGGTGGACTTTTCAGGTATACACATTGATTATAAAGCACCTTAATCTGTGTGCATACCTGTGAACATTATGAGAAACATAGAAACATGATGGCATAAAAAGACCACATGGCCTATCTAGTCTGCCCTTCCATATCAACCACATTAATCCCCTTTTTGCCTTTAGAGATCTTCTGCGTTTGTCCCATGCTTTTTTGAATTCAGATACTGTCCTTGTCTCTGCCAGCTCCACTGGGAGAATATTCCACACATCTACCATCATCCGTAAATACATATTTTCGCTTATTACTCCTGACTCTATCCTCCACCCTCATCCTATGTCCCCTCATAGCAGAGCTTGCTTTCAATCGAAGGAGACTCTGCTCCTGTGCATTTATGTCACAGAGGTATTTAAACGTCTCTATCATATCTCTTCTATCCCGCCTTTCCTCTAAGGTGTACATATTAAGATCTTTAAGTCTATGCTCATATGCTTTATAACAAAGACCACTAACCATTTAAGTAGCCACCCTCTGCATAGTCTCCAACCTGTTTATACCCTTTTGAAGGTAGTCTCCAGAATTGCACACACTACTCCATATGAGGTCGTACCAAAGACTTATTCAGAGGCACTATCACCTCCTTCCTCCTGCTGGCCATTTCTTTCCCTATGCACCCAAGCATCCTTCTGGCTTTCACCATCACCTTTTCTACCTGTTTGGCTACTTTAAGATCATCAGACACAATCACACCCAGGTCCTGCTTTTCTTTTGTGGACAGAAGTACTTCACCCCCTACACTGTACCGTTCCCTTGGATTTTTGCAGACCAAATGCATGACCCTTCATTTTTTAGCATTAAATGTCAGCTCCCAAATTATTGACCATTCTTCAAGCTTAGCTACATCCCTCCTTGTGTTATCTACTCCTTCCTGGGTGTCTATTGCAGATTTTGATATCATCCGCAAACAGACAAACCTTATCTGATAGCCCTTCTGCAATATCACTAACAAAGATCTTAAAAAGAATTGGACCAAGAACAGATCCCTGTGGCATACCACTTTCTCCATTTACCTGTACCCTTTGCCGCCTCCCTCTCAAGCTATTTCTAACCCATTCGATAACTTTAGGGTCCAACCCTAGGGTTCTCAATTTGTTTATAAGTTGCTCATGCGGAATGGTGTCAAGGATTTCACTGAAATCTAAGTACACCAGATTTAGGCCTCTCCCTCGGTCCAACTCCCTGATCATCCAGTCAAAGAAATCAATCAAATTTGTCTGACAAGACCTGCCTCTAGTAAACCCATACTGCCTCGAATCCTGCAATTCATTGGACTCCAGAAACCTCTCTTTTTGCAATTTTTCCAATTAAGTTACTTACCACAGAGGTTAGTTTTTAACCTCATCTTTACTTCCGCTTTTGGGTAAAGAGACAACATGTGCCTTTCTCCAGTCCTCTAGGACCACTCCTGATTCCAAAGAATCATTGAAAAGGTCAGTCATTGGAGCCGCTAGATCCTCCCCAAAGCCCTTCAATATTCTTGGATGTAGTCTAGCTAGTTCCTCACAAACACAGTCTTCTGAAAATTGTTTGAGCTCCCCGTCACTTCAATTACTATTTCTGGGTGTTTTCTGAGATTCTGCTCCTGGCCTTTCATCGGGGCTGTGGGAGGGGAGCAGCAGCTCCTTTACATCGCTGCCGCCGACGGCGGGAAGAACACCTGAGCCGGTCTCCTGGGAGGCGCGTGCCCTGCCAACTGCCTCCGGCCCAATCGGGGCTGTGGGAGGGGAGCAGCAGCTCCTTTACATCGCTGCCGCCGACGGCGGGAAGAACACCTGAGCCGGTCTCCTGGGAGGCGCGTGCCCTGCCAACTGCCTCCGGCCCAATCGGGGCTGTGGGAGGGGAGCAGCAGCTCCTTTACATCGCTGCCGCCGACGGCGGGAAGAACACCTGAGCCGGTCTCCTGGGAGGCGCGTGCCCTGCCAACTGCCTCTGGCCCAATCGGGGCTGTGGGAGGGGAGCAGCAGCTCCTTTACATCGCTGCCGCCGACGGCGGGAAGAACACCTGAGCCGGTCTCCTGGGAGGCGCGTGCCCTGCCAACTGCCTCCGGCCCAATCGGGGCTGTGGGAGGGGAGCAGCAGCTCCTTTACATCGCTGCCGCTGACGGCGGGAAGAACACCTGAGCCGGTCTCCTGGGAGGCGCGTGCCCTGCCAACTGCCTACGGCCCAATCGGGGCTGTGGGAGGGGAGCAGCAGCAGCTCCTTTACATCACTGCCGCCAACGGCGGGAAGAACACCTGAGCCGGTCTCCTGGGAGGCGCGTGCCCTGCCAACTGCCTCCGGCCCAATCGGGGCTGTGGGAGGGGAGCAGCAGCTCCTTTACATCGCTGCCGCCGACGGCGGGAAGAACACCTGAGCCGGTCTCCTGGGAGGCGCGTGCCCTGCCAACTGCCTCCGGCCCAATCGGGGCTGTGGGAGGGGAGCAGCAGCTCCTTTACATCGCTGCCGCCGACGGCGGGAAGAACACCTGAGCCGGTCTCCTGTGAGGCGCGTGCCCTGCCAACTGCCTCCAGCCCAATCGGGGCTGTGGGAGGGGAGCAGCAGCTCCTTTACATCGCTGCCGCCGACAGGCGGGCCCGCGCCTGTCGGGCCCGCGCCTGAGGGCCTCGCCAGAGGGCCCTTTGGCGTGGCCCTTAGGCGCGGGCCCGTGGCAAAAAGTATTCTCTGTACAACCTCCTCCTTCTGTTTCTCCTTTAAGCTGTTTAGAGATATGTCTGTATTACATGTTAACATGATGTAGTCTTTCCCTGTTACCTATGGATCCTTTGCTTATCACTTTGATATTATGATAAGGTGGTATAAACTGGATTTATTGTTTGGTCTGTAGAGTCTAATGTTTGTATGTTTGTATTTTATGCTAACCTGATGTAGTCGTGTAACCACTTTGATTATAAGAAAGGCGGTATAAAAAACCTGTTAAATAAAATAAATAAAATAAATAAATAAATAAATAAAATAAATAAATATAGAACAGAAATATTTGTTAAGCGATTCTGCTTTATCCTCATCAGCTTCTACGTATTCCTCCCCTTTGCCCTTGAGTTTGACAATACCACTTTTGCCCTTCCTCCTCTCACTAATATATCTGAAAAATGTCTTATCCCCCCATTTTATTACATTGGCTATTTCTTCTTCTTTTTGTATCTTTGCTTTCCTGACTACTTTGCTAGCTTCTCTGAGTTTAAAAAATGCTTATCTTCCTCTCCCTGTGAACTCTTATATTGCCCTCCCTCTTTTTATTCACCTTTTCAGTTACTTCTTGGAGAACCACAGTGGCCTCCTTTTCCTTTTACATTTATTTACCTAACAAAAAGGTTTGCTGCCCTTAAAATATCCCCTTTCAGTTTTGCCCACCATTTTTCTACATCACCTAGATGTTCTCATCCCGCTAACAACTCCTTGGGGCATTGTCCCATCTTGGCAAAGTTAGTTTTCCTAAAGTCTAAGACCTTCACTTTTGAATGGATTTTATTAGCCCTAGTCCTAATACTGAACCACACCATCTGGTGATCACTGGATGAGAGATGATCTCCCACTATAACATCAGAAACACTTTCCCCATTGGTAAGCACCAAGTCCACTATGTCCCCTTCACGTGTGGGTTCTGTTACCAGTTATCTGAATAGGTCTCTCTGTAGGAAATCCAGGATATCCGTACTTGTAGATGACACTGCAGCAGGGATGTGCCAATCAACATCTGGCATATTGAAATGACCTATCAGTAGCACTTCTCCTTTCATGGCAATGCTGCGTATGTCTTCTATTAAATCTCCACCCACTTCTTCTCCCTGTGAGGGGGATCTTCTCTATATAATCACTCCAATGCAAATGGATTTTCCTTTCCCTCTTTCTTGTTTCACCCACAATGCCTCCCCTCTCCCTTTTAAGTCCTGTATTTCTATAGCTTTAATATTATTTTTTAGATATGTAGTGCCACTCCTCCTCCCCTTCTTCCTCCCCTGTCCTTTCTGAATAAAGTATAGCCTGTTATAATTATATCCCAATCATGGTTATCATTAGGCAAACTAGGTGGTCACTTAGAGTGCCAAACTTTGGATGGCAGCTGTAGTAGAAGGTCCCTAGAGATGGCCTTTAATCGCCCGCTCCTTCCTCCAGCATGACTACCACTGCTACATCTCTGAGACCGGCAGCAGAAGTAATGACAATTAGAAAAGAATAGAAGCGCAGCATGCACAAAATTCTACCACACTTTGGTATAAGGAGCCCTTAAAGTAGTAAAGCATAAAATATGCACTGCAGTCTGCTTATAAATGAGGAGTTTGCTAAAGGTTTGCTATTGTTACCAGGCATAATGAACCCGGGATCTGAGTTATAGAAAGGTTCTGCATTACTCTTCCAGTTGTAAACCAAGCATTAAACCAGCTGAGATTAGCTAAGAGACGGACAGTCCTTACTGACAGAAAATTACAGTTCTGTAGATATTTATTATCTTTGCCTTGGAACTGTACAGACTGTTTACCTCATTTTCCCTCTACCAGATGGCCACAAAGAAGCATTTTAATCAGTTAGGATGCCTTTTGACTTGTTAATGAGTGAATTGTGATGCTGCAGCAGAGGTCATGAGGAATGCATATCATAAAATCAAAACCACCATGACATAGTTCTAGATTAGGGCAAAAGTATAATTCAAGAACAGAGAACGTACTGTATGAAGTCAGCAGTGGGATAACTCTTAAAGTAAAGCTTTAGCCATCATCCTTAAGACCAGAGAATTCAAACTGGATGCTACTTTATTTTATTTTTCCCCATAAATTTGCCTTTTACATGAATTCATAATTTTACTTAAAAGAGGGTAATTTTATAACAGTATGTCTATGTGGAAGATAAAATGACATCTATTTTGAGTCTATTTTATATAGGTAGCATAGGTGTTTATATGCCTTTTCAAAATAGACCCCCCAGGACCTGCCTCAGTAGCTCACAAGTTCACAAGCTCACATTTACACCTGCTCCGAAGAAGTGGTAATCTTGTATATTATAAAATATGCATGTACATCAGAACTCCAATCCCATTCCACCCAAATTATGTTCCCTGAAAGGTCTATGCATAGATCTCATAAGTGGGTACACTCTTTCCATTTGCCTACTTTTATGCACATACACCTCAGCTCAATTTTGTAAGGGTCCATTTTTGGGTGTACATGTGGAAAATGTTATATTATATTACCCTCAAATGTCTATAAAACAATAAGTGAAGTAGAGCGAATAAACGTAGATTGGTTGTTTACGCCTTCAAAAAGTGTAATGACTAGGGGACATAGCATGAAGTTACAAAGTAGGACACCTAAGAATAATCAGACAAACTATTTTTTTACTCAGTGCAAAATTAAGATCTGGAATTCGTTGCCAGATGATGTAGTAAAAGCTCTTAGTGTAACTGGGTTTTAAAAAGGTTTGGACAAATTTCTGAAGAAAAAGTCCAAAAATCATTATTAGACTTGGGAAATCCACTGCTTACTCCTGGGATAAGCAGCAAAGAATCTGTCTACCTTTTGGGAACCTGACAGGTACTTGGGACCTGGATTAGCCACTGTTAGAAACAGGATACTGGGCTTGTTGGATCTTTGGTCTGACCCAATATGGCAAATCTTATTGTTCTTATGTCTTCACTCAAAGTTTTGTTGCATGTACATTTTTTCACACCTTTAAAAGCTGATAGAAATCTTTTTTTTTTTTAATTTATGGACTTTCACTTAATACATCCAAGATAATGAATGAACAGAAGGGAGAAAAACCAATACAAAGAAATAGGCCATAATCAAACATGTTACAATATAGACCACTAGTAAACCTCTTGTGAGGCAAGAACAGGTAATCAAAAAAAGGCATAAACCTAAGAAATGCATTACCTCAAGTAGTAGCAATCCAGATTTAGCAGTGAACAGCCAGTATTAACTAGCTAATTCCCATGAGATATCTACCAATACTTCAGGACCCTCTCTAGTCACAATGAATTGAAGTAACCAATCTGCTTCGAAGAGCACAAATTGCTTAGACTGAAAGTAATCGGGCATTTACAAGGAAAGATAACTTCCATGGAAGCATCTAACTTCATGGCCCTGGGTCTCAGAGTCAGAAACTCATGGTGCTTCTTTTGTGTATCTCTAGCCACGTCAGGAAATACAGATATCTTTGAACCCAGAAATAAGGTGTACAACTTTTGGAAAAATAACACAGGTACACTAAAAAAAATTTTTTTAAACTGCCTCTAATGTTTCGATTGATTTTTACGTTTTTTGGTGCACTGAATCCAAATCTGGTAACCAATTTGCTCCATCACGTACAGAGTTTTTGCTACATTGGGTTAGCAGTTTGAGGTGAACGTTTCAGATTGAGTGCGATCGAGATAAAAGTTTCTTGGATGAATTCTTTATACTAATTGTTTAGTAGTTATTCAAATAAGAATAAAGAAAATTGTAACAAGGCAGCACATAAGAATAGAGTAATGTCAACAAAACACACTGTGATGGTAGCAAAATTGTCTGCACTTAAAACAGCCACATACATGTGCACAAACATTGAGCATATAAGAGCGAGGTTAGACACAAAGCAAAGCAAAGAAATGTGCAAAAAATTTTGTACAGGTATGTATGTAAGAATAGAAAACGCAAACCGCACCATTGCAATACATGAAGACAAACACCCGATGGTGTGAAAATAAAATTCTAATAAATGAGATCCGACACTGTGGTAATAACTAGCAAATTTTTATTTCAAAGTTTAGTAAAAACACGATATTTGTCAACACAGTTTGATTGACCCAAGAATGACTTTAAAATCTAATCTCTTGGTGGGCCTGTTTCTTCTTCCCCCGAATGCTTCTCTTGGTGCGCTGCTTGGCGTATTTTTCATCTGGGGTTTCCCACAGCAGCAACCAGCAGAAATCAGCCATCATAGTGGTGTTCCATCTTCCTTGGTACCTTCTCTCTGCGTCCTTGATGTCCTGGTGAAACCTTTCACCTTGTTCTTCACTGTACGCCCCCAAGTTTTTGGGAAAGTAGTTCACATGGGAGTGCAAGAAATGGACTTTCCGGCTCATGTTACAGCCTTGTTCTTTGAAGGTATTGAGCATCCTGGCAACAATATCCTTATAGTTCTCATCCCACCTGTTCCCCAAGAATTTGAGAACAACATCCTTGAATGAATCCCAGGCTTCTTTTTCGTTCTCAGACATCGTTTCAGCGAATGCTCCATCTGAAATGAGTTTCCTTATATCAGGGCCAACAAACACTCCTTCCTTTAGCTTTGCTTCAGAAAGTCGGGGGAACTTTGAGCAAAGGTACCGAAAGCACTCACCATCTTTTGGAAGGGACTTGATGAATTGCTTAATGAGACCCAACTTAATGTGGAGAGGTGGTAATAGAATTTTATCACGAGGTACCAAGCTCTCATGAAGAACATTTTTCTCACCGGGTCTCAAATACTCCCGAATTGGCCAGTCTTTTTTCCCCCAGTGTAGGTCGCGGGCCCGGCTATCCCACAAGCAAAGGAAGCAGGGATATTTGGTGAAACCGGATTGCTGCCCTAATAGCATGGATAGAATTTTAAAGTCTCCACAAATCATCCACTTATGCTCATCATAACGAATCTTCTGAAGAATCAGGGCCAAATTCTCGTATTTTTCTTGGAGAATAACAGAGTGAGCAATAGGAACTGAAGCGAATGTGTTGCCATTATGAAGAAGAACACCTTTTATGCTGTCTTTTGACGAATCAATGAACAGCCGCCATTCAGCAGGATCATACTTGAGTTTAAACTTTTCTATCACTCCGTATATATCGTTGCAAAATACCAAATCTTCCTCTTTGCTGAAATACTTCAAAAATTGTGTCTTGCGGTTGCGGTACCAATAAAAAGTTGTTCCTGGTGACAATAGATTTTTCTGTTTAAGCCGAGAACCTAGCAGTTGGGCAGCATCTTTTGGGAGTCCTAAATCCCGGACTAAATCATTCAATTCAGCTTGAGAGAAAAGTTCAGGTTTCGGATCTGGTTCAGTTTCAAACTCGGAAGTACTGGACTCATCGGGAAAAGCCATCTGATGAGTCTCATCATGATCAGAACCGTCCACACAAATATGATCCAAAGATTTTGGTGGTTCAGGCACAGGTACTTCGTTGCTATGAGGCATAGGCCTAATTGCTGAGGGAAGGCTGGGGTAACTTATTACGTTCTTATTTTTTAAGTTGTATCCCTTCACAATGCAAGAGCAAAAATAGCAGTCACTGCTGTGGTCTCTTTGTTCACGCCACATCATAGGTATTCCGAAACGAAATGCTTGTTTTTTACCTTTCATCCATAAGCGTAGATCTTCCTCACATGTCTTGCACACTTTGTGAGGAGCCCACGGTTTGTCTTGATCGCCTAACTTCAAACCGAAATAGGCGAAATATACTTTTTTAATAAATGCAGAAATGTTCCTCTGCCGCTTTTTCACGGTATATTCCCCACAAATAAAACAAAAACTGTCCGGAGAGTTGACGCAACCTCTGGCTCTGTGAGCCATCACAAATACACAGCACTGCAAACTACAACTCTAGTGAACCACTTCGGAATAAAGCTGGATTACGACTGAGCAAACAAAAGGTAATAATGAACTTGCAAGAAACTGAAATTTGACAGGAACGTTCATGTCGCAACCACCGTGTTTGAGCGAGCGAGCGAACGAGGCGAGGCGAACAGGAAAGAACATGCGCCAGCGCGAGTACTGGATTTAGCCCCCCGCCTCCCAATTGTCCTGTTAATGTATAAAATGAATACAAAACACTCTAAAATATCATGAGGGAGTGTTTCTAGTTAGTTAACCATTACAACCTCTATTTTGGGCCAAGAAAATAAACTGCAGTCGGCTAAAAAGAAATTATGTGAACATTCCTTATATGGGTAAGAAATCTAATTTTGCAAGAAAACGTGACGTGATGGAACATTTTGGCTATTTTTCCTGGATTCAGCACCCCAAAATCTATAGGAATCAGTTGCAAAACTGGAGGCAGTTTTTTAGTAGTGTACCTGTGTAATCGTTAAGACAGTATTCCTATCTGACTCAAAAGCAAAACATGCTGTCCAGGTAGTCCTTTCCGTGATGACTTCTAATGATAATTCCAAAAATGCAGTCAAATCCCAGCCTTTGAGGTCTGAGGCGGCCCAGAAAACCTTCTGCATCCCTAACCGAAAGTACTGAACACAAACAATTGGTGGAACTGCATCCCCAGGTATCTTCAAAACTTCTCCAAGATATTTCCTAAGTATGTTCATAGGTAGAATAACTGGACACTTTGCAAAATTAAGAATCTTAAATTGTTCCTTCAAACACAATTTTTCAGGAACAGTATCTTCCTATTTAAGTTTTCTTCTTCCCTTTTCTGGTACCCCTTATCTGTGGGACCCTCACAGTCTGGAAGTTATCTAGTGCAGCTTCCACTTGTTCCAGTCGGGTAGCATGTTGAGCCAGAGTAGATTCATAGTGCGCTGTCTTGCTCATAACTTGCTCCAATTGAGAGTCAAACTTACTGACATAAGCAGCTAAGGAGGAATCCATGGCTCTGATGGCATCCCATAACACATTCCCAGCATTACAACAGCAAGTCTCTTTGCCACCGCTGAACGATAACCTAGAACCGGTGAATCAGAAGGGCCCTCCAAAGAGGACTCAGTTGCTAAGGTGAGCTCTGCTGTTGAGGGTAATCTCTGGGCTTCTCCACTAGAGTCCTCCTGCCTCCCATCAGAAAATACCAGTTGTGGTGGTGGCAGGGCTGTTCTCTATTCAGGGCTCAAAGAAGCCCCTCTGCAGCTAGTGTTAGACGCCAAGCGACCAACTGTGCTTAAGTCAGCTACTGCATCGGAATGGACGCCGAGAACGGAAGAAGGGACTACACCAGTACCTTTGGTGTGGAGGTGGACACAGTCATCGAAGGCTTCCCCTTCCTCTTTCGAGGCATCCCAGGCAGGTACATGTCCGTGCTACTCCTCTAACAAGTTGATAGAGATCTCGTCAGTACTTCAGTCTTACTATAGGCTTCTTCACAGTACACCAGAAAGCAAGTCAAGTGTAATCACAGCTAACTTAGGTATGACAATCTATAGCTGCCAGAAAAGTTGATGCTTAGCAGAAAAATACAAAGACATTGACTTTATTTTCATATCAGTGGTGTATCACATGACACGTTGGTATTTTCCTGCTACACTATTCTGTCATTGAAATGCTTCCCTTTGATTATTTGCAACAGTAACTTACATCTGTCACTGTTTACTTTTACGAAAACTGCCTAAAACCCATTGCTTAGGTTTTCATATTTTAGCAACACCTGCAAGAGACTGCTTGATCTTAGATCTAACAGCAGAAATCTGTAAGTTATAGAAACCTTGAAAAAAATTGAGCCTTCAAAAGTCAGAATGTTGAACTCTCAATAACATAGAACATCCTAACTAATACAGTGCATACTAATGGATGGTAGCATGTGTGGAGCGCCTCTTCCGCTGTTGCATAAAAGTGGGCTGCTGCAGAACTTAACATGTGCTAAAATACTTAATGCAAGCTAAGGGGATCTTTTTCTAAAAGGTGCTAGGATGTTGCAGCTAATGTGCCAAAAGTGCCAAAACTATGGCGCCTTAGGTGCAAAACCATCGGGGGATTGAAAGCATTTTCCAAGCAGTTAACACAGAGCACTGTCCCCTAATGTGTTCCGCATTATTGTGATTGCACTTAACTCCACCTATCAAGGTGGCACTGGATGAACATGCGCTAATGAAATTAGTGCACGGTATGAACTCACCACTAATTGCTCTGGACTCATCACACCCACTCTCTGCCCTTAACCTTAACATCACAGTCCCAAACATTAAAATAATTGAGCACTGCTTATTATATTGCCTTACATGGCATATCCCAAGTTACTCCCCAGCAAAATAATGTTATGATTTGAATTAAATATATAAATACTGTAATGCTTAGAACCAATTTAGTAATAGTGGGCCCGATATTTGAAAGGCATTTACATGGTTCACAGACCTGTAAACCATGTAAATGCTGCTGAATGGGATATTCAATGGCATTAACATGGTTAGTGCCGATGAATATCCCTGATTATCTCCCCTACATGCCCCAATGCTAACTGCTTAGCATTGGGGTGTGTTGTGGGCGTTCCAGGGTGGAGCAAAGGCGATCACAGTCGCTAATCGGGTAGGGGTGATATTGCACTGCTACCTGGTTAGCGATCTGTGGGTAAAACTTGGCGAAGCGATATCTGGGGTTAGAGGTCAGCAAGGACAGTTATGCGCCATAGCGGCGTATAGCCGACTCAATTCAATATCAGGCCCAGTGTTCCTGGTTTAAAACACTTGGGCCAATATTAATTTACTTATTCAAAAGAATTAATATTCAGCACTATTGTTCTAACTAATATGCTGTTCCAATATACCAACCTATGAAATTTCCCATAGGTTTTAGGCTTATTTATGTGAAAGTTGCTTATCTGTATAACTGAGTAAATAATTACAAATAGTTCACAAAAGGGTTTTAATAATACAAAACAATTTAAGACAAGACAAACAGAATATAGGTCCATAATTAAACAGAGACCTAGCATGTTATGAGCCAGTATTTATAAAAAATCATAGACAAATAAGCTGCTTTGCATGCTTTTGTATCAAAGCCATTCATTACAATTTTAAGTACAAATGCTTGCACATAGCAGACATTGCATAAGAATTTGCAACAGAGACTGGCTCTGTTTTGCAATATATATACAGTATGGGGGTCATTCTGATTCGTGCTGGCTGCAGCCTCCGACTAACTTCCCCGCCGATTGTGCGGGGAAGTTAGTCGGGGCGGGGAAGAGGCGGCCCAGGGGCAGAGAGTGGGTGGGCAGTGGGCGGTCGCCAGCCCTGGATGTAGAGGGCTGATTCTAATGTCAGTCCTCTATGTCCAGGGCTGGCGAAATGGCTGGGGAAGTTATTCCACCTCCGAGGTGGAATAACTTCCTTGGAAGTGATTTTTTCGCAGCCCAGAGCACAGAAGGGACTGGGGGGGGGGGGGGGGGAGGTAGGGTTTATTCACTGCAGCCTGACCCTGGTCTTAGGAGGCCATATCAGGGGTCAGGCTGTGGGGAATACACTTTAGTTTCTGGCAGCCGACATGGCGGCTTTTAAATGGAGCCGCGGTGCCATGGCAACATGACGCCATGGCACCGCGGCTCTATTTAAAAGCGTGACTAAGCTATCTGGGCAGTGCCTGTACGTGCAGGTCAAGACTGAATCTCAGTCCTGTCCTGCACGTACAGGCTTGATCACAATTTTGATCCCGCAGGGCTAGACGTGCCCCACAGGATCAGAATCGCGCTCCCCTTTGTACGTCCAGTTCAGACCAGATGTACAAAGGGGATGTACATGCAGGTCAGAATCAGGCCATATATATATATTTTGCAATAGAGCACAACTTATGAAAAATATATATGGTATGCATTTTCACTGGTGTTTCGGTCTTTGCACCCTTTTGCAAAAACAATTCCTTTTTTAATACAACATCCTCAAAGTATTTATTTATTTATTTATTACAATTTAAGCACTACACACTACAACAATTACAAAACTCTCCAACACACTACATCATAGGGACAATGACTTAAGAATCCCATCAGTTACTTCCCTACCTAACTCTCCCCTCCCCGACTCCCTGGGTATCTCCCATCAGCAGTAATGATAACTTAAGTTACACAGACATTGTTCACAGATTCCTCCTTGGTCTTTGCCGCAAAATCCTCAAGATATTGCCATTTGTTTTCCACCAGCCTCCCATTACCATTATTTCTTCACACCTGCCTCAGTTTATTTTTCTGGTCCCTTTGGACTACTATCCTTCCCTGTGCTTTTTCATATTTGGAGTACAGACAAACCATACTCCACCAATGATGACTATTCAACTTGGCGGAATCTTTCCAGTAGGTTACTATAAGCTTTAAGGCGATGGCCATCATGAAATTAAACAAGAAAGTTTTACTTTTTGGTAATGTTAATCCACTCACGCAGGAACGGAGTATAATTGTTTCCCACCTCAGCGGAGTCTGGAATTCTAGAACTGATTCAATTTTGTTCCATACTTGTTGCCAGTATCTCTGAACATATATACAGTCAAATAGCATGTGTTTAAGGGTGCCTGGGGTTTCCAAACATTACCAACATCTATTCAGGGCCTTAGGATCCCACTTAGCGACCTTGACAGGAGTTAAATACACCCTGTGTGACAGAAAATACAGTGTTTGTGTGATAGCCGCCGCCCTCAAGACCCTATTTACTCGTCCCCAAATTAAATTCCAAGATTTTGGCAGGATGGAGCACCCCAGGTCTAGTTCCAAGCTTTTCCCTAAGCCCGGCGTAGGTGACACCAAACTATCTCTTATTACAGCATAGAATTTAGACACCATTCCTTTTGCACTTTGACAGATGTCCACTATCTTCATTAATTCCCACTCTTCCACCACTTTTTTGGGGTCCCCTATGCTATCTGTTAGGCAATGTTTCAGTTGCAGCCACTGGAAGTAGCATGCTCCCGGAATATCAAACTCTTGCTGTAGATCACCAAAAGATTTCCAGACATTGTTTTTAATTAGCTGACCTAGAGTCCATACACCTTTGCCTTGCCATATCTTCCATGCGAATGCCTTACGCCCTATCTTAAATTTGGGTTGAACCATATGGGGATGAGAGCCGATACATTCTCTTCGGTTTCTACTGCACCGGCTAAAAGTTGGTATATTTCTTGAGTGGCCTGTATAATTTTAAGATTCCTTCCCAATTCCGGTAAATGCATGCCCATCAGTAGAGGAGTGGGAATAGGCACTACTAAGCTTTCCTCCAACTCCACCCAAACCGGCTTCTGATCACTAGACTTGAAGGTGTTCCAGTTGGACCCTTGCTTCAACAGAAAGGCAGCGTGGTACCATCTAAAGTCAGGGAACTGGACACCCCCATTATTCTTGTTTACCTTTAATTTATTCACTGTGATCCTTGCCAAAGGAACACCATTAATAATCGCTCTAACGATTTATAAAATTTGACAGGGAATGTCACCGGAATAACTTCCAAGACATAATTTACCTTTGGTATTAACACCATTTTTATTGAGTCCAGTCTACCCCACCAGGACAAATGAAGAGGAGACCATAGCAAGGTGAAGGCCTGGACCATATCTTTTAGTACTTAATTTTAGTTCTACAGTTTCCTACACTGTGGGACAATACTGCACCCTAAAGTATTTAATGGCTTTTGCTTCCCATTTAAATGGATATTGCACTACTGCCGACGAGAAAGTCAATTTATTCATAGGGAATGCTATTGATTTGGCCCAGTTTATCTTGTACCTTGACAGATTTGCATACTTGCCAATCACCTCCAAAATATCTCTCACTGAATGGGGTTGGACAAACAGCAGCAAATCATCAGCATATGCTGAGTGTTTTATTTGCTTACCTGCGATCTCCATTCCCTGGATTTCATCTAACTGCCTTAATAGAATGGCTAAAGGTTCCAATGCAATATTGAACAATAGAGGGGTTGGGGGCAACCCTGCCTCGTACCTCTATTTAAAAATAAGGGAGATGAAAGTGAACCATTTACCATGATACGCACAGAGGGGTTGGTGTACAGCAATTGTATCAACCGCATAAACTCATTACTAAAACCAAACCAAGCCAACACCTGATTTAAAAAAACCCACTCCAGGCTGTCGAAAGCTTTTTCCGCATCAACTGAGAGCCCTACAATGGGCTCCTGTATATTTTCAGCGGCCGCCAAAAGATTCAAAAAAGGCGAGCGTTGTCGGCAGTTGAGCGCCCAGCGATGAAGCCACACTGATCTGGATGGATCAGGTGGGGGGAGACCTTAGCTAGTCTATAAGCAAGGATTGAGGAAAAAAATTTATAATCGGCATTTAGTAGGGATATTGGGCGATAATTCTCGACTTTTTGCGGATCCCTCCCAGCTTTCTCCAGAACCACAATTGTTGCTTCGTTGAAGGAGACTAGTGCTGGGGCTTGAGAGGAGAGCGACTGAAAATATAATAGATGGGGCACAATATCTTCAGCAAACATTTGGTAGAACTCTACCGGGATCACATCTGGTCCCGCTGCTTTACCCCACTTCATACCATGCAGAATTTCCTTTATCTCTATGACCGAGATTGGGCTCTCAAGATCTTCAATCTGGGTTGGCGTTAAAGAGGGGTGAGGCAGATGACACAACAGATCCTTAAAAGCTTTGGGATTAACATCTGCTTCAGAGGAGTATAGTTTTTCATAGAATACAAATCCGAAAGATAGACAGTACTTGACAATACTTGAAAGATAGACAAATCCGAAAGATAGACAATACTTGAAATGCTTCCGCAGTTCCACTATCTTTTGTAAGCATCTCCTGACTATCATTTTGAATGGTTTCTATTTTATTTCAGGGGGGTCGGGACCTAAGTGTACGCGCTAAAAGCGGCCTGCTTTGTTACTCTCTCAGTAATATCTTCCCTGATATGTATGTGTTAAACGCTCTGCCTCAGAGCTCAAAAGATCGTATTGATATCTTAGTCTTTGCAAGGGAATTAGTTCACAAGGGTCAGATCTTGCCCTTAAAATTCTCTCTCCTGCTTGAATCTGGGACTCTAATGCTATTAGTAAGCTTTTCCTCTGGCGTTCTAGCTTAATTTTATAATTAGTGCATACAGCACGAATAACCGCTTTAAATGCCTCCCACTATGCCCACCCGGGGGTATCCTCTGGAGTGTTAGTTTCAAAATAGCCTTTGATTGCCTGCTTAATTTCCTCGCAGAAAGCAAGATCTTGTAATAGTTCCCATAGAAAGTACCAGTACCAGAAAGTACCACAACAATAATTACCAGTATAATGAGGTCTTACAATGGGAAGTCTCATTATCTGCTAAAGAAAAGAGTATAGCAGCATGATCTGAAATATGTGTTACACAAATTTCAGCTTGGGAAAAGAGGCAACCAAGGTTTTTGAAACAAGAAAGAAGTCAAAGCATGAGTGAGATCCATGTGGTAAAGAGTAGAAGGTATACTGTCTATCTTTCGGATGCCACAGTCTCCAAACGTCTGAGAGACCATATGATTGAATAATAGAGAGGAGAACCGTTGCCGCTCTGTTCTGCCTTTGAGACCTATAGAGTTGATGATCTAGCAAAGGGTCTAGGATCAGATTGAAGTCTCCCCCAAGGACCCACTCGTAAGAGGCCCACTCATGCACATCCTCTGCTAAGCCCCGAAAGAACATAACATCATCATTATTTGGGCCATAGACATTCATAATAACCAATTTACGGTTGCCTATTTGTAGAAGGACCTTAGACCACCTTCCCTCTATATCAGCCCTAATCTGAATGACTTTCGGGTTGAGGGCTTTGTTTACTAAAATGGCTACCCCATTTTTCTTTTTCAGCACTGGGGAGTGACCTACCAACAGATACCTTCCTAAGCCGAGTTTCCTTGATTCCAAAGTTGTTAAGTGGGTTTCTTGAAGGAGAATCACATCTGCTCTTTCGTTTTTACAGTACACCAAAATCTTTTTTCTCTTTATCTGATTATTAATACCTTTAACGTTCAGAGACATAAATTTAATTGCTTTCATGGCACAGGAGTGTCATAATTTGGAAGACCATAGTGAACACCACTTTCCAATTATTCCAGCAACTTACAATAATTTTATGTTGGAGCCCCCAGGAAGACGTAACCCCTCTCTCGTACGAGAAAAGCAATGAGTAAGCCAACATAAAAAAATTACCACTCTACCCTGCCCATACCGCCGTACTATTGTTCCTCTCTCCATAACTGCTTGTAACACTTATTTTTTTTTCTTTTTCCCCCCTCTTCCCCCCTCTTCCCCCCTGTTTCCCATACCCAAACCATACTTTATACATAGTCTTCCATCGTTAACCAACAAACTCCTCCCCCCTTTACCACATGGAGACCTGATCTAGATCTCAGGCCCACCACATCATGAAATTATTCCTGTCATAATAAACCACAACATAATATAGAGGAACCCTACTCTAATGCTCTAATATGCATTGAATTTACTCCTATGTTAAAACTTGAGCTAAACTTCATAAATCTAAGACTTGCATATGTCCCACACATCTAATTACGACAGAGGACCGTCCGTTGTAGCCGCAGCCTCCATTACAGAGGAGGTGAGGGTTCATTGCATCACTGCAGCTTCCTTCTCTTCCAGAAAGGATTGTAGGGCCGACGGATCCTCAAAAGTCCTCGTCTGGTTATGGAGTGTTACCATCATTTTTGCAGGGAAAAACAATCCATATCTAGCCTGCAGACATTGCAGCTGGGGTTGAAAAGCCAGGAGCTGCTTACGCTTCTCCACCGTTGCTTTGCTGAAGTCTGGATAGAATGCCACGTTGTGCTCCTCGAACTTTACAGGGAAACTTGCTTTGGCCGCTGCCATGATTTGCGCTACATGTGAATAGTGCAAGACTCGCATAATTAGCGGGCGGGTCTGCCGAGCATGAGGGCCAGCCTGAGTGGGCACCTGGTGAGATTTATCCATTTCAAAGGCCTGAGCAAAATCCAAATGTAGGATCTTAGGGAGGGTTTTTTCCAAAAAGTCCACCACATTCGCACCTTCCGCTCCCTCCGGGATACCCACCAACCTTATGTTGTTTCTACAAGCTCTGTTGCTTTGATCCTCCAAACTTCGCTCAAGGATATCAAGCCATTTATTGTTTTTTGCCACTAGCTTCAGACGCTCATCATGAATAGCCATTTTGGCTTCCACCTTCCCCATTTTGGCGCCAAGGGCAGACAGTTGCTCCTTTAATTCCTTAAGCTCAAGAATGTGAGCTTGCACTTCAGTGAGGGTTTCTCCATTTGCAGCCATGATGTCCCTCATGGCTCTGATCTCCACCAAGACCTTTGCAATCCGTCCACAATGTCCCACGTGCTTACCAATTTCTGTGGGAAGGGAGGATCAGGTTTGGGCCTCTTTATCCCGGAATTTGCTGCCACTCCGTAGTCCAACCTTGTAGGTTTACTCGCCGCCATTGCAACAAGACACGTTGGGGCGAAGAGAGGGAGAAAGGTTCGCAAATCCGCTAGAGAGGATCGGATTTAGTCAGGATTCAGTGGAGGACATCAGTTAAGCGGCCATCTTTGTCTGATGATTGCTCCGCCTCAAAGTATTTTTTATTTAATTATTTTGTTTATTTTGCAGATACAAGGCAATATACAGACCAATAATAAACAAAAGAATAAAAACAAAAAACAACATTATACAATAAGAGATAGCACAACAATAATTACCAGTATAATGAGAATAGATGAAATAGACACCCACCAAAAGCCCCTAGGCCAAAAAGGCTCACTTTAGAATTAATCTTGAATGAATTTAGAGGATACCTTGCTAAACATCCAAGTTTTTACCCCCTTTTAATGTTTTTTATAAGAAGACTCAGTTTGAAGATCTACTGGAAGAGTATTCCATAGTGTTGGTGCAGTGCAACTAAAAGCAGCATTATGAGAGCAATTGAGATGTAACTTTGGAAACAAGGGGATTACAAGAAGATCTCAGGGAGTATGGTGGTAGGAAATACATCATGATAGCAGGTTAAGGGGTAAACCTTTGTATAAGGCCAAATGGGTAATTGGCAAAAGTACTGCAATAACATGAGAAAAATGTGCTTATAAGGCATAGAAAAATGAGAATTTACTACTGCTGCTGCTTATCATTTGCATGGCATTACAAGGGATACACAGCACTATAAAATTCAAACAGAGAAGCCAGATACTTTTGGTTTGTGCTCTTTTTAAACAATTTTTTCCCAGTGGCTGGGCATTTTTTGTGTTTATTTCACCTGTTCATTCTTTGCACACATAGTAAGTGTAGGCTGGAACCTTTCTAAGCATGCAAACTGATTGTATGTGCATTAATTCCTAGCCATACATGTGTACAAGTGATTTACATGCACTTTTGAGTTTCAGTTGCAGAAAAGAACCAAACGCGCACTCACAAATGAACATCCCTATTACAAAGGCAAAATACTGTATATAGAATATTGCTCTCATGTGATACAAAGAATTGCTAGATGATAGTCCTAGGCATATTTTAATTATGTCCACCAGGGCAACTTTGCCTATACTTATATGATCTTTTATTTTCCAAATGCTTATCAATGGTGATGGATGTGTGGTAGGGGCGGCTCAAGGCAATCTGCTGCCTGAAGCGAAGAATGAGATGATGCCCCCCCCCCCCTTAGAGGGGGGGGAGCTTTTTCAGAACTCCAATCAGGGAATGAACCAAACCAAAAAGCCAATTTGATTATATGGAGGGAATACAAAATATTTGTACACAGGGCCATACCAAGCTGCAATCGTGCCCTGTGCGACTTGCAGCTTGGGCACACGCCCCCCTCCTCCTCCCCATATCTCCATCCAATGCTGCCTGCTCTTTTCCTGCTGCTGCCTCCCTCTGTTTTCTTCACGGCGGCACCAGCAGCAGGGAAAGAACAGACAGCGCTGGATGGAGGTATGGGGAGAAGGAGGGGGGGCATGCACCCGATCTGAAAGGCGCCGGCACTTTAAGCAGATCTGTCCCTTTCTGCTCTGGCATCGCGTTGGAGGACCAGACCTGCTTAAAGTGCTGCAAAAATGCTTGGGGGAAGCATTTTGGCTGCCTGCTATTGTCAAGCCAGCGGCAGCACAGCAACAGCAACAGCAGACAGTTGAGATGCACCCCCCAAGCCTTTGCGCCCTGTGTGGCTGCACCACTTGCAGAGGGCTAGGTACGGTCCTGTCTGCACACCAAGGAACTAAAAGAGAGCAAGAACCAACAACACAGTTTATAAAACTTTATAATAACAAAATAAAAATAAGTTATAATTAACTGTGTTATGGTTCTTGCTTTTGCTTTTTCAACATATATTTTGTATCCACAGTGGGTGCAGACAGAACCAGGACATTCACCCACAGAACACAATATTTAAAAAAAAAATCTGATTCTGATCATCTCACTAACAACAACCACTATTCTCCAGTACCAGGCATATTGCGAACTAATACTAAACCGTACAATAAAGAGCAAACCTACCATACCATACCATATCAGCACAAACTTCCAAAACTCACATAAGGAGCCCATCCAAAAAAAGCGTCACTGTAAATACTACAGTGGGCCCTGGAATATCCATACACCCATTTGAAAAGCTGAACAAGTCAAATTACTACAGTACAGTATAGATCACTATGTACAAACTCCATATTAACAGAACACCTGACCTCAGTCACACACTCACAACATCGAACCTCACCAAGTACAGAATAACTAACCATAATCTAAAGTAAAAATAAAGATATGTAGACAAAATTTAAACTGAAACCCCCAAGAAGCCAGAGTCCACATATAGTGCAACATCAGATAAATAAGAGATGCAGTTCCTCAATACTGTTTAGAATATAAAGATAACACAAAGTCCAATCACTAAAATTAAATAAAATTATTTTTCTACCTTTGTTGTCTGACCATTTTATTCTCTGATCATGCTGATCCGAATCTGAGGCTTCTGCTTTCCTGTCTTCTCTTAGCTCTCTTTCTGTGGTCTATGGACCATCTGCCATTTCTTATCTCTTCTTTTGTTTTCTTCACTTCCTTACATCAGTCCATTTCCAGTTCCAGTAGCCCTCCCCAGTATCAACCCCCTTTTCAGTCCTCCCCTCCCAGTACCTCTGGAATCTGGAATTTGTTACCGGAGGATGTAGTAAAGGCTGTTAGTGTAGCTGGGTTTAAAAAAGGTTTGGACAAGTTCCTGGAGGATAGGTCCATAAACCATTATTAAGAAGGGACCCAGGATATCAATGCTTGAACCAATACAAGCATTGGGGAACCTGTGTCCCTTGGGGAAACTGCTAGGTACATATGACTTGGATTGGCCACTGTTGGAAACAGAATACTGGGCTTGATGGAACTTTGTCTGACCCAGTATGGCATATCTTACCTTCCAATGTCAACCACCTTGCATTCCCACGACTGCCACTGGTGTCCATTCTTTTCCAGTCCCCCTCCTTCCCCACTGTCCATCCCCTTCTAATCCAAATACCATCCGAGGTATCAGCTCATGTCCACTCTCAGTGCCACCCCCCCAGCCTGCTCTCTTCTAGTCGCCCTACCCTCTCTCCATCCCTCTTCCAGTGCCATTCGCACATCAGCTCCCTTCCAGCCTCCTCCTCATTACTCAGCCACCTACCACTCCCATCCCCAAGTGTCAATTCCCTTCCAGTCCCCCTTCAGTACATTCCAGGTGTCAGCTCCATTCCAGCCCCCTCCTTCCCCCGCCATTTCATCTCCTTTCCAGCCCCTCCTTCGCCTGGCAGACCCTCTCAGTATCCACTCCTTTCCAGTCCTATTCTCCCATCCCCCCACATCAGCCAGCCCATTTGTAGCCCTAGCCCCTACTTTTCTTCCAGGACCAGCAGCACTCTCCTCCCCTCCCCCATTACCCCATTTCCAGTCGCAGTCCATTTCCAGTCCTATCCCCCTTATCAGCCCACTCCAGTCCTAGCACCCAATCAGCCCATTACCAGTCCTAACCCACCCAATCAGCCCATTTCCTGTCCTAGCCCCCCTAATCATCCCATTTCCAGGCCTAACCCCACCAATCAGTCTATTTCCAGGCCTAACCTCATCAATCAGCCCATTACCAGTTCTAGCCCCCTCCCAATCAGCCTATTTCTATTCTTAACCCCCCCATCAGCCCATTTCCAGTCCTAGCCCTCCCCCCGATCAGCCTATTTCCATTCTTAACCCCCATCAGCCCATTTCCAGTTCTAACCTCCCCCCAATAGACCATTACCAGTCCTAGCCTCCCCTCCTGATCAGGCTATTTCTATTCTTACCCCCCCCCCAGCCCCGTTCCAGTCCTAGCCCTCTCCCCATCAGCCCATTTCCTGTGCTACCACCCCCAGCCCAGCCCAGCCCAGCCCACCATAGGCTGGAAACCACCTCAGACTGAAAAGGCAGGCTGATCTGAGAGCTGGAAGACTACCGAGAAAGCAAGGACCTCCAAAGTGGCCTCATATAAGCTTGTGCCCAAGGCACCATGTTGAGCATAGCTGTCATCAGCCCAGCCCAGCCCTTCTTGAATAAAATAAAATTAAAAAAATGCAGAAGCTGCTGCCGCTGCCACAGCCACAGCAGCAGCAGCAGCCTGAAGTGCCCCGCAGCCGCCACCTCCTCAAAGAGCCCACCCTCCCCCCGCGCCAGCTCAGCTTTACAGAGCCGCGTGAAGGGAGAGTGTTTTCCTTTCCTGCAGTTCTGTTAAAGCTGAGCCTGTGGCGCTTTAACAGAGCTGTGGGAAAGGGAAACAATCTCCCTTCACGTGGCTTTGCAAATCTGAGTTGGCGTGGGGGCGCTCTGTCAGGGCTCTTTGAGGAGATGGCGGCCGCGGGGCACTTCAGGCTGCTGCTGCAGCTGTGGCAGCAGCTTCTGCATCTTTTTTTTTTTTAATACTTTTTTGAAGGTCGAGTGAGGCAGTCTTTTTGGGGGCAATTTTTGCCGCCCCAAAAACTTGCCACCTGAGGCTACTGCCTCACTCTGCCTCATTATAGAGCTGCCCCTGATATGTGGGATCATGGGGCATTCATTCATACATTGGACAAGGAGTGTGAAATGATGAACAAATTGAGCTCACATGTGGGTTTTGATACCCAGAGAATTCAAATATGCTAGCTGTGTAGAAAGGTTATGCATTGGTCAGACTTCCTTTATCACATCCAGAAAGCAATGAATGGATCAGCCCATCTGATGTATTATGGTTGCACCTCAGAGGCAACAGCATTGGTGATTTGTGAGTCTAACAGTTATTAAACATGATCAACAATAATAGTGCTGCTTGCACTCTGGATACATGAAATGTTTAGCTTATGGTCTGAGATTGTCCCTTGTCATTGATGAACCACTTTTTGCTCTATCTTGAGAGCGGTATCTAAGCTTAACAGGCAAATTGGAAAATTTGTACAATTACTCTGGGGCACCCATATTGGACATAATTGGACCTTTCTGGATTGTGAGGGAATTCAATGTGCTACTCGCTGAGATCATGCTGAAAGGTCCCACTCATTGCCTCACCTTCCTGGGCATTGACTTGGACGCCACCCTGATAGTTCCAGGTTACCTCAGGAAAAGTTGGTCACCGCAATACTGAATTTGAAAAAGGTCATTTTCTGAAAGATGAAATCCCTTGATGAGTCCTTGGTCTTCACATGCAGAGTGATCCCTATGAGTTTCATCTTCCTACAGTGGTTAACGCTCACAATGGTTGAGATAGTACATAGGCACCACCAAATCATAATAAGGACCTGACTTTGTGATGATTTAGGAGTTTTGGATATGTTTTTGCAAGAATTCAATGTTGTGTCAATTATCCTACCATGTCTGTCACCTACTTAGACCCTAAATTGAACTCTGATACTTCAGGAAGAATAGGCTTTGACTTTTTCTGGCAGGGTAAGTGGGGCACTGCTACTTGGCCTGTAAATGGGTACAGTTGGGGTTATACTTACTGTATAGGGCAGCAAGTTGGCTAACCAAAGGGACCTTTTCTTTTGCAGTAACATGGCAGTTGTGGAGATAATAGATAATCTACGAAGCCTCTCAACAAGTTCGTATCACCACCATTCTCATACAGCTCCACTGGCTCCCTATCCCAGCAAGAATAAAATACAAGCCCCTCATCACAACATTTAAAGTCATGCACAAGGTATAAGAAACCTGTCTTCAAACTCTTATATCAACACTCAAGAATGACAGACTTCAAAGACATAACTCACTTAACCTTCTCTCAACTCCATTTTAAAAAAATCAAGAACTGACAGTACACGTGCATCCGTTCATTCATTCTCTTTGCGTCTACAATATGGAATTCCTTACCTCTGGACTTAAGTGGATGCTCAGACTTGACAGTCTTTTGGAAGAGAATCAAGACATACCTCTTCCAAGATCATTACAACACTGCCACAACACCATTGTCCCAAACAATTAGAGCTTAGATTGGCTAACCATCTAACTTGCCTGCCCAAATCTGATTAATGCAAAACTTGGTTACATTGCTCACATTCAATGCCACATTGTATATAGCTCATAATTTATATTAATTACCCATAAATTGTTCTGTTTTACTGTACAAAAGAGTGCAGCTGCTGTCTTGCTAAGTTGTTGGATATTTGTAAACTGCTTTGAATGGTAGAAATATGTTATACAAATATGTTTACATAAATAAATACCAATACTAAATGCCTTATCACAGACATGTTAAGAGAGTTTGTACTAGTATGTTTATGCCAGAATATCTTAGCATATGTGAAATATATGCCAGGTTATCGTAATGAGATAGCTGACTTTCTCGTTGCAAGTGGTCTTCATTCAAGATGCTGATACCTGGTGCTGTGGCAAATGGAACCCTGGTTTTGAAGCACTTATGGGCCTATGGAATTGTAATGGAGTGTATGTCCCATTCCAGGTGCAGCCAGATAAAGGTAGGGCTCAGAGCAGGGAAAGACCTTACCTGGATGATATACTACTTAATTGGAACTCCATTATTTCTAATACTGAGCAAGCTCCACCCATATTCAACAAAACAAAACAGAAAAACTCTAAAATATGGTACCCTTTTGAAATAAGAAAACTAAAACAAATATTGTGAAAACTAGAATACAAATGGAGATGTACAAGATCTGAAAATGATAACAGACTATACATGTACATCTTAAAAACATATGAAGAAGCCATAAATAACAGGAAAAAAAAGAGTATCACTCTGCTCACCAATGTCAAGTCCTTAACAAAAGTACCTAATCCGGATGAAGTTCAAATCAATATACGTCCACAGATACTACCTAACCATTATATGGATAAAATTAAACCTTCAGTTAATGATGATAAATCCCCCAAATCCTTCAACCTACAATCCTACAACTTCAACTCTGCTAGCCAAGACAAATGGACCTCATTCCACCTTATAGACCTAAAATACCTCAAAAATGTAATCACAAGCATTAATACAACCACCTCACCCATTGACCCCTGCCTGGTGAGTTGGTTGAAAGCAACGAAAGATGAGTTCTCCCCAACTATCTTAGAGATAGCAAACCATTCATTATGACAAGGACACATGCCCTCTGCCTTAAAGCATGGTATAATCTGCCCAATACTAAAATCAATGACTGATGACCAAGACCTTCATAACTCTTATAGACCTATATCAAGCCTACCATTTTTAACAAAAGGGTATTGAAAAAGTTGTACAACTCCAACTGCAAGACTTTATTGTACTAAATGCTCCCCTTGATGAACACACGTATCTACTGGTCAACTCGTAAACGCTAGACTATATATCAAAAAATGTGCGTTAAATGTAACAAAAATGGGAAATACATCCAAAAATATAGCGCTTGTTTGGGCAAAAAGTATAGTTATATAAACTATATCTAACTGCTACCGGATGAACAACATGGGTTTAGACCTCATCAGTGTAGAGACACTCATGCTAACATTTTTGGACAGACTCATACGTGGCTTGAACAGCAATAAACAAGCATTTGTCTTAATATTTCTAGACATTGCCTCAGCTTTCAATAGTATTAGTCATAAACTACTTATTGAATTTAAATTGGTCTTCAAGGTATGGTTATCCAGTGGTTTAAGTCCTACTATACAACTGCACTCAACAGGTCCAGATTGGTCAAATTTTTCTACAACTTTTAAACAAGAACAAGGCATTCCACAAGGTTCCTCCCTTTCTGCCCTCCTATTTAATCTTTATATTCAACCAATATGTAATATCTTCAAAATCACAAGATAAACAATTATCTCTGTGCCGATGATATAATGATGTTTCATCCCATAGATACCTCAAACTCTGCTTGCTCTTAGATCTTTTACTGCCCAGATGAAGTAATTGAAGAGCTAAAAGCACACAACTTAAAAATTAACATTAAAAAAACAGAAGTCCTCTATGTTTCTCGAAACCTGAATTTCATCCCCCAGCCAAAATCCATATACAAGGATCAGAGCTTGAAGTCAAAAAAGAAGTTAAATTCCTTGGCATTATCCTTGACCAGACACTAAATATGGTTTCCCATATAAAATCAATCACTAAAGTCATATACTTCAAGTTGCATATCATACAGCACCTCAGACCCCTTCTAGAACGTCATGACTTCAGAACAGTCCTACAAACCCTCATAACTCCACACTTTGATTATTGTAACAGCATTCTGCAAGGTCTCCCTAAGAAAACGATCTATCAACTCCAGCTAGCACAAAATCTTGCTTCACACATAGTACACAAGGCACAACACTCTGATCATATTACACCACTTCTCCATAACTTTCACTGGTCGCCCATTAGAACAAGAATAAAATATAAATATATAATGATGGTATTTAAACATCACAATAAAATAGCCCCAACATATCTATTCTCCCTCCTCATTCCTGCCACAAGCACGAGAAACAGAAGGAACTGCTTCCAAAATACTTATGCCGTACCTAATCACTTCTGTAACACTAATCAATCTACCAGCACTAGAGCTTTCACATATATTGCCCCAGTTTTATGGAATGCTCTTCCTGACAATTTAAGCGCAATAAAAGATCTCAGGAACTAAAGATACACCTGTTTATTGATTATTATGGTACCTCCCCTGAGATACCCAAATGCAACCTACTTAGCTACATCCAGTACGATTAGGCTCCTTCTAATTGAGCTCCCAATATTCTATTTACTGCAACATTGTATATAGACATCGTAATGTAGTTGTCAGCAATTAAAATATACATGAGTATTTTAAAGTTTCAAGGTAAAGTTTATTATAATATTTGCTGTAAACCACTCCTGATCTCTGGATGGGGCGGTATATAAAAACTTGTATATAAATAAAAATAAATAAATAAGAAAGACTTCCCAGCAGACACCAACCCAGTGGAGGCCCCGGGAATGGATAACCAACCTGCGACTCTGTCCAGGGGAGGGAGAGGAAGTAGGAATCTCTCCCAGGATGTAGACAATTGCCCCTTGGAGATGGAGACAGGACTGATGACTCCCCAGAGGAGATGGAGGTGGGGTCTAATAACTCCCCCTCTGAGATGGAGTTCTAGACCAGCAAACAGTATGGGGGTCATCCAGAACTGTGAATAGCAGGGATGTACGTCTGGTTTGGACATACATCCTCTGCTATTTGCTTGGGGCCTGTTCTTCCTTCAAAGCTCCCCGCAGGTACAGAGATGTGCCGGGAGCTCTGGACAGGGGTGGGAGGTGGTGGACTGTAGGGGGAGCATAGGCAGGGCTGAGGCAGGCACATGACCCCGGACTCCGATGATGGCGGACAGCACTGGAGAACCCCACCAAAGTGGTGAGCCGACGCAGGATGTTTCCCGCCACCTGATCCCGGTCTTGGCAGGCCCCTCTAGGGGTCAGGTGGTGGGGAAAAGCATTTTATATGTTATGCAGGCTATCGGGCTCCTGCATAGCATCCTGGTGCCTTGGCAATGGGATGCCATGGCACAGAGGCTCCATGCAGGAGTATGGGAGGGTTAGCCGGGGAGGCCACTACATGTCTGGGCCTGCAGAATCAGGGCACATCCAGTCTATCCAAGTGCCCCGAATCTGCTCCTGCGGGAATGTCTAGCTACTATGCGTGCAGAATTGGGGTCTAATCCATACTGTCCAGATTTTGGATGTCCGGACGAGTTGGACGTTCCCTGAGCAGAACTGGCCTCTACAGAGATGGAGATCTAGTGGAAGATAGGTAAAAGTATACCGAGCACAACCCGCCTATGGGTGTTTGAAGGAGCTACTTGGGTGGTGGTAGGTTGACCATGAGGTTAAATAATAGAAACCCTTTGTTGTGCTCGGTATTCACTAGACTGTGGAATGGTGGTAAGAAAAGGGTATATGAACTCAACAGAGCCAGACTGCCCAACTGCATGAAGCTTTTACAGAGTTCAAAGATCAACTTAAAAACCACCTTTTCTGCACAGTTTTTGACCTCCCACTGGACTCCCTCAGTTGACTTCCTTATGTTTCCTACCCACCCCCTCTTCCTCTCTTACCACCTTCCTCCAGCCCTGCCTTGTCACGTCTCATTTTCCCATCTGTCCTATACATACTGGCATTCTTTTCATTCTCTGTTTCAGTTTTTATTGTATTCTATTATAAACCGATTTGCTGTACCCACATTAAGTGATCAAATCTTAAATAAATGAAATGAAACGTCAAGTATGTTTCCTAATTTGCATAGGACTGAAACAAGGGATTTTTTAGTTGGGGAAAACATCCTCTGACAGGGATAAAAGGGGGAATGAATTCAATTTAACATTCGCCCCAGAATAGACTACCTTATAAGGGGGTTTTCTGGAAAGGCTGTTTTGCGCGTACCCTGAGTGTACAAACTGAGGACTGGGTTGAGAATCCCTGGTTTGGGGTGATGGAATGGGATATTGAAAGCAGGAAAAAGATGTTGAGGTAAACAGGAGGATGTGGCTTGAAGAGGTAGGAGATGGAGTGGAGGGCAAAGTTGAAGGACTGGAGCATGAACAGTAGGGCAAAGTGAGGGAGTGGGGGCTGGGGGAAGAAAGGAAGTATGGGACATGCCATTTACCCTAGGTTGGGCTCCAAACCCTCACCTTGCACTTTTGTCTCTGACCATCTCCCATTGTAGAGGTAAAGGCTATGGGCAGAGAGAGAGAGAAGTGTAGGGTGAAGGAGATGGAGAAGCTATTGTACAAATCCTCAAGGGGAAGAGAGTATTGGGAAGGGATACTTTGTGCGTGTAGTGCTAAGGAGGGGTCATCAAGCCCTTTTTATGCCTTTGGAGGGAGGGAAGCTCAAGGTGATATGGTGGAGGGTTAAGTGACTTGCCCAAGGCCACAAGGAGTGCTACTGGGAATTGAACGCTGGTTATTTGGTTCCCAAGCTGGTGCACTAACCATTAGGCTACTCCTCCATTCCAATAGTGTGCATTTTTCAGCTGTAGCATGTACTATTCAAAAATGGCACACACTACTTATGACAGCAGGAAAATGATGGAATTTAGTTGTTGTTTTTTTGCTTCCATTTAAGCTCAAACATGATTTGAGATGACACAGGAAAGATTATTAACTTTTCTTGCATCATTTCGGTCAAATGCAATTCTGGGGTAATTCAAAGTCCTCATGGCAGTCCATTTCTTTTGAGGTGCCTCAGGGCTCCATCTTGTCTTCTATATGATCTGTTATTAATCTCCTCAGTGTTCGAGGAGTATTCATTATTATATGTACTATATGTAGACAGCTGAGGTTCACTGACCTCAGTGGCATTGATAAATGAAGTTCTAAGCTGTGTTAATTCCTGAATGCAGGAAAGCAAGGCATTGAGCATTCCTAAAACAAAGATTCTTTGGGTAAGTCATGAAGCGTCCCTATTGGAATTATATCATCAGCAGGCATTTTAATGAATGTTTGCTCCTGCTTACTGCTGGGAAAAGCCTAGGAATTTAGATTGACACAAGGATCCCCTGTAAGGAACAGGTTAAGCATTTAATTGCAGCTGCCTTTTAATATAATGAATCTTTTTAAGGCAGTTAAGATATCATATGCACCCTGGTGGTTTTCAGCATTCTGGAGTCTATGATTTTTAAATGGAATTTGTTATAGTAAATCCTTATTCCTACCACTGGTCATGTTAAAAGCCACCACAGGTATAGAATCCACCACTCGGCTACTTATTGTATAGACTGAAAAGAACACATATTGCCCCATCACAAGGTCCTGCATTATTTGCCTAGTCTTTATAGGTCTTTATTTAAGCTATGTGTTTTAATTTTTAAGATTGTTAAGCTTGAAGACCAACTATTTACATGGCATGGTTTGAGCAGCAACGTTTATATTCATCATCAGCATATGCCCATGAATTGGCCTGAAAGCATTACCTGGACAATATATTTTTTTATTTGGCAGGGCTCCTATGATGATTTACTAGCTTTTGTGGGTGAGTTGAATCAACACCGTCAATATACAGTTAAAGATGACAGTGTATCAATCGACAATCACGTTTTTGGATATTACAGTGCTTTGTGAAGTATTCATCCCTTCGGTGTTTTTCCTGTTTTGTCACATTACAACCTGGAATGAAAATGGAGATTTGGGGGTTAGCACCATGTGATTTACACAGCATGCATACCACTTTGAAGGTGCAAAATATTTTTTATTGTGACACAAACAATAAGTAAGATAAAAAACAAAACAAAACAGAAATCATGAGTGTGCATAGCCCCCCCCCTCCCCCAAACCCCAAAGTCAATACTTTGTAGTAACATAGTAAATGACGGCAGATAAAGACCAGCATGGTCCATCTAGTCTGCCCAGTAAGATGGCAAGTGTAGGTGTACCTGCCGCCCCGTGCAGGCCACCCCTCCCCATGTCTTTGTTTTAGGGGTGAACCCACCGCTCCGTGTAGTACACCCCTGTATGTTGAGAAATTGGTTAAGTTAATTTGATTTTATCCTGTTGCTGTAAAGGGATATACTGTGTCTGTCCCATGCCATTTTGAATTCTGCCACTGTATTTGCCCCCACCACTTCCATCAGGAGGGCATTCCAAGCATCCACCACCCGTTCAGTGAAAAAGTATTTCCTGACATTGCCTTTCAATTTACCCCCTTGCAGTTTCATGTTATGCCCTCTAGTTTTACAGCTTCCCCATCTTTGGAAGAGGTTTGTTTGTTCATTATTTCTCTTTAAGTATTTAAAGGTCTGAATGATATCTTCCCTGCCCCTCCTCTCCTCCAGAGTGTACATATTTAGGTCTTCAAGTCTATTCTCATAAGGCTTCTTGCTGCAATTATAGCTGCAAGTCTCTTGGGGTATGTGTTTTAACTTAGCACATCTAGCCACTGGGATTTTCACCCATTCCTCAAGGCAAAACTGCTCCAACTCCTCCAAGTTAAATGGGTTGCATTGGTGTACAGCAATCTCCAAGTCATGCCACATATTCTCAATTGGATTGAGATCTGGGCTTTGACTAGGCCATTATAACCGAACCCTGATCTATACTTCTCCACAATTTTGTCTCTGACCTGTTCGGAGTGCTCCTTGGTCTTTATGTTGTTTGTTTGTATAGTGATGTTACAGAGTCAGGGGCCTTTCAGAATAGGCATCATGTGACAGATCATGTGACACTGATTGCACACAGGTGGACCCTAATCAACTGATTATGTGACTTCTGAGGTTAATTGGTTGGACCAGATTTTATTTAGGGGTTTCATAGGAAAAGGGATGAATACATATGCACTCACAACTTTTCAGTTTTTACTTGTTTTTTTATATATATAAGGTATTTTATTGTCATTCCACTTTACTAATTTGGACTATATTGTTAGGTCCATTACCTAACATCCAAATGAACCTCCATTTTCATTCCAGGTTGTAATGCGACAAAACAGGACAAAAACCGAGGGGACTGTAAGTTGTTTAAAGGCACTGAAAGTTGTTTAAAAAACAGGGATATTTGTTGATTTTACTCTATCATAAGTCAGTTAACTAGAATATCCTGCTTAGGTTTCATAGTCATCATCCGTATGGCTTTAAAATGGAACTTCCTTATAGTCAGTATTTATGGCTAAGGAGGATTTGCTATAATATGGATGAGTACAAAAAACAGACAAATGATTTAATTGATTTCTCCAGTGAGGATTTCCCCGGGTTATAGTGCAATGAGCTAATACAAGGTGCACTGAATGCTCATAGAGAATAGTTGTTAACCTTGGGGACCTGCTATCAAGAGGAGTGACCTGTTGTGTTGTACCCTATTCTTTTAGGGTGAAACAGATGGCTAATATTGTCCACAAAAACTGGCATATTATTCAAATACATCAGTGTTTTCAAAAGGAATTTCTGATGTCATACTCTAATGGTCACAATATTAGAGAGATGGTAGCTAAGTCAGCCCAGCCACCAGATAGAAATTCAGATTCACAATCTGGGCCACTGGAGCTTTGATCAATGTATTTTTTGTTCTCAAGATCTTATGGGACAGCAGTGGAAAAATATAAACACAAATATACAGTCCACTGTGAAATATTCCATTTATCACACTTACATTGCCCGCGCAAGTATTATTTAATGTTCATGAGCAATACTGGATCTTCAGACTCCAGATAGTATCTTTGGGGGGAGGGGCCTCAATGCAGAACTTGAATGACATTGGATGGATGACATTGGTCTAGCATCCTTATGTGATTGGCTGACTGGATCAGCTAATCCATATAGAGATGGTAGCATGCAATGTTTATGGAAATGCTGCAAAGGAATTAAATTATGCCAGTTTATAAGAATGGTTGGATGTTGGAGAACAGTATTGATGTGTGGCATTTGTAAGAAATTGCAAAAGAGGATGTTAATATAAGTATATATATAGTATATAAAAATTGCAAAAAATGAAATAAAAGAACTAGACTAAATATTGCTAGCAAAGGTTATCTTTAAATTGGACCATAATGGGTAACTATGATTTATGACATTTTAGTATGATGTTAATGTTGGTCCTACATGCAAAAATAATTTTCAAATAATTTTAAATTGCTAGTGTTTATATTAGAAGTTGACCTCGAGTTTAGACACTAAATTATGCCTGAAGTTCCAATACATCATCCAGATTGGCTTCAGATGCTGATAACTACCAAGGGGACCAATGTAGCAGCAAAATAGGCTGTAAGCTTCTATAAAGACAAAAACTTGTTGCAATTGATAGTTGGCATGTACAGTAATGTAGAATGGTGGATGTGAGGGTAATCTGTATCCTCATGATAGCTAGGCTTCATTTAGCGATCAGGTAGGCTAGGCAGGTGTGCCACACCATTCTCATCCCTCCTGATAGAAGAGGTATAATAGTGAAAGAAAAATTCATGGAGAACACTCCAGTTATTCAGATAAAGCTGAGAGTGTCTTAATTGATGAGTACAGTATTGGAAGATGGTGGATGTGAGGTCACCCCGTGTTAGCTAGGGTTGATTTGGCTATCACTGAAGTCTAACCATGAACGGCCAGGTAATGGAAAAAATGATGTGATGACTGTAGTTTTAAAGCTTTAACTGATGATGACAATGTTAGTGGAAATGAATCAATAAATGTGACCTTGCAAAATGTATAATTGCTTTTGCAGGACATTTTTATTGGATTGATAGAAAGTAGGTCCATCCATATAAGAATTTCAAATTTCCTTACTTAAAGATAATGTAAAGGCACATTTTAGAAAGGCTATACATGCGGCTGCAGCAACATCCAAGTAAAAGAGTCTGCAATTCTATGTAAATTTTGAAGGCCAAGGTGGGCATGTGCAAGTCTGATCTAAAACAAAGGTATCTCCACACCTCACCATAATCATATGTGTTATAACACATATGATTATGGTGTAGCCCTTGACCAACACCTTGACCTAAATGCCCACATAAGTAACCTAGTAAAGGCGATTTACCATAAAGTACGGATGCTGCGACATATGAGACAACTTCTAGAGCCAAAAGACTTCCGAACAGTATTTCAAGCACTGGTGATGCCTCACTTTGACTATGCCAACTCCATACTGCACGGTCTGCCAAAGAGCTCACTTCACCCTTTGCAGATTGCAATGAACACCGCAGCAAGAACCCTATACGGAGCATCCAGAAGAGACCATATTACTCCTATCCTAAAAGCTCTACACTGGCTTCCGGTTCACTGTAGAATCACCTTTAAAATACTGACAATGACATTCAAGGCCATCAACAAATGCACATCCAGCTCCCTTTCCAAACTTATCCAGCTAAACCTCCCCCCCCCCCCCCGCGTTAGACTGAGAAGATCCGTCACCTCTAACACCTTGCGTCTCCCAAAGGCATTCACCAAATGTACCAAGGCTACAGGAAGCCGTGCTTTTGCAGTTTATGCCCTCTACTGCTGGAACACTCTACCAGCAAACATTTGAGCAATAAGCAGCCTCTCTCAGTTCAGGAAAGAGCTGAAACATCACCTCTTTCTTCAGTACTTCCCCAACTCAGATGACATCACATAACCAATCACAGATCACACCTCCCTCTTCCCCTCCCACCCGTTAATCCCCTCCCTGTTGTCCCAGGCAATTATCAAACCGTCTCCTAGCCTGTAACATGCATAAGTTACGCTAGCTGTTCTCATGCCGTGTTTGCGATGAATAGAGCTTAGTTGATGTTTTTTCTACAGTTATCAACCTGTACATAGTTCCATTATGTATATAGTTTGCCTAGGCTCCATGTTCAACTCGCTGTTTAATGTAAGTGCAATGTGGTTCCTCCCCATTGCACAATTTTTGTTTCCTGTGAACCGCGCTGATGGTAAATAGTGCGGTATAGAAAAAACTATAAATAAATAAATAATAACAAATCTGGAAACACGGGTACACACAGGCATGGCAATCAAGACGATGCTAGCATACAAACATACACATGGGGAATATGTATGAGGGAATGCCTGGCACATGGCACATGTAAGTGCTGGCATTTCGGAATGTGCACATGTATATGTCAGTGCGCACACTTGCATTCTGCATCCATGTAGGGGGATGTCTCTCTTAATCTCTCCTGTAATAAACTAGCAAAAAGTAGAACTTTTCAAAACCTAAATGTGGGTAAACACAGATGTGTGGAATTCAGCCATGTGCAGCCCCTATATGAAATCTGAGATATCCATGTACCTTTCTTCGCTGTCCAAACCATGCCTCTAACCCCCATCCTGTAATGTCCCCATCTAACTTGTACATGATCGATCCAGATACGTACATTCCAGTCTTTCTAAAATGACATTTTGGAATGGCTGTACTTTGTAAATGTGAATGTACATTTCACACAGGCAAGTCATGAATAGGGCTTCTAAAATCACCTCCTTAATGTCCATATATGTGCATTGGATTCTAGATGGTTATCAGGGCCGGCTTGTCCACTTTTTCACATTTTGTAGAGACTTCTCGCTTTCTTCTAACACAACCTTCTTGAAGTCATCCCATAACTCTTCTGTAACTCTGTCATCTGTATCTACAGCAGCAAATCAATTTTGCAGGTAGTCTTTAAGGTCATATTGTGCAACATTCATGATGGCTTGTTTTTTTTTCAACTTCAGCTTGAGTTTGCATACTAGTAGTTGGTGATCCATGTCATAGTCAGCTACAGGTCTGGTCTTTGTTGTTATCCAGCTTTTCCATTGATGTCTTCCACAGATGTAGTCAATTTGATTCCTGTACAATCCATTGGTTGAGGTCCATGTGTACAGTTGACACTTGTGTTGCTGGAAGAAGGTGTTTGAGATGAATAGATCATTGGTCTTACAGAATTCTATCAGTCTTTCTCCAGCTTCATTTCTGTTGCCAAGTCGATATTTTCCAACCAGTTCGCCTTCCTCTTTGTTTCCAACTTTTATGTTCCAGTCACCCATGGCTATCAGGATATTCTGTTTGTATGTTCTGTCAATCAAAGAATTCATCAACTTCTTCCTTTTCTGCAGCCGTTGTTGGGGCATATTCCTGAATTATAGTTGTATTGATGGGCACTCCTCATAGAAGAAGAGAAATTAAACATTCACTGACTGCACTATATTTCATTACAGTTCTTGTACATTTCTTCTTAATGATAAATGCAACACCATTTCTTCTTTGTCTTTCATTTCCAGCATAATAGGCCATGTGATCATCGGATGCAAAGTGCCCAATGCCAGTCCATTTCAGTTCACTGACACCCAACAGATTGAGTTGTACACGTTCTATTTCATTCTTGACGACCCGCAACTTCCCTTGGTTCATGCTTCGCACATTCCACGTCCCAATATGTAAAATGTCTTTGCATCTTCTGACTCTCATTTCATACGCAGTTACATCAGCAGATCCAACCACATCATAAATGCTGACTTTACTCTGAGAAGTCTTCAGCTGCGTGCCTTCCTACCTGGGGGTCTCATTTTCCAGCATTATATTGCAATTTATTTTGTGACTATCCATTGGGTTTTTGTGGCAAGATATAGAAGTAGATTTGCCAGGACTTTCTTCCGCGCAGGTAATTCTAGTGTTGTTGCAGTTGTCACAGAACTGTGAACTTCCGCCACCAACACTGTCCCATTCTGCTCCTGCCCATATGGGTGTTTGTTTTAGTCTGGCACCTCAGCTGAGACCTGTCTATCTTGAGACCTTGCCAGTAGCAAAGCTATCGCTAGCATAGCTCTCAGCATCACTGATGTGCATAAGCCCTCACAGCATGACAAGCTGCAAACCAAGTGAGGGGAAAGATCCATAAACCATTATTAAAGAGGACCCAGGAAATCCACTGCTTACCTCAGGACAAACATTGTGGAACCAGTGTACCTTTTTGGGGACCTGTCAGACACTTGTGGCCTGGATTGGCCACTGTTGGAAACCTAATACTGGGCTTGATGGACCATGGTCTGAACTCAGTATAGCATTTCTTATGTTCTTATGTTCACTAAATTAAAATTTTATTTCTCTAATCATGTTGGTCCCAGTCTCTGCTTTCTGCTTTCTTCTGTCTTCTCTTAATTCTTTATCCATGGTCTCTAGTCCATTTGCCCACTTATCTCTTTCCTCATCTTCTTCTCTTCTTTTCCTGCATCCATCTTTTCCTTTCAGCTTTCATCCATTAATTTTTCTTTCTTTCTCTGCACTTAGATTTCACACCTTCTTACTAACCAGTCTTCAATCTCCCTCTTTTAACTGCATCAACCTGAGGCTTAACCTCTCTTTCCCTCACTGTGGCCCTCCATCCCCACCCCTTATTCGCCAATACCCCCATACCCCAGAATTTCCTCCCTTTCTCCCACCTCTCCTTCCAGCATTTCTTCTCCCTCTTCCCCTCCATCTAGCATCTAGCATCTCCCATCTACCTTCCTACTTCCCCCCCCCCATGCGCAGCATCACTCTTAGAAACCTAGAAACATGACAGCAGAACAAGACCACATGGCCTATCTAGTCTGCCCTTCCATATCAACTACAATAGTCCCCTTTTTACCTTTAGAGATCTTCTGTGTTTGTCCCATGCTTTTTAGAATTCAGATACTGTCCTCATATCCACCACCTCCACTGGGAGACTATTACATGCATCTACCACTCTTTACATAAATAAATATTTCCGTATATTACTCCTGAGTCTATCCCCTTTCATCCTATGTCCCCTTATAGCACAGCTTTCTTCAATTGAAAGAGACCCTCCTGTGCATTTATGCCACGGAGGTATTTAGATGTCTCTATCATCACCCCTATCCTGCCTTATCTCTAAAGTATACATATTAAGATCTTTAAGTCTGTCATCATATGCTTCATAATGAAGACCACTAAACGTTTTGGTAGCCACCCTCTGCACTGACTCCAACCTGCTTATATCCTTCTGAAGGTGCGGTCTCCAGAATTGCACACAATACTCACACCGGAGACCTATACAGAGGCATCATCATCTCCCTTATTCTGCTGGCCATTCCTCTCCCTATACACCCAAACATCCTTCTGGCTTTTGCAGTCACCTTTTCTACCTGTTTAGCTACTTAAAAATCATCAGACACAATTACGCCCAGGTCCCGCACTTCTTTTGTGGACAGAAGGGAGGAATGGTCTAGTGGTTAGGACAAGGTACTTCAGGCCGGAGGGCCAGGGGTTCAAGTCCCACCTGGGGACAGCAATCTCAGGCCAGAGGGACTGGGATTTCTAGTCCTGTAGGCACTCCTTGTGGTCTTGGGCAAGCCACCTAACCCTCCATTGCCCATGTTCCCTGTAAGTATTAGTGTATGTGTCTCATATCCCCTCGTGTTAAATGTATACCCCAATTGACCGCTTTGACCCAGTGAAAAGCAGGATATAAATACAGCTAAATAAATAAATAAGAAGTACCTCACCCCCTACACTGTACAGCTCCTTTGGATTTTTGCAGCCTAAATGCGTGACACAGCATTTTTTAGCATTAAATTTCAGTTGCAATATTCTAGACCATTCTTCAAGTTTAGCTAGATCCCTCCTCATGTTGTTGACTCCTTCTTGTGTGTCTATTCTAGTGCAAATTTTGGTATCATGTGCAAACAAGCAAATCTTACCTGACAATCCTTCCGCAATATCACCAACAAAGATGTTAGAAACATAGAAACATAGAAATATGACGACAGAAAAAGACCACATGGCCTATCTAGTCTGTCCTTCCATAACAACTACAACAGTCCCCTTTTTACCTTTCGAGATCCTCTGTTTACCTTTAGAGATCCTCTGTTTGTCCCATGCTTTTTTGAATTCAGTTACTGTCCTCATCTCTACCATCTCCACTGGGAGACTATTCCATGGATCCACTACTCTTTCCGTAAAGAAATATTTCCGCATATCACTCCTGAATCTATCTCCCTTCACCCTCATCCCATGTCCCCTCGTAGCAGAACTTGCTTTCAATTGAAAGAGGCTCTCTCCCTGAACATTTATGCCACGGAGGTATTTAAACATCTCAATCATATCACCTCTATCCCGCCTTTCCTCTAAGTTGTACATATTAAGATCCTTCAGTCTGTCCTCATATGCTTTATAATGAAGACCACTAATCATTTTAGTAGCCACCCTCTGCACCGACTCCATCCTGTTCACATCCTTTTGAAGGTGCAGTCTCCAGAATTGCACACTATACTCCAAATGAGGTCGCACCAAAGACTTATACAGAGGCATTATCACCTCCTTTTTTCTGCTAGCCATTCCTCTCCGTATGCACCCAAGCATCCTTCTAGCTTTTGCCGTCGCTTTTTCTACCTGTTTAGCTACTTTAAGATCATCAGACACAAACACGCCTAGGTCCCGCACTTCTTTAGTGGACAAAAGTACTTCACCCCCTATACTATATTGCTCCCTAGGATTGCTGCAGCCCAAATGCATGACCTTACATTTTTTAACATTAAATCCCAGCTGACAAATTCTAGACCATTCTTCAAGCTTAGCTAGATCCCTCCTCATGTTGTCTACCCCTTCCTGGGTGTCTACTATATTGCAGATTTTGGTATCATCTGCAAAGAGGCAAACCTTACCTGAAAGCCCTTCCGCTATATCACTAACAAAGATGTTAAAAAGAATCGGACCAAGGACAGATCCCTGGGGCACACCACTGATAACATCCTTCTCCTCAGAGTGAGCTCCATTTACTTGTACTCTTTGTCGCCTCCCACCCAACCAATTTCTAACCCAAGCAGTAACTTTAGGGTCCATCCCTAGGGTGCTCAGTTTGTTTATAAGTCGCCTGTGAGGAACAGTGTCAAAGGCTTTACTGAAATCTAAATACACCACATCTAGGGCTCTCCCTCGGTCCTACTCCCTGGTCACCAAGTCAAAGAAATCAATCAGATTTGTCTGACAAGACCTGCCTCTGGTGAATCCATGCTGCCTTGGATCCTGTAATCCGTTGGACTCCAGAAACCTCATTATTTTCTCTTTCAGAAGCGTTTCCAATAATTTACTCACCACTGAAGTTATACTAACCGGCCTGTAGTTTTCAACCACATCCTTACTTCCGCTTTTGTGTAAAGGCACCACATGAGCCTCTCTCCAGTCCTTTGGCACCACTCCCGACTCCAACGAGGCATTGAAAAGGTCAGTCAGTGGAGCAGCTAGAACGTCCCCAAGTTCCCTCAGTATTCTCGGGTGTATCCCATCCGGTCCCATCGCTTTGTCTACTTTAAGTTAAGATAGTTTCTCATGAACACAGTCTTTAGAAAATTGTTCAAGATGTCCTTTGCTTCTGTTCCTATTTGTGGGTGTTTTCTGAGGTCCTTCTCCTGGTTCTTCATTACAAAAATATTTGTTAAGCAATTCCGCTTTATGCTTATCAGCTTCTACATATTCCTCCCCTGCACCCTTGAGTCTGACAATACCACTCTTGCCCTTCCTCTTCTCACTAATATATCTGAAAAATGTCTTATCCCCCCATTTTATTGCATTGGCTGTTTCCTGCTCCTTTTGAATCTTTGCCTTCTTGACTACTTTGCTAGCTTCTCTAGGTTTTTCCAAATACAGATGCCTGTCTTCCTCTCTCTGTGATCTCTTGTATTTCATAAAGGCCTCCCTCTTTTTCTTCACTTGTTCAGCTACTTCTTTTGAAAACCATAGCGGTCTCCTTTTCCTTTTACCTTTATTTACCATTTTAACAAAAGGTTGGTTTCCCTTAAAATATCCCCTGTCAGTTTTTCCCACTGTGTTTCTACATCTCTCAGCTGTTCCCATTCAACTAATGACTCCCTGAGGTATTGGCCCATCTTTGCAAATTTAGTCTTCCTAAAGTCTAAGATCCTCGCCTTTGAATGGATTCTAACAGCCCTAGTCCTAATACTGAACCACATCATCTGGTGATCACTGGATGCAAAATGATCTCCCACTACAACATCAGAAACACTTTCACCATTGGTAAGCACCAAGTCCAGTATGGCCCCTTCACGTGTGGGGTCTGTTACCAATTGCCTGAATAGTTCTCCCTGTAAAGAATCCAGGATCTCCTTACTTCTAGATGATACTGCAGCAGGAATGTGCCAATCAACATCTGGCATATTGAAATCTCCTATCAGTAGTACTTCCCCTTTCCTAGCAACACTGCGCATGTCTTCAATTAACTCTCTGTCCACCTCTTCCTGTTGTGAGAGAGGTCTGTATATCACACCAATGTAAATAGATTTCTCTTTCCCTCTTTCTAGTTTAACCCACAATGCCTCCCCTCTCCCTTTTAAGCTCTGTAATTCCAAAGCTTTAATAGTAGTTTTTACATATAGTGCCACTCCTCCTCCCCTACTTCCTACCCTGTCCTTTCTGAATAAAGTATAGCCAGGTATAGTTACATCCCAATCATGGTTTTCTGTGAACCATGTTTCTGTAACTGCCACTGAATGCAAGTCAGCCACTCCCACCAAAGCTTCAACATCAGGGACCTTATTTCCCATGCTACAGGCATTTATACACACTGTTTTCCATATGTTACCCCTGTTACCCATTTCCATAAAGTTATTAAATGTATCACCTACCTGGGGGCTTTCACTTACCTTGGGGCTTTCTTCACCCATCCCCAACAAATCTAGTTTAAAGCCCTCTTCAGTAGATTAGCCAGTCTACTACTGAAGACGCGTTGACCTTTCTTGGACAGATGGATGCCATCTCTGCTCTGCAACTCTTGGAACAGCATCCCATGGTCTAGGAAACCAAAACGCTCTTGATGACACCATCCACGCAGCCATGCATTCATCTCCAGGATGCGAGCCTCTCTGCCTTGGCCTTTACCCTCAACAGGGAGGATTGAAGAGAACACCAACTGTGCACCTAACTGCTTCACCCTCTGTCCCAGAGCCATGAAGTCACTTTTGATACATTACGAGGTATACCTGGCAGTATCATTTGTTCCGACATGGATTAGCAAAATTGGGTAATAGTCAGTGGGTTTGATACGTCTCGGCAAACTCTCTGTAACATCTTGGATTTTGGCACCAGGCAGACAGCATACCTCTCTGAACATCAAGTCTGGTCGGCAGATGGACGCCTCAGTACCCCTCAGAAGAGAGTCTCCAACCACCACTACCCTTTCTTTCCTTGTGGTCACTGATTCTGCAACTTTGGGGTCCTTGAGCTCTGGTTCTTCCCTTTCCAGGGATGCTTTCACCTCCTCCACTTCCAGGGCTGCATAATGGTTCTTCAATTCAAAGGCTGGAGAAGTTGGATTGGTGATTTTGCAGGCCCTGGTGACTTGTGTCCAACCATCGACATTCTGTTGGCACCCATCTTCTCCTGTGCTGGAGAGCTTGGTTGCTGCAAGAAGCATCTCATCAATGTACTTCTCACTACCTTGAATGCTCCTCAGCCTCACCACCTCCTCTCTGAGTTCCTCCACTTGTTTCCTCAGAGCTTCAGCATGAAGGCACCCTGCACGTGGAACCGGTCCTTCCACTGGCATTAGGACCTCTGTATGGACCGAGGCAGAAGCTGTAACGGGAGCAAAAGCTTTAGCGATACAATTTTTCCCAGCCATTGTTCTGTTCATGAAGCTTAGGTATCTGTTAAAGCAAAAGAGAGAGATCTACCAAGTACCAGCCGGTTTCCCAGCTGTCCTTTCAGAGAAAAAGCAGTTAAATCTCCTTAATTATATTCAAAATGTGCTGCTCCAATTCTCTGTGCTTTGTCAAATGGGGAGGTGCCCTATAAAGCAAGACTACTCACTAGGTGTGGGTGGGAGTCGGGGCGGTTAGGGAGGGAACTAACACCTGATAAGGTGTTAGCAGTTCCCAAATCTGAAGAGGTTACTGGAGTTCAACCACCTACTGTGCTCAAGGAAAGTCCCACTAAAGCACCAAAAAGAAAGTAACCTTGCTTTAAAAATGTACAAAAAACCCTTTTAAGAGCTCCCAGTCAGAGAGCTAACAATTAAATATAATAAAACAAACCCTTAAATCCTTACTGTTGGTTGATCTGGAGAGCTCCTGTAGGAAAGCCTGAACAGGGCAGGGCACTGGAGCCTTTTATGCAGGCCCTCAGCTGCTCTCAGGTAATCAGGCCCACTAACTCCTGATTAGGTGTTAGCAGTTCCCAAAGCTGAAGAGGTTAAACAGAATTGGACCAAGGACAGATCCCTGCGGCACATCACTGGTAACCTTCTTCTCCTCAGAGTGAGCTCCATTTACCTGTACCCTTTGTTGCCTCCCAATCAACCAATTTCTAGCCCAATCAGTAACTTTAGGGTCCATCCTTAGGGTGCTCAGTTTGTTTATAAGTCGCATGTGAGGAACGGTGTCAAAGGCTTTACTGAAATCTAAAATACACCACATCTAGGACTCTCCTTCGGTCCAACTCCTTGGTCACCCAGTCAAAGAAATCTATCAGATTTGTCTGACAAAACTGCCTCTGGTGAATTCATTCTGCCTTAGATCCTGCAATCCAATGGACTCTATAAACCTCACTATTCTCTCCTTTAGTAGCCTTTCCAATAATTTACTAACCACAGAGGTTAGACTAATTGGCCTGTAGTTCTCAATGTCATCCTTACTTCCGCTTTTTGACTTTCTCCAGTCCTCTAGCACCACTCCTAACTACAAAGAGGCATTGTAAAGGTCAGACAGTGGAACTGCTAGAACATCCCAAATTCCCTCAGTATTCTTGGATGCATCCTATCTGGACCCATGGCTTTGTCTACTTTTAGTTTAGCTAGTTCCTCTCGAACATAGTCTTCTGAAAATCATTCAAAATTCCTGTTGCTTCTGTTGCTATTTGTTTGTGTTTTCTGAGGTCCTCCTCCAAGCCTTTCATCTGTGAACACAGAACAGAAATATTTGTTAAGCAATTTTGCTTTATCCTCATCAATTTTCGCATATTCCTCCCCTGCAACTTTGAGTCTGACAATACCAGTTTTGCCCTTCCTCCTCTCACTAACATATTTGAAAAATGTCTTATCATCGTATTTTCTTGCATTGGCTATTTCTTCTTCTTTTTGTATCTTTACTTTCCTGACTAGTTTGCTAGCTTCTCTTCTCCAAATATAGATGCCTGTCTTCCTCTATCTGTGATTTCTTGTATTTCCTGAAGGCCTTCCTCTTTTTCTTCACCTTCTCAACTACTTCTTTTGAGAACCATAGGGACTTTCTTTTCCTTTTGCATTTATTTACCTTTCTAACAAAAAGATTTGTTGCCTTTAAGATATTCCCTTTCAGTTTTGCCCACTGTTTTTCTACATCCCCCAGCTGTTCCCATCCCGCTAACAACTCTCTGAGGTATTGTATCTTTGCAAAGTTAGTTTTCCTAAAGTCTAACACCCTCGCTTTTGAATGGATTTTATCAGCCCTAGTACTAATACTGAACCATACCATCTTGTGATCACTGGATGTGAGTTGATCTCCCACCGTAACATCAGAAACACTTTCCCCATTGGTAAGAACTAATTCCAGTATGGCCCCATCATGTGTGGGCTCTGTTATCGATTGTCGTAATAGTTCTCCCTATAGAAAATCCAGGATCGCCTTACTTCTAGAAGATACCACAGCAGGGATGTGCCAACCCATATCTGGCATATTGAAATTTGCCTTTCAGTAGCACTTCTCCTTTCATGGCAATACTGTGTATTTCTTCTGTTAAATCTTCATCCACTTCTTCACCCTGTGAAGGGGATCTTTATATAACTCCAATGCAAATAGATTTCCCTTTCCCTCTTTCTCGTTTAACCCGTAGTGCCTTCTCTCTTCCTTTTAAGCCCTGCAATTCTATAGTTTTAATATTATTTTTAACATATTGTGCCACACCATCTCCCCTTCTTTCTACTCTGTCCTTCCTGAATAAGGTATAGCCTGGTATAATTATATCCCAGCCATGGTTGTCTGTGAACCATGTCTCCATAACCAGCACTAAATCCAAGTCAGCCTCTTCCATTAAAGCCTCAACAACTGGGATCTTATTTCCCATGCTACGGGCATTTATGCACACCGCTTTCCAGATGTTGCCCCTATTACCCATTTCTACAGAGGCATTTAATGTTTCAGTTATCTGGGGGCTTTCACCATTTACCTGGAGGCTTTCTTCACCCATCCCCATCAAATCAAGTTTAAAGTCCTCTTCAGTAGGTTAGTCAGTCTGCTGACGAAAACACCTCAACCCTTCTTGGACAGATGGATACCTTCTCCGCTTTGCAGTCCTTGGAACATCATCCCATAGTCCAAGAAACCAAAATGCTCTTGATGACACTATCCACACAGTCATGCATTCATCTCCAGGATGCGAGCTTCTCTGTCTCAGCCTTTACCCTCAATAGGGAGGATTGACGAGAACATCACCTGTGCATCTATCTGTTTCACCCTCTGTCCCAGAGCCATGAAGTGACATTTGATATGCTCAGAGGGATAACTAGCAGTATCATTTGTGCCAACATGGATGAGCAACTTAGGATAATAGTCAGTAGGCTTGATGAGTCTTGGCAAACTCTCTGTAATATCCTGGATTCTGGCACTTGGCAGACAGCACAGCTCTCTGGACATCAAATCTGATCGGCAGATGGACGATTCAGTGCCCCTCAGAAGAGAGTCACCAACCACCACTACCCTTCACTTTGTTTGTAGTGGTGGTTAGTGTCTCCCTTCTCTCCCTCCCAAGTTCAGCATCCCCTCTGTCTTTCTACTTCCCCTTCCATGGTCAGCATCCTGCTCTGTTTTCCTACTCCTTTTCCCATGTTCACCATCTTCCTTTATCCCTATTCCCACATGTCCAGCACTCCCCTCAGTGCCCCATCCCCCCTCCTATCCATGACATCTCCATCTTCTTACTGCATCACCCTTATATCCAGCATTTATTTATGTGTCCCTATCCCTCTCCTCTGTCCAGCATCTCCCCTCTGTGTCTCTATTGCCTCCTTTGACAATGATCTCCCATGTCACCACATATTCAGAATTCCCCCTCTGTGTCACTATCAATCTCATAAGTCTATCATCTCCCTTCTGTATCCCTGCTCTTCCACCCCTATGTCCAGAATCTCCCTGTTACTATATTCCTCTCCCTCCATGTTCATAACCCCCTCTATGTCTCTATTCTCCCATGTCCAACATCTCCCTGTCTTATTTCCCCTCTATCCAGCACCTCCCCAATGTCCACAATCACTTCCTTTATGCCCCCCCTTCTTCCTCCTGCCCCCCAGCCTGGGCCAGAAAATTCCCTCTATCAATTGCAATTCTCTCCTGTGTTCATCACCCACTCCCCCTATCCAGCTGAATCCAGCTACCCCGTTCTATATCTCCTTCGCCCACCAGTGCCCATCTTCAGCACTGCCATTGCCAGTTGCCTGGACCTGTGGCAATAGCTTAAAAAGAGGTGCAGTGCCTGCACGTTAATGAATGCCACTGATGGCTCTGCAAGTCCAACCTCTTAGATGCAAGAAGTCTATGTCGGAGGGGCCAGGACCAGCAAAGCCATCAGTGGTGTGGATCAACTTGCAAGCTCAGCAATTTTTTGTGGTCTATTGCTGTTGCTGCAGGTCTGAATAAGCGGCAGTGGCATTGGCAGAGGTGGTCATTGGTGGGGGAAGTGGATGGAACTGGAGAAAGAGGAACCTGATGGCAGCAGCATGGTGACTCTAGTGAAAATGCATGTGAGAAGGGGGCAAAAGCATTTTAGCATGTGAATGGAGCTGAATGCATGTGTCACACACCTAATACATGAGTTGGGATGTCTGCTTTTCTGCTAGTGTGTACTTCTCCTCTTATTTGACAATTTTTCTATCGCTATCTGGATATGCCTGATGACAAAGTGGAAGGGTCATTGTCCACTCAGGCTCACCCTTGACTATCCTCTACTTCACAGAATGTCTGGTAATGGAAAGAGTTAATGTTACTGTTACAGAGGTTGCACCAGAATTAGAATATTTTTCTATGGCGAGTAGTAAGGTGGAAGATCCTTAATATACTTAGTCAGCCATTTCAGATATTTAGCCTTTTCAAATATTACTTTCCACCAATAGATTATGGATTACTTTTAACTTATGCATTTGTGCACTGAGAATTTACACTAGAAGGAGGTCAAATTTAAGCCTTGTAGAGTATCTCAAAATTCTTTTTTTTAGCCTCATGGCATCAGCAAAATTTTCTGGTGTACCACAAACGTTAGCAGTCAACCTAGGCCCTTGCTCCTCGTCCCCTTCCCCTACGCACTCAAGCAACAGCATTCAGTGGAATGGGGGAGGGGATGACACTAAAGTGGACAGAGTGCACAGGAAAGTAAAGAAGCGCTATGCTGCTCAATAATCTTGCCCATCCCTTCCTGTCATTTCTCCTCAAAACCTTTCCTGGCCCTTTAGGGAAATGGAAAGTGTGTGGGAGGGGGGATGAACCTGGCATGGGCAGAGCAGACAAAAGCTACTTTTCTTCCCAGTACATTTTTCCGAGAAAAATGCAGGGCTCTTTCATTAATACATGAGGGTCATTGGTCAGTTTTAGCAGGCAATGAAAATGGTACTGATACTCCGTACCATCACTTCCCCCCTCAAAAAAAGCCCTGCTGCTTCCTAATCTTGCCTTTCCTCTTCCCTTCTCTCATGCCCCTCCACCGAAGATGTTGTTTCAGAGATGTCAGTTTCTTGAACATTCTAGATAGTTAAATGCCTGACAATGGGGCTTTTTACTGTATAAGAAAAATTCCAAATTTTCACAAAGATAAGCAACGTGTCTGAGCCATTTTTAACCCACAATTCACCATACTACTCTGTTAGGAAACTTTCTAGGTCCGAGATTGGTTGGCGTCCATGTTATATGAGAAAGTAGCGTACTAATAATATTCAGATGGAGGGTTCATAATTACTGGTGGCGGTGAAAAAATTTATATCTTGAAAATTTAATTTGATTGTGGGTCTGATGTAAAAAACAAAAAAAAAAGAGTATGGGGGGTCATTAAGCCACCTTGTGGGAATGTTCAAGGGCAGCTTTATATTTTCATACATCGATAGTTTACCTTTGAAAATTTACTAACTCCTACAGTGTACATATTCCTTGCCTTAGCTATTTCTGCAGGCATAGTAACATAGTAAGTGACGGCAGATAAAGACCAGCATGGTCCATCTAGTCTGCCCAACAAGATGGCAAGAATAGGCGCACCTGTCGCTCTGTGCAGGCCACCCCTCCCCATGTCTTTGTTTAGGGGTGAACCCACTACTCTGTGTTGGACACCCCTATTTGTTGAGACGTTAGATGGTTCAGAAGTTAGATGGTACCGTTTATTTTGTTTTTATCCTGTTGCTGTAAAGGGATCCACTGTGTTTGTCCTATGCCATTTTGAATTCTGTCACCGTGTTTGCCCCCACCACTTCCATCAGGAGGGCATTCCAAGCATCCACCACCCTTTTAGTGAAGAAATATTTCCTGACATTGCCTTTCAATTTACCACCTTGCAGCTTCATGTTATGCCCTCTAGTTTTACAGCTTCCCCGTCTTTGGAAGAGGTTTGTTTGTTCATCAGTTTCTCTTTAAGTATTTAAAGGTCTGAATCATATCTCCCCTGTCCCTCCTCTCCAAAGTGTACATATTTAGGTCTTCAAGTCTCTTCTGACGCAGGCTCCAAATCATTTTGGTCACCTTTCTCTGAACAGTTTCCAGTCTTTTTACATCTTTTGCAAGATATGGTCTCCAAAACTGAACACAGTATTCCAAGTGAGGCCTCACCAGTGACTTGTACAGTGGTATAAGTACCTCTTCCTTTCTGCTGGTAATTCCTCTTTGTATGCAGCCCAACATCCTCCTGGCTTTTGCCACCGCCTTGTCGCACTGTTTTGCCACCTTGAGATCATCAGAGATAATCACACCAAGGTCTTTCTCCTGAACCATGCATACCAACCTCTCGCCTCCTATCGTGTACATGTCCCTTGGATTTCTGCTACCCAAGTGCATGACACTGCACTTTTTCGCATTAAATCGTAGTTGCCAAGCATTAGACCAGTCTTCCAGCTTTTGTAGATCTTTCCTCATGTTAGCCACTCCCTCGGGGGAGTCCACTCTGTTGCAAATTTTTGTGTCATCTGCAAAAAGACAGACTTTCCATTCAGTCCTTCAGCAATATCACTCACAAATATATTGAACAGTGCCGGGCCCAGGACCGAACACTGGGGCACCCCGCTAATCATCTTCCTCTCATCCAAGTGAGCTCCATGTACCATCACCTCCTGTTGTCTGTCATTCAACCAAGTTCTAATCCAGTTTACTATCTTGGGACCCATCCCCAAGCTACTGAGTTTATTGACAAGCCTCCTATGAGGAACAGTATAAAAGGCTTTGCTAAAATCCATGTAGAAGACATCCATTGCATACCCCTGATCTAGTTCTTTGGTCACCCAGTCAAAGAACTCAATCAGATTTGTTTGGCAAGACCATCCTTCGATAAAACCATGTTGCCTCGGATCTTGCCACCTGTTGGTTTTGAGAAAGTTCACTATTCTCTCTTTCAGGAGTGCCTCCATTACTTTTCCCGCCACCGAGGTAAGGCTCACGGGCCTGTAGTTTGACACTTCTTCCCTGTCACCACTTTTGTGTAGAGGTACAACATCAGCCATTCTCCAGTCCTGAGGAACCTCTCCTGTTTCCAAGGATCTGTTGAAGACATCCTTTAACGGTCCTGCAAGAACCTCTCTGAGCTCTTTCAGTATCCCGGGATGTATCCCATCCGGTCCCATGGCTTTGTCCACTTTCAGTTTAGCAAGTTGTTCTAACACCTCATCTTCTGTGAATGGTGTGGTATCTACTTCATTCCCATTTTTATATTTGGGAGTCACAACTGGTCCATCTCCAGGATCTTCATTAGTAGGAATGGGAAAAAATATTGGGCCTATTTACAAAGCTGCATTAGCTGTTTAATATGAGAATAACCATACACTAACACTCAAACAGCACAATAACTGTTAAGGCACACTGGGCTCAATATTCTCTTGGTCGGGCTATGCGCCTCATCGGCACATAGCCCTGTCTACTGACCTCTAAACCTGGATATTCAATGCTGCTGTGAAGGCATTGAATATCTAGGTTAGGCGAAGTGTGGAGTCAGCAGCAGAGACTAACCCGGTTGCGGTGATATTGGACTGCTAACCAGTTAGCAGCAGTGGCTAGAACTAGGTGAGCCAAAAGCTTGCCTAGTTTTAGCCGTGCAGAGCTATCCATTAAAAAGTTAATGCAGAAAATGCCATTTTGGGGCATGTGATGGGTAGAGACTGTACCTTACAGTTAGTGTGAAGAATATTACCATATGTTAACTCTTATAAAAGATAGCACAAAGCTGTTAATGCCTTCTCAGAGTCGTAGTTAATTACACTGTGCATTATCTTCCATGCAGTTAACATGCAATAGTAACTTCTTTATTGCATTAACTGCATGGCAGCTCTTCACAAAACACCGGGAATGCTCCAACATGTAACAAAGAGGTTTTGCAGTAACAGTACTACACTTTAGTAAATACAGGTCTACTGTATATATGTGCATTTCAAAATGAAATCATATGTATATAGTTGATCTCTCAATCTGAAGATATCTTAGAAATGCCTATTTTTAATGCAACTAAAGCTACATACCGTACCTTGTAAAATAATTCACATTCTTTTATCCACTGCATGAGAGTACAACTGTCAGCCTGAGGATCTAAGCAGGTTGCTCTGCATATATATAATGATGGATGTACTGCCATTGTTCCTTATCAGCTGGATACTGGAGGGGAGCAGAGCTCGGAAAGAAAGTGAGCTAATTCAAACACTCAGAGTTGAAGTGCTTGGAAGTCCTGAAATGACTTGTAGTGAGCTCCAAGAGGTAAGCAGTCTGGGAGAGCAGCAATGGCTCAGCTCAAGGTGAAGGACATTGGATCTAGTAGCTAGCAACTAAGTAAGCTGTTGGCTGGTTAACATAAGAAAAGGCCAGACTATTTGCAGAGGCAGACAGACAGAGGGGGGTGGTGGGTGGGTGGGGGAGAGCAAGAGGAGCTCAGATAGGAGAGCTCCAGCTGCCAAACCAGAAGGACAGTTTTAGGAAAGAAAACATTAGAGAGTAATAGCTTGATGCTTTGTTGTCAGGACCTGAATTAAGGAATTCATAAACCGTCAGTGTTCTGGAGTAGTTGCACAAGGTTGGTTTCTCTCAGAGTATCTCCAAAAGGGTTAGTTTTGCATATACCATGACAGTAATGGACCTTACACCTAAGACAGGATGTGTGGAGTATGATCTTAATCTCTCATTAGTGTTTCTTTCATGCACAAGACAGCTTCCTTCTAGAGTTGATTGGATGCAATATGTATAGCAAGATTGTACAGTCATTGAAATGATAAAGGAAATGCCAACATTTCCTATATTGTTTCGAATGGAAATAGAAGGAAAAATTGTTTGTCACTAATGGCATGTACCGTGCTTATCTCTCAGTAGTGCACACTATTGAACAATAGTAATGTGTGTTATGGGTGAATAGTGTACACTACTGAGTAATAATGAATAATATGATAATGCATGTTATTGTGCGATAGTATGCACTATTTGTACATGTGTATATAAAGTGGCATTTTAGAAAGGCCATCTAGGAACAAGCTAAGACATCCAAGCCAAAATGTCCCAACTACAGGGGGAATAGCAGCAGTGAAGGTGGGCACATATAAGAACTTTCTGAAATCACTCCATTTCTGCCTCGAAAGATGCACGTCCCCATGACCATTTCAAATGGTTGGCCCATGCATATGGCAAAACTAGGTGTGTGCATGCTTACAGCCAGTTTTAGAAATGTGCACCTGCCTGAAATGCAAGGCCTCGGATATGGCTTTATGGACTGGAGATGTGCAGTCATTTGAAACAAAATAGGAAATATTAATGACATTTTCTATTTCTTTTCATATCCTTTTAATCTGAAACATGGCACTAAAAGATCTCCAATTTGTTTTCTCTCCTCAGTTTCATCACAGGCCAATTTTAAACCAGGGACCTTTGCATTAGAAGCAAGCATCTTGTCAGCTGAGTCATGGTCAGCATGGAGATTGGTTCTGGCTAGATTGCTCTTAATTAACGCTGATGATGATCTTCCTTCCTGTTTCATGACTGGCTCAAAGTTTTTCTGGTCTTCAGCATCTCTATGGAAAATGCTAACTGGATTTTTTTACCTTGTCAAAGACAAATTAGACTTACCTGCTAATTGTTGTTCCTTGAGGAACTCCAGTCCAATCCCGCACCTCTGGGTAATGCACCTCTTCAAGCAACTTGGAGACTGAGCATGTCATCTTTTGATGACACCCATCTACTTATACGGATGGCACCGCCTACCAGCTGCAGTAACCTACTGACAAAGCAAACTCACAGAAGAAACAAAGAAGTAGTTAACAAAACCAGCAATGCTACACAAATTCCTTAAGTAAACCCTTCCCCTACATGGGAAGGAATCCCCTTTTCTTCCCAATTTTTATTTATTTATTTATTTATTTATTTACAGTTTCTTATATACCGCACTATAAAGCATCAGCGTGGTTTACATGGAACAGAAAAGCTCAATACAGCAAACACGTATGAGTTTACAGATAACAGGGCAAAAAACTTGGATAACAGGGGTAAACTATTTACAAACTATTTACAAAACTTGCTACATAGAGTCATATGAACAGGCGTTTCATAGAAACGTATGCATCACTAAGGTTAGAGTATCTGTCTTGGATTGTTGTTGAGATACCGTGTATTTGCTTAGCGAATTGTATTGTTGGGCTCTATGGGGTGTCGTTGGGCTCTATGAGGTACTTGTTGAAAAGGTGGAATTTGAGGGCCTTCCTAAACTGTGTTAGACTCTTGATAGCCTGGATACCTGGGGGTAATGCATTCCAGCATCTTGGCGCACTGAGACTAAAGGCCCTGTTGGCTGTAGATGTGGTACAATCTGTTAGAGCTTTCGGGACTTTTAGAGAGTTTATAGCCGTGGATCTTCTTGCTCTATTTGGGGATGTGGTATGGATGAGGGCATTTAGGGATGCAGAGGAGAGCTTGTTAACAGCTTTAAAGGTGAGTAATAAGGTCTTGAAAACAATTCTAGCCTGGATGGGTAGCCAATGTAACTGTATCAGCAGAGGCATCACGTGGTCACTCCTGGAGGCTCCATGGAGGACCCTTGCTTCAGCGTTCATGGCGAGCTGCAGCGGGTTCAAGGTGGATTGGGGAAGGCCTTGTAGGATGGCATTGGCATAGTCAAAATGAGGTATAATCAACGCTTGGTAGATGGTCCTGAAATCATTTGGTTCCAGTAAGGATCGTAAATGCCTAAGTGAGCGGATCTTGTAGTATACTGCTCTGACTGTGTTTCTTATGTGAGCTTTCATGTCCAGTACGGGGAGGCTTACCTGTGTACCTCTGGCCCTGTCTGACCGGACGCATCGTGATACCGGCTGCTCCCCTGGCCCCGGCCCCTACGTCTAACTGACTTCCCCCTATGGAGCTTCCAGACTCCTGCCATGAAACACTGCAGCAGTGACCTAGACAAACACGCCTACCAGCCACCTTCATAGCAACCAACAAGGGAGGGATCTGGGACTGGATTGGAGTTCCTCAAGGAACAACAATTAGCAGGCAAGTACAATTTCTCTTTACTTATAATCCCTCCAGTCCAGTCCCGCACCTCTGGGATTTAACAGAGCAGTTAACCTAATAAGATGGACCTGCCAAACCAGCCTGAAGCACTGCCGCTCCGAAACGAGCATCTCCCGAAGCCTGTAAATCTAGGCAATAATGCTTAGCAAAGGTATGAAGGGAAGACCAGGTTGCCACCCTACAGATCTCTGCCCATGAAGATGCTTGGGCCCTTGTGGAATATGTGCAATCCAGCCGGCACCGCTCTCCCCTTCAGCAGGTAGGCCGAGGCAATCGCCTCTCTAATCCACCTAGAAATCGACGCCTTAGCGACCGCTTCTCCCTTCTGAGGCACTCCGAACAGAATGAGCAAGCGTTCCAATCTCTGAAAGGCCGCCGTTGACTTCAATTAGCGCCTGAGAACCCATTTAAAATCCAACCTGTGCAACTACGAGTGCAAAGGATCCACTTCCGAAACCGAAAGGACCGGCGAAGACACTGGCTTTTTCACATGGAAGGCCGAAATCACTTTTGGCAAGAAGGAGGGGACCGGCAAAAGAACGACCTTCTCCCTGGAAAACACCAGATACAGTTCCTTGCAGGACAGCTCCCGACTCTCCAAAATCCTACACGCCGAACAAATGGCTACGAGGAAAACTGCTTTCAACATTGAATCCTTTAATGAGCACCTGCTCAAAGGCTCAAAGGGCTCCTTGGCCAATGCCGACAGCACCAAATTGAGATCCTGGGGCGGTACCACCATTCTCCTCGGAGGATGAAGATGCCCCACTGCCCTCAGGAACCTCAGCACATTAGGATGCGAGCCGAACACCATCCCTTGCACCTTACCCCGCTAACAGGACAGCGTCGTTAATTGCACCCTTAGGGAACTGGCCACCAGGCCCTTGTTGAACCCTGACTGTAAAAAGCCAAAATGTCTGGAATGAAAGTAGAAGATGGGCTCACCCACCTATCCTCACACCACGACTCAAATATATGCCATACCCTGATGTAAGCCAAAGAGGTTGACCTCTTTTGCGCCTTCAACAGGGTCACAATTACCTGCCCAGGATAACCTTTCCTCTTCAGCCTAGCCCTCTCAAGATCCAAGCCGTAAGTGAGAATCGATCCACCTGAGGCATGCGTACTGGCCCCTGCAATAATAGGTCCTCTCGAACCGGCAGACGCCATGGAAGATCCGCCAGCAGTCTCACTAGATCGGCATACCACGGGCGCCTCGGCCAGTCCAGGGCAATCAAGATGACAGACCCCCGGTGAGCTTCGTATCACCCGGCCTATGAGCACCCACGGAGGGAAGACAAAGGAGCACCTCCTCGGGCCACCTTTGCACGAGGGCATCCAGCCCCTCCGACATTCACACCCTTCTTCTGCTGAAGAACCTGCTTGCCTTGGCAGACAGAAAGGTCCCATCAAATCCATGGCAGGAGTGCCCCAACACCGAGCCACCTGCTCGAAAACCTCCTAGGGATCTGCGTGCTCAGATAATCCACCATCATGTTGTCGATGCCTGTGATGTGTGCCACTGATAAGGCCTGGAAGAGACCTTCCATCCACTCACAGCCTCAGCCTCCTCCTCTAGGGCTAGACTGCCCATGCCGCCCTGGCAGTTGATGTAGGCCACTGTGGTCGCATTGTCCGAGAGCACCCAGACCACCTGCTCCTGAAGCCAAGGGCTGAAAGCCTGCAGTGCCAGGAACACTGCCTGCATTTCCATTCAGTTGATGGACCAGTAAACCTCCTATGGCCCCACTGCCCCTACGCTAATGTGATCCTGACAATGGGCCCCCCAACCGGCAAGGCTGGCATCTGTCATCAGCGTGACCCACGCCGACGCCTCGAGGGGCATGCCGCCCTCCAGTGTCCCCGGATATAGCCACCACTTCAGCGCCTTCATTACATGACCGGGGCACCGGAGACCAGCAGATAAGGGCTGGTTCTGGTGGGACCACCGGCATAAGAGCACCCGCTGCAGAGGCCGCAAGTGTGCTCTTGCCCACGGAACTAACTCGATTGTGGCTGACACTCTTACCAGAACCTGCAGATAGTGTCAGGCGAATGGCTGGACTTTCTGCAAAAACTGTTGCACTAGCCGATGCAGCCCCTGGGTGCGCTGTGCAGGCAGAAACACCTTCCCCACTCTGGTGTCAAAATCATCCCTGAGTACTCCAGCTCCTGAGATGGTACCAACCGGCTCTTGGCCCGGTTCATCACCCATCCCAGACTTTCGAGGAGCTATACCACCTTTTGTGTGGCTAATACTTTTTCATCCCTGGACTTCGCTCTGATCAACCAGTCATCGAGGTACAGATGCACCAGAACTCCGTCTTTGCGGAACACCACTGCCACCACCACCATGACCTTGGTGAACATACATGGTGCCGTCACCAGCCGAAAAGGCAATGCCTGAAACTGGAAGTGCCCCACAGGCATCGCAAACCGGAGGAACTGCTGGTGATCCGGCCTGATGGGAATGTGCGAGTAAGCCTTGGACAGGTCGAGCAATGTTAGGAACTCCCCTCTTCTTACCGCCACTATGACTGACCTCAGGGTTTCCATGCAGAAGTGCGGGACCCACGGACATCGGTTAACACCTTTGAGGTCGAGAATCGGTTGAAAAGAGTCCTCTCTTTTTGGAACCACAAAGTAAATGGAGTACCGAGCGCACCCGGCCCTTAACTGCAACAGTCTCCAGAGTGGCCTTCACCACCCAAGCTTTGACTTGTGACCTGCAAGGAGACTGAACGAAAAAGTTGCCAACCGGCCATGGCCACTTGAAGGCATAGCCTTCCCGGATGACCTCCAGGACCCACCAGTCCGAAGTTATCCAAACCCAAGCAGGGTAGAATTCCCATAGCCTGCCTCCTACGGGAATCAACCCCACCTGGGCCTGCCTCACTTCATTGGGATTTCCTGGTTCCTGAAGAGGCAGCTGTCCCAAAGCCTCTTCCCGCCCCCCCCCCCCTCCGGAAACCTCAAAAATCCTGCCCTCTGGGGGCACCCCTACCTCTCTGAAAGGAGCCAAAACGGGATGTGAAATAATGCTTAAAGTCCCTCGGCAGCCCTCTCGCCGATGTGGATGGATGGCTTTGATTTTGCTTATCCTAAGGCAGATGCCCACCTTTTGACTCCCCCAGATCCTTCACCAACTTGTCTAGGTCCTCTCCAAAGAGCAGCTTACCTCTAAAGGGTAGTTTGCTAAGATGGGCCTTAGAAGCCCCGTCCACCGCCCAGTTCCGCAACCATAGATAGCATCGAGCTGCCACCACTGAGACCATGCTCTTTGACAGCCCTCTGATGAGATCATAATGGGTGTCCGCCAGGTAGGCCGACCCAGACTCCAGTTTGGCTGACTCTCCAGACCAGTCAGCCGCCTGCTCCTCTGGCTGCTGAATCCGCTGTGACCAGCGTAAGCAGGTTTGAGCCACCCAGGCCCCACAAATGAAGGCCTGCAGTTCCAGGGCATTTATGTCAAAGGCCTGCTTGAGCAAGATATCCAACTTCCTGTCCTGGCTATCCATGAGGGCTGCAGCACCTTCTACCGGGATCATCGTCTTTTTGGTTACTGCTGACACAGCTGCGTCCACCTCAGGGAACTGAAAACGTTTGTGCTTCTGCTCCGGCAGTGGATACAAGCAGGATATGGCCCATCCTCCTCTGAAACCCGCCTCCAGCAGGTTTCACTCCTCTTGGATCATCTGGTTGACCACTCTGTGAACTGGAAACATCTTCTGCGGCATACGCACCGCCTGAAACAGGGGGTCCTCCAACACTTCCTCCTCCACTGGTGCTGCCGCTGGCATGTTGAGGGCCTTCAAGGACTGCCCGATGAGAGCTTGCAACTCCTCTCATCGAAACAATCAGACCACCCACAACTGGTCCTCATGCTCCGGGATCTCTCCTTCTTTCAACTCTTTGGCCTGGGACTCCAGATCCATGTCCAGATCTTCCACATCCTGCCCTTCTGATGTCAGTGAAGGCACCAGCTCCTCCTCAATGAGGCGAGCCTTTTTGGCGCTGGTTACTTCTGCGGTGCCTGCCTTTGACCCTCCCCTGCTTGCTTAGTCCCTAGTTCCTGCACTAGCGAAGGGGCCCCTGCTTTTTGCTGGCGCATACAAAACACCTAATGGAGCAAAAGTACAAATTCCGGAGAAAAATCCCCTGGGATCCCAATCAAGGATGAAGGTCCAGGGAGGCCCAAAGACCTGGAGCCTGTCTCCAACCCAGCGCATGAGGACCCCTCAGCTACCTGCAGGTCCAGGGCCAGCGAAGGGTCTCTTGTCTCATTCTCCTGCAGGCCCTTCTCCAAGGAAGTGGCCTCCTGAGTGCATCCCAGATGCTCACCGTCTGATCCCACAGACCAGGCACTGGGGTCTGGCTGGCATGGTCACACCTGCAACACCAGTCCCTGCCCCTGAAAAGCCCCTCAACCAGCACTCCTGTAGAGAAGGTAAAGCCTTCCTTAAGGATTCCTCTTTCTCCCTCTGGGTTTTTTTTTTCCTTCAAATGACACCGCCCCCCAAACGCCCCAGAAAACTGACCCGAGCACCCAAGGGGACAAGCAGGGAAAAGAACTACCCTGCCATAAGCTTCAGGCTCCTAGGCCACACTGCCAGTTTCCCTCCAAAAGAAACAGCCAAGAAAAAAGAAACCGCAACCAAAGCACCCGGGGGGGGGGGGGGGGGAAGGGAAGACTCGACTACCCGGCGACTCCAGGAAACCTGAGGAGCCTCAGACTGCAGCCTCTCCCTCTCTTGATCCGGGCTTCCTCCGCATGGTGTGAGCTCGCGCTCCCTGGGCCTGTTTCCCACATCCTGCTGGAACGCGACGCCGCACCTCGCAACTGAAAGAATGCCCCAACTGAGATCTTAAGTTTCCCTTTGGGGCTCGCCTGCTCCCACAGCCATCACTCATTATGCCTCCTTCACCCTCATGCTCAGCCCGCTCAAAGAGGCTTTGACACTGAAGGGACCTAGTGGGAGCTGCCCGCCTCGCCGCCAGCATCCAGAAGATGGCTCCTCACCCAAAAAAGGATTTGGGAGCAATCTGCTCTTCCCACAAAACAAGGGTTCTCATCCACTAGCCTTTGCTCGCCAGGGAGACTGAGGAATCCCTTCCTTGCCTGCTGCTAGGCACCAGAGCTGCCAAAACACTACTTACTTACTTAGCCAGCCAGCCAGTCAAGTAGGGCAAAATAATGCAACACCCTCAGGCAGACAAAGGGAGCCAACCAAAAAAAACAAAAAGGCTATCTTCTTAGTTGTCCTCAGTGAGTCCAGCACCCCAGGCTCACACCTCCTCCAGCTGCTTGGAGACTGAGTATACTGGAGTTGTTAGGCGGTGCCAGCTGTATAAGTAGATGGGTGTCATCAAAAAATGACATGCTCAGTCTCCAAGCTGCTGGAAGAGATGCACTACCCAGAGGTGTGGGACTGGACTGGAGGGTCACCAAAGGCTGATAAACAGCATGGCTTACAGCACAGTGATGGTTCCATCTGAAGATTAGAGGTGGGAAGAACACTGGCTGAGTTTGTAAGGAGGAAGAAAAGGAAGACAAAATGCTAGGATAAGGCACAAAAAAAGAGAGAGTGCTTGCAGGGGAGTGATGGACAGTATCTGGGGAGAATTTTTAAGTTTGTCTTTCCTGAAGTAAATCATGAGCCATTAAAGGCAGTATTACAGTCCAATGAGGAACAGCTTCACTGTGACAAGTAAGAGCTGAATCTTCCTTACTATAAATAAAGTGGAACTGAGTGATTGAATTCAGCATTTATTAGCTGATAATGAGCAGCCTTATTGTGCTAATGCACTGCTTGAAAGTGTTTAAGCTGACAGGTATAGTTTGCTGAAAAGCAGCTTTATTGTGATAAGTAAACTATACTATCATAATTATGCAGAGCTGTTGTGGAATGGAAAACAAATTAAAGTTGGAGTAAAATTTATAATTAAATAATGTCGGTCTCTTCTTTAAACAAATTATTGCTTCAAACTGTTAAGCCAGTTTAAACATGTATAGAGATTATTTTCTCACAATCAGCAGCAAGTCTCTCACTCACACCAAAAATTAAGTCAGCGAGATTTTTTTTCTTTTTTGCCTGAAATAACATTTCAGGTATCTTTTATGTTTAGGCTAGCTCTTTAATTAATTAACACGTTTGGCCTGTAATGAAAATGTACAAAAACTAAATGAAAAAAAACCAAACATTTATTAAAATGAAAAAAAAAAAGACATAGGAAATGAGATACATCTTTTTTGTCTACACACCTCTATCATAGACGATATTATGCTATGGGGACATCTATTCTATGCTACATACACATCCTGGTCTACCATTTTAGAAGTGCAGATGTGCAATGGTGGGACAGCAACATGAAAGACTGTTGATAGTTTATTCACTTGATATATTGCATATCAAAAGTACAATATCTATGCAATTTACAAAAATAGAAAAAAGGGGAATCACACACAAGAAACTACAAACTAAGGTAAATGAAAACAAAAGAAATTACAGATTACAGTAGTTACAAAAAAAACGTAATAAGAAGAGAAAACAAAGCCCAACCAAAGTTATTCCTGATAGTCTGTTAGATGGAAAAGCCTTTACAAAATATAGCTTCTTAAGAGCTGTTTTGAATTTTTGAAAGAGACTCCAAACGCATATCAAGCAGTAATAAATTCACAAAGAAGGACCAAAAATGGAAAAAGAAGAATGGTAACAACCCTGCAAATGAATCACAGAATGAGATGTGCTTACTTACACGTGTGTTTTTTTGGACCGGTGAAAATTAGTGTGGAAGTGAGAGCACACGGACATTTTCTTTCTACAAATGTTGCTTTCATGAAATGAGTGCTTTTCTGCTACCTTTTCATAGCAGGTATAGGCATGGATATGTCAGCAACCGGGTCCAGACATATGAGAGTCTTTCTGAAATTGCACGGCAACAAGCATCTTCTTAAATCTGCCCAGGCTGTGCCTCTACCACACTCCTGTGCCTAATAGACATAATTGCACCAGAAACGTGTATAGCCATGGCTTTCTTTTTTTTTTTTTTAACTTTTATTTTCATTTTGCAACAAACAAAAGAAACAACACACCAAAGGAGACAAAACAAGTGTACAATAAGGAAAAGTAAACCCAATTACCCCCCACCCCCATGCTTCTTCTCTAGCCGATTAGGTCAGCATGTGAGCGCTTCCAGTTAACAGTGATTATACATCAAAACGGTCAAAAGAGTATCTACGATACAGAATGATCATGGGACCAAAATATATACAAATTTAGACAGTCAGATGAGAGTATTTAGCAGAATGTACATAGTCATTGAGCATCTTACATTTAGACCAATAATGAGAAGTCTGAACGGGGGAAGCAAACATACAAGGTATTTGTTCATATGTACTGTAGAGACAAACATGATTCCACCATGCATTGGGGCTCAGATGGGAGCTATTTTCCAGTATTTCTTAATTAGGGAAATAGCAATGCCAAGCATAAAGTCCAAAAGGAAGTAAGCCGTTTTTGGAAGAGAGGAGATCCCCGCAACTGGGCGAAGTCTCACCATCCTCCAAGAAAGGGGCTCCTGAAAGTGCAAAATAGACTGGATACGACCCCAGACCCGACGCCAGTAATACTGTAGTGCGGGACATTCATACATAACATGAGGTAGTGAGCCAATGGCCGCATGGGATGTCCAACAACTATTGCCCTGAGTAGTATTCCAGTTGGCTAATCTGTCAGGAGTGTAAAAACACCGGTGGGCTAGAAAGAAGAGTGTCTGAGTGAGTGAGGCGGATCGGGAAACCCGTGTCACTCTACTCCAGACAAGGCTCCATTGCTCCAAGGTCAAGTCACATGCAATTCTCTCTCCCATGCTTCTGCGCAATAGGGGTATCGCTAGTTATAGCATTACATAAGGTTTTGTAAAATTGGATGCTACACCCGGGGAACTACCGATAGATCGGATAGTCTCCGATCAACCTTGTATAGGGGATGCCGATGGCGGAAGTACCCTAGCACTCCGAAGGCAATGCCGAAGTTGCTTCGACTGAAAGCAGTGCCCCGCTGGGAGACCAAATTCAGTTTGCAATTCACTAAAAGTTTTCCAGCGACCATCATGGAACAACTGGCTAGGAATCCAAATGCCCTAGTGTACCAGGGGCTCCACGCCATCGACTTATATTGTATTCAAAATCAAGTATTGTACCAAAGCGGGAGCCTGTCAAACGGACAGAGTCAGGAGTCTAAAGAGTGCATTAGAGTATTAAAGGCACCTAAAGTGTCTAAAAGCATTGGGGGATAGTGGGAGTCTGATGGGAGAGTCATACCAGGGAGAAAAGTAAGAGGAATCGGTTTGCAAAGATCCACTTCTATGTCTAGTCACACAGGTCTACTCGGTACTGGATCTTCCAGCCAACGAGCGCCTTGCTGGAGAAGAAAAGAGTGATGGAACACTTGATTAAAATCACCACCAAGTATTGATGGAGCATTGGCAGAGGCCTATGCCAACTGCGCAATACTTGCATAGTAAGCAGGGTCGTCTACATTCGGGGCATAAATGCAAAAACACATGAATTCACTATCTCCAACCTTAAGGTGTGCACGGGCCCATCTACCCTCCTTGTCAGCGCTAGTATCTATTACAGTAGCTTGCAAAGACTTCTTAACCAGAATGGCTACCCCGCACCGTTTGGAAACGGCGGGAAAATAGGCAGCCACCATGTTAGACTTAGCATTGAGTTGCAGTGTTGCAGCAGAGTTTAGATGCGTTTCCTGAAGAAACACAAAATCAGCATGCTCATGGCTAAGATAGCTAAGGAGTTTCTTCCTTTTGATTGAACTATTAATGCCTTTTACGTTGAGTGATAAAATTTTACATAAGGCCATTCAGAAAATTAAAAGTTCTGAGCATGATAGCGCACATAATTTCACAATGTCCCTCATATTGACTGTATCTGGCTGTACATATGACATGAAAGAAAATAGGCTAAGATAATACAATGGAGCGCCCCACATTAAGAAAGAAAACCGCAGTGCGGTAGAGAAGAAGCAAAACCCCAGAAATTACTGGCGACCATGTGTCTGCGGGGAGAAACCCCAGAGAAGGCCAAAATTGAGAGAAAGAAAAAAAAAACACATGACCTGTAGGACTGTGCGTGCTCCGAATCCGACCGAGGCACACATCATGGAGGGATAGGAGACCAAAAAACAAAAGGTCATATAGAGAAAGAAAGAAAGTCCAGGTAGTCTCTGTGCTTGGCTATGACCGCCGCATCGGGCCCTTCAAAATGGCGGACAGAGCCGGCAGATAAAAGTCCAAGTTTTGGATTAGCGCATCTGCTCTGCTTCTTTGGAGTCCAAAAATGTTGACAGTAGATCAGGATCTTCGAATGTCCTGGTTTGGTTGTGAAGAGTCACGCGGAGCTTCGCTGGATACAACAGGCCAAAGCGAGCCTGTAGCTGTTGAAGTCGAGGGCGAAAAGCAAGGAGTTTCTTCCGACGGTCAACGGTGGGCTTTGTAAAATCAGGGAAGAAGGAGACTTTGTGACCTTCAAATTCCAAATGATGATTCGTCCGGGCAGCATTTAAAATTTGTTCCACTTGTTGATATCGTAGCAAGCGAAAGATAATAGGCCGGGGGGTCGTTCGGTTGAGCGCCATGTGGGTAGGAACACGGTGCGCACGATCGATTTCCAGTTCTCTATGAAAAGTGATCTTCAGCAAGGAGGGAAGAGTTTTGAGCAGGAATTCTCTTATATCTCCGGCTTCCACCCCCTCCGGTATTCCAATGAGCCTCACATTGTTGCGACGGGCTCGATTATTGCTATCTTCTAACTCCTTTTGAAGATTCTGTATCTGGCGCTCAGCCTGGTCCAGTTTGCCCAAGCGCACCACGTGCGAGTCGAGGACCCCCGCCATATTGTCCTGCCGTAATGAGAGACTTTCAAGTCGGTCCTGGAGCACTCCAAAGTCTTCTCGCATGGCTCGAAGCGCTTCTCCATTGGACTGCACCAATTCCTTCACGCCGCGTATTTCCTCTAAAATCTCCAGGTGCATTTCGGGGTTTTCACGAAATGGAGCCATCTTCTGTGGGGAGGATACCTCTGTTTTGGAGCGTTTTCCGTGAGAAGAAGAAGGAGACCCGAAGTCCAAGCGCGCTGGTTTATGGGCCGCCATCCCCCCCGATGTACCCCGGTCAGTTCGGAGCGAAATAGTAAGTTTGTATAGGTATTAAGTCAGGATTCTAAGTAGGCCTCTCGGGAGCTTCAACGCGAAGCGTCTTACCCGCTGGACATCAGGCTCCGCCCCCAGCCATGGCTTTCTAATATGGCTCTGGAGAATATATGTATTTATACATCTGAATGTGCATTTTCAGACGTGCCAATCACAAGAAGAGCTTCTAAAATGACCACCCATAGTGTGCACTATCACACAATAATACACCTATCAGTCAAGTATGCATCATTGAGCAATAGTGTGCACCATCAACATTTCCCCTGAAACAAAATTTTAAAACAAATCCTGAAAATAGCACAGGCTCAATAAGAAATATTTCTTTACCTTTCTGCCATGATTTCTTGGTCTCTGACTGCTTTTCTTGCTATTCGAGGTGTATAGAGTAATCAGTGCTGACATGTCGGTTATCAATCCTGTTCTAGCTTTCTTCTCGTTTACCACTATATCCCAAACAGGATTGATGCTACCATTAGGTGAAATAGGCAAATACCTAGAGTGTTGGCCTTCCTGGTGTATCCATTGCTGCTGCTGGAACTTGCAGCGGTGGCAATGGCTACAAACAGCCCTGCAGCACTTACCTTACTACTTCAGCACCACAGAGCTGCTTGCTTCTGCCCCCATGATGCCTGATGCTGACTTTCTGTTTCTGGATACCGCAGGGTGAGTGGCGGCACAAGGGATAAGGTTTGCCTAGGGCATCTCATCTCCTTGCGCAGGCCTTGGTCCCACGTGTTCATTCTCCATTATTCTTTTAGGGTTATGATCCCAGTGCCTTTCTGTTACAGCGATATTGTAATGTTTACAAAGTTTCTAATGGATGAGATTTGCCATCTTATTAAGTCTTTCGGTATTGGATTTCTCCCATCAGAACTTTGCAGCCAGCTATGAGATGAGTAACCGTTTCCAGATTTTCATTACAAAATAAAAATATTTTCTGTTTTACCATTTTTTTCTATGCTTGCTGTGAATCATTTCATCAATAATCCACTTTCTTGGGCTGCGACTATCAAACCCTCTTCCTTAGTTTTAGTTCATTTCTCTTTATTTATATGTCTGGTTTTGATCAATGTATGGTTTCTGGAAATTACTTTATAAAGTATTTTGCACAGTATTTGTGCCTTTGTCACTTGTTTTTCCTTGTTTGCTGATCTAATTTTTAAAGTCCTTTTTCATGTTTTGCACATTCTGTTGCTTCTTTCCTTACACATCAAAGTGGATTCTCAATGTGTTTGGCAGTATAAAGTGTTCCTAATAGAAGCCATAAGGAAATATTTACCATCTCCTCTTTCCTCCACTACGCAATCTGAGTCTGGTCATGAGGCACTATCTTCCCATAACACTGCACTCTCCTCTGCTCTGGATGCTCTTGCTCCTTCCATGCCACGTCCTGTGAGGCATACTGTACCTCAGCCCTGGCTGTCCTTGACAACCTGCTACCTACATTCCTGTGCCTGCTCAGCTGAGCACATTTGGCTTAAATCTTGCACCCATGTGGACTTTCTACACTTCAAATTCATGCTAGCCTCTTTCCAGTCAGCCATAGGACTTGCCAAACAAGAGTATTATGTCCACTCCCTCTCTTTAAAACTCTCAACTCCCTCCTCAAGTGCCTCCACTTCCTTCCCCTCCCCTTCCCTTTATGCCAAGAATTTAGCTCACTATTTTTATGACAAAGTCCACAAGATTGCACTTGAATTCTCCATCTCCTCTTCCCCCCATCTCCTCTCCTTAACCTCTTTTTCCTTTTTAATACTTTTCTAAGATCATGGAGGAGGAAACCACACATCTTCTTTCCTCCTCCAAACTCACTACCTGCTCTGATCCTATCTCCACCCGAATACTGAACTCCATCTCCTCCACTGTCATTCCTTTAATTTGTCATATCCTCAACCTAATTCTTTCTACTGTAACTGTTCCTGCAGCCTTCAAGCATGCTATGGTTGCACCTCTCCTCAAGAAACCCTCACTAGATCCTATCTGTCCTTCTAATTATTGACCCTATCTCTCTCCTCCCCTTAATTTCTAAACTACTTCAACATGTGGTTCACCATCGTTGTCTTGACTTTCTCTCCTCTCAAGCCCTTCTGGATCCATTGTAATCTGACTTTTGTCCTCTAAAATCTATTGAAACAGGTCTTGCCAATATCTCCAGTGACTTGTTCCTGGCCAAATCAAAGTGTCTTTACTCTATCCTCATCCTTCTTGGCCTTTCTACTGCTTTTGACACTGTTGACCACTTTCTTCTCCTCTATACCTTGTCTTCACTTGGTTTTAAGTGCTCTGTCCTATCCTGGTTCTCTTCTTATCTTTCCCACCACACCTTTAGTGTATTTTCTGGTGGATCCTCCTCTCCTGCTGTCCCACTCTCAGTTGGTTTACTCCAAGGATCTGTCTTGGGAACACTCCTTTTCTCTCTCTATACCCAGTCTCTTGGTGCACTCATCTTCTCTCTTGGATGACTCTCAGATCTACCTCTCTACATCTGAAATCTCTCCAGGAATCCAGGTCCATATCTCTGCCTGCCTATCTGATATTGCTGCCTGGATTTCTCACCGCCATCTGAAATTGAACATAGCCAAAACCAAGCTTCTCATCTTTCCCCCCTAAACCCATTTACCCCCTTCCTCTTTTCTCTATGCCTGTGGATAATGCTCTACTCCTCCCTGTTTCCTTGGCTTGTATCCTTGGGGTCATCTTTGATTCCTCCCTCTCCTTCTCCACAGACATCCAACAGACAGCTAAAATCTGTCAGAAATTAGCATGGGGCCCTACATTTAAAATCCTGTGCTAACAGGTTAGTGTGGAGATGGGCAGAGAGAGGGCGGGTTAGGGTGGAATGTGGATGATGATAGCATGTTGTGGTCAGGTGTACTCTAACCACGAATGCTGCTATTAGCAGGGATCTACTGAACACTACCTCAGCGGGTGCCATTAGGTACACCAAAATGTGGCAGTGTCAGGGAATGGACACCCATGCCCACTGAAGTTGTTGTGAGCCTCTGCACTAGTTTGTCAGCCCAACTACATGCTATCAGGGGCTTTTTAGTAAACACGCCCCATAATAAAAATGATATTTATGTATTTATTTATTTTATTTAACAAACATTTTTATACCGCGCTTTCCGTAAGATCAAGCACGGTTTACAAGCAACAAAGGGCTGAAAAGTACACTAACATGGTCTTTTCCAGTTACATGGAGCATAGTTTAACTATTTACATTGCTTAGTTCAAAAGCAGTACATGGAACAAACTGTAACTATTTACATTGATGTGATCAAACAGTACAGGGTGCATGAGCCCTTTAACTATATACAAAAATGAGCATGACTGACATTTTATATGCTCTAGCAGGACGCATCTAATTATTTCTATCTTGTAATTAGCTCACTATTTGGCCTGATATGACGTCGGCCTGGATGTCATAGTCAGGTTGTGTGACAAAGTGAGAGGTAAAGATAAATATTTTAAGTTTTTTTATGGAATAGCTTGATGTCATTTTGCTCTCTGATGTCCTCAGGGAGCTCGTTCCAGAGGGCTGGAGCAGCATGTGAAAATGCTTTTTTATTTGTTAATTTTTTGGCTTTTCTGTAGTCCTTTGGGATTTCAAGTTTGTATCTATTTTTGCTTCTTTGGATTCTGTTAGAGGTTTCCATTGCTATTAAGTTGTTCAGAAAGGAGGGGGCTATGTTGTGGATTCTTTTAAAAGTGGTCACAAGGATTTTGTAGCTTATGCGGCTCTAGATTGGGAGCCAGCAGGGCCGGATTTACCTATACGCCATGTACGCCATGGCATAGGGCCCACAGCTGGCAAGGGCCCACAAAAAGCTGCCGTGGCAGCATGGACGTTCCCGCGGCAGCATGGACGGTCCCGCGGGGCCCCCTCTGCCCTGCCGAATCCCCGACTGAACCCCTCCGTGCCGGCTTTGAGAGGCGCGAAGGGAGGGATTCGGCAGGGCAGAGGGGGCCTCGCGGGACCGTCTATGCTGCCGCGGCTTTGGTAGCAGCCAGCGGTTTTGCTTTTTTAAAATTTCATTTTATTTGAGCCGATGGGGGGGTAGGACTGGAAATGGGCTGGGGGGGGTTAGGACTGGTAATGGGCGAGGGGGGGGTTAAGACTGATAATGGGCTGTGGGCTGATGGGGGCTTTCTGGTAATGGGCTATGGGGGGGGGGCTAGGACTGGAAATGGGCTGGGGGGGGTTAAGACTGGAGGTGGGCTGATGGGGTTAGGACTGGTAATGGGCTGTGGGCTGTTGGGGGGTTAGAACTGGTAATGGGCTTTGGGGGGAGGTTAAGACTGATAATGGGCTGTGGGCTGTTGGGGGGGGTTAGAACTGGTAATGGGCTATGAGGGGGGTTAAGACTGATAATGGGCTGTGGGCTGATGGGGGCTGTCTGGTAATGGGCTATGGGGGCTAGGACTGGAAATGGGCTGGGGGGTTAAGACTGGAGGTGGGCTGATGGGGTTAGGACTGGTAATGGGCTGTGGGCTGTTGGGGGGGGTTAGAACTGGTAATGGGCTATGGGGGGGTTAAGACTGGTAATGGGCTGTGGGCTGATGGGGGCTCTCTGGTAATGGGCTATGGGGGGCTAGGACTGGAAATGGGCTGGGGGGGGTTAAGACTGGAGGTGGGCTGATGGGGTTAGGACTGGTAATGGGCTGTGGGCTGTTGGGGGGGTTAGAACTGGTAATGGGCTATGGGGGGGGTTAAGACTGATAATGGGCTGTGGGCTGTTGGGGGGGGTTAGAACTGGTAATGGGCTATGAGGGGGGGCTAAGACTGATAATGGGCTGTGGGCTGATGGGGGCTGTCTGGAAATGGGCTGGGGGGGTTAAGACTGGAGGTGGGCTAATGGGGTTAGGACTTGAAGTGGGCTGATGGGGGGTTAGGACTGGTAATGGGTTATAGGGGAGGCTTAAACTGAAAATGGGGTGATGGGGGGTTAGGACTGGAAGTGGGTTGATGGGGGGGCTAGGACTGGTATTGGGTTGGGGGGTTGCTAGGACTGGAAATGGGCTGATGGGTGGCTAGGACTGGAAATGGGCTGATGCAGGAACTAGAAGGGAATGGATGCTGGGTGAGGCTGGAACTAGAAGGGAGCTGATGTTGGGGGAGGATTAGAATGGGATGGGGCTGGAAGAGTAAAATGGAGAAGGGAAAAATATTTTGTGTGGGAGGGATAAAAAATCTACAATTGGCCGGGTATTGGGAGAGTAAGTGGGGATTGAGGATGGAGGGGTAAAATTTGAGTGGTTGAAATAGGAATGAGGAAAGAGCAAAAGGAGAAAGATGTTAAAGCAGATGTAGAGAGAGAATGGAAAAAAACTAGAAGAGAGAAGAAAGGACAAATGGACAGCAGACGATGGAGAGTTAGCAGAAGACACGAAGAAACTAGAAAAAAGTGGCTGGAGCAATTGCAGCTGAAAAAAAATGTACAAAAGGTAGAAAAATATCTCTTTATTTTGAATTTATTAATTGGAATATGTCAGCTCTGGTAAATGTGCATCATTAACGTCTGCGCTTTGTTTAGTACAAGAGCAAATTAATGTATAGTTTTATTTCTACAGTGTTGTACATTCCAAGTTTGGCTTTTGGGATTCCCAGTTTAATTATCGTCTTCCTGTTTCTAAATTGTGATTACTTGTTTGGTGATGGTCTATGTTCTGCATGTGTAACTGAGCTGAGGTGTTCTGTTTATATAATTCCTATTTGACATTGCCACTTGTTCTTTTTCCCCAGTAGGTCATGTATTGTTGTTCTCTGAAATGTATTGGTTTAATATTTGCAGTGTTGCCTTTTGATTGGTAGAGTATGGTGCTTTGTGAGTCCTGGTAGTGCTGTTAGGATACAGCGGGTTTGCTATGGGTTGGCACTGGATTATAGTAATGTGGAAATCTTTTAGTCTTTCTTTATCCATACACTCTAAGAGGCACATTTACTAAAAGTTAGTATATGGTAACATTATGCAAATATTTATGCAAATGAGGCCCCTTATGCAAATGAGGCCCCGCACCCCCCTTGGGCCGCCCCTACTGGGGGCCCACAATTTTTGTTGGTGTAGGGCCTCACTCAAGGTAAATCCGGCCCTGGGAGCCAGTATAATTCTGATAATATGGGTGTGATGTGTTCTATGGAACTAATGTTTAGGACTGATCTTGCTGCCACATTTTGGGCTAGTTGAAGCCTTCTGAGAGTTTGTTTTGAAAGGCCCTGTAGGATGGAGTTCGCAAAGTCAAAGTGAGGAGTGATGATAGATTGCATAACAGATTTAAAGTCATTTAGATGGATCAGTGGGCAGAGCTGTTTTAGTAGTTTTAGCTTATAGGGTATTTTTAACACAGTGTTTTTGATGTGTGATTTTATACTGAGGAACTGGTCCATTGTGACACCTAAGTATTTCACCTCATTTTTTACTGTAATGTTAGATTTCTGTAGGCAGATTGATGTTGGTGGAACAAAGTTTTGATTTCTAGTGATGTAAAGTACTTCCGTTTTTTCAAAATTGACATATAGATTATGTTTTTTAAGCCACTGTGAAATCTCTTAAAACAATCGGATAGAAGTTGTGTTGGTGAATTTGGGATCATGATTGGGAGGTACAACATTATGTCATCCACATATATGTGGTAGTATACTGGGAATCTCTTTAGGATTTGACAGATGGGCTGAAGATAAATATTGAAAAGGAGGGCTGAGAGTGCTGAGCCCTGGGGGAGACCTTGTTCCTGTTTGAATGTTTTTGATGTTTCTTGGTTAATTCTCACTGTTTGGGTTCTGTCGTGTAGGTACAATGTAAACCAGTTGAGGACGGAGGCGTTTAGCCCGATCTGCTGAAGTCTATTTAGCATCAATAGGTGGTTTACACTATCAAATGCTGCAGTTATATCCAGGAATAGAAGAATAAATGCTTGTTTAGAGTTATCTATGCCTCTTGAAAGCGTGTCAGTTAAAACTATAAGGAGAGTTTCTACACTGCGATATGGGTGGAAGCCGTATTGGTGCTAATCAAGAGGGGCCGATGTTGGGGGCGGAGCCTGATGTCCAGCGGGTAAGACGCTTCGCGCTGAAGCTCCCGAGAGGCCTACTTAGAATCCTGACTTAATACCTATACAAACTTACTATTTCGCTCCAGGCTGACCGGGGTACCTCGGGGGGGATGGCGGCCCATAAACCAGCGCGCTTGGACTTCGGGTCTCCTTCTTCTTCTCACGGAAAACGCTCCAAAACAGAGGTGTCCTCCCCACAGAAGATGGTTCCATTTCGGGAAAACCCCGAAATGCACCTGGAGATTTTAGAGGAAATACGCGGCGTGAAGGAATTGGTGCAGTCCAATGGAGAAGCGCTTAGAGCCATGCGAGAAGACTTTGGAGTGCTCCAGGACCGACTTGAAAGTCTCTCATTACGGCAGGACAATATGGCGGGGGTCCTCGACTCGCACGCGGTGCGCTTGGGCACACTGGACAAGGCTGAGCGCCAGATACAGAATCTTCAAAAGGAGTTAGAAGATAGCAACAATCGAGCCCGTCGCAACAATGTGAGGCTCATTGGAATACCGGAGGGGGTGGAAGCGGGAGATATGAGAGAATTCCTGCTCAAAACTCTTCCCTCCTTGCTGAAGATCACCTTTCATAAAGAACTGGAAATCGATCGTGCACACCGTGTTCCTACCCACATGGCGCTCAACCGAACGACCCCCCGGCCTATTATCTTTCGCTTGCTACGATATCAACAAGTGGAACAAATTTTAAATGCTGCCCGGGCGAACCATCATTTGGAATTTGAAGGCCACAAAGTCTCCTTCTTCCCTGATTTGGCAAAGCCTACCGTTGACCGACGGAAGAAACTCCTTGCTTTTCGCCCTCGACTTCAACAGCTACAGGCTCGCTTTGGCCTGTTGTATCCCGCGAAGCTCCGAGTGACTCTCCACAACCAAACCAGGACATTCGAAGATCCTGATCTACTATCAACATTTTTAGACTCCAAAGAAGCAGAGCAGATGCGCTAATCCAACGACTTGGACTTTTATTTGCCGGCTCTGTCCGCCATTTTGAAGGGCCCGATGCGGCGGTCATAGTCAAGCACAGAGACTACCTGGACTTTCTCTCATTCTTTCTATGACTTTGTTGTTTTTGTATTTTTTTGGTCTCCTATCCCTCCATGATGTGTGCCTCGGTCGGATTCGGAGCACGCACAGTCCTACAGGTTATGTGTTTTTTCAATTTCGGCCTTCTCTGGGGCTTCTCCCCGCAGACACATGGTCGCCAGTAATTTTTGGGGTTCTGCTTCTTCTCTACCGCGCTGCGGTTTTTCTTTTTTAATGTGGGGCGCTTCATTGTATTATCTAAGCTTATTTTCTTTTATGCCATATGTACAGCCAGATACAGTCAATATGAGGGACATTGTGAAATTATGTGCGCTATCATGCTCAGAATTTTTAACTTGTCTGAATGGCCTTATGTAAAATCTTATCACTCAACGTAAAGGGCATTAATAGTCCAATCAAAAGAAAGAAAATCCTTAGCTATCTTAGCCATGAGCATGCTGATTTAGCGTTTCTTCAGGAAACGCACTTAAACTCTGCTGAAACACTGAAACTCAATGTTAAGCCTTACATGGTGGCTGCTTATTCTCCCGCCGTTTCCAAACGGTGCGGGGTAGCCATTCTGGTTAAGAAATCTTTGCAAGCTACTGTAATTGATACTAGCGCTGACAAGGAGGGTAGATGGGCCCGAGTACATCTTAAGGTTGGAGATAGTGAATTTACATGTATTTGCATTTATGCCCCGAATGTGGACAACCCTGCTTACTATGCAAGTATTGCGCAGTTGGCACAGGCCTCTGCCAATACTCCATTAATACTTGGTGGTGATTTTAATCAAGTGTTAGACCCTCTGATAGATAGACAGCCGCCTAGAACGAGTAGTCCACCCAAGAGTCTTGCTACCCTTACAGCTCTGATGCAAGATCTTGCGCTGGTAGATATATGGAGGCTGCTTCACCCCTCCGACTTAGAGTTCACTTTCTTTTCTGCCCCCCATCACTCCCAATCTAGAATAGATTTCTTTCTCATTTCCAAAGCACTGATTTCTCAAGTAGACACGACTAGGACTCATCCTCTCCATATTTCAGATCATGCTGCCATATCTTTATCATTACATGTCACTGCGCGGGACGATTCTCCCCGAGCTTGGTTTTTTGATAGATCCTTACTGGGTCAAAAAGATTTTCAGGTTGATATAAAGGCCGCTATCCAAGATTATTTTCATTTTAACTCACCCCATGACACAGCGAGCTGGGCTTGGTGGGAGGGTTTTAAAGCATCTATCCGCGCAACTATTACTAGCTATCAAATTCGGCAGGGGAAACAAAGAAAGCAGCATTTACTGATTCTAGAGCAGCAGATACAAGCTGGGGAGCGTCTTCTCACGTCCCGTACTGACCCATGTATTTTACTCCGTTTACAACGCTTGCGTTTTCAATACAATCAGCTTTTGTACACTGCTGCTGTTAAAAATATTGAATCACAACAAGGGCTATATTATCGGGAAAATAATCGTGCTGGCAAATTATTAGCAAATGCCCTAAAAGGTCAAAAAGAAGCCAAGCGTGTTACCGCCCTCCGTAATCCGTCGGGGGGGGGCTTGGTCACTAAAGATACCGAAATCTTAGAACTCTTTCGTGATTTTTATACTCGGCTTTATCAATCTGAATGTGATTTTGAGCCAGATGTATTTGAACGCTTACTTTCAGGGGTACAAAGACCGACCCTATCTGACGAAGATAGAGTGGCCTTGGACACACCATTTACTGTCTCAGAAATTCATTCTGCTATCAAGAAATGTGCCTCAGGTCGAGCCGCAGGCCCAGACGGTCTCCCTGCTGAATTCTACAAAACCTTTCACGCTGACTTAGCTCCAGTTTTGAAACTTTATTTTTCTGCTCTGGCCGAGGAGGGTTCTCCTTCTGGGTCCTTTTCAATGGCAAATGTAGTAGTTTTTGAGAAAGAGGGGAGAGACCCGCAACTAACAGCTAATTATCGTCCAATTTCCCTCCTAAACGCGGACTATAAAATATTTGCCACCATTCTCTCTACCCGGCTCTCTGATAGGATGCCTACCCTAATACACCCAGATCAATGCGGTTTCATTCCTGGTAGATCAACTGCTGACAATGCTCGGACTCTATGCCATGTACTGACTACCGCAGTTAATCTTGATCGCCCATTTGTTGGCCTCTCACTTGATGCTGAGAAGGCCTTTGATCGCTTAGAGTGGCCCTTCCTGTTTGCAGTCCTCCGCTGGTACGGATTCGGGGAAGGTTTTCTCCGTTGTCTTCGCACCATGTACGCACAGCCTACAGCCAGTATATGTGCCAATGCTTTAAAGTCTCAGCCTTTTCCCCTTCAACGCGGCACTCGCCAGGGATGCCCACTGTCTCCACTTCTCTTCGATCTTGCACTCGAACCCTTGGCTTTACTAATCCGGCAATCGGAGGAGATTCATGGAGTCCCCTTCACTCATAGGGAAATCAAAATTTCAGCGTATGCTGATGACCTTATGCTTTTTGTCTCTATAGACTCAGTACCGGCTGTCCTAGAGCAAATTGGTAAATACTCACAACTGTCCGGTTATAAGATAAATTGGACCAAGTCGGTAGCCTTTCCATTAAATCCTTTGCTTCATCAGGCAGATATGCAACCCTTCCCCTTTTTATGGCAACCTCGCATGGTCAAATACCTTGGGGTTCACTATTGTTCTCCTTTGGAAGACACTATCTCCTTCAATGCCAAAGACTTAACCTCTAAAGTCCGGGCGCTTACTCACCGCTGGACTCCTTTAACACTTACCTGGTGGGGTCGATTAGAAACCATAAAAATGATGATTGTTCCGAAAGTGAATTATATCTTAGAAATGTTGCCCTGTCTCTTACATCGACGTATATATAAAGATATAGAGGGCCTTCTGACTAGATACTTGTGGCAAAACAAGACACCTAGGATAGCGAAACATAAGCTGCAAGCAGATAAGGAAAATGGGGGTGTCAGATTCCCTGATTTCCTGAAGTATCATCAATCTTTTCTTCTCAAACAAGGCGCTCGTTGGCTGGAAGATCCAGTACCGAGTAGACCTGTGTGGCTAGACATAGAAGAGGACCTTTGCAAACCGATTCCTCTTACTTTTCTCCCTGGTATGACTCTCCCATCAGACTCCCACTTTCCACCAATGCTTTTAGACACCTTAGGTGCCTTTAATAATCTTATGCAATCTTTAGACTCCCGACTCTGTCCGTTAGACAAGCTCCCACTTTGGTACAATACTCGATTTCGAATACAAAATAAGCCGATGGCGTGGAGCCCCTGGTACACTAGGGGCATTTGGATTCCTAGTCAGTTGTTCCATGAAGGTCGCTGGAAAACTTTTAGTGAATTGCAAATTGAATTTGGTCTCCCAGCGAAACACTACTTTCAGTTGGTGCAACTTCAGCATTGCCTTCGGAGTGCTAAGGTGCTCCCGCCATCGACCTCCCCTACACAAGGTTGGTTGGAGACTATCCGATCTATCGGTAGTTCACCGGGTGTAGCATCCAATTTTTACAAAACCTTATGTAATGCTATAACTAGAGATACCCCTATAGCGCAGAAAGCATGGGAGAGAGAATTGCATGTGACTTTGACCCCGGAGCAATGGAGCCTTGTCTGGAGTAGAGTGACACGGGTCTCCCGATCCGCCTCACTCACTCAGACACTCTTCTTTCTAGCCCACCGGTGTTTTTACACTCCTGACAGATTAGCCAAATGGAACACTACTCAGGGCAATAGTTGTTGGACATGTCATGCGGCCATTGGTTCACTACCTCATGTTATGTATGAATGTCCCGCACTACAGTATTACTGGCGTCGGGTCTGGGGTCGTATCCAGTCTATTTTGCACTTTCAAGAGCCCCTTTCTTGGAAGATAGTGGGACTTCGCTCAGCTGCGGGGATCCCCTCTCTTCCAAAAACGGCTTACTTCCTTTTGGACTTTATGCTTGGCATTGCTATTTCCCTAATTACGAAATACTGGAAAAATAGCTCCCATCTGAGCCCCAATGAATGGTGGAATCATGTCTGTCTCTACAGTAAATATGAACAAATACCTCGTATGTTTGCTTCCCCCATTCAGACTCCTCATCATCGGTCTAAATGGAAGATGCTCAATGACTATGTACATTCTGCTCAATGCTCTCATCTGACTGTCTAAATTTGTATATATCTTTGTCCCATGATTATTCTGTATCGCAGATACTCTTTTGATTGTTTTGATGTATAATCACTGTTGTTTGGAAGCGCTCACATGCTGACATAATCAGCTAGAGAAGAAGCGTGGGGGTGGGGGGTAATTGGGTTTACTTTTCTTTATTGTATACTTGTTTTGTCTCCTTTGGTGTGTTGTTTCTTTTGTTTGTTGCAAAATGAAAATAAAAGTTTAAAAAAAAAAGAGGGGCCGATGTTTCTATGAAACCCTGGAGTTGAGTTTGAACCACTTTTTCTGTTATTTTTGCCAGGAAAGGAATACTTGAGCTTGGTCTGTATGATTTGGGTGCTCTTTTATCGAGGTTGTTATTTTTTAAGACTGGACGTATTTGGGCATGTTTGAGTGAGGGCGGTAAGTACCTGTTCCTAAGGGATAGGTTGAGAATGGGGAGGATGAAATTTCAGAGCTCTGGTAGGGTTGTTTTTAGCCAGTGTACAGGACAAGGGTCTAGGTGTGAGATAATAGTATTTAAATTGGCAATTATGTTCTTGAGGGTGTCTTTTGAGTTCTGGTGGAAATTGGACCATGTATTGAGAGGATTTATCGGCGTTACATCCTGTGCTAATGTGGGAGAAAATTGGAGCTTTACTTTATTCATATAGCAGCATGCTAGTGTTTGGGGGGGGGGGCTATCTCATAAACTGTTAAGTCTGAGTTATAGTTTTAATTTGTTAGGTTTTTGACTATGTTAAATAGCTTCCTAGATCTGTTTATCGATTTTCTCAGCATGTTGGAGTAGTGGTCCTTCTTTGCGTTATCAATAGTCTTCTTATATTTGTTGAGGATGTTTATGTAGCTTTGTTGGTTAATCAGAATTTTTGAATGCCATTTGCGCTCTGCTTTTCTGAGCTCAGATTTCATTGATTTAAGGTCAGAGTGGAACCGGGGGAATTGTTATTTTTTCTTGGAGTGTGTTTATGTGAACTCTTGTTCGTGGCTACATTTGATATTACTTTGTTCCAATTGTCTACTGTCTCATCTAGGTTTGATGGGTCAAGTGTGAGATGTGGTAAGATTTGATCTAGAAACTCATTTTTATTGAATTTTTTGAATCTGTAGGTTATGGGCAGGTATGATGGTTTGTTATGGTAATTGTCATCAATGTTGAATGTAAACTTGATGAGATGGTGATCGGACCATGGGACAGGGTGTATCTCCAAGGATGATTGGTCAAAGGTCCCCAGGAGGGAGCTGTGGAGGAATACAAGGTCAAGGGAGTTTCCTTTTATGTGGGTTTGACTGTTTATCATTTGGTGGAAATTGAGGTCTTCAATTGAGTTCAAGAATGAGTCTAAGTTAGAATTAGAAAGAGATGGTAAGTTTAGAACACCCATCAATATCACTGGGTTAATGTCTGAAGATAAGCCCAATAATTCTGTAAGGGTGTCAATGTTCTCCGACCTTTTATCAGGTGGTCTATATGCTAAACATATGCAGAGGTTCTTGATTTTTAAGATGAGGGTGTCAATGTTAGAAATGTTATCAGATGCTATGATTTTTGCTTTGAGAGAATCTTTTAGAATGATTAGTACGCCACCTCCTCTTTTACTTGGTCTGTGAGCATGGAATAATTCATATCCTGGGGTTCTGAGATGGTTAATGAGGACTGTGTCTGTGTCTGTGTCTGATAACCAAGTTTCTATTATACAAACAATATCAGGTTTATGGTCTTTGAGTAGGTCAGTGAATATTGGTAACTTATTTCTCAGTGATCTTGCATTTGTCATATTTGTAATAATATTGTCTGTCTGAGAAAATTTAACTGTGAGCTTTCCACTTAAAGTCATAAAAATGTTAATAAGATGCCTATGGAGAAACTACTCACTTAAGTATGTAAATAAAGATTGTAAATAGTGCATCAATGTTGGGCTCAGTTATGATAGAAAAGTTTAGCTCCTAGTTCTTGTTTCACAATACTAACCTAGAAGGGAACTGTATCATTTATGAGGTAATGTGCTAGTGAATTACAATAATAGTGATACATTTTAAACAAAACAATATTAGCATTTTACCTGTCATTACAGAACAGAGATGTTCAAGCAATGGTCCTTCTACATACCTGTAAAGAACTAAACAGGCTTGCTAAATACTGAGACAGTTATAAGCATTATACAATGTTTAAAAGTTTGTTACGTTCCGTGAAAACTTTTGACTCTGTTTTCAAACATTTTCTCTTTGCCCATGAAACAACGTCTGAAAATAGTTCTTGTATGGTGATCTATAGCCTCATAATAAAAGCCTGGATTCAATTTTATGTTTAAATGTTGTGTTCTTAGCAATAAATAAAATGACCCATCTTAACAAAGTGCTCAGTCTGTGACAACCAGCCACGCAGACCTTGAAGTGTCGGCATTTCGGCACTCATGGCCTGCTGCTTTAATTAATATTTGACTCCCCTTGGGAAAATTGCCAGGACAAAGGTAATAAATTATCAAAGTAAAATCCTCAGCATAAGCAAAGTAAAATTTAAGTCAGCGTTAAAATATGCCAGGGCATCACATAGATAAAACTAGCTTAATAGATATATTGGTGCAATGAGGAACTTTTAAAAGCCAGTTAGGCACATAATACAGATGTTTAGGAACAAAACTTTGCTTATTTTTTTTTTATTTTATATTTATCAATTTTACAATTATACCAAGCAAGAAAAACGCTTGTACAGCAAAGATGCTCCTTGTGAAAACTTTGCTTCTTTTAAGTGTATCTGGACTAAATGTGGGTGAAAGCATGCATGTAATAACAAGCAAAGCATTTCCCGGGACAGAACTAGCACTGGCTTTGGACTTACATTCCTTTTTATAACATTTTAAAATGCATGAGCACGCATTATATTTTGTGGGTTATTTTAGAAGCACTACTCATTCTTTGGATGTCTGCAAATGAGCACGCAGATGTCCAAATCACAGAGATGTCTCCGGAGAAGCCAGCTCAGGAGACGCTGCAGCGCGAGGATGTCCAAGCCAAGAAGGGGATGTGGTGAAGGCGTGTCAGGGGCGTTTTGGGCAAGATAGACATGCGCAGACGATTTTAGAAAATGGCGATCATGTCAGCACCCACAGCAGGAGCACAAATAGACATCAGACACCACATGGAGGTCAGAGTGAAGGAGGTAAGCAGATTCCCCTATACTGTTTTCTTAGTTAGAAAACATTCACAGGGAATGAGGGCACAGGTTTTCCTATCGACATGCAGATGCACGTCCCAGCTTGTAAAATAGCAGGTGTGAACATGCATACTAAATTGGCTGGATGTCCATACCACATGTTTTTATAGCAGGGAAGTCTATGTGGCCACAGCCAACCATGTCAGGGAAATCCAAGTTTCTAACAATGGGCCAAAAGTGGAATGAACCCAGTTTTTTCCTAGATGTTATGCTCCAGATTGCACCTATACATCCTTTCTAAAATGCCATTTCACATGCATACCAAATGCATTTATTTAATATTACTGCCGGTCATTCATTTCTTAGTGGTTTACAGCATGGTATATGTGAATGTGTACTGGATTTTTTGGCATCACTGTTCCAGGGTAAATGGTAGGCAGCATCAAAGGTTGGTAACACAGTGCATCAGTAAAGTGATTGCCCTAGATGAATAGCCTCTGCAGGTTTGGAATGTGGCATTCAAGAAGATACTGCATCTTCTAGTCTCCAATGATCAAGAGCCCTCCAGCATAAATTTTAGTAGGTAGGTAAGTCTGTATCATCAGTGCCATGCCCGGTTGCAGGCACAGCATCTCAAGGCAGAGTAGTAGTAGTATGCGTTTCACCATAACATCTGAGGAAGTCAAAATGCTACACAGGTCTGCCTCTTCCTGATGGTAGCTGGAGGAGACAGAGGCAGGGCGTAGGTTTTGTAGGGGGCACACCAGCAGAAGGGTGCAAGTGAGCTTTGTTGTACACACAGCTGATGGATGATAGCCATACCTTGACCTATGTTAGCAGAAATAAAGGCAATGAACAGGCCTGGCAACTAGGCCAAAGAAAGAGAGTCCTGCTGGATGGCTGTTTTAGAAACATAGGAACATGATGGCAGAAAAAGACCACATGGCCTATCTTGTCTGCCTTTCCATATTAACTGCTACAATAGTTCCTTTTTTGTAACAGATAGTAGAAAACCATGGTCAAAACAGTGAAGGAGGGGGGCTTATATGATATGAAATGCTTGGCACATATGCTCCACCTAGTAGTAAGATATATTCTGATTCTAGGGAACAAAGAAGGTTCTAGAAAAAAATGTGCTGGAAATAGCAGGGATTTCCAGTGCAATATGAAGGGCAGACATGAGCTGCATGAGAAACAGGAAGTAGCGGGAGCTCCTACCTACCATTCAGGGTGCTGGCAACAGAAGGAATTGCACCTAGCGGATGCTGAATAGGTTAGTACAGCAAGAAGCAGCCCTATAGCAAATATCATTAGAGACGAAGACTGGTATAGTAAGCACCCTTGTGCATCAGGATTGGGCATCTAAGTCCTCTCTCTTTGAATTTTCAGTGGCACTATACATGTGGAAGATAATTTTATAAAGTCCTTTTCCCATGTAAATGTCAGTATACCTGTATAAAAGGCATCCTATAAGATTTCCCCAGGTGCAAAAGGACACAAGATAACAGGAATTTGCATGTTTTTACACAACTCGGATGTAAGAGTGTTCTGGAGCAGAGTTTGGGCTTACTCGCTATTCACGCACATCCTTTATAAAACGCATGATTTTCCCCATACTTTATGTGCCAACATTTACACCTGCTCAGAAGTAGGTCTAAATGTCCATGATTTCATTGTAGATACTATTTATGCAGGATTCATGCTAGTCTTTTATAAAGATGTAAGCACCTATGTGTCTTTATAAAATTAGCAATGAATACCTGCCCTCTCGGTCTCTCATTCTAGATGACCTGTTATAAGATCACACTCATACTGCCAAACATTCCCTCTAAACCCATGGTTCCCCAATTTGGGGTTGGGACCCTAAATAGGGTCACATCATCAGTGGATGGGGTCACAGAAACATGGCCATTTCCCCATCTCTTTGGACTTTCACTGTGACCTATACCATGTCATCAGTCAGCATATGTCCTGTGAGCCAGTGAACATTCATAGGCCCTTGCCCCTACCTCGGTAAGCTTCCTGTTAGACTGGAAACCCATTCTGAGTATTGGGGTCTGTAAGCACACACTGCACACTGACACAAAGGACCCTGTGCTGACTGCTACTGCTGTTGCCACTACTGTTGCTGCTGCTTTAGATGAGTAGAGGGAGGGGAAGGAGGCCGAAGATCTGGGTTCACGTGAGTTTTCAGTTGTTAAAATGGGGTCATACAGGATAAAAGTTTGAAAAGCACTGCTCTAAACACTCCTGTGATGGAGCAGAGGCAGTGTGCCTGCTTATTAAGACATGCCAATTTTACAGGTAGATTTTTATTTTTACAAACTTTACAAACTACTAGTGACCAAATTATGCAGTCTTCAGAAACTGCTTAAAATGAGTCTTGCCTACATCAAATCACAGTTGAAACATGTGTAAATTAAGTAATATTTATTTGAACATACAAATAGTCTGAACAACACCTGTAGTCACATAATTGTCTTTAAAATGCCATTTATGCAGTTAATTTAATATTATTTAACAAAATTCCGCAAAGAAGCCATATCTTGCTTGCTTTTGTTTCGACTCATGTGCTCCCTGCTGACCATCTGACCCCTAATATAATATTCTCTCCTTTCCTGATTGTACACATGACCAGCAGCCTCAGTTGTCATTTTTACACACCTTTCTATGGACTAGGTGTGTGATGGCCAGTTTGGAACCACCATGGGCTTGCTCAGAAATGTCTTGATCTCTGCTGCTGTCATGGTACAGGTAAGAGGAGGTTCAGAGACTCCGGAGCTCCAGTCAAGTAATTGGGTGAGTGTAGTTGCCTCAGTGTTGATGGATGGTGTTTTTCTGGATCTCACACTGCTGTCTCCAAGCTGAGTCTTCTCATCTCTTTCACCTCTGATCTTCAATATCTTCTTCACTGCACGTCCTCTCTCCTGTTCCTCTTCACTGAGCATAGCTTGCAGAACAGACTCACTGTAACCATACCAAGCTGACCTTCTCACTGTAGGCATGGCTATCTTCCTTACCTCGTCACACTGTTTTTTCAACAGTTGCAGCTGGAAAAGGAGATGCCTGGGACCTTGTGTCCAATTGCGATTTACTTTTATATTGAACCAGTTCAACATGTAAACCCCAACACAGAACTCTACAATCAATCATTCTTAAGTTTTTCATATTCTTTCCTTTCAGATTATGCTTGGAAATCCATATTCCCATGAACTTTAGAGCTGCTGTAAGCCATCTGCTATGTGACACGGGTCCTATTTCTAAAAGAGCCAGATCCTTTGGCAAGACACCTGTTCTAATGGCAGTTACAATTCTATAGGGAACACAAACAGAGCGCGAAGCCCTCGCAGTAAGGAAAAACCACAGGAGGCGAACGGTGTGTGGAGGTCACAGGTGCTTTTATTAACAATTTCCCAACGCATTTCGGCAAACGCCTTCTTCAGGGGATATGCTGATGTGCACTCTGTGTGGAGCTTTTGAGAGAATATTAGTATGCAATTGTGTCTCTATACTTAAAAAACAGTCCAGTTGTAGCTGTCTGAGAATCATTCCTTCAGAGTGAGTTACAACTGGACTGTTTTTTAAGTATAGAGAGACAATTGCATACTAATATTCTCTCAAAAGCTGAATCCAGTTACAATTTTATAGCCATAGCTTTAATCTTTGTTTAAGTCTTTGATCATTTCATCGTTGAGCTGAGGAAGATCAGGACCAACAGAGATCTTAGTAAAATCAAGATTTATTTCCAGTTCAGTAGCATAATCCAGCATTTTACCTATGGGACCTGCCCATTTGTTGTTGCTTAATGTCTTGCCATATAAAGCAGTCACCAAGTGCATCAATGGTACTTTGCCTGTGTGCAGATTTCAGACAGTCTACACCAGCTTCCTTTGTAGCTTCTCCTCAACATAATGCATCACTCCTCCCTCCCAACCAGTGTTTACATTACAAGAATAACCTCCAATAGCTTGAAGAGTTTTGTCTGCTCCTCTTTCTCTCAGCCTTGCAACCAAATTATCAGCAATTATTTCTGCATGAATCTTCTCTTTAATTGCTCTTGCAGGAACAAAATGGCACAAATATCTGCCTCCTGGCTCCATTCAAATTGTGTAATGCTCCTCTTTCACCAAACCTGGATATATTTTGCCATTCTCTTCTGCCTTTAACATGAGCCTGGTATCATCATGATGACCATCAAAGGAAATTCAACTGATGCCATTTTGCTGCAGTTCCTCTTCAAACTGTACCTCCAATTTTTTCATGATTTTCGTCTGAGCCTTCTCCACCTTGTTGTGATCAATCACTAAAGCAGTGTCCAAGTGAGTGATGAGTCCTGCATCAATCCAGGCAACATTAGCAATCTCTGCTGTCTCTCTCATGCCAGTATGGTGTCTTAAACTGGCAAGGGTTATGTCAGTTATATCCTCAGTATTATATTTTGGACTCTTCCTAGCTTTCTCTAGAACAACAGGAGCTTCCTCCATTGGTTCTTCTGCCATGTCATCCAAATCGCCCTGTTCCTACTTCAAGCACAGATCTCTCTATCATCTCTTGGTCATCTTCTGTTCTTTTTTCACTCTTCATTCTCTGTTTTTCTTCATTCTCCTTCCTTCATGCCTGGCTTTCCTTTTGCCTTTGTCTTCTGGTCTCAGGGAGGTCAACTGGTCCAATATGATGAGGTTCAACACTCCCAACTTTCTCTCTTTGACCTTTTAAAAAGGCTAACTCAATCACAGGAATCTTTTCTCTGCTGCAGTTACAAAGTATGTGTATTCCGATGACACAGGCAGAATTGCATCCCACATCAGAACAACTCTTTATCTCACACTTGCAGGTAAGTATATCCATCAGTCTGTTCAGCTTCACCATGAAGCTGTCTTTCTCCTCCAGTTTTGCTCCACAGAAACTTTGCTGGTTTGTTCCCACATGGATTTCAACTTTGTTTTAATCCTAACGTGGCTGTTTATAACAGGACCACTGAATATTGGATTTGCTTTGTACCACTGAACAAGTAATCGAGTCGTTAGGTCATTGACTAGTTTATCATTGCTGTAATTCTGTCTGTCTTGATCACTGAAGTTTCTCAAATACAACCCATATCTAATGAGATTCCTGACAGCTGTTAGTTCAGCTACAGGTAGTTCTCTGCTTGATCCCACCAAATGTTGTTAATGAGTCCAAACTTGCAGTCTTGTTTTTCTATTGGACATTTTCAGTATAAGATTATTGCTATCACGATGCTATGTTGAAAACCTTTGAATGAGAAAATGAAACTGTGTTAGTGTCAATATGGGTAGATAAGTAAGATAAATTGACAATTGAGGCACAAAAGGCATTAATATGCAATGCAAATACATAAAAACTATTAACAGAGCACTTAAACATATTTTAGTCATTTGTGTATTTTTGTGTAATTTCCTAGAAATTACAGGTAGGTAAATAACATAGTATACAAAATTTAAAGCTAGTTGTTGTTTTGCCACATGAAATTTACTATTTTTTCACTAGTGCTTTTTAAAATTGACATCACCAATATTGACACACCCTACCTGACTATACAAACAGTGACAATTTTCAGTCACTATCCATATAGTTAGGCGATTTAACTCATGGCAGAAAAAATGCCATCTTTAATTGAACTACATACTTATACACATAGAGGATGAATATTGCTAATAGTGGGAAGCTATATGCACAGAGGATAAATATTGCTAATAGTGGGGAGTATTAATTATTTATTTTATTTAGGTGTTTTTTTTATACCACCCCTTCCATCGATCACGGGCGGTTTATAAAGAACAGAACAATTACATTAAACTTTTTAAAAACATTAGCGGAACATATTTACAATCAGCATATTTATAAGGAAATATTTTACATTAATTACATACCTAAAGTAAATGGATTACTGGGTGAGAGAAGAGAAGGCTGTTCTTTATGCGTCTGAGAAAAAGTTGGGAAGCTAAAGTTATAGGAAGAGTAAGGGGTTGGGGCTAGGAAGTGCGGATCAGAAACTATGTTGGGTAGAGATGTTCATGGTTGTGATTATCTCCAAAATGTTCAATGAATAACAAAGTCTTAATTTCTTTATGGAACAGTTGGAGGTCATTAATAACTCTCAGTTTATCCAGGAGAGCATTCCATAAGATTGGGGCGAAGTATGAAAATGCTCTATTGCTCGTGGATCAGTTTGTGTATCTGTATTGGGTGGGGACTGCAATATTATTCTGAGTATATATTCTTCTTGTTCGCTTAACATGGGAGATATTTATGAGGGTATTAAGATGTGTTGGTGAAATGTTCTTCAGAGATTTAAAAGTGGTCATTAGTACTTTATATTTTATTTGGCTTATAATAGGAAGCCAACGTAGCTCATATAGTATTGGAGTGATATTTTCTGCCCTATTTGTCTTGTTTATCAAGCGGGCAGCAAGATTTTGGGCTAATTGCAAAGATTTCAGTGTCTGTTTGGGGAGGCCTTGTAAGATGCTATTAGAGAAATCAAAATGTTGGAGGATCATGGCTTGTAAAATTGAACAAAAGTCAAAGTGGAGGAGTAGCCTAATGGTTAAGAACACCATCGTGGGAACCCAGAGACCAGGGCAATTCCCACTAGCACTCCTTGTGGCCTTGGGCAAGTTACTTAACCCTCCATTGCCTCAGAAAAATCCAAGTTATCAGTGTCCCTGTTTAATGTACATAACCAAGTTTAACTGTTTTGATTGAAATGATAAAGCAGTATATAAAACCTGTTAAATAAATGAATGTTGGATAGTAGTGGTCTAAGGTGTTGTAGTAGTCTTAGTTTATAGTAGATTGATTTGGTGATGTTCTTTATATGGGTGAGCACCACCAAAACCCACGTCTGTTTAGAAAAACCAACTCAACAGATCGAACAAATTATTTTTGTCGGAGTTGCTAGCTCAGTAAATAGGAAACATCCTATCACCACTGTGGCCATTTTATTTTATTAAAGAAAAAATATATATTTTAGTCAACAGCTTTACTTAGCTGGTAAATGGCTTTATCGAGGCTGCTCCCATTAACACCGCAATCAGCTAATCCGACGTGTCACGTTTCGGGTTCTCCCAGTTGAACACCCTGCTTCAGGTTAAGCATTTTGCGGAAAATCGTCAGCCATAGAAGAAGCGGTCTGAAGAGAGCGGTTTAAAAATCCTGGTGCCAGTCACATTTGCACAGCTGTTTACTAACATCCACCAATCAAACGAGTTAAAAACTGCAAAGGCCAATCAGAGAAACAGGAGGAGGAGCCACCAAAACAGAAACCCCCTCCATTCTGAAAGGTTGAGACATTAACAGTGCTTCATTTAAATAATTGTGTGCCAATCCAGTTGCATATTTAGACCCGCAGGGTGGACCGTGTTCAATAAAAAAATCAATTTCTGTTCTGATCTTTGCAAAATTTGAATGTGGTCCCCTCCATGCAGATTTATTGGCACATGGTCCAGAACATGCCAACGGAGAGAATCAAAAGTGTGGGACTTGCCCATACAATGATACAACCATTGGTGCAGCCAATGACTTAGTGCGGAAACGAGAAGCATGTTCACTCAGTCACACCTTGAAAGGTCTAGAGGTACTGCCCACATAGTATAGTTGACATGGGCAGACAATTATATAAACCACAAAAGCAGTGGCACAAGTTGTGTGCCACCTAGAGTGGTAAGTTTTTGATGTATGCATATCTATCCAGCTCGGACCGGATAACGTATTAAAACAAAAAATACAGGTCTCACAAGGGTAATGCCCTGTATCTTTATGTGATACAGGGGGACGATCTAGCAGTGCTGTAGTCTTTACCACCAAATCTCACAGGTTAGCTTTTCGAGAGTAGGCTATTTGCAATCGCTTATTACGGAAACAGGCATGTAACCCCAGAATGGGCCAAAATTTGTGGAGAAGTTTGGCCACCAAAGGCGTACCTTTCATAAAAGGAAGAATGCCCGTGATTTTATCATCCGATAAAGCTGGAACCGACGATCCAAATAACCATTCTCTATGTGTATAGCGAGCTCGCTTATATGCCTCAGCAGCTTCCTATGTCTGTGGTGATCCCTAGATATTCAATGCAGTTGCTGCGACATTGAATATCTGGATTAAAGGTCAGTAGAGAGGGCTATGTGCTGGCAAGGCACATAGCTCTTTGAAGATTCACCCATCTCAATATCAGGCCCAATGTTCCTTCCTTTGTGAGCTGAGATGTCTATGTTAATCAGAGAGTTGCATTACTGACAATAAAAAAGCAATGTTCATCAACCCATTATCTATGATAAAGAGCCTTCCTAAGAATTTTTGTTAGATAATTGAAATGAGTTTAATTTATTCACCAAAACTGCCAGTTATGTTTTAATTTTTGTTACCCCTTAAGTAATAAGATTAACTATACCTTGTAAATTGTCACAGTTGGAGAGTAAATCACAAACGTAATTAGTCATATGTACAATTGTGTACCTGACAAGAGAGGTGTATCTATTAGCATGTGGCCTAACATTTCATTTGGTAGATAAACAGAATAAATTAAGGAATGTAGATGCAAGATAGAAGTATGCTACAAAACCATAGCTAGCTTGTTATATAAATAGTCAAATAATTTCACATAATTTAGTGCTAGCAGTAGATGTATTGTAATTAATTAGCATAAGATAAGATAATCCTGTTCAACAATTCTATATTGCCATTAGGTATAAGTAGTCATGCTTGTTTGCAGTTGCGTGGAATCAGAGGGGTGTTGTAGTAGTGAGTTTTGGTTCTGCAAATTATATATTGCATGCACTGAATCCTGCAGGCCAAAGACAATGACTACTGTGAATGAAAAGAAGTCTACGATGCTACTGAATGTCTGGACTCTAAGTAGGAGCCAAGATCAGCGATTCCAGCAGGACTACTCATATATATGCAGCCATGAGGCCTGGTTGGATAGTCACGAATCTCTGTCAAAGATATGCATAGTGCAGCCCATAGTGTAAAGAGATGCTGCTGAAGAATTTGGAGTTATGACCAGTGTCATGATGTGAATGTGGATGCAAACCTCTGAACTACTGAAAGATCTATGGAGAGCAGTTGGTCAACGCCAACAGAGAGTGCTTGCAAGAAAAATTGGTAGAGTCTTACTCTCTGTACACATTCTTCTTGAGACCTAACAAGGGCAAACAGCGTCACATTGTTTTGGCTAATTTGCAGGATAATTGTAAACTGTTTTCTATATTGTCAAATAAAGCGTATATATAAAGAAAACCATTCATTGACCTCTCCCAACCAGCAAGATGAACCACCTATGGACCAAATTTGGTACCTAGGACTCTGAAGGTGGTTCCCCACATCTGAAAAGTGAAGGAGTTCTCAACAATGGCAGAAGTCTTATTCTGGACTTGGACATGTTTGAATTACTATTCTTTAGTAGTAATTCTTTACAGAATCATAGGGGGGACTATAGAAAGGGACGTATAAGGGCCGGGGCCTCACAGGGAAATGTTTAGAGTGTGAGAATAGCTCTGAATATTCTGTCAGTATTACAAGGGGATGTTTATGAATAAGAGAGAGATACTCAAGTATATATCTTACAAGACAGGGAGCTTTTGTTTGCAGGAAGCTTGTCCTGATTAAGCGTGAGCAATATATTTATGCCTGATTTGACCTGAAACATGTGGAGGCCAATTCCGAACGGGGCCCGTCTGGCCTATCCAGACATCAAAAATCTGGATGGGCCGGATTTGCACCCGATTCTGCACCCACAGGAGCTATACATTCCTGCAGGAGCAGAATAGGGTGCAACGAGCCTGAACAGCAGGATGTGCCCCAATTCAGGCCTGCTGCACATCCAGGCTAACCCCCCACCTACCCACTCCAATGCTTCTGCATGGCAGCTGGTGCCATGGTGTCCCATTGCCATGGAAATACATTTTTATACAGCGCAGGACGGTGGTTGTTGTACAGCACTCACTGGAGCCTGCGCTGACAGTTACCGCACCTTAGTAAAGAGGCCCCTCAGTCAAATAAAGGATACTGTGGATGTGGGAGGGTTATGACACATGCCGAGGAAAGCAGGACAGAGGCACAGAAATAACAGTTTGATAACAGCAAGTTTTCTATAGGAAAATAATCTGATAACATATTGAAAGGATAAATGCCATTTTACATAAAAGTATGCTATTTGTTGGTTCAAATATACAAAACAAGAAAGTATAAAAACTTATTTTCATTATTATTGCGTCCTCTGGTCACTTTACCTTCAGAAATCAAATATATTCTCCCTCTTAAATTGGAACGCACTTTCTCTGAGCTGTGCTTCATATTAAATTACAAAAAGTCAATGATGTTCTCAGGCTCACAGCAGTGCTAGGCCACCATCTGTTCAATTTTGCAGCCGGTGTGGAAAAGTTGAAGTATTACATCTAATCATCATGTTTTACATTATGTACATTACCGTATAAGGTTTTTATGGAAATTTGATTTTAAAAACATCCTTATAATTGCTACTTGTTTAAAAAAAGTAAACTAATGCATTCAGTGCTGTGCTATCACACTTCGGTATGCAAATCCTTTTGTAGTTAATCATTAACCTAGTATAGATATGCGCATACAGTAAATAGTAACATGACGCCGAGCCTATCATAAATTCTCTCTCCTTTAGTGATGTTTCCATTTCATTCATCTTAAGCATTTACTCTAAATCAACATTGATTTTCAATTTAATATAATTCATAACTTTTCATCAAAGCTTTCACAGAGGCATGGTGTTCTATGTTTTACTGTTAGCTTTTAGTACTCACCATATAGCATTAAAAAATGAGTTGCTCTTTTGATAATGAATAATAATATATTGTAAGTTAGATACATTGTTAACTAAATGGTAATCAATTTGGGTGACAATATGATTCATACAGCATGATGGGTTATCTGCTTCTATAGGAATGTGCTGAAAGAGAGGGCTGTTTTCAGCATTTTCGGAGATAGATAAGCATGTCGGGCAGTGCCGTGCAGGTTATGATTTCTACCTGCTCCCAGTGCAATATTGCAACTTTTTTTCTGGGAGAGGTAAATAAGATAGTAAGAGGTTCGGTAACGATTACTATGCATTTGTTAATCGTTACACTAATAGTATTTTTCTGCCTATTGATGCTTCAGGCAAGGCAGGTGTCCTACAAGCAGGAATGAGAGAAGTGGTAAACTACAACCAATGATTTGTTTAGGAATTCAGTGTTCAGGAAAGAGAAACCTCTGCACTTTCTCCATGTCTTCTAGAATTCTGATATCATAAATTTGAGGTCAAATGCTACTGTGGGTCGCCATTCTTTTAAAAAACTTACAACTTTGAGACCACTATTCGAAGACTTGCTGAAAGGATATGGTGACTGGCTAATTTTAGAAGGTCAGCTTTAGGAAAATGCTCAGTTGAACCTAACTGATTGAGGTCAATAAGAGCAGGAGGGCTGGGGATAGTAGCCCCTCCCCTCCTTCTTCCCAAGCTTTCTATCCTGTTTTGGGCAGGAGGGAAGAAGGAGATCCAGAGGCCTCCCTACTCTTTTTTGATAGCAGGGGGGAAGAGGATGGTTAAAATTAAGACTTTAATCCAGCTAACTCTAGAGATTAACCAGATAAATGTGTTTGAATATCGATCTCAATTAAATTGAAATGATCTTTAGATGAATACAAATTCAGTTAAGAAATGCATATTGCTTTACCTATATTGATCAATATAGTTTTATATATCAAATAAGTCATTCTGTCTACATTGATTTATTTTATATTGTGGAGGTTCATGTCGATGGATAAATCAATGTATTCTGTATAGAAACTTTTCATAGCAATTAACCTTCTTAGCACATATCAGTATGTTTCATAAACGCTGACCTTTATTGTGTATCAGTGTGCTGCATAGCAGAGGGATCAATGTGCCAAACGATCTTGACAAATATATCTAATTAAAATTTCCACAGATCTGTTCAGCAACAAATATTCTTTCCAGCTAATATCACTTACCACAGTCAGATTTGCCAGAGCATTAATTCTTTGTCTTAAGACCAGGCTCCAAAGAAACTCAGATTCATCTTCAAACTGTATGATATGTGTTCATAAAAATATTATTTGAAGGCTGTGGTTTCTAGGGAATAAATCTCTTATAACATTTGCCACTGTTCTAGATAATGTTTACATAGGGCCCAATTCTGATCGCGATCTACAACTCTATTGTACATCCGGGCAGACCCGGACATACAAAGGAGATTGTGATTCTGATCCCACGGGGCACGTCTAGCCTCATGGGATCAGAATCGTGAACAGGCCTGTACATGCAGGCTGAGACTGCAATACAGTCCCAGCCTGCACATACAGCAATAGCCCGGCTAACTCAGCCAGGGCTTTTAAATGGAGCCGCGGCGCCATGACATCCAGTTGCCATGAAACTGCGGCTCCATTTAAAAGCTGCGATGCTGGCCGCTGCCGAACAAAGTTAATTCCCCACAGCCCGACCCCTGATCTGGCCTCTTAAGGCCTGGGTCGGGCTGTGGGGCATTATCTTTACCCCCAACCCCTTACGCACACTGACTCCACCAAAAAAAATGCCCAGGGGAGTTATTCCACCTCCGAGGTGGAATAACTTCCCTGGTCAATTTGCTGGCCCTGGACGTACAGGGCCGACATCAGAATCGGCCATGTATGTCCAGGGATGGCGACCGCCCACTGCCCGCCCACTCTCTGCCCCCGTGCCACCTTTTCCCCGCCTCGTCTAACTTCACCGCACAAACGGCAGGGAAGTTATACAGGGGCAGGAGCTGGCATGATAAGTGGGGATGGACATCCCATTGGGACATCCATCCCTGCTATTCATGCCTCAGAATGACCCTCATAAAGAATAATTTTCAAATATCTTGTATAACTGCTAATTATGGTGTAAATAGTAAGCAATTCATGAGAAGTGGAACTTTCGGTATCATTTTTCCTGTAGGGTTTGCTGTGATAATCAAAGCAAAACTAAGGGCCCCTTTTATTAACAGTTAGGGGTATGTTTACAAAGCAGTGGTAGCAGCCTCCGTGCAATATCGAAGCTGTGGCCCCATTGATTGAGCTTTGTCTTTACTTGAGAGTTTAACCATTATCTACTAAGGTGTCACCATACTGTCCAAAAGCTTGAATCCTTATTAGTTTAGTTATATTATTCCCACTGTGTTCCCCTCCTCCTAGACTAAGGAGAGGCATTCCAGGGGAGCGTAGGTGTTTTGTACTGACTGCAAATCTCTGTAAGTGAGTGGACTTTCAACCTTCACCCCAGTTAACGTGAACCATCTTAAATTTAAGGGGAACCCTTCCATCCTACCTTCAGAGACTGTGGTACAGTTTACATTATTATCCAAGAATATGGGATGCTAGCAAAGGCTGTCTTTCTGGATGCTACACTGAGAATTCTGCTTTTCCTAGCACTGGGCATGATGGTTTTATTCAGCATTGACTGGTCTTTGGTTCCATAAGTTCTCTTCTTGTTGCCCTTCTGATCTGTTGGCCATGATGCTGGAATCAATATGTTACTACTACTACTACTGAACATTTGTATAGCGCTACAAAGCATACACAGCACTGCACAGACACATGTAAAAGACAGTTCCTGCTCATCAGAGCTTACAGACAATACAGTAGCTGTAGATATGGGATATAGTTAGGGAGAATGGTAAGGAAACACAAAGGACACCAGGTGAATCAAGATCCAAAGGTGGCAGCAAAGAAGTGAGTTTTCAGCCTAGATTTGAAAAGGGTCAGAGAAGGCCCCTGATGTCAAGACTCAGGTAGTTTGTTTCAGGCATAAGGAGCAGCAAGGTGAAAGGAGCAAAGACTGGAGTTGGCAATAGAATAGAAGGGCACAGATAGAAGCAATTTGCCGAAGAGCGGAGTTCCCGAGGAGGGGTGTAGGGAGAGATAAGAAAGGAAAGGTAGTGAGGAGGTGCAGAGTGAATGCACTTATAGGTCAGCAGGAGAAGTTTGAACTGGATGTGAAAATGGATAGGTAGCCAATGAAGAAACTTTAGAAGAGGGGTAATATGAGCATGACGAGGCTGGCGGAAGATTAGCCGCACAGTAGAATGTTGAACAGATTGAAGAGGAGAGAGATGACTCTGAGGGAGACTAGCAAGGAGTAGTTTACAAAAGTCTAGATGGGAGGTGACTAAGGAATGGATATGTGTCTCAGTAGTGTGTTCAGAAAGGAATGGGTGAATTTTGTTGATGTTGTAGAAAAAGGAGAAGGAGAGAGAGGAGTTAACGGTGACCCCAAGGTTGCAAACTGAGGAGACAGGGAGGAATAGAGTTATCCACAGACAGAGAAAGGAGGAAAGGGAGAGGAGGGTTTGGGGGAAAATAAGAAACTCGGTTTTGTCCATGTTCCATTTCAAGTGGTGGTGAGACATCTAAGCAGCAATGTCAGAAAGGCAGGCAGAGACCCTGACCTGGATTGCCAGAGAGATTTCAGGTGTAGAGAGGTAGATCTGGGAGTCATCAGCGTTGTTCATATATTCTGTCAGCATTCTTTTGCAGTGAATAGCTTATAGATTTCAGGTAGATGAGTTTATTTTATTTTATTTATTTGAACGTATTTTTATACCGCCCCTTCCAGAGATCAGAGGCGGTTTGCATTATAACAAACCAAACTTTTACATGGAACAGTATTAACGGCTTCTAATATTTATGGACATTACTTGAAGCTCTCTTTGAAAGGAGAAGTGCTCTTCCTATTAGTTATTGCAATGTTAAATCTACTTGACCATCTTCTTTTTAAAATTTATCAGGTCTTGTAGAATAATATTAAGTGAGCCCAAAATTGGACACTCCATCCGGACCAGGGCTCTTCCATTTTACTGCTCTTTTCAACCTGCTTTCCAATTGTTTACTTCAGGCCATTACACTGGTTTTATGTTTGCCTTTTCCAAATTCTCCCATATTCAGGGTAGGCATCCTGCTTCAATTATATTCTTGACAGTCCTCATATAAGCCTCTTCCCCAGGACCCTGTAGAACTCTTTTGGATTCTCTGATGTCTCTCCTGTTATTTTCAATCTATTGTTGGAGCATATGAATTTAAAGGTCTTCTGTTAATGCAGCATGTTTCGATTTGATGATATGGATCTCTCTAATCATCTCTGATGATCTTAAAACTTTTAGATACTGGTCTATCAGGGTACCTTTTCATGCACCAGTTTTATTTTTCCTATCTTATTCAGTGCTTGGCTGGCCTGTAGTAATTGGTTGCTCAGTCTTTATCGATAACATACCTGTGCTGGTGTTTTTGACAATCTGCCGTGGAACATTTGTGTTATCCTTTGGTTAGTTCTTTCACAGTAGGAGTGTTACTAATCTGCTTTTAACTTAGTTTTAACATTTTTTTCTTCATTCCTAGTTATTATTCTCTGAAATGATGTTCATATAAATAACCTGAAGAAGCCAGTGGGTGAAATTGTAAATGCCTGATTGGATTTTTTTTTCATGGGTATTAAATTATGAGAGCTAAATACGTTTTCTAATTATTATTATTATCTTTTGGAAAATTGTATATTGATTGATTCACTGTGCTCTCTTACAAAGCTTTTGATGGACTATGATGAAGTGCTTGGGTAGCCCAATGAGACAATTATGCTTGGACCACTTAAGCCCATCTTTTGTGGGAGAAGCTATGCCAATATAAGTACTGATTTGTTGTTTAAAAGGCCTGGTTTGTGATGAATTCATTGTTAAGAGGCTAATTTTACAAGCTTTATTTGTGATTTGCACATCTGAAAATGCCCATTTAGATGTGCTAATCACATCCATGTCCCAAGAGCCATTTTAAAAAGTTCCTAACTTCCACATGTCCAATGTGATAATGTCTATGTCACATGGGGGGCATGAAGGAGGCATGTCCAAAAAAGATCCACATGTATGCTAGATTTCAGAACCACACCACATCACACATTTAAATCTGCCAGTGGACATGTCTATACATGGTCCAGGGCATGAACAGTCATTTCAAAAGTGCTCATTTAAGATAGCAAGCAACAGTAGGGAGAAGGGAATGCTCTCTAACTCTCCCAATGACTTTTGCTCCCTCCAAAAGGCATATAGATAAATACAGAAGTCTTTTTCAGAGCTGGTGTACTACTGCACATCTCCGTTTGCAAAATGGCAAGCTGGGACATGTATGTGGTGACAGATACTTATGCGTATTCTGAAATACCACTGCAAAAATATCTATGTTGCCAGTTTAGCAAGCATGCATATTCCACCTGCCCATCTTTCCTGAATTAGCTGGCCTCTTGCACGTGTCTGGGGCTTTATTCTGCATGTCCCCATTTCTTTCTTATTTTGCAGAGATGTTTATCTTTTGGGGGCATAGATAGGTCAATTTCAGTCGGTATTTACACATGTCCACCTTCTCTGCTGCCCCACCAATGGAATTTCAGCAATTTTGACTTGGATGTCCCAAATGACACCTAAACGGCCTTTATAAATGTGACCAGATATTTTGAGAAAATATTTTTATAAATATACAAGTAATTTATGAGTGATTTATAGTTGCAAATTTTTACCCACAGATTTTGTGTTGGTGCTTATATTTGTGTTCTAGGGCCAAGTACTTGATCTTTTTTTGATATCTTGTGATATTCCAAAAGTAGCCAGATTCCATGCTACTTAACCCAGGGATAAGGTGTGGTTTTCTCTTGGTCTACATTAATAATGGTTTATGGGCTTTTTCTCCAGGATGTGTACTCCTTTGCAGAACACCAAGTCTAGCATGTGTCCCTTTTCATGAACCAGTAACCTAGGGAAGGTCAGGATTACCTCTGTAACCAGATCTAAAAGCCCTTGTACAGATGATGTGCTGTTCTGAAGTGCTCAACAAATCATAAGCCAAAGAGACTCCTCAGCACTTAGTTGCCTTAAGGAACATTCTCGGCCAGGATCATTTCTGTACAGTGTGCCAAGCCATTATTACACCTATTTTAGACTACTGCAACCCCAAATACCATGGCCTCCCCAAAGCATACTATCCATCCTTTGTAGATGGTACAGAACACTGCCGCACGCATCATTACTGGGTCAGCAAGACATGATCATATTACTCCCATTTTGAACCAGCTACACTGGCTCCCAATTCACTCCGATACCAAGTTTAAGATGACACTTAACATTTTCAAAATCCTACAGAACACATTGGCTGACACCCTGAAGAACCTAATCAAAAAAGACTCGGACAACTGACATGGAAGAAACTACAAGTTGAACCTTATTAACACATCCAGCTGTTACACAAAGTCTAAACAGTCCAGTTTCAGAAGGGCATTTTCCCTCGCTGTTCCAGTCCTATGGAATTCCCTACCAGATGATCTAAGAGTCACCACAGATGCTAAGGACTTCAGAAAAAAAACTGAAAACTTACCTATAAATGGAGCACTTCGGTAGCATCACCTAGTGCATAGTAACCATCCTGGTCCTAAGATGATCTCTAGCTACACCAACTAACCACTCCCAAGCCTTCTCCACCGCACAATGTAGATAATTTATATAAGTTATGTATATAAATTACGTTGTTCTACAATTCCCACATGCCAATTTCCTCTACTCTGTATTGATGTTGCTTTGTAAACTGTTTGAAGTTACAATGTAAACCATATTGAGTAAAGGATAAGGTGGTACAGAAAACCTTTTAAATAAATAAATAAATCATTTGATTGCCTCTCAGATCAGGACTACCTCACTTCTCTGGTCTTGGTGCATCCTGTTGGGCATAGTTCAGTCAATGGAACTCCCCTAGTTTCATCTAGGCAGATCTGTTATTCCCAAAACGTCTAGGTGGTATTCATTGATGACATTATAAATCATAGGGCATTTCTTATTGGCTGAACTGGCATTTATTAGGCCTAAGTTTTCAAAGAGTGGTCTGGTAGCAATAGGGGTAACTATGTGGTGATACTGTAGGCATGAGGTCATGTGGATGTAGTTAGATAGGTATTTGGCCTTTTGAGCTGGTGTCCTTGGCAGTCTATGTAAGCTATATTTAACTTTTCCCTACAGTAGTGGGATGTCTGAGGACCTTTGCTTTACTGGATTGAAGCACAATGTTGTTGAGGTAGATGAAGGGTAAGTGGACTTTCTCTCTCTCTCTCTCTCTCTCTCTGTATATACCAGAGGGTTCCTGTCATCCGTCATCCTCAGCATCAATTACACTAAAAAAAAATTTTTTTAAACTGCCTCTAATGTTTCGATTGATTTTTACGTTTTTTGGTGCGCTGAATCCAAATCTGGTAACCAATTTGCTCCATCACGTACAGATTTTTTGCTACATTGGGTTAGCAGTTTGAGGTGATCGTTTCAGATTGAGTGCGATCGAGATAAAAGTTTCTTGGATGAATTCTTTATACTAATTGTTTAGTAGTTATTCAAATAAGAATAAAGAAAATTGTAACAAGGCAGCACATAAGAATAGAGTAATGTCAACAAAACACACTGTGATGGTAGCAAAATTGTCTGCACTTAAAACAGCCACATACATGTGCACAAACATTGAGCATATAAGAGTGAGGTTAGACACAAAGCAAAGCAAAGAAATGTGCAAAAAATGTTGTACAGGTATGTATGTAAGAATAGAAAACGCAAACCGCACCATTGCAATACATGAAGACAAACACCCGATGGTGTGAAAATAAAATTCTAATAAATGAGATCCGACACTGTGGTAATAACTAGCAAATTTTTATTTCAAAGTTTAGTAAAAACATGATATTTGTCAACACAGTTTAGATTTTAAAGTCATTCTTGGGTCAATCAATCTCCTGGTGGGCCCGTTTCTTCTTCCCCCGAATGCTTCTCTTGGTGCGCTGCTTGGTGTATTTTTCATCTGGGGTTTCCCGCAGCAGCAACCAGCAGAAATCAGCCATCATAGTGGTGTTCCATCTTCCTTGGTACCTTCTCTCTGTGTCCTTGATGTCCTGGTGAAACCTTTCACCTTGTTCTTCACTGTACGCCCCCAAGTTTTCGGGAAAGTAGTTCACATGGGAGTGCAAGAAATGGACTTTCAGGCTCATGTTACAGCCTTGTTCTTTGAAGGCATTGAGCATCCTGGCAACAATATCCTTATAGTTCTCATCCCGCCTGTTCCCCAAGAATTTGAGAACAACATCCTTGAAGGAATCCCAGGCTTCTTTTTCCTTCTCAGACATTGTTTCAGCGAATGCTCCATCTGAAATGAGTTTCCTTATATCAGGGCCAACAAACACTCCTTCCTTTAGCTTTGCTTCAGAAAGTCGGGGGAACTTTGAGCAAAGGTACCGAAAGCACTCACCATCTTTTGGAAGGGACTTGATGAATTGCTTAATGAGACCCAACTTAATGTGGAGAGGTGGTAATAGAATTTTATCACGAGGTACCAAGCTCTCATGAAGAACATGTTTCTCACCGGGTCTCAAATACTCCCGAATTGGCCAGTCTTTTTTCCCCCAGTGTAGGTCGTGGGCCCGGCTATCCCACAAGCAAAGGAATCAGGGATATTTGGTGAAACCGGATTGCTGCCCTAATAGCATGGATAGAATTTTAAAGTCTCCACAAATCATCCACTTATGCTCATCATAACGAATCTTCTGAAGAATCAGGGCCAAGTTCTCGTATTTTTCTTGGAGAATAACAGAGTGAGCAATAGGAACTGAAGCGAATGTGTTGCCATTATGAAGAACACCTTTTATGCTGTCTTTTGACGAATCAATGAACAGCCGCCATTCAGCAGGATCATACTTGAGTTTAAACTTTTCCATCACTCCGTATATATCGTTGCAAAATACCAAATCTTCCTCTTTGCTGAAATACTTCAAAAATTGTGTCTCGCGGTTGCGGTACCAATAAAAAGTTGTTCCTGGTGACAATAGATTTTTCTGTTTAAGCCGAGAACCTAGCAGTTGGGCAGCATCTTTTGGGAGTCCTAAATCCCGGACTAAATCATTCAATTCAGCTTGAGAGAAAAGTTCAGGTTTCGGATCTGGTTCAGTTTCAAACTCGGAAGTACTGGACTCATCGGGAAAAGCCATCTGATGAGTCTCATCATGATCAGAACCGTCCACACAAATATGATCCAAAGATTTTGGTGGTTCAGGCACAGGTACTTCGTTGCTATGAGGCATAGGCCTAATTGCTGAGGGAAGGTTGGGGTAACTTATTACGTTCTTATTTTTTAAGTTGTATCCCTTCACAATGCAAGAGCAAAAATAACAGTCACTTCTGTGGTCTCTTTGTTCATGCCACATCATAGGTATTCCGAAACGAAATGCTTGTTTTTTACCTTTCATCCATAAGCGTAGATCTTCCTCACATGTCTTGCACACTTTGTGAGGAGCCCACGGTTTGTCTTGATCGCCTAACTTCAAACCGAAATAGGCGAAATATACTTTTTTAATAAATGCAGAAATGTTCCTCTGCTGCTTTTTCACGGTATATTCCCCACAAATAAAACAAAAACTGTCCGGAGAGTTGACGCAACCTCTGGCTCTGTGAGCCATCACAAATACACAGCACTGCAAACTACAACTGTAGTGAACCACTTCGGAATAAAGCTGGATTACGACTGAGCAAACAAAAGGTAATCATGAACTTGCAAGAAACTGAAATTTGACAGGAACGTTCATGTCGCAACCACCGTGTTTGAGCGAGCGAGCGAACGAGGCGAGGCGAACAGGAAAGAACATGCGCCAGCGCGAGTACTGGATTTAGCCCCCCGCCTCCCAATTGTCCTGTTAATGTATAAAATGAATACAAAACACTCTAAAATATCATGAGGGAGTGTTTCTAGTTAGTTAACCATTACAACCTCTATTTTGGGCCAAGAAAATAAACTGCAGTCGGCTAAAAAGAAATTATGTGAACATTCCTTATATGGGTAAGAAATCTAATTTTGCAAGAAAACGTGACGTGATGGAACATTTTGGCTATTTTTCCTTGATTCAGCACCCCAAAATCTATAGGAATCAGTTGCAAAACTGGAGGCAGTTTTTTGGTAGTGTACCTGTGTTATCAATTAGGTGTTAACTATGCAAATAAACCATGTCAGGGGTCTGTCTTGTTTTGTCAATAATATGGCTGCTTCCTAGAAACCTTAAATTCTCCAGGGAAATGGTTAATCACTTGAGCCTGTACTGTGCTTTTATTTCACAGTTGAGGGATATCTGTACTGTTTTGAGCATGTTTATTTTACTGTTATAAACTGCAGCTTTGGTGAGAGTTAGTGTCCAAGTCATGGGAAATTCTCACTACCATCACAAGTACATAATTTTAAGACTTCAGCCCTTAGGAACAAAAGTAAAAACTCCAGTCATGTATCTATTAAAAAACGTCTGTTCACTAGAATCATTCCTGATCTCAGTCTTTGGGGGGGGGGGGGGGGGGATATTCAATTTATAAAGCTGCAGTGCAGGTAACAAACACCCCATAGTTTGTTAAATCCCTGCTGTTGCTGCAGCAGATGCCAAGTGCACAGAAAATGATTCAACAAACAACTTTCAGACTTACTTTAAATCAGACTGTCCTCCTGCTGGCTACAGTGAATATATTATTTATTTATTTTTATTTTATTTACAATTCTTATATACCGTGCTATTAAGAGTAGTGCGGTTTACAGCGAACAGAACAATAGTACAATGTGACAAAAACACATTGTGCTTATAATGAACAGAGTAATAACATGGTTTACAGCTAACAGAACATAGTATAATGTAACAAAAACACATTGTGCTTACAATGAACCGGGATATATATAGCCTTATATATAGCCTTATATATATATATATATATATATATATATATATATATATATATATATATATATATATATATATATATATATATATATATATATATATATATATAAAATATAGCCTTTAGTTCACGGAAATACAACACAGGTCATTGTTATTCCTTCTCAGTCTCTGGTTCTGAAGCCCCTAAAAGGTCCAGCTGAAGCAGGTTACTAGAGATATTACATCCCTTTTACTAAAGTTTGTTATTGGCTACTGTGGGCTTTAGATGTCTAGAGCCTGATGTAAACTTCTCATAATCTAAGGGACTTAAAATGTATAACCTAAACCAAGACATTCAACAAGATGCCACTGTACAAGTCACTGGTGAGGCCTCACTTGGAATATTGTGTTCAGTTTTGGAGACCCTATCTTGCAAAGGATATAAAAAGGCTGGAAACGGTTCAGAGGAAGGTGACCAAAATGATTTGGAGTCTGTGTCAAAAGACTTATGAGAAGAGACTTAAAACCTAAATATGTACACTTTGGAGGAGAGGAGGGCCTGGGGAGATATGATTCAGACCTTTAAATACTTAAAGAGTATTAATGGACAAACAAACCTCTTCCAAAGATGGGGAAGCTGTAAAACTAGAGAGCATAACATGAAGCTTCAAGGGGGTAAATTGAAAGGCAATGTCAGGAAATACTTTTTCACTGTGGTGGATGCTTGGAATGCCCTCCTGATGGAAATGGTGGGGGCAAATACAGTGACAGAATTCAAAATGGCATGGGACAGACACAGTGGATCCCTTTATAGCAACAGGATAAAATCAAAATAAGCATAATTATCTCTTATATCTGAACAAATAGGGGTGACCTACATGGAGCGGTAGGTACACCCCTAAACAAAGGCATGGGGAGGGGTGACCTGCATGGAATGGCAGGTGCACCTACTCTTGCCGCCTTGCTGGGCAGACTAGATGGACCATACTGGTCTTTATCTGCCATCATATACTATGTTACAATGTTACTATGTAAATATTTGCAAGGTTATCTCAAGATAAAAAGGTAACTTCCAACTCTCTTACCTCCTGGTACTAGGCCAGTAAGACTTTATGCCTCTCCTGCATGGCTCTAAATAAGTCTGGAAAATCTACACATAATATTCGATGAATAACTTCTTCATTTTATGAATGTACATCTGCATGATTTAGGGGCCCTATTACTAAATCCCATTAAGGTTGTACATTTAATGCATCTTTATAAGACATGGTAAGTGCAAAGCCTCCTTGGTAACTGTCAGCGTGACCAGCATGTTCTTGCAAGTTAACATGCGGATGCATACACTAAGTGCAGCACAATTAACATGGGAATACCTAACAATACCCACAAACAATGACAACAATGTGTGCCTTCGAGTCAGTCCTGACTCCTGGCGACCCAGAAGCTCCTGGGTTTTCTTGGCAGTGTCACCGGAAGTAGATTGCCAGGCCTTTCTTCCAAGGCAATGGAGGGTTAAGTGACTTGCCCAAGGCCACAAGGAGTGCTAGTGGGAATTGAACCCTGGTTGCTTGGTTACCAAACCAGTGTTCTAACCACTTGGCTACTCCTCCACTCAATACCCACAGAGGTATCATTAAGTACAACCACAGTAATTGCCACATTGATGTCCACATTAATCACAATGCGCAGTCAACAGCAACACTCCCTGTCCCTACCCCATTGTGTGATAGTTGATTAACGCAGGTCTTAGTAATTGTTTGCTATCATGCCCACACGTTAGGAGTCATCAGGGACAACAAAGACATGCTAAAATGCATATTAACTACCCGACGAACTTTAGTAAAGGGTTCCTAAGTTCAAGTCCTGCTCAAATGTCATTTAAACAAGTAAATTGGTCCAATCTTCCCCTCCCAATCTCCCAATGGTTAGTGTTTTCGATTTTTTCATTTTTTTCCAATCTCCTAGTGCCATGCCTGAATCTTCCAGTAGGTTGGGACTCTCTCCCAGTTCCATTGATATCCCAGATGCCAAATCCTTCTAAAAACCAGGTACAAAACAATAACTTCTTCACTGACAGAGTGGACTCAAGGGCAATCTTTAAAACTTCTGCAGGCTCACCCTCACCACTCTAGGAAAGTATAAAAGGCAAAGATTTAAGGGGTGATATTCAGTGCTGGTGGCAACTCCACCGTCTTCAACTTACTTAAAATACCGCTGTACGTCTCCTTGAACATGCTTACAATTCCGAACTCATCACTCTGCTTTTGGTCCATTATCATTAACTTCCAATAAAATACTAGTCTCAGTATAAATTTATTACATTGGTATATCATGCACTGCATGTTGGTTCCCTACGCTATCTGTCTGATATTTATTTATTTTTATTTATTTATTTACATTCTCTTACATACCACGCTATTCTGCATGAGTGTGGTTTACATTGAACAAACTGAAATTACATTGAACAGGGTATTATAACTTGGAGAAAACTATTTTACAGGGAACATGGGCTATGGAGGGTTAAGTGGCTTGCCCAAGACCACAAGGAGCACCTGTGGGACTAGAAACCCCAGTCCTTCCAGCCCAAGGTTGCTGTCCTCTAGTGGGATTTGAACCCCTGACCTTAAGTACCTTGCCCCAACCACTAGGCTACTCCTCCACTCCATATACTCGATATACTGCTTCTCCACTCACTCTATCACTCCCTCAGTAGTATTCAAGCAAAACATTTACACCTTTCCTCTGCTTCTCATGCTCATCAACACTCCACCCTCCCCTCAACTTTCTGCTTTCAGGTTCCAGCCACCTGGAATGTGCTTCCCCCCCTGCTCTCAGACTTGAACCGTCCTATCCCAGAGTCAAGGCTCTACTCAAAATATCTCTTTCAGACAGCATTTGACTTACCCATCACATGATCACTACTAAAGGCCCCGTCTTATGTCTCGCCGCTTGCTCCCTCCTCTCTCTTTCCTCCTCTCTGGTGTTAATGATTTATCCTTTCCTTTGGTAAACTGGCGTTCCTTTTCCTACCATTTTAACTTTTTTTATTTGTTTTAACTTTGTATACTGCTCTGATGCAGTACAGGAAGGGCGGTTTATCAAATACCAATAAACATAAACATATCTGCTGATGCTGAAATTTAAACCCGGATATTCAATGCCGGAGTCATCACAGCATTGAATATCAGGGTTTGCCGCATTGCCAAGAGACTAACTAGGCAGCAGAGATATTGAGCCTCTGCCCAGTTAGCTAATGCGGGAAACGTTAGGCCAGGATTTTCTGTGTCTCACTTTCATCGATCACTAACCAGTCAGTGGTTCAATATCGCCGCTGCCCAGTCTGTGATGGGCGCCATCTCTGCTCCACCCAGGAATGCTCCGATGCTAACCATTAAGTCTCGGGCGTGTTGCCATGGCACCAAGGATATTTAGTGGCTCTATCTGTTTTAGTGCTGCAGAATATCCCACAGAACAGCATTTACACAATTTGCAGGGCTGGGATTACAGCTTCACTGAAATTTCCTTAAACCGGACTACCTCACTCTGTGTGGGAACCTTCATATCAGATGATAAGTAATGGAAGTCAGAGGAAACTTGAGACAAGGAATTATCCATTCTTATGAAGGCATCCCAAATGGCAAACAGCGTAACCACCACCAGATTCTCTTGAGGAGGACTCAGAGACACCTAATAATCTTCAGAGGCCACAATAACCTCCATCTGATCTTTCAGCACTGCCCTCGCGTTCTTCCCCAACAGCAGAACTCAAAGCAAGCAAATCCAGCCCACCCTCCCACCACTGAGGAAGAAGCAACTCCTCTTATCTACCTGAAGCGAGAGTCTCAATGTCATCAGCTAGCACTGGGAAAGTTTCCTCAGCAGGTATAGCAGCTGAAGAATGCAATCAGAGGGGCTTAATGATGTCTCATTCCCTTACATTGACAGCTTTCCCTCAACTGCTGCTGCTGCTGCTATGGGACTCTATGCTCCAGCTCCGAGTAGCAGCTCAGGTCAGACAGTAAACTCATTGATTCTCCTCTGTACTCCAATGCTTGTACGGGGCAAGCTCTAAATTTTCCCTTCAGCTCAGTGGCATTTTTACAAGAAAATTTAAGTTAAGGAAACAAAAATAAGAAAAAAATAAGAAAAGAAACAGCACTCATTGTCTATGGCAGCATCTTACCAAAACCCCAACTCAACTAACTATACCACAGGAACCAGCAAGGGATCAGAAGTAACAATTCCCAAAATGGAGGAGAAAAGACCTCAGTAAAAATCGCTGTTCCACTATATGGCAATAATTCACCACCTGTAGGGAAACATACTGGGTGACAACATCATAGGTCTAAAAATCTCCTCCCTAACACAATTACTAAGAGTGGTCATGCAGAAGGAGCTGATGGAAGCAAAGATGCAAGAAAATAAGCTGTTTTTCATAATATAAAAGATGTGCATGGGATGCAATTCCTGCACAGAGCAGCTAGAGGGAGCAGGCGTGCACTCACAGAGGCTGACTGGACACACCTAGCTAATCGACACCACCTGACAAGCAGCCCAGAAAGCTCAAACACAGGAGAGCTTTATAAGCAAGAGGCTGGAGACTGGAAAGAGGGTGGAGGTAGAGGTGGACCAGAGAGAAGCACCAGGAGCAAAGCCGTGCGAGAGAAATGCGCCACAAGCAAGGGCCAAGAAGAAGGAAGCACCAGGAGCATTGAGCTAAGCCCTAGGAGTGAATGGGAAAGCAATGCTGAGCAAAGGACCAGTCACTTTGGGAAGCAGAGCAGTGCTGAAGGAAGAAGCCAGACGTTAGGCTTGGAAAGAGGCCTGCGCTTACTGGAGGAACCAGTGACCAGACTGAAAGGTAACAAGAGCTTTCAGGGAAAAGACTAGCACGAGGATTGTAGCCATGGAGAACTATTAGAAGGAGAAAGTTTCTGTTCTACATGCTGCTGGAAGCCAAGGTATGCTGACTCTGTTTTTATGAGAAAAAGCTCACCCTATAAGTGTCCTTTTAAAAGCAATGCTCGTCTTACAAGAAAGGAAAGTAAACCTACCTTGTATAACCCAGATGGTAAAAGCACAAAGGTAGGCCATGCTCACTGGCAAACTTTAGAAGAACTCTACAAACACCCGGAGAATAAGAATAGTGACTGGCCAAAAACAATAGCCAGAGAAACTCCAGATACAGAAAGGGATAACGCTGACTCAGAGCCGATGCAAGTGGAATTTGTGGAGCCTAGTCTTCTGTCTCAAGAGGAGATGGACTTTTCTCTATGTATTACAAGCAGTGTAGAATCACTGCTAGACTTGTAAATAATATATACTGCCTCCAGAGTGTTATTTGTGTGCGAAAAGGAAGAAGAGTACTGAAACGGTTGAGTTATTCTAGGAAGCCTTAATTAATCCTTGTTGCAACTGTGAAGCATAACAGTTTTTCTTTACCATGAGTTTGTTTCATTCCTGAAGTAAAGGACATTTTCCTCTATGTTGTGACCCACCTGAATCTTTTGCGTAAAGGGAAATAAAAGCCTATGTTATCCCTCTACTCTGCATTCACAATGTACTTCTTAATAGGAGCTGAACTACTAAGACCAGGCTGCACCTGGCTCTTAAAGGAACCTCCTCTCATATAAAAATATCTTTGTGTCCAACCTACCCCTATGACCACTGGCCACCAGGGGCGGTACGCGACAGAGTTTATTCCTATATTGTTTTGTATACTTCCACATTATTTTGAACAAAAATCACCCATTTCAGGCACACATTTTGCCTTTTTTCAACCCGATAACCAATTTAGCTCTGCCAATGGAATACAGCAACAGAATAGCGGCTTTACACACCTAGAAAGGAGAAAAAATAGCAAAGCCAGATGCAGTATCTGCCAAACAGTAAACTACCAATACATATCCACTTACCTGAGAGTTGTCCTTTGGAGATTCCTTTTTCTTAATCAGTATTATGCCCTATGAAGTCCTTTGTTTCGCGAATGTCTGCTTCATCGGGGGCTATTTTAGTTATCAAAATAATCAGAACAATCTAACAACTCCACAAATGAGGATCAGATCACTAACAGAAAAAGCTCTTACAGGGACTCTGAGAGATATGTATCCTTCCAAGTTGGAATTTCTAGTAGAAACCTAGACAAGGATTGCAAAGCACACAGAGAGTACACTTTCAGCAAGTACTTTGAATCGCCAGGTACAGAGCCTTTTAAAATTGTATAAATCAGTGTAACTTATCTTAAATCTGATCTTCCGGGTCACAAATAAGCAATGAAAGTTAGGGAAATGCATTCATTAGTGTGCGTTTGGTTTGCTAGTGTGCCTTCACAAATTTAGATGTGCTAAATCGTTTTAAGGTATGTTAACTTACAAATTAATAGGCATTGAGTTGATTAGTGCATATTAAAAGGTTTTAACATGTACTTAATTTTTATTAAAATGAATGTGTGAAATGAGCCAATAAAATGTTCAAAAATCAGGAAGAAAAAGCTAAATGAACAGAAAATGAACAGATTTTTTTTCCCTTATGCACATTTTTAATGAAGGCTTTTAACATTTGGAAAGTGTGACCAAAGTAAGAGCAGCCCACAAGCACACAGGCAGTAGCATTTTCTATCAAGTAAAGCACTCCATGGAAATTCCGAAGTGAACTCCAAAATAGAATATTTTTAGTTAACTGGTTTTAAAAGAAAAACTAGGGGGGGCCTTATCACTAAAGTGTGGTACATGTTTGCACTTACTGTACCTTAAGTGGCAAAGTTTTGGTGCGCTCAGTGCAAAGGCAGTGCCTAGTATCTTCTCTGTATTCTGTGCACAGGGCAGACGCTTAATGCACACAGATGCCACATTCCCTGCTTTAGCAGATGTCATGGGAGCAGAAAACAAGGCCCCAGTGCCAAAATGTTGTGAACAATTGTCACAACCATGATTAACCTACATTCCCCACCCCTCCAATTGCATTCTCCCACAACAAATCCCCCCCCCCCCGATTCGATCCCTCAATCAAATTCTCCATTGCACAGCTCACCACCCACTGAACAGTAATACTTAAATAAGCAGAACTCTCCCCAGCACTGACAACTCCTCTTCCGATCATATCCTTCTCCCCCCAAAAAAATCCCCCCCCAGATCTGATCCACCTTTAATATGCAATGAACCCTCCCAATCAGATCCCCCCTCCCCTCCCCCCCCCCCAGCTCCATACCCCATATCAGTCTCCCTCATCCAAGTGTCTTTTGGTAATTTGCAAATTGAAATTGGGTGTGTTCTTTCACTTGAAAATTGTGCAAAGTCTCTGATAAAACATGCCTACAAACTTGCAGCAAGACAGGCCATATGTTAATTGCCCTTGAAAAGCATGAATTATGCTCTTAAACAGATTGGAAGCCAGAAGGGGGGGGGGGGGCTTTAAGTATAGGTGTGATGATCTCTCACATGGCCATTATTAATTAATCTCCCTTAAGCTCCTCTGTCTTCACCATCTAACTGGTCTTCTATTTCCGTCTTCTGTACTCTCCCCATTCCCAACTGCCATCTACTTCCATCTTCCTGTCATCCGATCATAAGCCCCAGCTCCTTTCCTGCTACTAACCCTTACAAATTCAAATTCATCATAAGAGGTAGGCTTACGGATGGCTCCAGGTCATCAGGGACAGGCAGATCCCGTCCTCAAAATAACACCAGGACTTGTTCCACCTGCCCATGATGACTTCTAGGGAGGAGTGGTCTAGTGTTTGGGGCAAGGCACTTCAGGCCAGAAGGTTGGGGGTTCAAATCCCACTAGAGGACAGCAACCTTGGGCCGGAAGGATTGGTTTCTAGTCTCACAGGTGCTCCTTGTGGTCTTGGGCAAGCCACTTAACCCTCCATTGCCCATGTTCCCTGTAAAATAGTTATCTCCAAGTTATAATGCCCTGTTCAATGTAATTTCAGTTTGTTCAATGTAAACCACCTTGATATCATGAAAGGCAGTATATAAGAAATGTTAAATAAATAAATGACTTGGACAGATCTGGCAACCCTCCACTATCACTCCATGCACAGTTTCCCTCACTAGAACTCCTCACCTACCCATAGATCTCCCTCTCACTGATGCTCCGTCACTCCATACAGTCTTTCACATAGGATCCACACCCATCTGAAATCTCCATCTCATTGCCCTTTTCCTATCAACTCATATATTTCTGTCTGTCCCTCCCTGCCCCATATTTGTAAGTCTCATTCTTGCTGTCTTTTGTCACCCTAACCCATATAGTTCAATTCTCCTTCCATGTAGGTCTCCTCAACATTCTCTCATCCCATTGAATTACTTTTACTGTCTCTGTCTCCCTGCATCCCATGAAGCTATCTGCTTCATGCCAAGACTTCATGTATTTTTTTTTCACTCTCCCTATCAGCCTTTTCTCCAAATTTCTCCTGGTATTTCAGTTTTTCATTTCTCTTCTTCTCATTCTTACTCCAGTAATTCTTTGTCTTGGCTTGCAGCTCAGTCCCCTCCCCATGGCAAATGACCTGGAAATGGAAATAAAGAGCGAGGTGATCAAATTTGCAGATGACACAAAATTATTCAAAATTGTTAAAACCCAAGAGGATTGTGAAAAACTGTAAGAGGACTTTGATAAATTGGAAGACTGGATGTTCAAATGACAAATGAAATTTAATGTGGACAAGTGCAAAGATATGCAACTAGGAAAGAACAACCCAAACTATGGTTACACGATGCAAGGTTCCACATTAGGAACCACCACCCAGGAAAAATATTTAGGCATCATTGTGGATAACATGTTGAAACCCTCTGCCCAGTGTGCAGTGGCAGCCAAGAAAGCAAATAGAAGGCTAGGAATTATAAGGGAAAGAATGGAAAATAAAACAAATGATATTATAATGACTCTGTATCATTTCATGGTGTGACTGCACCTTGAATATTGTGTGCAGTTCTGGTCGCTGTATCTTAAAAAGGATATAGCATTATTAGAAAAGATACAGAGAAGAGCCACAAAGATAGTAAAGGGGATGGAAGGATACCTCTATGAGGAGAGGGTAAAACCTGGAAAAGAGACAGCTAAGGGGAGATGTGACGAAGGTCTATAAATTAATAAATGGAGTGGAACAGGTAAACGTAGATTGATTGTTTACATCATCAGAATATATAAAGACTAGGAGACATGCAATGAAGCTACTCAACATGTAATCAAACTCTGGAATTCATTACCAGAAGATGTAGTAAAAACTGTTAGTGTAGCTGGGTTTAAAAAAGGTTTGTACAAGTTCCTGGAGGAAAGGTCCATAAACAATTATTAAAGGGGACCCGGGAAATCCACTGCTTACCCCAATACAAACATTGTGGAACCTGTGTCTTTTGGGGAAACTGCTAGGTACTTGTGACCTACATTGGCCACTGTTGGAAACAGGATACTGGGCTTGATGGATCTTGATCTGAACCAGTATGGCTTATCTTATGTTCTTATCAGTTTCCCCTGAAATGCAGGGTCGGTGTCATGAGATGATCCATGCTGAGCTGATCCATGATGCACTGGATATCTCATAGTGTGGGACTGAACCCCTGCCACAGAGGAAACTGACACACCCTTTAAGTACCATTCCTCCTGCCAGCCATGGGTATATTGCGAATCATCTTGTGAGACTGATCCCTATGCCTATAAGATATCCATAAGGTGGTGCCCAAGGGGAAACTGATGTGCTCCTAAGTACCCTTCCTCCTGTTGGCTGCAGGGCAGGAGTCAATCCTGGAAAATTGGGATAGTGTTGGCTCACTCTCCGTGCCTGTTTACTGCCCTCAGAAGACATGCACTATCAAGCCCTCTACAATTGCTGCAAAGCGGGTGCTGGGCAAGCCCTCAGCAGTTACCACCTATGCTTTGCACCTACTAAATTTTCATTCTGCACCTAACACACAGCAAGTGCCAAACAACTTACCACACTTTAGAAAATAGGTCCCGAAGAGAGTGATCTTAGCGTAGTTTGGATATAACAAATGCATAGACCATTGCAATCAGATCAGTTCATGGGAAAGGGAGCATAGCTGACAAATAACAATAAAAAGGACAACAATAAAAGTCCTCTCCCCAAGTAAAATGCTGTTTTACTGATTTTTGATCCTTGCCCACCCTGTGTGTGAATAAGAGTGTATACATTGTTCCACAGCATGCCTATTTTTGCCTATGAGGTCGAGGAGGAGTGCCCACTACAGGGTTTTATCAAGGAAAAATACACAGATGTTCTGAATAATCAAAACTGTATGCAAACGTTTGCCTAAAAATAGTACCTGCGCAAAAACACTGTGCAGGTTCTTTTCGATAGGCGGTAACCAAATAAAACAGTGAAACACACACTTTTTCTTTGCTTATCACACAAACCCTCATGGATAAAATTTACTTACAGGTTTGAAGCACCATGAATTTTTGTTTTTGATCTACTCCTTTACAGGACGACTGGAACACTTCAGAGACAGCTACTTGTACATCCATGGATAATAGGGAGTTAATCATTGGTTCCCAACTTTTGACCTGTATACTGATTTCAAGTTGAACCCTCTCCAAAATAGGTAAGTAAAATGACAGAGTAGAGACAGTCTTTCTTATCCATAGCACCTGTATGAACTGGATTTCATTTCAGCTTATTCAAGTCAAATCACATTATGCTCTTTTGGTTTGCAGCGATTACACTTGTCCATTGCGGTTTTATAAGGCGTAATGAATACATAGCTGGATATTACCAGCATAGATGTAATAGATAAGTCTCAAACTGTTAAACAATTTTTCCAGGCTTTAAATAAATTTTAAATAAAGCAGTTTATAGCATCAGTCGCTGGTCCACCCCATACTCCAAATTTCAGGAAAAAAAGAAAGGTATAATTAGGGTATATACTGTAATTTGGCTGCTGTTCTTTCTGTTGTTATGTTTTTATGCCAGTAATTAAGTGTTTACATACAAGTCTTCTACTGCAAATTGCCTTCAGTATGTTAGAGTAGATGATCCCGGTGTTTATCAGGGTTGGACATCTTACCGGTACATACAGCCACGCTATTTGCATGTCAGAATTGGGCCTTTACTGTACTACTCCCTTGGAGTTTTGCAGCCCAAATGCATGACCCTGCATGTTTTAGCATTAAATCACCGCTGCCAAATTTTTGACCATTCTTCTTCCTCGTGTTATCTGTTCCTTCCTGGGTTTCTACTCTATTGCAGATTTTGATATCATCTGCAAAGAGGCAAACCGTACCCAACAGCTCTTCTGCAACATCACTAACAAAGATGTTTAAAAGAATTGGACAAAGGACACAGCCAGGCGACCAGCATGAAAGCCTTGGGTCACTACCCTGCCCTGCCTCCCCCTCCTCCTCCCCCCCCCCCGCCCCCGCCAGAATAACTGCACTCACACGGAATTTGCAACAAAGCACCGATTATTTTATTTGGTTAACAACATATTCTTGGAAATTACAGTACACAAGACTGTTGGCCACAGCATGATCCTATTACGTTATTATTTACAGAATCCTTTATCCATAATATATAACCATTCTACAGTAAATGACAGTAAATGACATTAAATTACATTTTCTTTCAGCCCTTCTCCAGAGGCACAGCCCACTCTGATTAGGTTCTTGTCGCCCGGCAGGGATCTCTGGAAAGCGGCCGTCCAAGCCTTTTCCCCACTGCCATCGTCTCTTACTAGCATGATATCTTCACGGGTATGTTTTCGCTACCAGGCCCTGTTCTGGGCTCTGTCTCTCTTGCAACAGTGTCCCTATCCGCCTCTGCCCAAGTCCCATCAAAGGCTTGAGCAGGGCTACGTTGTGAATCCCTATACTCGTTTCTCCCACCATGAAAGCATCGGGAGGCCCTGTAGACACTGTTCCTACTTCCACTCAGTGTCCCGTTTATGGAGACATCCTCTATGTTCCATTCCCCCTTATCATGTCTGGGCTGTGCGCTCTCTCGAGAGGAGGGGTCCCTATCTCTCCTGCCAATCCCTCCCGGCGTCGATTCCTCGCTCGCCGGGGGGGTCCCCACTTCGCAATGGGTCCCCTCCTGCAGCTGTGGCCAACACTCTTTTCTGCCATAGACGCTCCAGCGTTTCTTGTATCGCACATAGGTATACATCCATCCCAATTTCGGACAGATGCACGCCGTCTGTACGGTACAAGCTGGGGCACTTCTCCTCTATGAGCTCGTGAACGATGCTATGCCCCCCAATTGTGTCCATAAATCGCATCATCCACCTATTCACTTTCTTCCTTGTATGCTCCACTGCCTGATGCGACCATGCGCCCCTCCAGACCCGCCGTGGTATGATGTGCGACCAAACCATTAATGTACCCGGAAAAGTAGCCGCTAGTGTCTGCATGTCCCTTTGCATCTTCCTCGTAAGTTCGACACTGCGCGTGCTCATCAGGTCATTACCGCCGAGGTGGATGATTATCACCCAAGGATGTTTCCCTGCATTTCTTACCCGCAAGAGGAATGGCATCAACTGGTCCCACACCATCCCCCCACGGCCCATCCACTTCACTGCCACTTTATCTGTGGGGAGGCCCAAATTAGGGCCCTGTGGTCTGATGCTTGCTCTCCTCTCCGCCCAATGCACGAAGGAATGGCCGCATATCCACGCTTCCCGTCCGGGTCTGTTACCTACATACATCATCGTTAAGATAAAATGGGCATGTTAAACTTTGTTTGACAACTGTCACTGCACCGCATGAGAATACAACTTGAACCTGATAAGACAAACAAATATGCTGTGTCGCACACTGCTTTAAGCTCATACACTTTATAATTAATTAAGGTTCTCCCCCCTTTTTTTTTTTTTTTTTTTTGCATCTTTGCCCCCGCAAGTCTTGCCCATGTTGTTAAAGCTGGCGTACGTATAACTTGTACCTATCGGAGCGCCATCTACTGATGCCCATAATCTGCTCCTTGGTCATCCTTAGGCTGGCCGCCGTTGAAGCAGCGCTGATCCGGAAGGAATGCGTGCCATAGAAGCACGATTCCAGGCCTATTACCTCTAGGGCCTGCTTCAGGACCTTGGAGAATTGGAAGCACGATAGGGGGGCACCATTTGAGTGCACTAACCAGTGATCCGACCCCCTCGGCCGAATTTGCTGATAGTCAGCAAAGGTTTTTACTGGGCAGGATGGATCCCCTGGTAGCTGGGCTAACCTTATTGTGGTGCCCCTCCCCTCTGTGTCAGTCTTGGATTTCCGCACATGCAACGAGAGGATACCGTTGGTTAGACTGATATCTCGTTCCTTAATACCCCCTTTTGCGTTGGCCTTACTCGCTGAGGCGACTAGCTCGCCTACCCGGAAAGCTTGGGCGAGCAACGGCGCTGCCGGCCTTTATGTAGCCTACCGCGCTGCCCGCCCCCCCCCCCCGAGGTTAACCCTCGGCCCGCCGGCGCCCGCCTGTGCCCGGCCGCGTTTAAAGTCACGGCCGGATCTGATCCCTACAGCACACCACTGGTTACATCCTTCTCCTCAGAGTAAGCTCCATTTACCTTTGTCACCTCCCACTCAACCAATTTTCAACCCAGTCAGTCATTTTAGAGTCTATTCCTAGGATACTCAATTTATTTATAAGTCGCCTGTGCGGAACGGTGTCAAAGGTTTTACTGAAATCTTAGTACACCACATCTCGGGTTCTCCCTCAGTCCAACTCTCTAGTCACCCAGTCAAAGAAATTAATTAGATTTGTCTGACAAGACCTGCTCCATGTTGCCTTGTATCCTGCAATCCATTGGACTCCAGAAACCTCACTATCCTCTGTTTTAGCAGTGTTTCCACTAACCAACTTGTAGTTTTCAAACTCATCCTTACTTCCGCTTTTGTGTAAAGGGACCACTTGCCCCTTTCTCCTGTTCTCTGGGACAACTCCTGACTCTAAAGAAGCATTGAGAAGACACTGGAGCCACTAGAACTTCCCCAAGTTTCTTCAATAATCTGAGATGCATCCCATCCAACCTCATCACTTTGTCTACTTCTAGTTTAGCTAGCTCCTCACAAACAGTCTTCTGAAAATTGTTCAAGATCCCCTTCACTATTGTTCCTATCTGTGGATGTTTTCTGAGGTCCTACTCCTGGTCCTTCATTTGTGAACATGGAACAAAAATATTTGTTAAGCAATTCTGCTGTATCCTCATCAGCTTCTATATATTCTTCCCCTTCACCTTTGAGTCTGACAGTACCATGTTTGCACTTCCTCATTTCAATAAAATTTCTGAAAAATGTCTTGTCCCCCATTTTACTGCATTGGCCATTTTTATTTCTATTTCTGTCTTTGCTTTCCTGAATACTTTACTGGTTTCTCTAATTTTTTTCAGATATTGATGCTTGACTTCCTCGTTCTGTGATCTCTTGTATTTTATGAAGGCCACCCTCTTTTTTTTCACCTTTTCAGCTACTTCTTTTGAGAACCATAGCGGCCTCCTTCTCCTTTTTACATTTCTTTACATTACTAACAAAAAGATTTGTTGCTCTTAAAATATCCCCTTTCAATTTTGCCTATTGCTTTTCTACATCCTCCAGCTATTCCTATCCCGCTAATGACTCGTTGAAGAATTGTTCCATCTGGACAAAGTTGGTCTCAGATTCTGGCATCTTGTAGATATTACACCTACTAGGACATCATGTCTGGTTGGCAGATGGGCATTTCTGTACCCCTTAAAATGGAGTTACCAACCACCACTACCCTTCACTTCCTTGTGGTCACTGATTCAGCAACTTTGGTGTTTTTGAGATCTGCTTCCTCCTGTACCTGGGATGTTCTTACCTCCTTCACTTTCAGGGATGATACAGTTGAAGTGTTGAGGGTCTGGCGATCTTGTCAAGCTGACTTCTTTCTGTTTGACACTTCAAGAAGCAGTTCTTCAATGTAGTCCTCACTGCCATGGATGCTTCTCAGCCTTGCCACTTCCTCACTCAGTTCCTCCACTTGTTTAATGAGGGATTCAGATTTGTAGGTATCTTGCATATGGAACCAGTCCCTCACCTGGGATCAGGCTATCTGGATGGATGCAGAAGCTGTAATGGGGCAGCAACTTTGACATGATTTTTCTCAGCCATAGTTCAGTTGTAAGAGCTATGGTACCTGTTGAAGGAAATGAGGAAAAGACCTACCAAAATCCCTGGCTTTTCCCCAGCTATACTTTAAGTCAAAAACAGCTATCTTCCTTTAAGTGAATTCTAACACCTCTATCCTGGTTCTGTGTGTGTGATCCTGCTTGATTTCTCACCTGGGGTATGGAGCAGTTTCTTACCTTCAGGCTACTAAAATATGATGTATGTATCTGACATGCAGAGCTTATTTTGAGGAGATACTCAGAGATACTGAGTACTGGCACCTTTTTTCATATTTTGCTAACATTGACCCATGATCCTCATGCATTAATGAAAGAGCCCTGCATATGAGTACTGGTACCTTTTTTGCTACGAAAAATAAATCACTGATGTGTATAGTCTAATATGCGCCTTTTTTAGCATTACCTAATCAAAGCTCCTTGAAATATAACAAATTGTTTACTTTTAGTGAATATCCAAATGTGGAACTATTTATTTCTAGATTTTCCCTTCCAACCAAAACCAAAAACGTCTCTCTTAATCAACAAGCTAATTATTTATTTATTTCGCTGTATTTATATACTGCCTTTCACTGGGTCAAAGTGGTTTACATGGAATGAAAATACAAATACATTATAACTGTGTCATTAAACTATATACAAACATGCGATTATGAACCCTTGGGTTTTTACACATAACAGATCCACAGATCTTAACTATATACATTTCTGGCTATGTACAGTTTATGTTTATGTTTATTACATTTGATATACTGCTCAAGCCAAAGCATCAGAGCAGTTTACAATATTACATAAAAGTTACAGAAAATATGAAAAGAATGCCATTAATTAGATAGGACAGAATAAGAGATACAGTGATAGTTAAAGGAATAGATGAGACAAGAAGAAATGCTCCACATAGCATCTGAAGAGGTAGATTTCATACCACCAGGTGTTTAAGCTCCCACTCACAACCTCCGCTGTTGACATCACCCCTCCACCGCTCCGATCTCCACAGCAAGCAGAACCAATGAAGCAGCATTTTAAATGGCCCTGCATGGTCCTACGCCTAAGGACCACGCCAAAGGGCCCTCTGGCGAGGCCCTCAGGTGCGGGCGCGCCAGTGGAAGTGACGGTTTTAAAGCCGTTAAAGGCTGCTGGTCTGGGCAGGCTGAAAGGAAAGAGGTGGAGCTCCCGCTCACACACCTCCGATGCTGGCTGGCTGCTGCTCTCCCCGTCTCTGCGCGCCAGTGGAAGTGACGGTTTTAAAGCCGTTAAAGGCTGCTGGTATGGGCAGGCTGAAAGGAAAGAGGTGGAGTTGTAATGATAGTCATTTTGTAATGTTTTTTTTTTTTTTCTGAGAGGGGGGTCATGAGCTTGGGTTGAAGTGTTCCTTGAACAGATATGTTTTTAGATGTTTTCTGAAAGTCGTTAGGTCAGTGATGTTCTTGAGTTGGTCTGGTAGCTTGTTCCATGTGGAGGGTGTGTATAGCTGGAAGGCTCGTTTACATGCTTGTTGATTGGATTTGGTTTTGATGTGGGAGATGGCAAGGGTGTTCATTGTGGCTGTCCATCTAGATTTGTGTGGTTGGGAGAGCTGAAGAAGTGAGTGCAGGTGCGTGGAGGGGTTTGAGTGGATTGCTTTGTAGGTTAGCTTGATGGATTTGTATGTTATACGGCTCTGTATTGGAAACCAGTGGAGCTGTTTTAGTATTGGAGTGATGTGATCTTGCCTTGCTGTTTGTAGGGTTCTGGCTGTCGAGTGGAGTGCTGTTTGGAGTGGTAGGAGTTTGGTAGCCCTTGGTAGATGGCATTGCAGTAATCCAGGTGAGGTATCATTAAGACTTGCAGTACAGTATGGAAGTCTGCAAGTTTGAGAAGTGGTCAGAAATGCCGGAGAGTCTTTGCTCTGTGGTAAATTGGGTGATTTTATTTATGTGGGGGGTTTTTTATGTTAGATGTTGGTCGAGGGTGACCCCAAGGTATCTGACTTCAGTCTTGCTTTTGATTGCAGTGTTGTTCAGTATTATTGTAGTGGGGGGAACAAATGTGTTGTCCCTCGTTATTTAGAGTGCCTCCATCTTGTTGTAGTTCATTTGCAGGTTGTTGTCTCTTAGCCAGTTGGTAACCTCAGTGAAACATTCCTGGTGGGTGGATGGAGTGGGTTGGTTTATGTTAATAGGTCCATTTATCATTATATCATCAGCACAGATGTGGATATATAGGTTGTGTGTTCTTATGATTGAGCAGAGTGGTCGCAGGTCGAGGTTAAGGAGTATGGTGGTGAGGGTGATCCTTGGGAGACTCCTTGTGTCTGCCTGTATGGGGTGCAAGTATTTTGACTGATCTTTAATCGTTGATGTCTTTTGGTGAGGTAGGATTTGAACCATTTGAATACAGTGCCTTGAATTCCATTGGTGTGTAGACATTGTAGTAGTATTTGGTGATTTACAGTGTCAAAAGATGATGAGATGTCCAAGAAGATTAATAGGAAGCCTTGATTAGCTTTCTGCATTCCTTGAGTTAGGGTGTTTATCAGGGTGGTGGGTGGAACCCGTGTTGCTGGGGGTCTAGTAGGTTGTGTGAGTCAATATTGTCTTGAAGTTGGTGTTGTACTGTTTTTCAATGATCTTTGCTGTGAATGGCAGGCTTGTGAAGGGTCTGTAAAATGAAGCATCAGCAGGGTGCAAGGTTAGTTTTTCCAGCAGGCATATGGAGGAAGTTTTTTGGAATATGGGCATGATGCCTTGTTAGAGTATCGACTGCGTGATTTTGGAGATTGCTTCACTGAATTCGTTTTTTGTCACCTTAATCCATGATGCTGGGCAGGAATCTGGGGGGAAGTTGTAGTGTTCATTAGATGTTATGTTTTTTTCACTTTGGGCTTCAGTAACATTGGTGAAGGAGATCCAGGGGTCTGGGTGGATATCTTTGGTGGGGATGAGAGAATGACATCTGGTTGGGGATGAAGTTGTTTATTTTATTTATTTATTTTATTTAACTGCATTTATATACCACTTTTCACCGGGTCAAAGCGGTGCAACATATAACAAAAAAGGGGGGGGGTCAATCTTTTATAGGGTAGGGCCGTCACCAGGGGGCCACATTTATAGATTTGGGTTGGACATAGACATGTACGCTTCTTCTGTATCTAAGTATTAGTTCATGCGGATAGGGTGGTTTTTCTGTTCAGAGATGTTCTCGGAACAGGATTGTTTTGAGCTGTTTCTTGAATGATGTGATGTCAGCGTTGTTTCTGATTTGGTTTGGCAGAGAGTTCCAGAGGGTTGGAGCATAAAGTTCGAAAGCTCTGTTGCAGGTCCGTTGTGTGGATTTGGTCCTTTTGTGGGGGACAACGATGGAGTTATTGAAGGATTGTCTGGTTGGTCTGTTGTGGGATGGGCGAGGCAGTAGGGGGTGGAGTGAGGTGTTCCGTGTTTGGTGGATAGTCTTGTGGGTGAGTAGTATAGCTTTGTACTTGATTCTTGCTTCAAGTGGGAGGATGTGGAGGTCTCTTAGTATTGGGGTGATGTGATCCCATTTTTTCGCATTCTGAATAATCCTTGCTGTAGTATTCAAGGCAGTTCTGAGGGGGTTGGTTTGTGAGGCGGGAAGTCCATGGTAGATTATGTTGCAAAAGTCCAAATGAGGGAGTGTCACAGCTTGCATTACTGTCCTGAAGTCGTGAGGTTCTAGGAGGGGTCGGAGGCGTTGTACAGTTTTAGCTTTGTGGAATATTGTCCCGGCGGTCTTGTTGATTTGAGGTTTAAAGGTGAGAGCTTGATCAATGATTACGCCTAGGTATCTTATTTGAGGCTGGATTTGAATTTTCGTGGTCCCCATGTTGAGATGGGTAGGTGGTTTGAAGTCTGGTTCTTTTGTCACTATAAGGGCTTCAGTTTTCTTTATGTTGATGGATAGGTTGTTTTCCTGTAGCCAGTTGGCCACATCGGTGAAGCAGGCTGATAGCTGATCATTTGTTGGGTTGGTGGTTGTAATCGGTGCGTAGAGCATTATGTCGTCAGCGTATATGTGGAAGTTGATGTTGTGGGTGCGTATGACTGAGCAGAGTGGGCGGAGATATATATTGAACAGCATGGCTGACAGGGTGGATCCTTGGGGTACTCCCTGATGTTGCTGGTAGGGGGGCAAGGTTGCGGTGAAGGTGCGGATCCGTTGCTGTCTGTTGGTTAAATAGGACCTGAACCATTGGAGTACAGTGCCTTTGATTCCAATTGATTGAAGTCTGTGTATGAGGATTTCATGTGAGATTGTGTCAAAGGCTGCTGATATATCTAGGAAGATCAGGATGTATCCAGAATGTTTCTCTTGGGTTCCTATGGTGAGGGTGTTCATTAGAATGGTTATGAGGGTCTCGACTCCATGTAGTGGCCGGAAACCGTGTTGCTGGGGGTCTAGTATGTCGTTGATGTCTAGATGATCTTGAAGCTGGCGTTGGACTACCTTCTCTATTATCTTGGCAGTGAGGGGGAGGCTTGCAACTGGTCTGTAGCAGGTGGGGTCCAGGGGGTCCAAGTTGTTCTTTTTCATGGTTGGTCGAATGATTGTCGTCTTGAGGGCGTCCGGCATGTATCCTTGCTTAAAGGATTCATTTATGATGTGGGTTAGTGGAGCACTCAGGTCTTCCTTGGTTTTCTTTATCCAGTCCATGGGGCAGGGGTCTAGCAGGGAGGTAGTGGTGTTCAGACAAGAGATGGTGGAAGATATCTCTTCTTTTGATGTTGTATCAAACGTATTCCAGTCTGTGTCAATGATGGCGCATGGATTTGTCTTTGTGGTTTCAGCACAGTGGTGTGTTTGTTAAGGTTGTTGAAGTTGTTTGTATTGTCGGGCCAGGAGATCCGGGGGGATATCTGGGAGTTGATCAGAATTGCTCGGTGCTTTTGTCAGTTTTTTGGCAATTTGGAAGAGTTCTCGAGGTTTGTTTATGGCTGTCATGATGATTTTGGTGTGGTAGTTTCTCTTTGCGTTGTCGGTCTCTGAGTGGTATGTAGTGAGTTCATAGAGGTATTGCGTTTTGTCCATTTCGTTCTTGCTTTTCCTCCATTTCCTTTCTGCTCTTCTAAGTTTGGTTTTTAGTTTCCGTAGGCCAGGGGTGAACCTGCGGGCCCTTGAGGAGATGGGTTTAGTACTGGTTTTGTTTATAGTTGCGCTGGATGCTGAGGAGATTGTGGTATTCCAGTTGTTTATCAGTTCATCCAGGTTGATGGAGTTCGTAAGTAGGTTAGGTAGGGTTAGGGTTAGGAAGTCTTCTTTGCTGAATGCTTTGAATCTCCGTGTGTGTTGTATGTTTCCTTTGTTAGTGTTTGGTTGGTATGCGTGGGATATGTTGATGATGTAGTGGTCTGACCATGGTACTGGAGAGATTGTTGGACTGCTGCATGAGGAGGCTGTATGGGAGTTCAGAAACATGAGGTCCAGTGTGTTTCCTTTTTCATGCGTTGGTTCATTTATGATTTGTTTTAGGTCCATTGCTGTCATGGCGTTGATGAAGGTTTCTGCTTGTGTGCCTTGGAGTGTTGGGAGATTGAAGTCTCCCAGGATAATTTGATCTTTGAGGGGTCAATGCTTTCAGAGATGATGTGCAGTATCCTTGGTAGGTCGGAGTTTGCGGCTGGTGATCGGTAGACCAGGCATATTGTGAGGCGTTTGTTGGTGAGGGTGAGGATGTCTGCTTCATTGGAGGTTTCAGAGGCATGGCTTCGTAGGTGGAGGTTGTCCTTTGCAATGATGGCTACGCCTCCGCCTTTTGCGTGTGTTCGGGAACAGTGTTGAAGGCTGTATCCGGTTGGTGTCAGTTGGTTCATTATTACCGTGTCGGTTTCTGTTAGCCAGGTTTCTGTTATACACAGGATATCAATCTTCTCAGATGTGATTAGGTCTTGGAGCATGTGGTATTTGTTCCTGACGGAGCGTGCGTTTATGAGTGAGATGGAGAGGTGCAGGTGGCTTTTGGGGTTGGTGGTATGGGGTGGAGTGTGTTGTATGTGTGCGTGGTTGTGTGTGGTACTGTGGATGTTTGTGGGTTGAGTTGTTGTGGTGCATGTGTATAGGGGGTCAGTGATTGCGGCTGGGTGGGGGTAGGGTGGCTGTGCAGAGTAGGTTGTGCAGGGTGGTGTGTCTGCATAGAGAGGATTAACGAGTGTTGTTGGGTGGGGGTAAAGTGTTAGGATGGGAGTTAGAAGGTAGATGGGGGTTAGGAAGGGCGGCATGGTGTACCAGAGTACCTGGGTTTTAGGAGTGGTGTGGTCTCTTTTCTGCAGAGCTGCTGAAGTCTTGGTTTTTCCAGTTTAGTGGTGGTTGTCTTGTTGAGCTGCTTGCCGCGGTGGGTTTCCTGCTTTGTTCTTCGTCTGGTGGTTGCTATGCGCCTTAGTGCTGTGCCTAAGGGCCACGCCAAAGGGCCCTCTGGCGAGGCCCTCAGGCGCGGGCCTGCCAGGCACGGGCGCGCCCGCAAGGGACGCCGCTTTTAAGGAGGCGGTGTGGCTGCTTCAGCTGGCTCCCACTGCCCCGATTGGGCAGGAGCTCCGGGGGGGGGGGGCTGGATGGTCCCCGGCAGCGGCTCCCTTCGGCGGCAAGGGACGCCGCTTTTAGGGAGGCGGTGTGGCTGCTTCAGCTGGCTCCCACTGCCCCGATTGGGCAGGAGCTCCGGGGGGGTGGGTTTATAAGGTTGAGCTAGTTGTTGGGGCGTGAGGGTGGTTTCCTGGTTTTCAGTGAATAGTGCTTTAGTCAGGTTTTTTATGATATTGAAGAGTTCTCTTAGTCAGTTGACTGCAGAGTTGAGTAGTTTAGTGTGGTGTTCACATCTCAATTTGTCTGTTGCAGTATGGTAGTCTTTCATCAGTCATAGATATTGTAGTTTGTCTTTGTTGTGTTTAGTTTTGCGCCATTTTCTTTCATGTTTACAGAGTTGCCATTTCAGGTTGCGGAGGGTTGGAGTGTACCAGTCAGTCTTGGGTTGCTTTGTGCGTGTGTCCACTGTGGTATTGGTGGCAAATGGCTACATTTCTGGGGTCGATGTTCCAGTTCTGGATGAGCACATCTGGGTTGGTAGAATCGCCAGGTAATTGTGCGAGAGTGTCTCAGGTGAAATTGTCCCTGTTGAGAGGCTTAAACCTTCTTGTCGATGAATGCTGGTTGTGTTTTTTTCTGGTGAGGTTCTGAGGGAGGGAGAACTTGATGAGTTTGTGGTCTGACCATGGGACTGGGTGTGCTTGGATAGAGTGAGGGGGGTCTGACTGGGTGTTATGTTCACTGAAGAAGATTAAATCCAGGATGTTGCTTTATATGTATGTGGGAGTGTTTATGAATTGCATTAAGTCCATTGCCGACATTGCTTGCTGTATATTTGTAATTTCTATGTGATTGTGGTGTACCCCTCCCTCAAATCATACTGTATTTTCAATCTGATTGTATACTTTACTCCCTTGTATTTTACACCAGTGGTCCGCTGCTGATCGCTGGAAGTGGCGGCATACAAATGTATACCAAATAAATAAATAAGGTGTGTGTGTGGTTTTGGTGTAGCGAGAGAAGGTTAAAGTTACCTAGTACAAGGAGGTCTTTTCCAGCTTTTGATGCAGCTATTATTGAGTCCAGGATTATTGGTAAGTCATTGGCGTTGGAGGTAGGTGTCCTGTATATGAGACAGATGGTGGTCAGTTTGTTGGTGATGGTGATGGAGTTGGATTCATTAAGAACATAAGAACATAAGATATGCCTTACTGGGTCATACCAAGGTCCATCAAGCCCAGTATCCTGTTTCCAACAATGACCAATCTAGGTCATACGTAACTAGCAGTTTCTCCAAAAGACACATTGGTGCTTTCTCTTGTGTGGCATTGGAAGTTGAAGTTTTTCCTGACAAAGGCCCACACTCTGCTGCCTCTACATCACGTTCTTGGGCATTGGTATAAGGTATATCCACTTGGTGTGAGTTGGTTCAGTAATACGTTGTCTGTTTCTTCAATCCATGTTTCAGTTATGCAAAGTATATCTATGTTATACGATAGTCGGAGGTCTCTGATGGCCTGAATTTTATACAGGATTGAGCCGGAGTTTATTAAAGCACCTTGTAGAGTATATGTGTGGAGATTTGAGTGAAGTCAAGGAGGAGGCGTTCTTTATGTGTATTAAGCATCAGAGGGTTCTGTATTTGTTGCAGGAGTGTAGGATGAGTGTTCGATTGGGTGGTTGGTTGGTGGGCCACATTAGAAGTTTAGCTTAGAACTGGACATATAGGTATGGTGGTCGAGGAGCTGGTGTGATTTCCTTCTGATGTCTGTTCTTGTAGAGGTTCTGTGCCTGGGGAGTGTCTGTGGTGTGAAAAACTGTGCGGCATTATGTGGTCTTGCAGAGGAGATTAGTGATTGGTTCTATATAGCAAGATTTCTCACATAGGGTTTATGGGAGTTCAGGTGGGAAGGGAGTGATCTAACACTTCAGCAGTGCAGTGCAGTGACTTCAAAGAGTATCTTCCCTCCAATTTTGACTTGAAGGATAGAGGGGAAAAAAAACAACAGCAGAAAAGTTTTGCCTAAAACCGAAAAATCCCCTTTTGCGAATGGCTACAGATGAGATACTGAATCTTTGGTTAATGATTGAAATTCTTCTTACATAGTAACATAGTATATGACGGCAGATAAAGATCAGTATGGTCCATCTAGTCTGCCCAGCAAGGCAGCAAGAGTAGGTGTACCTGCCACTCTGTGCAGGTCACTCCTCCCCATGCCTTTGTTTAGGGGTGTACGCACCGCTCTGTGTAGGTCACCCCTATTTACTGAGATATGAGATAGCTATGTTTGTTTTGATTTTATCCTGTTGCTATAAAGGGATCCACTGTGCCTGTCCCATGCCATTTTGAATTCTATCACTGTATTTGACCCCACTACTTCCATCTGGAGGGCAATACAAGCATCCACCACCCTTTCAGTGAAAAAGTATTTCCTGACATTGCCTTTAAGTTTTACCCCCTTGCAGCTTCATGTTATGTCCTCTAGTTTTACAGCTTTCCCATCTTTGGAAGAGGTTTGTTTCTGCATTAACACTCTAAGCATTTAAAAGTCTGAATCATATCTCCCCTGTCTCTCCTCTCCTCCAGAGTGTACATATTCAGGTCTTCAAGTCTCTTCTCATAAGTCTTCTGATGCAGGCTCCAAATCATTTTGATCGCCTTCCTCTGAACTGTTTCTAGCCTTTTTATGTCCTTTGCGAGATATGTTCTCCAAACTGAACACAATATTCCAAGTGAGGCGTCACCAGGAACTTGTACAGTGGCATTAGAACCTCCTCCTTTTTGCTGGTAATTCCTCTCGATATGCAATCCAGCATCCATCTGGCTTTGGCCACCGCCTTGTCACACTGTTTCGCCACCTTAAGATCCTCTAAAACAGTGGTTCTCAACCTTTTTTGTACCATGACCCCTATTACCATTGGTCAACTTGTAGTGACCCCCAATGATAAAATCAAATGTGTCTCTCTTCCTTTACCGTTAACACATTGTCGCTGTAATCATTTGTTGAATTATTAATATATTATAGGCCTTTGCAATATGTTTTTATTTATAAAATTTACTTATTTAAACCACAATAATTAATCACAATAACAAGTAACAATATTTGATTTCAAAATTATGATGATTTTGTAGTCAAATCACTAATATGAAATAAAATTATTTTTTCTACCTTTGTTGTCTGACCAATTTATTCTCTGATCATGCTGGTCCCAATCTGAGGCTTCTGCTTTCCTGTCGTCTCTTAGCTCTCTTTCTGTGGTCTATGGTCCATCTGCCATTTCTTATCTCTTCTTTCATTTTCTTCACTTCTTTCCATCAGCCTATTTCCAGTCCAGGTAACCATCCCCAGTATCAGCCCCTTTCCAGTCCTCACTCTCAGTACCTTCCAATGTCAACTTGCATTCCCATGACTGCCACTGGTGTCCATTCCCTTCCAATCCCCCTCCTTCCCCACTGAGCAGTCCCTTCTAGTACAATTACCATGACAGCCCCTCTCAGATCCACTCCCTTCCAGTTCCATTCTCCCATCATAGAAACATAGAAACATGACGACAGAAAAAGACCACATGGCCTATCTACTCTGTCCTGCCATAACAACTACAACAGTCCCCTTTTTACCTTTAGAGATCCTCTGTGATTGTCCCATGCTTTTTTGAATTCAGTTACGGTCCTCATCTCTACATCCCCTTACATCCCTCCATCCCTTTACATCAGCTCATTTGTAGCCTTAGCCCTGTTTTCTTCCAGGACCAGCAGCTCTATCCTCCCCTCCATCAGCCCATTCCCAGTTGAAGCCCCCCAATCAGCTCGCTTCCAGTGCTAGTCCCCCCTCAACCCCATTACCAGTGCTAGCCTCCCCTAATCAGCCCAATACCAGTCCTACCCCCCATTAGCTCATTACCAGTCCTAGCCTCCCCTAATCAGCTCATTTCCAGTGCTAGCCCCCCATCAGTCCATTACCAGTCCTACCCCCTATCAGCACATTACCAGTCCCAACCCACTCTTGATCAGTCCATTCCCAGTCCTAGCCTTCCCTAATCAACCCATTACCAGTCCTAGCCCCCCATCTGCCCATTATAATCCTATTCCGCACTGTCTCTCCCCTCTGTCCAGCATTTATTGCCCGTCTGTACAGTATGTCCCCCTGTCTATTCCCTTTGTCCATGTCAGCCCCCTTCCCTCCCACCTTCCCTCCCTCCATCCATGTCAGCCCTCCTCTGTCCATGTCAGCCCCCCTCCCTCCCTCCCTCCATCCATCCATCGTCAGCCACCCCTCCCTCCCTCCCTCTCTCTCCATGTCAGCCCTCCCCTCCCTCCATCCATGTTAGCCCCCCTCTCTCCATGTCAGCCCTCCCTCCCTCCATGTCAGCCCCCCTGTCCATGTCAGCCCCCCGCCCATATCAGCCCTCCCTCCCTCCATCCATCAATGTCAGCCCCCTCCCCCCTCTCCATGTCAGACCCCTCCCTCCCTCCCTCCCTCCATCCATCCATCCCTCCATGTCAGCCCTGTTGCAGGTTCTTTGCCCCCTCCTCCCCTCTCCCTGTCTGCCTGCTGCTACCCTGCTGTTCTTCTACAGCCGCGGCTCCCTGTCTCTTAGGGAACCACGGCTATACCTGTAAAGCCTTTGCAGAGCCTTCCTGTCTCTCGACTGGCTCCGTGCAGCATTGTCCCACCTCCAAAGGAAGTGGTAAGAGGCAGGGAGCCACGGCTGCATTAGAAGGGACTGGGAGGCGGTGAGTTTGCCGCTGCCGAGAAGCGGACTCAGCAGCGGCAGCAACTTGGGTGCTTTTTTTTTTAACGGCAGAGTGAGGTGAGGTGAGGCGACCCCCGCTAAATCCTGTGGCGACCCCCATGGGGGTTGCAACCCACAGGTTGAGAACTGCTGCTCTAAAACAATCACTCTTAGGTCCTTCTCCTGGTCCATGCACACCAACCTCTCGCCCCCTATCGCATACAATTCCCTTGAATTTCTGCTTTCCAAGTGCATGACAGTGCATTTCTTCACATTAAATCTTAACTGCCAAGCATTAGACCATTCTTCCAGCTTTTGTAGATCTTTCCTCATGTTATCCAATCCCTCAGGGGAGTCCACTCTGTTGCAAATTTTCGTGTCATCTGCAAAAAGACAGACTTTTCCATTCAGTCCTTCAGCAATATCATTCACTAATACATTGAACAGTATTGGTCCTAGGACTGAACCCTGGGGCTCACCACTAATCACCTTCCTTTCATCTGAGTGAGTTCCATTTACCATCACCTTCTGTCGTCTGTCAGTCAACCAATTTTTGATCCAGTTCACCACCTTGGTACCATCCCCAAGCTGTTGAGTTTATTGATAAGCCTCCTACGAGGAACAGCATCAAAGGCTTTGCTGAAATCTAGGTAGATCACATCCATTGCATGCCCTTGATATAGTTCTCTGGTCACCCAATCAAAGAATTAAATCAGATTTATTTGGGAAGATCGTCCTTTGGTAAAACCATGTTGCCTCGGATCATGCAACTTGTTGGTTTTGAGGAAGTCCACTATTCGCTCTTTCAGGAGTGCCTCCATTACTTTTCCCGCCATTCTTTGAGAATGACTTTTAATATTGCAACTCCCTTTGTTATTAGATTTACTAATCAGAAATCTACAAAACCCTGGTATGCTCCTGATGTAAGAGATCGGAAAAAAATAGTCAAACATCTTAAACTTCTTTGGTATAAAACTAAACACCCTGATATAAAAATTTGTCTATTCAAAAATTATACTCATCTCTCATGCATGAAGCTCCCAAAGAATTGTTTCAGTTAGTTAAGAATATCCTTGCAAGGCTTGAGAAAAAATGTCATTAACACCCCTCCCTCTGTGGGGCAGCTTGCTTTCTTTAATTACAAAATCCTCTCCTTGCATGAGAGTTTTCAATCTAATCATGTAAAGATGGAGGTTCGGAGTCTTTCTGGTCTGTCTCCTCTAGTTAGATAGAGTGGTATCCTTTGTCAAAAGATGTGATTTGTAATATTTTTAAAATTGAAGCTTGTTAACTAGTTCTTTGGATCCTTATTGGCCATTTCAAAGCATTATGATATTATTGAACCCAGATTCGTTGCTATTGGTCTCTTAAGGCTGGGTTCATATCATACGAATTTAAACAAAGCATCGATTCACCTGATTTTTAAGAGACCTAATTTAGATATAACAATTTGTGCTAGTTACCATCCAGTTTGAATTTGTCTATAGTTTAATGAGCATTACATTCACTTGAATTCTGGTGCGGTGTCAACTCCGCTAGTGGCTCATTTCCATGATAGACGACATATGAACTCTGAATTTTATTGGAGAATTATTGATTCTGTATCATTAGATTAGCAAGGTGATAATCTTGAACAATATTTGAACTGTAAGGAACAATGATGGACTTATAAAGTAAATTCAGTGCCCCCAAAATTATAAATAATAAAATAGACTGGGCTCACTACTGCAGCAATATGACTCAGCTGTGATTTGCCTCTCTGTTTCACTTTGTACTGTATGATCCTTTGATTATGGTTCAATAGACGATGCCATTTTGTTTTCTTTAGAGACTGAAGGCTGACAGATGCGGACAAACTATTTAACTACATTATCCTCTGATGCAGAATGAAGTATTTGAAACATGAATTCATATCAGATTGACTACTACAGATAAGTAACATATTGATACTGTCTCAGGATGTTCTTAATAAAACTTTTTTTGGATATTATATGTAAGTATGGAAGAACTAGAAACAAATTTAACTTATCCTCTGTGGAACCAATAACTAAGATATAAGAGATATGATAAAAACATATGGAGATTGGATGATTCACTCTTAGTCTCTTTCTGATGGTCCCTAAAACACATTTAATTAATCTTAATTCAGGGGCATGTCTACCAAGCTGTGCTAGCATTTAGAAGGTAGCATGCATTCGTGGTTAATATGAACATGTGGTATATACGCAACTGGGGTCATTCCGAGGCATGAATAGCAGGGATGCCCTGCCCACGCTCCTTCTCCGTCCCTCCCCCTCCCACCCCCATCCAGAGATCACAGCACAATGCCGCTGTATATGTGGAGAGCCTGATGAGAATTCACTCCCTGCGAATAGCAGGGGTTGGACGTCCAAATCAGACATCCACCCCTGCTATTCGCAGATAGGAATGACCCCCTTAGTCTTTACTATTCAATGACATAACAGCCAACTACTCTCCTCCCTACCTAAGACAAATTTGACCCCGGATGTACAGGGCCAATTCCGGTTGCAGCCCTGTATATCCGGGGTTGAAAAGTTAGACAGGGGACTTATTCCACCTCAGAGGTGGAATAAGTCCCCCCAAGGGTGCAGAGCAGCAGCGGATGACCTCCAACCCAGGTGAGTGGCAGCAGGAGGTTCCCTGCAGCCTGACTCCAGTCTTGGCAGGCCCCTTCAGGTGTCAGGCAGTGAGGAACAGCTTATTTGAACCTCTGCGGGGAATCAAGGCTCCTGTATGGCGTCCCAATGCCATGGCAACGGGATGCCATGGACCAGAGCTCCATGCAGGAGCACTGGGAGGGTTGTACAGGGAGGGAGCCAGACATGCAGCAGCACAAAATTAGGGTACATCCTGCCCATCCAGGCCCTTTGCACCCAATTCTGCTCCCACGGAAACGTCTAATCTGGTCTGTTCAGCTTTTGGACATCCGGATGGGCCAAACATGCCCTGATCTTAATTGGGTCCTAATTGTTTGCACCTAGTCCTTGTGAGCTGAGAATACTTGTCTTATATGGGGACAAAAGGGGGGGGGCAGATATGGTTGGGGGTAGGGGTGATGCCTGGCTGCACTCCTTCCTCCTTCCCAGAAGACACAGTATGGCATGTTGTAGGCTATGAAGGGTTAAGTGGCTTGCCCAAGATCACAAGTGTGGCAATGGGATTTGAATAGGGGGTTCCTGGTTCTCAGCCTGCTGCTCTAACCATTGGACTACAATGGCCTGTAAAGGCCTATGGTGCCTGAGTGTGACTCACCTTGAACTAAAACTGAAAAGGTTTGATCTAAATCAAAAAGAAACTGCTAAAGCCATTAACATGCATAAGGGCTTTCATACTCAATTACTCCACGTGTACAAGTGTATGCAATGATAAGAATGTGTATACTTGTATGTTACTTTGATGTAGGCATGTTCAGGGGCAGGAGTTTGGGTGGAACATAGACCGAGTCATCATTTACGCATATATTTATACACTATGCATGATCCAGTGTCTTGTAGGCACGTACATTTATTTCTATTCTTGAGCTGATATACATGTACATAGGATTCTTTTACTCGCCATTTCTGCACAATTTGTGCCAGCATTTGACAAAGACAAAAAGATGCAAATTGATAGAAGCCACTTTAAAGGATACCAGCACCTAATCGCAAGTCTGAGAGCAAAGATTCAGTGGTCCTCAGATTGCATAACTTAAAATGGATAAGAAATCCATTTCAAGTCATGCAAATTTTCAGCAGCTGTACACATGAAAATGTTGACACTGAATGTGTGTGTGTGTGCCTATCAGGATATCAATTTTTATAGATTTCTTATTCATTCAAAGCTAGGCCTGCTTTTTGTGTGTCAATACTTGGATGTATGAGTTCTGTGGAGAGTAGCTGAATTTAACCACTCCCCATATTACTTTTCCCTTCGCTCCTGGAATTTCCCAGTCTCTCTTCTACCCAAAAAGTAACAGGGGCCGATATTCAGCTGTGGCAGCTAGCACTTTCAAAGCACCTAGCCACTGTCGTAGAAAGTAAAACTGGATATTCAGGACCAAAGGCTATCTGGCATCAGGACTGAATATCCAGTTTAACTGGTAATTGCAGCAGCTATCCGGTCAGTGGTGTTAATGAACCACTAACCAGATAGCTAAAATAGACAATACTAGGATGACCCCTGACCTGTCCAAACTTTAAGTGGTTTAGCAATATAGTTAGTGGCTCAATAGGTGCCGTGACTGTCCTCGCTCTGCCCCCAGTCTTCTCCTGATTTAACAGAGTATCTTTCCTGCAATCTGTGAGGGTATTCAGCTGCACTATTCATATATTGGGGGATATTGGGATCACTGGGGTTTAGTTGGGTAGCAGGTCCTGCTAACTGGCTAAATCCTTTTGAAGATCACCACTAAAATTGTTACCATATAGTGAGTTTTACATCCCATATTTAAATGCATTGTGAACTGAAAATCTGTAAAAATAAATAAAAACAAGAAAAGAAAACTCTAGGCATGTGCAGAAGCAAGATTTTCATCATTTTTTGTTTTCTTCATAACTGCATGCCTACTGCACATGCAAATTTCTTGTACTTGCATATATCTCTGAATTTTTGTGTGCACACATGATGTACATGCACATAAACAATTTGTACGTGTGCCAATTTTTAGGCACACAAACGAATGCCCAAATGAGCCCAAATTGCAGAAGCCTGGAAAATACTTATACAATCTGCACTCACAGCAGATCACTTACATGGTTTTGTCTATTGAGCTACTGTGGTACATCTTGTAATGAATGAAGCCATTTACATTTTTAAGAACATGCCAAATTAAATCTCATTTTGTCTCTTAGAAGGTCATAAGAACTAACTTTCTGTAGCTGTTGCATATCCATATGTACTGTCTTTGCTACCCACGCTACTTAATATATGAATTGCTAATCTTAAACCTTGAGTTGTACCAGAGGATCATTTTGGCAGTGTTCTTGCATTCAATTTTAATAAATCATGCATTCTCTGAAATTCTCTGCAGGTTGGTATGAATACTAACGTTTACCTTAATTGCTGCAGAAAGCAGTAAATGGCTTCACGTTTTAGTCTATCAGCTTCAGAGGCTGTATGCTTCTTGCTGAAAGGACTCCTCGCAATGCTTTAAGCCACACTGCCATTAGTTGGCACGACAGGCTGAAAAAATATTTTGAAGTCGTTTCGAGAATTTCCCAGCAGTGAGCCTGCTAAATAATTAATTCTTGGTCCATCTGCATAAACATGTGGCCTTGCAATGTTCAAACAACTTGGTGAATTGCAAAGTCCAGGGGTGCATGGACCTTGGACTTGCTTTCCCTTTGAGAATCATCTGTGCTCTTTCCATTTAAAAGCTGACCATGTATGCCAAGTACAGGTAGCATTTGTACCTGCTTTTTGAGTGGGTGAAATTTCAATGGAAAATAGCAGGCATAGACTTTAAAATGTAATCTACAGTATGTAGCATCATATTTCTCCAGTGGCCTAGATACCTCCGGGAATGGCTTCTTGAGGTCTGCCTCAAGGAATGTGCTGTGGAAGCCCACAAGTACTTTTAGGGGAATTGAGGGAGAGAAATATTCTGACAGCCAATTTACCTGGAGAAATTGCTTTTCACTTGGGTAAATATTTTTAACAATTGCCCTCTAAAATCGTATTCCAGGACAGACTATTTTTAGAGTGCACAAAGCCCCTTACTGTGCATGTAAAGCTCAAACACATAAGTTCCAAATTGTGAAAATGAACAAAATAAATATGCAACTTGGCCAATTGCTCAGGCATATCTTTTGCTCTAGCAGAGTGGAGGAGTAGCCTAGTGGTTAGAACACTGGCTGGGTAACCAAGCAACCAGGGTTCAATTCCCATTAGCACTCCTTGTGGCCTTGGGCAAGTCACTTAACCCTCTATTGCCTTGGAAGAAAGGCCTGGCAATCTACTTCCACTGACACTGCCAAGAAAACCCAGGAGCTTCTGGGTTATCAGGAGTCAAGACTGACTCAAAGGCACACATTACATTTTACATCTTTTGCTCAAATTAAAATTTGGCAAGCTATCATGTTGTCACTTATGACTGTGGCATTACTTATTATATTCCACTAGTAGTAATAATAATAATTAGCTACATAATTCCTTTTATCTAAATTAAATACCAACATACTTTATCCGAATCGCGCATTTAATCACACCTGGGATGAAAATTGTGTCTAGCAGCTTTGATGCCTGATCTGTACGACAGCTTTGGGGGGAACGGAGAAGAACCGGTGTTGCTATTTTTCGTATATACATTGCAGAGGTGAAAACAGTAAAATCCTGAAAAGCAGGACCGAATGAGCCTGAAGCCTGAAGGCACAGGTAGAGCCATGCTCAGAATTAAAATGGCAAAGAAAAAAATTAGCACTCAAATGAGGCTCAGGGATTAGAGACTTTAATAACTACCTTTCAGTTTCCTTAAGGAAAGAATACGAGGTGGTTTCCTTTAATCCACAGCATTCAGAATTTTTAAGAGTTGTGGTACTCTTTGGTAACCTGTGTCCAAGGTTAATGGTATCCCTTCGTGCGTTATGGAAAATGAGTATCAAGCAAAAAATGAGTGAACAGTTGCATGACCAAGGGTGACTGGCTGAAAATAAAGAATTTATGAGACAAAATACATAAAAATGTCAAACCCCCCTGAAATACTGTAAGATAAAATGCCTTGTGGCCGTGGGTACAGTGATTAATGATTTAGCCAATTGCAGGCACTAAATTGTTTGAGTAATTACTCCACTATTTATCCACACAGAGCGCTTGCTTTGGTGCCCTTACCAATCGACAAAACAGAATCACAACTGTACTGCACATTCTTTTTACAAATTTACAACATCCACTAACTTCTAAAAGGCACAGATTTAAATAGAATCCATGGAAAGAGCAATTTTGAAAGGTTTTGCATGGTTAAGGATTTGTTTACTCATGGAAAATGGACATTTGGAATTTCTTTTCCTCCCCTTTAGCGCAAGTAAAGGTATGTGCCCTCTTTCACAGCATGCATAACATTACCTGCAGAGAAAAATGAGTGAGGATAGGTTAAGGGAGTGAAAGTATGTACTGGGGTTTCACTCTGAAATTCCTGTACATCCTTCTGAAGTGCATATTTTGTACTTGCTTCAAAGTTCGCCATTTAGCTTTGAAAAAGCAGATAGCACACAAAATACAGTTACATTCTTACTTAGAAACATAGAACATGATGGCAGAAAAAGACCACATGGACTATCTAGTCTGCCCTTCCATATCTACTACAATAGTCCCCTTTTTACTTTAGAGATCCTCTGTGTTTGTCCCACGCTTTTTTGAATTTGGATACTGCCCTCGTGTCCACCACTCTCACTGGGAGACTATTCCACTCTTTCCGTAAAGAAATATTTCTGCATATTACTCCTGTCTATCCCCTTTCACCCTCATCTTATGTCCCCTCATAGCAGAGCTTGCTTTCAATCGAAAGAGAATCTCCTCCTGTGCACTTATGCCACAGAGGTTTTTAAAATTCTCTACCATATCACCTCTATCCCGCCTTTCCTCTAAAGTATACACATTAGGATCTTTAAGTCTATCCTCATATGTTTTATAAAGAAGACCACTAACCATTTTAGTAGCCACTCTCTGTACTGACTCCATCCTGTTTATATCCTTTTGAAGGTGCAGTCTCCAGAATTGCACACAATACTCCAAATGAGGTCGCACTAGAGACTTATACTGAGGCACTATCACCTCCTATTTTCTGCTGGCCATTCCTCTCCCTATGCACCCAATCATCCTTCTGGTTTTCGCAGTGGCCTTTTCTACCTGTTTAGCTACTTTAGGATTGTCAAACACAATCATGCCGAGATCCCACTCTTCTTTTCTGGACAGAAGTACTTCAACCCCTTACACTGCACTGCTCCCTTGGATTTTTGCAGCCCAAATGCATGAACCTGCATTTTTTAGTATTTAATCTCAGCTGAAACATTCTAGGCCATTCTTCAAGTTTAGCTAGATCTCTTCTCATGTTATCTATTCCTTTCTGAGTGTCTACTCTATTGCAGATTTTGGTATCATTCAAAAACAGACACAACTTTACCCAACAGCCTTTCTGCAATATCACCAACAAAGATGTTAAAAAGAATTGGACCAAGGACAGATCCCTGGGGCACACCACTGGTAACTTCCTTCTCCGCAGAATAAACTCCATTTTCCTGTACCCTTTTCTGCCTCCCACTCAACAATTTTTAACCCAAGCAGTAACTTTAGGGTCCATCTATAGGGTGCTCAGTTTGTTTATAAGTCGCCTATGTAGAATGGTGTCAAAGGCTTTACCGAAATCTAAGTACACCACATATAGGACGCTCCCTCGGTCCAACTCCTTGGTCAGTTAGTCAAAGAAATCAATTGGATTTGTCTGACAAGACCTGCCTCTGGTAAACCCATGTTGCCTCGGATCCTGAAATCCATTGGATTCCAGAAACCTCATTATTCTCTCTTTTAGCAGCGCTTCCAATAATTACTCACCACAGATGTTACTAAGGTTACTTCTTTTAAGTCACTTTTTGAGCTTGGATTTGGGTCAATACTTCTTTTAAGTCACTTTTTGGGCTTGGATTTGGGTCAAGACCCATGTTGAAATAGTTAAGTTAGGTCATACATGGACTGGAAAGCACCCGAGAGTCAGGAGCTACTCTTAGGTATGCAAAGGCCTGGATCTGGAATTTGCTCGAAGGAAGAGAATGAGTGGAAATGGAGTCTAAGCTTGCATGGGTAGGTAGACAGAGGTGAAGTTATAAAACTTACAAGTAGTAAGAACTGGACCTGAATAGGATTTGGGATTTATACTGAAAGGTCAGCAGCTGGAACATGAGCAAGACTTGAACCAGGGCTTAGGCCTGGTCCTTGACTCAACAGGTCACTAGGCTGCACCAGTGACAGAGTTTACCTGAACCTCAGGCTCAAAACTGGAGTCAGAAGGCAGGTCATGGAAATTCCAGGAGCAGAGAAACTTTCAACAATGACTCTGTGCTATGTGCCAGCCACAATCTGAATGTAGGATGCGATCACAGCCTTCCCCTCCCATTCCACCCACAGAGATCCCATCTCCCCTGTGCAGAAAAGGGCAGCCATGATTGTGGAAAAGACTCCTTATGTCTGCCTGCTGGAGATTGGATTCCTACAGGCTGAACAGGAGGGGAAGTATGCAACTGCGGCCTCCATGCACGTTGTCTGCCCATGGAGAACTGATTTCTTCTGCACATGGGATTGGATCCCCGTGGGCAGAGCAGGAGGGGAAAGTCACAGGGGCTAGGGGCGGAGTGAGATAAACTTGGGGTGGAGCTTGGGGTGGAGTCAGGGTGTAGCTTCCCCCCCACCAATCATATGGCCGCTCTGTTGTCTGTGACTCCGTGTATAGAGGATTGGATAGCAGATGGGTTAGCTTTCAGATTACTGCAAACAGCTTTCTGCTTCTTAGAAAATCCTCTTAAGAGCTCCATCCAACCTCTAATGTTTAGAGGTGTGACCCTGCAGCCTACCTTGCACAAACTGTTCTTCTATGGTCTTGGCTTTGTCCAGGCTTGATATAAAGTTCGGACTCTAATACTGAATTTTCGATATAAATTGGATTATACTTTTATCATGGTATTGGACAACACATATACTTTGTATCTGCATTGGAGCAGATGCAAAATACACGTGGAGCCTGATTCCATTAGGGGCACGTCCAGCCATCTGGATGCCCCCAAGCAGGATGGGCCCATTAGGACCCGATTCTGCACCGTGGGAGCCAGACGTTCCCATAGGTGCAGGATCGGGCCCTGAGACAGCCCAGCATGCCCCTGTATCCCTGAGGGAACAACCTCTCCACATGCCAGCCTTTCCACTGCAATGACGACTCCCTGTCACCCCGCCACCTGACCCAGGGCTTGGCAGTCAGAGCCCAGATCAAGTGGCGGGCAATTACCCTGGACAGATCCTGGCCTTGGGGGGTTCCGGCCCCGATCTTGGCCATCCCTGCTACTTATTCCACCTCCGAGGCTGAATAAGCAGCACATCCACTCCTGAATCAGCCCTGTATGTCCTGCCACCTCAGTCTGTCCCCGTACTGGTGCTCTAGCCAAGTGGGGAGAGTCTGTGGGGAAATATGGGCAGGATGGTTTGAGGGGCTGCACGTCCCACAAGTTGCCTTGCTGAATCAGGCCCTTAGTGATTTAAAATTATGATCACCTTAGATATTTCCCCTCCACACCTACCTTGTCCATTTTTTATGTGGGCCAATACTAAAAAGCACTCACCCAGACAGGAGCACCTGCTATCTGGAAAAGTGCTGCTGACTGGGTCTATCAAACAATTTCCTGTAGCACTATGGGGGTCATTCCAATCCTCGTTTAGTGGGTCTGCATGTCCAATCCAGATGTCTAGACCCCCTAAATGCCCAGATCACACTGGCAGGAACAGAGTTCCCCGCATGTATAGCCGACTTGTGCAGGGAGCTCTGTTCATGGGTGGGATGAGGTGGGCCAGGAGAGGAGTTACTGACCCCAAACATACAGGGTCAATTCAGAGGTTGGCCCTGTATGTCCATGGTCTGCAATGTAGACGGAGGACTTATTCCACCTCGGAGGTGGAATAAGTTCCCCTGGACAGTGGGTAATGGCAGTGCAGGACTGGGAGGACAAGGTAAGCGGGCACAGGGAGTTCTCTGCAGTCCAGCCCTGGCCATGGAAAGCCCGATCAGAGTTCGAGCTGCAGGGAATGTGGGTTTGCTGCCTAGCTTGTGAATGGAGCCATGGTGGCATGGCAACAGGATTCCATGCCACTGCCTCTCCATTCACGAGCCAGGCCGGGCTAGCCAGGTAAGTGTAGGACGACTGGCCTGTCATAATTGGGGCTGGCCTGCACGTGCAGGTCGGTACACCCGATTCTGATCCCATGGGCATGTTTAGCCTCCATGGGATCAGAATCGGGTTTACTGCTGCATGCCTTGATTCTGACAGGCCATACAGATAGGGGATCATTCTGTACTGCCCATCCCCCATCTGGATAGTGCCGCTGAAAATCATTACTGACCATGCAGGCCCTATACACATAGGGCCCAATATTCACAGGCATTTACATGGTTTACAGACCTGCAAACCATGTAAATGCTGCTAAGGAGAATATTCAATGGGCAGAATATCCATGACTGCCACTGCTACATGTTACGATGCTAATCGGTTAGCATTGGGGCATTCCGGGGTCATTCAGTGGGCAGCACCCAGGGATAACCAGTGAGCAGCAATATTGAGCTGCTGTCTAGTTATTCCTGGGCAATGAAAGTTAGAAACATTAAAGGCTGTCCTAACTTTCGATGCTGAAGCTAACTGGGCAGTGGCTGAATATTGCTGCTGTCCAGTTAGCTTCCTGCTTAGCCAGCCGACCCAGATATTCAATGTCAATGGCCAGATATAGCTCCGGCATTGAATATCTTGGTTTAGCATTCAGTAGTGATGGCTAACCACTGTAATCACGCTAACCACCACCACTGAATATAGGGCCCATAGTGCTCAGGTCAAGTATGGCTCGTCCTAGCAATTATATGGATAGTGGTGATATTCAGTACGCTATCTGGATAAATCCAAATAACTTTAGGCAAGAAAAAGGGTATCCTGGATAGTTATTGGCACTGACCACCATATATGTTTGTTCAGTGCTGACCGCTAATTGGATACTGGTACTGAATATAAGTATTATATTGAATGGCCATGGGCGGTTTTTAAAAAAATGCTGACCACAGCAGCTGAATATCCAAATAAGTATATACATTTCCTACAGAAAACTTCATTAAAAAGATAGCTACACTATATAGGCCTAGCCATCTTTAGTGGAAAAATTGACCTGCAAGGATGTTTTCATGTCTTCAAACAAATCATAAATAACAAGCTTCTTTGCATGCTTTCGCATTGCAGACGCTCATTTTTAATGAATTTGGATCAGCTATGGGACATGTGTACTAAAGTGCGCTAACTGGTAGTATGTGGTTTAGCGCTTGACTTGGGTGCTGCACTTGAAAGAATTGTGGGCCCTAGCACCAAAAATCCCATACCACTCTGGCAGCTCATATCGTGGCAGGCACTGGGCGGAAAACAGATGTTGCCGGTGCATCGTGGCTAGCATCGCCGCACTGCACTCGCCACCCTTAAAGCAGGTGCACTTAATGCCACCCCATTGGGTGGCGTTAAGTGCACCCATGTGCCAGATTGTACAGTGTGGCATCTTGGTCCTCCAATAACTGCAGGGGGATAAACACACAAGCCCCTGAAGTTAGCACAGTCCCCACACACTGGTAACGCAGCCCACACATGCGGTACCGGCGTGGACCTTAGTAAACAAGCCCCTATGTGTGAAAGGCTATTCAGAATTTTTCCAAAAAGTTCCTTCATGCTTAGAAAAGCACCAGTGCCTTAAAAGCTGGTGATCTTGCATATCTCGAGCCATTTTGCACATTTTCACATGCTTAGGCCCCCCATGTGTGAAAACGTGTGCACTTAGTCCATTTGGCCTCCATGTTTCTGCATTGGTTTTACACTTTTACCTGCATAAAGTCTTTTGAATAGTGCCCCTTTATATGTTTCTTCTCATTCAAATATACCTATATAATATTGATGTATAGCATATTTATGATATTATCAACACAAACGTTGTAAATTACTTCTTATGCATTCTTCAAATAAAAATGTTACTTTCGTGAAATCACTTGGTGATTTTATAAATGTAACTGAAAATTAAAATAACGTGAAAGTTGGGGTGAGCAAATAATTTTATTTCAAAAGCACTCAGTAGTGGTCAGTTTATCGCTATGGCAATTGTCTGAATATCTGCAGAACTGCTATGGATTTCCATGACTTGAAAAAAGAGCTAACAGTGTACATTTATCTGTGAAAATTTAAGTATAATAAATTTGTCCTAATTCATGTCAGTCCAATATGGATTATAGTAAATTGCTTCCACTAAACTTTTCATATCAAAACTAATGAGGCTATTGTCTGAAAATCCTGCCACCTATGTTCCTATAGTATTGCAGACTGAGTCAGAGCTCATAAAACAACTGTTAGTCAATATCAACAAGGATCTGGAGTTTACTAGCGGAAAAGAATCTCGGGAGGTCATAACTCCAAAAGAACATAGGCAAAATGGAGTCTTTCCAGAGAAAAGCTACCAATAATGGTGCAGGATCTATACAAAATGCCCTATAAGATTAAGCACCCCACGAATAGAGTAAGTCAATATTCAGCAGGACATCCAGATAGCAGATCCTGCTTTCTGGATATGTGCCATTGACCGGGATATTCAGTGGCACTATGCATCTAGTGCCACCAAATATCCTTATAGACTACCTTGGAACTATGTGGATAGTGCCACAGCAATCCATAGGCGGAGCAGCCAATTATCCATGGAGAAACTATATTCAGTGCTACTATACTGATGTCTATCTAGATAACTTAGGACAGATTTTCTGTCCTAAGAATATATGTAGAGCCTAGCCACATAGCGGCTCTAAATATCATCACTATACAGACAGCAGAGGATCTGCCCACATTGTATAGATAGTCATCATTGTCCATAATATGGATACCGGTGCTGAAAATTTGAATTATTTTTCATGGTGGTGACTGGTGTTTAAAAAAAAAGATGTTGACCTCTGGGCTGCAATATTGACACAGAAGTAATCCTTAACAGTGAAGATGTGAAAGGAAAGGCAGAGATAAACAAAGTTTTAATACCTTCTGATCTAGGAATGGAACTAGGCATGCCGGATGGGCAGAGCCAGCTCAAGGATATCTGATGGCCTAGATGAACCTGTAGCCAAGTACCACTCCCCTCATAATTCGTCATCTCTCCTTCCCTTTGCAACCACTCAAGTGAGACAGACAGAGCAAACGTGAGACTCTGACAGAGGGGCGGAAGTAAGACGGGGAGTGAAAGTGAGGTGCTTATTGAATATACTGGGGTGGAAGTGAGACAGGGAGTGAAACTGAGGCTTTGACTGAATATAGCAGAGTGGAAGTGAGACAAGACCATCTCCAAAAAGAGAGAGAACAGCTGCTGGGAAGGGTCTTAGAGTGAATGCTCTTTTTAAGCATCTATCGATAAGTATTCTCATTTTAGGAGTTTGACCGCTGATGAAGGCTTTGTTGCTGAAACTTGGCAGAGTTGGGCTTCTCTCAGTAACAAAATCTGTGTAATAAGGCCCCAATCTGCCTCTGATCTTTGTGTGTGCAGATTGTCCTAATACTGCCTCTACTTTCTCTATATCCTTTCAAAGGCAACAAAAAAAGTAAAATATTTTCTTTTGCTGCTTTCATTTATGAAGCCTTTGACACTTTAAACTTCCTAAATTTATACCTCAGATATAATCACTCATAAATCTCATTGTTTGAGTCAGCCTACCCTTGGCATCTCTGGTTTGTACTTAAGGCAATGGTGGTCAAAATAACTTGCCCAGCTTTCCTAGTTCTCAGCCTAGTGTTCTAACCACTAGATTAGTCAACTTGAAGCATATACTTGCACAGTCACTCAAACCTGCCCCTCCTACAACAGCCAGAACTAAGCCCTGCAGTTTCCCCCCACGCTTTATCTAGACAGATGAGGTTTGATAGTGTGGAGGGAAGGCCACGAACAAAGATCCTCGGAGACAGGGCAGGCAAAGAGTGAATATGAGAAGGGGATTTAATAAAAGAAGTAAATAGGGGTTCATGTCAAGGGCCCATAAATGTATGTTTGCCTCATTAATCCAGCTCTGGTCTTGTGGTCTCTGTTGAGAATCTTTGCTTTAGGACAATAAATCTTAATCCTGAAAACCATGTGCAAAATCCAAAAAATATGATACTCGGGGAACACTTATATCTTCATGCTGTAAATGACTTTTGTGTTCAATCAACTGTGTGTTGAGTGCTTGAGTGGTTTTCCCAACTTTTTCCAAATCATATATACCACCCTTACTGTTTGACAAGCTGTCAAACGTGGGGGATTATCCTAATGGTTAGACTAGGTGTTCTTAACACAGTTCTTGGGACATATTTACAGTGGCTAGTCAGATTTTCAGGATAGCCACAATAAACATCACAGGCACTCACACCACTGCAACCCATTCAAACCATCAAATACAGCAAGAAAAAACATAGGCACCAGTAGCTGGCAAGAAGCATGGCTACAGCTTTAATTTCAACATCAAATAATTCCATAGAATGCAAGAAACAGCAATTGAATAATATCTATACACAATCAGGCTAGACGTTGTTGCCCTTAGCACAGAACTCTCAACACCCAGAACTCATCCCAGAACTCTCAACACCCCCTCCCCCGCTTCCCCTAGCCTGCAGTGTCACCAGACTGTTACCAACCTCTATTTTTGGGAGCCTTCTTTTGACATGATCCGCATATGACAGTGTCGCCCATGCTGCAGGATACCACAATCATAGCTCCTTTGTCTCCCTCCCCACCTTTAGGGCATAACATAACAAAAAGGGAGATTCACTAACCTTCAAATACCGCCAAGAGCGTGGACTGCACATTGCACGTCCCTGCCCTTCCCATCAGACACTGTGGCAATGAATACCTTACTACATCCTTCCAGAACACTCTGGATAGCATTAATAACAATATCATAACCAATATCCAACAAATGAACCCCATCCGGGTTATACAAGCCCGGACAATCAGAAGAAATTAAAGCATGAGCCCAAACCATCACCTGCAGCAAAACCACAAACTTAGACACCTCAGTGTTCACCCACTTACACAACGGCTGCACTGCCTTAGGTCAAATGGCATCAGGTCAAACCCTCAGAGGGATGATCTGAGACCAAATAAGAGTCGCCCCTGGAAAATAGCAACAAATGAAGAAAAAAATTATTTTTATTTGTCAGAAAAGGTTCATCCCTTTTGTGTCACAAAGATCATTCTCCGCAAATGAACAAAAATACACTGAGGCAAACCAAAATCATACTAACGAAGATAGAATTTGTAAGCATTAAACTGCCAATGCCCCGCCTGCTAAATTGCCTGCGCCAAAAGACCCTACAAGGTGGCAAATGGCACTGCACCAATTCAAAAAAATGAGTACAAAAATAACTCAGGGCACAAATCCACTGCTGCTAGGGCATGTTGAGGGTAAAGTCCAAGGCAGAGAGGCTCGCATCCTGGAGATGAATGCATGGCTGCGTGGATGGTGTCATCGAGAGCGTTTTGGTTTCCTAGACCATGGGATGCTGTTCCAAGGGTTGCAAAGCAGAGATGGCATCCATCTGTCCAAGAAAGGTCAACACATCTTCGGTAGTAGACTGGCTAATCTACTGAAGAGGGCTTTAAACTAGATTCGTTGGGGATGGGTGAAGAAAGCCCCAGGTAAGTGAAAGCCCCCAGGTAGGTGATACATTAAATACCTTTATGGAAATGGGTAACAGGGGTAACATATGGAAAGCAGTGTGTATAAATGCCCATAGCATGGGAAATAAGATCCCTGATGTTGAACTTTGGTGGGAGTGGCTGACTTGGATTTAGTGGCAGTTACAGAAACATGGTTCACAGAAAACCATGATTGGGATGTAACTATACCAGGCTATACTTTATTCAGAAAGGACAGGGTAGGAAGAAGGGGAGGAGGAGTGGCACTATATGTAAAAACTACTATTAACGTTTTGGAATTACAGAGCTTAAAATGGAGAGAGGAGACATTGTGGGTTAAACTAGAAAGAGGGAAAGAAAAATCTATTTGCATTGGTGTGATATACAGACCTCCCTCACTAGAGGAAAAGGTGGACAGAGAATTAATTGAAGACATACGCAGCATTGCTAAGAAAGGGGAAGTGCTACTGATAGGAGATTTCAATATGCCAGATGTTGATTGGCACATTCCTGCTGCAGTATCATCCAGAAGTAAGGAGATCCTGGATTCTCTACAGGGAGAACTATTCAGGCAATTGGTAACAGACCCCACGCATGAAGGGGCCATACTGGACTTGGTGCTTACCAATGGTGAAAGTGTTTCTGATGTTGTAGTGGGAGATCATTTTGCATCCAATGATCACCAGATGGTGTGGTTCAGTATTAGGACTAGGGCTATTAGAATCCATTCAAAGGTGAGGATCTTAGACTTTAGGAAAACTAACTTTACCAAGATGGGCCAATACCTCAGGGAGTTGTTAGTGGGATGGGAACAGTTGGGGGATGTAGAAAAACAGTGGGCAAAACTGAAAGGGGATATTTTAAGGGCAACCAACCTTTTTGTTAAAATGGTAAATAAAGGTAAAAGGAAAAGGAGACCACTATGGTTTTCGAAAGCAGTAGCTGAAAAAGTGAAGAAAAAGAGGGAGGCCTTCATGAAATACAAGAGATCACAGAGAGAGGAAGACAGGCATCTGTATTTGGAAAAACTTAGAGAATCTAGCAAAGTAGTCAAGAAGGCAAAGATTCAAAAGGAGGAGGAAATAGCCAATGCAATAAAATGGGGGGGATAAACATTTTTCAGATATATTAGTGAGAAGAGGAAGGGCTAAAGTGGTATTGTCAGACTCAAGGGTGAAGGGGAGGAATATGTAGAAGCTGATAAGGATAAAGCGGAATTGCTTAACAAATATTTTTGTTCTGTGTTCACAGATGAAGAGCCAGGAGCAGGACCTCAGAAAACACCCACAAATAGGAACAGAAGTGAGGGACATCTTGAACAATTTTCAGAAGACTGTGTTTGTGAGAAACTATTTTATTTATTTATTATTTATTTATTACAATCTTTTATATACCGCGCTATTCGGTATCAGCACGGTTCACATGAAACAAAATCACAGAACAACAAGCTATTCTGTGTTTACAGAGAACAGGTGTACAAACTTGGTAACATAGGGGAACTATTTACAAAAATTATTTACATACAGGCGTCATGATAATGCACAATGATCCTAGATCCAGCTCTAAAATCATGTGAGAAAGTTGATGAGTTGATGAAACTAGCTCAACTTAAAGTAGAAAAGCGATGGGACCGGATGGGATACACCCTAGAATACTGAGGGAACTTGGGGACATTCTAGCAACTCCACTGACTGACCTTTTCAATGCCTCATTGGAGTCGGGAGTGGTGCCAAAGGACTGGAGAGAGGCTCATGTGGTGCCTTTACAAAAAAGCGGAAGTAAGGATGTGGTTGAAAACTGCCGGCCGGTTAGTTTAACTTTGATGGTGAGTAAAAAATTGGAAACGCTGCTGAAAGAGAAAATAGTGAGGTTTCTGGAGTCCAGCGGATTACAGGATCCGAGGCAGCATGGATTCACCAGAGGCAGTTCTTGTCAGACAAATCTGATTGATTTCTTTGACTGGGTGACCAGGGAGTTGGACCGAGGGAGAGCTCTAGATGTGGTGTATTTAGATTTCAGTAAAGCCTTTGTCACTGTTCCTCACAGGCGACTTATAAACAAACTGAGCACCCTAGGGATGGACCCTAAATTTACTGCTTGGGTTAGAAATTAGTTGGGTGGGAAGCGACAAAGAGTACAAGTAAATGGAGCTCACTCTGAGGAGAAGGATGTTACCAGTCGTGTGCCCCAGGGATCTTTCCTTGGTCCGATTCTTTTTAACATCTTTGTTAGTGATATAGCGGAAGGGCTGCCGGGTAAGGTTTGCCTCTTTGCGGATGATACCAAAATCTGCAATAGAGTAGACACCCAGGAAGGTGTAGATAACATGAGGAGGGATCTAGCTAAGCTTGATGAATGGTCTAGAATTTGGAAGCTGGGATTTAATGTTAAAAAATGTAAGGTCATGCATTTGGGCTGCAGCAATCCAAGGGAGCAATATAGTATAGGGGGTGAAGTACTTTTGTCCACTAAAGAAGAGCGGGACCTAGGCGTGGCTGTGTCTAATGATCTTAAAGTAGCTAAACAGGTAGAAAAGGCGACGGCAAAAGCTAAAAGGATGCTTGGGTGCATACGGAGAGGAATGGCTAGCAGAAAAAAGGAGGTGATAATGCCTCTCTATAAGTCTTTGGTGCGACCTCATTTTGATTATAGTGTGCAATTCTGGAGACCGTACCTTCAAAAGGATGTGAACAGGATGGAGTCGGTGCAGTGTGGCTACTAAAATGATTAGTGGTCTTCATTATAAAGCATATGAGGACAGACTTAAGGATCTTAATATGTACACCTTAGAGAAAAGGCGGGATAGAGGTGATATGATTGAGATGTTTAAATACCTCCGTGGCATAAATGTTCAGGGAGAGAGCCTCTTTCAATTGAAAGCAAGTTCTGCTATGAGGGGACATGGGATGAGGGTGAAGGGAGATAGATTCAGGAGTGATATGCGGAAATATTTCTTTACGGAAAGAGTAGTGGATTCATAGAATAGTCTCCCAGTGGAGGTGGTAGAGATGAGGACAGTAACTGAATTCAAAAAAGCATGGGACAAACACAGAGGATCTCTAAAGGTAAAAAGGGGACTGTTGTAGTTGTTGATATGGAAGGACAGACTAGATAGGCCATGTGGTCTTTTTCTGCCATCATATTTCTATGTTTCTATGCTTCAGTATGAAGGCAAACTGGAACCTGGTCACCGGATCCATCCCCTCATGACACAACCAAAAAAGACCACCATGTGGCCACAACACAAAAAGGCATTGCACACCTGACTGGACAGGTAAGGAGCCCAGGAGCCCACCGAAAGCGAACCTAGGTCCCCCTGCCCAACTGACCCATCTTACTTTGACGAATATGCAACAACACTTCATCAGCCAACTCCACCACATCATCACTTAACAGATCCCAATCACCAGCAGCAGTCTTGCATATTACCACTAACTCACTAATCAGTAGAGATGCAAAGAAGGCAAAGGTAAAAGCCACCCATACGAGGTGCAGCTCAAATGAAGAGAAACACCTGAGATAAAACTTGCAACATGGTATATAGCAAATCATGCTGAATAGGTTGCCGGGGTGGGCACCCTGAGAAAATAGTCCAGGCTATAAAATAACCCTGCACTAATGTATGAACCAAATAAGAAGAGTTAGGATCTTAAAAGCCTTGAAGTTTCACCACGAAGGCGACACTTACCAGCGAGAATATGGGGAGAAAACTGCTGCTTGCAGGCATGCTCAATGAAAAACAAGACATCCACTTGCTCAATCTTGCATCTAAGGACTGCAGAGCCACATGTTAGGAAATCAGAAAAATGCTGCCAACCAGCTGCATAAGCCTTCCAAGTATGTGCAGCCAACGCAGATCTCAGCATTCCTGCAAATTACTCAGAAGGACATCCCAAAAGTGTTCCGACATTCGATCCTGGGGTTAAAGCTTGGAACCAAGCCCACTGTAAATGAGATAAGGAATCATCAATTGCATTATCCACCCAGGAACATGCTGTGACGCCCACAACACATTCAACTACAAACAGCACAAAAGACTCACCACCAATGGGGAACTAGCAGCCTGAATCACTGTCGTATTATCCAAATGCAAAAGCACACTCCGGTGTCCCAAGCGCTCACCCCAAATTGCCAAAGCAACCCACACTGGCAACAGCTCTAAAAAGGCAATATTCCAGTACCAGCCTCTTTCCTGCCACATAGCTGGCCATGACTCTGTATACCAAGAACCCTCCAAAATAAATCACAAAGCCACAACCACTGGAAGCATTCGTATACATCTCTAAGTCATGGTGGGAAACTGTAAGCATTTGTCAACCACAAACACCAGTGAACTGCCAAAGAAACCCCAACCAAAGAGACAAATCTGCCCACACACCACTACTCACCTGGATAAAATGATGCTTACGGGCCACTCCCTAGTCACAAAGGCTAGCCTCCTTCTGAATACTCTACCCATCAGTATCAACAGGCAGGCAAAATTAAAATGCCCCCAAAACTCCTGCACCTGTCTCAAAGTAAGGTTTGAATGAGCCAAGGCTCACTCCATCAATCCCACCAAGTGATGCAGTTTTCAATAGGCAAACAGGACTCCATCCACACAGAATCCAACTCAATACCAAGAAACATAAGCACAGTACTGGGGCCCTCTGTCTTTTTAGCTGCCAGTGGCAAGCAGAAAACAATTGCCAGCTGCTGAAACATCTCAAACAAATGGACAGATTCCTTAGAGCCTGCAGGGCCCACAAAAAGAAAGTTGTCTAAATAATGCACCATAAAATCCAACCATGCTGCCAACTGGGTTGCCCAATGAAGAAATGAAGAAAATACGGGGGGCGGAGCCCGATGTCCAGCGGGATGGTCGCATAACGCTGAGGCTCCCGAGAGGCCTACTCAGAATCCTGAATTAACACCGGACATACTTGAATTTCTGCTCTGATCTTACCGGGGCACATTGGTGAGATGGCGGGGACCAAACCTACGCGCCTGGAATTTGGATCTCCAGCGGCTTCTCACGGCAAACGCTCCAAAACTGAACCCCCATCCCCGCAGAAGGGGCAGGCTCTGCGCGAGGGCCCCGAAATGCAGCAGGAAATCCTCGCCGAGATCAGAGGGGTTAAGGACCTCGTGCAGTCAAACGGGGAAGCACTCCGAGCGCTGCGGGAAGATCTTGGTGTATTGCAAGGCAGGCTAGAGAGGCTCTCCTCGCGTCAGGACAAAATGGAGAGCTTATTAGACTCCCATGTGGTCCGGCTGTCCAAACTCGACAAAGTTGAACGTCAGGTGCGGGCCTTGCAGAAAGAAGTGGAAGATAGCAATAACAGAGCGCGCCGCAACAACCTACGACTAGTGGGCATACCGGAGGGAGCGGAATCGGGAGACATGAAGGAGTTTTTATATAAAATCCTCCCTTCCCTGCTCCAAATCACCTTTACCAAAGAATTGGAGATCGATCGCGCTCATCGTGTACCCACAAACATAACGCTCAACAGGAAGACCCCGCGGCCTATCATCTTTCGACTTTTGAGATATCAACATGTGGAGCAAATTCTCAGCGCCTCTCGGGCAAAGGGCCATATGGAGTTTGAGAGCCACAAGATCTCCTTCTATCCTGACTTGGCTAAACCCACGGTTGATCGCCGAAAGCGCTTTCTGGAATTCCGGCCGAGGCTTCAACAACTACAAGCACGCTATGGCCTGATGTACCCGGCCAAACTTCGAGTCACGCTTCACAATCAGACAAGAACATTTGAGGACCCTGATCTACTAGCGGAGTTTTTGGATGCTAAAGAAGCCGACTTGATGCGCTGACTTCCAGAATATTCCTGCCAGTGTTCTCATATCCGCTGTACCTGCCATCTTGGATTTGCCACGGTTCAGCAAAGAGTCTGTCGAGGGCGGTTTGTTGCCTTATTTTGATGATATTTGTGACCCGACTCCATCTACCTAGAGTAGCCTCGATGAATATCAGAGACAGTGTTAATTATGGACTCTGGTGTTTCTTTTCTTTTTTCATGTCTCTATCTTCCTCTCTAGGGCCTCCTCCCGCAGACATATGGTCGCCATATTCATTGGGGGTTTTGCTTCTTCTCTAAGTTACTTTGGTACATGCTTTTCAATATGGGGTGTATTAGCCAGCATACTCGGTGATTATGTCATTGTTGTACAGATTCTGCTTATGTTGTATGTTTTCAAGCGCCCTTACCTAAAATGTCTATTACCGATTGATGGCACCATGTAAGATTTTATCATTGAACGTAAAAGGCATCATAATCCGATAAAACGGAAGAAAAACCTGAGCTATCTAAGTCATGAAGCTGCGGACCTGATTTTCCTCCAAGAAACGCATTTAAATTCGAAGGAAACTCTTAAATTCAATATTAAACCTTACATGGTGGCCGCCTATTCCCCAGCTGTTTCTAAGAAATGTGGGGTTGCCATACTGGTTAGAAAATCTCTGCATGCTACTATCATTGCGACTAGCTCAGATACAGCAGGTAGATGGTCCAGGGCTCACCTCAAGATAGGTAACCTTGAAGTTACATGTATATGCCTTTATGCTCCTAATGTAGATGACCCTGCCTTTTTTGCTACAAATGCTGCCCTGCTTACTCCCGCTACACACCTACAAAGACATTGAGGGCCTTCTCGTCCGTTATCTCTGGCAGGGCAAACCACCAAGGGTAGCTAAACAAAAACTACAGTCTGCGAAGGAACTGGGGGGTACCTGCTTTCCTGATTTTCTTAGATAACATCAAGCCTTCCTACTTAAACAAGGTGCCCGATGGCTAGCTGCCTCAACAGACAACAGACCAGTTTGGCTTGACACAGAAGAGGAGCTTAGTAGCCCAATTCCGTTGATCCATCTCCCCGGTATATGTCCCATCAAGTAGACACCCGCCATCCCCCAATGATTGTCGATACTCTTGCGGCCTTTAACACTCTCATTCTATCACTGGGCCCAAACGTATGTCCTCAGGACGGACTCCCGCTGTGGAATAACCCCAGAATTCAGGTCCTAAATAAAACGATCGCATGGAAACCCTGGTACTCTAGGGGGATCTGGACACCCCAACAGCTCTTCTCTGCAGCTCGTTGGAAGACCTTTTCTGATTTACAAAAGGAATTTGCATTACCAGCGAAACATTACTTTCAATTGAAGCAGCTTCAACACTGCCTCAAAAGTGCTCAAATCCTGCCGCCCTCTGCCCCTACTGAGGACGGGCTATTAGAACTAATTCACTCTATTAGTAGTACACATGGGGTAGCCTCTAACTTTTATAAACTATTATGTCAGGGTACCGATACTGCTACTTGTAGAGCTCAACAAGCCTGGGAACGCGAACTGCAAACTACTTTAACCCCTGTGCAATGGAGCGTTTTCTGGAGCAAAGTAGTGCGGGTTTCCCGATCTGCCTCTGTTACCCAAACTCTCTTCTTTTTTGCACATAGATGCTTTTATACTCCAGAAAAAATAGCCAAATGGAACACAACTGCTAGGGACCAGTGTTGGTCTTGCCATACTGCTGTGGGAACCCTCGCTCATGTTATTTATGAATGTCCTCAACTACAGGTTCACTGGGGGCGGGTCTGGGGTCGTATTCAATCCATCTTACACCTCCACGAGCCTCTTTCTTGGAAGATTGTGGGACTCCGCCCAGTGGCGGAGGTCCCCTCTCTTCCTAAGAAGGGTCGCTTTCTTTCTCCTTGATTTCATGCTGGGTATAGCCATATGTTTAATCACGAGGAATTGGAAGGATAGCTCTCGATTTACTGCCAATGAATGGTGGAACCTCGTCTGCTTATATAGTAAATATGAGCAGATATCTCGGAGAGCTATTCCCCATATCCAAACTCACTCTCGCTTGTCTAAATGGCAGATGCTCAATGATTATGTACAATCTGCTCATTGCTCCGACATGTCTGTTTAATGTATACTCATCATGTTTCAGATCACCGTTAGGTTTTGTACCACAATAATGTCAGTACACGCCCGTTTTCGGGAATGATTAGTTTCTAGAGAAGAAGCAGGGGGGAGGGGGGTGGCAGGGGTTTACTTTGGTGTATGTATCACATTCTATGTATGTATCTGTCTTTTAGCTGTATGTCTTCCTTTCCTTTGTTGTTATAAAACGAAAATAAAGAATTAAAAAAAAAAAAAAAGAAATGCGAACAATCAAAAAAAAAAAAAAAAAAAAAGAAATGAAGAAAATACCTCGAAACAAGCATAGGCGATTGAGCAACTCATAGGCATACACTTATCCACATAGGGGGTCATTCTGAACCACATTTAGCAGGTCTGGATATCCAATCCGGACGTCCAGACCCGCTAAACACCCAGATCTTATGACCATCAGCAGAGCTCCCTGTCAATTCTGAGGTCAGCCCTGTATGTCTGGGGTTGGCCTGATAGACAGGACTTATTTCACCTCGAAGGTAGAATAAATCCACCTGGACATCGGTGGATAGTTGAGCCCAGTGGGACCAAAGAGGTGAGGAGTGCACATAAGCAATTCTGCTGTATCCTCATCATCTTCTACATATTCCTCCCCTTCATCCTTGAGTCTGACGATACCACTTATGTATTTATTTATTTAACATCTTTATATAGTCTTTCTACAAGTCAATATGTTTTTTAGGGAACTCAGTACATATAAACGTAACATAGTTAATTAGAGGGTGCAATTATATTTAACATAGCAACAGCGGGGTGGAGGTGAGAGGAAACAGGATGTGCAGAGTAACATGGTAGGGGTTACTAAATCGAGAATTAATATAACTTACATTAGGCTGGAGAAGGTAATGAGTGGCATATGAGGGTTGATCCCAGTGGGGTCTGCCCCATAGAATTCAAATAACAGTTGGATTTTAAGTTTCTTTCAGAAGTCTTCTGTGGTTTCAATGGTTTTTGGCTGTGGTGGGAGGGCATTCATAATGTTGGAGGATTTTTCAGAGGGTAGCTCCAGGAGATTGAGTGTATTTCATTTTTTGGGTCTATTGCTGATGGGTCTTCTTAGTAAGTTCTGGAGGCATTCTGGCTGATCAGCACTTTGTATGTATTGAAGATAACTTTGAACTTAATTCTAGATATAATATAATTGAAGCTGTTTGAGGATTGTGGTGATATGAGTTTGGTGTGAGGCCCCTTATATAATTCTTGCTGTAGTGTTCTGAGTGAGTTGTTGGCAGATATAGAGTGTGCTTGGGCAGCCCTGGTATATGGAGTTGGCACAGTCTGAGGGGTAATGGTAGCCTGCCAAACAGTGCGGAAATCAACAGGGTCCAGGAGGGGGCAGAGGTACTTTATTAAATGAAGTTTGTAGTAGATGGATTTGGTGGATTGTTTTATTTGTGTTTGTAAATTTAAGCACTGGTCGAACGTGACCCATAGGTATCTTATCTCCATTTTGACTGTGAGGTTTTTATTATCCAGTTTGATGGTTGTTGGTGGTTTGAAGTGAGGGTCTTTTATCATGTGGAGAATTTTGGTTCTCTTATAATTGATGGAGAGGTTGTGATTTTTCAGCCTTTGGGTGATTGCCGTAAAGCAATTTGAGAGCATGATGTAGCTGGGTATGAGAGTGGAGAACGGTGTGTATAGCAAAATTGTCTGCATATATTTGGAAATTGATATTAAAGCTTCAGATGATATCACATGAGCTGCCCTTTAATGCATGTCAATGGTAAGGGAGTTGTGGGTTCCTGCTTTTATTTGTTGTTTGTGGTCAAAGAGATATGAGTGGAACCATTTAATAGTTGTGCCATGTAGCTCAATGTCATGGATCCTGTTGAGTAATAATTGGTGTGACACAGACTCAAAGGCAGCTGATATATCCAAGAAAAAATGATGAATCCTTGTGACATATTTTCTGTGCCCGGGATGAGGGTTTTGAGTAGTGAGCTAAGGAGGGTTTCAACATCATGCCAAGGGCAGAAGCTATGTTGTTGCTAGTCTAGTGGCACATAATCATTTATGTAGTTTTGTAATTGGGTTTGCACTGCTTTTCCAATTATTTTTGCAATGCTGGCAATTGGTCTGATCATAGGTCCAGGTTGGACTTGATAATTGGCCTAATGGAAGATTGCTTGAGCAGTGGTAGGATGAATCCTCGTATGAGGGAGCCATTGATCATGCAGGCAATTAAAGGTATCAGTTGGGGTCTTGCTATTTTGATCTAAGAGACCAGGCATGGCACGAGTGTGGTTGTGTTTATGGTAGAGATGATGTTGTCAAACTGTTTGTGACTAATGTTGTCAAAGGTAGACCATTGTGATATGGTATGATTGGATGTTTCATGGGAGGGCCATATGGGATTGCTGTGTTTTTTGGGCGTTGTATATGGTTTGAAGGTGGAGTGCCAAGTGCTAGAGTTGAGGCATTATTTGCATTTGGGAGGATAGGGTTTTCTGAAAGTGATTTGGCTATGTCAAAGAGTTCTCTGGGTTTGTTGTTGACATCCTTGATCAGGTTGGTGTGATACTCCTGCTTAACTCTGAGGTTGATAGCACAGTAGTTCTTCTGCTCATTTATGTATTTGCTTCATAAATGTTGGTCTCTGGTTCTCCTACATTTACATTACATGTGACGTAGTTGGCATTTTTAGTTTAGCAGTATTGTTGAGAACCAAGGGCGGGTTCTATTGTTGATTTGTATATGTGCCTGGGCCGCTACAGATCTTGTTGGATTGCATATGAGAATGAAGGTTTCAATTTGGTCTTTGGCTGAGCTGGTTGTTAGGTTTGGGAGGGTTTTCTGAATAAAGGCTTGATTGTTGAACAGAAGGAATCTGTGAGTTGCAGGGTTGGAGTTTTGCCCTTCCTCCTCTCACTAACATATCTGAAAAATGTCTTATCCCACCATTTTATTGCATTGGCTATTTCTTCTTTTTTTGTGTCTTTGCTTTCCTGACTACTTTGCTAGCTGCTCTAAGTTTTTCCAAATATAGATGTCCGTCTTCCTCTCTCTCTGATCACTTGTATTTTATGAAGGCCTCCTTTTTCTTCACCTTTTCAGCTACTTCTTTTGAGAACCATAATGACCTCCTTTTCCTTTTACATTCATTTACCTTTCTAACAAAAAGGTTTGTTGCTCTTAAAATATCCCCTTTCAGTTTTGCCCATTGCTTTTCTATATCCCTCAGCTGTTCCTATCTCGCTAACGACTTCTTGAGGTAATGTCTCATCTTGACAAAGTTCATTTTCCTAAAGTCTAGGACCCTCACTTTTGAATGGATTTTATTAGCCCTAGTCCTAATACTGAACCGCACCATCAAGTGATCACTGGATGCGAGATGATCTCCCACTATGACATCAGAAAGACTTTTCCCATTGGCAAGCACCAAGTCCAGTATGACCCCTTCAAGTGTGGGTTCTGTTACCAGTTGCCTGTTGCACATCCATTTTGGCTATCAAAACACCCTGCCCCGCTCACTGCAACAACTTCACCACTGAGTCAAAAGACGCATATTGCACCAAACAAAGAGCTGGATCAATAAAATCATTCACACTACCCCCTGTTGCGTAGGACAAATTGTGCATCAAAAGATACTTGTGAGCCTCCTTCTTTGGCACAACACTCAATGTGGACACAACCAAATTTGGCAAAGGCAGACATTCAAACAGCTCCGCCACTCTTCCCAGCTCCAATTCCTTCTGAGGTTTCTCAGCCACAATTATTTATAATCATTGAACAGATGGACATTATGCGACTGGTGATGCAAAGAAGGCCCAGAAAATGGAATAATAAACCCCTTGTGAAAATCCTCCCGCAACAATCAGACAGCGTGCAAATTTGGGTAACCCTGCAGCCACAACTCCACTGCCTCCACACTAATGGGGGTAAGGCATTTTGTCCAGGGACCAATGAAACAGCTGAACCAGATAATCTTGACTGCTCACCTCTAGAAGGTTCAACACCCCATGAGAAGCAACAAAAGGCCAGATGTCCGCCCCCACACATGAAACATTTATGCTTGAACTGAAGAACAGGCCGCTCACAACGGCCTGTGTTAAACCTGAAACAACCATTGTCCTTCTCTAAGTTGCAAAACCCCCCAGAGCTGGGAAAAACACCCTCACTCACATACCCCCCCGCCCTCTGCTACTGCCACTCCCAATGGAGCCCGACTGCATCAAATCCCTGGCAGGAACCTCAGCCACCAGGTCCTCTGACCAAGAGACCCCACCTCGACCAAAATTAAAATGACAATAATTGTAATGTACTGTATGGTCAAATAATTTGGCACATCGATGCCTAATGGTAGTACTGCAAGATTACCACTATAGGTCAGATCCATTATTTTGAACCCACAAAGCAATGGAGCAGGTGACAAGGGAGATTGTTCCTTTTCTGCCCACTGGGTAAGTCCTGGGGTGATGGAGGGGGCATTCGGTTATGGTGCTTTTAGGGAGGTTTTGATCCAAGAGGCTTGTTGATTGGGGAGATTTGATTGGGAGGGCTTGACTCAGGGGGGACTGCGGGACTTTACTTTTATGTGTAGCAGCCACACTTGCTGACTGCCAGTAGTGCAGCTGCACTTAATACCACCTATTGAGGTGGCATTAATTACAACTGTGCTATCAGAAGTCTTGACCGCATGCTGTAATACTGGTGCTGGTTGTACCCTATCTCCACCCATAACCCATCCTTATCCTGCCTGCTTTAAGCAATCAGCATGGAACTTGGTCTGACCCAGTATGGCATATCTTAAAGAGCTAAACAGGTAGAAAAGGTGACAGCAAAAGCTAGAAAGATGCTTGGGTGCAAAGGAGAGGAACACAGAGGATCTCTAAAGGAAAAAAGGGGACCTTTGTAGTTGTCGATATGGAAGGACAGACTAGATTTATTTATTTTATTTAGCTGTATTTATATCCTGCTTTTCACTGGGTCAAAGCGATCAATTGGGGGATACATATAACATGAGGGGATATGACACACATATGCTAATACTTACAGGGAACATGGGCAATGGAGGGTTAAGTGCCTTGCCCAAGACCACAAGGAGTGCCTATAGGACTAGAAATCCCAGTCCCTCTGGCCTGAGATTGCTGTCCCCAGGTGGGACTTGAACCCCCAGCCCTCTGGCCTGAAGTACCTTGTCCTAACCACTAGACCACTCCTCCCCATATAGATAGAAAAAGACCTTATGTTCTTATGCATTAACTGCTTAGCATAGAGGATCATTTTAAAAGGTGTAGTCTTAATTTTGACATCTGAAGATGTGCATGTTGAAACCATGGACATGTCTCGTCTCCTTAGCCATTCCACAAATGACATTTGCAGATGTATCTAGTGCAGGAACGTCCAAATAGGCACAGGGGTGTGGCAATTCAATCTCAGAGATGTCTTCAGGCACTTCCATGTTTATACCTGCTCCAGGCATGAATAGACATCAGGAAAGTGCTTGTTTTCACCTTAAAACATCCAGAGAGCATAGAGAAGATGGAGAATTAAGTGGCTAACCTCAGATCACAAAGGCCCAGAGTGGGATTTGAACCCTGACCCCTCTGCTTTTAAGTCACTACTCCAACCATCATGCAATTAGACATCTACATTCTGAAATACTATCCTAGGGACATCTATTTGGATGTTTGATATACATGCATATTGAGCATGTCCACATTTCTGAATTTGTGCCTGAACGTTCCTGCTTTTTTTCAGATGTTCTGGCTTTGATGTCCCAGATTGCACTTGGATGTCCCATTGTGAAATGTGCCTCTTTGTAAACATCTCCTTTAATGTTGAATGAGATGCTCTGAATGCAGAGATAGTCACACACTAAATAGTTTAAAAGTTTTTTGAAAATATTCCTTAGCTGAAGAACTAAAGAATCCTTTTGCCTTTAAAGTACATTATAAGTAGGGCTTCGATTTTAGGTTTTAACCACCGATTAAACATACCTGATGCAAAACAATATTTACATATGTGTTTATTGGATAAACCCTGGAATTATGCCGCTTCACCAAGTACTTCTTCATCCTTTCCCTGGCTTATCTTGCATCTTCCGCTTTCATTTTATGTCTTTTCTGCAATGACTCTTAAGTTCCCCTGCACACACATACCGATTCTTTTTAACATCTTTGTTAGTGATATAGCGGAAGGGCTGTCGGGTAAGGTTTGCCTCTTTGCGGATGATACCAAAATCTGCAATAGAGTAGACACCCATGAAGGTGTAGATAACATGAGGAGGGATCTAGCTAAGCTTGAAGAATGGTCTAGAATTTGGCAGCTGGGATTTAATGTTAAAAAATGTAAGGTCATGCACTTGGGCTGCAGCAATCCAAGGGAGCAATACAGTATAGGAGGTGAAGTACTTTTGTCCACTAAAGAAGAGCGGGACCTGGGCGTGGTTGTGTCTGATGATCTTAAAGTAGCTAAATAGGTAGAAAGGGTGACGGCAAAAGCTAGAAGGATGCTTGGGGGCATACGGAGAGGAATGGCTAGCAGAAAAAAGGAGGTGATAATGCCTCTGTATAAGTCTTTGGTGCGACCTCATTTGGAGTATGGTGTGCAATTCTGGAGACCGCACCTTCAAAAGGATGTGAACAGGATGGAGTCGGTGCAGAGGGTGGCTACTAAAATGATTAAAGGACTTCATTATAAAGCATATGAGGACAGACTTAAGGATCTTAATATGTGCACCTTAGAGGAAAGGCGGGATAGAGGTGATATGATTGAGATGTTTAAATACCTCTGTGGCATAAATGCTCAGGGAGAGAGCCTCTTTCAATTGAAAGCAAGTTCTGCTACGAGGGGACATGGGATGAGGGTGAAGGGAGATAGATTCAGGAGTGATATGCAGAAATATTTCTTTACGGAAAGATTAGTGGATCCGTGGAATAGTCTCCCAGTGGAGGTGGTAGAGATGAGGACAGTAACTGAATTCAAAAAAGCATGGGACCAACACAGAGGATCTCTAAAGGTAAAAAGTGGACTGTTGTAGTTGTTGATATGGTCTTTTTCTGTCATCATGTTTCTATGTTTCTATGTTTCTATTTGATTCTACCAGAAAAAGTACCAAGCAACAGTACTATGTAACTAAAACATAAATAAACACCTAATTAGCTGGAAAATAAATATCTATATTTACAATTTAGAAGCACCTAGAATAGAAGCACAAAATGCAATGTCTAATAATTTAATAGTTCTCTCATTCCCTGAGAGAATAGTATTTGTTTAAAATAAACAAATACTTAACATGTGGGATCCCAGAACAATGACAAGTTGGATCTTCCATGAAAATCTATCCCTGACTCATAAGTGCTATTTCCAGGGCAACGGAAGATTGGTTCATGCGGCAATACCTGAATTAATTCCCCTGGAAACAGAGCGTATGAGTGAAGTACAGTTTGTGTTGAAGAACATGTTTAAATTAATGTGAAAGACTTTGTATAAATATATTCTCAGGGAGTGAGATGGTTAGACAATGAGACTTTGTAATATAGTGAATGATTAAAGATTCTTTAACTGTTCATCCACTGAATATTACCAAAAGTGATTTCAGAGCACTTCTATTTAACATTAAGGGCAAGGTTTACTAAAATATGCTGGTAGGCATTTATCACAGGTCTTATTTTATGCAATGGAACCTATTTACTAATAACATGTGGAAGCCCACTGTAATAAATCTAGTCTTAATTTTTCAATTACAGATCTATTTGCTGTTATTAATCAGGTTAACAGAGGGGGGAAGCAACCTTCACAAACACCAAGAAAAGGAGTGGAGAGGAACCACAGCCACAGTCTTCTATCAGCACATTTCAATGATATATTATAAATTATTTCTCACATTTGTATATACCGGTATATGGCTTTTTGCCTTACATTTGTATATGTTTCATTTACTGCATGTTTTAAAGTATTTATTATTTTTGTGTTTTGATATTATTTGTGATTATTTAGACTCTTGATACAGCCATAGTTGTTGAAACGTGGCCAAGTTGGGTTTTCAATAAAGTGTGTTGATAGAAGACTCTTCTTGTGTGGCTGTAATCCCTCTCTGCACCTTTTCTTGGGGTTATAAAACAGGCTCCCAGAATTATCTCCAGTAACATACAAATGCTCGTACAAAGTTATACCTCCTCTGAGGAAAGCTCCACTAAGTTCATGTATTCTGTGTGCATATGCACACATTTTATAGAGCACACGAGTACCTCTGCCCAGCTTTGCTCAAATATTACCAAGATCATCTACATGCAGTTTACAAAAAAGCACCTGTACTTGTCAACATGATTATTTGTACATACGTATGCACTATATACTACTACCCTTTCCCACATATACAACATGCTTAACATAAGGAAAATGTTTTATAATATTACCCTCTGTGAAGGTAATTTTATAAGGAGCCATGTAAAGTTACGTGTTGCCAACATATGTAAGTCATGCATTTTTATTGACCTATGCACAAGGATAAGCCTCTATGCACATGCTTTAGCTGGGTACTATTCTGAAAGTATGTGTGCCTAGTCTATGATGTTTATTTTTTTGGTATGGACATGCACAGGGGCAGAACATAAGCGGAGACCATATTTACATGCATCAGATATAAGATACTATAAGTTACGTGCATTCTCTACAAATCTAGGCATGGGCATTTACACTAGGTCTAGGGTTGGCTTAAGTGATTGCACCTAGATTTGGCACATGCATCTCACTACTCATTTTTGTTTTATAAGAAAGTATGCACTTACTTTATAACAGCCTCACCCTAGTATAATCCACAATATCCCTCTTGTTCCAAGCATCACTGCTAATTTTATGTAAATAGTGCGAGCATGCTATCTAGCTAATAGATTATATACTCCATGTAAATAGTTCTCCCATGTTATCCAAGTTGATACTCCTGTTATATGTAATACCAAACAGCCTGTTGTTCTGGTTCCTTTCTGTTATTTGTAAACCGCGCTGATGTCAAAGAGTGCGGTATATAAGAAGTTGAAATAAATAAATAAAAAAAATAAAATAGGCATGAAATATGCACATTGCAAAGTGTGTTAACCTAGGCGCCTGTTAGAAAATTAACTTCCTAGCAAGTATCCTACCTAAACTACAGGATGCTCCCAATGTTATCAACTCCATCATACAAAACTGGAACAAGACTTTAGCTGAAGTAGCAACAAGACCAGTCATCTCAAGCCACAAAGTAAGACAAAAAACAGCAACCTGGTACACACCTCAACTAGAAGACATGAAGCACGCGCTCCGCATTACAGAAAGAAAATGGAAAAACACCAAATTATATTAAGACCTAAACACATATAAGCTTAAACTACAGGAATATCAAACAGCCATGTACCAAGCAAAAAGTAATACTATACAAAGCTGATCCAAACCTCCCTCAACCTGAGAGCTCTTTGAAGTAGTAAAATCTCTAAAAAAAGATAAAACACAAGAAACAGAGAAGACCGACTTAACCTTGCAAATGATGCCAGACCCTAACCTCATCTCTCAACAATAGCATAACCACCCTCACCAGCACATCAAACTAACAATGGATGGAATCAGAGAACAGCTGGAATACATTCACAAGGATCACAGCAGACCACTTAGAAAAAGTTATCACCAGCAACAACATAACCACCTCTCCACTTGACCCATGTCCAGTCAGCTGGATCAAGCTTGCAAAGCATGAGTTCACTTCAACAATACTAAAAATCACCCAACTATCTCTGCAACAAGGATACATGCCACCAGAACTCAAGATGGCATCCATCTGCCCAGTAAGAAAAGGAACATCTAACAACATCAATCATCCAGCCTCCTTTAGGCCTTTAGCCAGACTCCCTTTAATGGCTAAAATACTAGAAAATCATACATCAATGACTCCAGGAACATATAGAAATGCATGTTCCACTTGATCACCAACAATACAGATTCAGATCTCACCATGGAGTAGAAACACTGATGACTTTATTACTGGATAATCTAATTCAAGGCACTGACAAACCCAACACAGGATTTGTTCTCATCTTCTTAGACAAAAAAGCAGCATTTGATTCAATACCACATAATCTAATCATTCAGCGCCTGCGAGGAATTGGTTTAACTGGTTCAAATCGTACTTAACAGACCAACAACTGAAGTTAAGAATAGGCACTTCTAAATCAGCACACAATACACACAAACCCTTGGAGTCCCTCAAGGCTCTGCTATCTCCTAATCTTCAACATTTTTCTTTAGCCAATCTGCATAGTCATAAAAGCATTCAATACCCTATATCACATATATGCTGATGATGTTATAATTTATGCACCAAACAACATAACCAACCCATATATCAGACCCATAACAAAATGCTTCTCCACCATCAAACAATGGCTCACTAAGCACAACATGGATATAAACATCAAGAAAACAGAAGCCCTTTATATCACCAGAGACAATGGCTTCACTCCACCAAGCACCATAAACCTCAATGGGACCCAAATCCAAATCAAACAAGAAATACATTATCTAGGGGTTACCCTTGATCAATGCCTCTCCTTCTCAGGCACATAAGGAACATCACAAAGAGCATCTACTTCAAGCTCAAAACAGTCCAACACCTCAAACCTCTCCTAGCCTACCATGACTTTCTCCAAGCAACTGTCTTTCCACACACTGACTACTGTAATATTATCTTCCAAGGCCTACCAAAAATAGCCATCATCCTGATCCAACTTGCTCTCAATACAGCAGCATGATCCCTCTGCAACACACAAAGAACAGGACACATAACTCCCCTGCTCATACAGCTACACTGGCTACCCATAACTGAACGTATAAAATACATAGCCATCCTTACAACCTTTAAAGACCTCAGCAGCCTATCTTCACCACACTTGAAATCACTACTACAAGAGAAACCTAACAACAGAAACAGAAGAACTGGCTCCCAGAACACTCTAAATATTCCAACAATATATGGCAAAACCATCTTTACCACATCAAAAAGAGCCTTCTCCCTATATGCTCCCTCTCTATGGAACTCCATCCCGGACAGGCTTTGGACCACAAAGAACATAACATCTTTCAGAAAATCCCTCAAAACTTACATATTCAAAGAATGCTTCTCAGACAACATCACATGGTACAGTCAACTATCAGTTTCTCAGTCCCTAACCCCCTCCCCCTTTTCCCCCTCTCCCTCACTCCATTCGAAGTTGACTCCTTCCACCACCCCTTGCACCCCCCCATGACTACCTAAATGTTAACAATGTATCCTTAATTATCCCAAGTCAAGTTATTGTTAAATGTATTCTCCAAGTTGATAAACCTGTTGCAATGTATACTGTTCTTTTTTTTTTAACTTTATTTTTATATTTTTGCACACAACAATACAACAATCAATATAACAATACACCATTACAGTTATTAATTCTTATCCGTATTCAAACACTATCACGTCCTAACCATCTAACTCCACACTAGTATTCTCACATCTCTACTACAACATGTTATTCGGGATCCCCTTGCGACGAGTGCCATCCACCCCAAGGCCCGAGCAATCCAATCTTAATGGTTCAGTAGTTGATCGAGGGCACCCCACTTTTTTAGTGCGGATTTAAAGGCTGGATTGTGGCTTACGTACGCTTTTTCAAATATATGGTGGAAACAAACTAGGTTCCACCAGTATTCCACAGTCAGATCTCCAAAATTCTTCCAGTGACACATTATAGCTTTACGTGCCAGGCTTAAGAGCAGATCAAATACAGCATAATCCCGCTTTTTTAAATCTGGGATATCTGCTAAAGACTTGTACACTACGATACGATATGTTAGAGGCTCACTGATGTCCAGCATTTGTGCAGTTCTAGACCAGACTTGCCGCCAGTATCTCTGCAGTACAGAACAGTAGTGCAGCATGTGGGCCAACGAACCCAGTTCACTTTTGCACGACCAACATGCCGCTTCCTTATTTGTGGACCACTTGGCTACACAAGTAGGCGTCATATATGCTCGATGGGCTAGAAAGTACAGCATCTGAGTAAGCGAAGCCGCTCTCATTATTCTTATCTGCTTTTGCCATAGTGTATCCCACAGCTCCGGCTCTGTTAGTTCTCCAACTTCGGTCTCCCAACGCGATTGGAGCCTTGTACATCTCTTTCTTTCTCCGTTCCTAAGTATAGAGACAAATTGTGAGAGGAGTTTCCCTCCTACCTTGATCTCCTGAATTATCTGATGATAGGAGCTGCCAGTATAGTTTGATACCCCTCTCCGTTCACCTTATTGGATTCAGACAGGGTCAAATGAGATTCTTGCAGGTATACTACATCCGCCCGCTGCTGCTTACAGTAGTTCAAAATTTTCTTTCGTTTGATCGGATTGTTAATTCCCTGTACATTAAGGGACACCACTCGAATACTTCTACTAGCCATAGTAAGCATCGCTCGTCCTCCCGGTGATGGCACTCGTCTCGCACTCAACAAGATAGGTTAGATAGAATACAATTCCTAACAAAACACTCATTATTACTATATAGTTAGAACGAAACTGACTAACTTCGATGGTGAAGCTCTACCCGCCCCTCTTACAATCACACTGCCCTAGACCTCCCCACACCCATCTTATATTTAGTTATCACCCCTTAACCACCCTCCGTCCCTCCCTTTATCTTGTAGCATAACATATACATGCATTTAGTGTGCCCACTTCTCTATGTCCATTCTGCGGCTGCAGTTGCATCTAAACATTAATGTCAGACACTTGACCGCTTGGCTACCCATTTCTCCTTGCAGGTCAATTACCGTCATCAGGCACTGTATACTGTTCTGTTATGATGTAAACCGCTTTGACTACAGGTGGTATAGAAAAATAAATAAACAAACTTCCGCATGTACTATAATTCCCTTAATATGCAGAGATGCAATGGGGGTTTAATAGTGCTCAGAAAAGGGGCATGCATGCCTCAAAAATACATTCAGTTCATGCTCATTTAAATGAACATTTCGTAATTTTTTGGCATTTTTTAATGCTTGCTTCACTTATTCATTTTTCATGTGTACCCATGAAGTGGAATTTTAGAAAGGATGTCCAAGTGCAATCTGGAATGTCCAGACCAAATTTTCAAAAAGATGTTGGGGATGTCTATGTTTCGACCCAAGTTTAGAAACATAGACGCCCCCGATGTGGATTCCCATGCCAAACATCTATATAGATGTCCCGCCTATGAAACAGTGAGGCAAGGACATCCATTTCAAGCAAGGCTGCTTACAAGGATGTCAAGCTGTGTGGCAAACTGAAAACATGAATTCTGACTTCCAGTATGAGCGCAGCAGAGGGCAGACATGTCTAAGTGAGCTCCATTTCCTGATTCCCCCACCCCAAGATAATTAAGAAGTTTATGGAATGGTGAAAATCCTCTCCAGGGAAGATAAAATGCTGAAGACTGTGAGGCTGAAACCAGTTAAGACTATTGCTGAGTTATATGCAGCTAGGGACAAGCTGCGGGAACCCATGGAGTGAGTAGTGCAAGGCCCGGCTTCCCCTGCGTCTTCTACAGCCAATACTGGAGACAGCAACAGGGGAAGCAATGATACTGACCTCCTTACAATATTAAAAGAAATCAGGAACTCCAAAACAGAAATTGTCAATAAGGTCCTTGGGAAGATAGAGGAGAGGTTTGCAGCAGTTGGGGTGTGACTGGAGAAGGGCCAAAGCCAGAATTAGCTCCACGGAGGATACACAGGTGAAGGTGGGGAGGGAGGTTGCACGCCTTCAACAACAACTAGGCTGGCTTCAAACTAAAATGGAAGAAATGGAAAACCGGGAGAGAAGGTCAAATGTGCGGATCTTTGGAGTGCCAGAAGGGGAGGAAGACAGAGACCCCATAACTTTTGTTAATGCTTTATTGATACAATGTTTTCCTGGACTGTCCTTCAGTGGAGGCCTATGAGAGCGAGAGGGCGCACCGCGAACTTCACCCCTGCCCGGAGAACAACACGAGGCCTCAGGCCTTCATCGTTAAGTTGCTACAGTTCCAGGACAGGGAACATATTATTTGTCTAGCAAGAAGAATGGGATTTGTCTCTTTCAAATCATGGAGGGTGTCGGTGTTTCCAGATGTGGTGGCAGAGACTATGAGAAGGCGCAGGGACATGGTAACATGCAAACACAACTTGGCAAAGAAAGGGATACTGGTGGCAATTACAGACTTGTGCTGACAGAGAATGGTGTGAGAAGATGTCCCTAGACCTCTCGGCAGCCTTTGATTTAGTGGATCACTCCCTCCTTCTGTCTCGTTTACGAGAAGCTGGTCTCCATGGTACGGTCTACCACTGTTTACACTCCTTCCTTTCCTCCCGTTCATGCACAGTAGTCTCATCTGCCCCACCCACTCCTTCTGACTCTTTCCCTCTGCCCTGTGGTGTCCCTCAAGGATCTGTTTTAGCACCTCTTCTTTTCAACTTATTCCTAGCCCCACTGGCACTTCTAGTTCAGCAGTTTACGATCTCAGCATTCTATTATGCTGATGATCTGCTCCTTTTACATCACACCTCTCCCCTTCACCCGGATCTTAGCCCACTGAACTCCTGTCTATCAGCTATTGCTAACTGGCTCACTCTAAACTGCTTGCACCTCAATCTTGCGAAAACAGTAGCTATCTGGTTCACTCATGGCAGCCCTTCTCCTCTGATTACTCCCTCTTTTTCAGGTTCACCAATCCCCCTTGTTACAAGCTCCCGTTACCTAGGTGTAATTTTTGATTCCGATCTTTCCTTCCGTGCCCACATTTCCCACATTACAAAGACTTCCTTCTTCTTTCTCCGACAGATACGATCTATTCGCCCTTTTCTCACCCCTGAAGCCCTCCCCACCCTTCTTCTCTCTCTAGTAATGTCACTTATTGATTTTTGCAACTTCGTTCTAGCCGGGCTTCCTCTCTCCCACCTTCACCACCTTCAACGTATTCAGAATACCGCCGCATGCCTTGTTTTTCACGCCTCCCTCCGCGATCATGTCACTCCTCTTTTCCTTCACCTACATTGGCTCCCCTTGCAATTTCGCATCCGTTATAAAATCCTCACACTGGTCCATCAAGTCTTACATAACCACACTCCTTTATATTTGGCAGACCTGCTTCAATTCCACACCCCCACTCGCTCACTTCGCTCTGTTCACATTAACCGGCTCCACCTTCCATCTCCATCACGTGCCCATCTACAGTTCACACGCTCCTCTGCCTTTATCTTTATTGGCCCTGCTTATTGGAACTCCCTTCCCCTCTCCCTCAGACTTGAGCAACACTATTCCACCTTCAAGAAAGACCTTAAGACACATCTCTTCTCCACCGCCTTCGACCTCCCTCCCTTCCCTTGTCTCTCTCTCTCTTTGTCCATGTCTAGTTTGATGTCTTGAGTGCTCTCCTATCATCCATTGTAATTTCTTTTCTTTTCCAGGCCGGTTGGCCTCTCTGTGTATTATTTGATTTTTCTTTTGTAAACCGCAGTGCTCTATTTGGAACTGCGGTATATCAAGCCTAATAAACATAAACATAAACACATAAACATAAGATTTTTTCATAGTGTGGATGCAATAGAGAAACATCTTAAGAATGGAGGAGAGTGCTGAGGAAGCAACCACATGGCGAATATGGACAATGTAAGAGGCAACGCGGTCCAGGCGGAGATGGCTGAGGAGGGGGAGCAGCTACTGGAGTGGGAAATGTCAACTGCCCCAATGGTGGAACAGAGGTCAGACCAGCTTCAGAAATGCAGTAACTGAGCAGTAAGGGGGACGGCTGATCAGGGAGCTACACAGATCTGAAGCAAAGAAAAGGAAAGACTATGAAGGAGAAGGTAATTGGCTCCCAAAGGGAAGCCAAACAGAGGACTGTATAATTATGGGGCATAATAGGGGAGGGATGGTTGGAAGGGGGGAGAGGAGGGGCGAGGAGGAGAGTGAGACAGGGGTAAGATGGTATTAAGCTCTGCAGAAGCAAAAGAAAGGAGGGAAAGTGGATTTCAGAGGAAGAAGAAGAGGGGAGGAGGGAGGAAGAGGGGCAGGAAAGGGAGATGATGTATGTAATGTTATTTATTGTAAGTTGTTTTGATGAACGAATGTGGCTCAGTGTTAACAGCACGGCATGGAGGAAGATGAGGATAACTAGAAAATCCCAACAAGAGATATGGAGGGTTATGTAATTGCCTCCTGGAATGTTAGAGGTGTTCATAGCCCCATTAAATTGAAGAGAATACTGACAAGCTTGGTGCGGGCGAAGGTAGATTTTGTCTCCTACAGAAGACACATTTAACCAGAGAGGAACATGAGAAACTGAAAAGTTTGGGGTAAACCCAGATGAGATGTATTGCTCAGCATATAATTCTAAGAAATGGGGGGGTTGCTATCCTGGTCCATAAAAGGGTCCCATTCATTTTTGGAGAGGTGGGGAGTGATACTCAGGGAAGTGGGGTGTAGTTAGTGGGGGGAGTGGATCAAGCAGAGGTAGCAATTTTGAATGTATATGCTCCCAATGGGCCAAAAGGCAGCTTTTATAGACAAATGTTAAGGGAGTTAATGAAAGTGGCTAGGGGGATTGGATAATAGGGAGAGATATTAATTGTACGTTGGGGAAGGAGGATAGATCAAACTTTTCCATGAAGACTCATGGAAAAGAAGGGAGGGAGCTCAGATGGTGTATGATGGAGTGGGACCTACTGGATATATGGAGGGCAGAAAATGGTGGGCAGCGGGGTTTTACCTACTTTTCGTCAAAGGCAGGGGCGTACTCTCGGTTAGATTATATTCTTGGGCAGAGGAATCAGACGGGAGCAGTGAGCAAGTGTCAATTTCACCCACTTACTATTTCTGATCATGGTGACATGTCAATGGATCCCTTCAAGAAGTGGGGGAGGAGGTAGATACAATTGGTGGAGAGGTTAACACGCAACCTTTGTGTAAAGAGGAGATCCAAAAGCAGATCCGGGGTGCATGGAAAGAATACCTCTCAAATAATGACATGGAGGATGTGGGTAATCCCACCATTTGGGATTCTGGGAAAGCTTATATGAGGGGGATCTTAATACAAATGGGAGAGAAAAAGAAAAGGGAGAAGGAGGCAGAGCAAAGCTGACTGCTAAGCCTGATACAGGATCTTCAAGCTAAACAGAGTGCGACGGGAGGGCAAAGGGTGTATCGTCAACTGTGCAATGCTAGGACTTAGCTTAATGCATTAGATACAGAGAGGGTTGAAAGGCTGTTAAGGTCTACCAAGAGGTCCTATATGGAAAGTGGGAACAAGGCAGGGAAATTACTGGCATGGCAGCTTAAGAAATGGAGGGAGGATCGGTTGGTGGCAGAAATACACCAACCAGGAGAGAAGAGGGTGTACGCAAACGCAGACATCTGTGAGGAGTTGAGGAGATGCTATGAGCAGTTATACAACACGGAAGGGGGGTGTCCCACAGACCAAATGGCCCAGTATTTGGAGAGGATAAGCTTGCCTAAACTGGTAGAGGAAGAGATGGAGGCATTAGGGAGGGCGGTGCAGCCAGAGGAGGTACTAAGGGTAATTTAAATCCCTTCCAAAGGGGAAGGCGGCAGGAGAAGATGGGTTCCCTATGGAATACTATCAAGTGGTAGCAGGGGAGGTGGCTCCCCTGCTGGCAAGGATCTTTTCAGGGGCTCTCCATGGGGAACGGCTACCAGACTCTTTTGCTCAGGCAAATATTATTGTCCTTCCAAAGGAGGGAAGACCCCGGGAGCACTGTGGCAGCTATCGACCGATAGCACTAATAAATTGCGATGCAAAAATATTCGCCAAGGTGCTTGCTCTTAGATTGGAGTAGGTTCGCAATGCTGGATCACCTGAATGTGGTTGAGGGCTTCAAGAGGGGGATACAGGCTCTTTACATAGCCCTGAAAGCACAGGTTCTGGTAAATGGGCAGCGCTCGTCGGAGGTCCAAATGTACAGAGGGACGCAACAAGGATGCCCGCTGTCCCCGATGCTGTTTGCGATAGTTATAGAGGCTTTGGCAGAGAAGGTGAGGGAAAACAAACAGATATGCCTGATAAAGGTGGGAGGGGTGGAGCATAAGATTTTGTTATAAGTGGATGACACTTTGGTATTTATGTCAAAACCTAAAGAATTGGCACCTGCACTATTGTATGAGTTAGACATGTTTGCGAGAATGTCGGGTTTTAAAGTAAACCTGTACAAAACGTAGGCCCTAGCCCTGGGAGGTTTTCAGCACAAGGGGCTATCGGATTTTCTGTTCCAATGGGCAAATGGTCAACTGAAGTACTTGGGGGTTAGAATATCGGTCGACCGTAAGGAGCTGTTAAGGCTGAACTATTCATCCCTAATAGGTAAGATTGAGGAGGAGATGGACAAATGGGGGGAGTTCCACCTGAGCTGGATGGGTAGAGCGGCAGCACTGAAAATGAATATAATCCCCAAATTTCTCTTTCTGTTTGCGCAGCTCCCTATTCCCCTGGAGATGGCAAGGTTTGGGATGTGGGAGAGGAGATTGGTTAAATTCATGCGGGGGAAGATGAAAGTCAAGGTTGGGTTGAGGAGGCTGATTAAATCCAAGGGGGAAGGGGGGATTGGGTTTCCCTCCTTGAAGTGGTATTACAGAGCAGCAGTGCTCAACACCCTGAGAGACCACTACCAACAAGGACAAGGACAAGGAGCCTCACGGGTGGAGATAGAGATAGCGATATTGGCTCCAAAGTCGACCTTTGAATGGGTAGGGGGGTGGGGGAAGAGGAGGGGAGGGGGACTCCAGAAAGACAACCACTTTTAAAGGCAATGAGGATAGTGGTTAGGGGGGAAAAGAAAAGAGGGGTGATGCCGAGTGTGCTCAAACGAATGGATGAAGTTAACGGATATATATCCATTCTCGGCTGGTGAGTTTAGTGTGTTGCGATAGGATTTGATGATAGCGGGAATAACTCATTTCCGTGATTTGCTAGGGAGAGGAGGAATGATGAGCATGAGGGAGGTGGAGGGCCGGATTGGAAGGCAGATACCATTTTTCCAGTACTTCTAGCTTCGATGCTATGTCCTGCTCCCAGAGGTTAGGAAGAACGTAACCAGGACCAGCATGCAATTAGAGCGGTTAATACATAAAGATGGGAACGTAAAGGGGCTGTTATCAAAATTATATAAAGTCTGTAGGGAGGAGACTGAAGGGGAAGGGGGGCTCACAAGGAGGGATGGGAAAGGTGGATAGGGCAGGAGCTCGGGGAAGACATATAGAGAAACATCTACAGAGGGATAGACAAAATGAGCACTTTTCAGATGCCCATTCCTTGACTGGATCAGGTATAAACTTTGACATAGCGGGACATTTCTAAAATCTGACAAGGATGTCCAATTTCTTGGGATCACCCCAGCCATGCCTCCACCATGCCCCCATTTCGACTTGGAAATCCTTGAGCTGGGGATGTCCACGGACCCTGCTTCTAAAATGGTTCCAGGGACACCTCTGTGCTTTGGACGTCTCCAAGCCAGTTTTGAGATGTTCAAAGACAAATAGGGCTTCTAAAATAACCCCCTATATGCACATCAGAACTGTTTTACATATGCAGATTGGTTGTACATACGTTAATTCATAGGTTTAGCTTCATACAAGTCATTTATATACACTTCATATAAGTCATTTATATACACTTCATATAAGGCCGGAAGGTCGGTGGTTCAAATCCCACTAGAGGACAGCAACCTTGGGCCGGAAGGACTGGGGTTTCTAGTCCCACAGGTGCTCCTTGTGGTCTTAGGCAAGCCACTTAACCCTCCATAGCCCATGTTCCCTGTAAAATAGTTATCTCCAAGTTATAATGCCCTGTTCAATGTAATTTCAGTTTGTTCAATGTAAACCGCACTGATGCAGAATAGCGCGGTATATAAGAGAATGTAAATAAATAAATAAAATAAATAACTTCAAACTTTTAGGAATCCCAAGTGAACCACAGCAAATGCACACCCTTAGTTCAGAGGATTGAGGGGGGGGGGGGGGCGGCTCATTGACTTTCAAGCATGGGATCAGGAGGGTAATTTAGTTTTGAGAAGGGGATTATTGATTGTGAGTGGGTGATTTAAAGGGGAAAGGGATATTTCTCCAGGATACCCTGTCCTTTTATTTTTGGAAACATCAAAGCATAATCTAAACAAAGCACACTCACATTAGAAGGGCACATTAACATGGTTCTTTAATCATGGGTATGCTTTGTATATAATTATCTATGCTTGATGTTCTTTAGATGTTAAATTGGCAAGTTACAGGCCATTAATACATATTAGGTCCTTTTGTAAGCTATTAATGAACATACTTTTTATATTTAACATTTAAAAATATTTGTATAGAAATTACTGTTATTAAAAAAACAGTAAATCTGTATAATTTCCTAATTCTATGAATATTACATTTTACTTCAAGGATGCAAACACACTTTGTTTGTGTGTGACAACATATTTGCTCTTCTAGGCTTTTACAGAATTTAGAAATGAAAAATCTCTAGAAGACAGGGCAAAATACCTCCCAAGCCAACCTGACTGTCTTCTTTTCAGTCTGAAGAAAAATACCATGAGCTAAACATCTCCAGATAGTCTGCCATTTACACAGCTCATGCATTTGCATAGAGACAGCTTTAGAGTCCTGTTTTATAAAGGACATAAGCAGGTATTTTTCTGTACAAATGGTGCATTAAAGCAGTGTAACTGAGGTTTAACACTCGTTTTGTCTTTGTGGTATTTGCTAACAACCTGTGGGTAAGATGCTTGACATTTACGTTTCTGCCAAACTGGAATCCAATGTAAGAAAACAAAATCATCTTCTGCTTTTATTCAGTATTTTGTAACCACTTTGGAAGGGGAAAGAAAAGGGAAGAATAATAGAAATATTCTAGTATCTTGCAATAAAATATATAAAAAGGTAACAGTTTCCATTAACAAAATCAAAGACAAATGGCTATTTGAGAAAACCAGAAAAAGAAGGCTCAGACAAAGTTTTAAGAAATATATTTTACTCAGAGGGTGGTGGATATCTGGAGTCGCCTATTAGAAAAAATGGTAAAAATCAAAATGTTGACAGACTTAAAGCGTGATGAAAGATGTCAGTAAGGGTGAGGAAAGGACATTTTCTGAATGTCAAGTTGTCTGTATGGTCACACACAGCAGGCTGGAAAAACTGGTAGAGTAGGTGAATATAGTGCGGTGAGCTTTGCATTTACCGCGCATATGAGAAAAATTAAATGCAGTAAGACAAATGTCATGCACTATTGGGGGTGTTCCAGAATGATCTCACAGGTTGCCATAACCTAGCACGAGACAGCAGCATTCCAGCCATTGAGGCGACGTTCAGTATACCCATGCTCATTGCAAAATTGGCAGTGCATGGTATGTATCCACATGCTAGCCACAATGCACAGTCCATGCCCACATTCTGCTTCTAACCTGCCTAGTCACCATGGGCCCGATATTCAAAAGGCATTTACACGGTTCACAGTCCAATCCCTGCTCTCCACCGCTAAGGCTAATCGGGCCACAGCTTCCAGTCTGTTTAAAAGCATGTCCACGCCGGAGAGCCTCGCCAGAGGGCTCTTTGGAATGGACCAGAAATTGATAGAAAAGATGAAGGCTCATCAAGAATTCCACCTGTACTGTAAGCACTTACAATTAGCAGCTCTTCATCTCACACACCCGGCTAGGAGGGCAGTTAGTGCCTATAACTGCCTTAGCATACCTCAACATCAAAGGTCTCCAGCTAAGACCCAAGATAAGAGAAACCAACCTTGGGAGCACACAAACCATCATCAGAAGCAGCAAATGAGTAGGTAACCCCCTCCCTACTCCCCACTCCCACTCAGCAGCCCCATCAGAACTCAATTATGAACCAAAGTACCGAGTTCCAGCATAAAATAGTAACTGGAAAGATTACCATTATACTCAAACATGTTCCACTCACACAATTGGCAAGCTCTTCTAAGCCTTTCCCTACTACTACTCTCCTGGATTGCCACACACTCAAACAATCACCATCAGATCCCAATAATACATAGTCCTCAAAATAAGCCTCCAAACATATGGCATCCTTCCAGCACATACCTAAACAGAAACTATGGACCCTCATCAAACTTTACCCTCATGAAACTTGGATCTCAAGGCACACCAAGCCTCCTCACCACCTCAACCCTATAACCTGTGCCTTAATCAACACATGCTCTGCCTGCAATAAAATTCAAACCCTAGCTGAGTACATAACAGAAAACAATATTGATATACTATGCATCACAGAATCCTGGTTCACTAAAAATGGCAACATACTACTAACAATACAAGAACCTGCTCTAAATCCAAGATTTCTCAATACACAAGAATAATCCAATATAAATAACGACTCCAAACAATCACTTTCAGACAAAATGACCTCAGATGGCTCCACCCTACATGTAGTGAAAAATCACTATAGGGATTAGCAGACGCTCACATCACTGGTCAAAGCCTCCCACACACTCACCAACTTTATTAATTAATTTTTACCAAAACAATCTTTACGTTAGGAACATACTACTAAACCAACTCAGCACCACCACTCACAATATCCACAATTGCCCTCAAACTTCCAACAGAGAAGGAGGTATTTGCATTCTCACTAATAAAAATCTCAAATTCAACACCACAAACACTACCTCTACACCCAGCCTTGATGTCATCTCAATCTCAAATCACTACTATTACTACTACTACTACTGAGCAATTATATAGCTCTACAAGTCATATGCAGCACTGCACAGAGATGTAAGAGACAGTCCCTGCTCATCAGAGCTTACAATCTAGTCAAGACAAACACAGAAGGTGTAGGCAGGGATAAAGCAAGGGGAGAGAAAAAGGAGATCAGGTGGGTCAAGATCAAAAAGCAGCAGCAAAGAGGTGAGTTTTCAGCCTGGATTTGAAGAGGGTTGGAGAAGGTGCCTGGCGTACAGACACAGATAGTTTGTTCCAGGTGTAAGGCACAGCAGGTGAAAGGAGCGAAGTCTAGAGTTAGCAGTAGAAGAGAAGGGCACAGATAGAAGCAGTTTGCTAGAAGAGCGGAGTTCCCGAGGGGGGTTGTAAGGAGAGATAAGAGAAGAAAGGTAGAGAGGAGTCACAGAGTGAATGCATTTATAGGCCAGCAGGAGAAGTTTGAACTGGATACGGAAATGGATAGGGAGCCAATGAAGTGACTTGAGAAGAGGAGTAATATGGGCATGACGAGGCTGGAGGAAGATTAGCCACGCAGCAGAGTGTTGAACAGATTGAAGGGGAGAGAGATGATTCAGAGGGAGACTAGTAAGGAGTAGGTTACAGTAGTCAAGATGGGAGGTGATTAAGGAGTGGATACGTGTTTAGTAGTGTGTTCAGAAAGGAAAGGGTGGATTTTGCTGATGATATAGAGAAAGAAATGGCAGGTCTTAGCTATCAGATGGATATGTGTGGAGAAAGAGAGAGAGGAGTCAAAGACAACCCCCAGATTGTGGGCTGAGGAAACAGGAAGGAGTACAGAGTTATCCACAGAGATTGAGAAAGGAGGAAGAGGGGGGAGGTTTTAGGGGAAAGATAAGACGTTCAGTCTTGGCCATGTTCAGTTTCAAGCAGCGGTGAGACACCCAGGCAGAAATGTCAGAAAGGCAGGCAGAGATCCGGGTCTGGATTGCCTGAGAGATTTCAGGCATAGAGAGGTAGATTAGGGAGTCATCAGCATACAGATGGTACTGAAAGCCATGGGAAGAGATAAGCGCACCAAGGGACTTGGTGTAGAGAGAGAAAAGGAGAAGACCCAAGACAGATCCTTGGGGTACACCAACCTGGAGCAGGGTAGCAGAGGAGGAGGAGAAGCCACCAGAACACACACTGAAAGAGCAATGGGAGAGACAGGAGTAGAATCAGAATAGTACAGAGCCCCTAAAGCCAAGTGAGGACAGGGTATCGAGGAGAAGGTTGTGGTCAACAGTGTCAAAAGCTGCAGAAAGGTCAAGAAGGATGAGGACAGAGTAAAGGCCCTTGGATTTTGCCAGGAGCAAGTCACTGGAGACTTTGGCAAGAGCCGTTTCAGTAGAGTGTAAAGGACGAAAGCCAGACTGTAAGGGATCCAGGAGGGCATGAGAGGAGAGGAATTTGAGACAGCGGCGGTGAACCGCACGTTCAAGTAGTTTAGAAATGAAGGGAAGGAGAGAGATGGGTCGATAATTAAAAGGACAGGTGGGATCAAGTGAGGGTTTCATGAGGAGAGGTTTGACCACAGCATGCTTGAAGTCTGCAGGGACTGTTGCAGTGGAGAGCGATAAGTTGAGAATATGAGAGATGGAAGAGACAACAGTGTAGGAGATGGGGCTTAGGAGACGGGTGGGGATAGGATCAGAGGAGCAGGTTTTGAGTTTGGAGGAAGAAAGAAGGTGTTCAGTTTCATCTTCAGAGATCACAGGAAAGGAAGAGAGGGTAGCAGAGGTGGGCGGGGGGGGGGAGAGTTGGGAGTGAAGAGGAGGAGGAGGGGATGTAGCTGACTTTGCGGGGAATTGGAGGGTGATTTTGTGGATTTTGTCATGGAAATAGCCAGGGTTTGGGCAGAAAGGGAGGGAGAGATCAGAGGTGGAGGCACTTTGAGAAGAGAGCTGAGAGTAGTAAAGAGATGGCGAGGATCAGAGGCAAGAGAGTTAGTCAGATGGACATAGTAGTCTTGTTTGGAAAGAGCTATGGCTGACTGGAAAGAGACAAGCATGAATTTGAAGTGTAGAAAATCTGCAGGGGAGCGGGATTTGAGCCAAGCACACTCAGCAGAACGGGCACAGGAATGCAGATAGTGAGTAGTGAATGAAAGCCAGGGCTGGGGTGCAGAACGTCTCACAGGATGTGGCATGGGCAGAGCGAGAGCATCCAGAGCCAAGGAGAGTGCAGCATTATAAGAAGTTACTGCCTCGACAACAGACTTAGATGACATAGTGGAAGAAAGAGATGAAGAAATAGTGAAAGAGAGAGTCAAGGGATCAATAGCATGAAGATTTCTAAATAGGTTGGAGGAGACAGGACGAGGCTGAGGCAGCGGGTGATGAAGATTAAAGCTTAAAAGGTGATGGTCAGATAAGAGAAGAACTGAGCTACAGATGTTCGAGGGTAAGCAACTAGAGAAAAATATCAGGTCAAGGCAGTGGCCATGTTGGTGAGTGGGGGCAGAGGAACAAAGTTGGAGGTCAAATGAGGAGGTAAGGGAGAGGAGCTTTAAAGCATAAGGATCAGAGGGGTTATCAACATGAATGTTAAAATCCCCAAGAATAAGAGTGGGGGAAGAGGGATCCAGAAAGAAGGAAAGCCACGAGTCAAAGTCAGTGAGAAAGGTAGAAGCAGACTTGTCAGGAGGTCGATAAATAACAGCTACCCGAAGAGGTAGTGGAGTGAAAAGGTGGACGGAGTGGACTTCAAAAGAGAGAAAGGAGTGAGATTGAGGCAGCAGGAGGGGCTGGAATTGGCAGGAGAGAGAAAGTAGAAGCCCGACACCACCGCCACGGCCAGTGGGATGAGGTGTGTGGGAGAACTGATAGCCCCCATGACAGAGAGCAGCAGTAGATGCAGTATCATCAGGGAGGATCCAGGTCTCAGTTAGAGCAAGAAAATGTAGGGCATTAGAGATAAAGAGATCATGAGTTTATTAGAGACAGAGTATGCATTCCACAAGGCACATGAGAAAGGGAGAGTGGAAGGGGAAAGGAGAGGGATATGGATAAGATCACTATCTCACCATCTGCCTGGCATATAGATCCTCTCTACCCAAAACTGAGGAACGCACCACACTACTTGAAGCAATCAGTTCCCATTCATCCACAGAAAAAGATTTCATCCTACTTGGAGATCTAAACCTTCCCTCTTCCTCCAACAGTGACACCTCTGCATTCCTCGAAGCAATGAAAGACCTCCAATTTACCCAACAAGTATCCATTCCAACATACACAAGGGGCAGGATCTTTGATTGAAAATTGCAAGAGGATCTTGATAAATTGGAAGACTGGACATTCAAATGACAGATGAAATTTAATGTGGACATGTGCAAAGTTATGCATCTAGGAAAGAACAACCCAAACCATGGTTACACGATGCAAGGTTCCACGTTAGGAACCACCACCCAGGAAAAAGATTAGGTGTCATCGTGGATAACACACTGAAACCATCTGCCCAGTGTGCAGTGGCAGCCAAGAAAGCAAATAGAAAGCTAGGAATCATAAGGAAAGGAATGGAAAATAAAACAAAGGATATTATAATGCCTCTGTATTGTTCCATGATGTGACTGAACTTTGAATATTGTGTGCAATTCTGGTCACCGTATCTTAAAAAGGATATAGTGGAATTATAAAAGGTACAGAGAAGAGCCACCAAAATGCTAAAGGGGATGGAAGGATACCCCTATGACGAGAGGCTTAAAAGGTTAGGGCTTTTCAACCTGGAAAAGAGACAGCTGAAGGGAGATATGATAAGGGTCTATAAATTAATGGAGTGGAACGGGTAAACGTAGATCGATTCTTTATGTCATCAAAAAGTAGAAAGATTAGGGGACATGCAATTAAGCTACAGTGTAACCTGCTAAAGACTAATAAGAGAAAATATTTTTTCACTCAACATGTAATCAAACTCTGGAATTCGTTACCGGAGGATGTAGTAAAAGCTGTTAGTGTATCTGGGTTTAAAAAAGGTTTGGAGAAGTTCCTGGAGGAAAGATCCATAAACCATTATTAAAGAGGACCTAGGTAATGCACTGTTTGCCCCAATACATGAATTATGGAACCTGTGTGTCTTTTGGGGAAACTGCTAGGCACTTGTGACCTAGATTAGCCACTATTGGAAACAGGATACTGAGCATGATGGGCCTTGGTCTAACCCAGTATGGTATTTCTTATGTATGTTCTTATGTTCCCTGACCATCTACTAAATACACCAGGATATGCTCCACCATCTATAAAACCAGACCACGACATTATATCATACTCATCACCCGCTCCACAGAACTCCTCTCCATTAACACGGAGATTTCTCTCATTCGACCAACAAGCCTTTCTCCACAAAACTAAACCAGTCCTAATAGCTTTACCAACACAGACAGACATAGACATAATGATCAACAAATGGAACTACACCATCTCCGCTGCTGCCCTGGCACTGCCTAGAGCTCCCCTTCAAAAACAATGACCTCATGCACCTTGGTTCTCTCCAGGACTGAAAGCACAAAAGCATGACCTGTGTTGCCTTGAAAGACAATGGAGGAAGTCACAAATCCATCATCTCAAATCCCTTTATCAACAGAATCTGAGTATCTACTACAACTCAACCATCAAAGCCAAACAAGAATACCACAACATCTCCTACTATGTGCCATCAACAAACTCAGTGAGCTCTTTGATATTGTCAAATCCCTTACCAAAGACCCCATGCAAACAGGCCAAGACAACTCTCTACACTCACAGGATATGGCCTCCTACTTGCAAACAAAGCACAACTCTATCCCTCCAATATCCTCACCATACCAACTGCTAATGAAGACATTGTGCACAATCATCACTGGACTACTTTCATGTCTATATCCCTTGATGAATTTAGCAGCATGATCAGCAACATCAACACCACAACCTTTGTGCTTGATCCATGCCCAGTCTCCTGGCTAAAAATCACAAAAACACAATTTCTACCATTCATATCTGCAATTGCATACTCTTCTCTCTTGCAAGGATTCATCCCTCCCTCCCTCCCTCAAACAAGCTACAATCAGACCCCTCCTAAAGAAATCAAACCTCGACCTATGCTCACAGGCTTCATAAAGACCCATAACTAGTGTACCTTTCATATCTAAAGTCATTGAAAAGGCCATTCAAACCCAACTCCAAAATCATATAGACCACTATGCACTACTTGACCAGCATCAACATAGCTTCTGCCCTCACCACAGCGTATAAACCCTACTGGATCTCCCTCTTAAACACACTCATAACCTGCACAGAAATACTCACTCAAGGATTTACCCTGCTCTTCCTGGACATCTCTGCAGCTTTTGACACCATGTCGCACCAAACCCTACTCAATCAACTCTTCCACATTGGCATCCAAGGCACCCCTCTCAAATGGTTCCATTCTTACCTCTTCAACCAAAGTCAATGAATAAAAATTCGAACACAAATCTCAGATACTTTTACTCTCACCCAAGGCGTACCCCAAGGTTACTCCTCTCATCCCTGCTATTTAACATCTACATTCAACCCCTATATTCCATCCTCCAAAAATTCAATGTCAAATACCTGATCTATGCTGATGATGTGATTTATACTCCATTCTGCATGTCTGATCTCGACTATTCTGTAATCACAAGCTGCTTCGCTGAAGTACTCAAATGGCTCCACCTGCACAATCTATCCATTAATTTCAACAAAACAGAACTTCTCCACGACCCAAAGAACCCCAACTTTACTCCTCTGCCTCCTTCAGAACTGGCAATAATGACATCCATGTCGAAACTGAGATTAGATACCTTGGAATCATACTCAATCAGGAACTGAGTTTTAAAGCCCTAATTCAAACACCAACAAATCTGTATATTATAAGCTCAAAACTCTCCAGAAACTACACCCCTCCTGTCTTCCAAAACATTCTGATCCATATGTCAGGCTACCATCACACCCCTATTTGACTACTGCAATTCTATAAATCAGGGATTACCTAAGGATACTCTGGTCCCACTACAACTCGCCCAAAATACTACAGCTTGAACCATCTGCCAAATTTCAAGGCAATCTCATATCACTCCCATCCTCAAACTTCTGCATTGGCTACCCATCAGCTCAAGAATTAAATACAAGATCCTCACCATCATCCACAAGACCCTAGACAAGCAATCAGCAGAGCACCTTCAATCACTAATTCCCACTCCCAATACTAATAGACCAAGAAGAAACAACACTCAAAGTCTCCTCAGTCTTGCTTCTCAAACCCTGAGGAGCATCAGAACACATGACTCAGAGCATTTGCACTGTATGCCCCCACCCTCTGGAACTTGCTACCTCACACAATATGAAGCATCAAATCCACTATGGACTTCCGTAAGAAACTAAAAACCCATCTCTTTCAAGAACACTTAGTGGTGGATCCCAGTCAGATACAAAACAATATGGACCTTCACAAACAAACAGGATCTCTCCCACCCACATCCATGAAATCCCTCCATACTCCTTACCCCACCTTCCCCAACCCATACCTTTTCATGTATATAGTTTTTAAACCCTTTAAAACATGTTTATATGCCTTATTTATAAGTTCCATTTCCCCCCAACTGCATGTTTAGTTCATTGTCTGTACCTTAGTTTTATCTTCACTTCCTTTAGTTTTGCAAAATGTTCATTGTATTCATTTCAGTTGCATGCAAGCCGTTTTAACTTATAAAAAACAGTATATCTTAAATAAATAAATGTCTTACATCAGGATATTCAACGGTACTTCCATTGTTAGTGCCATTGAATATCCCCTTCTAACCCCACTACATGCCCCAATGCTATACGGTTAGACTCAGGGTGTGTTGCAGGTGTTCCAGGGTGGAACAGAGGCGGAGACTGTCGCTAACCAGGTAGCAACCATATTGCACCACTATCCAGTTAGCGATCAGTGTGTAAATCTAGGCAAAGCAAAAACTGGCCTAGTTTTACCCACAGAAACTAACTGCATAGCGGTGCAATATTGCCACTACCCGGTTAGCTTCAGCTGTTCCAGGGCATGTGCGGCAACCCCAGATATTCAATGCCTTTGCCGCAGTATTGAATATCTGGGGTTAAGAGACAGCAGGCAGGGCTATGTACCGTAGTGGTGCAAAGCCTGCCCGATTCAATATCGGGTGCCATATGCAGATAAAGTGGGAATTAACAGGTAATAACTATCATGCCAGCTCAGTAACAGCTAACACAGGGCCATGGGAGGTTACTGCAGATTAATTCCCCTGTTAACTGTTTAGCACATTTTAGTAAAAGAGTTCCTAAGTAAAACTCAATATGTACTCTATAAATATTTCTTTAGATCTATGCTACTATATTTATTTGCAAATGCATTTCCCTTTAGTACTTTTCTCAAATACAAGAAATCCTTAAGCTCTAATTGTCACACATTTTCACTTACAGTCAAGAAGTTAGAACATAAGATCATAAGATATGCCATAGCCATCAAGCCCAGTATCCTGTTTCCAACAGTGGCCAATCCAGGTCACAAGTACCTGGCAGTTTCCCAAAAAGACACACAGGTTCCACAATGCTTGTATTGAAGCAAGCAGTGGCAAGTCTTTATCAGATTTCTTGAAAATAAAGCACAATGACATTGTATAAAAGGAGCTTGATATAGAAAGATATATGCATTTTTAAAAGTATGAAAAGGGGTGCTGCATGTATAGCTTGTGGCTGCTTCTATAAAACACATTTTTAGACAAGCACTAGTTGTATGAATATTTCCACTATACTCCGGCAGCTATACATAACTGGCCCAAAATTCAAAAGGGTATGTGTAAGTAGCAGCAACTGCTAAGAGGGTAATTTTATAAGGGTGCAGCTAGTTAAAGCGATTTTATTATTAAGCTGATTTTATAAAAAGAAGTAGGCACCTGTTTTTCTTTGCAAAATACTAGAGTAAGTGGCATATTATGTACCTACATTGCATGTGCAAATATTTATACCAGCCCTAGGGCTGATATAAATGCCCACACCTATATTTTTCAAGTGCATACCTAAATTGTAGAATTGTATAATCTACACGCATCCTTGCGTGCTTTGCCCCCACTCTACTCAAACTCCATCTATGCTCACTACTACTGGCAAAGGACCCATCTATTTGTGATTTGGACATATATGTCCAAATAGGCATTCAGATATGCACATCACAGTGACATCCCTGGTCCCATTTTAGAAAGACACACATACACATACATACACACACACACACACACACACGTGTAGCTTAAAGGGTCAGTTGGGCTGGTGTGAGTAGGAGGAGGAGGAGTGGGGTCACTGCCTTCTGTTGGTACTGTGCAGTGGCCCATTAAGAGCTCGATTTATTAAGCTTCTTCATGTAGAAAATAGTAAAACAATCTTTGTAAATCAGGCCCTAAAACCTAAAAAAGTAAGAGGGTTGTGCCCTGTAACCTAGGTTTGGTGGCCAGCTCCTAGATTTATAGACTGGCTCCTGGATTCCAAAAAAAATTGTTGAGGCCTGCACATGAGGATTCATCAGATTCTGTATCTTCCAAAACCATCTCCAAACAATTTTCAGCAGGGAATAAGGTGCACTTCAGCTCTGCTCAGTTTTCTTTACCCGATGCTTATCTCCTATCCTCCCCCCACCTTGTACCATCTCTGTCTTCCTTTGCCTCTCTATAAAGATTGAAGATGACATTTGCTTATTAACACTTGCGTTGGAAACACCAGCTGTAGATACGCTCCTTTTAAAGAATTCTCTGTTTAGGTTGATTGGTAGACTATAACGCAGATTTTACAAAAGACCGTCCCAGTGCAATCTGAGTCATGGCCAGGGTTCAAATCTCACTTCTGTTCCTGTGATCTTATTTATTTATTTTAAATAATTTATAGTCCACACTATCTGAAATCCTAGGCAGATTACAATCATACAATCATATAATCTTGGGCAAATCACTTAATTCTCCATCTTCTCTACACCCTTCGGATGTTTTACAGCCAAAACAAGCACTTTCCTGATGCCTATTCGTGCCTGGAGCAGGTCTAAACTTAGATGGGATTGCAGATGTCCCCGACATTTCTGAAATTAAGCAGCGCCAACTAAGTCCATTGTACTGCCATGAACATGCCTCTGCCACTTCCCCTGGCTATTTGGATGCCCCCACACCAGAGACATCTTTAAAAGCCATTTGTTAAATGGCTCTGGGGCATCTCCGTGATTGGAAGGCTGCATGCACATTTTTGGACGTCCAAATCACATCTAAGGCTTTTAAAATGACCCCCTATAGGAGTAATAATTCTAGAATGCCCTTTATCTTCCTCTCAACTTGCACTGGGGCTAACCCTATTTTATTTCTTATCTTCTTTCCCTGTTTATCTTCCATTTCCAAACTTACTCTTCCCACGCATTATGATGCAATCAAACTAGATTGCAAGCTCTACAGAGAAGGGACTAGATTTCTTTTCTGTGTTTTTACAGCACAGCATAATCCAGTAGTATTTTGTAATTAATAGTGGTAATGTAACCCCTTCTCTAATTTCTCACATATTGTAGCTGAAACTTCTTTTAAAGCTTGACAGATCCCCTTCAGTCACTAGTGGCCTCCTGCCAATGTTCTAGTCATTTGGAAGAAGCCTTTGAGCAGACTGTTCGATAGAATTCATTCTCAAAGGTAGCTTATTTTTGAAAATAAACAAAATATTCTAAAGGGATTTTAATTATCTTGTATTTATACAATTTAGATTTTATAACAGATGGTGTTTTTCTATAGGGCCATGTGGGTAAGAGATTGTTACAAATTACTGCTGTGATAGAAAGATGGAAGAGAAGGAGGAAGTGATGTCAGAGCTGTATGGACAACTAATCGGGAAGCTCCCAAGGCTTGTCCTGTCAAAGTGGTTATTTGAGGGGTGTTACCCCCATGGTCACCTTCCTAACCAGTGCGATTGAGAAGTGGCCAAGCTGTTGACAATGGCAACAACATGGCAAAAAACAGCCATTTTGAAAGATTTTCTCTACCAGTCAAAAGCCCATGGAGAAGGAGGCAGAGAAAATGGCCAAGAGAACATCCCAGCCAGTGACCATGTGGAAGAGGATATGGTGTGGGAGGTGGCTAGTGGTGGTGGAGCGATGGGGCAGATCACTAGAGCAGAGATGAAACAGTGGTTTGCAGAGGGACGGAGGTATATAGCAGGTGTGAAGGAAGAGGTGGCTGAAATGGTGGCAGGTCTTGGGTCTGAAGTAGCGGCGTTAGGGCAGGATGTGGATTAGCTGGAAGGCCGCATGGATGAGACGGGTGTGGCTCTGGATGATTTACACAAGGAATTGGGCAAGCTGGAAGGGGAAAATGCTGACTTAGCCCTGAAACTAGAAGACCTTGAAAACAGGTCATGCAGATAAAATTTGCACATAAAAGGGATTCCAGAAACCAGAGAATTTCAGGATTGTATGCAAGTAGTGCAAGAGGTTTTTGGGCAGCTGTTGGCCAGAGAATCTGGAGGTGTGGCTGAAAGGAGAATAAAGGTGGACTGTGCCCACCAGACACTGGGCCCCTGTGAAACCACAGGTTCATCAAGATATAGTGGTATGCCTACATAACTATGGGGTTAAGGAATGCATAGCAGAACAAATGAGGAAGGCAGGCAAATTTGTGTGGAAGGACCATACAATAGCTGTGTATGCTGACTTAGTATTGGCCACCATTGCTAGGCAGAGAACATTGCAGAGTCCGACTGCAAGACTGCAACAAGAAAATGTTTGTTATAAATGGTTGTATCTAGGGGGGCGGAGCCTGATGTCCAGCGGGTTAGACGCTTTGCGCTGAAGCTCCCGAGGGGCCTACTCAGAATCCTGACTTAATACCTACATTAACTTAATATTTTGCTCCGAACTTACCGGGGTGCCTCGGGGGGGATGGCGGCCCATAAACCAGCGCGCTTAGACTTCGGATCTCCCTCTTCTTCACACGGAAAACGTTCCAAGACAGAGCTGCCTTCCCCACAAAAGATGGTGCCATTTCGGGATAACCCCGAAATGCAACAGGAGATCTTGGAGGAAATACGTGGTGTGAAGGAACTGGTGCAGTCCAACGGAGAAGCGCTCCGAGCCATGAGAGAAGATTTTGGTGTGCTTCAGGATCGACTTGAAGGTCTTTCATTACGGCAGGACAATATGGCGGGGGTCCTCGACTCGCACGTGGTGCGCTTGGTGAAACTGGATGAGGCTGAGCGTCAGATACAGAATCTACAAAAAGAGTTAGAGGATAGCAATAATCGAGCCCGTCGCAACAATGTAAGGCTCATTGGTGTACCGGAGGGCGCGGAAGCAGGAGATATGAGAGAATTCCTGGTCAAAACTCTTCCCTCCTTGCTGAAGATTACTTTTCACAGAGATCTGGAAATTGACCGAGCACATCGTGTTCCTACCAGCATGGCGCTCAATCGGACGACCCCCCGGCCCATCATCTTTCGTCTACTGAGATATCAGCAAGTTGAGCAAATTCTAAATGCTGCCCGGGCGAATCGTCATTTGGAGTTTGAAAATCATAAAGTCTCCTTCTTCCCTGACTTGGCTAAGCCCACAGTTGACCGTCGGAAGAGACTCCTTGCTTTTCGACCTAGACTTCAACAGTTACAGGCTCGCTTCGGCATCTTATATCCAGCGAAGCTCAGAGTGACTCTCCATAACCAAACTCGTACCTTCGAAGATCCTGATCTGCTAGCAACATTTCTAGCTTCCAAAGAAGCAGACCAGATGCGCTAATCCAACAGCTTGGATGGAATCCGCTGGAACTGTCCGCCATTTTGAATGGCCCGATGCGGTGATCGCTGCTTGAAACGGAGACTGCCTGGACTATTCTCTCTCTTTATATATACCTTATTGGTCTCCTTTCTTTCCACGATGAGCTTCTTGGTTAGTTTCGGAGCCCGTATAGCTCTGTAGGATTTATGTTTCCATTCAGGCCTTCTCTGGGGTTTCTCCCCGCAGACATCAGGCCGCCAGTAATTTCTGGGGTTTTGCTTCTTCTCTAAGGCACTTCGGTGCTTATTTTGTTATATGGGGCGCTTCATGGTTTTCCTTAGTTTAATTCCTATCATGTTGTTTCTGTAGTCATTTACTGGTACTATGAGCGACATTGTGTAACTCTGTGCGCTATTATGTTTCTTTCTCAGATTGTTTAACTATTTTGCATGGCTTTATGTAAGTTATCATTACTGACTGTAAAAGGCATCAATAGTCCATTCCAAAGAAGGACAATCCTTAGCTCTCTTAATCATGATTATTCTGAGTTAGTGTTTCTTCAGGAGGCCCATTTACTGGGCATAGCTATTTCCTATCTCCTTCATTACGAAATACTGGAAATTGGCTCCCATCTGAGCCTCAATGATTGGTGGAATCCTGTCCATTTTTACTGTAATTATGAGCAACTACCTTGTATGTCAATCTCTTCCACTCAAGCCTTTCACTACTTGTTTAAAAGGAAGGTGTTCCATGATTATGTTCTAACTGCTAAATGCTCTCATTTGACTGTTTAATTTTGTATACATTTCTGCCACAGGATCAGCATGTATCATCAATGCCATTTCTGCTTGTTTGCTGTACAGTAACTGTTGTGTGTAGGCGCTTATGTGATGACTCTTATTAGCTTAGAGAAGAAGCATAGGGGTGGGGGGTAATTGGGGTTGTTTTCCTTATTGTATGTGTGTATTTGTATCTTTTGGTGTGTTGTTACTTTTGTTTGTTGTAAAATGAAAATAAACGTTTTAAAAAAAATAAATGGTTGTATCTACAAGGAATTGCATTCACGATGAACAGTGTAACTAAATGAGAGCTGTCAGAGGAGGAATTGTGGGCTGCAATGTCTGAAATGGATCTGAAGGACTTGCCAGCACCAACAGGCAGCTCGAGCAGCCTACAAAGATGGGAGAATCTGCAGAGGAAGTGGGAAATAGTGGAACATGCAAGGCGAAAGAAGAACCCTCGAGTGGCTGATGGCTCCTGAAGGGGCTTAGGATTTACTGTGGGTGGTTGCTTTTTTGTTGGTGAACTTCATGGAGTGAAATGGCCGGGACGTGATTGAGGGATGGTAGGGTATATGGAATAGGGGAGTGTCTGTGTTAGAAGAGTGGAATGTTGGGGGTGGCAGGGTATATGTGGAGGTGTTCAGGTACTCACTCCTCTATGGTGGTTACCACCGGGAAAGCAGCTGGTGGTGATGGGGGGAGGACAGAAGGGGGGGGGGGAGAATGGGGGGAGGGAAAGGATTGGTAAGCGAGTCTGTGAAACAAAGTGGGGAGGGGAGCTAAAGTGAATAGGGAGGGAAGAATCAGTACTGTTTCAGGGATAGGAGTAGTTATTATGTCCATGAATGTGAAGGGCTTATCCTTTTGGCAAAAACAGAGGAGTTTGACGGGGGGGTCTTTCTTTTTTTTTTTTTTTAAACTTTTATTTTCATTTTGGAACATCGAAACAAAAGGACATACAGAATAAAAGACATGACAAATAATATTATACAATCACGGACAGTAAACCCCCACCACCCCCCTCCCCCCCTGCTTCTTCTCTGGGATGCGTAACAATCCAGTATCGGGTGCATATATACATTATTATCTTTCGAAATAATATAATTATCTGCAACATGATGAGTGTAGCTATACGGCTATATTGGAGCATCTGGCAATCTGAACATATTCATTAAGCATCTGCCACTTAGACAAGTGAGAGCAGTCCTGCACCTGGAATGCCATCCGACGGGGTATCTGCTCATATGTACTATATAAGCAGACAGAATTCCACCATTCAGTAAAAGTTAGGCGGGAGCCATTCTTCCAATTTTTCGTGACTAAGCATACAGCCATACCCAACATAAAATCTAGGAGGAAGCGGCCTGTCCTGGGAAGAGAGGGGATCCCCGCCACAGAGCGGAGTCCCACAATCTTCCAAGAAAGGGGCTCCCGGAAGTGAAGGATACTTTGAATCCGGTCCCAAACCCGCCCCCAATATTGCTGTAGTGCTGGACATTCATAGATTACATGGGCGAAGGTACCCACCCCTGTATGGCAGGACCAACATCGATAGCTTGTATTGACATTCCATTTGGCCATCTTCTCAGGAGTATAAAAGCATCTGTGGGCAAAATAGAAGAGCGTTTGAGTGACAGAGGCGGATCTAGAGACCCGCACCACTTTGCTCCAGACTATCTTCCATTGCTGGGGAGTTAAAGTGATGTGCAATTCGCGCTCCCATGCCTGCTGGGCCCTAGGGGTGTCCCTGCCTGGACTATGAGTGAGTATTTTGTAAAAGTTAGATGACACCCCTGGTAAACCCCGATACTGCGAATCACCTCTGACAGCCCTTCCACGCTAGTATCAGAGCGCGGAATGACCCGAGCGCCTTTAAGGCAATGTTGGAGCTGAACCCATTGAAAGTAATATTTCGCTGGTAGACCAAATTCCGTTTGTAAAGCATTAAAGGTTTTCCAGCGATCCCCAGCAAACAGCTGCTTAGGTGTCCAAATCCCCCTAGAGTACCAGGGTCTCCATGCTATCGTTTTTTTGTTAATTTGAAATCGAGAGTTATGCCATATCGGGAGATGGTCCGGGGGGCACGCCTGCGGACCCAGAGATTGAATGAGGGCATTAAAGGCCACTAGAGTGTCTACAACCATTGGTGAATGGCGGGAGTCTGAATGAGGGCACATTCCGGGGAAGTAGGCCAGCGGAACTGGTCCACTAAGCTCTTCTTCAATATCTAGCCACACCGGGCGGCCTGCTGCCGGGGTATCCAACCAACGGGCACCTTGCTTTAAGAGGAAGGCTTTATGATAATTGAGAAAATCTGGAAATCTAGCTCCTCCTCTCGCTTTATCAGATTGCAAGTATCGTTTAGCTATCCTGGGTGTTTTACCCTGCCATAGATAACGAATAAGAAGGCCTTCTATATCTTTGTAGATGTGTCGGGGCAGTAAACATGGTAGCATTTCGAGAATGTAGTTCACTTTAGGAACTATCATCATTTTCACTGTTTCCAAGCGGCCCCACCATGTAAGGGTTAGTGGAGACCACCGACTGGTAAGTTCACGGACTTTGGAGATTATCGCCTTGGCGTTGAAACTAATAGTGTCCTCTAAAGGATAGCAATAATGGACCCCGAGATATTTCACCATACTATGCTGCCAGAGAAAGGGAAAGGCTTGCATGTCGGCCGCATGTACCCGGTGGTTAAGTGGGAAAGCAAACCGATTTGGTCCAGTTGATCTTATAGCCCGAGAGCTGCGAATACCTGTCTAGTAATTCTAAGACTACTGGGACCGAGTCCAAAGTTATAAAAAGCATAAGATCATCTGCATAAGCGGAGAGTTTGATCTCTCTGTGTCTAAAGGGGGCACCTCGGATGTCTGCGGACTGCCTAAGTAACAGGGCTAAAGGTTCAAGCGCCAAGTCAAAGAGCAAAGGGGATAGGGGGCACCCTTGGCGTGTACCTCTTTGAAGGCTGAATGGCTGAGATTTGATAGCATTCACACATATACTGGCTGTGGGTTCGGCATACATGACTTGAAGAAACCGGAGAAAGCCCTCCCCAAAGCCGTACCAGCGGAGAACAGCAAATAAGAAGGGCCATTCGAGACGGTCGAAGGCTTTCTCGGCGTCTAGGGAGAGGCCAACTAGTGGTAGATCTAGGCTTGCAGCATTAGTCAAAACATGACATAAAGTCCTAGCGTTGTCGGCAGTGGATCTTCCGGGTATAAAACCACATTGATCAGGGTGGATCAGTGTAGACATTTGGTCAGATAGTCGAGAGGCTAAGATAGTCGCAAAAATTTTATAGTCTGCGTTAAGAAGGGAGATTGGGCGGTAGTTAGCTGTTAACAGCGGATCCCTCCCTTCTTTTTCAAAGACTACCACATTCGCCGCCGAAAAGGATCCCAAGCAAGATGTGTCTTCAGCCAGAGCAGTGAAATAGAGTTTTAGGTGGGGAGCTAGATCAGCACTGAACGTTTTATAAAATTCGGCCGGAAGACCGTCAGGGCCTGCGGCGCGTCCCGAGGCCACACATTTAAGGGCGGAGTGAATTTCATTAGTAGAGAAGGGTTTGTCCATCGCAACCCTATCCTCTTCGGAGAGGGTCGGCCGTTGGATTCCGGATAATAATCGCTCAAAAGCCTCTGACGTGAAGTCACATTCTGATTTATAAAGACGAGTGTAAAAATCCCGGAAGAGCTCTACTATCTCTGTATTATTTGTCACTATGTCCCCTCCTACCGGGTTTCGGAGAGCCGCTACCCGTTTGGCTTCTTTTTGACCTTTCAAGGCATTAGCTAAGAGTCTACCAGCACGGTTGCTTTCCCGATAATACATCCCTTGCTGCGATGCGATATTTTTAGAAGCTGCAGCAGACAAGATTGAATTATATTGAAAGCGTAGGCGTTGCAATCGTAACAACACACAAGGATCAGTGCGGGAAGTAAGAACCCGTTCCCCAGCTTTAATTTGTTGCTCTAATATTAATAACTGTTGCTTACGCTGTTTCCCCAAGCGAATTTGATAGCTAGTGATGGTTGCACGAATGGCAGCTTTAAAGCCCTCCCACCAAGCCCAACCCGTGGTATCATGTGGCAAGTTAAAATGAAAGTAGTCCTGAATGGCGGCCCGAATGTCTAACTGAAACTCTTGTTGCTCTAACAGGGTCCTATCAAAAAACCAATTTCCCGGATTCCCACTGGGCAGGTTAGCGTGCAACTGGAAGGAAATGGCAGCATGGTCCGAGATATGTAATGGGTGAATCATCGCTGTGTCTACCTGAGATACCAGCACTTTAGATATTAGGAAAAAATCTATTCTGGACTGTGATAGATGGGGGGGAGAATAGTAAGTAAATTCCAGTTCAGCAGGATGCAACAATCTCCAAAGATCCACTAAAGCGAGATCTTTGATCAAGGAGGTGAGTGTGAGGGAACTCTTGGGCAGGCCACTCGTTCTAGGCGGTTGTCTGTCTATCAGAGGATCGACGACTTGATTAAAGTCGCCACCTATTATCAATGAGGTGCTAGCAGAGGCCTGCGCAACCTGAGCAATGGTAGCAAAAAAGGCAGGATTATCCACATTGGGGGCATATATACATATACATGTTAGTTCAAGGTGTCCAATTTTAAGGTGGACGCGGGACCATCTGCCCTCCGTGTCAGAGCTAGTGGCAATAATGGTGACAGGCAAGGATTTCTTCACCAGAATAGCTACCCCACATTTCTTAGAAACAGCCGGAGAGTAGGCAGCTACCATGTAAGGTTTAATATTGAGTTTCAGAGTTTCGGTAGAATTTAAGTGCGTTTCCTGAAGAAAAACCAAATCCGCCTTTTCATGACTCAAATAACTAAGGATTTTCTTTCTTTAATCGGGTTGTTGATTCCCTTTACGTTCAATGAAAAAACCTTACATAGGGCCATAAGACATTTTCATACATTTGAAGTAAAAGCGCAGGCGAGTATGGAATATATACCACATCTGCACATCTATTTCATACACATCAATTAAGATACCAAATACACCCATATGAGAAAACAAGCACCGAAGTGCCCCAGAGAAGAAGCATAACCCCAACTATAAATGGCGACCATATGTCTGCGGGAGGAGGCCCAAGAGAGTGCGAATGTGATATTCGAACCTTTCTGTTATTATAGTCTCCGATCTCCACCGAGGTAGCTGTGGGCATGATAGAGCAGGGCCATCAAGGCTAGTGAAAGCCATGGTTGTGAATTGCCAAGGCGGTCTCCAAGGTAGAGAGCGTCCGACAACAATATGGCGGGTTTTACCAATGTAAGGTCAATTAGCTAAGTGTTCCTTGGATCAACGCATCTGATCTGCCTCTTTGGACTCCAAAAATTCCGCAAGTAATTCAGGATCATCAAATGTTCTGGTCTGGTTGTGCAGCGTTACCCTAAGTTTAGCCGGGAACATCAGGCCATAGCGAGCTTGCAGTTGTTGTAGCCTCGGTCGAAATTCCAGGAATCGCTTTCTACGGTCAACCGTGGGCTTGGCCAAGTCAGGAAAGAAGGATATCCGGTGGACCTCAAACTCGATGGGGCCTTTTGCGCGAGCGGCGTTCTGAATTTGCTCAACATGTTGGTATCTTAAGAGCCGAAAGATAATAGGCCTCGGGGTCTTCCGATTGGGCGCCATATTTGAGGGCACTCGATGAGCCCGGTCAATCTCCAGGTCTTTAGCAAATGTGATCCGAAGTAGGGAAGGAAGCACCTTACAAAGAAACTCCTTCATGTCTCCAGACTCAGCTCCCTCCGGTATGTCCACGAGCCGTATGTTATTGCGGCGGGCCCGATTGTTGCCATCTTCCACTTCTTTCTGCAGGGCCCGTATCTGGCGCTCTACTTTGTCAAGTTTCGCCAACCGGACCGCGTGTGAGTCCAGTATGCCTTCCATTTTGTCTTGCCGTAGGGAAAGCCCTTCAAGTTTGCTTTGCAGCATGCCGAAATCTTCACGCAGCGCTCGGAGTGACTCCCCGTTGGATTGCACAAGGTCTTTTACCCCTCGTATTTCAGTGAGGATCTCCTGCTGCATCTCGGGACCTTCCCGAGGTGCGGACTGCTTCTGCGGAGACGGGGGCTCGGTTTTGGAGCATTTACCATGGGAATTCGTAGGGGTCCCGAAATCTAGACGTGCTGGTTTGGTCCCCGCCATCCCCTCAAGGTACCCCGGTAGAGTCAAAGCGATATTCAGAGTTAAAACGGTTCAAAATTCAGGAGTCTTGGTAGGCCTCTCGGGAGCCTCAGCGCTATGCGACTATCCTGCTGGACATCAGGCTCCGCCCCCCAGGGGGGTCTTTCTAAGATGTACATCCTGCTCATACAGGAGACACATTTGAAATCTTCTCAGGAGGCATGATTGTGATTGAAGGATAACCTACATGTATATCTGGCAGTGAATAAGGTAAAATCTAGAAGGGGTGGGGTGGGTATAATGTGTTTCAGTGCCCTGAGGGTGGAGGAGCAGACATTCTGAGAGATGGGGATGGGAGGTGGCTTATCTGGGTGGGGACAATAAATGAGAGACAGGTGGTGGCAGTGTCTGTTTACACTCCGAATGAGGGACAAAGGAATTTTTATGAGAAGTTACAGATGAAGTTAGGGGAGGTGATGGAGGCTCCAGTTGTCATAGGGGAGGGGATTTCAATTTGATAATGAAACCCAGGTTAGGCAAATTGGGAGGGGGTGGAGAAGGGAAGGGGGGACATAGGCAGAAGTTTAAGAGATTGGTTGCGTCCTTGGGATCAGTAGATGTATGGAGGCAGAGTGGGGAATACAAGAGACTATATGTATTTTGTTGTAGCTATCCCAATGGATAAGTACAACAAAACAAATTGCACTATAGTGCTGAAAGATGAGACCCCCAGGTCGGAAGGCACTCAACTAGCTACTGGGGAAGAGCTGAAGACTTTTCAGAGTAAAGCCAGCATTTACGATGTGGTTGGATCAAAGCCCTCGGGACGTCTGACTGCTGATGTAGCTGTGCATGAAATGAGAGTCAGAAGCTGTAAAGATGTCTTACACATTGGAACATGGAACATATGAAGCATGAACCAAGGGAAGTTGGAGGTGGTCAAGAATGGAATGGAACGTGTTCAACTTGATCTGTTGGGTGTCAGTGAACTGAAATGGACTAGAATCGGGCACTTTGCATCAGATGATCACATGGTCCACTAAGCTGGAAATGAAAGACAAAGAAGAAATGGTGCTGCATTTATAATAAAGAAGAAACTTGCAAGAACTGTAATGAAATACAATGCAATCAGCGAACGCTTAATCTCTATTTGTCTACAAGAAATGCCTATCAACACAACTATAATTCAAGTATATGCCCCAACAACAACTGCAAAAGAGAATGAAATTGAAGAGTTCTATGAACAAGTCCAAGCTGAAATTGACAGAACATACAAACAGGATATCCTGATAGTCATGGGTGACTGGAACGCAAAAGTTGGCAACAAAGAAGAAGGCAAGGTAATTGGAAAATATGGACTTGGCAACAGAAATGAAGCTGGAGAAAGACTGATAGAATTCTGCAAGACCAACGATCTATTCATCTCAAACACCTTCCTCCAGCAACACAAGTGGCAACTATACACATGGACTTCACCCAATAGATTTTATAAAAATCAAATTGACTACATCTATGGAAGTCAACGATGGAAAAGCTCTGTAACATCAACAAAGACAAAATCTGGAGCTGACTGTGGTACAGATCATCAACTACTAGTATGCAGACTCAAGCTAAAGTTGAAAAAGAGCAAACCACTCGTGAATGCAGCAAAATATGACCTTGAGAATATACCACTGGACTTTAAAGACTGCCTGAAAAATCAATTTGCTGCTTTAGATACAAATGACAGATCTCCAGAAGAGTTATGGAATGACATCAAGAAGGTTGTGTTGGAAGAAAGCGAGAAATCTCTACAAAAGGTGAAAAAGCAAAAATGGCCAAAATGGATGACAGAAGAAACTCTGAAAATTGCCCAGAAACGCAGAGAAGCTAAAGCCAGAGGAGAAAGAAAGACAATAACAGAACTCAACAGAGATTTCCAACATGCAGCAAGACAGGACAAGAAAAAGTACTACAATGACGCATGCAAGGAAATAGAAGCAGAAACTATTAGAGGAAGAACAAGATTGGCTTTCCTAAAGCTACGAGAGTTAAAGAAAAAGTTCCATCCTCGATTTGGAATGTTACAAGATTCTTAAAGTTCTATGTTGAATGATGCTGTGAAGGTCAAGAAAAGGTGGAAGGAATATACAGAGTTTTTATATGATAAAGATCAAGTGGACCAACAGTTGTTTCAACCTGTACCTTATGATCTGGAACCAATGGTGATGAAAGAAGAAGTTGAAGCAGCATTGAAAGCCTTATCAAAGAATAAAGCACCAGGCATTGATAGCATTCCCATAGATGTATTACAGCAATCTGATACAGCTGTTACTGTACTTGCAAGGCTCTGCCAAGAAATATGGAAGACAACATCATGGCCAACTGACTGGAAAAGATCTGTGTTTATACCAATACTAAAGAAAGGTGATCCGACTGACTGTGGAAATTATCGCACAATCGCTCTGATCCCACATGCCAGCAAGATTCTACTGAAGATTATTCAAAAGAGACTACAACCATACCTGGAACAAGAACTACCTGATTTGCAAGCAGGATTCAGGAAAGGGCAAGGAATGAGAGACATTATTGCGGATGTGGGATGGATCCTTGAAAAGACTAAAGAATACCAAAAGGATATCTATTTGTGCTTTATCGACTATAGCAAGGCTTTTGACTGTGTAAGCCATGAGAAACTATGGGCCACATTAAGAAGCATGGGTATACCAGAACACCTGATTGTTCTCTTGCACAATCTGTACATTGATCAAGAAGCAACAGTTCGAATGGAACAAGGAGAAACAGAATGGTTTAAAGTAAGCAAAGGTGAAAGACAAGGCTGCTAACTTTCCCCCTACCTGTTTAATTTATATGCAGAACAAATCATCAGAGAAGCAGGATTGTATGAAGACAACAGAGGTGTGAAGATTGGTGGAAGACTCATCAACAACCTTTGCTATGCTGATGATACCACATTACTGGCTGAAAGTGAAGATGATCTGAAACATTTGCTTCTCATAATCAAAGAACATAGTCTCAAAATGGGCCTGCACCTTAATGTAAAGAAGACAATGATCATGACAACTGGCATAATCAACAGGTTCATTGTTGAAGGAGAAGAAATTGAAATCGTGAACAACTTTAACCTACTTGGATCAACTATCAATAAAGAAGCAACAAGCAGTCAAGAAATCAGTTGACACATTGCTCTTGGCAGAATGGCTATGAAAGACTTAGATAAGATTCTCAAGAGCAGAGATGTCTCTCTCCATATAAAGATTTGACTGGTTCAAACCATGGTATTTTCAATAACATCATATGGATGTGAAAGCTGGACAGTGAAAAAGATAGACACAATGCCTTTGAATTATGGTGCTGGCGGCGAATACTGTGTATATCATGGACTGCCCGAAGAACAAACCAGTCAGTACTAGAGGAGATCAAATCTAAGCTTTCTTTAGAAGCTCAGATGACAAGACTTCGACTTTCATACTTTGGACACATCATTCAAAGAGAGAGATCATTAGAGAAAGACATCATGCTTGGCAAGATAGAAGGTCAACGCAAAAGAGGAAGGCCAGCAATAAGATGGATTGATACAATAACAGAAGCTATGGGTACCAGTCTGTCAACAATGAGATGCTTGACTGAAGACCGAACACAATTTAGGATAGCTATCCAGAGGGTCACCATGAGTCGACTCTGACTCGACGGCACTTAACAACAACATATGTATGTCTCTCAAGTGCATAAAACTTACAGTCGGATAGATATAATCCTGCTGGATAGTACCTTCATACCACTGCTGAGATAGGTGGAGGTAGACCAAATTGTGTGGTCTGACCAAGCTCCAGTCAGAGTGATGGTGCACTGTCAAATGAGGGAGGAGGAGCTCAATTTTGGAGACGCAATGAGTCATTGTTGGATGATAATAAAGGGGCAGGGGACCTGAAGAAGGTGATAGAGTACTTCTTCCAGGAAAATCTTGCCCCTGATGTAAAACAGGGGGTAGTTTGGGATGGGTTTAAGGCCTTTATTCGGGGGGGGGGAGACTTATAACGATGGGTACAAGGAAAAAACGTGAATGGGGGAGGATAGAAGAGCATCTAAGGGAGGAATTGGGGAGATGATCAGTGGAACATAAGAAGAGAGGAGGGGAGAAGATGCTGCGAGAGTTAGAGAGGATCCAGGGAACCCTTTGGGAATTACATATGGAGGATTGTGCCTTCAGCAACATGTGTTTGAATACAATAATAAATTGGGGAAGCATCTGGCATGGAAGCTGCAGGCTAGAAGGGTGCAGCAGCTCAATACTACTAGCAGCTATATACTTCACAGGTGGGTGAGGTGGTAAATGGGGAAATGTTTATTTATTTATTTAACTAGACTTATATACTACTTTTCTAACAGTCAAAGGGCTCACAATCTATGTTTTTGTGCCTGAGGCAATGGAGGGTTAAGTGGCTTGCCCAAGGCCACAAGGAGCACCTGTTGGACTGGAAACCCCAGTCCTTCTGGCCCAAGGTTGCTGTCCTCTAGTGGGATGCAAACTCCTGGTCCTTAGGCCTGAAGCAACTTGCCCCAACCAACAGGCCACTCCTCCCTCCCAAGAGTTGTTGGCTATTATGTCAGTGGCAGGTATTACCATGCTACCCAAGCCCGGCAAAGATGCGACGGTTGTACTGCCCAATATCCTGATTAATTTGGATGCAACAATATTAGCAAAAGTATTGGCAGGAAGGTTACAAATATTTCTTCCAATGCTGATAAGGGAAGATCAGACGGGTTTTATACCTGCATGTCATACCCGGGACAATGTGAGGAAGCTGTTCAGTGTCATGAGCATGCGCCGGCGTCTTGGAGAGGAAGACGCTGAAGTTTCAGTTTCATGGCAGTTCTTTAAAGCGTTGATACAGGGCGTAAGAATTTTGATATTCGCCCGAAACGCAGTACTGTGTCCCTTTGATAGTTACTGCGACTTCGACTTCGGTCATAGAAGATCTTTGAGAGAGAGACTTGAAACTTTTCTGTGGACGCTGCAAGTTCCCTCTTGACAACCACATACGCATTGGTGGGAGCGGCGGCTTTGATAAGTACCACGTTTTTTCATTTAATTTTGGATTGCATTTTAAAATATATGAAGTTTTTGGCAAGAGGTGACATCTTGTGGTGGTTTTACCTCCTTTTAACCCTTTAGCAATTTTATACAGGGTTTAGTATAAAACGAATAAAATGGAAGTTACAGCCTCAAGAGGGTAATTCTATTCTCCTGGCTACTTTCCGACAAAAAAACAATTACACACTAATTATTTGCTCTTACATTTTCACTCTATTTTTGTTTTTGGTATTATTTGGGTAGAGTGGGGGGGTTTTTGATTTTTGTTCAGTGTCATCTGGCAGGTCTGGCGATGCCAGATCCTCTTGTTACTCGTAACTGTCAATGCTGAAAAGGCGTTTGACAGGGTGGAGTGGGCCTTTATGTTTGAGATGCTGCAGAAAATGGGAGTGAAAGACAGATTTATGGCATGGATTTTGTGGTGAAGAGGATGCTGCAGAGGAAATGGAATGGCAGGGAGAGGAGCCCTGTTCCTTTAAATCTAGAGAGAAAAGCAGTTCCCATAGAAACCACAAGCCTCCAGGGCAGAGTATTCCGAGTGCTAAGCCCCGCCCACCTAGTGACGTCAGGGCTAGGTTGAGCACTGATGAGCTGCACATGGGCAGGAAGAAAGGCGTGGTGCCTGAAAGGCAGCAGTTTAAAAGTGTTTCAGTTTTAGAACAAACAGAAGCGCAGCAGAGAGAAACGCAGCAGAGAGGAACGAAGCAGGAGCAAGATGAGCAGGCAGTGTTTGGAGTCCGTGGAGTTCCAGAAGCAGTTCAAGTAAGAGGAGCTGATTCTGAAGGGAACAAGCCTGGAATCAGAAACTTGCTGGGTTTTGAAGCAGGTACTTTAGTTCCATTGAAAAGAGGAGCTTCAGGAAGAGACCTGGCTGATTCACATGCAAGAGTAAAGGAGAAACAGAGGGTGTCTGGAACCCAGGGCAGGCAACAGTTTCCAGGACAAAGGAGTGTTTCCAGGTGGGGAAGTAGTTCAAGACAGCATTTAAACCCTGAAGGTAATGAAAATGTCTTTTCTTTAATTCCTAACCAAAGCCAGGCTGAAGGCATTGTTAAAGAATTAAGAGACAGTGCTAAACGCTGTGTGCCCCTGAACTCTGGAAAGCAAACCTTTATTAAGCCTAGAACTTATGCCAGTGACTGCCAAACCTCCACTCTAACAGAGCTTGCTAACTTGTTGAAAGGGAGAGAAACTCCGTTGCAAGAGCCTGTGGCTGCAGACCATAGGGAACAGCTGTTGTTAAGATTGCAGGAGCTGATAAGGCAGGAGAATAACCAGTCAGCTGATATTCAGGATAGACACAGCGAATCTGGAAATGAAATGGATATAGATTTGCTGGAGGATCCTAATGGTTCAGATATAGAAGAAATGCAGTGTTCTCTGTGTCTGGCCAAGAACATGAATAGCTGCTGATTAATTGCCTATGTAAAAGACTGTATCAGGAAAGCCATTTAAGGACTTGTGCTGTGCATGGCTTGGAGAAAGGAAGCTGTTGAAAAGAATGACAAGTGTTGGTCTTCCAACTTGTACAAAGTAAAAATCCTGTTTGAAAGTGAATAACAAGAAGCTAATCTGGAGAACAGATTGAGCTTTAGAAGCCTGTTCCTCACGGGAAGTGGAAAGCTGATGTTTTAAAAGGAAATCCTGTATTTTTGTGTTCAACCTGTTTTCACATTCTTGTTTGCCTTATTGGAGAGTTTATCCAATTTCAGTTGAGGTTTTTGAATTCAATGCGGAGGGGAAACCCCGAAATAAAATTCTCTTTTTTGCCTATTTACTGTGTGGTCACACTCCTTGCTCTAAAAACTACATTACCCAGCAGCCTTCCTTGGCAGCCATCTTGGACAGTAATTGTAGAGAGTAAGACAGGCATGTTCACCTGCTCCTAGGCTACCGCCTGGATGAGTAGGTGTGACAATTTGTGTTATGTATCAGCAGCTTAAAGCCAGGATACGGATTATCAGTAGATACTTGTGGAAGTTTGAGCTGGGAAGGGGCACTCAGCAGGTGTGCCCCTTGTCACCACTGCTTTTTGCTATGGTGATAGAACCACTGGCTGTGGCAGTGCATGCCTCGATGGACATACAGGGGGTGATGGTGGGCAACAGAGAGTATAAGCTGGCCCTGTATGTTGATGATATTATTTTTGTGGTTGGGAAGCCGCTAGTCACACTGCCTAATCTAATGAAGGTTATAGAGGAGTATAGCAGGGTGTCTGGGTATAAGTTAAATCTAACAAAAACGGAAGTCCTGAAAATAGTTTTGGACACAGCTGGAGGAAATGCTGAAGGGAGCTTTCCCATTTTGGTGGGGTAAAAATTTATTAGGTATTTGGGAGTTCAGATAGGAAAGGATTTGGGCAGGCTGTTTTGTCTGAACTATGAGCTGTTGTGGAAATATATGTGTGGGGATTTTGATAGGTGGAATAGACCCTATTTATCCGGGAGGGGAGGGGATAGCAGTCATCAAAATGAATATACTCCCTCAGTTGTTTTTTTTTATGATGCTACAAATTGTGGCCCCTGACCAGGTGCTAAAGAGGTTCCAATGGAAAATCTTTGGCTTTATTTGGAAATGATGGCCCCTCAGAGTCAATTGGAGAATGATGTGTTTGGAGGCGGGAGGATAGCGGTATGGAAGCCCCAGATTTGATGGGATACTACCAAGCTGCACAGTTACAGGCAGTGGTGAATTGGAGGGAAAAAAAGGGGGGCATGCATTGGGTGGAACTGGAGTGGGAAGCAGTACATTGAGATCCCAGGGATTTAGTATGGGTGGGTAAGGGGGGAGATGGAGTAGGTTGTGGTTGGAGCATCCATTTATATGGAGGGTGCAAGGGTTGTGGGGTAAAGTGCAGGTGAAATTGGTAAGCAGTGGGGATCTTAGGTTACAGAGGATAAGGGGGATGGTGGGGTTTTCCCCAGGGAAGGATGTACAGGTATATGGGAAGTGGGAAGAAAGGGGCTTTGTGTTTGGAGACAAATATTTACAGAAGGTGGTCTAGTTAAGAGTTTTGAGGCAATGCAACGGGAGTTTGGATTAGAATGGAGGGAGATTTTCTTTTATTTTCAGATGGTACATTTTCTTCAGGGAAGGCAGAATGTGTGTGTGGGGGGGGGGGAAGGATGGGAGTAATCACGGAATTTGAAAAGTTGGTGAGCGGAGGGGGGCATAAGAGAGGAAGTTGGCAAGAATTCATAGAATGCTGTGCCAACCCGGGGCAAGAAGGTCTTGATTTTGGCATGGGAAAGGTATTTGGGGGAAGAATGGGATGAGTGGAGGTGACATAAGGTTTTCTACATGATGGGGAAAGTGGGCAGATCAGCGGGGATGCAAGAGCATTGCTGGAAATTGCTGTAAAGAGTTTATCTGAAACCTCAAAGGATGAGAGGTGGAATGGGGGAGGTAACCCAATTTGTTGGAAAGGGTGTGGATATAATGGGGACTATTTACATATGTATTGGGGATGCCCACTAGTGTGCAACTGTTGCAGGGGGGTAAATAACATATTCCAAGATATGACCGGCAAGACAATGGATTGTAAACCAGAGGAAGGAGGGGACAGAGAGTTAGAGGCATTTGTGGTACAGTTGGCTGTTGTGACCAGGCAGAACTTGCAAGGGCATGGCATAGTGGGTTTATTCCTAGCTGGGAGGAGATTTTGAAGCATCTCCACTACATGTATAATAAGGTTAATGTCTCTCTGAAATAAGAGGTGGGAAAGGATCCAACCAAGGTGGTCACCATATAAGGAGTGGAGGAGATGGGAGCCAGGGAGTGGGTGAGGCAGGGGGAAGGAGGATAGAGGGAGGCAGGCAGTGGGGGGTACTTGGGGGAAAGATAGGAGGGGCTTTCAAAGGGGGGGAAGAGAGGGGGTAGATGGACATCTGTTTTGGATAAGAGGATGGTAAGACTGAGAGGAGCGGAGACGGATGTTGGGAATGGATGATGAACTGGATGCGTGTTCTATACTGATGGGGTCCTTGGGTATGCTGTTATACTGAATCCCCACCAGATATGTTTTGATCTGGTTTGATATGTTTTGAAATGCTTAGTCTGATCTGTGCAGGATTTTTGAAGACTGTTAAGGACCGTTGCAGTATGATGCCAGGCAGGCTTGGGAATATTGGGAACTATCTGGGAATACCCAATAATGCTGGATATGGGATGGGAAGCATTGGGGGAAAGGAAGGTGGAATATGTTGTTGCCACCAGACGGTGGCTGATGAGGACTGGACATGGATACCAGACAGTGAATTTGGACATGAAATCGAGTCAGTTCCACTTTCATTATCTTTTCCGGGTTTCTTGGTGTGGGGGGATCTTTTGTTGATGTGAGTACTGTAACCTTTAAGACTTAAATAAAATTCAAGTTAAAAAAAAATACAGCAAATTACTGCTAGTCAGACAAAATACTCCAACGACTGTCACTCAGCCCTCTATATAGTATTGTACTTGCCCTGAACAAGTAGTATCCTGAAAAAATTTGGAAAACACACTTTTCTGTGTTTCTACCAGAAATCACTGTCACTCACTACACCCTGTCTCCCAGTGTCAGATAATCATACTGATTATTTCATAGGTGTCAGAAAGGGGTGGACCACGTGGACCCTGGCCCCACCAAAAATTGCAGTATGGCATGCAGCATGCTGCCCGTAGAGATCTCCATCGTTAGTGGACAAAAGATAATCCGCGATCACTTCAAAGACCCTTTCTGCCTGCCTGTGGGAGATCAGATCTTCATGGGCACAACAAGGAGAGTCTTTACCTCGATCGCAGCTTCTCTTCTACCTGCGGGATGGGATACGATCCTCCGTGGGCAGACAGAAAAGGTCTTTGCCATGGTTGCTGCCACCACGCAGCAGGCTGCCCACAGGGATCCCATTCCCCACAGGTCAAAGACCCTTCTTGTCTGCCCATGGGAGATCGGATCCCTGCAGGCAGAACAGGAAGGGTCTCTGCCCATGGTGGGGAGCTTCAGCAGAGTTAGAGCACAGCTTAGGGCAGTGCTTGGACCTTCCAAAGAAAAGGCCTTCTGCTGCCTCTGGAATATTTCCTTTGACCTCCTGTATAGAGCCAGGGCAGTCCACGAGTGTAGCTCAGAAGGAGCAGACACATATCCGGTGATGTTCAGCTTAGGATAGGAAACAAGCTGTCCTGTGTGCTTTTTAAATTGCCTATCCAGACAGCAACTGAATATCATCACTATCCAGATAGTGCTGGGGCTGACCACTAAATCTAGATATTTAGATACATAGAAACATGATGACAGAAAAAGACCACATGGCCTATCTAGTCTGTCCTTCCATAACAACAACTACAACAGTCCACTTTTTACCTTTAGAGATCCTCTGTGTTGGTGCCATGCTTTTTTGAATTCAGTTACTGTCCTCATCTCTACCACCTCCACTGGGAGACTATTCCATGGATCCACTACTCTTTCCGTAAAGAAATATTTCCGCATATCACTCCTGAATCTATCTCCCTTCACCCTCAACCCATGTCCCCTCGTAGCAGAACTTGCTTTCAATTGAAAGAGGCTCTCTCCCTGAACATTTATGCCACGGAGGTATTTAAACATCTCAATCATATCACCTCTATCCCGCCTTTCCTCTAAGGTGTACATATTAAGATCCTTAAGTCTGTCCTCATATGCTTTATAATGAAGCCCATTAATCATTTTAGTATCAACCCTCTGCACCGACTCCATCCTGTTTAGCATCAGCTGGTATCTGGATAACAGCATTAGATTTATTTACCCATAGCAGCTGGCATTTAAAAAAAACACTGACCACCATGGGCTGAATATTACCCCCACTCTTGCCCTCCAAGATCCTCTAACTCTAACGGACTTTAAAGCATGATTTTTCTCTACTGCTAACACAAATCTCTGTGCCCTTTGCATAGTTTGTTCTTTTTTTTTAACATATTCTAATATCAGCAATTTTTGCTGATGACCTGGAGAAAGCAAGCATAAGAATCCCTCTCGCTCTCTCTGCAAGCATGAGAGAAAATGCTTCCCTGCCCTGATCCTGACCAGCTGCTGAAAGCATAGCTCATAGGATATGGATAAGTCAAGCCTTGATCAGCTGCTTGTCAAAAGGTTTCTAGATGATTAGCTGAAGAGTCTCACACCATTCCATTCACCCCTTCCCACAAGGGTTCCACTGTGTCTTTGCCAGAAGCTTCCCAAATGAAGACAATAAACAATGCTTTAAAACAGTGCTTCCAGCCATTCAGTTCATAGATGTTAAAACTAACCAAATATGGCATTATTCATAATATTTTACAATTTATATGAAAAAAAGGGCAGCTATCTAGTTTTTAATGCAGGTTAGCTTAAAATTTTAGACATTATGGTGAAATAATGCATATTAGATGCAACTAACCCCATTATAGTTTGATAACTGGGAGTGGCCTAGTGGTTGGGACACAGTACCTCAGGCTGGGGGTTCAATTTCCACCTGGGGACAACAATCTCAGGCTGGAGGGACTGGGGTTTCTAGTCCTATAGGCACTCCTTGTGGCCTTGGGCAAGCCACTTAACCCTCCGTTGCCTAAGGTACATATAGATTGTGAGGCCTTTGGGGAAAAGGGAATGTATCCAGTACCCATTTGTAGTGATTACATAATGTAAACTGCTTTGATTGAAAGATAAGGTGATATAGAAAACTGGTTAAATAATACATATATTGCTCTTTTTTTCCCCAATATATTTAAATTTTCCAAGCAAGACAGTACAGATAACATATAACAATATGATAACACATACAATTTCATAAAAAAACAAAACAAAACCTTCCCTTGTTCCAAAAACACAAAAACAAAACAAGGGCAGAGAGGGTCATGAATAATGACAATCATGGACCAGTATACATCAAGAGATCTCCAAGTCCTTTCAACTTTGTCAATATAGTTTGAAGAAATGGAAGCAGCACCTTCTAATTTATGGGTCAGGTAAATAGCATGCCACCAGAAGGTTACATTCAGGGTAAAGGCAGCCTTCCAGCAGCGCACAGCATGTTGGATGGCAATAGATATCAAAATGTCGAGGAGTATGCTATTATACTTGGAGAGCTCCTCTCTCAACTGCAGAGATAAAAAAAAAAGACAATCTGAATTGATAAAGGAAAGTCCAGGTCCAGTATGGAGTATGTCACTAATATAGTCCCAGACTTCTAACCAAAAGGTTTTGACTAAAGGGCAATCAACTACAGTAGCATGTGGTTAAGAGTTCCAATATCAGTAGCATATCACCAATATGTGTTGGATTGTGAAAGCCCTGCTCTGTACTTGCGGAGTGGAGATGGTGTGCTAAAAAAAAAAAAAAAAAGGTTTCAGCAAGACTGCTGGACATTGTTGGTCTAGCTGTATGACTCCAAAAAGTGTCCCAGTTAATCAAATCCTGTGGTAAATCAATGTCAGATTCCCAAGTTCGTCAAAGCCCTAACAGGGACAGAGCATGGTTGTCCTTTAACAATTTATAGAAAAACAAAGTTAATTTGCCCCCACCCATAGCCTTATGACAAATTTCAACCAAATCAGAAGTAGGGTAGTTCATATCTGCCCAAGCACTGGGCCAGAAGAATAAGTTTGGAAGCATGTGATGGTGATAAGTTATACAGCTCCATCAAACGTTGCTTGGTAATCATGAAACCCCCTTCAAAAACTCTCTGTACAGTCCTTTGTCAAGCCACCCCTTCCAAAAAACTTTTTTCCCTGTTAATATATTAGTTGCTCTTTAAATGAGTATATTGCTCTAAAATAGCTTAATAATTAGACCTCAGAGTTGAAAACTCATACATATTCTTCTTCTCTCCCCAACAGAAACATGTCCGTAAAAATGCCTCTTCTAAATGTGGTTAAACTATATGCATTGTAGAATAAAGTGTGCACTTTTTGTCAACTCTCTAGCTCTCAGTTTGCACATGTAAATTGCTATTTACCTCCATAAATGACTTTCAAAATTGTCCTGTGACATCTATAGAATAAAACATAAAAATACTGTCAAGAATGTACAATTGTATTCAATGCATGAGACTATACCATTGAAAGAAGATAGACAGAGTAGAAACAGTCCAGAGAAAGGCTATCAACATGTAGGACCCAATGCATATTTGGCCCCAGAAGTCCTTTGTAACAAGATTAAGGCCTTGAAAAGTGATGAAGAATATGACTGAATCGTTCTAATCAAAGTATAGTAATGTGCAAAAACTGAGAATGTTCAGCTGAAGTGGGATAGACTCTGGAGTAGCATTAAAAAATATTTTGTCACTAAAAGGTTAGAGCAGGCATAGAACAGGTGATAGAAATAAAAACAGCAACATAATTCAGTAATGCATTAGTTGCAAGGAAGTAGATGCTATAGAGAGGAATGGTCAGCAGGAAGAAGGAGGTGATAGTGCTTCTGTATAAGTCTTTGGTGAGACTTAATTTGGAGTATTATGTGCAATTCTGGAGAGCACACCTTCAAAAGGATATAAGCAGAATGGAGTCTGTGCAGAGGGTGGCTACCAAAATGGTCAGCGGGCTTTGTCATAAGGCATATGGAAACACACTTAAAGATCTCAATATGTATACTTTCGAAGAATGACGGGAGAGAGGAGATGTTAAAATACCTCTGTGGCATAAATGCACATGAGGAGAGCCCTTTCAACTGAAAGAAAGCTCTGCAATGAGGGGGCATAGGATGAAGGTGAAAGGGGATACACTCAAGAGTAATATGCAGAAATATTTCTTTATGGAAAGAGTAGTAGATGCATGGAATGGACTTCCAGTGGAGGTAGTAGAGATCAGGACAGTATGGGGGTCATTCTGATCCCAAATAGTGGGGGCTGGACGTCCAACATGGACGTCCGGACCCACTATTCACCTATACTCGATGCCATCAAATAAGCTCCCCGTACATACAGCTAAGATGTGCAAGGAGCTCAGTATGGGGTGGGAGGGGCGGGCTGAGGGAGGAGCGAGGGAGAGCCGGAGGCGTGACCCCCAATCTGAATGTACAAGGCCTATTCCAGCGATGGCCCTGTATGTCTGGGCATGGCCAGTTAGATGGGGGACTGATTCCACTTCAGAAGTGGAATAAGTCCCCCGCCTATTTGGAGATAGTCCTGTATGTCTGGGCATGGCCAACTAAACGGGGACTTATTCCACCTCGGAGGTGGAATAAGACCCCCCCCCCCCCAGGATGGTAGACATCGCTGAAGGACCCTACAATGGCAGTGAGTATATATGGGGGCTTCCCCACAACCCAATCCCAACCGTAGATGGCCCTTTTGGGGGGCTCAGGCGGTGTGGATTTCAGCTGTGCATGTTTCTGTGGGGATCAGAGCAGCTACATGGCATCCTGGTGCCATGGCAACAGGCGCCATAACACCAGGGCTCTATGAAGTTGCTCTGGCTTGTTTGGATGGGGTGAAAGCAGGATGTACAGTGGCTCAGAATTGAGGCATGGTCTGCCTGTCCAGGCCTGTTGCACCCGATTCTGATCCCACGGGGACATATAGTTCCGTGGGATCAGAATCGAGTGCAAGACCAGCCTGTTCAGATTTTGGATGTCCAAACAGGCCCTGATGGGAATTGGCCTCCATCTGAATTCAAAAAAGCATGGGCCCAACACAGAAGATCTCTAAAGGAAAAAAAAAGGGACTATAATAGTTGGTATGGAAGGCAGACTGGATATACCATATGGTATTTTTCTGCTGTCATGTTTCTATGTAAGATAGAAATCAAATAGGGTCAATGTGATGTTAGGAAGGAATTTTGGAAGACTGCATTATGGTCCCTTTCTTCCTATCTCATTTTATGTTTCTATGGGGATCATTTTTGAAGTGCCACTCATTATTTGCACGTCTGAATACGCCTGTTCAGGTATGCCAATCACATCCGCATCTCAAGAACTATTTTAGAAAGGCCCAAATTTACATGTATCTGATATGATCACATCTATGTTGCATGGGAGCATGCAGAGGAGTGTCCAGGGCAGTGTGTAAAAGATCCACATGTATGGCTGATTTTAGAAGGGTGCTGCATGTATATGACTGCTGTCGGACACATCTATGCCTATACCTACTTCTGGGCACCATTGGCATTTGAAAAGTGCTCATGATGACTAGCAAGCCCAGTATGGAGAAGAGGAGCATGCCCTCTAACTCCCTCAATAATGTTTGCCCCCTCAGAAGAGCATACCAGTAAATACAGAGCCCTATTTATGAGTTGCCACATCACTGCACACCTCGGCTTGCAAAATGTCAGGCCGCGAAGTGTTTGTGTCAACAGATACATATTGCACAGGGCTGGCCCAAGTGTTTCTGCTGTCCTAGGCAGGCTCAACACTTCTGCCCCCTGGCATCCACCTGCAGAGGTGATACCGCGACCCCTTCCCTGTTCTTCAAGCGATAGATATCTTTGTACATTTCCACTGATGAGCTGCCATACCTGCCCTCTCCGACTGGAAGTTGCGTTGGAGGGAGCAGGAATGTGCACTTGTGCTTCAAAGGCCACCGTGGTGCCAATGCGGTGGCAGAAAGCCTCTACTATGAGGAAGTAATCATGGTGCTGCCCATAGTGGTCTGTCACCCTAGGAAGCTGCCTAGACTGCTTGGTGGATGGGCTAGCCCTGCATGCGCATTCTGAGATACTAGCGCAGACACATATCCATTTGTTGGTTTCGCAGACATTATGCATGTGCACATTACTAAAATGACTCATTTCCCTGCACGTGTCTGGGGATTGATGCTCCACATCCCCATTTCCTTGTATATTGGCAGAGACATTTTTCTTTTGGGGCAGAAAGAGGTTGATTTCAGAATGTGTTTATATGTGCCAACATTCCCTGCTGCCCCTCCCACAGAATTTCAGACTTTTTGACATGGATATCCCAGATTGCACCTAAAAGATCTTTCTAAAAAGCAACTTCACACCATTAACAGGATGTGAATATAGAAGAGGTAGAGGGAATAATTCCTTTCTCAAGCAGATCATGTTTTCCCAAGAACATAAAGGCAGAAAAAGAATAGTCTTGGATCAAACAAGAGATATTTGTTATCAGCCTAGAACTATTGTGAGGGTCATCTACTGTGATACTGTGGATCAAACAAGGTCCAATATATACAGACATGCAGAATCAAAGATAATGTATTGTGACTGATATGTTGGTCTACTTTAAAGTAAAAAAAAAATAAAAAATAAAACATAGAAAGGTGATATCATTTTATTATTTAGACCAATAAAAGGTATCACATTACTTTCTTTTTCTGTTTTATTTTTATTTATTATGCCAATTCTATGCTCACACTATCTTTAATGTGATCTCTTTAGTACTATCACATTCTGCATCTCATTTCTTAGTACATATCAAGCTAAATCCCGGATCATGCACTTCCTGAATATGATGGGTCACCCCACAATAACCTGTCAAATTGAATACAGTGTGATAAAAATATTATAACACAGATTATTAGGATTTTCTAATTGTATGTAATAAAATGAAGCGTCTTCAGTAGCAGACTGGTTAATCTATTGAAGAGGGCTTTAAACTAGATTTGTTGGGGATGAGTGAAGAAAGCCCACAGGTAAGTGAAAGCCCCCAGGAAAGTGAAATATTAAATGCCTTTATGGAAATGGGTAAAAGGGGCAACATATGGAAAGTGGTGTGTACAAATGCCCGTAGCATGGGAAATAAAATCCCAGATGCTGAAGCTTTAATGGGAGAGGCTGACTTGGATTTAGTGGCAGTTACAGAAACATGGTTCACGGAAAACCATGACTGGGATGTAACTATACCAGGCTATACCTTATAAAGAAAGGACAGGGTAGGAAGAAGGGGAAGAGGAGTGGCATTATATGTAAAAAATAGTAATAAAGCTTTGGGACTACAACGCTTAAAAGGGAGAGAGGAGGCACTGTGTGTTAAACTAGAAAGAGGGAAAGAGAAATCTATTTGTATTAGCGTAATATACAGACCTTCCTCACAGGAGGAAGAAGTGGACGGAGAGCTAATTGAAGACATACGCAGCATTGCTAGGAAAGGGGAAGTGCTACTGATAGGAGATTTCAATATGCCAGATGTTGATTGGCACATTCCTCCTGCAGTATCGTCTAGAAGGAGATCATGGATTCTCTATAGGGAGAACTATTCAGGCAACTGGTAACAGAACCAGCATGTGAAGGGGCCATATTGGACATGGTGCTTACCAGTGATGAAAGTGTTTCTGATGTTATAGGGGGAGATCATTTTGCATCCAGTGATCACCAGATGGTGTCATTCAGTATTAGGACTAGGGCTGTTAAAATCCATTCGAAAGCGAGGGTCTTAGACTTTAGGAAAACTAACTTTGCCAAGATGGGCCAATACTTCAGTGAGTTGTTAGCGGGATGGGAACAGCTGGGGGATATAGAAAAACAGTGGGCAAAACTGAAAGAGGATATTTTAAGGGCAACCAACCTTTTTGTTAAAATGGTAAATAAAGGTAAAAGGAAAAGGAGACCACTATGGCTTTCGAAAGAAGTAGCTGAAAAGGTGAAGAAAAAGAGGGAGGCCTTCATGAAACACAAGAGATCACAAAGAGGAAGACAGCCATCTATATTTGGAAAAACTTAGAGAAGCTACCAAAGTAGTCAGGAAAGCAAAGATTCCAAAAGAGGAGGAAATATCCCCCTATTTTATTGCATTGGTTAAAACATTTTTCAGATATGTTAGTGAGAAGAGGAAGGGCAAAAGTGGTATTGTCAGACTCAAGGGTGAAGGGGAGGAATATGTAGAAGCTGATGCGGATAAAGCAAAATTGCTTAGCAAATATTTCTGTTCTGTGTTCACAGATAAAGAACTAGGAGCAGGACCTCTGAAACACCCACAAATAGAAACAGAAGCGAGGGGCATCTTGAACAATTTTCAGAAGACTGTGTTTGTGAGAAACTAGCTAAACTTAAACCAAATAGGATACACCCTAGAATACTGAGGGAACTTGGGGATGTTCTAGCAGCTCCACGGACTGACCTTTTCAATACCTCATTGGAGTTGGGAGTGGTGCCAAAGGACTAGAGATAGGCACATGTGGTTCCTTTATGCAAAAGTGGAAGTACGGATGTAGTTGAAAACTACAGCCTAGTTAGTTTAACTTTGGTGGTGAGTAAATTATTGGAAGTGCTGCTGAAAGAGAAAATAGTGAGGTTTCTGGAGTCCAGAGGATTACAGGATCTGAGGCAGCATGGATTCACCAGAGGCAGGCCTTGTCAGACAAATCTGATTGATTTATTTGACTTGGTGACCAAAGAGCTGGACCGAAGGAGAACCCTAGATGTGGTATATTTAGATTTCAGTGAAGCTTTTGACACCATTCCTCACAGGCAACTTATAAATAAACTAAGCCCCCTAGGGATGGACTCTAAAATTATTGCTTGGGTTAAAAATTGGTTGAGTGGAAGGCGACAAGGGTTACAGGTAAATGGAGCTCACTCTGAGGAGAAGGAGGTTACCAGTGGTGTGCCCCATTGATCTGTACTTGGTCAAATTCTTTTTAACATCTTTGTTAGTGATATAGCGGAAGGGCTGTCAGGTAAGGTTTGCCTTTTTGCGGTTGATACCAAAATCTGCAATAGAGTAGACACCCATGAAGGTTAATAATATGAGGAGTCTAGCTAAGGATGAAGAATGGTCTAGAATTTGGCAGCTGGGATTTAATGTTAAAAAATGCAAGGTCATGCATTTGGGCTACAGCAATCCAAGGGAGCAATATGGTATAGGGGATGAAGTACTTTTGTCCACTAAAGAAGAGCAGAACCTAGGCGTGATTGTGTCTGATGATCTTAAAGTAACTAAACAGGTAGAAAAGGTAACAGCAAAATCTAGAAGGATGCTTGGGTGCTTAGGGAGGGGAATGGCCAGCAGAAGAAAGGAGGTGATAGTGCCTCTGTATAAGTCTTTGGTGCGACCTCATTTGGAGTATTTTGTGCAATTCTGGAGACCGCACCTTCAAAAGTATATAAACAGGCTGGAGTCAGTACAGAGGGTGGCTACTAAAATGATTAGTGGTCTTCAATATAAAGCATATGAGGACAGACTAATATGTACACCTTAGAGGAAAGGCGGGATAGAGGTGATATGTTTGAGATGTTTAAATACCTGCATGGCATAAATGCTCAGGAGGAGAGCCTCTATCGATTAAAAGCAAGTTCTACTAAGAGGGGACATGGGATGAGGGTGAAGGGAGATAGATTCAGGAGTGATATGCGGAAATATTTCTTTATGGAAAGAGTGGTGGATCCCTGGAATAGTCTCCCAGTGGAGGTGGTAGAGATGAGGACAGTGACTGAGTTCAAAAAAGCATGGGACCAACACAGAGGATCTCTAAAGGTAAAAAGTGGACTGTTGTAGTTGTTGATATGGAAGGACAGACTAGATAGGCCATGTGGTCTTTTTCTGTTGTCATGATTCTATGTTTTCCACTGTGATGCATGAGCAAACTGTGTGAGGAACTGGAGAAAGAAGCTAAACATTAAAGTGAAAGGGAAGGCAGCTAACCACCTGTGACTGTCTATTTTGAGGACTAACATTCACAGTGGGGTAACATTAAAGTAACAGCATTCAGTTAACATAGATTTAAAGTGGCAACTCCAACTCATTTATCATGCAGAACAATTTCATCAGAATAGTTTATATCTGGAAAGATTTGGATTGGCCTTGCATAGGGTGTTTACATTTGTTTTCTTCTTTGAACTTCATCAATATTTTCCCTGCCCTGTATTTATCTAACAAGTTTTTATGAGAAGCACAAACAGTTTCATAGACTAAACTCAGGATATTTTAATAGCTCCTAAAATATTAGGAAATGAACATTTTATTTGTGAGAGTTTCCTTCTATACATGACAAAACTATCTGATTCCCAAAATCCAATGTTATCTCATTTTATTTTCTTATTTCATTTTAGAAGGTGAAACATAGATATTATCATTATCATGCATAAGATCTGTGTTCAGATTATTCTGAATGTGTTGTGATGATCTGTGTGTGCTATCTATTCATTGTTTAACTGCTGTAATTGAATGGTAGACTAATTCCTTCAGGCATACATATGCACATCTTTGCTACAAAAATGGCTGTTGTTCCTAAGCAGCAGTGATTAATGCACTATTTTCTCTTATGTTCTGGGAATTTCTTTATTTCAATTATGAAACTTCAAAATATGAAACTTTCTCATTGACTTTCGCCTTTACACTTGTGAATCTTACTTAATCCCTTCCAAGTTGCAGATGTATATTATACTTGCACACTTGTGTATAGGTGTGAGGGTTGGAAAGGGAAGGGGTCTGCATACCTGTCACAAGTCACTAAGGAACTTGCGATCCCGTAAATTCTGAGCCAGTACCTTGATAATCCCTGAGCCAGTACATTTCCCATGATGATCCCTGAGATCCAAGCTGGCCCAGGCTAGCGGTGATACTTCCGCAGAAAAATCCAGCAGCCTCTGTCAGTCAGCAGTCTCCTTCCGCCATTACCCCTGACCATCACTGGCTGATGATCCTGCCAAAATTAAGTGAACCTGTGCTGCTCCTCCCCATGATATGCCACCCACTACATCTTTATTTATTTAGTTGCATTTATATCCTGCTTTTCACTGGGTCAAGGTGGTTAGGAGATACATTTAACATGAGAGGATATGAGACACATACACTAATGCTTACAGGGAGCATGGGCAATGGAGGGTTAAGTGGCTTGCCCAAGACCACAAGGAGCACCTGTGGGACTAGAAGACCCAGTCCTTCTGGATCAAGGTTGCTGTCCTCTAGTGGGATTTGAACCACTGACCTTCTGGCCTGTGGTGCCTTGCCCCAACCACTAGGCCACTCCTCCCTCCTCCCTCCTCTCTTCTCTCTCTCTCCCCCCACCCTCAGTAAATGGGAGTAAGGGCTCCGCCATATTACTAGCCCTCTCCCTATTTACTCTGGGTCGGGGGAGCCAGGCTCAAGTATACTGGAGCTGCATCCTGTTTCCTATCATTCTTATTGTTATGCTTGTCTGTTCTCTTTGAATATTCAGTATCTGTTGGTGTATGTGTGAGGAAAAGGAGAAAGAATATGTGGAGGGATAAGGAGTTATGGGGAAGTATAAGGAAAGTATGATTAAGCTTGAGGACTATGGTGAGGGTCAAGGCCGGCCCGTCCATTGTGCGATAATGTTGTTCACACAGGGCCCTGCGCTTTAGGGGGCCCCGCGTGAACACCATTAATGCACACTGGATGGCTGCAGAGGGAGCCGGGGAAGCCCGCATGAGGCCGTGGCTCCCTTTGCACAGCTGCTAGCGTGAGGAGTCTTTTCCCTCACGCTAGCGGCTGTATCTGTGAAGCCGCAAATGCCGGGAAAGGTTAAACGCAATGCCCTTTAACCTTTCCCAGCATGCGGGACTAGGACCGCAAATGGGCTGTAATGGTGGGGGGGGGGGGGCTAGGACTGGCTGGGCTGTGATAGGGGGATAGGACGGGATGGACTGTGATGGGGGGACTTGGATTGGAAATGGACTGTGATGGGGGCTAGGACTGCAAATGGGCTGTAATGGTGGTGGGGGGCTAGAACTGGAAATGGACTGTGATGGGGGGGCTAGGACTGGAAATCGGCTGACGAGGGGGTTGGAAATTGGCTGATGGGGGAGCTTGGAGTGGAAATGGGCTGATGGGGGGCTTGAATGGAACTGGAAAAGAGCATATGGGGGGCTAGGATTGGAAATGGACTGATGGGGCCTGGAATAGGACTGGAAATGGGATGATGGCTGGAATAGGGCTGGAAATGGGCTGATGAGGGGGCTAGGATTGGAACTGGAAAAGAGCATATGGGGGGCTATGACTGGAAATGGGCTGATGGGGGCTGGAATAGGACTGGAAGTGGGCTGAGGGGAGTTGGAATAGGGCTGGAATGGGCTGACAAGGGGGCTAGGATTGGAAAAGAGATGATGGGGGAGCTTAGAGTGGAAATGAGCTGATGGGGGCTGAAATGGAACTGGAAAAAAAGCATATGGGGGCTAGGACTGGAAATGGGCTGATGTGGGGGCTTGGGAGATTGGGACTAGAAGGAAGCGGATGTTGGGTGGGTCTAGAACTATAAGGGAGCTGATTTGGGGGGAGGACTAGAAAGGGTTGGGGATGGGGAATGAGAATGGAGAGGGGGGAAGATATTTTGTGTGGGAGGGAAGAAAAGTCTACGATGGGCTGGGTACTGGGAGAGTAAGTTGGGATTGAGAATGGAAGGGTGAAATTTGAGTGGATGATAAAGGAATAAGGAGAGCAAAGGGGGAAAGAGCAAAAGGCGAAAGATCAGTTTGTTAAAGCAGATATAGAGAGAGAATGGAAAAAATCTAAAAGAGAAGAAAGGACAAATGGATAGCTCACAAAAGACACGAAGAAGCCAGAAGAAAGTGACTGGAGCAATTGCAGCTGAAAAATAAAATCCCAAACAGAAGGTAGAAAACTACTTTTTATTTTGAATTTATTAACTGGAATATGTCAGGTCTGGGAAGTGTGTATTGCTAACATCTTTGCGTTTTTGCTTAGTGCAAGAGGAAAATAATTTATAGTTTTATTTCACCAGTGTTGTACATTTCATGTTTGGCTTTTGGGGTTCCCAGTTTAATTATCATCTTCCTATTTCTAAATTGTGATCCTTTGTTCTTTGTGTGGTGACAGTCTGTGTTCTGCATGTGTAACCAAGTTGAGGTATTCTGTTCATATTGTTTCTTTTTGACGGTACCACTTGTTCTCTTTCCCCCAGTGAGATGTATTGGTATTTTCTGAGATGTACTGGTTTTAATATCTGCTGTGTTGCCTTTTGATAGGTAGGGTTTGGTGCTTTGTGAGTCCTGATAGTGCTGTTACGATACGGTGGATTTGCTATGGGTTCTAAATGATGAGTGTTTGGAGTACTTCCTAATGGGCCTGGTGGCTGTCACTGCAATATAGTAATGTAGAAATCTGTTAGTCTTTCTTTATTCAGACACTCATTAAGAGGCATGTTTACTAAAAGTGCATGTTAACATTATGCAAATATTTATGCAAATGAGCCCCCACAATTAATCTCCGCACATGGCCCCGCACCCCCCTTGGGCCACCCCTGGTGAGGGTAAGAGGGCTGTGGGAGAGTATGAGTATGAGAAAAATTTGTGTGCTGTTGAGGTTATCGGGCATTGACCACTGTGCTTTTTGGGGGGCGCTAATTCACAAAAATTTAATATCAAGATTACTTCCAAACTCAAACCAAGTTTATTCATCACCAATTGCAATTTCAAAAAACATTTTTCATTTTGTTTTCAGCAAAAAATAACTGACTAGTTTCATTTTTCATTCCACTTTCAGTACAGGTTTGATTAAAAAAAAAAAATGTGGTCAGTCTCTACCAAAGGATTCAGAAAAGATGGTTTAGCTTTAATAGATACTATCTTGGAAGTGACTTTGGAAGTGGGTAGGCTAATGATACTGTTGTCTAGGACTTTAATTTTTCTGTAGGAGACGCTTGACTGAGATCTTGTGATTTTGTGGAGGTTGTGTCTGCATTTGGTTTCTCTCATAATATTAATGAGCAGAAACACATTATCCACCATAGATCTGGTCCTCTGTTCAACCTGAAATAATTGTGAAGTGAGAATAGAGGAATTTCAGTTAATCCCTCAGTCCTGACCAGATCATTATCTCATTAATCTTAAATTAAGTCGTTGACTGCTACTTTGTAATGCAAAGCTGCATTTATGAAAATCTGGCCCAAAAGTAAGATCAGCTTTTTTTGAATGCTTTAGCCAAGTCATCCTTTCTACTAGGTTAGAGGGTGTCTTAATTGAGTCCTTGGTTGATTTGTAGAAAAAGAAATGAAGAAATCTATTGATTTTATTGTTCTTGAAGAAAACTTTGGATTGGTACCTTGAGAGCTGCTCCTTGGTTTTCTAAAGCGTGCTGTGCAATGAAACAGAAAAAGTGTCATCTGGAGAAATGCTGGTGAACGTTTCAGCTTGATTCCAGTAAGATTCAGTGTTGAACCTTGATTGTAACCCCACAGTAGGGCAATTCTAAGTACAAGAAGAGCTTATTTCTCTCAAACAATTCCTTTGGCTCAGAATTCTACTAATAAAAAGGTTTTTAGTTAAGTCAGCCATATTAGGGTTAAGTTCAATTTTACCCACCTGAAAGTAGTTGCATATTTTGATAATGCATACACTTTTTGGCTGCAAAATCTTTACAGAGCTGCATTTGCAAATTACACAAGTATACTGCATGAAGTTTATCAAGAAATATAGTTGTATGTGTGCTACTAATGAGCTAAGTGACGGAGTATAGAAGGGAACTTGCATAGTGCTACAAAACCTCATCTATAAGATACTGTGGATGTGTGGTGTATAAGTGGTATCATAAGGTTAGTAGATACCAGTGTTAGATGTTAAGAGTATCTGTGTTCAAGGTCTAATGCAACTGTAGTTCTCTTTTTCTTTTACAGGTACTGTTAGGATTGCCAACTTTTTGAAAGGAAAAAACCCGCTACCTGTAGCTACTTGTGCCCTGACTTCTGCTCCATCCCTGCCCTGCCCCTGCCCCACCCCCAACAAATAATTGCAGAGAGGGTAGCAGTGCAAGCTTTAGTATCTGCAGGCAAGTAGGGGAGGGAGTACAAGAGGTTGCATTCTTCCGAATCCATTCAGTTACAGAACCCCAATACACATATGTTCACCCATATGGTATTAAATCCAAATATATACTCTGCATCCACAGACTCCCCCACTCTCACCCTTTCCCCAACAATCTGTGCAGAGCAGAGGCAGGCCAATTCCCCATACAACTAACCATACAAAACAAAATAACGGCAAAACAAACCCTCCGATTACCGGGCCTATTGGAAATGAAAACAAACTTCCAAAACTAACCCAAGGCTCTGTAAGGAAAAGGCAGCCCTGAAAATATTGCAGAGGGCCCTTGTTGTTGTTGTTGTTCTTAAGTGCCATGAAGTCGGTGTTTACTCATGGTGACCCTCTGGATAGTTGTCTTAAGTTGTGTTTGGTCTTCAGTCAGGTGGCTCATTGTTGACAGACTGGCACCCGTAGCTGCTGTTATTGTATCAATCCATCTCATTGCTGGCCTTCCTCTTTTGAGTTGAACTTCTAACTTGCCAAGCATGATTGCTTTCTCTAATGTTCTCTCTCTTTGCATGATGTGTCCAAAGTATGAAAGTCAAAGGGGTATGTTTACTAAACCGCGCAATTGTGCGGGGCGCACTTGAGCGTGCGCTAAGGTACCTTAGCGCATGCTAATAGTGCGTTTTTGTGCCCCGCACATGTGCGCTGCACTAACGGGCCCGCACAATTGCGCGGCGCGCTGATGTGCGATAGAGGCGTGGAAAGGCATTCTGAGGGCGGAGGAAGGCTCCCGAGGGGCGGAGGGACGGGGTCAATGGGCGGAGAGTGGGAGGGGAGAGGCTCCCCGCACAGGAGCGGGGCTGAAATTCAACTAAAAAAATACCGCGAGTGAAAACCTCGCGTTAGAGCCGATTTAAAGGGAAGAGAAACCATTCCACAACAAAATTCTAATAAATTATAATCCAGCTGGGCAATAGTGATAGTCATGGAAAACATCAAAAATCACTCCCAAGAAAGCCCCAAAAAAGAAATATGAATTTTAGAAGGGTTTACGCTCCGTCCCCATACAAGGTGAATGATACCACAGTGAAATTGTGCAGAGCAGGGTCATAAACCCTGCTCTGCACAATTTCACTGTGGGATCATTCACCTTGTATGGGGATGGAGTGTAAAGATAATAATTATTTTTTTTCACGCTCCGTCCCCATACAAGGTGAATGATCCCACAGTGAAATTGTGCAGAGCAGGGTTTATGACTCCTGTGGCCAGGTTTACTATCTCCAGGGACTGCACTGTCTCTGTGGCCACAGTGTGGTGCAGTGAACACAGAAAGTATGTTCAGGAGCCAAAGATCACCAGTTCAAGTCCCAGCTGGGGCTCCTGCAAACCCAATCCCCATATTTTACCCACCACTAAACCATGATAGTAAAGACCAACCTTTTTTGCAGATAACATAAGCATGGTCCAAACACCTCTATTTTACCCTACAGAGCACAGACACCAGAAACATGTGCATTACATAGACCACAGTCCCCTCAATGCAGTCATGGAGGGCCACATATCATTTAGCTGTGATGCTGTCAGCAATATAAGGCCATGTTAGCATGGTGGCGGAGGGGTACCGTTGGTAGAGGGGGCAGTGGCTGCTGCCCACAGCAGACGGTGGCCTAGCCCCCTTCACGTGGGTGCAGTGCCCTCCAACAGACAAGCCCTGTCTGACAAACAGCCATGGACTCCCCAGGGAATGCACTGTTTTTGTGCTAAGACGGTGGTGCAGCAGACACAGCCAGTGCCTTTAGGACCAGAAGGTCACAGGTTCAAATCCCAGCTGGGGCTCCTGCCAACCCAGTCCCCTTATTTTACCCATGAAGAAATCATGGTAGTAAAGACTGAACCATTATTGCTGAGACCATACGCATGGGTCATAAACCTCTACTTTACCCTACACAGCACAAACACCATAGAAATGTGCATTACCTACGGCAGAATCCCCCAAATGCAGTCCAGGAGGGCCAAACACCATTCAGTTTCCATGCTGCCTCTAATAAAGATGCCTGTGCTGCATATCTATGCACCACCCCCATGGTATGCAGATGTATCCATGCATATTCATGAGGGACAGCATGAAAACCCGAACAGTGTTTGGCACACCAGGACTGGAGTTGGGAACCTCTGCCGTAAAGCAGCAGCCAACAGGGCCAGACACACCCATACCCACACCCATAGGTCCCATTGGCTAATGCCTCCTGGAGAGGCAGGACATTGGGCCTTGCGTGCATCTCCCAATACTAGCACTTGCATACCTTAGCAATGCCACCCTACACCTGGGTATACGGTACACACCTATCAAACGTTTCCTATGATTACTGGCAGATAGCAAGTCCTACGTTAAGCACGGTTTGCTCATTGAGCTCCATCATAACAATCTTTCTGATGTCTGCGGTGTGTGCTTCAGGTCTGGTCTCTGACAGTGTTTACCACCCTGGGGAGTGACCCCCAACAGTATTGCGTAGCATATCCATGCCTGTACTGTGCCCAGGACTGGTGTGGTGGGCAGGGCTGCTAAACTCCTCTATAGTAGCACAATGCTGGCATAGGTGTGGGAGTGTGTGTCTGTCTATACAGTGTGTGGTGGCTGCAAACACCTTCCACAGCCCACACTGCCAGCACTGTTGCCAGTATTGGCCTGCCAATGTGCATAATGAGGAGCAAGGTACCATGGGTATAGCCCGGACAGGGTGACCTGGCCAGGATGCATCTGCACAGGGCATAGGGCACTGGCTGGGACATTGTAGTGCCTGGCCACCACCTACACAGACAGGTTGACCTCAGTATGTCCTGCTGGGGGATCACTCTCACCCTGACTGTGCAGTGATGACAGCATGGCTAGGCACCCCCATAGTGCTATGTAGTATTTCTCTCATGTGATATTTATGGGTTTCCTTTTGGGGCCCAGTCACTGATTTATCTGCTTGTTTATGCTGACATCCCCAGTTCTGGGTGCATGCATTTCCAATGACTTGCTGCAGGAGAATATCAGATAGTGGTGGGGTGCAGCTTAGCATATCCAGGCCTAAAGTCTGTCTGCTATTGTGTTATGGATGTGTACAGAGCTGCATTGACTGCCCTGTAGTGTGTCTGTTCCCCAAGAAGACTGGGGTTGATGGTCCCCTCTACTGCCACCATTGCAGGGAGGTAGAATGTGGATCTATTGATGGGAGACCCTGCTTGCTGCCTGGGGGGGGGGTCCATGGGGGGCTGCACCTAACTGAAACAGACAGAGATATCCAAGGTGTTTCTGCAGAAACTACCTATCTCACAGATTAAGACTGCTTTGGACCTCCAGCATGGCCTCTTTCAGCCATGGAAGGTGCTGTGGACCTGGTGCTGGGCGCTTCACCGCACCCTCAGGGTGAGCACAGTACCCGCACAATGTGACGGTGTGTAGCTACTCTGTGCCAGTAAAACACATGGTCAGTACCCCCTACCAGGCCGAGGTGCTGTGGGGGTGCACATGGTCACTTCCCCCTACCATGTTAAGGTGCTGTGGGGGTGCATTCCCCATCTTGTGTTTATCTGTGGAGAGCTGATTTGCATGTGCAGTGCATCATGGGTACGGGTGTGCTAACCCTATCCTGGTGACCACAACAGACTGTCTGTGTGGTGACGTGCAGGCTCTCCACTGCCAGCCTGGGGCTTGCTAGTAGCTATAGAGCTGTAGCCCAATGGTTACTTCACTGCCTGTGAAGCCAGAGGTCATGGGCTCAAACTCCCAGTGGGGTTATTTGATAGGGCTGCCCAAAGCATTATCTCTTTTTAATGTACATATTTGCTGCCAGCAAAAACACCCTCAGCGTACTGTACCCATAAGGTGCCTCTGAGGGCGCTTTATAGGGCGCCCTATAGGGCACCTTATGGTTCCCGTCCATGTAAGGTGCACTATACATTATCCCATGATGCAACTTATAGGGTGCCCTTTAGGGGACATTTTAGGGTGCCGTGGCGGACAGTGCACTTTATAATGTGCCCTATGGAGTGCCTTATACGGCACCTTCAATTACGGCACGTGAGGGCGTGTTTGCTGGCAGCAATTAATAAAATAAAAATAAAGTGCTGCAGGAAACAAAACATACATTGCAATGCTGATGCCTCAGCCATCCTTACGTATTAGGCACACTGGGGAACAAACTCATGACCCCTGTATCAGCAGTCAGTGCCTTAACCATTGTGCTCCACTGCTGCTCCTCCTTGCATGTCAGCACACCTACTTATGCTTTTCATTCCTTAAACATATAGTTCAATGTCTATTATCCTTTGTTACAATTACCCCGGTTTTCCAAGTTTTTCTTCCTGTTCCATGTAAAAACAGATATATGTATCTTATCTGATGTTTTGTAGTTCTATGTAAACCGCGCTGATAATAAATAGTGCGGTATATAAAAATGTTAAATAAATAAATAAAATAAAATAAAATAAACTGCACAGTGCTGCCATCATAAACAGTACTCTGACCTTGCGGTACCTCATACGGCACCCTATAAAGCGCCCTATAAGCAACATTCTAGGGTGCCTTGGCGGACAGTGCACTTTAAAATGTGCCTTATGGGGCGCCTTATGTTAACACGCTTTGAGAGTGCGTTTGCTAGTAGTGATAATTAAAATAAAAATAAAATGCCTCCTAAAGCAATCTTCCCCATAATATGTAATGCCTCAGCCAGCCTTGTTCATTGGGCACTGTGGGGGATTGAACCCCTGATCCCTGCACCATTGGTCAGTGTTTTAACCATTGTGCTGTGGTTCTGTTCCTCTGCTTGTACATCAGCGTGCCGCCTTATGCCGCCCAATATTAAAATGCCTCCTAAAGCAATAGCACGCTGCCTTATGCTGCCCAATATTAAACTGGCTCCTAAAGTAATGCCTCAGCCAGCTGTTTTCATTGGGTACTGTGGGGGATTGAACCCCTGATCCCTGCACCAGTGGTTAGTGCCTTCATCATTGTGCTGTGGCTCTGCTCTTCTACTTGCACATCAGCGCGCCACTTATGCCTCCCGCGCAGCTTTCTCATGCGCTAATGTGCGGGGCGCACATGGGCGCCGCGCACCTTAGCGCATATTTAAATCCCGTTTTTTTCTTTTTCAGAAAGAAACGCCCACTCCTTATATGGCACCCGCACACTAGCGCGGCCCGCACATAGCGGGGTTTTAGTAAACATACCCCAAAGACTTGTCATCTCAGCTTCCAAAGAAAGCTTAGGTTTGATCTCCTCTAGTACTGACTGGTTTGTTCTTTGGGCAGTCCATAGTATACACAGCACCATAATTCAAAAGCATCGATTTTCTTCATGTCTTTCTTTTTCACTGTCCAACTTTCACATCCATAAGATATTATTCGAAATGCAATGGCTTGAACAAGTCAAATCTTTGTATGGAGATAGACATCTCTGCTCTTGAGAATCTTGTCTAGGTCCTTCATAGCCATTCTGCCTAGAACAATGCTTCATCGGATTTCTTGACTGCTTGTTGCTTCTTTATTGATAGTTGATCCAAATAGGTTAAAGTTGTCAACTATTTCAATTTCTTCTCCATCAACAATAAACTTATTCATTTTGCCAGTTGTCAGGATCTTTGTCTTCTTAACATTAAGGTGCAGACCCATTTTAAGACTATATTCCTTCATCTTGAGAAGCAAATGTTTCAAATCGTCTTCACTTTCAGCCAGTAATGTGGTATCATCAGCATAGCGAAAGTTATTGATTAGTCTTCCACCAGTCTTCACACCTCTGTTGACTTCATAAGTCCTGCTTCTCTGATGATTTATTCTGCATATAAATTAAAGAGGTAGGGGGAAAATATGCAGCCTTGTCATACACCTTTGCTGATTTTAAACCATTTTGTTTCTCCTAATTCTGTTTGAACTGTTGCCTCTTGATCACTGTAAAGGTTGTGCAAGAGAACGATCAGGTGTTCTGGTGTACCCATGCTTCTTAATATGGCCCAGAGTTTCTCATGGTTTACACTGTCAAAAGCCTTGCTGTACTCCATAAAACACATATAGATATCCTTTTGGTATTCTTTTGTCTTTTCAAGGATCCATGTCACATCTGCGATAATGTCTCTCATTCCTCTCCTCTTTTCCTGAACTCTGCTTGCATTTCAAGCAGTTCTTGTTGCAGGTATGGTTGTAGTCTCTGCTGAATGATCTTGAGTAGAATCTTGCTGGCATGTGGGATCAGAGCAACTTTGCAATAATTTCCAAAGTAAGACGGGTCACCTTTCTTCAGTATTGGCATGCAATGAAGCTACAGGGTAAACTATTTAAGACTAATAAAAGAAAATATTTTTTTCACTCAACGTGTAATCAAACTCTGGAACTTGTTACCAGAGGATGTAGTAAAGGCTGTTAGTATAGCTGGGTTTAAAAAAGGTTTGGACAAGTTCCTGGAGGAACGGTCCATAAACCATTATTAAGAAGGGACCCAGGATATCAATGCTTGACCCAGTACAAGCATTGCGGAACCTGTGTCTTTTTGGGAAACTGCTAGGTACATATGACCTAGATTGGCCATTGTTGGAAACAGGATACTGGGCTTGATGGACCTTGGTCTGACCCAGTATGGCATATCTTATGTTCTTATATATGTTCTTATGGTATAAACACAGATCTTTTCCAGTCAGTTGGCCATGAATTTGTCTTCCAAATTTCCTGGCAGAGCTTTGTAAGTATGGTAACAGCTTCATCTGATTGCTGTAATAACTGAATGGGAATGCCATCAATGCCCAGTGCTTTGTTCTTTGATATGGTTTTCAATGTTGCTTCAACTTCTTCTTTCAATACCAGTGGTTCCTAATCATAAAGTATAGGTTAGAAACATAGAAACATAGGGGCATGTTTACTAAAAACCGCTAATTAGCGCGCCGCAAAATAGCGCACTAAAAGCGGTACTTAAGAGCGCTTAAATGCCCCGCAAACGTGCGATGAAGCCCCGCACACTTGCGCGTCACAGTAACGGGTGCCGCACAAGTACGTGCCCGCAAATGTCCGATAGAGGCGTGGAAAGGCTAACGGAGGGCGGAGGAAGGCCCTGGAGGGGCGGAGAGAAGGGGTTAATGGGCATGGAAGGGGAGGGGAGAGGCGCCCCGCACATTATCGGGGCTGAATTTCCAAAAAAAAATAGCGCGAGTGAATCACTCGCGTTAGAATGCATTTAAAGGGAAGAGAAACCATTTCCGTCAGCAATGTACAGCAAAACCGGGGAAACCTGAAAAGCGTGAGCAGTGTGATACATGTGCACAGCACAAAAGTGCAATTATAAATAGAAAATGACCACCACAGAAATATGAAAAATAGTAATTCAGTTGGGGAACAGTTATAGCGATGGGCAAAACTAGATAACACACCCAGGACAGCTCCAAAAAAAAGGAAATGATGTATGGAAAGGTATACGGAGCGGAGACTCGTCCAAAAATCATTTCCCTTTTTCTGGAGCTGTCCTGGGAGTGTTATCTAGGGTTGCCCATTAATATCACTGTTGCCCAGCTTGGGTATATGTTTTCCCCCTTTGTTCCGTGGTCAATCCCGGGTTTTATTTGCACGTTTGTCACCACACAGGGTGAAGGAGCCCACAGTAAAAATGCATACAGCAGGGTTTGTGACTCCATCCTGCCAGGTTTACTACCTCCAGGGGCTGCACTGTCTCTGTGGCCATAGAGTGGTGCAGAGGACATAGCCATGACCTCTAGGACTAGAAGGCCAGAGGTTCAAATCCCAGCTGGGGCACTTGCCAGCCCCATCCACATATTTTACCCACCACTAAACAAAGATAGAGCAGACACCCCCTGTATTGCAGGGAACATAAGCATGGGGGAAACACCCATATGTTACCCAACACCGCACACACACCACAACAATGGGCATACCTACAGCCAAGTCCCCCAAATGCAGTCCCGTACTGCCACATTGCAATCAGGTCATCTGCTTTTTCTGAGAGAAGCTCATGCCAGCATGTTGGCGCACGAGTACATGTGGTGCAGGGGGCAGTGGCAGCTAGCCACAGAGGACAGAGGCCAAGCCATGTGCAGGCTGGCACAGTCCACTGCAACACACAGGCCCTGCCGGATCCACAGGCATGGACATTCCAGGGAATCCAGCCAATTTGTGGCTACAAGGTGGTGCAGTGCACACAGACAGTGCATACAAAAACAGAAAGTCACAGGTTCAAAGCCCAGCTGGGGCTACCACCAATCCTTCCCACATATTTTTCCCACAGCTACACAGTGATAGTAAGGACAAACCTTTCGTGGCGAGGACATATGCAATGGTACTACGTCTATCTTTTACCCCACTGAGCACAGACACCATGTACAGGGGCAGTACCTAGAGCAGAATCTCCCAAATGCAGTCCTGGTGGGCCACACACCAGACAGGGTCCATGCTGCCACTCATACAAATGCCTGTGCTGTATATCTATGCACCACCCCCATGGCATGTAGATGTAGCTCATGCATATTCATGAGGAACAGCAGGTAAACCCGATCAGTGTGATGCACACCTGGACTGGAGTTGGGAATCTCTGCCGTAAAGCAGCAGCCAACAGGGGCAGACACACCCACACCCACACCCACAGGCCCCATTGGCCAATGTCTCCTGGAGAGGCAGAACATTGGACCCTGCGTGCATCTCCCAATACTAGCACCTGCATACCCTAGCAATGGAACCCTACACCTGAGGTATACGGTACACAGCTCTGAGACGCTTGCTAGGAGTACTGGCAGATAGATATCCATACGTTACGCACATACTGCTAGTTGACCCCATCCGAACAATCTGTTTGGTGTTTGCGGTGCGTGCTCCAGCCCTTGCCTCTGACGGTGTTTACCACCCTGGGGAGTGACCCCCAGCAGTACTGCGTAGCATATCCATGCCTTGCCGTGCCCAGCACCGGTTTGGTGGGCAAGGCTAATTACCTCCTCAATAGTAGCACCATGATGGCATAGGTGTGGAACTGTGTGTCTGTCTATACAGTGGGTGTTGGCTGCATGCCCCTTCCACAGCCCACACTGCCAACACTGTTGCCAGTATTGGCCTGCCAATGTGCATAATGAGTAGCAAGGGACCATGGGTATATCTCAGACAGAGTGGACTGACCAGGATGCAGCTGCACAGGGCATAGGGCACTGGCAGGGGCATGGTAGTGCCCGGCCACCACCTACACAGACAGGGTGACCTCTGTATGTGCTGCTGGGGGATCACTCTCACCCTGAGTGTGCAGTGACGGCAGCATGGCTAGGCACCCCCATAGTGCTATATTGTGATTCTCCCATGTGATATGTATGGGTGTCCTGTGGGGGCCTCTTCATGGACTTATCTGTCTGTGTGTGCTGCCACCCCAGTTGTGGGTGCATGCATGTCCATCAGGACCAGCCAGCAGACTGTTCACAGCTGATATGTGTTGTGATGGAGTGCCTTGCAGGGTGCAGTGGCTGATGGCTTGCTGCAGGTGAATAACAGATAGTGGTGGGGTGCATCTTTGAATATCCAGGCCTAATGTCTGTCTGATATTGTGTTATGGATGTGTGTGGAGCTGCTTGGACTGCCCTGTAGGGTGTCTGTTCCCTAGCAGGACTGGGGTTGATGGTCCACTCTACTGCCATCGGGGTGGGGATCTGTTGAGGGGAAGCCCTGTTTTATCCACCTGGGGGTCCATGGGGTGGGGGTCCCCACTAACTGAGATCTCCAAAATGTTTATGCAGCACCTACCTATTCCACAGGTTATTGCTGCTTTGGAGCTCTGACATGGCCGTATTCAGCCATGCCTGGTGTTGTGGACCTGGTCCTGTGCGCAACATCTCACACTCAGGGTGAGCACAGTAACCACACAATGTGATGGTGTTTAGCTACTCTTTGCCGTTTGTCCACCCACTCAGGACACCCTACCAGGCCGAGGTGCTGTGTGGGTGCACACGGACACTTCCCCCTACCAGGCCGGGGAGCTTTAGGGGTGCATTTCCCATCCTGTGTTCAATCGTGGACAGCTGATTTGCATGTGCAGTGCATCATGGGTACGGGTGGTTCACAACAGCAGACTGTCAGTGAGGTGACGTACAGGCTATCTGCAGCCAGCCAGGGGCTGCTTACAGCTGTAGCCCAATGGTTACGTCACTGCCTGTGCAGCTAGATGTCATGGGTTCAAACCCACAGTGGGGCTATGTGATAGGGGTGTCCACAGATTTATTTTAATTTACTGTACATATGTTGCTACCAGCAATACCACCCTCAGCGTACTGTACCCATAAGGTGCCTCTGAGGGTGCTTTATGGGGCGCCCTATAGGGCACGTTACGGTTGCCAGCCATATAGGGTGCACTATACATTATCCTGTGTCGCAACATACATGCTGCCCTATAGGGGACATTCTAGGGTGCCTTGGCGGACGGTGCACTGTAACATGTGCCTTATGGGCCGCCTTATATTAATATGCTGTGAGAGTGCGTTTGCTAGTAGTTATCACAAAATAAAATTAGAAAGCCTCCTACAGCACTCCACAACATATAACATACTGCCTCAGCTAGCCTTTTTCACTGGGCATTGTGAGGGATCGAACCCCTGGTCCCTGCACCATCGGTCAGTGTCTTAACCATTGTACTGTGGCTGTGTTCCTTTGCTTTGGCATCAGCGCGCCGCCTTATGCCCATCAGCGCGCCACCTCCTGCTGCCCACAATTAGTGCGCCGCCTTGTGCCGCCCAAAATGAACAGTGCGCCGCCTTGTGCCGCCCAAAAAGAACAGTGCGCCGCCTTGTGCCGCCCAGATAGTACAGTGCGCCGCCTTATGCCGTACAAAACGAACAGTGTGCCGCCTTATGCCGTCCAAAAGTACTTTGCTTCCTGAACCACTTTTACACATTCAAGGTGTTGCCTCAGCTGGCCTTTTTGTTGCGCACAATGGGGGATTGAACCTGTGGCCCCTGCACCATTGGTTAGTGTGTTCACCGTTGTGCTACAGCTTTGTTCTAATATGTGCTCAGCAGCGCCCCACTTAGCCTTCCCACGCGCTAATGTGGGCCCCGCAAATTAGCGCGACGCACACACGTACGGTAGGGGTTTTTTCTTCTTTCTGCCTGAACCGCCCACTCCTTATATGGCACACGCACACTACCGCGGCCCCGCACGTTAGGAATGTTTAGTAAACATGCCCCATAGAAACATAGAAATATGACGACAGAAAAAGACCACATGGTCTATCTAGTCTTTCCTTCCATAACAACTACAACAGTCCCCTTTTCACCTTTAGAGATACTTTGTGTTTGTCCCATGCTTTTTTGAATTCAGTTACTGTCCTCATCTCTACCACCTCCACTGGGAGACTATTCCACGGATCCACTACTCTTTCTGTAAAGAAATATTTCCGCATATCACTCCTGAATCTATCTCCCTTCACCCTCATCCCATGTCCCCTCGTAGCAGAACTTGCTTTCAGTTGAAAGAGGCTCTCTCCCTGAATATTTATGCCACGGAGGTATTTAAACATCTCAATCATATCACCTCTATCCCGCCTTTCCTCTAAGGTGTACATATTAAGATCCTTCAGTCTGTCCTCATATGCTTTATAATGAAGACCACTAATCATTTTAGTAGCCACCCTCTGCACCGACTCCATCCTGTTCACATCCTTTTTGAAGGTGCGGTCTCCAGAATTGCACACTATACTCCAAATGAGGTCGCACCAAAGACTTATACAGAGGCATTATCACCTCCTTTTTTCTGCTAGCCATTCCTCTCCGTATGCACCCAAGCATCCTTCTAGCTTTTGCCGTTGCCTTTTCTGCCTGTTTAGCTACTTTAAGATCATCAGACATAGAAACATAGAAATATGACGACAGAAAAAGACCACATGGTTGAAACAGCTGTTGGTCCACTTGATCTTTATAGTATAATGACTGTATATTCTTTTGACCTTTCCTTGATCTTCTCAGCATTATTCAACATGGATCCTAGAGCATCTTGTAGCATTACAATTGAGGCTGGAATTTTTTCTTTAACTCTCATAGCTTTCGAAAGGCTGATCTTATTCTTCCTTTAATAGCTTCTGATTCTATTTCCTTGCATGTTTCATTGTAGTACTTTTCCTTGTCCTGTCTTGCTGCACGTTGGGAATCTCTGAGTTCTGTGATTGCCTCTCTTTCTCCTCTGACTTTAGCTTCTCTACATTTCTGGACAATTTTCAGAGTTTCTTCAGTCATCCATTTTGGCCATTTTTGCTTTTTCAACTTATGTAGAGACTTATCGCTTTCTTCCAATACAACCTTCTTGATGTCATCCCATAGCTCTTCTGGAACTCTGTCATTTGTATCTAAAGAAGCCTTCCAACCTGGGGGTCTCATCTTCCAGCACTATAGTACAATTTGTTTTGTGACTATCCTTTGGGCTTTTGAGGCAAGATACAGAAGTAGATTTGCCAAGCCTTTCTTCTGCACAGTTAATTCCAGTGTTGGTGCATTTGTCACAGAAATATGATCCTTCGCTTACAACACCGTCCCATTCTGCTGCTGCCCGGATGGGCCCTTGAACATCAGTAAATCTATTAGGAAAGCTGAACAAGCCAGATTACTACACATTCTTAAATAGAAATTACATGATAACAGAATACCAGAGTTACCAAGTTACCTGGTTCCAGGAATGAGATTTTAAGCCAGTCCAGAATTTCTGGCCATCTCATTCTGGTGCATTATGGGATCTGCAGCGCTGATTTCAATAGGGAAAATTAGGGATTACAAATACTGTACTGCATTGCAAAGCAAATTTAAAACCAGAAGTGGCTAAAAATCTCACTCCTGGGATTGGGTAACTTGGCAACTCTGGAATACCTAGCCTTAGTCAGACTTGCAGACCACAGATGGACTTTCACCAAATAAAACATAAATTACCAAAAAGTGAAAATATAAATATGTACACAAGTGAAACTGGAACTTCAAAATGCAAAACCCTGCATGCATTGCAATAGCAGAGAAACAGGAAAAGATGCAGTCCCCCTGTATTGTACAAAAAAAAAAAAAGCAGATGTCAGGATTGTCGTTAGGAGGACTGTAACTAGAGCAATTGCTCTGGACCCTAAGATATATAAGCCCCCCCCCCCCAATCACTTGGAGGCTGACAGGTGTGGCCCAAGGGATGTGCAGGGCCTCATTTGCATAAAATTTGCATAATGTTAGCATGCACTAACTTTTAGTAAACATGCCTCTTAATGAGTGTCTGGATAAAGAAAGACTACCAGATGTCTGCATTATTATACTCCAGTGCCAACCCCCAGACACATTAGGAAGTACTGCAAACACTGCCCATTTAGATCCTATAGGAAACCTGCCGTATCTTAACAGCACTACCAGGACTCACTAAGCACCATACCCTGGCTATCAAAAGGCAACACTGCAAATATTAAACCAATACATTTCAGAGAATATCAATACATCTCCTACTGGGGAAAGAGACCAAGTGGCACTGTCAAATAGAAACTACATAAACAGAATATCTCAGCTTGGTTACACATGCAGAACATAGACTGTCACCACACAAAGAACAAGGGACTACAATTTAGAAATAGGAAGATACTAATTAAATTGGGAACCCCAAAAGCTAAACTTGGAATGTACAACACTGGAGAAATAAAACTATAAATTAATTTCCTCTTGTACTAAACAAAATGCAAAGTCGTTAACGATGCACATTTCACAGAGCTGGCATATGCCAGTTAATAAATTCAAAATAAAAAAGTATTTTTCTACCTTTTTGTTGTTTGGGCATTTTATTTCTCAGTTGCAATTGCTTCAGTCACCTTCTTCTGGTTTCTTCGTGTCTTCTGCTATCTCTCCATGGTCTGTTGTCCACTTCTTCTCTCTTCTAGTTTTTTTCTATTCTCTCTCTACATCTGCTTTAACATACTGATCTTTCCCCTTTTGCTCTTTCCTCCATTTCTTTATTACTTTTTCATCCACTCAAATTTTACCCTTCTGTCCTCAATCCCCACTTACTCTCCCAATACCCGGCCAATCATAGATTTTTCTTCCCTCCCACACAAAATATCTTTTCCCCTCTTTATCCTCATTCCCCTGTCCTATCCCCTTCTAGTTCCAGCCCCACTCAGCATCCACTCCCTTCTAACCCCATTCTCCCATCCCCCCCAATCAGCCCATTTCCACTCCTAGCCCCCCCCCCCTCACCCTTCCCAAAGAGCCCCACGGTTGTCCAACTGGTTTTAGAGGGAGCCGGAGAGGCCCCAGCTCACCTCTGTACAGCCGCCAAAGTGAAGAGTGCTGTTTTTCTTCACTTTGGCAACTGTGTTCTAGTATAGGCCACTGGTGCACGGAGTGCCGGGAAACAGGAAATGCCCTTTAATCTCCAGCAGCCTACACTAGAATATAGCCAGCAGCCTACACTAGAATATAGCTGTCAAAGTGAAGAAAAACAACACTCTTCACTTTGGTGGCTGTACAGAAGTGAGCCGGGGCCTCGGGCCTTCCTAGCTCCCTCTGAAGCCAGCCCTGCTTGGAGCCGAACTGCATGTGCGGGATGTTGTTGGTGCGAGGCCCCCTGAAGCGCGGGGCCAAACGTTTGCCTGGGCTGGGCCCCAGCCATGTCTATCACCAGTCCTGGCAAATGTACATTCCAAAAACTGACATATTCCAATTACTAAATAGAATTTTTTTTTCTACCTTTGATGTCGGGGCATTTCACTTTTTAAATTAATTTTGGCCCGACATCAAAATAACGATAATTCTGGTGTCTGTTTTAACTCTGTCTTCTCTTACCACTCTTTTCAAGATCTCCTTATTCATTTGCCATATCTTTTCTCCCTTCCTGTCTTCACTTCCTCCCTTAGGTCAGTCTCTAAACCGATTTCTTCTTTTCAATTTTCCTCAATTATTTTTTCTTGTTTCTCTATCCAAATTACACCCCTCCTCCTTACCAACCACTTCTCAATTTTACTTTTTTAACTGTATTTAGCTGAAATTTTCTGTCTTTTTCCCCTCACCTCTGCTCTCTCCTTCCCCATCCTCTTATTTTCCAGTCTTTAACTAACTCTCCTCCCCTCTCTCTCTCCCCATACACAACATCTCTCCTCTGTGACCCTATCCCCTCCCCATGTTCAGCATCACTCCTCATTGTGCCCCTTACCAGCACCACCATATTCAGCATCTGCTCTTTCTGCCCTATCCTCCCCCCATGCCCAGCCTCTTCTCTCTATGCTCCCCATGCCTACCATTTGCTCTTTCTCTCCCATCACCCTCCCTCGCCCAACATCTGCCCTTTCTCCCCCATGCCAGTCCTGCCCCCTTCTGACGCATACTTTTGCATCAGAAGGGAGCACAGCCGGCAGAAACAAGTGCGCTGGATTCAGGACCCTGCGCTTTTTGCTTGGGATGTTTTACATTTCCATTGTTGAGCTGCTGCTGCTACCAATGTTGAGAGAGGCAGCGGCAGCTTAAAAAAGGAAATTTTTAACAACCCAAGCAAAAGTGCAGGGTCCCAATCCCAGCATGCTTTTACTCTGCAGTCCTGCCCCTTTCTGACAGATACTTCACATCAGAAGGGGGTGGAATGGGTAAGAGACAAGCGTGCTAGAATCGGGGCCCCGCGCTTTTGTTTGGGGGTTTTTTTCTTTGAGCCACCGCTGCTGCTGTTGTTGGCTGGGGGGAGGCCAGGCAATGATTGATGCTGCCACGTCGCAGACCCAGGAAAAGCAGTTGCGGTGGCTTTTGAATGGCCGGTTTAAACTCTCTGCCAGCAGCCAGCCTTGCCATATAAAAACCAGCCAGTTGGCAACCCTAGGTACTATTCTGCTAATAATATTCCTTATCATAGCCGTAATGAACAAATCCATTCAGCTCTGAACATACTACTCGCAGATTCCTAAGCCTCAAAAAAAAATTTCTGGAGAAAATCCTTCCTGACCTCCAATCTACCCCAGAGGACCTTGACTCCCTTGTGTAAGCCTAGATCAAAACCACATCTGACACTACTTCATAAGAGACAAAGATCTGCAATATGGTATTCAACACAATTAAAAGACTTGAAGCACACTCTCAGAGCCTCTGAGAGGAAGTGGAGAAACTCTAGATCACTGGACAACCTCGCCTCCTACAAAACTAAACTCGAAGAATATCAAGCAGCCACTTTACAAGCAAAGAAAGAATACTACACAAAGCTGATTCAAAACTCTGTCAACTGCCCTCATGAACTCTTCGAGATAGTTAAACCACTCACAAAAGATAATTCCCAGCCAACAGAAGGAACAGATCTGACCTCACACAGATGGCCAACTACTTCCATACCCTAATTTCCCCCAGCAATAACAGAACAAGTACCCTTATGGATACTCCACCTTGTGCATGGTCAAAACCCTATACTCAGTCACACCCAAGCACCTGGAAGATATAATCACCAGCATCAACACAACCACATCTCCTCGACAGTCAGTTAGATCAAGATTGTTAGACAAGAATTCTTACCAACAATCCACAAGATCACCCAGCTCTCCTACAGCAAGGATACATATCACGTGAACTCAAAATGGCATCCATCCGTCCAATCAGAAAGGGAAACACCAATGATATCAACCAACCAACATCCTACAGACCCATAGCTAGCTTCCCATTCATGGCCAAGATACTGGAAAATATCATACTCCACCAGTTTCAGGATCACATAGACATACATTCCCCACTCAATCCCCAACAATACGGCTTTTGACCCCACTATGGAGCTGAATCCCTTATGACAGCACTCCTTGACAAATTGATAACATGTACTGACAGACCAAACACAGGTTACTTGCTTATCTTCATCTACATCAAAGCAGCATTTGACTCAATACCTCACACCCTAATCATCAAGATACTGCAAACAATTAGACTAGCAGAACCCCCATTGAACTGGATCAAATCTTCCTTTCAAACTGACAACTTCAATTAAAATCAGGCTCTATAAAATCAAGACTATACAACCAAAATCAAGGAGTCCCCCAAGGATCAGCCCTCTTTGTGCTATTTTCCAACATCTTCATTAAACCGATCTGCACAGTTATACAAACATTCAATGTTGATTACCACATATACACTGGTGATGTCATGATCTATGCACTCATCAATACACTCAACCCTGACAGCATGAATATAACAAAATGCTTTACCACCAGCAATTCATGGCTCATTACCCACAACATGACCATAAACCTCAAAAAATCCGAAGCTCTCTGTATCACCAAAAACAGCAGCTTCACCCCACCAAACACAGTAGACCTAAATAGAACTCATCTTCAAATACAACAGAAGGTGTGATACTGGGGTGTCACCCTTGATTAGCATCTAACATTCTCCGCTCACATCAGAATCACCACCAAAAGTATCTACTACAAACTCCAAGACTGTACAACATCTCAAGCCTCTTCTAACCCACCAAAACTTACACACAGTCCTTCAAACTCTCATCTTCCCACACCAGACTACTGCAACCTCATCCTCCAAGACCTACCTAAGACAACAGTCCACCTGCTCCAACTAGCCCTCAACACAGCAGTGCATACTTTCTGCAATGCACACGCAACAAATGCATAACTCCCTTGCTCAAACAGCTACACTGGCTTCCCATCATTGAACACACCAAATTCAAATCCATTCTTACAATCTTCAAAGTCCTCAACGGCCTATCATCTACCAACCTTCAAACACTAATACATGAGACTAAGACAACCACACAAGATGAATTTGATTCCAGAACACTCTAAACACCCCAGCGTTTTACACCAGATCCAACACCACCACATCCAGGAGAGCCTTCTCTCTATATGTACCTTCTCTCTGGAACTCAATCTCATGTAAACTCTGGGCCACAAGAACCTACTAACATTCAGAAAGGCCCTTAAGATTCACCTATTTACAGCCTACTTCACTGAAAACAAGACATAATCCCTTCATGCAACTTCCTCTGTCCCCTATCTCCATTCCCCTTCCCGCTCCCCGATCCCCCTTCCAACCCCCTATTCATTCCATATCTCCATTACTCTTGATCCCCTGTTATATTAAGCATTCTCAATGTTCATTACCCTGTTACAATGTATTAAGTTTTGTTTTGATGTAAACCGCTTTGACCGTAGGATAAAGCGGTATAAAAAAGCTGATAAATACATAAATAAATAATTGCTCCGGCCCTCTTTGATACTGGGTTCAAAATGTCATTGCTGATACCCTATAGAAAAAAATCCCCAGAGGTCAACCACCTTTGATATCCAAACCAAAAAAGGTTGAACCTCAAAGTGAGCAGGACATATTACCATTACCAAATATTTCTAATCGGATGACCTGCCAGAAGAGGTGAAACTCGCTGTTGCATGATACAAACATCCTTTTAATCAATTTATTAGGTTTTCCAATTTTCACGTTTCCTTGAACACATCTGAACTGAAGTCAAGTAGAGTAACTTGCTGAGAATTCAGGCACAACGTGCACATGTTTCAAGCTAATCCACGGGCCTGCTTCAGGTGCAGAAGGTCTTGTAATACAAATCATAAAGAACGCCTAGAGAATACTTTCAACCTCTGCTCTAATTCTTTATCTATAATGGCTGAAAGACATAATAAGATGGAATTCCCTTGAAATGACCAATCAAAGTGTGGTGAAAATCCATAGACCGGAAACCACTCCATCCAATTGGTGATCTCAAAAAAGACTCATCTTGTTCCAGACTCAAGTCTGACAGACTCACAGTGTTCAATGTGAAAATCCAACATTGTTCCACCCACTGCAATTTAAAGACCTGGTCTCCCCACTGAGGATCAACAGGAATATAATCAATGACCTTCCATCTCAAATCAAAGAATTATTGATTTTTCTGGAGGCAGTGTTCCATTATAATCCATTATAATTCCCCTATAATTATAGGGGCTGATATGATAGATGTGTTGATCCATGATACATGTTCTCCCAGATGTATTTTTATAGATTGAGTGTATAAAAGATCAGAAGGGCATCACAAAAGAGAGACCACAGAACTAGATAAACAGGTAGTATGCCACTGTGTGCAAAATATCCTAGCAGATATGGAATGGCTTCAAGTTGCGCCCGCCAAAGTATTGTGGCAAAGATTGCATGTGCCACATGCAAAATGGTCTGGATTATTTATGATCCTCAAATGAATGATCAGATTTAACAGCAGACCATACTAATTTGTCCTGAATGTTAGAACCCCAGGTGTGAGTGATAGTAAGAGGTTTGCCAAAACACAAATGTAGACTCAAAACCAGCCAATGTTTCCTCAATAGCCATGTCACTTGGGCAGTGTTTTGCATAAATGGGAGAACCCAAACTATCATATCCTTGTCCAATTCTGAGACATAGGAAACCTCACCCGATAGTAGCCACTCTCGATGAATATAGCAGGCCTGCTTGTAAACCCGTCTGATTACTTTCACAGGATACCTTCAATCCAAAGCCATCATGTCGCTTCTTCCGCTTGAGTCTGGAACTCTGTAAATGTTGAACAAATGCGTCTAAATCTTAGAAACTGGCCAAACGGGAGACCCATATGGAGAGCTCCAGGATGACAGCTGTGGTGTCGTAGCAAGTTGTTTCGCTGCACCAGATTTCTATATAACATTGCATGTAATCCATCAAATGTGCTATAAATGCAAATATCCAAAAAATTAATTGAGATTCAATATGTGCAGTAAACTGGATGTTAGGATTAATAGAATTTAGCCATGAAATAAATTCATGTAAATTGTCTGCTGACCCAGTCCACAGAAAAAAGATGTCATTGAGGAATTGCTGCCAGAAAGTTATTTGTGAAAACCAATGGGAAAGATAAATGATAGTCTCCTCCATATCAGCCATATACAACATGGTGATTGAGGGGGCAACTGTTGCCCTCATGGCAATTCCAAAAACTTGAAGATAATTATTTTCTCTATAACGGTCAAATTTTATTGGTCAAAACCAATCTACTCAAATCTAACAAAAATGGGAGGCGTTATGACTGCTTGAAACATCTTTTTCTTTTGCTCTGCCAAGGATATTAAGGGATTTTTTGTTAAATTTGAGTAGATTAGTGGCAGTCTAGGGGGATCAAGTTGCCACTAGGCTTCAAGCAGTGCTATTTTGAACCCAATGATGCAAGGCAGAAGGAGCATACTGGCAATTGCTCCTCCCCCTGAAACGCTAGGTTTCCACTGATTTTAGAAGGTTCACCAGGGGGGACCTACAGGACGGTGGAAGGGTTCTGTGGAGATCTTCTTAATGGGGAGACAGTTTTCTTGGGATGGGCAGGGAGGTGTCGGTACTGACTTCAGGGGAGGGTTGTCACAAAGTGACCGCCAGCACCAGCCCCTTTAAGATGGCAACTAGAAGCAATGGGCTGCATTTTAGTGGCCTGATTTCCCCCTGCCAGGTAAAATAATGCTGAGTTATTGGAGGTTAGTAACTTTCATGGTAAATTAAGCTGCAGTAAAATGAGAAGCCATTTGTTAAGGTAGATCCTAGTTTACCCAGATAAATAGGTCTTTCTTAGTTAGCTAACTGCATGCGGAGGGATTAACAAGTGTACTTTTAGCTGAGTAAAAAATAGGAGTGTATTTGGGTCAGATGAGAAAAATAATGTGCTTAAATTACAATTTCAAAGCTACATAATTATCTTAAATGGAAAAAGTACCCAGGAAAAAGTAGGTGCACGTCTCTGCAGGCCTTTGTTCCTAGGACTGTGACAACTGGCAAAATCAATATTTTTATTCTTAATGGAGAAGAAATAAAATTATAGATAGCTTTAACCTGCTTGGATCAATAATCAATAATGAAATGAGAAGCACTCAAGAAATACGACACATTGGGGGTCATTCTGAACCACGAATAGCAGGGATGGACTTCCATCCCTGCTATTCGTGCTGGCTTTAGCCCCCAACTAACTTCCCCGCTGGTTGTACAGGGAAGTTAGTCGGGGGTGGGGGATGGGTGGCCCGGGGGCAGAGAGTGGGCAGACGCCAGCCTTGGATGTACAGGGCCGATTCTAATGTTTCGAGTGAAGAAGAAAGTCAGGAAGAAAATCAATGCCTTCTAAATATAGTGCTAGTGAAGAATACTGTGTAAATCATGGACTACCAGATGAACAAACCAAACCTAAGCTTTCCTTAGAAGCTCGACTTTCATACTGTGCACACATCATGCCAAAAGAAAGATCATTTGAGAAAGACATCATGCTCAGCAAGGTTGAAGGTGAGAGCAAAAGAAGAAGACCAGCAATGCCATGGATCGATACAATAGCAGCAGCTATGGATGCCATGGATCAGTACAATAACAGCAGTTATAGATGCCACTCTATCAACAATCAGCTGTCTGACTGAACACCGAACATAGTTTAGTGCAACTATCCTGATGTGAGAATAGTGTTGGTGTTCTCCCAACTCTAAGTTTCAAAGAAGAAGCGTCATTTGAAGCTGAACTGTTTAGTTTTTGCTATCTCAGTCAGGCAATCAGACTTGTTATGATTGTTTATAATTAACTTTTTACATTTTCAACTACATGTTCTGTATACCCCCTGAAGAAGGCGGTCACGCCGAAACGCGTTGGGGTCCCTTTGAATAAACGGTGATTATCATCCACATATCCTTCCGTTCCTTGCTTTTTGTGTCTCCTGTGACTTTGGAGTAGACATGTTCAGTGGAAGAGCTTGGGTGAAACGCAGGTGCTGGTGTGATTTACGTATTCATTTAAAAAAAATATACATGTACCCATGTACTTTAGGCACCAATATATATGCCAGCTCTCAAGCAAGTGTAAATGTCTGTGATTTCAGTTTAGCTGCTATTTCTGCCAGAACTGTACTTGTATTTTATAAATACAACAGGCACCTATGTGTCCTTTAAAATAGTCAAAAAATAGGCATCTACCCGACCTTCACTTATAGGTGATGTGTTATAAAATTACCCTATAGTTAGAAAATAGGCTCCATTGGGAATAATGGGGCTTGTGTTATTTAATGCGTATTGCATCATATCAACATGTGTAAACGCATTAACACAGCTTAGTAAATAGAACTCTTAGTCTGACAGTTCCAGTTTATCTTCCTCTTGTTTAACCCCCACAGAGTAGGTGTCATTGAATAGATCAGTGATTCTTATTCTAGTCGTCAGGGACTACCTGGACAGTTGGGATTTCAGGCTATCCCCAATGAATATGCATGAGATAGATTTGCATACAGGAAATGCGGTGCATGCAAACCTCTCTCAGTTATATTCATTGTTTTCTGAAAACTCAACTGGCCAGGAAATCCCCCAAAAACTGGTGCCAGGGATATCTGGAGTCATTGCATAAGAGAATAAATCAGAATCTTTCAGGCATCATAGTTTCTGACTTGCTTTCTATTTCATTCATTCCTCACTCTTGTACTGTTTTGGATTAATTGCTTTAGTAATTCTTTAAGAAGGATGTTATTTTATTTATTTACATTCTCTTATATACTGTGCTATTCTGCATTAGTGTGGTTTACATTGAACAAACTGAAATTACATTGAACAGGGTATTATAACTTGGAGATAACTATTTTACAGGGAACATGGGCTATGGAGGGTTAAGTGGCTTGAGAGAACAAAAGAGCGGAGCCTGGACTGACAAAGTAAAACCTTGTTTATTGCGCCCCAATAAACAAGGTTTTACTTTGTCAGTCCAGGCTCTGCTCTTTTGTTCTCTCTTATATTGTGTGGATCCTTAGCTCCTTTTGGGTTAAGTGGCTTGCCCATGACCACAAGGAGCACCTGTGGGACTAGAAACCCCAGTCCTTCTGGCCCAAGGTTGCTGTCCTCTAGTGGGATTTGAACCCCTGACCTTCTGGCCTGAAGTGCCTTGCCCCAACCACTTGGCCACTCCTCCACAGCTCACCTGAGTACTGTATTTGAGACATATCAAATAGGCCTCTAGATTAGAAATGGATTAAGAATGGAAAGCATTGGTTTCTGGAGTCCAGTGGATTACAGGATCCGAGGAACTTGTGGAACTTGTGTCTCTTGGGGAAACTGCTAGGTACATATGACCTAGATTGGCCACTGTTGGAAACAGAATACTGGGCTTGATGGACCTTGGTCTGACCCAGTATGGCATATCCTATGTTCTTATGTTCTTATGAGGCAGCATGGATTTACCAGAAGCAGGTTTTGTCAGACAAATCTAGTTGATTTTTTTGACTGGGTGACCAGGAAGTTGGACCGAGGGAGAGCCCTAGATGTGGTGTATTTAGATTTCAGTAAAGCCTTTGACACCATTCCTATGAAATACCCGCACCACTCTAGCCTGATCCTCTTGCTCATCTATCTCTCCTTCCTCCAAATCATTATCTAACTCCAAATCAGGCTCTCCTCCTTCAGAGTGACCACCCTCTGAAGCCACGTAAGGCTCCGACTGATCTTTATCCCCTCTGAGCTTCTTTGGAAGAATTCCTGACTCAGCAGAGCCCAGCGGATTGCCTAGCCTCTTTTCTCCTGGAACTCCCACCGCGGTAGTAGCTGCAGGCCTTCCCTGAGGGCCTCCGAACGCATGCTGAATCAGCATAACAAATTCAGGCGAAAAAATTACTGCCAGGCCCCCTTATAACGATGGCTGAGAACTCGGAAGATCCGAAGAGGAAGAAGTCCCTGCTACCGGCTCCGGGGGTGGCATCTCGGAAGAAAGTTGTTCCGCCAGCAACCCAGGAACACTGGTGTGCCCTTCACCAGCTGCCTCCAATGCCTTTTCCATTGAAGCTGCCTCCTGAGTGCAGCCCTTACATACACCGGTCTCCAACACTGAACCCCTTCTAGCACCACAAACTAAACAGAGCGGTCTGGAAGGCATTCCGGCCAAACCTGTGCTCAATCCAGCCCCGCAGATTCCTGCCTGAGCCCAATCTCAGCCAGCCCTAAATATTTGTGACTGACAATTAGCCCTAGACTTCAACTGCTTAAAACCTGCGGGGGGGGGGGGGGGGTTAAACTGATGTATACTTTCAGTTAACCTGCTCCCACTCTATTCCCGAGGAACAAAATCCAAAATGAAGCTTCGCGGCCCACGCAGGAGCCCCGGAAGCTCGCCTGCTCAAAATGGTGTTTCCCGCACTCTAGCCACACAGTGCGGCCAACTCCAGCGCTGCCGACTCTACCACGGCCCCCCCTTCCAGCCTAGCAATCACGATCAGGACAAAAAAGGAACCGGCCCTTTGTCTTACCTCCGTGCTGTGTTTTAAACCGACTGCTGATGCCCAGCCGTGTGATCGCATCCATGTTGGCCAAAGACCCACGCGGTCTAAAACCGCTGGCGATCCGGCAGTTCTCCTTCTCCTTTGGCTTCCAACTCTAGCAGGCACCACTTTTGCGTGAGTCTGAGCCAAAGTCACCGGTGTCTCTGAACCGCCCTTAGGTTCAGGAACCGTCTTTGTTATCCTGGTTTTGCCTGCTTTCTAGGCAGCACAAAGCCCCAGTACCAAGTAATGAGAGAGGAAGGGAGGGGGGGGGGAGTATTTCAGCACGTAATCTAAAATTTAAAGGGATATTAACCAACTTTAACAAATTAATATAAAACAATAAAACCTTAAGAAATCTTACAAAGCCCTACTCTAACTCTCCTTAATTGCTCCTCAAGTGAGCCCCGAACCTCCAGGCTCACAATCCTCCAGCTGCTTGGAGACTGAGATAACTGGAGCGAGGAGGCGGATCCTGTGGTGATATATGCCAGTGACATCACAAAAGTGACGTTTCTCAGTCTCCAAGCTGCTGGAGGAGGATCACAACCCCAGAGGTCCGGACTGGACTTGAGGGACGATAAAGAATATTTCTTTATGGAAAGAGTGGTGGATCCATGGAATAGTCTCCCAGTGGAGGTGGTAGAGATGAGGACAGTATCTGAATTTAAAAAAGCATGGGACAAACACAGAGGATTTCTAAAGTAGAAAGGGGACTATTGTAGTATATATGGAAGGGCAGACTAGATAGGCCATGTGGTCTTTTTCTGCTGTCATGTTTCTATGAAAGAAAATGGAGTAATATCCTATCTCCAGGAACAAGCAGGAATGTAGTCTTCACATATGGGCATCGTCGGTACCGATGGAGCCTGCGTGGGAATGCTCCCCAGCGTCCAATAGGAAAGCTTTTGGGAACATCCCACAGCGCATGCGTGCTGCCTTCCTGCCTCTGTATCTCTCTCACTTCAGTTCTTCATTTTCCACAGAGCCGACAGGACAAGGTACCCTGTCACCTCAGAAAATCTACCTTTATTTCTTGTTTTTTTGTGGTTGCGTCTGCCTTCATTCGACGCCTACCGGTACCGCCGGTTCTCTTCTTCTTCTTTCTTTAAAAAAAACAAAAAACACTTATATTTTTCTTCAGGGATCTTTCCCTATTTCTGGTGCTAGGGCCATTTTGGGCACTAGGCCCATTTTTCTTCAAGCATGGAGAAACCAGCTAGTGGTTTCAAAAAATGCTTAAAATGTGGCGGTACCATCTCCGTCACTGACACCCATGATTGGTGTCTAAAATGTTTGGGTCCTGAACATTATCCAACGAAGTGTCTCTCCTGCACGAGGATGACCAAGAGGGGCCAGCAAAATATAGTTGCAAAACTCAGTACCCTTTTTGCCTCTGACACAATGTCAATTGCATTGACGTCTTCCAGGGCTTCATTTTCCTCCCATGGATCTCAGGTAACCAAAAGTAAAACTAGCCGGTCCTCGAAGGGAAAATCTCTCTCAAAGTATCAAGTTGCCTCTGGCGTTTCCCTCGAGGATACTTCACTGGCAAAACAGCCCCGGCAGGAGTCTTGGAGCTCCAAAGCATTAACGGGGCTCCAGGATGTTCCAGAGACCTCGACCTCTGCGAAACTACTGGTGCCATGCTCTGGGGTCGTGGCCGCATCCACCTTTACCGGCACCCAGGCATCGGCAGGAACGATGGATCACAGAATCCTCAGTATCGAACGCAGTCTAGTGACCCTCTTAGCAGCCTTGGTACAGCTAAGGCCGCAACAGATGGTTCCACATGTATCGGTACCGACATCAGTACCGGTACCGACAGTACCTGCTTCGACAGGACTGCTTCCCCCCATGCCGATGTCCGGTATTGGGGATCAGGAATCAAGACATTTTGGTACCGACTTTGAGCTGTACCGATACCATGCATCACAGGAGCACCTGGTGCTTCAGTCTTCCGATTCCGATGACTCTGACGATTCTACTGGTACCAGAGTGAATCTATTAGAAGATTCAACTCCCTCTCCTCAACGCAGGATGTTTCCTGCATAGGATATGTCCTTCCAGGACTTCATACGTGATTTAGCAAAGGGTCTTGCAATCACTGTGATTCCAGAAAAAGAACCTAGGGCAGAGGAATTAAGAATTCTGCAATATCCTATGTCTCCCAAGGAAACAGCTGTGCTTCCCATTCACAAGATCTTACATGATCTGATGTTGAGAATGTGGGAAACCCCTTTAACGATATCTTCACATTCCCGACGCCTTGACACTATGTACCGAGTGCCAAGTTGGTCTGGTTTTCAAAAAACTTAGTTACCACACCATTCAATGGTAGTGGAATCGGCCATGCGAATAATTAAGAGTGCAAAAACACACTCTTCTAATCCCCCAGGCCGTGAATCCAGGACACTCAATGTCTTTGGCCGTTGATGTTTTCAATCCTCCATGCTGGGAGCCAGGATCAGTTCCTACATTCTGTATATGGGAATGTTCCTGAAAGCAGTCACAAAAGACTTAGAATTCATTAGTCCTTCTGTCTCAGAGGAAAAAAAAGAGCAGACTACCTTATTCTAGTCAAACATGCCCAGAATGTCTCTAAATTCATGAACCATGCTACCTTTGGTTGTTTTGAATGTCTTAGCAGAACTTCTGCTATATCCATAGGAGCACGTTGTATTGCTTGGCTTCAAGCATCAGACTTAGAACAGTGGGTGCAAGAAAAGCTGGGAAACATTCCTTGCACAGGAGAAAATCTCTTTGGCAAGGACTGGCAGGACAAGGCTAATCAGCTTGAATCTGACAATACTACTTTGAACAGATTGTCAAAGGCTACAGCCAACCCAGAAAAAAAGAAAACATTCAAGAAACCTTTTTTCAGTAAAAAAAATGTCTTACCAATCTTACACCCATCAAACTCACTGTCCACTTCATGTTTCCCAAAAGAGACAACAACAAAACAGACAGCAGAGAAAGTCGCAAGCTCAAAAAGCTCAACCGGCTCAACAGACCCATCCCCCTCAGGGTCTTTGACTTCCACTTAGAGAACTTAGTCATTCTGCCCCTAAAAGGTCCAGAACCCTTGACCATTCCAGGCAGACTATGCCATTTTGTCAAAAGATGGTAACAAATAACATCAGAAAATTGGACTCTGTCCATTGTAAGACTGGGATACAAGCTTCATTTCCTCAACTTGCCCCCACCTACAATTCTGAAACAGTTCAATTCTCAGGGCCCTGCCACCGACCTTTTGTGGCAGGAGGTCATGTCACTTCTAGATCAAGGAGCAATCAAAGTGCCCATACCCCAACAGGGGATAGGGTTCTACTCCCCCTAACTTTCTTATTCTAAAGAAGACAGGGGGACACAAGTATTTGTTCCGAGAAAAGTTCAAGATAATCTCCCTCAGAACACTTTTACCATACCTTCAAAGTCAGGATTGGCTATGTTCTCTAGATCTAAGAGATGCATGCACGCATATTCTCATCCACTCAGATCACAGGAAGTTCCTTTGATTCCTGATCCAAGGAAGACGCTTCCAGTACAGAGTTCTTCCTTTTGGACTAGCCTCTGCTCCAAGAGTCTTCACAAAATGCATGGCAGTAGTAGCAGTATTTATGAGGACTCTGGGAATATTCATCTTCCCTTACTTAGACGATTGGCTCATTCGAGCATCGACAGCTCCAGAGGCCAGCTTCGCTCTCTCTCGAGCAATGGGAATTCTTCAATACCTGGGACTAATCATAAGCTTCCCAAAATCTCATCTCACCTCCTCTCAATCCCTAGAGTTCATAGGGGTTCGTCTAAACACACGGCAGTCAATGGCTTTCCTGCCACAGCCACGCTGTCTACGTATAATACATCTAGCACCTCAAGCATCTACGAAGGTATTCCTTACTGCTCGGGAGATGCTTCAACTGCTGGGACACATGGCATCCACTGTCCATGTGGTTCCCTATGTTTGCCTCCACATGCAAGCAGCCCAGTGGACCCTTTCCTCTCAGTGGTCACAAGCCACGGGTCGACTGACAGACAAAATCAGAGCTACCACACGTCTGATTTCATCCCTGCAATGGTGGCAATCCCTGGAAAACCTCCTTGTAGGCTCTCCTTTCCAGCAGTCTCTATACCAAACTACCCTGACGACAGATGCATCCAAGATGGGTTGGGGGGCCCACTTGCACGATCTCTAAACTCAGGGTCTTTGGACCTCACAGGAGGTGTCCCTTCACACAAACCTCCTAGAGCCATTTTCAAGGCTATTCAAGACTTTCAGGGCCATCTCAGCAACAAGACAGTTCTGGTCCAAACCAATAATCAGGTAGCTATGTTCTATGTGAACAAGCAAGGCGGAACAGGCTCTCTGTCGCTATGCGATGAAGCTTTGCGACTATGGGCCCTCGCCAGAGAGTTACAAATTCACCTGTTTGCGGTATACATTCTGGGCATTCAAAATTATTGGGCAGACAAACTCAGTTGAATGCTGCTGCCACACGAGTGGTCCCTCCACTCAGTTCCTGTTCAGCAGAGCTAGAGTGCAGACCTCTCCCAGAGAGCTTCTGCTAGGGGGCGGGGCTTAGCAACTGCCTGAGCCTGGATGTCAGGTCCTGGGCCACCTCCAGCAGGAGAGGCCCAGGCCCAGAGGCCTACCAAGCCTGGTGGGCCTCCTTCTCTGAATCCGTATGGAGGAACCAGCAGCCTGGAACAGCCGGCGCCCCGGGTGGGGGACCCCCCAGGTAGGACTGTGCCTGGCCAGGGAGGAGGGACCCACAGGTATGGAGGTTTGGGCCCGCTACCCCAGGGAGGAGGCTCCTGTCTCCTCCCCAGGCAGGGTGTGGAGGCTGGGTGGCAGCAGGGAGAGGCCCTGGGGAGACCCTGGACGACCGTGCAGTATAGCACTGGAGGAGGCGGGTTCCCCCCTCCGCCTCGGGTCCTGGAGGAGGCCTCTACCTCCTCCAGTGAGTATGAGGATGGAGGGTCGGGCCTGCCATCCTTCCAGCAGCCAGCTAGGGCCCCAGACGAGATCGTGGCGGCGGTGCGGTGGCTCCGGGGTCTTCAGGAGGAGGCGGCCCAGCTGCAAGCCCAGCTCTCCCACCTGGAGAGCCTGCAGGCCACCGTTCCCGGTGAGGAATGGGTGGCATATAAAACCTATAGAAAGGGGGTGAAGCGGGCGAGAGACAGGTATATACAGATTATGTCTTTAAAAACCCAGGGTTGTGGGTCCCTCACAGAAATTTATCAACAGTATGATCGTTGGGCAGCCCTAGGTGCAGTTCAGGGGGGGCCCCCGGGGGTGGGACGGCCGGAGGATCCCAGAAGGTTTTGTTACCCACCCTTGCCTGTCCTGGGTACAGTGGAGAAAGGGTTATCATCATTGGCAGTAGTGCATAATGTTCCAGACCCCAGATTTCCTTACCTGTCGGCTACTGTGGAAGCTGGATCGACAGATGAGGCATCAGTGGCTATGGTGGCATGTCCTGCTGTTCCTTCAGTGTGTTCTCTGAGGTCTGATGCCCCCGGGGCGGTTGGGGGAGGGGCACTGGCCCAGCGTACTGCACAGGATCCCACAACCGATGTTGCACCCCTGTATCAGGAGGAAGGGCTGGTGGATGAAAACCGAAGCCAGAAACCGGTTCCCAGGGCTCCGTCTCTGTCCATTCCGGCACTCCCTGGGTCTGTGGCAGCTGAACAGAGTTTCCAAGATGGCCGCCGGAGTCCCCGCAGGTGTCTTGGTGCAGTTGATGGAGTTCCTCTACAGGAAGTGCGGTTGGAAGGGCTTACTTCGGCTCCTTTGGAACCCCAAGATGGCCGCCGTCGGGATGATTGCATCATTTCCGGGTCTTCCAGGAAGTCTGCAAGTCACTATGAGTCTGCTGCTCTTCTGATGCCGGCTCTTTGCAGTGATGCTGTGGAGGATTTCTTGCTGCTGTCCCAGCGAGGTTTGGTGTCTGATGGTCCTCGGGGGGCTGGCTCTTCTGGATTCTTACCGGGAGTTCAACGTCGGGGGTCTGCGGGCCACATGGCCGCGGTATCGGTGGCTCCATCTATCCCGGCAGCAGTTCAAATCCCGGTGCAGGGTTTTGATAGGGGGATGGCTGGCAGGCCGGATTCCCCTGTTTTGGCTGCCCTTCCGGCCCCTAGCAAGCAACAGGGTACTCGCCCAGGGTGTTCTGAGGTGGCTGGCTGGGGTCGGAGGGGTGCTGGAAGGGGGAAGAAGCAGGATTGGGGCTGCTCTTTCTTTTCTGCGGCCCCCGGAGGGGGTCAAGGGGGGGGGGCCAGGGAGGGAAGAGTGTTGGCCTGCTGTCTCTGCAGTCTGGGACCGCGGAGCGGGCTGTACAGCTGCCTGTTTTGTCTGTTGCTGTGGCCGAGGGAAGCCTGGCTCGCAGGGGGGCGTCCGCCCTTGCTGTTGGAGCCCTGGCTACTGGCCGAGCTGTTCCGGCCCCCTGTGCCACGTCTGGCACCGGCAATAAGGTAGGACCTGGGGGAGACGGAGGGCAGGGGGGCGGAGGTTTGGGGGGAGGCATGTTGGGGGGATCTGCCCTGATGTCTCGGGACGGTCCTGCTTTAGTGCCGGTAGCCTTGAAGGGGGTAGTGGATGGGGAGGAGCAGAATACTGTGGTCGCTGGTAGGGAGGGAAAGGGGGAAGAGGACGACTGGTCTGCCGGTAGGGGAGGAGGGAATAGTTGGTTCGGATGGGGGGAAGGGCCTTTTATTGGGGGGGCTGGGGGAGGGGGTGGTCCCCATGGATCCCGGGATTGGGGGGGAGAAGTGTTTGTCCCCGGTAGTGGTAGCTGAAACCCAAGAGCCCTGCGAGGGGCTAGGAGCACAGGATAGGGGTACGGGGGGGGGGGGGTGGTTCCCTGGTCCTCTGGGTGTTACCGAGAACCAGGTCAGTGAAGCCATCAAATTGGCATTGGAGACCCCGGACGGCCCACAAGGGGCCTTTGCTGCCTTTCGGCAGCAGCAAGAGTCGATGGAAGGGGGTGCTCAGGAGGTTCTCGGTGGCACCCAGGGATCCGGAAGGGATAGTATACCTGATGCCATCTTTGCAGAGTTGGTCCTGCCCAGCCCCCGGGCCGCCTCCTGTGCGGTGGCTGCTGACCCTGCAGACGAGCAACAGGGTCCACCGCAGGTGGCTGCAGGAGAAGAACGAGGAGAGCAGGGGGTGGGAACTGGGGGGTCAGCTCCCCCCCGTACCTTTGCAGAGGCTCTGAGGGGGGCCGGCACCACTCCGGGGATGTCAGGTGGGGGGAGGGGGGGTTCCCAAGGGAATGGTCCCACAGGAGGGGGAGGAGGTGGGGGAGGTTTCCGAGGGGTAGGGGGTGAGGTCAGACGACGCAACGTGGCGCAGATCCGGTGGGCTGTGGAGGGGCCCCCTCCAGCCAGGGAACAGGTCTTGAGGATGGTCCTTGGGTTGGGATTTCTCCCGGGAGATCTCTACGCCTTCATCCACATGAACAACACCATTGAATATGATGTTAGTTTCATGCTGAGACGGGGGCTGGAGATTTTCTGGGACCGATATCAGCAGCAGAAGGGGCAGGGAGGGTGGGCTGACTTTCGTGTTGTGCCTATCTCTCGCCAGGGGACGGTACCTGTGACCATCCTATCCCGGAATGAGTCGCTCCCAGGGCAGGACATCCAGTTTTGGTTGTCGCGCCATGCGGTGCTCCTCGCACCCCTGGTTAAGGGCGCTGGGCCCCTAGGGGTGTGGGACGGGTCGTGGAAGGGCAAGATCCATTTGCGTGAGGTGGGAAACGTGGTGCAGCACGTGCCCTCGGCTGGTTTCCTCGGTCGGGATCGCATCTTGTGCTATTACCCCGGGCAACCCCGCGAGTGTCACCGCTGTGGCTCATTCCGCCATTTGAGCATGAACTGTCCCGAGCAGGTCTGCACCCGTTGTGGTGGACGGGGTTACGCCTCGGCCGGGTGTTTGCTTATTCGGTGTAACCTTTGTGGGGAGTTGGGCCACCCCTTCGCCCGCTGCCCCTCCGCATCACACAATGGACCGGGGGGGGGGGGATGCCATCACTCCACCTCGGGATCCTGTTCGGGAGGAGGTTGTGGAGGCCCCTCTTCCTCAGGAGGAGTCCGAGGGCCCTAGGGTGGAGGAGTCCATCGAGCCGAGGGAGCCACCAGGGGGAGGGGATTCGGGTAGGAAGGAGGAGAGGGTTGATGTGGTGGAGGTTAATGTATCACGACAGGATAGCGGGTTGCGGGTGGTGCCACCTGAGGAATGGACCACGGTCCCTTCCAAGGGTGGCAAGTCCAAAAGGAAGAAACGGGAGACATCCCCGTTGCCGGATGCAGAGCCCGTGTTGGACATCAACCGTTTCGTCTTTTTGGCTGCTGATGCGGCTGAGGCGGATGAGGGCTTGCCTGTGGAGGCAGGGCTTCCTGTGCGGCGCTCGGAGCGGTTAGCGGCGGGGGCGGCCCCTCTTCCTCAGCGGCGGCCTTCCAAAATAACGAAGGCGTGCCGCGGTCAGGGTCCTCCAATCAAGGGGGATACTGGCGCCCGACGGGTGAGGGAGGATGGGTTTGTACCCCCGCAGTTGGGTTCGGGGCCTTCGCAGGAGCCCCCTGCTGACCCGGCCGCCCTGGCCTCCCCCGCGGGGGTGGGCACTGTCGTATTGTCGCAGTCTTTGTCCAGGGAGGGGGGGGCAGCACAGGGGGTGGACCCCACGGAGGAGGTCATTCCTCCAACCCCGGACCCGTTTGTGCCTCCTCATCCCGTGGGGACTGGGTCTGCCCTCGCGACAGCTTTGCCTGGTGGTCCCGGGGGCGCCAGCACCTCCTGGGGCGATAGGGTTGAGCGGGAGGAGGAGGAGATCCTCGAGGTGGTCGACGTGGACCAGGAGGAATTGCTCCAGCTTGCGGGCTTGTCGTGCAAGCGGGATTCTGGGGATCCTGGGGTTGGTGAGAAGAGGAGGAAAGGGTCACTGCACTCGAAATAGGCATGGCGTGCACTCCTGCGTTCTCGTGCGCCACCATCAACGTGGCCAGCATTTTCTCAGACCAGGCGCGGGCTACGGCCTATGATTTTCTTTCCACGAGTGGGCTGGATGTCGTCTTCTTGCAGGAGACCAGGCTCACCTCGCTCGCTAGCCTTCATCGGGCGAAGCGGGAGTGGAGGTGGGGCCCTTCGTACTGGTCCCTTGCGGCACAGCCCTATGCAGGAGTGGCGGTTTTGTTCACGTCTAACCGATTTCAGGTGCAGTACGTGTGGGAACTGGAGAAGGGCCGGTGTCTGCTCTTAGACGGCTACTGTGGGCCCCATCGGTTTCGTTTTGTGGTGGTCTACGGCCCCCAGTCTAAGTTGGCGCGGAAGACCCTGTTTGGGGTCATCCGCCCCTACCTACACACCTCCCGTTTGGTGGTCCTCGCCGGGGATTTCAACACCACCACCTTTTTGCAGGACCGAGGGTGGGATCGTTGCCCACCCAGTTACGAGGGCCTCTTTTTGGCCGAGATGACCCGGACGGCTGACCTAGTGGATGTCTTCCACCGGGCCTTTTCACGGTCGCCGGGTTTCACCTATTACCATGGGACTTGCAGGAGTCGTATCGATCGGATATATGTGAGTGCCCGGGTGGAGTGTTCCCCTCCGCAGTTGCAGGCGGTTGACTTCTCGGACCACCGCGTCCTCTCCGTGTCCTTCCTGGCTAACCACGAGGAGCTCAGCAGGGGTCCTGGTCTGTGGCGACTGAATGTGCAGTTGTTGGCAACATCAGAGGTGGTCCAGGAGTTCTTGGCCTTTCTCGCAGACCAGGAGACCCTGTTGGGCGTTTTTCCTTCCCGTGGCGCCTGGTGGGATGAGGTGAAAACGCGTGCCCGCCAACTCTTCCGTTCCCGGGGTACTTCCATGGCTCGATCCCGCTACCTCACCTACACTGTCCTCCGGAGTTCGCTGGATCGTTTGGTATCCCGAGGGGCAGCGCGGGAGGAGGTGGAAGAGGTACGCGTCCAGCTCCGTGGCCTGCTTTATGATCGCCATGCCTCCCTCTGCTTTGAGGGGGCGGCCGGTGGGGTCAGCACTCCAGACCATTTCCTGACTTGCAAGGAGAGGGTTCGGCGTCGGGAGGTCATGGCCCTGCGGGGCGAGGACGGTACCATTCATACCTCCCAGGAGGACCTTTTGCGGATGGTGGGGGAATACTTCTCGGACCTGTTTGGGGATCGCCCCGTGGACCTCACCCATATCCGAGAGTACTTGGGCCTTCCCCCGGTGTATTCGGCTGTGGTTCAGGCACAGGTTGATGCACTTGCTGCTCCGATTCAGCAGGTGGAGGTGGAGAGGGCGATTCGTGCCATGCCGTTGGGGAAGGTGCCTGGGCGCGATGGGCTCCCTGTGGAGTTCTATCGCACTTTCATTGCCCAGCTGGCCCCCTTCCTGACCTCTCTGTTTCAGGAGATCATGGATACGGGGTTTCTCCCGCGGTCATTTCGCGAGTCTGTCCTGCTGCTGCTCTCCAAGGGGAAGGACGATAGCTCCTTGGACTTTTGGCGGCCACTCTCTCTTCTGAACGCGGACCGGAAGATCCTGGCCAAGTGTTTGGCCAACCGACTGGTGGAGGTGTCGGGCGCTTTGCTGTCACCTTCCCAGTATTGTTCCTTTCGGGGGAGAGGGGTTCTGGACGCTGTCGCCACAGTCCGGGAGGTGGTGGAGAGAGGCCGGTCGCTCCAACGGGACCATTGGTTGGTCTCCTTGGACCAGTCCAAAGCCTTCGATCGAGTCAGTCAACGGTACCTGTGGGTGGTGCTCCAGCACTTCGGCCTCCCCGCAGGTTTCCTCTTCATTGTGCAGGCGCTGTACCGAGGGGGGGGTGAGCTTCCCGTTTATTAACGGGTGGCTCGGACGGCCGTTTGGTGTCACCTCGGGGGTACGGCAGGGGTGCCCTTTGAGCCCCTTGCTGTATGTCTTCTCCCTCGACCCCTTCCTCCGGAGATTGTCCTCAGGTGGGTTGCGGGGCCTGGAGGCGCCGGGTGCGCCCCCGGTGTCCGTTGTTGCCTACGCTGATGACATCTCAGTTTACGTGGACGGCACTGAGGGGGTAGAGGCCCTGCGGGAGGCCGTGGAGGAGTACTCTGAGGTAGCCCATTCTGTTGTCAACCACAGCAAGTGCCAGACGCTGTGGTTGGGCCCCTCGGAGTTCTCCCCGCCTTCCTGCGCCCCCTTTCCTCCTCCCGTGCGGGAGGTCCGCGTTTTGGGCCTCGTCTTCGGGTCGGAGGACTGTGCGGAGTCCAATTGGGACCGTTGTCTTGAGACTGCACGGTGTCGCATGCTGCGGTGGAGGGGGTGGAGGTGTACGTACGAGGAGAAGATCAAACTCCTCGGGACGTTTCTGCTTCCTCTCTTTCTGCACGTGGCCACGGTCTTCGTCCTTCCGTCGTCCCGTCAGGCGTCTGTCTGTGCTGTCTTTTTCTGTTTTCTGTGGGGTAATCGCCTGAACCCCGTCCAGCACAACATCGTTTGCCTGGATCGGGCAGAGGGCGGTTTGGGTATGTTGCACCCCCTTATCTTCCTGTCAGTCTTGTCTATGGCGTTCCACTTGGGTAGGATGCGGGAAGGGGGTGGGGTTTGGTGGGTGGCCTCCTATCGGGAATGGTTCTCCCGCTTCTGGGAGCAGTGGGAGGGGGCGTCCTCGGTCCCACGTGTGCGTCGGAGCGGGGAACAGGCCCCTTCGTACGTATTTGCGATGGTGGGGCTCATTCGGCGGTGGGGGGTGACCGACCCGCTCGCCCAGTCCTTGGGGCGGAAAGGATTATACCGGATGGTACTCACCTCTCACTTTCAACCACGGTGGGCCCTGCGGGACTGTCCAGCGGATGTGATGCAGCGAGGCCTTCGGTTGTTGAACTCCCCTCGGCTACCGAAGAAGGTTCGGGATGTGGCCTGGTTGTCTTTCCACGGGCGTTTGTACGTGAGGGACAACCTCAAGTACAGGTCACAGGCCGAGCGGGTCTGTCCGAGGGCCGGGTGTGAGGGGCAGACGGAGACCATGGATCATTTCCTCCGGCAGTGCCCCTTCAATGTGGATGCCTGCCGGTTGGTGTCCGCTGCTCTTCACCTGCGTGACCTTTCCCTTCTCACGTATGCGGATTGGGTGTACGGGGCCTGGTCCTTTCCTCTAAGGCAGGACTCCGGGACCCTCTACCTCGTCACGGCAGTAGTGCGCTACCACCTGTGGCAAGCGCGCTGTCATGTCTCGACCCGGGGGTTGGTCCTGCCCCTCGACGAGGTGGTGCGGGACATTCTGGAGGAAGTGTCCAGCATGGCGCAACGCGAAAGGCGGGTGGTGGAGGCCCATCGTTGGGAGCGTCTGTGGCGTCACCTCACCCTCCGCCCCCCGTGAGGGGGAGGGGTTCCCTGGGGTTCTTGTCCCTGTAGAGCTTTGGGGTTGTGTTGTTTCCCTGGGGAGGGGGGTGTGACAGGAGAGGGAGGGTTTCCTTCCCTGGGGTTTGTTCATGGGTAGGATTTTGGGGTTGTTTTTCTCTCAGGGGGGGGGTGGGGAGGGGGTGTGCTGGGTTTGACCACTTGTCCGCTCTCCCTTTCTCCTTGGGGGTTGGACGTTCCCCCTGGTTTTTGTTTTTGTACATGTCCTTGTCTTTGTTCGTGTTCTGTGCATCCCGTTCCGCTGTCTCGGTTGCAGGGCAGGGCTGGGGCGTGTTTCTCTTTTCTCTTTTGTTTTTGTATAATTGGTTTTGTTTGGAGGGATTTTGTTGGGGACGGGCTCAAGGTGCCCTTATGTTTTTGTTTGGGGGGTGGGGGCGGGGAATTTTTGCTATGGCTGTTCTTGTTTTGTGGGGTGGATGGGGAGGAGGCAGGGATCGGGGGAGGGGGAGGGGGGAGCTGCTGCTCCCTCTGCAGGGGAGGGGATGGGGACAGGGGATGTTGTATTTGGGTGGGTTTGGGGGGGGGGGGTTCCGGCAATCCCCACCAATGGACATTGCGGACAATTTGGAATGGTGGGGGTTGTTGTGCGAGGGAGGGGTTTTGCGATGCACCATGGACATTGGACTGAAGGGGGGGGGACATGGACATTGTCATGGACTATTGCGGGTTGTTGTTGGGGGGAGGGGCACGTGTTTTGGCTGCTGGGTGTGGTGGTGGGTTTGGGGAGGTGGGTCACGGGGGGGGGTTATGATATTTGTTCTGTGCTATGTCGGGGGGTGGGGGTTTTGGGGGGTGTGGGACTTGGTTGGGGTGATTGTTTTTGCTTTTTGTCTGTTTTTCTGTTGCTTGTCACAATAAACAAAATTTCCACTCAGTTGCTCTTCAGCAGTGGTAGAGTGAGGACCTATCCTGGAGAGCTCCTGCTAGGGGGCGGAGCCTAGCTGTTTGCCTGAGCCTGGATGTCGGGTCCTGGGCCATCTCCAGCAGGAGAGGCCCAGGCCCAGAGGCCTACCAAGCCTGGTAGGCCTCCTTCGCTAAAGCCGGATGGGGCGGATGGCAGCCTGTCACAGCCGGTACCCCGGGAGGGGGACTCCCCAGGTAGGACTGCACATGGCCAGGGAAGAGGGACCCACATGCCCGGAGGCTCGGGCCCGCTACCCCAGGGAGGAGGCTCATTTCTCCTTCCCAGGCAGGGTGTGGAGGCTGGGTGGAGGCAGGGAGAGGCCCTGGGGAGGCCTTGGAGGACTGTCTCGTACAGTACTGGGGGAGGCGGGTTCCCCCCTCCGCCTCGGGTCCTGGAGGAGGCCTCTACCTCCTCCAGTGAGGATGAGGATGGAGGGTCGGGCCTGCCGTCCTTCCAGCTAGGGCCCCAGATGAGATCGTGGCGGCGGTACGGCAGCTCCGGGGTCTCCAGGAGGAGGCGGCCCAGCTGCAAGCCCAGCTCTCCCACCTGGAGAGCCTGCAGGCCACCATTCCCGGTGAGGAGTGGGTGGCCTATAAGACCTATAGGAAGGGGGTGAAGCGGGCCTTGAAGGCCAAGTATCAGCAGATAACATCTTTAAAGAGCCAGGGTTGTGGGTCCCTTACTGAAATCTACCGAAATTATGATCGGTGGGCAAGTCATGGTATGTCTGCAGTCCAGGGGAGGCCCCAGGGGGTGGGTAATAAGAGTGGCTATCCCCAATCCCGCAGTCTGCCCTTCCCATATCCGACCCCTGTGAGGGGAGAAGAGTGTTTGTTACAATTCCCTAATGTACCATCTTGGTCCGGAGACCCTTACCTGCAGGCGACAGGTGTTGGTGGAAGTAGGGCTGTCCTGTTCCAGGAGGCTGGGCCGGTGATCCATGGTCCATTGGATCCCACATCCCCCGCTGGCGCTTGGCTGTTTTCAGGGGAAGGTGCAACCCACCAGCGTATGCGGGCTTCTGCAACGGCATCTCATCTGTTGATACCTTCTTCAGGCAACGCCGGTCCTGCACTGGAGGGGGGGTCCGGAGGCATCGATCCCCCCCATCCGCGGGTGTTTTCGGCCGGTTTTCCTGCCTCTCCGACAGCCGCAACTGAAGAAGGATTTCCCCATCCTGATCGCCGGGGGGTGCCAGCAGATGATGCTCGAGTTCCTGAGAGGGCTGCCCCACTGCTGGATGACGCTGTAGGGCTTCCCTCCACCCGATCGTGCTCCAAAGATGGCCGCCGCAATGAGAGTGACGTCACTTCCGGGTTCTCCCGGAAGTGTGAAGCCGACCGTCCTCGACTCTCTGCCCTGCCAAAGGAGCACCGGTGGCGATCGGCGGAGGCAGTATGGGACCGTTCCTGTTGCTCCTCTACCGGAGGGGCTCCTGCAGCTCGAGGTGGTTTCCCGGATGCTGTTTTTCGACGTCGGGGGTCCGCGGATGCTGCCTTGGATTGTCGGATGCCTGCAGGTCCAGCCTTTGCCGGTGCTGAGCGCCCTGCGGTTGTGCAGGGGGCTGCTGGGGGTTCTGCTTCCCCTTTTCTGGATCCCCGGAGGCTGCAGACTGGCCGGCCCCAGTTCCCTGAGGTGGCTGTCTGGCGCCGGAAGGGTGCAGGAAAGGGGAAGGAGCAGGGTCGGGGCTGCTTTTCTTTCTCTGCAGCCCCGGGGGGGGGGGGGGAGCCGGAAGAATGCTGTTCAGCTGTCCCTGCAACCTGGGTCGGCTGAGTGGGATGCGCAGGTGCCTGTAATTTCTGCTGGGGTGGCCGAGGGGGGCCTGGCTCGCAGGGGGGCGTCCGCCCTTGCTGCTGGAGCCCTGGCTGCCGGCCGGGATGTTCCTGACCCCTGTGCCACGTCTGGCACCGGCAATAAGGTAGGACCTGGGAGTGACAGGGGGCAGGGGGTGGAGGTTTGGGGGGATTGGTTATGGGGGGATCTGTCCTGCTGTCTCAGGACAGTCCTGCCTTCTTGCCGGTAGCCTTAAAGGGGGTAGAGGATGGTGGGTTGGTTGAGGGTCAGGTGTCAGCAGTGTCTGCCGTCCATGGGGAAGCGCAGGGAACTCCTGTACCTGGCAGGGAGGGGGAGGGGGAGCGGACGATCGGTCTACCAGTGGGAGGGGAGGTAGTGGTGTTTCCTGATGGGGGGAAGGGACTGATGTCTGTGGGGCTGGGGGATGGGGTGGTGCCCTTTGATCTCGGGACTGGGGGGGGGGGCAGTGTCCATCCCCAGTGGTAGTGGCGGAAACGCAAGAACCCTGCGACGGGTTGGGAGCACAGGACAGGGGTACGGGGGGGTTCCCTGGTCCTCTGGGTGTCACCGAGAAACAGGTGCATGATGCCATCATGCTGGCCCTGGAAACCCCGGACGGCCCTCAAGGGGCCTTTTATACCTTCAGGCGGCAGCAGGGTCTTGTAGAAGGGGGTGCTCCGGAGTTTCTCGGTGGCACCCAGGGATCCGGTAAGGACAGTATCCCTGACTCCGTCTTTGCTGAGCTGATCCTGCCCAGCACCACGGTCGCCCCCTTAGAGGTGCCCATGGATCCTGCATCCCAGCGGCAGACTCCCTCGCAGGTTGTTGCGGGGGAGGCGAGCGGAGGCCAGGGGCTGGGGGCCGGGGGGTCGGTTCCCCCCCCCCCGTACCTTTGCAGAGGCTCTGAGGGGGTCCGGTACTGTTCCAGGGACTTCAGGTGGGGCTGGGGGGAGGGGGGTTTCCCAAGGGAGCGGTCCTGTAGGAGGGGGAGGAAGTGGGGGAGGGTTCCGAGGGGTAGGGGGTGAGGTCCGACGGCGCAACGTGGCGCAGATCCGGTGGGCTGGGGAGGGGCCCCCTCCAGCCAGGGAAAAGGTCTTGAGGATGGTCCTTGGGCTGGGATTTCTCCCGGGAGATCTCTATGCCTTCATCCACATGAACAACACCATTGAGTATGATGTTAGTTTCATGCTGAGACGGGGGCTGGAGATTTTCTGGGACCGATACCAGCAGCAGAGGGGGCAGGGAGGGTGGGCTGACTTTCATGTTGTGCCTATCTCTCGCCAGGGGACAGTACCTGTGACCATCCTGGTTAGGAATGAGTCGCTCCCAGGGCAGGACATCCAGTTTTGGTTGTCGCGTCATGCGGTGCTTCTCGCACCCCTGGTTAAGGGCGCTGGGCCCCTAGGGGTGTGGGACGGGTCGTGGAAGGGTAGAATCCGTTTGCGTGAGGTGGGAAATGTCGTGCAGCACGTGCCCTCGGCCGGTTTCCTCGGTCGGGATCGCATCTTGTGCTACTACCCCGGGCAACCTCGCGAGTGTCACCGCTGTGGCTCATTCCGTCATTTGAGCATGAACTGTCCCGAGCAGGTCTGCACCCGTTGTGGTGGACGGGGTCACGCCTCGGCCGGGTGTTTGCTTATTCGGTGTAACCTTTGCGGGGAGTTGGGCCACCCCTTTGCCCGCTGCCCCTCCGCATCACACAATGGACCGGGGGGGGGATGCCGTCACCCCACCTCGGGCTCCTGTGCGGGAGGAGGTTGTGGAGGACCCTCTCCCTCAGGAGGAGTCCGGGGGCCCTAGGGTGGAGGAGTCCATCGAGCCGAGGGAGCCACCAGGGGGAGGGGATTTGGGTAGGAAGGAGGAGAGGGTTGATGTGGTGGAGGTTGCTGTTGCACGGCAGGATAGTGGGTTGCGGGTGGTGCCACCTCAGGAATGGACCACTGTCCCTTCTAAGGGTGGCAAGTCCAAAAGGAAGAAACGGGAGACATCCCCATTGCCGGATGCAGAGCCCGTGTTGGACATCAACCGTTTCGTCTTTTTGGCTGCTGATGCGGATGAGGGTTTGCCTGTGGAGGCAGGGCTTCCTGTGTGGCGCTCGGAGCGGTTAGCGGCGGGGGCGGCCCCTCTTCCTCAGCGGCAGCCTTCAAAAGTACCGAAGGCGCGCCGCGGTCAGGGTCCTCCAATCAGGGTGGATACTGGCGCCCGACGGGTGAGGGAGGACGGGCTTTTGCCCCCATAGTTGGGTGCTGGGCCTTCACAGGAGCCCCCTGCTGACCCGGCCGTCCCGGCCTCCCCCGCGGAGGTGGGCACTGGTCCGTTGTCTCAGTCTTTGTCCAGGGAGGGGGGGCGGCACCGGTGGTGGACCCCACGGAGGAGATCATTCCTCCGACCCCTGACCTGTCCGTGCCCCCTCACCCCATGGGGGCTGGGTTAGCCCCTGCGACAGCTTTGCCTGGTGGTCCCGGGGGCACCAGCACCTCCTGGGGTGACAGGGTCGAGCAGGAGGAGGAGGAGATCCTCGAGGTGGTCGACATGGACCGTGAGGAGTTGCTCCAGCTCGCGGGCTTGTCCTGCAAGCAGGATTCCGGGGATCCAGGGTTTGGTGAGAAGAGGAGGAAAGGGTCACTGCACATGAACTAGGCATGGCGTGCACTCCTGCATTCTCGTGCGCCACTCTCAACGTGGCCAGCATTTTGACCGACCAGGCACGGGCTACGGCCTATGATTTTCTTTCCACGAGTGGGCTGGATGTCATCTTTTTGCAGGAGACCAGGCTCACCTCGCTCGCTAGCCTTCATCGGGCAAAGCGGGAGTGGAGGTGGGGTCCTTCGTACTGGTCACTTGCGGCCCAGCCCTACACAGGAGTGGTGGTTTTGTTCATGTCTCACCGATTTCAGGTGCAGTATGTGTGGGAACTGGAGCAGGGCCGGTGTTTGCTCTTAGACGGCTACTGCGGGCCCCATCGGTTTCGTTTCGTGGTGGTCTATGGCCCCCAGTCTAAGTTGGCGCGGAAGACCCTTTTTCGGGTCATCCGCCCCTACTTACACACCTCCCGTTTGGTGGTCCTCGCCGGGGATTTCAACACCACCACCCTGTTGCAGGACCGAGGGGGGGAGCGTTGCCCACCCAGTTACGAGGGCCTCTTTTTGGCCGAGATGACCCGGACGGCTGACCTAGTGGATGTCTTCCACCGGGCCTTTCCACGGTCTCCGGGGTTCACCTACTACCATGGGACCCGCAGGAGTCGTATCGATCGGATATATGTGAGTACCCGGGTGGAGTGTTCCCCTCCGCAGTTGCAGGCGGTTGAATTTTCGGACCACTGCGTCCTCTCCGTGTCCTTCCTGGCTAACCATGAGGAGCTCAGCAGGGGTCTTGGCCTGTGGCGACTGAATGTGCAGTTGTTGGCAACATCAGAGGTGGTCCAGGAGTTCTTGGCCTTTCTCGCATTCCAGGAGACCCTGTTGGGTGTTTTTCCTTCCTGTGGCGCTTGGTGGGATGATGTGAAAACGCGTGCCCGCCAACTCTTCCGTTCCCGGGGTACCTCCATGGCTCGATCCCGCTACCTCACTTACACTGTCCTCCGGAGGTCGCTGGATCGTTTGGTATCCCGAGGGGCAGCGCGGGAGGAGGTAGAAGAGGTGCGCGTCCAGCTCCGTGGCCTGCTTTATGATCGCCATGCCTCCCTATGCTTCGAGGGGGCGGCCGGTGGGGTCGCCACCCCAGACCCTTTCCTGACTTGCAAGGAGAGGGTTCGGCGTCGGGAGTTCATGGCCCTGAGGGGCGAGGACGGTACCCTTCATACCTCCCAGGAGGACCTTTTGCGGATGGTGGGGGAATACTTCTCGGATCTGTTTGGGGATCGCCCCGTGGACCTCACCCATATCCGAGAGTACCTGGGCCTTCCCCCCGTGTATTCGGCTGTGGTCCAGGCACAGGTTGATGCACTCGCTACTCCGATTCAGCAGGTGGAGGTGGAGAGGGCGATTCGTGCCATGCCGTTGGGGAACGTGCCTGGGCGTGATGGACTCCCAGTGGAGTTCTATTGCACTTTCATCTCCCAGCTGGCCCCCTTCCTGACCTCCCTGTTTCAGGAGATCATGGACACGGGGTTTCTCCCGCGGTCATTTCGCGAGTCTGTCCTGCTGCTGCTCTCCAAGGAGAAGGACGATAGCTCCTTAGACTTTTGGCGGCCGCTCTCTCTTCTGAACGCGGACCGGAAGATCCTGGCCAAGTGTTTGGCCAACCGACTGGTGGAGGTGTCGGGCATTTTGCTGTCCCCTTCCCAGTATTGTTCCGTTCGGGGGAGAGGGGTTCTGGACGCTGTCGCCACAGTCCGGGAGGTGGTGGAGAGAGGCCGGTCGCTCCAACGGGACCATTGGTTGGTCTCCTTGGACCAGTCCAAGGCCTTCGATCGAGTCAGTCACCGGTACCTGTGGGTGGTGCTCCAGAACTTCGGCCTCCCCGCAGGTTTCCTCTTCGTCTTGCAGGCGCTGTACCGAGGGGGGGTGAGCTTCCCGTTTATTAACAGGTGGCTCGGACGGCCGTTTGGTGTCGCCTCAGGGGTGCAGCAGGGGTGCCCTTTGAGCCCCCTGCTGTATGTCTTCTCCCTCGACCCCTTCCTCCGGAGATTGTCCTCAGGTGGGTTGCGGGGCCTGGAGGCGCCTGGTGCGCCCCCGGTGACTGTCGTTGCCTACGCTGACGATATCTCAGTTTACGTGGACGGCACTGAAGGGGTAGAGGCCTTGCGGGAGGCCGTGGAGGAGTACTCGGAGGTGGCCCACTCTGTTGTCAACCACAGCAAGTGCCAGACGCTGTGGTTGGGCCCCTCGGAGGCCTCCCCGCCTTCCTGCGCCCACTTTCCTCCTCCCGTGGGGGAGGTCCGCGTTTTGGGCCTCGTCTTCGGGTCGGAGGACTGTGCGGAGTCCAATTGGGATCGTTGTCTTGACACTGCACGGTGTCGGGTGCTGCGGTGGAGGGGGTGGAGGTTTACGTTCGAGGAGAAGATCAAACTCCTCGGGACGTTTCTGCTTCCCCTCTTTCTGCACGTGGCCACGGTCTTCGTTCTTACGTCGTCCTGTCAGGCGTCTGTCAGTGCTGTCTTTTTCTGTTTTCTGTGGGGTAACCACCTGAACCCTGTCCAGCGCAACATTGTTTGCCTGGATTGGGCACAGGGCGGTTTGGGTATGTTGCACCCCCTTGTCTTCCTGTCAGTCTTGTCTATGGCGTTTCACTTAGGTCGGATGCGGGAAGGGGGTGGGGTTTGGTGGGTGGCCTCCTATCGGGGGTGGTTCTCCCGCTTCTGGGAGCAGTGGGAGGGGGCGTCCTCGGTCCCACGTGTGCGTCGGAGTGGGGAACTGGCCCCATCGTACGTTTTTGCGATGGTGGGGCTCATTCGGCGGTGGGGGTTGACCGACCCGCTCGCCCAGTCCTTGGGGCGGAAAGGATTGTACCGGATGGTACTCACCTCCCACTTTCAACCATGGTGGGCCCTGCGGGACTGTCCGGCGGATGTGATGCAGCGGGGCCTTCGGCAATTGAACTCCCCTCGGCTGCCGAAGAAGGTTCAGGATGTGGCCTGGTTGTCTTTCCACGGGCGTTTGTATGTGAGGGACAACCTCAAGTACAGGTCACAGGCCGAGTGGGTCTGTCCGAGGGCGGGGTGTGAAGGGCAGACAGAGACCATGGACCATTTCCTCCGGCAGTGCCCCTTTAACGTGTAGGCCTGCCGGTTGGTGTCCGCTGCTCTTCACCTGCATGATCTTTCCCTCCTCACGTATGCGGAGTGGGTGTACGGGGCCTGGTCCTTTCCTCTAAGGCAGGACTCCGGGACCCTCTACCTCGTCACGGCCTAGTACGCTACCACCTGTGGCAAGCGCGCTGTCATGTCTCAACCCGGGGGTTGGTCCTGCCCCTCGACGAGGTGGTACGGGACATTTTGGAGGAAGTGTCCAGCATGGCGCAATGCGAAAGGCGGGTGGTGGAGGCCCATCGTTGGGAGTGTCTGTGGCGTCACCTCACCCTCCGCCCCCCATGAGGGGGAGGGTTCCCTTGGGGGTTTTGTCCCTGTTAGGGCTGTGGGGTTGTTTTTCTCCCTTTGGGGGGGGGGTGTGATGGCCTGTGAGGGGGAGGGGTTCCCTGGGGTTTTGTCCTTGTTAGGGATTTGGGGTTGTTTTTCTCCTGGGGGGGGGGGGTGCGCTGCTGCTGCAGCGCTGAGGCGGTTTGACCACTCGTCCGCTCTCCCTCTCTCCTTGGGGGATGGATATCCCAGTCTCGGTTATGTGTAACAGCGTCCTTTTCTTTATGCTTCCCGCTCTGCTGTCCGATGTTGCAGGGCAGCACTGGGTTCTGTTTATTCTTTGGTTTGTATTTTTGGTTTTGTTTTTGGTGGGTTTTTGTTGGGGAAGGGCTGGATTTGCCTGTATGTTTTTGTTTTGGGGGGTGGGGTGGGTTGGGGGTTTTGCTTTTGATGTATTTGCTTTGTGGGGAATGGGGATGGGGCAGGGATTGGGGTGGGGGATGGGGGAGCCGCTGCTCCTTCTTAGGGGTGGGGGTGGGGACGGGGGAACATGTATGTTGGGCATGGTTGGGGGGGGCTTGGTGTATGGACATGGCTTTGGACAATGTTTGGGCTGGTGTGGGTTGTGGGGGGAGGAGGGGTTTGGGCATGGACATGGACATTGTTTGGACTTATATGGGGGGTTGTGGGGGGTTGCGATGGACATGGACATTACCTAGGACTACTGTGGGTTGTTGCTGGGGGGGGGTGGGCACGTGTGCTGGTTGCTGGGCTTGGCGGTGGGTTTGGGGAGGTGGGTCACGGGGGGGGGTTTGATTCGTGTTTGTGCTATGTCGGGATGGGTGGGGGTTTTGGGGGGTGTGGGTCTTGTTTGGGTTGCCTGTTTTTGATTTTTGTATGTCTTTTTGTTGCTTGTCTATAATAAACAAAATTTCCACTCAGACCAGCTTGCTCGAGTGTTTCGAATCTGGGGAACACCAGATATAGATCTCTTTGCAAGTCTGCAGAATGCCAAACTTCCCCAATTCTGTTCGAGAATTCCGGCTCAAAACTGTCAGGCAAGATATGCGTTCCTACTCCATTGGGGACAGGACTTCCTCTATGCCTTCCCACCCATTCCCCTCATTCCCAAGACTTTATTCAAACTTCAGAGAGACAGAGGTCGTGTGATACTCATAGCTCCATGTTGACCACAGCAAGCGTGGTACCCCCTTCTTCTGCGTCTCTCTCAACCACTCCTCTGGAGTTGGGGAATGCTCCAGATCTCCTGTCACAGGAGGACAGATCCCTACTGCATCCCAATCCCAAGTCCCTACATCTCAGGGCCTGGTTACTGAAAGCCTAGGATTCCAGGATGTTAACCTTTCTCAACAAGTAAAGGATATCCTCCAGGCTTCCAGAAAACCTTCCACAAGATGATCCTACGCTTTTAAGTGGAAAAGGTTCTCTGTCTGGTGTTCACAAAAGGGACTTAACCCCTTTTTAGTACCTGTAGAGTTGCTACTAGAGTATCTTCTACAATTATCAACATCTGGCCTAAAGACCAATTCAGTGAGGGTCCATCTCAGTGCTATTACTGCTTTTCATAAACCTTTCAATAGACAACCCATTTCCTCTCATCCAGTTATATCAAATTTATGAGAGGCCTACTCTTAACAAAACCTCCCATTAAACCACCACCGGTGGCATGGGATCTAAATCTTGTTCTTGGTCAGCTTATGAAACCGCCCTTTGAACCTTTAGCAACTTCAGATCTAAAGTTTCTTTCATGGAAAATTATTTTCCTTATTGCCATCACTTCTGCGAGACGCATTAGTGAATTACAGGTGTTAGTAGCTGACCCTCCTTATACAAGGTTTCACCATAATAAAGCAGTCCTCAGGACTCATCCTCATTTTCTGCCAAAGGTGGTTTCGCCTTTTCATTTAAACCAGTCGGTTTATTTTCCTATATTCTTTCCTAGGCCTCATGCCTCCAGTGCAGAAAGGAATCTTCACACTTTGGATTGTAAAAGAGCCTTAGCCTTTTATCTCCAAAGAACTAAGTCACATAGAAAATCTTCACAGCTTTTTGTGGCTTTTGACTCTAGTCATCTGGGACTTCCAGTTTCTAAAAGAACTCTGTCAAATTGAATTGCAGACTGCATATCCTACACATATCAGAGTAAGAGACTTTCTCTCAAAGGCCATGTCACAGCTCACAATGTGAGAGCAATGGCAGCCTCAATGGCTAATCTTCATTCTGTCTCTATTGATGACATCTGCATAGCAGCTACTTGGGCTTCAGTACACACCTTCACAGTCCACTATTGCTTAGACAAGGACTCCCGTAGGGATGCCTCGTTTGGCCAGGCTGTTCTCCAACATCTCTTCCATACTTAATTCAACTCCTACCCACCATCCACAGTTTGGATGCCAAAGGTCCATGGGAGGAAGCATGACCCAACTCACCTGGGTTCGCAGCTTGCTGGGGTCACCCCTTGGCATCTTTCAGCTGGGATTCCCCATATGTGAAGACTACACTCCTGCTTGTTCCTGGAGATAGCGTAGTTACTCACCTGTAACAGGTGATCTCTGGGAACAGCAGGAATTTAGTCTTCACAACCCACCCACCTCCCCTAGGAGTTGTCTCTCTCTCTTTCTCTACTTCTCTCCTTTGGTCTCAGCTATAACCTCAACTGAAGAGAGACAGGTACAGAGGCGGGAAGGCAGCATGCATGAGCTGTGGGATGCTTCCAAAAGCTTTCCTATTGGACGCTGGGGAGCGTTCCCACGCGGGCTTCGTCAGTACCGATGATACCCATATGTGAAGACTAAACTCCTGCTGTTCCCAGAGATCACCTGTTACAGGTGAGTAACTACGCTTTAAACTCAAACAAGAAACTGAAGAAAAAAGATTGACGGGAGGCAAAATTTTGTCTTACTTCTAAACTGAACAGAACTATCAGGGTCAATCCAATCTATATCAGGACAAATAAATCTACATCTACAAAAAACTAACTGATAGAGTCCCTACTGATGCATACTGCTTAAAATGATACTAATAATATCAATCAATACAAAAAAAGAGGAGAATTCATACTGTTATGGTTAACATCAAAGGCAGCAATAACAGTCTACTAGTGACCTTAAATCATTGCTCATCCTCTAAAAACAAAAAAAGAAAAAGATTTTTCATATCTCAAAAAAAGGGTAAAAAAAAAAGTGCCATACAAAATGCATTAATATCAAAAGCACCCCCCCCCCCCAGTGTCAGTGCCCAAATGTATACAGTCCATTTCAAAACACAGAATACTGAACACAATTAAAAAGTTAAATCATTGGAGGGGTGCATTCGTGAGCCCTATGAGAATGGTGGCCTAAGGTACAAGCTTCACCTCCCCCAGCCCATTCGGAGGTAAATGCACTCACTTACCATAGCAGGAGCAGCCCCAATCAATTTTCCATGATCTCGTAACTTAACGATGTCCCAGGATGTGATCCGGAGCCAATCACAGTGCAAAGCAAAATGCTGAACTGTGTTTCGGTGGCCCCCCGCATTTCCCATCACATGCTCTGTTTCCCATTGGCCACCTGAAGTGATGCTACTGCCCTCCTTCTGTCTTTCGCCACGGCGGTCCAGTGCTTTGGAGCCCTCACTCTCCAGTATCTCAGATAACTGCCACCTAATTCTGATGGTTTTCTTCAGTGAAGTAGCAGCAGCCTACCCGTGCATATATGCGCACATGTGCTAGGCCCTGAAGGACACAGTGGGACTGAAGGCACTGCTCCCTTTGCAGCTACAGCGCCTGCTCACTGCTAACACAGCCGTGCCATCGGACTGTAAATAGATAGATTAATTCCTACTCTATTAAAGGTGCTCCCGATACCAGTTTCATGTCTCCCCCCCCCCCCCCCGGGTGACTTCTTTGGAGTTGCTGGAATAAGGGGAAAGCAGACAGCTGCAAAACAGCCCTAAAGGAGCGCTGGTATTTAAAAGGCCTGTCGATCTCTGCACTGTCCTCACAGGGTAGGTGGTCAGCTACCCTCAGCCCATCTTTACAAATTGCCTGACAATAGGATCCCCAGAGAAGTCTCACAGGACTCTGCTGTCTGTATATTTGCATTAAGCTCTGGGTCCAGAGTCTGTCAGGGCCATGGGTGGACAATCCAGAAGATCATCAAGCTTGCTATTGCCAGAGCTAGGGGGTCGCTAGCTATATGGCATTGAGAGCCATAAGCACAACCTAGGAATGTAGAACTACACTGCTAATGAAGACTCACATCCACAAACCAGAAGACAGTACAGCCGTGAGTCTTTTCCTCTTTGCTCAATAAAGTCCTCTAAAGTGGTGCCAAGATCTCACCCCTGATGTTCCTGGCTGGGGTGATAGTTGTCATGTCTGATAAAGGCACATTCGCAGAGGCCCTAAGCCCGCTTCTCCCGTATGAAGACCCTGGAGACTACGTCATCAGTTTCTCCTGATCCAACCATCAATAAAGTCCCTGATCCAGAGAGCTCGGCCGCCGTAACATTCCCTGCGACTAAAGCCGACCAAATTTATTTATTTATTTATTGAATGGTTTTATATACCGCCTTTCAGAATAATCAAAGTGGTTTACAATTAACAAAATATGAACAGTTATATCATAACTGTAACGAATCCCCACATGAACGAGAAGATCCTTCCAAAATTTTCATCAATTCATTGACCGTTGACGCTCAAAAGAATCACAGGTCTTCAATCGCAGTTATTCAATGGCAAAAGAATCACAATTCTCCCATCGCAGACCTTCAATAACACAAACACAGCACTGTGTTTTGGGCACCCCAATCATTTAGCCCTGTTTCAGTGCTTCTGTCTGAACTGCTACTGCAATCTTCTGGCTTCACTAATTTATTTATTTACATTCTCTTATATACTGTGCTATTCTGCATCAGTGTGGCTTACATTGAACAACCTGAAATTACTTTGAACAAGGTGTTATAACTTGGAGATAACTATTTTACAGGGAACATGGGCTATGGAGGGTTAAGTGGCTTGCCCAAGACCACAAAGAGCACCTGTGGGACTAGAAACCCCAGTCTTTCTGGCTCAAGGTTGCTGTCCTCTAGTGGGATTTGAACTCTCAACCTTCCAGCCTGAAGTACCTTGCCCCAACCACTAGGCCACTCCTCCACTCCTGATACAGAATGCCAGCGCATGCTCATTCACACTTCACAGCAGGCCAGACCGCATGGTTTTCGCGTGGGAAACGCGAACAGCAACATTTTGTATTTTCCCTCGCTGCCGTCTGACAGACAGAGGTTGCGAAGGTACAGCGGTTGACCCGTGTGTTATTTGAGCCCTTTACACTGGGGGGCTTCTGCTGAGGCAAACAGCTGAGTTTTGAAAAAAAAAAAAGAATAAAAAGAACCGCGGTGCTAAAGTGGGGGGTCTAAAGGCTAATAATCCTTGGTTATTCCTGAGTTGGGTTTATTTCCTGCTGCTTTCGTTTGGGAAGGCTTTGGTTTTCTGGGATAGCATGCCGGCTAGGCCCCAGTGCTTAGTTTGTGGCACCAGGCGAGGCTCTGTTTTGGACACCGGGGTGTGCAGAGGCTGCACTCAGGAGGCGACCTTGATGGAGCAGGCACTGAAAGTGGGGACGGGAGGGCAATCGGTGGTGCATCTGGGTCAGGAGGAAGCCATGTCCCCAACTCTTCCCCCCTCGTAGCTGATAGCGGGGCCATCCATGGCGGTGGGGCCATCTCCGCCGCAGGGTCACGGTCCGGCAGTAGGGCCACCCATGGTCCCACTGGATTTATTTTTGTTACTGCATCAGGCTTTTTCTCTACTGCAGGCTGGAATGGCTACCCCTCCTACCGGCGTTCGTGGAGAGAAGCGCATGGGGACCCCGATGATGCCAGAGACGGGCGGTACCCCTGTCAAGAGGGTAAAGTTAGCAGGGGTAGGTTTGGAGAGCTCGATGCCATTAGAGGATCTAGTGGCGGCGGATGGTGATCTGAAGGACTATTCAGTAGATGAGTTAGAGGAAAGTGAGCTGCCTGATCCTGAACAGCAAGCTAGAGTAGTCAGGGTGTTTCAGCGAGAAGAGTTGCCAGCGCTGATTGCTGAAATGCTAAAGGCTCTGAACATGCTGTCTGTGGTGCCAACAGTGGATGAGACATTGGAGGTTCCGTTGTTACAGGCCGTACGTACTACGCAATGTGTGTTTCCCATTCATACAGTGGTTAGAAATATGATTCAGGAGGAGTGGGATTTGCCCGAGTCGGCCCTTAAAGGATCCAGGGCGATAGCTCAACTCTATCCGCTGTCAGACCAGGATAGGGATCTCTTTCGCTCTCCAAAGATCGATGAAGCGGTGTCAGCGGTTACCAAGAAGACCACAATTCCAGTAGAGGGTAGTGCAGCTCTTAAGGATGGTCAGGATAGGAAGCTTGATATGTTTTTGAAGCAAGTATTTGATATAAGCGCCCTTTCCATGCAGGCCTCTATCGCGGGGGCGTGGGTGACTAGGGCCTGTCTTTGTTGGTCCCAGCATCTACAGGTTGATCAGATGAAAGAGCAGGTAGATGAAGTGGCGCATCTGGAGTCAGGGACCGCCTATTTGGCAGATATTCATTATGATCTTATCCGGGGGCTTTCGAAGAGTATTGCTTCGGTGGTGGCAGCTCGGCGATATTTGTGGTTGCGCAACTGGTCAGCAGACAGATCTTCGAAGGATCATCTCAGCAAACTTCCTTTTAAGGGGAAGCTTTTGTTTGGAGAGGACTTGGACAAGCTGGTCAAGGATCTTGGAGAGTCTAAAGGGGGGTCGGTTGTCTGAAGATAAGCCAAAACAAGGCCGACCTAGTCCGGCTCCCAAAGGGACACAGAGAGAATTTCATAGGTTTCACTTGTCCCGCTTTGGGCAGTTTCAGAGGGGCAAGTACCCAACGCGAAGCCAGGGTTTTCAAGGTTTTCAGGGGGCAGGCAGAGGTTTTGCGTCCAGCTCGTCCTCGAACCTTAGAAAGCCACAATGAGATGAGGGGGACTCAGATGGGGTGCGAGCCAGTAGGCGGGCGACTACGGGATTTTTACCCTCCCTGGGTCCAGATAACGTTAGACCAGTGGATGTTGGAGGTCATTCGAGAGGGATACACTCTGGAGCTCCAACGGCCAGTGGTAGACTCGTTTGTCCAGTCTCCTTGCAAGGTATGGCTCAAGAGCCGGGCGGTTCAGGAGACACTACAAAGGCTTCTGCAACTCAGGGCAGTGGTGCCGGTCCCGTCGGAGCAGTATGGGTGCGGTCGATACTCCATTTATTTTGCAGTCCCAAAGAAAGACGGTGCGTTCCGGCCCATTCTAGATTTAAAAAGAGTAAATCGGTGTCTCCGGGTGTCTCATTTCAATATGGAAACACTCTGCTCGGTAATTGTGGTGGTCAGGAGAGGAGAGTTCCTTATGTCTTTGGATCTTAGATTTAGCAACATTCTTAAACATTTCTAATTTACGATTAAGCAACATATTATCCTTCACTACAGCTATCTGACCTGCCTGCAAGGACTGACACAGTGATTCACATTTAGCTACTTGAATTCTAAGCAAATCCACCTGCTTTTCCACCTGAGCCAACCCTGCCACCGCATCTTGGGTGAAAGAGCAGAGCTGGGTCACCATGGAAACTAAAGTATGCTCAGTCCGTGTCACCACCCTCCAGACATCAGCCAAGGAGACCTGTGAATCCAAGATCTCTGTAACCTCAGCCAGAGGGGGAGTCCAAGTTATTGGTATAAGAGATCTCATCACAGGGGCTGAAGCACTCTGTTCCAACGGAGACCCACAGGCGGAATTCACAGGAGTGGAACCCATAGGGGAAGGGGTGGAGTACGATCCACGGAGCTTAAGGAAGCCCCCCCCAGATAACTCTAAAGGGGAAACCACAGCTGAGTGTATATCAGTCCCCGACAGAGGTAACACATGTCTATCCTTAGGGCTACTCACCACAGGAGTCAATGCTGCTGCTGTTGTTGTTGTTACTTTCTTCTTTCGCTTCCCCATGGATTAACACAAACAATGTTTCAGGTGCTTCTGCGGTGCTCCAAGGGGCTCCCAAGGGCCCTAAAATGCCCCTTGTATTGCACCCCTTTGATGCACGCCAAATGCGTGTGCTCACCCGCGCAAGATGAACCAGGATGCGTCAGGGCCATCCTGCCCACAGCCTGCCGCTCCGGTGACCTGCAGTTGCCTGCAAACAGTTCCTCTCCACTTTCTAGCACACCCAAAGAAGTTTTAAAGCCCTCGAGGGCATTGGGGCTCTCCTGCCCACAGCCTGCCGCTCCGATGACCTGCAGCTGCCTGCAAACAGTTCCTCTCTAATGCAGTTTATAGAGAACCAACTTGAACATTACATGGAACAGTTTTACATGAACTAATTACATTGAAACATTAGAGGAACAAGGGATAATACAGAACAGAATAACTATAATACAGAACAGATTAGTTATATACAAAATAGATAGTTTGCTCTAATAAGTAAATGGTCTAGTGCAGCGATGGCGAACCTATGGCACGCGTGCCAGCTGTGGCACGCGAAGGCCTTGCAGCTGGCACGCGGGAAGGTCCGCAGAAAAATAAAAAGCTGGCTCTGATTGCTGACGCGGACGCGGCAAGGGCAGAATGCAGCGTCCCGCGGGGCCCCCTCCGCCCGCTAAGCCCCTCTGTAAGAGCTTTCAGATTCGCGAGGGAGAGCGTCTCCCTCGGGTCTCTGTTAAGCCCGCAGGGGCTAATGGGAAATTTCCCATCAGTCCCTCGCGTCTAAAGGGGCTGATGGGAAATTTCCCATTAGCCCCTGCGGGCTTAACAGAGACGCGAGGGAGATGCTCTCCCTCGCGAATCGGCAAGCCCTTGCAGAGGGGCTTAGCGGGCGGAGGGGGCCCCGCGGGACATTGCAATCTGCCGCGGCAGCAGCCAGAGCCTGCTTTATTTTTTAAAAATTTGCCAGGGGGGGTTAGGACTGCTAATGGGCAGGGAGGAGGAGGGGGGGGGTTAGGACTGCTAATGGGCAGGGAGGGGGGGGGGTTAGGACTGCTAATGGGCAAGGAGGAGGAGGGGGGATTAGGACTGCTAATGGGCAGGGAGGAGGGGGGGGGGTTAGGACTGCTAATGGGCAGGGAGGGAGGGGGGTTAGGACTGCTAATGGGCAGGGAGGGGGGGTTAGGACTGCTAATGGGCAGGGAGGGAGGGGGGGTTAGGACTGCTAATGGGCAGGGAGGGAGGGAGGGAGGGAGGGGGTTAGGACTGCTAATGGGCAGGGAGGGGGGGTTAGGACTGCTAATGGGCAGGGAGGGAGGGGTTAGGACTGCTAATGGGCAGGGGGGGGTTTAGGACTGCTAATGGGCAGGGAGGGAGGGAGGGAGGGGGGTTAGGACTGCTAATGGGCAGGGAGGGAGGGAGGGGGGGGGGTTAGGACTGCTAATGGGCAGGGAGGGAGGGGGGGGGTTAGGACTGCTAATGGGCAGGCAGGGAGGGAGGGAGGGGGGAGGTTAGGACTGCTAATGGGCAGGGAGGGAGGGGGGGGTTAGGACTGCTAATGGGCAGGAGGGAGGGAGGAGGGGGGGGGTTAGGACTGCTAATGGGCAGGGAGGGAGGGAGGGGGGGTTAGGACTGCTAATGGGCAGGGAGGGAGGGAGGGAGGGGGGTTAGGACTGCTAATGGGCAGGGAGGGAGGGGGGGGGGGTTAGGACTGCTAATGGGCGGGCAGGCAGGGAGGGAGGGAGGGGGGGAGGTTAGGACTGCTAATGGGCAGGGAGGGGGGGTTAGGACTGCTAATGGGCAGGGAGGGAGGGAGGGAGAGAGGGAGGGGGGGTTAGGACTGCTAATGGGCAGGGAGGGAGGGGTTAGGACTGCTAATGGGCAGGGAGGGAGGGAGGGGGGGGTTAGGACTGCTAATGGGCAGGGAGGGAGAGGAGGGGGGGGGTTAGGACTGCTAATGGGCAGGCAGGGAGGGAGGGAGGGGGGGAGGTTAGGACTGCTAATGGGCAGGGAGGGAGGGAGGGAGGGGGGGTTAGGATGCTAATGGGCAGGGAGGGAGGGAGGGGGGGTTAGGACTGCTAATGGGCAGGGAGGGAGGGAGGGGGGCTTAGGACTGCTAATGGGCAGGGAGGGGGGGGGTTAGGACTGCTAATGGGCAGGGAGGGAGGGGGGTTAGGACTGCTAATGGGCGGGCAGGGAGGGAGGGAGGGAGGGGGGGGTTAGGACTGCTAATGGGCAGGGAGGGAGGGGGGGGTTAGGACTGCTAATGGGCAGGGGGGGGCGGGCGGGCGGGGTAGGACTGCTAATGGGCGGGCGGGCGGGCGGGGGGGGGGTAGGACTGCTAATGGGCTGTGGGCTGATGGGGGCTGTCTGGAAATGGGGTGATGGGGGTTAGGACTGGTAATGGGTTATAGGGGGGCTTAAACTGAAAATGGGGGCGATGGGGGGTTAGGACTGGAAGTGGGTTGATGGGGGGGGCTAGGACTGGTATTGGGTTGGGGGGTTGCTAGGACTGGAAATGGGCTGATGGGGGGGCTAGGACTGGAAATGGGCTGATGCAGGGACTAGAAGGGAATGGATGCTGGGTGAGGCTGGAACTAGAAGGGAGCTGATGTTGGGGGAGGATTAGAATGGGATGGGGCTGGGAGAGTAAAATGGAGAGGGGAAAAATATTTTGTGTGGGAGGGATAAAAAATCTACAATTGGCCGGGTATTGGGAGAGTAAGTGGGGATTGAGGATGGAGGGGTAAAATTTGAGTGGATGAAATAGGAATGAGGAAAGAGCAAAAGGAGAAAGATTAGTATGTTAAAGCGGATGTAGAGAGAGAGAATGGAAAAAAAAACTAGAAGAGAGAAGAAAGGACAAATGGACAGCAGATGATGGAGAGTTAGCAGAAAACATGAAGAAACCAGAAGAAAGTGGCTGGAGCAATTGCAACTGTGTAACTGAGCTGAGGTATTCTGTTTATGTAATTCCTTTTTGACATTGCCACTTGTTCTCTTTCCCCAGTAGGTCATGTATTGTTATTGTCTGAAATGTATTGGTTTAATATTTGCAGTGTTGCCTTTTGATAGGTATGGTGTGGTGCTTTGTGAGTCCTGGTAGTGCTGTTAGGATACGGCGGGTTTGCTATTGGTTCTAAATGGGCAGTGTTTGTAGTAGTTCCTAATGTGCCTGGCGGTTGGCACTGGATTATAGTAATGTAGAAATCTTTTAGTCTGTCTTTATCCATACACTCATTAAGAGACATGTTTACTAAAAGTTAGTGTATGTTAGCATTATGCAAATATTTATGCAAATTGACGTGCTGGCACTTTGAGGAAATTCTTTGGTTTTGTGCGGCAGTTTGGGCACTCGGGCTCAAAAAGGTTAGCCATCACTGGTCTAGTGTATATCTTAACTTAGGGGTAAGGGAGGGGGTAGTGTATATCTTAAGTTAGGGCAAAGGGAAGGGAAAAGGGTAGATGGGTGAGGCTGGAGGGAAAGGGTTGTTAGATGAGGTGAGTCAAGTGATCCGATTGAAAAATTCCATGAACAGGTAGGACTTATCTCTTGACGTCTCTCACCAATACTTCTCACATCATCCATAGGGACCATGGGAGTTTCTGCTATGAGGGGACATGGGATGAGTGTGAAGGGGGATAGATTCAGGAGTGATATGCGGAGATACTTCTCTACGGAAAGAGTGGTGGATCCGTGGAATAGTCTCCCAGTGGAGGTGGTAGACCGTATCTGAATTAAAAAACATGGGACAAACACAGAGGATCTCTAAAGGAAAAAAGGAGGCTGTTGTAGTTGTTGATATGGAAGGACAGACTAGATAGGCCATGTGGTCTTTTTCTGTCACCATGTGGTCTTTTTCTGTCGCCATGTGGTCTTTTTCTGTCGCCATGTTTCTCTGTTTCTATGCCCATCACTAGAACTGCATGGAAAGGAGATGGAGGCGCTGCCTTATACCTGGTCCCTGCACAGAGGGTTACTACTGAACAAGAAATCCCTCCTGGCAGTAGAAAAGGGATGGCACGAGTCCTTCAATGATGTAGCCGAGGTTTCAGTTTTCACATTTTGGGAAGCAGCTAAGGCAGTCCTTCCTGGGCAATTAATGCCCCTCTCCTGTGGGTTCAAAAAAAAGGGAGAATCTGAAGCAAGAAGCACTTCAGATGACCTTGAACAGCAACACTGCAAATCTGGTGGGGCTAAGGTCTGGCAGCAACTGACATGTAAAAGGGGGTGAATTTGTTCTGCTTGAAACAGAGTCCATACCCTCAACCATGCTCCACACACAAAGATATTTTTATGAGCATGGAAACAAGGCTTCTTCTCTGGCAACTGAAATGACAGAGGATGAAGCATAAGATTCACACCTTTCATTCCCTTATGGTGACACTATACAGTCCCTCAAATATGGCCGAGGTGTTCGACAAGTTTTAGAGGGACTTATACTTGCCCCAGTCGGTGGCTAGAGGAGACGAGATTACAGACTGGTTGATAGCAGTGGACCTTCCCCATCTTTCTTCAGATGAGCAGGAGACACTGGAGCACCTCTTCACTCTAGAGGAAGTATGCTGTGCAATCCGTAGTTTAAAAGTGGCAAAGGGTCCTGGCCCTGACATGCTACCAGCTGAACTTTGCAAAGCTTTACCAGAGCTCTTTGCCCCAATACTGACCAGAGCCTTTAATGACAAATATTCTCTGACCATGCCCAAACCTCCAAATACCCATCTACCCTGATATCAGTCAATCACTGATATACACCACTTATAGACCAACAAAATGTACTTCTAACCCACATGACCTCATGCCAGTTACACTGTAAATAGTTTATTGCTGTTACTCAATAATCAATATTATATTATATATATATATACATGTATATATGTATATATGCTGTTATATTGTACAACGTTGACCATGTTCAATGTAATGTTCAAGTTCTGTTCATTGTAAACCGCCTTGATTGCCAGATAAGCCGGTATATAAGAATGTGAAATAAATAAATAAACTCATCATTTTTTTATTGTAAATATAGAATACTAAGGGTTGGTTAAACTTTAGGTATTGGGGAAATGGCTAATTGATGGTCCTACATTGTGTTTGGGGATAGTCAAATTGCTTGAATTCCTTGTGTAGCCTTAACAGTTTTCTGAGTGTGTCCACAGTTCAGGTAAAAGCCTACTGGGGCAGTGACATTTGTAAGAAATATCAGCTACTTGGATTTAGAAATACTTACTTTGCAAGGGAACAACAGAGGCCTTTGCACAGGGGGCTGATAGAACTACAAAGGTATATTTTGGGTAATTCTGGTTCATTGTCTGCTTGAAAGGCATCTCCCAGGGAGGGGCTACTTTAGATCATCAGACACCTGGCTTCACATACTGCTCACAGCCAGTCTGAAAACCCAGAGCTGCACAAGACACAGATAAGATTTCTCCTTTCTACCTCTGCTGGTTTTTTATTGCAAATATAGAATACTAAGGGTTGGTTAAACTTTAGGTATTGGGGAAATTGCTAATTGCTGGTCCTACATTATGTTTGGGGATAGTCAAACTGCTTGAATTCCTTGTGTAGCCTTAACAGTTTTCTGAGTGTGCCCACAGTTCAGGTAAAAGCTTACTGGGGCAGGGGCACTTGGGTTCCCACCCACCCTACCCCTCACCCCACCCACCCCTAGGGCTGCATTGCCTATATAGTGGCCAATAGCTTGGGATACGCCCACATTCTCTTAACCAGTATGTCTTGTATTCAGTGCAATACCTGCGGTACTTTCATTCCAAGAAGAATCATTTGGAGCCTAAAAGCATGTCCTATGTGCTGAAGGTCATCTGCCATGTAGAACAAATTGACTCTATTAACAGAAGATTTGGCTGCCATGCATAAAGAATTGTCTCTATTGAGGGAAGAACTGACTGCAATGAAGCGCACCTCTTCTAGGATACAGACTGAACAAAGTCCACCACGCTCCCACAAAGAGTCAAACACACCAGGAACAAATGGAACACAGTGGGTTCGGGTAAATTATGATCTCTGACATAGAGACATCCTATACACCAAGAGATATCCCTGCATAATGCATTCTCTGCCTTGGTTAATGAAGATGCCCTATCCAAAGAAATTGAACGGTCCTTAGAGGAGTCAGTCAATGCCCAATCTTCTGATAAAGCACCAAATATGAAGACAAACTCACCAAACAGAAAACTACTACTACTTGAAGATTCCATCATCAGAGACACCAACTTAGGAACACAGTTCAAAGGAGAGAAGAAAGTCAAATACCTCCCAGGCTCCTTAGTTGGCAGGAATACAAACCAAATTATTGATATACTTAGCGCAGAAAGCAAACACTCCAAACTTGATGTTGTCATCCACTTGGGTACAAATGACCTGGCTAGAAATAGTGCCTCTACAGTCCAAAAGGACTTCCAAGCTCTGGGAGAAAAACTCAAGCCCATTGTTAACACTGCAGCATTCTCAGAAGTTCTACTTGTTCTAGGTAAGGGGGCAAAGGCTAAATTGCATTAACAGCTTTAATACATGGCTCCAGACCTGGTGCAAATGAGAAGGATTCAGATTTATTGGTGACTGGGATAACACATGGACCAACAAGAAACTATACTGTGCTGATGAACTACACCTCTCTGTCGCAGGTTCTCCACCCTAAAAAACAATTACTTCACTGCACTTATCTTTCCGTTGAAAATTGATCACAAAAGTTCACATCACCAAAGTCGCTCTCAAGAAGCCAGCTTGGCACGACGTGCACGTTTCGGGCAACAGCCCTGTATCAAGTGCTTCACTTTCATCGCAACAATATAGCAACTATGTTGAAAACACCATCACCGCGGCTCAGGTCAGACCAAGAGCTGCGGTGACGGCGTTTTCAACATAGTTGGTGTATTGTTGCGATGAAAGTGAAGCACTTGATACAGGGCTGTTGCCCGGAACGTACACGTCGTGCCAAGCTGGTTTCTTGAGAGCAACTTTGGTGATGTGAACTTTTGTGATCAATTTTCAATGGAAAGATAAGTTCAGTGAAGTAATTGTTTTTTAGGGTGGAGAACCTTAACTGATTAAAAAGCAGCTTGCCGTCTGGTGTTGGTCGAGTTTCAAAACTGACCTTCCTCCGGCACGTTTCGACAAAAAAAACGATAAAAAACACAGTACAGGTTTCATATTTTGGTGGACTTTTGTTAATAGTTGTGATTTTCAGTTCACTGGACTAGGTTTGTTTGTTTTCACAAAAGCAAAAGCAAAGCTACTGAAATGCATGGTACATGGGGAAAAGAAGAAGTGCTCTGGATCATGTTGGAAAGAGGAGATGGCACTGTCATCCATACTGCTGTAATCTACAGACCTCCAACTCAAATTGAAGAGATAGATAACGAATTGATTATAGATATTGCCAAGATAGCAACAAAGGGGGAAACGATCATATTGGGTGACTTTAATCTACCTGATCTGGATTGGATTACTCCTTCTGCAAATATAGAAAGAAGCAAAAAAAATATGGACGCTATCCAAGACGCGTTACTTAGACAAATGGTGAAGGAACCAACCAGGGAAAGCTCAACGCTGGATTTGGTGCTCACCAACAGTGATAGCATGTCTAATGTCTGGGTGAGTGCCCCTGTGAGCAACAGTGATCATAACACGGTGTGGTTTGAGATAAAAGACAAGGTGCAATCCAATCATAGCAAGCTCAAAGTCCTAACCTTCAAAAACACTGACTTCAATAAAATGGCCGAGTACCTAAAGGAGGAGCTGACAGAGTGGAAGGGGATAAGGGAAGTGGAATTGCAATGGGCTAAACTAAAAGGGGTAATAAAAGGGGCAACAGGTAAATATGTAAGAAAAGTAAATAAAAACAAGAAGAGAAGGAAACCTATTTGGTTTCCCAAAGAAGTGGCTGCTCAAATAAGGGCAAAAAACACAGCTTACACAAAATTCAAAAGCTTGCATACAGAAGAACACAGAAATGAATACAGGATCAAACTCAAGGAGACAAAAAAGAGAAATAAGGATAGAAAAATCAAAGGCAGAGGAAAAGATGACTAAAGATGTTAAGTGCAGCGACAAAACATTCTTCAGGTATATTCGGGAAAGGAAGAAGATCAGAGGTGGAATTGCAGGACTCAGAAGTGCTGGAAATAGACTCATGGAAAATGACATTGATAAAGCGAAATTACTAAACAAATACTTCTGCTCTGTTTTTAATAAAGAATATCCTGGAGAAGGACCACCTGTGACTCCCAAATATAAAAATGTGAATGAGATAGATACCACACCATTCAGAGAGGATGAGGTTTTAGAACAACTTGAAAAACTGAAAGTGGACAAGGCCATGGGACCGGATGGGATACATCCCAGGATACTGAAAGAGCTCAGAGAGGTTCTTGCAGGGCCGTTAAATGATGTTTTCAACAGATCCTTGGAAACAGGAGAGGTTCCTCAGGACTGGAGAATGGCGGATATCATACCTCCACACAAAAGTGGTGACAGGGAAGAAGTGTCAAACTACAGACCCGTGAGCCTTACCTCGGTGGCAGGAAAAGTAATGGAGACGCTCCTGAAAGAGCAAATAGTGAACTTTCCCAAAACCAGCGGGTTACAGGATGCGAGGCAACATGGTTTTACTGAGGGACGGTTTTGCCAGACAAATCTCATTGAGTTCTTTGACCGGGTGACCAGAGAACTGGATCAAGGACACGCGATGGATGTCATCTACCTGGATTTCAGCAAAGCCTTTGATATTGTCCCTCATAGGAGGCTTATCAATAAACTCAGCAGTTTGGGGATGGGTCCCAAGGTGGTAAACTGGATCAGAAATTGGTTGACTGACAGATGACAGAAGGTGATGATAAATGGAGTTCACTCGGATGAAAGGAAGGTGATTAGCGGGGTGCCTCAGGGTTCAGTCCTAGGCCCGGCACTGTTCAATGTATTTGTGAGTGATATTGCCGAAGGACTGAATGGAAGTCTGTCTTTTTGCAGATGACACAAAAATTTGCAGAGTGGACTCCCCCAAGGGAGTGCTTAACATGAGGAGGGATCAGCAAAAGCTGGAGGAATGGTCTGATGCTTGGCAATTAAGATTTAATGCGAAGAAGTGCAGTGTCATGCACTTGGGTAGCAGAAATCCAAGGGAAATGTATGCGCTAGGGGGCGAAAGGTTGGTGTGCACGGAGCAGGAGAAAGACCTCGGTGTGATTATTTCTGTAGATCTCAAGGTGGCAGAACAGTGCGACAAGGCAGTGGCAAAAGCCAGGAGGATGTTGGGCTGCTTTCGAAGAGGAATTACCAGCAGAAAGGAATGGGTACTAGTGCCACTGTATAAGTCTCTGGTGAGGCCTCACTTGGAATACTGTGTTCAGTTTTGGAGACCATATCTTGCAAAGGATGTAAAAAGAGTGGAAGCTGTTCAGAGGAAGGCAACCAAAATGATTTGAAGCCTGCGTCAGAAGCCTTATGAGGAGAGACTTGAAGACCTAAATATGTACACTTTGGAGTTGAGGAGGTATAGGGGAGATATGACTCAGACCTTTAAAATTCTTAAAGAGAAGTAATGAACAAACAAACCTCTTCCAGAGACGGGGAAGCTGTAAAACTAGAGGGCATGACATGAAGCTGCAAGGTGGTAAATTGAAAGGCAATGTCAGGAAATACTTTTTTACTGAAAGGGTGGTGGATGCTTGGAATGCCCTCCCGATGGAGGTGGTGGGGGCAAACACAGTGACGGAATTCAAAGTGGCCTGTGACAGGCACAGTGGATCACTTTACAGCAACAAGATTAAATAAAAATAAATTGAACCATCTAATTTCTCAACAAATAGGGGTGTCCTACATGGAGTGATGGGGGCGAGGAGCGGTGGGTTCACCACTAAACAAATAAAGAAACAAAGATATGGGGAGGGGTGAAGACATGGGGAGGGGTGCACCTGCTCCTGGTGGGTGCACCACTAAGCAAAGTCATGGGTAGGGGTGCACCTACTCCCTAAAAGACATGGGAAGGGGTGCACCTACTCCTGCCATATTGCTGGGCAGACTAGATGGACCATACTGGTCTTTATCTGCCGTCATTTTCTATGTTACTATCATGCAGTAAGTACAAAAACCATGTCATAATGGCAGGACATGTCCAGCATGTCCCTTGCACTTACCACATGGAGAGGTCCCTTACTGAATGTTAAGGTCATTTGCAATTAGCAAAAGTACACTTAAAGCCAACTATTAAGATGGTATTAAGTCCACCCATGCTAATTACAAAATTGGCAGTGTATGATAATTTTTCTGCACTAATTATAAAGTGCACCCATGACTCACCCAGGCTCCACCTCTTTGTGCTGATTTTACCATGTGGTAATCATTGCCATTGGCCCATGCTCACGATTTCCATGCAGAAAAATGCATGTGAATGGCACTTTAGTAAAAGGGCCCCTACATTTGTTAAAGTCATCGTAATAAACTGAATGAGGACTATCAAATGCATTTTTCTAATATTGAACATGTATACTGCAATTTCCTACATAACATGGATTCTATTAGGGGTTGTAGGCCAAACCTTTTCCATTTTTTTTTTTAGTTTCTCATTTATAGGATTTTGTTTGTTCAAAGGAGCAATCGTGTACACTATCACTCAGTACTGTGTGATGTTTATCAATAGGTACACAATTCTTCAATAATATGTCTGTTAATCATTAGTGTGCACTATTAGGCCATATGTATGCTATTGATTAAAAACAAAATTGGGGGAGGGGGGTTGTAAGTTTGGCTTAAAAACAATATGAAACATTTTCAATGCACATTCCTAGATTTTATTTCAGTTTTCAAGAATGCCTGATATATAAATTGGTTAAATACCATTGGAAAACAAATTTAAAAAATAAAATGAACATATTCCTTCATATAAAGGAGGGGATATCACATGTGAACTGGATTTCAGCAGGCACTTGAAAGTATCACAACACGAGGGGTGGGGGGCTGATAAGTCTCTGGCCTTGTAACAAAACAGAAAGCTATGGGCACATTTCAGTTCTGGAGGTCCGAATGATCTCTTTGCAGTTTCATTTTATAAACAAAATTGCAGAGTGATGATTTGGACCTCCAGAACTGAAGTATGCCTGCAGTTTTGTTTCGTTATTAGGCCAGAGACTTATCAGCCCTCCCCTCTCCCACCCTCGTATGCTCTCTTCTACCTGCTAAAGCCTAAACTTTAGCAGCTTCTAGTTGGTGGTAAATATTAGGGCTGACTTGTAGAGGGTAATCTAACAACAAGGTAACTATGTTTAGAGGTCAAAAAGGCACCTATTTAGGCACAATGTTATAAAAACGGTCATAAAGTGCTGCAAAACACCTTCTGGACTGTCCATCGGACATCTCTGATCTGGCATCGCTCCTTTCGCCAGGTAGTACCAGAAGGGCATCTGGTAATCCTCAGAATCTCTCTGCAGCTTCTTCTATGAATTCCATTTGACCAGATTTAGTTTCAGTCAGGCTGGAACTGTCAGGGTCACCTCCATACTCTGCTTAACCTCCTCTGCTTCTGCTGATCCTCATGACCACTCCCTCTTGTAGGGCTCCTGTGTGCATTTTAGATGGTCCCAGGGGAATTATTGCTCTTCCTCCACTCTAGCCCTCTCAAGGGGGTTGCATCTTGGATTTACGGGGTGAGGGATGCTGGATGGAAGGTATGTATGTTTGTTTAGGGGGGTGCACGAGGCAAAGATCAGAGTGGGTGGTCATGATCAGGCAGAGTCATAAGACTGGGCAGGGGGCTTGAGATTGGGGTGCAGCAGCAGTAGCAGCATTTTACATGCCTTGGCATTTGCCCATGCAGCAGGTCTCCCCTGCACAGTAAAACCAGAGAAGATACTCGGCCCACTCCCTGTATTTTTCTTGGAGGCTCTAAGATTTTATACTACTTTGCTGTGTTCCAGAATATGTAATTGGAAACAGTATTTGTAAGTTTAAAAAAAAATTCTTACAAACTACCAGTGCTTAATTATACATTATTAAGATATATTTGAAGCTCCAAAAATCTTTACTCTCTTAAGACTGATTTTCATTAATTTAAATGTTTTAGCAAAATGAGTTGAATTTGAAAGGACTGATATTCCTCATGCAAAAGGAATGTGATGCTGTCTGGCAAGGCTGCTTAGAGAAATTGGAATTCTGATCAGCTGCTTAAGGTAAAGAGGGACAGCAGATATCGCTTGTTTGAGAAAGTCTAATTAAAGCTGTAGTTGATAAGCAAGTATGTCATTCTCAGAGAAAATACTATTATCTACTACCGTACATTGTCTTTTACTAATGGGCACTTAGGTATGGTATGTAACACACCAACAGCGCCAAAACTATGTCATGTTAGGAGTAAACACCACCGCGCTAACTGTTGGGGGCATGGAAAGCATTTCCCCAGCAGTTAATAGAGAGCCATGTCCCCTAGCATGTGCTGCAGTTGGCGCATGGTTTGAACACTGTGCAAACTGCGCTGAGCTCACACGCCCATTCTCTTCCTTTAACCCGCCCACTCGTGACCCTAATGCAAGTTGCACAGTTACCGCAGGAATCATCCCACGCCTTCAGCATGCTCCAGAAAATGCGCTACCAGCCAGCACCCATTAGTAAAAGACCCCCTATATTTTAGGTTAGAGAAAATTATGGCTTAGGAACTATTCTTCTGTTTTCTACATGGTCCAGCAATGCATTCAGATTTGTTGCAGCATTTTATGATAAGGCCAAGAAACATCCATAATTAATATAACCCAAAGGGAAGAACACAGGGAATTAAAACAAGGATTTGGTTGTATAGTAGAAAAAATAATGCATATGTTCTCTCTAAGATTCACTGTGAAGTTTTGATGCAGTAAATGAGAGATTGCATTTAGAGAACATGCCCGAAGGATACTCAGAAATCAGTATCAGCATCAGCCTTGGTATCAACTAGCTTGAGAAAAGCGTTTCATTTACAATTGTACAACTTTTACAAGCCACCAGAAAAACAATCATGGCTTGTCATTCACTACTGCAATAAAGTGCAGAATTCCCAGGGCTCACAAAAGGTTCTAATCTCATTTTAAATTTCATTTCACTTTATATACTCTTTGTCTAATCTCAAAATGGTCTAGAGCAAATGTCATAATATAAAACAATGCAAATATCATAATATAAAACAATCATATACAATTATACAAATTAAATAAATCACTAAAACAATAGAATACAAGCACGACATGGAAACAGAATGTACTTGGACTTTATATTTATTACTTGTCTTTTCCTAATCCAAACTCAAGATGAGTTACGTTCAGGCACATGAATTATTCCTCTGCCCAAAAGGGCTCACAATCTAAGTGCTACCTGCGGCAACAGAGGGTGAAGTGACTCACCCAAGGTCACAAAGACTGTCAGCGTGAGAAGCAGGAAATGAACCGTGGCTTCCCTAGTGCTCAACCTGCTTCTCAAATCATTAGGCTACTCCTATTTCTAACCAGGTGATCTTTCTCTATCGAACATTTCTCTGGAGAGAAATGATTTATGGTATATATATATATATATATATATATATATATATATATATATATATATATATATATATATATATATAGATAGATATAGATATATAGATATATTTGAACAAATAAATCAGTCTGTTTACAAAATGGCATAATGGCATAATAGCTATCATATCAAAATGAAGGTGAATTTTATGACAGGGTGCCTAGGCAGGAAAGCCGCATAGGTGCGCATAGTGCATGCATTTTATTATAGTAACATATGTGCCTTCATAGAATTATTCCTGGGAAAGTAGAAGCATACATTTGCATCTGCTTTAAGGCAAGTGCCATTGTGTGCGTGCATGATCTGGTAAGAATAGTGGCATATTAATATATTTTATAAGAAATGCTCTTAAGTGCTAATCCCACTCCATTAAACTTATTATCTGGCCCTGGGATTGTCTATGCCCAGAGGGCACCCACAGAGCTCTTCTGCCTTCAGCACTTCTCTTCATTGAATGATGATGCCACTAATAGCATTTCTTAATTATCCTATTACTTCAAATTCTTTAATGTACATGCTAAGGCCTTCCTGAAAGGTATGTACTCTTTGCAGCATGTACACTATGGCCTTATGTGAATGCTAAAATTTAATGCGCAGATCCCTCTAAAGTTCAATAGGAACTAAGAGCTGAAGACCTAGTATGACAGGTCATGTGTTCTTCTGTACTGTATTGTGCTAATGGAGTCATTTTATAAAAGGATATGTACTTTAAGGCACAACGTATGTGCCTAATGGGGGATATTGTAGGCATTAATGTACATACTAAGGGGCATGTTTACTAAAAACCGCTAATTTGCGTGCTGCAAAATAGCGCACTAAAAGCGGTACTTAAGAGCGCTTAAACGCCCCGCAATCTTGCGTGTCACCCCCGCAGAGGTGCGCGGCACACTAACGGGCCCCTTACAAGTGCGGGCCCGCAAATTTCCGATAGAGGCGTGGAACGTCTAACGGAGGGCGGAGGAAGGCTCTGGAGGGGCGGAGGGACGGGGTCAATGGGTGGAGAGTGGGAGGGGAGAGGCTCCCCGCACATTATCGGGCCCGAATTTACAATGGAAAAATAGCGCGAGTGAAACACTCGCGCTAGAGGGCATTTAAAGGGAAGAGAAACCATTTCCATCAGCAATGTACAGCAAAACGGGGGAAACCTGCAAAACGTTAGCAGTGTGAGACCCGTGCACAGCACAAAAATGCAATTAGAAGTATAAAATGACCACAGGAAAAAATGACTAATAGTAGCTCAGCTCGGGAACAGGTCCAGTAATGGGCCAAATGAAAAACCACACGCAGGAAAGTCACAAAAAAAAATGCAGCGTGGAAATGTGTATGGAGCGGAGACACCTCTAAAAAGCATTTCCCCCTTATGGAGCTTTCCTGGGAGTGTCCCCCATGTTTGGCCATCAATATCACTGTTGCCCATCTTGGTCATATTATCCCCCTGTTCCATGGTCATGTCTGGGGTGTATTTTCACGTCTGTCACCAGACAGGGTGAAGCAGCCCACAGTAAAAATGTGCAGAGCAGGGTTTGGGACCCCATCCTGCCAGGTTTACCATCTCCAGGTACTGCACAATCTCTGTGGCAACAGTGTGGTGCAGTGGACAGAGCCATGAATGCAAAGCCCAGAAGGACACAGGTTCAAATCCCATCTGGGGCTCATGCCAGCCCAGTCAGAATATTTTACCCACCACCAAGCAGAGATAGTAAAGACACCCCTTTATTACAGAGAACATAAGCATGTAGCAAACACCTATATTTTACTCTGCACCGCACACAGACCAGAACAATGGGCATCACCCACAGCCGATTCACCCAAATGCAGCCCTGGAGTATCTCAACTCAATCTTGCCATATGCCTTTGCCAAGATAAGGACATGCCAGCATGGTGGCGAAACAATACAGATGGTGGAGGGGGAAGTGCCTGCTAGCCACAGAAGACAGTGGTCAAGCCATGTGCAGGCTGGTCCCGTCCACTGCAACAGACAGGCCCTGATGGATGTACAGTCATGGACCTCCCAGGGAATACAACCAATCCATGGCAACATGGTGGTGCAGTGCACACAGACAGTGTATGCAAGAGCAGAAGGTCACAGGTGCAAAGCTCAGCTGGTGCCCCTGTCAACCCAGTCCACATATTTTATCCTCCATCAGACACAGATAGTGAGGACACCCCTTTATTACAGAGAACATAAGCGTGTCCCCAAACCCCATAATTTACCCCACCCCATCCCCCATTTACACACCACAGTTATAATTGACACACACCCCAGTACACACCCCATGTACACACCCCATTTATAATATACACATACCCCATTACAATGGTCATATCTGACAGCTGATTTGCACAAATGCAGTCCTGGAATGGCACAACTCCATAAGTTCACATGTTTTAAAAGATAGGGACATGTCAGCATGGTGTCGGACGGGTACAAGTGGTGGTGGGGCCAGTGTTTGCTAGCCACAGCATACAGTTGGCTAGCCATGTGCAGGATGGCACTGTCCACTGCAACAGACAGACCCTGTTGGATGGACAGTCATGACTGTCCCAGGGAACCCAGCCAATCTGTGGCTACACAGTGGTGCAGTGCACTCAGACAGTGTATGCAAAACCAGAAGGTCACAGGTGCAAAGCTCAGCTGTGGCTATTCCCAATCCTGAACACATATTTTAACCACCATCAAACACAGATAGTGAGGACACCCCTTCATTGCAGAGAACATAAGCGTGTCTCAACACCCCATAATTTACCCTCCCCCCCCCGCCCCATTACAATGGGCATAAGTGACAGCCGAGTCGCCCAAGTGCAGGTCTGGCGTGGCACAACTCTATATGTTCACATGTTTTAAAAGATAGGGACATGTCAGCATGGTGTCGGACGGGTACAAGTGGTGGTGGGGCCAGTGTTTGATAGCCACAGCATGCAGTTGGCTAGCCATGTGCAGGATGGCACTGTACACTGCAACAGACAGGCCCTGTTGGATGGACAGTCATGAATGTCCCAGGGAACTCAGCCAATCTGTGGCTACACAGTGGTGCAGTGCACTCAGACAGTGTATGCAAAACCAGAAGGTCACAGGCTCAGCTGGGGCTATTCCCAATCCTGAACACATATTTGCCATAGAAATAAACGGGGATACTGAGCACAATCCATTAAGGCTGATGACACAGGCATAGGATAGGTAAACCTGCCTTTTATTTTACATCCCAGGCACCCACACACCATGAACAAGGGCATCACCCAGAGCAGAGTATCCCAAATGCAGCCATGGAGGGTCACAAATCACTCAGCTCTGCTGATGTATCCAACAAATATGGGTGTGCTGCAAGTCACGTAAACACCACCATGGTATGCAGCTGTATCAGAGCCATAATCATCACAGACAACATGAAAAACCAACCTGTGTCTGCACAACATTGACTGGAGTTGTAAACATCTGCAATAGAACACTGGCCAACAGAGGCAGAAACACATCCACCTGCAGGCCCCACTATCCTAAGACAAATGCAGTGGCAGGATGTTGGGCCTAGTGTGCCCCTCTAAAAACTAGCATGTGCATACATGATCAATCACACAATACAGATGTGGAGATGTCACACACATATTGAAAGCCTGTGATGAGCAGTGACTGATAGAAACGCCTATGCTAAGCACAACCACATCATCCATCTGTAACATACAAACGTCTCTGATGTATGTGCAATGCGTGTCAGGTCATGTCTGCCGCAGAGACTAGCACCCTGGGAAAGATCTCTAAATGTACACCCCAATGTTGCCATGCCTGCACCTCGCCCATTAGTGTTGCGTTGGTCAGGGCTCCCAAATAATATTGCATCAGCTACATGCTGTCCTAGGTGTGGGGAGTGTGTGTCTGTCTATCCAGTGTGTGTTGGCTGTGAACAACCCCCACAGCCCACAATGATAGCACTGTTGGCAGTATTGGCCTGACAATGTGCATAATGAGGAGCAAAGTACTGTGGGTACAGAACAGACAGGGCGGCAGGAGCAGGATGCAGCTACACAGGGCAAATGTGCATGCCAGGACCATGTTGTGCCTTGCCATCACCTCCACAGACATGTTGTCCATAGCATGCTCTGTGTGGAGGTCACTCTCACCTTGAATGATCAGTGACCATGGGATGGCTAGGTCACAACAGAGTAGTTCACCCATGTGATGTGTATGGGTTCTGTGTATATGGTGCCCAATCACTGAATCAACTGCGTGGTGGGTGTGCTCACATCCCAGTTAAGGATGCACAGAGTTTACCTGAGAGCATGCACTTTGGACTGGCTAGTGGCCTGTCTGCATTTTGCATGTGTCTGGCAGCAACACCTTGCAGGGTCATTAGCTGGACACACACTGTGCCTTTTGCTGGAGAATGTCAGATGGTGATGGGTGAGTAGGGGGTCCCTAGCCCCACTGTTTGTCTGCCTGATCCTGAATTATGGATTTGTCCCAGATTGCACAGAGTGACCTGCAGGTTGTCCTTAACACAGCTGGACGGCGTCTGCTGTTGCTGGCAGCTGCTAGCACCCTAGATGGTACATAGAATGTACATATCATCATTTTGGGGAAACTGTGTTCCACACGGAAGGTTTGGTGGTCAGACACACTCTGCCTATGTGTATGGAAATCTCCATTTCCCACACACACCCTGCACATATATCATGAAAGGCAGGGCACCCACACAGGATATGCACCCTTTGAGGAGCATTGCAGCCCAGAAAGCTCTGGGAGGCACAGATGCTGCAAGGTGGAGTGTAGGTGTGTCTAATGTGCCAACCTATCAGACATCGGCAGACAAGCTGTCATGATGTATAAGCCAGCTCAGACAGGATAGGTGCTGTGTGTCTCACATCACCCTCAGGGTGAGCACACACCACACACACTGTGATGGTGTGCACCCACTCTGTAGCTGCAACACTGAAGGTTAGTGCCCAACACTAGGCCTAGGTGCTGTGGGGTTGTAAACCCTCCCGTCCGGCCATCATGAGACCGCTGCTGTGCATATGCAGTGCATCATGGGTGTGAGTGGATTGACACCACCCTGTTTACTGCAGCACAAAGTCTGCAGAGGTCATATTGCAGGCAGCCATACCTCTCATCACAGCCACAGAGCTGTAGTCCACTGGTGCCTACAATACCTTGGAATCGAAAGGTTGGTGGTTCAAATCCGAGGTGTGTTTGTACAAGCAATGTTTTTTGATCCTCACATTGTCCCATATAATCCACCAGTCAGCAGCAGTGCTGGTTACATTGCAGGAAATTAACATACATAGAACAAGCCATTGTAACATTTAAACAATCATTTCCAAGGTTCATGGGGGCTGTCACGCATGGAATGTGTGTAATATCATGTATTACTGGCAACCCCAACACCATGACAGTGCAGTAAGCCAGGTCCACACTATATGGTGGCGTGGGGAGCACCTGATGCTGACAGCACTGTGAGGATCTCCGAACATCCACCACTAGTTCACACTCAGGGACCTGTCAATGGCTGCACTCGCCAAACACCCCACTGTGTATGGAATCACGGAACCCCTGGCTCCACATGCAGCAAGGTCAGGTGTGGGCCACAACTAGATTGATAAGAACAGATGCCTGGCTGGCTAAAGAGGCAATCCTGCAGACTGTGTGCTGTGGTTACCAGGGGTGCGGTGATCCATTTTTGAGAATGGTGTACCGCACATGATGTAGGCAGCAGTGTGAGGGTCTTGCCACTAGCATCACCTCTGTAATCCTGAAAGGGGTCTGTGGCAGGTAATAATGTTGCAATGTCAGAAAATATATGCTGGCAAAAGCATAGATGTACATGGAAAGCACCATGGCCAATGGTGTAACAAAGTATGATAATGTGAGCTTACTGAGACTGGCACACTAGAGCCCAACTGGAGGATGTAACCCATGACGCCTGGTTAAGCAGTCCATGTAGCAAACATTGTGCAAGATCACAGCCCCAGGACTGTATGCCGGCACACATACCAAAGGTTATTGTGCAGTGTGCTGACATGCTGACCACATCACCTCATAATGTCCAACACGCAACATAATGTATGTGTGCAATGCTCATATATGAATCTCATAAAGACCCCTACAGCAAACAATACAGCATTGGTGTCTGTACAAGCTGATACACCACAGAACATGGTCCACCAACATACAGAACCCCATATCACCAGTCTGATTGACACCTGGTGCTGATGTTCTGGCTGCACCCATTGCTATCAGTGTCAGAGCACTACCTGCTATGTGACACACATAGCACACCTCATCTGACAATGGCCCAGAAATCAGTGGATATGTGTCCATAGGTTCAGGACCAGAGTGTGTGAACAGGTGTAATACATAATATTTATCGCATATTTAAATGGACAGGAGAGGCACCTCGTAGTTATGTGAGTATGCTGAGCACATGACACATATTGTTACTAAAATTATAAACTATTATTATGAATACTGCGTACCGGTAATAACCGCAACATCTTGCCACACAGCAATACCGATCGCACGTGCGCGCCTCGATTATTCGCGCAGCCATGCGCCGTGCACCAGCGCGAACCGCTACGCGCAAATGCGGAAGTTGCGTCGTTAGCGGTCGCGCGTGTACACACCCTGAAACAAAATGGCGTCCCGATTAAGGAAACCGGCGTTCAGCCAACGAGAGCTGTGCCACCTGTCCACCCTGATTGCCAGGAAACAGAAGAGGCTCTTCCCAGGGCCCTCCAGGAGCAAAAACATGGCAAAGGTCCAGAGGGCATGGGAGAGGCTGACCAGGCGATTCAATCGTCAGGCAGACCACCAACGTGACGTAAGTGAATGGACACAGGGCACAACAAACATATACACAGACAGGGTTGATGACAGATGTCCATGCTGTTGTGTGTTATTAGTCTAGAGAGGTCAAGTGTAGCAGGTGGAACACATTCCATATGCACTGTGTATCACATCTGGGTGGTTGGCCATTTAGCCAGGTGGTGACGGATGTGTCCACAGAGGACATGATGCCCCCCTGGCCTTATGACAGCTGGTGGTGTTGATGTCGCACAGCACACAGCAACACAGCTAGGCCATGCATCTGGCTAAATAGCCACAGGAAACATCTTGTGGTGATGGCGGTATCTGCATCTGCAGGGTAACACATAGGGGCGACCACCATGGGTTGTGCAACGTTGAGCACATGGGCCCTCAGCCACACATGTGCCCTGGGGTGGTGTTAAACTATTCTAAAATATAACCCCCCTATCCTCATGGGTCCAGAGAGACCCACAAAGTGGGATCCAGTCAACCTGGGGATATGGCTGTGTGTACTAATGTAGTGTTAAGCATCCCCCTACCTCCAGGGGTCCAAGGTGTCCATTCAAGGTGGGCTCCTTGTCCCCCTGGAGATATGGCTGTGTGCACTAATGTAGTGTTAAGCATCCCCCTACCTCCAGGGGTCCAAGGTGTCCATTCAAAGTGGGCTCTGTGTCCCCCTGGAGATATGGCTCTGTGTACTAATGTAGTGTTAAGCATCCCCCTACCTCCAGAGGTCCAGGGAGCCCATTCAAGGTGGGCTCCTTGTCCCCCTGGAGATATGGCTGTGTGGCCTAATGTAGTGTTAAGCATCCCCCTACCTCCAGGGGACCAGGTTTCCATTCCAAGTGGGCTCTGTGTCCCCCTGGAGATATGGCTCTGTGTACTAATGTAGTGTTAAGCATCCCCCTACCTCCAGAGGTCCAGGGAGACCATTCAAAGTGGGCTCATTGTCCCCCTGGAGATATGGCTGTGTGGACTAATGTAGTGTTAAGCATCCCCCTACCTCCAGGGGTCCAGGGAGTCCATTCAAAGTGGGCTCTGTGTCCCCCTGGAGATATGGCTGTGTGTACTAATGTAGTGTTAAGCATCCCCCTACCTCCAGGGGTCCAGGGAGTCCATTCAAAGTGGGCTCTGTGTCCCCCTGGAGATATGGCTGTGTGTACTAATGTAGTGTTAAGCATCCCCCTACCTCCAGGGGTCCAAGGTGTCCATTCAAAGTGGGCTCTGTGTCCCCCTGGAGATATGGCTGTGTGTACTAATGTAGTGTTAAGCATCCCCCTACCTCCAGGGGTCCAGGGAGTCCATTCAAAGTGGGCTCTGTGTCACCCTGGAGATATGGCTCTGTGTACTAATGTAGTGTTAAGCATCCCCCTACCTCCAGAGGTCCAGGGAGCCCATTCAAGGTGGGCTCCTTGTCCCCCTGGAGATATGGCTGTGTGGCCTAATGTAGTGTTAAGCATCCCCCTACCTCCAGGGGTCCAGGGAGTCCATTCAAAGTGGGCTCTGTGTCCCCCTGGAGATATGGCTGTGTGCACTAATGTAGTGTTAAGCATCCCCCTACCTCCAGGGGTCCAGGGAGTCCATTCAAAGTGGGCTCTGTGTCCCCCTGGAGATATGGCTGTGTGGACTAATGTAGTGTTAAGCATCTCCCTACCTCCAGGGGTCCAGGGAGTCCATTCAAAGTGGGCTCTGTGTCCCCCTGGAGATATGGCTGTGTGTACTAATGTAGTGTTAAGCATCCCCCTACCTCCAGGGGTCCAGGGAGCCCATTCAAAGTGGGCTCCTTGTCCCCCTGGAGATATGGCTGTGTGTACTAATGTAGTGTTAAGCATCCCCCTACCTCCAGGGGTCCAAGGAGTCCATTCAAAGTGGGCTCTGTGTCCCCCTGGAGATATGGCTGTGTGTACTAATGTAGTGTTAAGCATCCCCCTACCTCCAGGGGTCCAGGGAGTCCATTCAAAGTGGGCTCTGTGTCCCCCTGGAGATATGGCTGTGTGTACTAATGTAGTGTTAAGCATCCCCCTACCTCCAGGGGTCCAGGGAGTCCATTCAAAGTGGGCTCTGTGTCCCCCTGGAGATATGGCTGTGTGTACTAATGTAGTGTTAAGCATCCCCCTACCTCCAGGGGTCCAGGGAGTCCATTCAAAGTGGGCTCTGTGTCACCCTTGAAGTAGGTCTGCTATATCTAGCAGTATCGCAAAGAAAATACAGGACACACAGCTCTTGTAGTGGGTCAAACACTGTCGACCATGGCCTGGTAGACATACACGTGTAATGGACCTATCCACTGCCAAGGTGGATAGGGCAACCCACCCAATGTCACATTTGTTTCTCCAGCAGCCCATGTGTGCTGGATTATCATGTTGCCAGTGTGTCTGTATTGCATGACATGTGTAGGTAATATGACCACACATGTATCCACAGTACCACCTACAGGTTTATAGGGCTCATCAGGAACATCATCATCACCCTAACAAATGTGGCATGACACTGCCATGTCTGTCAAGGGTGCCACAGGGAATGGGTCACGTGCGTCAAGGGAGACACGTACAATGCACATAGGTGTCAAAGCAAAAATGGCCACACCCGCAGTTAGGCATGTATGTGGCACTGGGAACAGATCATCACCTGTGAAAAACAAGAATGGGTTGAACCATTGTGTTCCCTGATGCCCTGTGTAAGCCAGCATGTCATTGCTCCCCACCAGCCAGTAGAGAAGCGTATGGGGGTATCACACAGTTCCTGTGGTCCTCCATGATGCACCCCACAAATGCTGCCTTACAGTTCAGCTGTTGAAGCTAAACCCCCATCTCTGTGTTATTGTAGGTGCAGAACACCTCCATGTCAGAGCCACACCTGTGTGTGTGCCTGCCGAGGTCACACTACCAGTAAAACTGTTGTATGTGAACCCCCATCACTAGTAGCTGTGTTGACATCAACCAAACACAATACCATGGGAAACGTGAGAATGCCCTATCACGACCCACCACTATGAATGCATAGGCACAAAACACACCACAAACATAGACGACACACCATGTGCCAGAGGACAGGACACAAGAGTGCCAATCACTTGCTGGTCACTGTCAGACATGCCTAGTGTGCTGAATGGCAAGGATACACATGTGCCATGTCACCATGACTGGCCAGTGAGATGGCATCCAGTGGTGCTGGGCTGAACCCGGCAGCCATGCCAAGAGCCCCCCCCCCCCCCAACCAGTGTGTGGTGGTAGCCATGTCACCTGTGGAGCACAATGTGTCCTGTGGATTACATCCACACCAACATACTGTGGCATGGTCACAAAGGGGCCACAAACCATACAAAATCGGGATGCACCAGCAGTGGCACTGATGAATGCACTCTGCCCAAACAGCCCTGGTGGTATCATCAGGCCCAAATGGCATGTCAATGACCACAGCAAGGTATGGAGTCAGCACATGCGTCTGAGCCCCTAGTGCTGTGCAATGGTGTATGGGCTGTAGCCGTCAAAACTACACAGCCATAGCATTTGTCACTAACACACAGTATGCTGTCCAAAACACACTGTCCTTCAACTATGTCTGGCCCCACAGGGCACCTGACACCACCCTACACCACACTCATCGTGTGATTGCCACCCACAAAGCTCAGGGGCACAGCAGGGGCATATGGGCCAGCAGTGCAGATGTGTAGCGTGTGGGACTCATTTGTAACTGATCACCTCTGGGACTCTGCACCAGTGAATCAGAACCGCACTCAGCAACAACCCACACGGACAATATACGTACAACCCTGTGAGGTGCCTAGTGAATGTGATACCTACGTGTACATTACTGGAAATTGCAAGGGGGTGCGTGCATGTCCCAAGATGGAACACGTTGCGCCCCAGGATCAGACCCCACAGGGGCTTCCATTACCTGTGGCCAGGCTCCACACAGTTTTTGCCACAACTGAGGTAAAGCACAGGACACATGAGTCTGAGAAACAGCAATATCCACAGATGCCAAGGGTGTATGGCACCCTGCCTGGACATACCATATGACACGACACCCTCCTGAATGGGATGAGAGACACCTCCTAACATCCCCCACATGTCGAATAGATAGATGATAACGTTGCTGTGTTGGACGTTGCCTGTGTCCCCAAATGGAAAGGCCCCTGAGCACCCCACTCTGTTGGCGGCACCTATGCTGTGAGCACAATCTCACGGATGACATGGCGCCACACACTCTGGGAGTGGCGTTGGAACACTGATGCCGCCGTTGCCGTGTGTGCCATGCAGTTTGTCTGTAACCCAGGAGGGTGTCAAATACCCCTGTCCTCTGGGGATGAGGTGGATGGAGTGTTCAGAATATCTACAACATCGAGATGTGCACCTCCCACATGACATGGGGGTGGATGAGGTGTCGTCTGACAGGTACGCTCATTGCGAGAGCAAATGATGCTAACAGGGTAGCATTGGACCGGTGTGGGTGCATAGGCTGAGTGTCTGAACCCGCCATTGTGTCATGGTCACATGTGCGGCAACAGCAACCTACATGGGCCAGGCTGTCACACGGTATGGTGTGAGACACCCACTGAACCCTTGCCCAACTGGCAGGGAAAAGGTGCCAGCAGAGATCCACAAGGTGGATGCTGACAGGTCCACACTGGCCATTAGGTCAGATGACTACGATACTGCAAGCGGATGCACGGCAAGGACTACGCACTGTGCACCACAAAGGGATGCTATCTGTCATATGCCCATCAGGGACACCCAACACTGCAAGCTGACTGAACTGTCAACATCACACATAACACCATATCTGGGAGACAGGCAGCCGTAGCTGGTCCAGCATCGACAGCATCCACAGGACCTTGAAGTACCCTGTGATGTAATCCCCCCCCCACAGCCAAACACGGAAACATATGTGGAACATCTCATGCGATCCATGTCCCTGCATGTATGTGGGATGTGAGAAATCATAGGAGGGCTGGACCCTGCACACCATAGTAGGTGGCACAGTCCGAACCCCACCAAACCCCACCCCTCGCAACACAACGGAGGGACATGTCCCTGAATGTGACCCCAGCAGCCCCTATGGAACATGGGTAACCGAGCTATGCAGGGGCACAGGTGGGGGCGCCTCCACAGCTGGGTTGTGTGTTACACAGCCCCTACATGCACATAACTGAGACTACAGGAGGGCACAGACACATCTGTGTATGCACACAACTGGGCAGGACTATACCCCTGAGGGATATACATATGACACAACAGGGCAACGCCTACCCACATCCCCACAGGCCTCACTATATACCCACCCCCCCATCACAAGGATGGCCACAGACATCTGGCCAGCCACCAAACAGCCTGTACGTCCCCATTGTATCTGCTAGCACGGTGAGGCCATCTCAACACACATCACACACCCTGGGCCCCGACACAACACACACAGTATGCACAGGGTGCATGGCTGGGTGAGCTGCATATGGGCGTGCCAGGGGGACATGTGTCTAAGCACACCTAGACGTGCGGTCCAACTGGTCACACCTCACGACAGAGGTTCAGTCCGATCCCCCTCCCACACACCGGGTGCATGCCAGGGTGTGTGCTGTCTCATGGATATCATGTGAGTCCCCCCACAGCATCACCCATTTGCTCATGTTCACATGATCAGGACAAGGTTGCAGACTGACAACAACCCATCAGCTGCAGCCTTGCTACCCTTGCAGTGTGCAAATGTGAACATGGGCACTGCAAATAACCCACCTCTGTTACAGAGATATGCACCAGCATGGGGGCACATAGAAGCCTCCCGTGCCCCCTGCCATTTTGTCTGTGTGTAGGGCATCCTACGAGGCGCCACATGTGGGCTGCAGGGGCCCAGCACGGGCCAATGACACTCAACGTCAGGCCCACAGAGGGATGCCATGTGTGCTAAGGATGCTGTGAATCACATATCACACGCATACCCTTCCCTGAAGCAACACCCATAGGGGAGAACACAGATGCCTACCTTGTAGGTGTGCTGCCCCACAGGGGACACCCACTATGGGGTGCATACACTGGCAATGGTGTTGAGTGGGTCCACAGCAATGGTGACGTTGCATCACCTGCATCTGGGGGCATCAGACACACACACCTTGGACAGCTGCTGTCAATAAGCAGCAGGGATATGTCCCGCAAGCAACACCATGTCCCCTGGGTGTTCTGTCACCCACCCTCACCCTCAGTGTCTGTGTCACGCCCCACATCTCCCCCCTCACACACACCCTCTGTCTCTCACTGTCCCTCCCACCATCCCACTGTTGTGTTGTGGGGTGGTGGTGAGATGGGTGTGGGCAGACTGCAGCCACACAGTAAGGCTGCTGATTGCTGCCCTATCTGTCAATGCATGTGGATGCCAGCTAGGCTCTGTTGATACTGCAGTGACACCTATGTGCAAACCTATTCCCACATATGTGTGGGACTGACTGCTGGTGGTGCGTTACCATGATGGATATGCCACAGGTAGCAGGAGGGTGGGAGCAGCAAGATGTGGCCCACCCAGGACATAGGCGTCTGCGTGACAGACACAGTGACAGGTGGCACGTGCTGACAGAAGACAACATTTGCATGTCCACAGGTGGAGGAACTGAGGAAGAAGGCTTGTGAACTACGACAGTTCCACATGCGGTATTTGGAACAGCTCAGCACAGAGGGAGAGCACCACCATGATGGTGAGTAGTGGAGGGCTATGCCACAGGTTAAAGTGTGCCATTGAACCAATTGCCTCTGGCCTGCCTTATCTGTACATATGTTATGTGCCACACATGGATGTGCCCTGATGTCTGTCACCCCTCACAGGTGGGGATGACAGTGACGAGGAACCACACACCTCCACATACAGCTTCCGCAGGCCCAGCACACGCCGCACAAGGGGGAGGATGAGCCCTTGGAGGAGAACCTGCAGCCCGACCAGCAGGGATCCGAGGAGGAGGGGACGGATGTGGTGGTGGTGGTGTCGGACGACGACATTGCGGAGGAGGATGAGGATGTCACCCACCCTACCCCAAACGAAGGGGATGGAGAGGATGGGACATTGGGGGGTGCAGGGGAGAGGGCCACAGGGGGAAGGGGTGCTGACAGGGTGGGGGGAGGGGGGCCTCTGTCTGGCCTGGGAGGGTGGAGGGAGTATCTGCAGGGAGGGGAGGAGGGGGGGAGGGGTGTGTGTGGGAACACAGCCCACCACAGGGCCATGGGGGCACCAGTCAGCCACTGCAGGGGTGGGCACAGCACGGGCGGCAGCGCATTCCTGTGCCATCCAGGGCCACTGTCACGGCTCATGCACATGCCAGCACACAGACAACAGGCAATGTGTGTCTGTGTGCTGGCAGGTGTATGCACGATATCTTAGTGGCCGTGGATGACACACGGCGTGACATCCATGTGGTGTTCCATGCCCTGCAGTGCATGACCGGGGCTGTTCAGCAGGTGGACACCGATGTGTTGCAGCTGGCATCCCGATGGCCACCTGCCGAACAGCGTCACAGGCACCAGCAATGTCACCTGTGACGCCCCCATGTGCCCTGTGTTGCGCAGTGTTCCCACCCCCCTTTGGCATTTGATGTTGGGCATGTTGCCCGTTTACATATGTTGTGTAAATAAATGGTTTTAGTTTGTACTTTGCATCAATGGCCTTGTGATTGCCTCACACGCACACCATGTATGCAAGGATGGGATATGTCTATCCACCTTCCTGGGGATCAAACATTGGCATGGACACCATAACGGTAACAGCAACACATGAGGAGCTGTGTGATATCTATGTGGGCATGGCCATGGGACAGGTGTAGGCCCAGAGGATGTTGCCCTGCATATGTTCCCGAGACACAATCATGTCACAGGGATGGGTCTGGTGGGACAGCAGTTGGTGTTGGACAGCAGCAATGTAAATATGCATGGCACACATGTGTGTCGCAGACACATGTATGCCATGTAGGTGCGGGACAGGCCTGTCAGCATTGCCAAGGACACACCCAATGGGCACACGTATGCCCCCATTGTGCACGTCTGACGGGGATGTAAATGGTGACTGGGCAGGAAATTGGTGCTGTAACCCCTGGGGCATGCCGACATATGCAAGTGGGCCCATGTGTACACCTGTGAGTTGTAGCCAAGGGTCAGTGACCACAGCATGTGCATGTCTGGAATGCCAGGTAATGGCATGTGTGCATTAATACCTGACAGTGTGACAATCCCTGCAACAACGGGCCTGGTCTCAGATCATCTGTCCATGGGCAGAGCATTCATGTGCACACAACCTGAGCAATAAAGGGGACACACATTGGAGTGTAACTCTTTAATGTATGCTAGGGTACCCATGTTTGGTCTGCTCTATTTGCGACGCCGTCGCCTCACAGGTATGGCACCTGGCAATGGAGGTCCCCGTTCCCCTGGCGCCACCCGATCCTCTGGTGCCTGTAGCGGAGGTGGTGTTGGCGGCGGTGGTGGTGGTGGTGGTGTCTGTGGTGGCGGTGGTGCCATCCTCACCAGCGCAGCCTCGATGCCCTCCATGGCCACACACATCCTCTGGTATGGCCGGTCACATATGCTCTGGCGCAGATGGACCATCTCCTGGATGAGACGTTCAGAGGATTGCCGCAGAGCTATGAGTTCCTGACGAATGCCTGTGTGGGGAGAAAATGGCCGTGTGAGAGCTACCCCTGCCAGGTATGACAGTAATACACAACAGGGTGGGACATGTCACACATGCTTTTCCCCTGCATGTTACGAACTGTAGTGGTCAGGTGCATATTTAACTGAATGGGGACATACCTCAAAGGTGTATGTTAGGCCACACACAGGACGTGCCCAATGTAAATGATGTGTGTGACAGGCACAGGGATACCCCATCTCAGCAGGCACAACACTGTCCAGCACATGTACAATATTCCCTGGGACACAGAGCAACAATATGTACATTGTGTGTGTGGCTGGAGGGTGCGCAGGTGATTGCAATGACACCTTGGGATACACATTTTGTAGGGGAGTTCAAATGCTAACAAACATAACATGTGGGATGCAGAGTTAGGGGATACACACGGCATGGGCAGGTGATAGGTGCATTGCTCATGACTATGAGGGATGGGGTGTGAGCAGCAGATTCACACCCAGGACATGGGCCCATCCACAACTGCACCATGCGTCTGTCAGATAAGGGTGTCACATCCCCCCAGGGGGAGACTCAAGTGGTCAGATAACAGTGCATGTAGACCCTATGAGGCATGTGCAGGGCTCACAATGCGTATGTTGATGACAGGATGTTGCATCACAGGGGTACAAGCTGCACATTTGCCTAGACAGGTGTATGCTATGCATGCAACTGCTGGTGGCAGGCCATCGGGATGATTTCAGAGTCACACAAAGGGGGGGGGGGCGGGGAAGGTAGCCCTGAATGTGCATGGTAGCAGGGGTGGCAGCAGAAGGCAGAGAGGGTAGGGCTAGGTGGCCAATTTCCCCAATGGAGAGAGGTAATACATGGAGTGAGGCAGGGATCAGTGTTGGGTCTGTTGCTCTATCACATATTCATAACTTACCTGCAAAAGGGACCTACGAGTGAGGCAATCAATTTGCACATGGGAAAAACACTTTTTAAGGTTGTCAGAATCCAAGCGGATTGTGTTAAATTGCAAGGGGATCTAGATGTATTGGAAGATGGGGTATCCAAAAGGAAGATGAAATGTAATGTGGAGAGGTGCAAAGGTATGCACCAAAGAACATAACACTCGACGTATGGCTACATGATGCAAGGTTCCACATTGGGAAACACAACCCAGGAAAAAGATGTCGACATAATAGTTGATAACATGTTTTGGCCCATTACGAACGTGTCAAGCAATAGGACAAACCACCTTTATCACAACACGTATTATACAGACAGTAGAGGCCTATGGCCCGACACAGGCCGTATTCCTTTTTCCTCTGCAGGGGCAGGTTTATCAGGTTAAACACACGTCCACAGTGTTGGACAGGACCTGATCAACCAAAGGGATGTACCGGAGCCCCTCACCTCTCAATGTAGACAAACACATTCTGCCATCCAAATATAATTAACCAGCAGTGCATCCACGCAAGGGGAAGCCTTGTTGTAACAATGTGAAAGTGGAAATGTGTTACAGGAAGGCCTCCCCTTGCACGGATGCACGACTGGTTAATTATATTCGGATAGCAGAAGGTGTGTGACTGCATTGAGAGGTGAAGGGCCCCGGTGCGTCCCTGTGGTTGAATAGGTCATTCTCAATACACTGTGAAGGTGTGGTTTGCCTAATGAGCCTGCCCCTGAAGAAGGACACGGACCACGGCCTGAGTCGGGCCATAGGCGCATAGTTTCTGGATAATACGTGTGGTGCTAAAGGTGGTTCATCCTATTGCTGTCCACGTTTTCCCTGGGCCCTGTATTGCATGTGGTACGTGCCTGCTGCTGGTACCTACTGTATGAGCAGAGACAGATCAGTCCATAGGTGTGTCTGGCCAAATCAAACAATGATGTGACGCGATATGTAGGTTAATGGGCATGTGTGGCATACCCTTTGGTCGTCTTGCACACAGTGTGTTGCACATACTGTACGCTGATGTGTCTCACACTGTTCGGTATTGTGCACACCGAGTGTGTGTTTGTGTAGTCACACACATTTACAGTCCTGGTAGAGTGTGCACACCTGTTAGTGTATGTACAAAGAACATAAGGGTTATCTGCGTGAACATTTTTGCCCACCCACCTTCACTGTCCCGATGTGACGAGGTGGCATGGGCCCGCAGCTCAGCTCTCAGAACATCCTCCCCGGTATCCCGTTGTGCTGGTGGTGCTGCGTCAGCTGTTCCTTCAGCCAAACATTGTGTGGTGAGGCTTGTTGGAGGCTCAGTGTGCCCCTCCTGGGGACAAGGACTCACCCCCTGCAGCAGCACCTCTGCAGCCGCAGCATTTTCATGCCCCTCCATGTCAGATGCCTCCCACACCTCCACCTCCTCCTCCTCCTCCTCCTCCTCACGTGGCCGGACTGTGCTGTAGTCACCTGTATTGTAGACAGACACAGATCAAACACATATGTGTGTGCTGTACAGCTACATTTATGTGTGTGTTCAGGGGAAGGGATATGTCATGTTGTGGTTACCCTGCATGTGTGCTGCAAACAGGGACACCTACATACTCATATAACTGTAACATGGACCTGTTCCAGGGGATCTGGTGTGTGTCAGAGCCCTGCACACCCTGTGTGTCCTCCGTGTTCCATTATATGCTCCCATGTGCATTTCACACGCAGTCCATCTCCCACCCCATCTGGCAGTGGCAGGTGCACACAGGGCTGCACATCATCAACAGGTACACCTTCATTGGCAGCCCCTGTTTGAGTGTGCATGCCATTGTGTAGTGCATATCCCCATGGGACATACTGTATATGCAGTGTTACATGTGTATGCCACAGTCCGACAATGTGTTGAACTCGAACTGTACATGATAGTGGGACCATTGACAGGCACATGCAGCACTGTGCGTAGAGTATCTCAGATGCAACATAACACGTCACGGGCACATACTCCATGACAGTAGAGGTGAGGCACGGCAGTGTCAGGGGTGTGGGTCAGGGTTACCAGTAACATCACCTGTCTGGAATGTGTCGGGAAGTGATGGGATGTGTGACACATGTTGTATGTGTCCCTGCAACCTGACAGTGGACCATGGGGACACACGCCACTACAAATATGTCTGCAGCTGTGAGTGTCCACGACATATCCCAGTGGGAACATATGTCACCATACCAACACAGGCCGTGTATTGCTGCAAACACAGGGTCAGGGAATGGTTGACACATCTGCCCTTATGCCCTGGGAAGACGTGTATGACCACACCTGGCCAATGCAGTGTGTGCAACATGTGACAGGTAATCTCTGTTTCCGCCATGCATTCCGTGGTGCCTGCTGTGATGCTACTCATAGCGCAACTAGAGACATACACCGTACTCTCACTGTCAACCACAATTGTCGCATTTGTGCACATGTGATTGACCGTGCACATGTGCTACTGTGGTTTTGAGGGGTGTGGTAGCACAGTCACAGATTGTGTGTGTTTGCGGATGTGCATCACCTACACACATGGCATATCTGCTGGCGCCATATGCTGCATAGTTTCAGGGAACCCACCCTTTCAGACGATGCTTGACATGTGTGTGAGAGGTGTAGGTCCCCTCACATGTTGGGGTGGGGGCATCTCCTTCAAGGGCGTCTCATTGACCATGCGGCTGACATCAGACCCTGGCCCATGTTGGCAATGTGACAGCTGTGTCACGCACAGCTAGTCCTGTGTTGCTCGGTGTATTCCATCTGGTGTTGATGTCATGCTGTGGCCTGAGAGGGGGGGGGGGCGTGCCATGCTCACACACACACAGACACCATGTACCCAGATGGGGCTATGTTGGCAGGTGTGTCTCATGCAGGTGGATGCAGCCACCTATGTACTCAACACACAGAACACATGGCCAATCAGCTAGAACACCTCACCTCGGGGGTGTGGGACGGCTGGCCCAAATATCGGACACGGCACAGCAGGGGGCACACTGCGCTATGCAGAGCCAGCTGCTCACACAGAGCGGGACAGGGAGACACAGAGGAGGTGAGAGCAGAGGAGGGGGAGGAAACAACCTGGGGGCCATGACCTTGCCTCTGCTGCTGACACCTATGACATAGAGTGGGAAACAATGCCGAGCAGCATTCGTATTGGAGGTGATTCACCACAACACAGCATTTGCCTGGGATATTCAGGGCCTAACATAACCATCTGAGAACAGGTGAGGTGTGGGGAACTGGGAGACACAGTGTTGATGGCTATGCCTATGGAGGGCATAGCTAAACCCGTGAGAAGGAGAGCAGAGTGGCCACATATGTAACAAGATATACCCCAGTACAAGGTACATGGTGTTTGTATTTGCTGTGTCACATCAAAATGCAGACAGGTAGTGTGAATGCTATTATCAGCAGCGGGCCTGAGTCAGGCATTATGAAGGCAGCTATCTGCTGTATGTCATGTGTTTTCGCAAACAGAGCTATTCACAACAGATAACTTGAGGATTTGCCCCGTAGGCCGGTGCGTGGGACACACCTGATCTATTTGGGGGAGTTATTATCCAGGAGGACTTAGCGGCTCGTACATTTGAGACACGGTTCAGTGACACTCCACATACAGGTGACATGTGTCACCCACCACTTGCTTACACAGACAGGTGGGGGAGGGGTTACAGCAGTGTATGTCATAGATGTGCAAACAGAGCTGTGACCATCTGGTTCCATGATGTGTCGTCTGGCAAGCCTGACCTCCCCAATACGTTTGATGCACCTTTAGACAGTCCAGCTGTACAGCAGGCATAGTTACTCCTTAGACAGATCACATATCTCTTAGATGACGGTTAATCCCTACACAGAGATGGGTGCACTCAGGGGGATGTGATGAGGATGATGTACCCTTGGATCCCCCTTGGACAATGATTGTATTGCGGCAACAATGAACAGCAGAGCCTGTCTGATCAACGGAGATTGGTGAGGCATGGCCTGACTGTTCATGGCCATCCTAATATGTATGGTGTGTAGATAATGGCCTGCAGAGCATATGACAGTAGAGAGATAGGCTTTAGCGTGACTGGGTTACAGTACAGACACATTGTGGTTCATGCTCCAGTCATAACTTGATGTCTACATGTGTGTCACACAACGTAATGTCAGGGACAGTTTTGATGGGGATGTCTGTTTACTGCATTTGGGGGTAATGTTCCCCTTTGCCACTACTCTGTCTGAGCTACATTCCTTTGTGCTTGTTGCATCACACCGAGAGGTGGGAGGCATACATCAGCATGTCCATGACAGTCCCCGTCCTACATTAGCATTGCACCTTCACACATACAAACCCAAATACAGGGACCACACCACCTCATACCATCAAGGCCATGGAGCCAGTGGTAGCACTGAGTGAATTTGAATGAAAACATAGGGTAAGAATGGGCAGTGCACACAACCACTGATCCCTGCATAGGTACATTATGGGGCTGGTGGAGATAGATATGGGTGTGCATTTGGCAAAGGTGAGCTGGTTACACAATGTTACTATCAGGGAGGTGATGAGATGTGATGGTTATGCGTAAACAGACATACCTGCATGTGAATCTGCAGTGTCAAGCATCTCAGGCAGCCCATAGGTGTATACAGGTCCCAGGCGTTCCGCCAGCTGCTGCTCCAGGGGCTGAGCATTGCTGGTAGGGGGCCCCCGCCACCTGTGGCCCCTGGCATGGTATTTCTCGGCACACATGTGCTGACGCACACCTCTCTTGATATCTGAATATCTTTTCTTTAGGCTGTCTATGTCCCGCAGGGGGCCCCCTACCTCAGCAACTCCATGCCTGACCTCCTCCCAGACCGCCTGCCGTCCTGCTGTGCTGGTCCGTGAGCTAAGACGGCCAAACAGCACCTCGTAGTTCTCCAGGACCATGGAGAGGAGGGTGTGGTTCTCAGCATCCGTAAATCTTATTGCCCTCCTCCGCAGGTTCTCAGGCACTGGTACCCTCTTCCTCTTCCCAGTGTGCCTGCTGGGAGCCAGCTGTGCAGGTGCTGCTATCCCTGGTGCTGCCACTGGCTCCTCAGGGCCCTCAGGACCCACAGGCCCTGCCTCCAGTGGCACTGGTGAGGCCATCTCACCTGCACGCCCCGCACACACACCCTCCCGCACCCTCAGCCTCACACCCTCCCTCTCTCTATCCCTCTCTCTCTCTGTCCCTTCCTCCCTCTCCCTAACCCTCTCCCGTTCCCTCTCTCGATCGCTCTGTGTACCCCTGTCTCTCCCCCTCCCCCTCTGGCTCTGACTCCGCCTCTCCATCCCCCTCCACCCACCTCTCTCTGCACACCTGTCCCCTCCCCAACTCACCTCACCCCCTCTGCCTCCCCTACAACACCCACTGAACAGACACCACAACAATGACCACCTCACACGTCACACAACACAAGAACTGTAACAGTAAGCAGCACAGTACACAGAGACGTTCACACAATAAACAGGGGGACTACGGATATGACAACAGATACGACCACAGGATAAACTGATGACACAGATAACAGAAACCTACCTATCACTAGGACACCTCTCAATACACAGCCTCTTACTACACTCCCGCCCACTCCTCAGTCAACCCTCAACCTTTACCTTGTGTTTCCGTGTCCCTTTGTACCTTTTTTTTTGCGGCGCGCACGTTGCGCATGTGCAACTGTGCGACGGCGCTGCTTGTGGGCGGCGCCGATATCCAATTGCACATGGGCGTGCGTTAGGCTGTCGTGTTTTGTGCGCGACACGCAAATGATACTCTTAGCGCATGTGCATTTCTAGGAGCATCATGACGTCAGGGCAATGCTTACGCCCATGCTTAACGGGCTCCGCGCACACGCAGATGCTCGTGTGACTCAGTTGGCCCATGCGCGTCTCGCTAATTCAACACACACTCACGCGCGCCAACAGTTGCACATGCGCGGC